>CM074512.1:39167617-40652617 GCA_037379345.1 Perna viridis | reverse complement strand
TGTACAAGTCATACACACTGAGCAAGATCTTCATTGTGCTAGCTCATAGAAGCTACAGCCAGCAGGTAGGTATGTCAAACACACTCGCAACATTATTAAACCAGCCAGCAGGTATGTATGTCACCACACCCAAGACACATTATTATACCAGTCAGCAGGTAGGTATGTCACCACACCCAAGACACATTATTGTCAATCTATCTCTTATCTGCTATGTGCTTGAAAAAGAAGGAGTGATTGCTAATCTTACAGTCTTTGTTATGACTCGTCCAAGGATTAAACCCACAACCTCTTGCACTTCCGGCAAACACCCTACCCAAAGACCATTGAAGAAGTATATAAACCAATATATGTGCAGGTATGAATAATGAACTTCATAAAACTCAAAACTATGTAAATTGTTACAAAATTCCAAAAATATTTATCAGATTTCTCCATTATCATGCTCCTTGGCAAAAGTATTCAGCTCCTTCAAGTAAAGCTAACATAAAAAAAACTAGTTTCAACTTAATTTATAAACAAAACTAAATCAATATTATCACAAAGTGCCATAAATTCTATTACTACTCTACTGGTATTTATAGATGTTATAAATACAAACCAAAGTAGCTGCATTTTCTATAGACATTGGGTAGTCCCAAATGTGAAGATCTTTTATGTAAACATATCGATCTTGACGAATGGCTGCTAACAAAGGTTCAATTAACACTGGCAAATCCCCTTCATTGTCTGGCAACACACATTCAAATATAAACTGAAAAAAAGATCAATTTTTAGCTGTAAAGTAAGCTACTGTCATATATTCAAGAAAGTTTCTACAAATTAAGAATAATTTTTAGCATAGAGGTCTAAAGCAAATAAAATTGTACATGTTGGTCATCCAATGAAATCAACCAATGGAACAAAACTAACAACAAAGCTGTGAGCCAATGCACGCCCCAACACCTTTTTAGGAGATAGTCAAAATATTAACCAAGTTATCAAACAGGAAGTTATTATCAACAAAGCCTGAAATCAAGTCCAATAATATCAATAATGTGAAGTCTCAAATGTTCTGCATCAGCTTCACACAATGTAAAGTTGTTCGGCAGAATTTTCCTTTGATATATTGTCTTTCTAAATCTCATGCATTTGTGTCCTAAAATCATGAAAGGCTTGTACCATAGCATTATATAAAGCTTGTGAAAAATATCAAGTGGTGTGACAAGTATTTGCTCAGCAAAGTGAAACAAAAAGAAGTGTGACAGACAGACAGACTGGCAGATAAGGGTAAAACAGTCTTTCCTATAGTGTGAGCGTAAATACATTTGTAAGTATTTCTCTTACTACATTGAGTTGTTTATAATATAATGCAGGGTATTTTAAACAACAAGATGATGCACTGTTTTCATTTTTTAGTATATTCAGAAGTGCTGACCATAGACACAATATCCTTCAACATATAAATAACTAAACTGGAGGCACAATGTCAAAGTATGGAATAATAAAATCAGAGACAAAATATCCTAATGGTTTCCCAACATTGTTATTTAAATTTATGAGTTCAACTTTCAATCTTTTGTAAAAAAAAATTCTGTTATTACCTTTTCAAGAACTGTTGTATTTTCCTGGCAAGCTTTTAAGGCTTTCTTTATACCAGGACACATTTGTGAGTCAGTCAGTGCACAATTTCTCTCATAACATTTATACAATCTTTGTATTATATTTTCTGCTCCTGCGATTGTCTTTTTCTTTTTTTTTCCTCCCTTCTTCTTTCCTTTTTTATCTTTTTTAGGCATATTTGAAGAGTCAAGCTACAAAGTGCTGATAAAGATTAGGTTTCTTACTTTTTGTCCTCCCTGGTATGATTCTTTTACACAAAAAACCTTCAAGTCTTATCATTTATTAATGTCATAAAGACTTTTTATACCATGTATGGCACAAATGTACATGTATCAAAGACAAATGTTTGTGCAACACCAAAAAGTGTAGAAATGGATGCTAAAAAAATTCTTAGTTATTATTACATTGTATAAACATGATCAGACAGTCATCAAATTCATACAAAATGGTCATTAGGAGGTTACTTTAATTAAGAAACTTCCATAAATCAATTACCAGTATTAATTTCTTTTTTAATATATAGTCAGGCTTTTACCAAAATTCCCATACATTTTTTTTATAAACATATAGGAGAGTTTACAAACTCATTATTGATGTCATATTCACTAATTTGCATCTTATTAAGTGTCAAATTGGTTGGCCAATAAACAACTAAATAAACAATTGACAATTTTAGTATTAAAGTTCCAATTTTCAAAATTTTATAACTTTGTTATTCTATATCCAATTTAGGTTCTGCAAAATATTTCATTTGGATAAAATAATTCATATTTTACATATGAATTTATAACTCTTTTACTTGAAAAATGAATTTGTAATGATGTTTATATGTAAACCTCTAATTTCAAATAAAATTGTACGCTAATATTGTCTAATTACTGAATATTTATTAAAAAAAATCCATGCAGTTTACTGAACCAAATAAATTTTTATATTATTTTAAAAGTGAAAAAGTTACGACGATTTATAGTTGATGCCCCATGCCGCTCAATGGATTTTTTGCCAACCAAAACCAAATCACAGGTAAGTGATGGCATCACGAAGAACTCTCCTATATGAATTCCATACTATATTATAATAATTTACAAAGTTGCATCTAAATTCAATTCTGACACTGATAAAAGGAGCTTTAATTTTTTTTTTAATAATGTTCCAATATGCTGAAAAAAGGCCAATGGAAGAAGAGGTTGGAGTATGGAGGTACTGAATTCAAGCCTTTTATGTTTTCATAGCAAGCATAATGGCAAAAGGCACAGACTGTTCCATAGTCCAGATAATCAAGACATTTGCTGTGGTTTACTACCGTAACATGAACATTTCATTTTGGTTTAGGAATATATATATATCAAATTAATGATGCATGTCACAACAAATCAATATTATACAACGTCTCAGAATGTGACGACACTATTCACTACACTGCTCCATCGGATCAAATTGATACAGGGAAGATAGCGTAAACTTAAACGTATATAACGTAAATAATATTGATTTGTTGTGACATGCATCATTAACTTGATCCTCTATCCTACATAATAACACCTAGATGAACTGTCCCGTACTACCATACATCGTGTACTAAGTTACAGCCCTAGATTAATCCTACGAGGAGGAATCACCCGGCCAGCGAAAGCTATATTTTTATATAGCCTAGCTGGCCGAGTGGTCTAGGGCGGGCGCTGGGCTTAGTGCAGGCGGTGTTGCCATATATGTCACAGCGGTACGAGTTCGAGTCCCGCGGAGGGAACGACAAAAATTTGCTGCGCAAATTTGACAGTTCTAACATCGTTGGGAATTTTTCAGACCCTTCTATAAGTTTACGTTATCTTCCCTGTATCAATTTGATCCGATGGAGCAGTGTAGTGAATAGAGTCGTCACAGTCTGAGACGTTGTATATATATATATATATATATATATATATATATATATATATATCAAGGATCTTTATAGTAGACTATTTATTTAACTCTACATTTAACTCCTTGTGTATATGAGTGTGTATAGTAATTTCTCTAATACTTCGTCATTTACAGATGGTAGGTGTAGCCTTAACCAGTACCTAAGTTCCAGTTTTTACCTATAAAAAACTGCCTTTGTTATCGTGTTGTCAATAAACTTGTGTGGTCTTTAAACAAGAGATTACTAAAAGGGAGGCAACTAAGAATCACACTATTGTAAAGTGTTCATTTTATTTCTTCAATACAGTAAGGATTTTTAGAGTACTCTATAAAATTCTTTGAATAAATCATCTTTTCATACAAATCGCATTTTTCTATGGGTTATTATAATAAATTAAGGTGACAAAACATTTTATGGACAAACTATACAATTTAACAATTAATTTCGTGTGAAATTCAATTTAATTTGTCCAAGTAATAAATATACATCACAGTGAAACATGGTAAAGAAAGAAGTGAAAACAAAACAAAAAAACATGCCACAGAGACAAAAAAAATCTACAAAACTGTAAAAAAAAAATCCCACAAATTAAATATGGATAATGAAAGTTACAAAGACTGAAAAAGATTAACATGTAACATGCTTATGATTATGTTTATAATACACAAATAAATTGAGCTAGTTTGATCTTGATCTTGATTACAAAAAAGTAAAGTTAAAGATCAACTTTACAACGTGAATCGCATAATTATGAAATATTCGGCACAATGATATCGTTAAACATATAAAAAAAAGCATTTATGACACGCGCCATGTCAAAATACCGTGCTTAATTTGGCGAAGCTAATCTTAGACGACGGATTCTTGCTCATTAGTAAAATGCCTTTAATAACTTGATATCTATAAACCTTTATTAGTCTATTTCATGGTTCAACTAATTTATATAGGTGTTCAGTGTAAACTGACAACATCGTCATTATTAAACAAACTGGCGCATTGCTACGATGCCACATGTGTAACGTGTACCCGAGCGGGGCGTACACGCATTAATTTCCTTTATGAAATAAACCTTGGTTCGTACCAGTTTTCTGGATTCGTCAATCTAAAGAAACTGTATAAATGGAACCAAATTTACAATTTACAGATTGATTACATTTGTTTTTAATAAATCTACACGTTCCTATTGAAGACGGAAAACGGAAAACGGAAACCAAACTATTAATAAAGTTAAACGTAAACTTAATGTCTGAGACAAGGTATGGTATGACAGGGAACACTCACTGCAGTAGTGTGTGAAACCTGACTCCGCAAATCCCTGTACAGCCCCTAATTTATAGAACCTCAAACCAAGGTATGGAATGTTTCGGCAAACTAGTCTCGGACCGTATGAGACCCCCGTTTCAGACAATGTTTCAAACCTGTTTCGGACAGTTTGTTCCAAGCCCTTTTGTTGTGACCAATGCAATACTGGTACACCACACTAGGCTAAGGTAAGGGACATAGCCCTTATGAATAATTCCCTTACCTATTACTATCTGTGCTCTGCGACAGCTTGATTCAGAATGAACCTGTTCTCTACTAAGGGGTTTTTTAACGTCCTTGACTACCCTGTCGGGTCTCGCACGGACGGTCAACCCGTTCTCTACAAGAGTTTTTTTAACGTCCTTGACTACCCTGTCGGGTCTCGCACGGACGGTCAACCCGTTCTCTACAAGGGTTTTTTTAACGTCCTTGACTACCCTGTCGGGTCTCGCACGGACGGTCGAATCCGTTCTCTATAGATTTTGATGCTTTATAAACTACCAGCGCGGACTTCCAAGAAGACACCCCATTGGTGTAATCGGGATTCTCTTCTTTGTAAGTCAGGTTAGGGTTTAAAGGTGTATTGCTTTCGGATGATAATGGGCATATTCAACTGTCACTGGATAGAAACCTGTTAATGACACTATCCATTACAATCACCAACTTCTAGTTGTTATAAACCAAAGAACTTAAGCGTAGCTTCATGTATCCATGATAAACATTCCCTTGGTTACCTCAATAAAGGGTTGATTTCTGTTTAGGGTTAACAACATAGATCGGGATATTTTAAATAATTATTAAACCTATTTCTTGCAGATTTTATAAGCCATTTTCGTCACACATGTATTTTGGTGTTATTTTTGTTTAAAGTATTTTAATCAATGACTACAATGTAAAAAATTCACACCAACAAGCCTATATATTTAGATACTTGAGGTCGCTTTCGTTGACCCCTATTTTGTAATTTGACACTTATTTGAGGTGTATTAAACAAGCGACATATATTGATTCAGTACATGAGTACTTTGATTTAAATAGCTAGTGCCTGTAGAGCCAGTAGAGGTACGCTGTTTTTTTTCTCCTCCAAACTCAAAGTATATAACTCGATAGGGTATCAAAACTCGTACCTAAATTCGCAACAAGTTGCCCCCGGATGTGGAAGCGTCACTTCAAAACAAACAAAAAAAAAGAATCTTGATTTCTAAAATGAAAGATTTGCCCTTTAGTGATTTTAGAATAGACCAATCGAAAAGATATTTAGTACTGAAATTAAACGAACTCAGCAGAGGTGACAGGGGCGGATCCAGCCGGGGTTCCTCAGAAAAAAAGGTACTCCAGCAACGCTAGAGTTGTCTGGCAAGCTATTTTCTGACTTGGTGCCGTTTCGGGTATGAAGGAACGGAATTCCAACATCATTGTAGGAGTACTCTGCAACCCATCTGGATCCGCCACTTGGTGGGTTGGGTGCATGATGATTTGAGTCGAGATCGTTGAAATAGTCTGAAAATTAATTACATAGGATATTAATTTTCTGTTATAACTGTTAATTGAATATGTAATTTCATATTTCAAAGTCACATAGACAGATATCATTGAAAATTATCTCATTGGTCGTTATAATACAGTTGCGAATTATCTGGATGCATTTTTGTAAGAGTAATTTTAACAAGAAACCCTACCATCACACGTGTACACACGGAAATTCAATACCTGTAAAAACTTAAACCGACATTTATATAATAAAAACATTTTGTCCGTCACATCACTGCAGTATAAGTGTTTCAGAAACATGCTTTTTGCATTTAGACAATGAAAAAACTCTCGGTCAATTTTAAAAACTTCAATAAATTGGCTATTCTGACAGTGCTTTAGGAAATAGACTATTTTCATTCTCACCTGAATATAGCTGAAATATTGCTGCTCGGGCATTAAACCCCAATAATCAATCAATCAATCAAGTCACACTTTTAGATGAGTTGAGTTCAAATTTTCGAAACTTTACTCGCCGCCATGTACATATAGTACAGTATCAACAAGCCCTGTAAACGACAAAGCCTAACCTCACGAAGTCCGGAGTGATTTTTTAAGGACTGGCTTTATCCCAGTCTTCTTGCTCCGATGTGCCGCGACTGCATCGAAATGTGTAGGATAATATCACATTTAGGTAAAATAAACTGTATTTGAATATTATCTAATATAATTCATATTACTCAAATGTATAATTACTACTTTCGTTTTTCTAGGTTTTACTATTTTGTCGGGACCGGTAAATTATTCACCACAAAATTTTAAAACATTGATTAAATAACAACGAACAAACAAAAAATCCAATACATTGGGGCGTGAAATCCTATATATGTATTAAATAATTTGGAGGCATGGTTTATATTGTACGATCATGCTGCAAACATATGTGGCAATATAACTTTTAATTGGTATAAAAAGACGTCTGCGTCTAGAACATAATCATAAGGACAGTTCCAGTGAGAATTAAGTATGTCTGCATTGTTCCTGATTATTCTTCTTGGTTGTTTTGTGCCCGATACTAGTGCTTGGATACGTTTTCACAGGCATATTAACCATCACCATGGTGGCCAATGTACACAAGCATGTAAAACAATGATAGCGAATGTACGGAGTGAGCTCAACGGACAACTGCTGAGTATAAAGCGGGAAAACACCCATTTTAAAACACAAATCTATCAACTGAAGCATGATTTGGAAGGTAAGAAATAATGTTTAATTAAATACAACCTGAAAATAGTTACTTTAGCAAAATCAGGCAACAGTTCAATTTACCCTTTGTCATCGCGTAAAACGTGTCTTCTTGTACAAAAGCAGCTTCTTTAAGTTGAAACACCAGAAGTGGCTCGACCATTGAAAAAGAAGTTGCGGTAAAATTATTCAAAAACATTCTGAAGGAAACATATATAGGATATGCATCACAATTAGCCGTAATAATTCTATTGCATTTGAGTCACAGCAATGAAAAATTTTTAATTTACTTACGTAATCAAGAAAAAATGCAGCGGTATTGCCTAAAATTAAACGAATTTTAGAATTCTGAAATTATCCGTTTTTCAAATCCTTGAGTACCGTTTATAGACAGGGTATCAAATTAAAGGACTACGTTTCTGCAATATTAATCATTACATCTACATTAGACAATTTGATTATACAATAAAACAAAAGATGTAGTTGCATGTTCTTGTAGTAGGTGTTATTTTCATCATATGATTTGATTGATATGAAGTTAAGTTCAAAACAAATCTGGCAAAAACAGACAAATTACTATAGGGATTGTAAAAAGTCTGTTTTTTCCATAAAGCATGAACATGATGCATGGAAATAACAAAAAATACGTATAGTGCTTTCAGAAAATGCTTAGCAGGCTAAGGGGCCTTTACAATTAAATATGCTAGATGCTGGTGCCTCTTCCTATTGTTTTCTGTGCAAAATTACATTTCCACAGGTTCATTAGTATGCTTTTTTATATTATAATTTCTTTTGCGATTTAAAAAGGGCTTGTGTAGTAGTCTACTTTAAATGTCGTTGGCACTTAATTATTTTTTTATAAAAAAATAATATTAAAAAAAAGAAACAAACAAATAGAAAATAAACAATTTAATACAAGGTTTTTGTTTTTCTTTAGAAAAAATACCTTTTCATTGAAATCAGCGGTAAAAGACTTCACAAAATGTATTTTTTTTAAAGTGATATCTTTTTTTTTCTTTCAAAGGTGTGAAACAGAAATCAGCACCAGTTGCTTTTTACGCCTATCTATCAAATAATTTACAACCGAACGGAATCATTAAATATGATGCTGTATCACTGAATCTTGGTGATGGATACAACAGAAAAAATGGTCGATTTACAGCCCCGTCTGAAGGTCTCTATATGTTCTACGTGTCAACTGGTGTGTATTACAAATCCTATGTTGTTATCAAACTCGTTTATAATAATGCCGTTAAAGATTATGTTATTTCTGATTCCGCCGTCTCTGGCGGTTCTTATTTCCGTAACCAAGCAACAACAGCTACACCGATTAAGATGAAGAAAGGGGACTGTGTCTATGTGGAAACTGGCGAGAAAGGAGGAAAGTTTATTGAGAGCTCTAGATATACCCGGTCTAGTTTTTCGGGTGTTAGAATCGCTTGAATCAAGACGTACCATGTTCTTAAAAGACAAATAAAGCATATAACTCGCAAATTGTTGAACTTCCTGCTCAAAGACAGAAAACACAAAACTCTTATATAATAATATCTAAAATAATAATTAGCTCTAACAAAATCAAAACAGATTTTTGCCGTCGTACGTAGATTTGTGAAAAATGAACGGGTCTCTTTGATATTGTAACACATGGTGCCCTGCCACATTAGGTAGGCTTTGGTTGATAGCATTTTCATGATATCCTGACAATGACACACACACACAACAAAAACAAGCAGAAAAAAAAACAAAAACAAAAACAAAAAAAACCAAAAAAAACAGTCAGCAACTGGACAAAATCTTGACTATAATTAAGGTACCATATAATCAAAGGAAGGCTGGGAGTGATTTTCGATGCTGTGACTTGAACTGTTTCGAAATTGGGGGCCAAAAAGGGTCCACTTCGAATCTTGTCAGATTCTTAACATTTAATGCAATCCACATTCAGAGCTTTATGAGCTTGAATGGTGTCTTTATACTTGCCTTAACTATTTAGGGGTATAGACCTCTGCGGTAGTATCAAACTACGCCCTGCGAAGCATGTTTAAATATTTTCTTTAGGAATCTATTCAATTATAATATATTCTTTATTTGTAGTAAGCAAGTGTGAGTTACTGATTACGACAAAGGGTGCATTTGTTGGCTGATTTTATCCACTAAAGAGCATCTGAAAGTGTAAATCAGTTTTGGTAAAATCAAGAACACCGTGTTAACCATCATGGCCCCGCACGTAAATTGACAAAGTAATATTGATATGTTATGTTATTTGTATGAAGTCCATGGGTCGCACAGTTTGACTCCTTTTGCCTGTAATGTTATTATGTCAAGGGAATATTTTAAGAACCTCGATTTTCCGATTTGGATTAAAGTTTATCGAATTTTATCGACTCGTAAAAGCATCAAAATAATCTTTAACAAAGTATGCACGTGTATTTTAATTGGTTTTATATGCGCGTACAGATTTTTACAATCCGTTCTAAAGTTGTTGGTATTTCAAGGATTCACAAAACAAAAACAAATGTGCTACCTATGGTGTTCGTACAATGTTAGGTATGCTAATATGGTTTGCGGTATCAGGCGCGGGATTAGTCAAAATTATCATTATTTAAGGGGTCCTTACTTATTTATGGAGCTACATATATATTTTTTTTATTTCAGGAGCTCCTCAAATATTTCTTGACCTAGCTCCACGATTCGATTTCAGGACCTCCATACAAATTTGAAGATCTCATAAATGGTTCCAATTACAACCTCAAAAAATCAATCCCATACAACTCCCCTTTTGTTACAATTGCAAAGAGATCCATTCCCTTTTACACAAGTTATCAAAAAACCCCAAATCAATTCCAGACTACCTTTTGTGGTATGACACCATGTTAAACAACTTTAAAATGTTTATTTAGTTTCAAGTCCCTTTTTGGAACCTCATTTCTATGCGATTCATTCAACTCCCAAAATTAATCCCAGTATAACTATAATGGTCCGGAATATTGTGGAACAATACCTTTTTAAATATATTCATATGGTTTTTCTGGAGTTAATTAGTTCAATTCTTTAAAAAAAAACTGTTTTGGTCTCTAATCCTAAAGCAGGTGGAACCAACACCAAACCTTATTTAATGGTATGAAACCTTGTAAAATGTTATAAAGATTAACCAACTAAATAGACCCCTTTGGTGGTAAGTTGGTGGGCATGCTCAATATACACTTCCGCGAGGTAGGGCTTAGGTAGAACAAAGAATTTTCCCCACGGAAGCGTATATTGACAATGCTCTACGCATGCTCATCGACTATTCTGCAGTTAGCGCAAAATGGTCTATATTCAAGTTACCGCATGTTTACCAATTGTCTACGGTTTTGCGGTCGTTTAAAAATGATTTCCTGAGGTTATTTCATAGGCTAAATCTAATTGTTTATTAAAAAATAATACAAAGATAAAAATAATATGTGTTGCACGCTACGCCTCTTACGTCAAACCTGGTAAAAGTGATATGCTAACTATCTAAGGATTTCCTTGAGTAAAAGCTGAAAAATGTTACGAAAATTTCCATTATGAATATACTAAGTCGGACAATAAACAGGAAGTAGATGACTGAGGAATCCGGAAAGGGAGACAGGCTACAAGTCATCATACAAATACAATACGTACATGTATGTAAGCGTTCCCTCCGATAGAAGCTGAGAAATATGTCACAGAACAATGTAACGGACAAACTGACAAGTAGTATAGCCCCACACTAATGAGTGGCGGGATAACAAACAAATAAAAAGCGAATGAAAGACGAAGAAAAAAATTTACAACAGAAACACTTTAACTAGCACTATAAATGAGTGTTGCATCACATCAATCGCATTGACGGAGTGTTTGTCAAGCAGCTTTAATTTCTAAGTGAAATCCACGGGTTGAGTCTTGATACGACTATAGATGGTTAACCCTAAGATTAGTAGCATTGGGAATTGCAGCAGGGGCGGACCCAGGATTTTAGATTGGGGGGGGGGGTGCACAGGTAATATTTTTTTAGGTTAAATTTTTTAAATATTCTTCCAGAGTGAATGCAATGTAGATATCTTTTGTGGTAAAATTAGCGAGAAATTAAAGTTTCAACCTAAAACCGCCTAAATCTACCCCTGACAACCGATGCTTTGCAAATTTTAGGGGGGGGCACGCCCGCCACGCCCCCGCCTGAATCCGCCCCTGGGCAGGTGTAGTTTCAGGGGAGTTAAAAATTGGAGAACCAGAAGCTTAAATATCCTCTAGTGGTCATCTTGTTTCATAAAAAGGAACCGAAATCCAATCATAGATATCATCCTTTTTCTAATTCATACCAAGTCGGTTTAGTATTATCAGAGATATAAACTAAAATGGCTTCCTTGTAGGGTTTCAGTGGCAACTTTGAGCAGCCAAGCTACCAATTGTACCTCGCAAAAAAACTTTTCCGTTTAGGTCATCAAGACAACCTTATCAAATTGCAAAATATTTGGACCCGTGTTTCTGAGGGTTGGTCTTTGAAAATAAGTCAATCAGAAACTCAGATAGCCCCTGGCGCGGTCTTCTTATCAAAGTAATTACTTCACTGTTTAGCAGAGGCTATCCTATGCAAAAGTCTTGCCAAGTTTGGTTAAAATCGGTCAAGGGGTATCATGTATTTGAACAAAGTTTGAAAGTTTTACGCAAGTGACCGACGCAATTTCTTGGACCTTTGGCCCAGTTAAGTGAATAGTAAATGTATGTCTCCAGTAACTATGACATTGATCATACCTTAATTGCAAATGTTTATTAACCCAACTGGTTGTAGAATTTGAAAAAAAAAATGTTATTTCTTAGCTCACAGTATGCAATAATTGTGAGACAGGTGCCCAAATACACATATGTAATACACCCTTTCATTGCTCCACTTTTCTTTCCTGCAAATATTATATTCTCAAACCAAAATACTTGCACACATGTTTATAATGTGTACAACTGCTTATTTTATTTCGTTACATGAATATAACATTCTGGACTACTCACAGCTAAGCAGGAGATTGAACTGACAGATAAGTAAAAAGCTTTGTCAAGTGCAGCTAGGTATGCCCGCATATGTCGAACCTCGATACACAGGATTATATTTTGACCAGAATGGAAGCAGTCAAATAACGTAAGTCCTTGCAAATTATACTTTTAAAAGTCACGACATGAGTAGAAAGACAGAGGGATAGCCAAAGTACTTTCTATAAATCCCAGAATTTTGTTTCTGTCATAAGCCTAGATCAAAGCAAATTTGGATAAAACGCCTCGCGGAGCGCAGCACGATACGACCGCAATGGTCGAACCCCGAACAGTTAGGGCAAGTGTGGACATAATATTAGTTTTTGACACACTTATGCACAGGGACTTAAAATTCATTATGGACACAACAATTGGTTTGGACACAATATAGCATAAAACTTGAAATTCAATAGAAAATTTTCAAAATCGAACCAAAAATAAAAATTGATTTTTTTGGGGTGTGGCCCGTTATAACTTGAGAACCTAATAGATGTCTGAAATCACTTTTAAATTTTCATAATGTCAAAATCTGACTTAAAATAAACTAGAGGCTAAAGAGAGCATGAATCGTTCACCTGGTTAACCATTGTCAAATGCAGGGAATGCTTTTGATAGTATTTTAGGGTCCGGACCAGAATGTTACTAAAGGCAACAGTTTTTTTTTATTATTTAAAAAAAAAAATTCTTCCGACCCCCATGTTCTGTTTTTAGTATAGGCAGCCATATCTATTCACGGATTAAAAATCACAAGTCATTTCGAGTACAATACACTAAAGAACTAATATGCTTATTTTCATTAAATGATCCTAAATGGAAATGGTTTTAGAGTAGATTTTCAAAGTTGTACAAGTGAATAAAAAAAAACTAAAGTATTGTTTCAGGAGCCGTAACTCTTACATCATTACACAATTCATTTTGAAAATTTCGGCATTGGTCAGTCTCATGTTGCTGAACAATATCACCACTGTAGAAATTTGCTAAAGGCAACAGTTTTTGAGTTATTAGCAAAACTGCCTTCTGACCCCTATGTCCTATTTTTAGTAACGGCGGCCATGTTTTTTTTTCACGGATTAAAAATCCCAACAGTCATTGAATTCTTGAAGATTTTCAAAGGCGTACATGTGAAAAAAAACCAATAAAAATGCTTCAGGGGCTGTAACTCTTACATCGGTAGATGAATTGTTTTGAACATTTCAGCTTAAGTCCATCTCATTATGTTAAATAATATAACCCTGCCAGAATTTTTCAAAAGGTAACGGTTCTTAAGTTAATTGAAAAAAATACTGCCTTCCGACCGCTGTTCTATTTTTAGTAACGGCGGCCATGTTCTTTTTTCACAGATAAAAAATCCCAAGTCAATTTGCGTGGGATACCCTTAGGTACAAATATGCCAACTTTCATTGAATTCTATACAATGGTTTTTAAGAAGAGCTTCAAAGTTGTACAAGCAAAAAAATGGGAAAAAAACTGGGGCCGCAACTCCTACATCAAATGTTGAATTGTTTTGAAAATTTCGGCATAGTCCTGTCTTATGATGCTGAACAATATTACCCTGCCAGAATTTTGCTAAAAGCAATAACTTGTGAGTTATTTGCAAAAAACTGCTTTCTGACCGCCATGTTTTTATATGGATAAAAAATCCCAACCGTCATTTTGGGTGGAAAACCCTAATGAACAAATATGCCAACTTTCATTAAATTCTGTAAAATCGTTCTTGAGAAGAGGATTTTCAAAGTTGTACATGCAAACAAGAGGCTCAGCAAAAAAACATCCAAAAAGGGCAATAAGGGTCAACAGATTTTCACCAAAATTTGACCACAGACAGATCTCATGATGCTGAATACTTTTATCCCATGTCAGAAGTTTGTTTAACCTAACGGTTTTGGAGATATATACACAAAACTATTATATGACCCCTATGTTCTATTTTGGTAACGACGGGCGTGTTTTTTAACCGATCAAAAATCCGAACGGTCATTTTGTTTAGGATACCTTAGAAAACAAGAATATCAACTTTCACTGAATTCTGTGCAGTAATTTCTGAGAAGATTTTTGAAAGTAATAACATCAAAAACAGCAAAAAAGTCCAAAAAGGGCAATTACTTCAACAAGGGTCTACAGATTTTCTCCAAATTTGACCAGATAGATCTCATCATGCTGAATACTTTTAACCATGTCAGAATTTAGTTTAACCTTGCGGTTTTGGAAATATATGCAAAAATCTGTTGTTTGACCCCTATGTTCTATTTTTAGTAATGGTGGCCATGTTTTTTAACGGATCAAAAATCCAAACAGCCTTTGAACGAGTGATCTAAAAAAGTTGATTGGGGTGTGGTCCCTTACAAGTCAAAAACCATAAGAGGTATCTGAAATCTGATTGAAAAACGCAGGCACACATCTCCATAAGGTATCCAATAAAAAAATTTTGAAATAGGACTAAAAATAGATAATAGTAGAGTGTTTGTCTGGATATCAGGTAAGTCCATGTTCATGACCCATAATTTCAAAAGTTCAAGTCTTTACCCCCAAAATCAATCAAAGTGATTTTTTGAACATTCTTAGGCTTTTGTGGTTATATGCTTGTTTAAGCCCCAAATTCAAAAACAGTTGGGACTATAACCTCCAAAATCAATACCAATCTTCCTTTTGTGGTTTGTAACCTTGTAATAAAATTATATCAAGATCAACCAACTGATACTCAAATTAGGGCATGAAAACCAAGTATCTACTGATAACGACAACAGGGATAGTATACCAATACCAAATTTGTTGTGGTCATATAAAAACAGGAACTGCCCCATATTTGTATGAATTAAGTCACAGAACTCAAAAATGTAAAACCCAAAATGTATAAAAATCAAAATAGAGCTGCCATTTATTGTAATGAACTATTCAACCAAGTTTCATTCAAGTTGATTGAAGCATTTTCAGGTTGTAGCACAAATTGGGAAATCCCCCATTTTTATGAATTAAGTCCTGCCACTCAAGAATGAAAATTCAGAAATTTATAAAAATCAAAAGGGATCTCACACCAATCAAACAAAACAATTCATCAAAGTTTCAAAAAAGAGGTGCAACCACTTTTGAGTTCTAGTCTGAAAACTGCGAAATCCCCCCACTCTTGTATGAATATATTCCCTCATTACTACAAAATCGAGAGGTAGCTCACATCAATCAAAAGAAACAATCCAGCTATTTGTGGCAGCATTTTTTATTTATTGTGTTAAGTGTGACTGATGTACACATGGACACCAGTATAAAATAATACTTCCAGTCTTTAATTTTTAAACTTCTTAGCTTTAATAAAAATTCAGCATCCTTTGAAATCCAATTCAAATCCCTCAATCACTTGTACATGTAATGCATGTACATATTTTAATGCAGGGACCTCGAATACTCTTAAAGTCAGTAACATAACATAAACTGGTCACCAAAATCAACAAGCACTTTCCTTTTGAATAATGTGCAGACAAAATGTTACATAAATTGTGTTCAGACTAGTTCAAAAATACAAAAAAGTTGGAGAACTAAACAAAAACATGCACATTTTTATCAATTTTATTATTAATAAAACTCATTAAAAACAATAAACAAATGGTATAAGATGAACACATACTTTAAATGCTTTCAAGTCATATTTACTATGACTATTTCATTCAGAATTTTCCTAGAACTTTCCCTATTAGACATTTACCCATTCAAACAACAAGGTGCTAACCTCATTGCAAGGTAGACCTTAAAACATGTTCAATAGTAATATGCATATATGTCAAGAAAGAACTCTGAGCACTTTTTGAAATTTCATCAGTGAATATATGTCTAATATAGCTGTAATATTTGATGATAGTTGATAACATGACAAAAAGAAGATTTAATTCATATTAAATGTCCATAGCTGCCAGCTGCTATATATCCATTAGAGATGGGTACTCCCAAGATTTAAAGTTTGATGTAATGCAATGTTCAATAAATATCAATAAACCATTTTACATACACTACATAATTATGTTAGTAGTATGGTCATGGAAAACTACTGACAGTCACTTGGCATGCAGATTAAAACAAGATATTTTTAGAATTTTTTCAGTTTTTTAAATTTCTATCTAGAATTTTGTTCTCTTCAAACTATCACTACATATCTTAAAAGCCTTGATCATAGGGCTAGTACCGCTGAGTAGACACCATTCGTATAATGTATTGGCCTTCCATTGCTGTTTGAACTTAATTTACTACATTTGATTTGATTTGACCTTTTAACAATGTGTGTCAATCATTCCAACTTGTCACCATTCATTAGTAACAAAATCCTGAACAGTAACAGTGGAAAACTATTCAAAAAAGGGAATGATCATAATACTAGTCAGCTTTTTTCCAGTCTGAACAATTGAAATGATTTCATACCTAATCTCAAAATTACATCATTATATTAGCATTCCTTGAAATACCATGTACTATGCCAATTTTGAGAGCACTATTTCTTCAATTGTTCAATAGAAAAGGGCAGATTTCTCAAAAGATCTCCCTGCTTTTCTTATATAATATTGTTCTTGATGTAAGTCTTCTTTTCTCTCCTTTAGTCACTACTATCTCCATTCATTTTTGCCTTCTTGTGTTTCTTTTTCTTCTTCTTTTTCTTTTCAGAAGATACCTACAAAACAGAAAGTATGCCATTACATAAACAATTAAGTTTTTGAGTTCTTTCAATTCACAAAACTTAGTAGCAAAATGCAATCAATTTATTGATTAAAAATCCTACTTAATCTAATCACTTACTACATACAGGATCTAACTAAACTACAGCACTACTTGTTGAAAAAAAAACAGAAAAAAATTCCTACAAAGTCATCTGAACAGAAAGTAGAATGGAATGTTGTTAGATTCAACTTGCACTAACTGAATGGAATGATAAGTTGGTATAATTAGATTGCAATTCATTGTCTCCTTCACAACACTGTACCAGGTCCACTATGTACAGGAAAATGGGACCATTAAAATCAATTTGTTTGTACTTTCTCAACAAAGTCATATATTTCTTTAACCCTTGAGTGCATGTATAAAAAATAATTTTTCACTTTTAATTTAGTTGGTTGCATAGCATACAAAAGAGCATATGAAAAACAACCTGCTTTCATTGCAACACGGTAGTCAAAAAAAGCATAAAACCAGAACATTTGTATTTTTAAAGTGTAAGTTTTTGAAAGAATTAGGCAAAATGTGAAAAATCAGAAACATGCATGTCAAAAACCAACCAATCTGACAATAAAATTTCACTCAAGGATGCTTTCTCTGTTTGAAAAGACAATTATTTGATTTCTTCATCTCTGGCTTTGCTTGAAATTTCTTAATAAAAATGTTAGAAAATAAGGTTTTTGACAGAGTTATTTGTCCTTGAAATATTCATTTTTACAGTGCATTTCTAGTCATTTTTCCTTGATTCTGATGGTGCAAATGATGGTTTTTTTCATACCATATTTCATCCACTACCCGATTCTTACAGAGACTGACACTTAACATACTTCATCTGATGATTCATCAGCTTCTTCCTTTTCTTTCTTTTTCTTTTTCTTCTTCTTTTTCTCAGAATCACCACTAGGTGTCACTGGTGTGACAGGAACACTTGGACTACTTTCATCTGAGCTGCTATCCTGGAATTTTCTCTACAAAAAGTATCACAATATTTGTAGTTGGAACTCATGTAAAGCTGCATTAGCTGTCATTTTTGTATTTTTTGGTTTTTGTTGAAATATGCCTTAACTTTGAATTATTTCTACTAAATTGTACTTTTCCTGTATAATTTCATTTGATATCCACAAATAAAATCGACCTAGATAAATTTGTATGCGTGTGAGTTCTGCTGATCTTAATACGTGCATGTGTTGTAAGGGTCACTACTTTTAAAACTCATTGCAAAGCGAAAGTGGTTAATCAATGGCAAGGAAGACCGACGGAATCAAGCCGTAAAAGAAAAAAGTTTGAATATAACACAGGGATCCTTTTGAAATTTACTTATTTTGATAAAATGTGGCACAAATATAATCAGTAATTGTCATTATTTATTTGAAAATAATCAAGAAAAAGATGAAATGAAATGTAAACAAGAAACGTGGGTACCTGTGTAACCTTTATTATTTTTTTTTCAACCAAGGTTAAAGTATTTTTAAACCAGGTGAATGTATCGCCAGCAATCTTTGGAAGTAATGGCAGAAAATAATTAGATCAGAGCTGTCGATCTTCTTTTTTATTATTAAAATAAAACATTGTTTTTTTACAATATTTTGTAGGTATTATCAACATTTTTTGCTTCAATTGCATTCTTACAAACTTATTTCATTGAATCAGCAAAATTCAGTAGAATCAAAACTGAACAAATTTAGCAGCTAATGCAGTTTTAACTAAAAGCAAAAAAAAAAAAAAAATACAAAAAAAATTGAAATTTAGCCTACTAACTTCAAATAATGTATCACAGGCATGGAAAAGCCAAAATTGATACATGTATGTGCATTATTTTTTCACTATCATGAGTTTTGGGAATGTTATGTAATTAAATTAAATAAATACCCACCTTTTGTGTTGGTGCAGATGGAGTACTAAGTTCACTCTTTACTGATACACCACCACTGGAAATATACAGAGTAATATGTTTGAAAGAGAAACTAAGAGAACTAACAACTTTCTTTTCACAGCTTTTCTTTGTGATATGAGCTCTTATGGAATAATTTCATAGAGATCCTAAAACTTATACTAAGTCTGAAAAACAAATGTCTATGGATGCAAACAATGACATGGCCCTAAAATTATAGGACAGCAAATCATAAAGGAACAAAATATCCTCATCTTTAAATTAGCTTAGGAAACATTTTACTTTGTTACCTTGTATTTTCTTGTTTAAGCCAGTCTGCTGGAGTATTTTCATTTGGCTTTCCATGTTTGGTCAGCAAACCTTTTTTAATCATTTCCTTCTTCAAAGAGGCCTGAATTGTAATTGTTCAAAAAAGTTAAAGTTAAACTGAAATATTATCAAATTCATACAGTCTAAGTATAAATATCTAAACAATATAAATAAATAGATCAAAGGTTATATTCATCCAAATAGTTTTCATGTCAGTTTTTTTTTTTTTTTTCACATCAACTTTTACACAGAAATGCATTATAAATTTACAATAAAAGAACAGTGTCCCATATCCTTCCCTTAAAATTCCAATTTTTGAGGGAGAGAACTCGCAATATTAGATGGGCAAAGTTGATTTTTAAAAATTGTCCCCAAAAATTTGTGGCAGAAACCACTAGCAGAAATTTAGGCATGAAAGCACTTAAAGGATTTGACAAACGGATGGATGCCAAACATTTCTACATCCCTACATTGGGATGAGCCAGAGGACAAGGAATTCTAATTGTATGAATTTTGCATGTCATGAGCTGGAAACCCACAAATTGTTTTTAAAATATAAATCAAAAGAAATATTCATATTGATCAAAGGCATCATTTGCTCCCATAAATTAGATATTTCCATACCTTAGGCCCTAATCCCCATTTTCTGGGATATGTATCCCTTTCCATGATGACTCTTTTAATTTTTGCCACAATACCATGGTCACAGGTAGCCATCACAGCAGTCGTCATCTGGGCAATTGCTGCATAAAACAGATTTAGAAGAAATAATGATACATGTTGGGTTGGAGCAGTAAAATGATTATCTTATTGGCAATAGCAAATATTAACACCATTTGACTAATAATAATTTTAGCAACCTTAACATTAAACCTTTCAGTCCCACCAAGTTCGATGTACTGTAGAATGAACAAACAGAAAACTGGTTTTTAATGCTTTAAGCTTTCCTAAACAAAATAACAGACAAATAATGCCATTTAATAGATTTTCAAACAGGCATACCAACCCAAAGCAACAGCTTCTCCCTTTGTAGTAACTATGACAATCTCTTGGTTCACTTCAATACCATCTTCATACCGCAGTACACCAGGTAACATGATCTTTGCACCGTAACATACAGCATTTACCTATTAAAAACCATCATTGTTTGAAACAAACTTAAATATGATGACATCTTTATTTTATTGTTTTTCTCATTGACACGAAGTGAAGTTCAGGGTGTATATTTACATGTTTGCAACAATTCATAACATTTATTTTTGTGTTTAACACTTACAGCTGTATCTTTCATGATTACTCGTTTATGTGATGTTAGAAGAGCTTCTAATGGTCGAATAGCTCTTCTGAGGTAGGACTCATCTTTATGGTTATCATACAACCACTGGGCATCCATTACATCATGCATGGTTACCATTCCCTCCTGTAAAATAAAAAAAATATCTTCCATGTCAAGTTCAAAAGGAAAAAACAATATTAAGTATTTGTGAAATTTGTTCATAGAATGTGCATACCTACAAAAAGTACATGTCTATAAACACTACAAATTTTTAATAAAATTAATTTTATATTTTTGATTTACAGATTAGACCAAGTAGGTAGTGTCCACAATATACACGAAGAGTGGCAAAAAATAGCCAAGTTTTTACAGTAATAAATAGGTAAAAAGAAATGTTTCCCTCTACCATTGTTTAAATGAATACATAGCATCAGAATTAAGAAACTAACTTTGAATAGCCTTACTTCATTCATTATGCAAGAGAATTTAACAATTTCCCTAGTATACCTTAACTAAAACTATGCAACATACTTTACAATGTGCACTGGTAAATAAAGTTTCGAAACTAAAAAATTTCAAATCAGCTTAATGAGATGTAAAGCAATCATATGCTTGCTTCCCCAGTCCCCTACCTTTTCAGATTGGATACCAGATCGAACTCTACGCAATTCCTGCATCTGACCACCAACTCCAAGGAACAGTCCCAAGTGTACACACATGGTACGAATGTAAGTGCCTGCCTCACAGCTCACCCAGAAAATACCTGAGTAAGACATGATTGCACTTCAATTAATGTTACAGCCTTTTCTACCAGCTGGCTTAACATGTACAAGATTAAAAGTTTATAAATAGATTATTCTATTTTTTATTTACTAAAGGAGGTAGACTTAGGGTAAGGGACATAACTCACGAAGTCAGTGATATGTTTGTATCATATTCAATTTCATCAAAGCCTATCAAGCTTTCATCTGACACAAAATGAAATTAATCTAAGTTACTTTGATGCTTACATGACATTGATTTGAAATGCTGAATACAAACATTCCAATGATTTGAAAGAGTTATGTCCCTTACCCTAGGTCTACCATCTTAAAATAACTGGTGCAAGTGTAAGTTATAAAAAATCAAATTTTTCAAAGAATGAATTCATTAAAGTTCATATAATTACAACTTTCTATGGGATCATTCTTATACTGGATTTTTTTCTTTTCATTTGTAAGTTTAAAATATATAAAATGTCTAAAAAACTATATTCAAAGTTGAATGTGAAATACTTGATTAATCAACCTTACCCATGCCTCGTTCAGCATCATATTCTCTCATTTTACATTCATATACTGTTCTAATACGAAGCTGTCTTTTAACTGCTGAGATTAATGGAGGTCTTTGAAACAAGGCACCAGTCAACTTTTCCAATTTCTGTAAAGGAAAATTGAGATTGTCAATTCACCCTTACCAACTTCTTTAAACGAGTGATTTTTGTGTTATCTCATGATATGTTATACAAGAAGGAAAGGTTAACATATGACTATCAATTTACTACAAAACAGAACACTATGGAGACAGAATAAAAAAAACATTACACAAGCTTTATCCATTAACTTACCCGTACTACAAGTCTCTCATCCTCAACTGTACTATGTAACTTGAATATACACACATACTCCTTTCCAGCACCTTGCTGTGATTTGACCAATCGTGTGGCTCGTTCTATACAAACTATGAGACATCCTGTGACCTTAGGATCAAGTGTACCACTATGACCCGTTTTCTCCACTCGCAAGATTCTTTTAATCCAAGCAACTACTTCATGAGATGATGGATTTGCAGGCTTGTCTAAGTTGATGAAGCCAGATCTGCCAAAGTCATTTAATACTGCATTATTAGAGCAACTCTGACCACAACAGAAAATTTATACTCTGACATAGCATGAATGAAAGAAATATAATGAACATATAACTACAGCCAAATCGGAATATTATTCAATCCACTCAATTCCACTCAAGAGTTCAAATATTCCTCTTCCCTGTCACTTAAGGCAAGTGCAGCTTTATGTTAAAAAGTGTACATGCCCATTCAGAGAAAAATATTAGAGTGACTTACATTTAAATTTCATTTTGAGTCATAAATTTTCTTCATCATTAAGGGCATCACAAATTGGCGAAGGACAAGCAGTAGTTCAGGTATGGTACAAAAACATCAAGTCCTAGAATTCTAATACATTATATCTATTTAAAGACTAATTTTTTCTTGTATGATATAGGAACACCCCCAGAAAATAGAGTATGCAGATAGTATACAACTGAACTACAATAGATTAAACAAGTGACTGATTATTTGATTGTAGGATTCAATGCCCGAGCAGCAATATTTCAGGCGATGAACATGAAATGAAAAAATGGAATGGGACACAAGAATAATATGGTTCACATTTTGATTGCCACAGGAAATAAGGAGAGATAGGTAATGTCGTCAATTTAGCCTCCTGTGGCGGAGCACAAGGGTCCTTACTCAAATACCACAGCAGGGTTCTTTAACATGGGAGGAACATGCCATCTTTTCCAACACAGTGCACCACTTTGGTTTGTGGTCAGGTTTTCTGTGTTATAGCCTGATGACCCAGCATGTAACCTGCCAGGGGTACCCCATTCCACCACCTGGGGCACTTTTTGTGAAACTGACACCAGAAGAATTAGAGAAAGTTGGTTCATAACAACTAATGTAAACCAAGCTTGTTTGTAAATTAGTATTAGTTTAATCAACAGTGTGAAAACGATCTAGATTAAGAATGAAGCAAAGTGTGTCACTGTGACCTGTGTCCCTATTTTAAAATTCCTCAAAATTTAATAGAAATAATACAGACATGACCTATCTGTAAGAATCATGATACAAAAGGAACTGAAGTAAACAGAGCCAAGTATCAACATATGTAGATTATTGTGACAGGATAGTATCGCTACACCCCAAAACCATTTACATATATGTAGGTCATTTTCATAATTGGTGTTTGCATATAATAAGTCTTATGATTAAATCATACTTAAAAGTGTGTCCTTTCAGAGAAAAATATTAGAGTGATTGACATTTAAATTTCATTATGTGTCAAAGTTTCTCTTCATCATCAAGGACATTCTGTATATTGCTTGAAACGCAGATAATAAAATGGCTACATTCTTCCACATTTTAATAATTAACATGGTTAAAAACAACATAGAATACACTATTGATAAGGACACAGTAACATAAACATGAATGTCTGTTTACAGTTTACATCACATTCAAATCTACTGGTGGTTATTTATTTAATTTCATATTTGACATGTGCAAATCTGAACATTTTGTTTTGAGAAAACTCTACAGAACTGGAACTGTATTCCCAAGCTAACTTGTTTTGCTTACAGCAATCTTGAGCAATGTTTGGGCATTTTTTAAAATCATTCATTTTAAATTATATTTTTAAGATCCTGAAGATATTTTTCTACTCATATTTCTACTAATTTTGGAAAATACAGCTAAACAAGTACTATCTTTAAAAAAAGATAGCTGATGCAGTAACATTTTGTTCCTTTAATTACTTCAAAGTTTCTTCATTTGTATAAAGAAAATAACACATATGCCACATCATTTCAAATTCTCTATACAGTTTTTTTGAACGCCACTTAGTTATCAGTATTTGGCCAATCGGGAAACAGAAGTGCCATCAGGTGACTTGCATTTCCATAGAAGCGTGTCCTTAAGGTCAAAGGGTAAAAAGCAAAACTATACCGACTGCGTCAGAAAAAAAGGTGACCAAATTAGTCAGGCATTCGTTTGCAGACATATTTTTTGCCTAAAGATGTACACAGTTCTTACTTTATGTATTCTGTAATAGGTCTTTTGAGTGGAGAGCTCCCAGCAGGTATAGGGGTGTAATGTGCTGTTCTGATGTTTAATTTGTCAAAATTCTGAAAATATTATTACAACAGCTTAGCTATCAAATGAAACAGTTATAATAATAAATGACATAATAACATTTAACAAATAAAAAATTAATCCAACCATTCTGACTTAACTGATATTTTAAACAATGATATACTGTAAACCGTGAAATTTTCATGACAAGTTTTATTTTCCGCAACTATCACAGTACAACCTGTAACCCGAAAACTATACTGTCATGAATATTTTCTTTGAAGAGCAATCTAATAAGATTCGAGAACAATTGGGAATTTAAAGCTGCGCGAAAGTAGATTGATAGAAGAAATCTTGAAAAAAGGGTAGAGCGAAAATTTCCCAGTTTACAGTATTTTATATGTCTTTTGCAATCACAGCTTTACACGTGAACATTGCACATAATAAAGAGACAAATCAGCAGAGTTCATAATCCTAATCAAAATGCACCTCAATAAACATCATTGACAAAATTAAAGGTCTGTAATTTTCTTACCTTTAAAAGCAGGGGCCATTCTGATGTGTCTAACTTTTCAACTTTATCTGATGGCTTTAGTAAAAAGTTTTCTGAGTGTTGAATATCCTAAAAAAAAGTTTGAAAGCAATGTAAGAATGTTATGTTTCAATACAACCTATCTGATGTCTTTTCCAACTATGAAAGTTATATTATCAGTATTACCGTATTTTGGTGTGTACAGTGCGCATTTATGTATTGTGTGCAGTGCAATTTTAAAGGTCTAAACGAGTGAAAAAATGTTCTTTAGACTTAAGTTGCAGTAAAATTTTGTAAGACAAAAAAAATTGATATTTTGCAATTGATCGGTCATAACATTTACCCTGATGCGGTATTTCCTATGAAAATGTAAAGAAAATAAACTTCTATGCAGACTAAAACATCATGTAAGCATCAGTAGCTACATAAATTGGATAATTTTAATTTCGAAGCATGACAAAATTGACACAAGATGTATGAAATTGCTTATATAACAACATTGAAAGTCTGGAAAATCAGACATTTCCAGCTTTGGTTGTTACTCAAATTTCACAATTTTTCATTGAAAAACATACTTTTAAGAAAGAAAATTGTAAGAAACAATCAAAATAAGTATCAAAATAACCATTTTTAGCTGTAGAAGCATTTGATAAGGAGGGTTTGACAAAAAAGGAATTACTTAGTTTTTGGTTTTTAGTTGTTTCATATTAATTTCTAACCATGCTATATAAGAAGGAAATATTGTACAACCTTTGTTTGAAACATATTATAAAGTCATATGAACATGATTTGAAGAAAATATGACTAAAAATTCAATACTTAAAGATGTATTTGATGATTATATAAAATTTCTTTCAGTAACATTTCACTTCCTGTTAGTTTGTTTACATTACACAGTGTCTTTTCACATACCAAAATCTTCAATTTTGTGGCCAATTCTTCTGTATTGATGTATAATATGCACCCCATGTTCTGGAAATAATTTCTATGTAAAAATGTGCGCATAATACACACCAAAATACTGTATCAATTATTTTTTTTTGCAAATATGGCCTTATTATTCATCTGCTAATTGAAACCTATATGACAGAAACCTCACAATATCATGGATAAGCATTTTGAAAGCTTAATATGATAGTTGGACAAGATATATTAGACTTACAGCAACATCTGAACTTTGTCTTTTCTTCTTCTTTTTACCTATGATAAAAAGAGTACAATTTTACTCAAAAATATGAGTCTTGGTTGTACTGTCTTCCTATTGGAATTGACACATACTGCAAAAAGGAAAAGTGCTTAACACTTTGCCAACCAAATTAGTCTATAAACCATTTTGCAAAATTCAGGTTACTACTCTTAATGAGGCAATCAAAACGATTTTAAATACAAGTCAAAAGAAAAACTCTACCCATCAGAAGCATTTACAGTACTTTAGTATGTATTGGGCACACTTTAATGCATTAGAATCACTGAAATGTACCAAAGCATACATATCAAAAATGCAGACAGGACCATTGAGGAAATAATCTGAATTATGGTTAATTATCAAATACAGATAAACAAACTTACAAAATTAAGATTACAACTTCAGTTTTTCCTTTATTATTGTTAAGAAACACTAATCAAAAACAAATCCCTAACTTAAAAGAAAGACAACAAAACCCTAACTTAAAACAAGGACAACAAAACTCTAACTTAAAAAAACAACTGGAGAGAGCATGTACCACCAATTTAAATCCATCTGAACTAGAAAATCAGAGCAACATAACTAAAGCCAATGTTACCAAAGCCATCAGATGTAAGAATGGAAAATCAGGAGGTATTGACAACATACAACAAGAAGCTATTAAAGCCCTAGATGATTACTCAATTTGCTTCAGACAAGAAAAATCATGCATTGATCAAATAGCCAAACAGAGAATTGCTATTAAACAGACAATAGAATGCCTGAAATCTGAGGTTTTTCTAAAGGCTTTTGACAGCCACTGACCACAAGATTCTTTGGAACATTCTTGGACCTTTGGAAATCCAAAAATGACCATCAAAATGATATCTCTTAAATGACAAATTTTCCTGCCAAGTAATACATAGAGGAAATATGACTGAAAATTCCCTGTAACAACTGGTGTATGTCAAAAATACAAACCAAAAGATTGTCTTCAGATCAGCCACTTTGTGGAAAAAATCCAAGACTTTCCCTACCTAAAGTATTGTCAGAACATTAGAAGGCACAGTTAAGGACATTACTGCCAGAAAACAGAGAACAAAACAGGTATATTCCTTGTTTTAGCCTCTTTGGAGGAGCTGTGCTTTAAGAACTAGCACAAAGATTGATGTATTTATTACCAACATCAAATCTGTTACACCTACATGTATGTGGTTGGGAAAACTGTAGTATATCTCAAATTTTTATTTACCTTTATCAATAAATACCTGAGAGACATCCTCAACATAAGACAGCCCAACAAAATATATCGAACAGTGAATTATAGAAAAGAACCAAACAACCAGTGACCCAGAACTAGAAAATTGAATTAGATTGGACATATAACTAAGCAAGCTCTAGACTGGAGCCCACATGGACACTGAAATAGGGGAGACCAAAAAACACCTGGAGTAAAGGACTCAAAAATAAATCAAATAAAATTGTTAAGACCTGAAAAGAAGCGAAACAAACACCAATGGACAGGAAAATGTCAACTCCCTGTCCCAATTGGATGAAGTGAATTAAATAAATCAAAGAGTTGGATTCCATATGTACATGTAAGTCTTAAGTCTCAGCAGTTGTTTCTACCAAAACAGAGGACTCTTTAACCTGGTACCTGGTCACTGCTCCCAGTTTTTGGTGGAGTCTGAGTTGCTCACCTGCTTTTGTTTCTTTGTACATATTATTTTGGTTATTTTATGTTTTTTGTGTGCATCTGTTTTTCCCTGTCTGGTCTTAGTCTCTGGATTGCGTTCTTACAATTTCTGCTAAAATTTGGTTCCCTTGATTACTCCTTCAAATAACTCAATATTTTTTTGTTGTTGTTACATCCCAGAATAATCAGTCATTGTCTTAATCTTTCTGTCAAAGGTACTTAACCTTAGGAACAGGGCTGTAATGATACACCTACCAAATAATGCGATACATTTCGATAAGATATACAACAGCATGTCGTTTTATATATTTTCTTCAATTTGGAAAAAAAATAATCAACAGATATAAAAATGACTAATTTTGTTGAAGCCAGGATTCATTCTTAGAGTCTACAACTTTGATCTGAACAAAAATTAGTGGAATTTTCCTCACGAGACATGTCCTACTTTAGTATTTGCAAAGTAATTTCTTCATT
Organism: Perna viridis; assembly: GCA_037379345.1. NCBI lineage: Eukaryota > Metazoa > Mollusca > Bivalvia > Mytilida > Mytilidae > Perna > Perna viridis. Next base: position 40,624,153 of record CM074512.1, on the reverse strand, counting down.
TGTTCGGAAAAAAAAGTTGTATTTCAACCTGTATCGCATCATATCAAAACCTCTGGCAAATGAATTGTATCATATCATGACCAAAAGTATCATGATACATCGATATTGCAATGAATCATTTCATCCTTACTTTGAAAATTCTTAAGCAGATCTTCCTCTCAAATTTTTCTTGCATTGGGGAGATGTGCCAAGGTTTAATGTTTAGCAAGACCTTTTATAAAATTAAATGCAATTTTACTGTGACACCCCTTGCACTGACAGACGACCATAATGTTTCCCAATATTGTAATGATAGTAAATTAATAGTCTTGGTCTTTTGTGTTTTCTATGTTTTGACAGGAAATTAATTTATTATAATTTCTAGCAGAAATTTCAAACAAGCCGTTACAAGGCAGAAAAATCCTGAATGTGGCTTAATCTCTTGCTTTAGCACAGATTTGTTCACCGGAGATTGTTAAATTGTTAATGAAATATCAGCAGGCTCCAGCCGAAAGCAGGCGACCTTATGTGCACGTGCTCATTGAAATCTGAAAAAAATGGCTTGTTAAGGTGCAAGTTTACTCTCTTTTATGATAAACTATTAGTTCGTATGTAAAACTATACGCGAATTCGTGCATTTGTTTCCAACCGCAATAGTGTATCATTGAAGCACGAGGCTCGATTCGACATTGCGTGGGCAAATGCATGCTAACTACACCTGAAATAGAAGATTTACAATGGCATATATCGTGACAGTGGTAGCAACACAATATAAGGACATTTAACAGAAGAATGATAGTTGATGGTGGAAAAAATCATTAGAATCAATCTAGTAAATGACAAATTTAAATTACCGCTGGAGTCAGCCATGCTTTGTATTCACCACGTGTTTGAAATGTAGTTAGGGGGTTAAAGACCGAAAGTACCCGAAAAAATCACTTGAAGTGTACCGAAAGTTTCTGCAAGTCTTGGTCTTCAAAGCGTTTGCGAGATATCTAAAAAGAATGAATTTGAAGAAACGTTTGCTGTTTTGGCGAATCGAACATCCTACGTTGTGAAATACTGAAATAAGCGCTTTTCCTTTACTTTCTTTGGTCTAGCAGAAAGTTTGCCTTTTTGCATGCTTAGTAAGGTGCTTTTATGCAACCACAAAAAATTGCGATGATATATAGTAAATCACAATGACGAACTTACATTATTTATATATTCTATATACTGGCATGAGACTACAATTAATTTTCAAGTGCATTTCAATATACACATTTGAGGAGATTGAAAAAAATTCCACTGGCGCAAACTGAATAAAAAAAAATTTCTGTCCTAAAGATATGTACAAACAGGATTTTATATATAAATTGTAGAAAATTTGACCATCATTTTCTGAAATTAATACATATAACCCGGACTGGCCGGAGATTGGGTAAACATGACAAATGAACTGAGTTAAAAGTCCTAAATTTTAACTTTCCACTGAACCAAAGCACAACTTTTAGTCAGAATTGATTAATGAAAAACATCCCATGTAATTTTAACCTATTTTCTACCAATTAGAGGTAAAACTTCAGCAAATAAGTTTCCAGTAAAAATATGGAAAATTGTGGTAGGTACCTACTACGAAAGTTGGAACTATATTCGTATACAATGAAAACCAAGGGGAATTAATTGTGTTCTCGTACCTACAGTCGGAGTTTCTGATACTCTGTTCTAACTATGCCGCTGGTCCCACTGTATCGCAGTATGGCTAGATCAAGAACATGAAACTATGCACATTCCAGTCATTCCAATGGTTTTTTTGTGACATTACTGGACATTTGGTCCAGTAATGCTAGTTGAATTACTACCAATGCCTTTCAAAATAAGTTAAATTTGTATATTTGGATAAGTGTCTGGTTTTCTCCTTTTTAAGTCCTAATATTCTTGGCGACTTCTTACACTCGTAATTATAGTACTTAATATTGGCATATGATTTGCATAAATATATAAATATAGGCCACTTAATACTGTAGATCTTTGCCATGTTTACTGCCATAGCGTCATAGTTCTAGTTTCATACAAAATAAAAAATGTACCTCTTGAGTATCATACATGTTTTCTTGTATGAAAACAGGAAGTTTTGTTTTTTTGTTCATCTGTAAGTGAAGTAAAGTACAGTAATTTTAACCAAATATTTCTAAAAATGCATTTTTGCCTAGCTTTCAAATGAGCAACTGATGAATATTAAGAAAACTCCTGTTTGGCGAAAAAAAGGGAACCCTGTTTTCAAAAAAATCTATTTGAAAGTGTGTTTTCTTGAAAACTAAAAATAGCAAAGTGGTTTTTATGGGAATTTGTCAAGTATTTTTTTCCAACAGTTGCTAGTCACTACTGATGTGCAACCAAATTGTCAACCTGACATTTGGTCCTATGTTCAGCACATTTTTAACGGACCAAAGCCATTTTCATCAGACTTTGCCCATGTCTGATGAACCTTAGGAATGACTGACATCTACAGTATTTTTGTGCTTGACCTAGGGACTCAGTGTAAACATTGAAATCACATATTTGTCAAGTTTTCTCTAGGACAGGAAAATTAGGGGCCAACTCGAAATTTTTATGTGATTTTCTACCATTTTCAAAATTTTTTATGGCCATGTTTGGAAAATTGCTGTCAAACTGGATGAAGATGAAATAAGTATTTGAAAATTATAATTCATTGTAAAGTTGTTGAAGTGCATTCCTACAAATTACCATTGCAAGGTTTTTGATAAAAATAATTTTAGAGAATTTTCTTTTCAATACATTGATTGAGTGATTGATTATTGGTGTTTAATGCAGAGCAGCAATATTTCAGCTATATTCAAGTCAATACATTGATACAATGGGAACATTTCTTTAGGCACAGAAATTTACCTTACTTGTTTGCAAGCAATTTCTGATTTTGAAAGATGCTACATAAGAAAAAAAAGTTTAATTTAATGAAAGGTTAGATTTTTTACTAACTTCAGACAAAATAAAAATCCACTTTCCAAAGGTCTGATTTTCCTCATTCTAGAAAACAGTTTACTTACCATGATAAAGTGAGATCCCAGTTTAATATATATGGAATGTTGAGTTGATTTGCATATGTCAGTAAACTCCTCTTGACCTATTGACCTTGATGAGGTATGATCCACACATGCGGGCCCTTATCATACTTTCTTTGGCAATTTATTTTTTCTGCATGAAAGGATACGTGCCACGATGAAAATTCGTCCAACTGGCGAGTGAGCCATGTGTTCATTTTGATCCATGGAGATCCCTGTGTATCAAGTAATTAATCTATCAAAATTCAGAGCCATATCAAACTTGAATGGTGTGTCCATACTTGCCTTAATTGTTTGGGGTTTCAACCTTTGTGGCTACTCCCAGCGTAACATTCTATTTTCTCTTCAAATTGTTTAAAACATTGTACAATTAGGAAAATTTTACACTTACAGTGCCTATTATGGTAAATTTTCAACTTACTTTTGAAATTATGAGTAATCATGATGTAATGATCCATTACATTTTTTACCCATGTTATCATGATATACGTAATTGATTACATTTGAGGGTAATCAGCCCCCAACCCTGCAAGTAAGACATCTATTAAATACAAACAATATATTCAGATTCATGTTCCATACAAAAAATAAAATTGTTTTTTTGGGGGGTAACACAGGGTACCTTACTTCATTTCAAATGCTTCTTACAATTTTCCAGTTGAACATGCAAGCAAGACCTACTCAGTACTAGTATTATTCATTTGAGATTTCATTTAAAACATCATTTTGTAAAGGGTTGTATCACCACTATCTCAACTGAATTGTGCCTTGTATGTAGCAAATTAATTGAAAAGGATAAATTACCTGCAGTGATTTTAATTTTATTTAAATCTTTTCGGTTGCCTGTATTATGGGACTAATTTTTTTAAAAATTCCTACAGTTTTTAGGTTGGATGTCGTCATATATTTAAAGATATGGGTGTTCAAGGACTCTGGCAGCTGTTAAACCCTACTGGACGTCCAGTTTCTCTACAATCTCTTGAAGGGAAAGTCCTTGCTGTTGGTATCCTTTTATTAATGTTAGCTTTTTTTGCTTGGTTAGTGTACATGTACATGTATGTAGATCCGAATGTTATAGTTTCAACATGCAATTCTATATGTACATGTACAAAAATGTATTCACTTTATTATAATACATGTAGCAGGTAAACAAGCTGATAAGTAGAATGATGCATTTACATATAGGTCAAATAATATTCCAATACATAATTGATATGACTCAAGCAGGATACAATTTGGAACACACATAAATGTGTCTGAGTCTTGGTGACAAGTATATACATGTTTACCTCGCAAGCATTTACAAATGAAGTTAAGATCATGTGATTTGCTACATAGGTACAAATTAATGTATTCATTAAAAAAGAAAAAAAAAATTCTTCACTTTTTCCCTGTCCTCTTACCAATGGCTTTTGTCAGAAACTTTTATTAAGCTAATAATTGAATGACTATGACCTGACTTGTTAAAAATAAGGGAGATAAATTTGTTAAGAGGCATGATTGGCTTGTGATTACATGATTAATATTTGAGAACAAAATTTGTAAAATAACTTCATCTACAGTACAAATTAAATAATAATTTACAATGAATGATAATTATTTCCCTAACAAAGCCAGATGTGAGTATATGGCTGCACCAAGCTGTGAAGGGTATGAGAGATCGACATGGGAATCCGTTACCAAATGCTCATCTCCAGGTCCTTTTCAACAGATTGTGTAAACTGTTATATTACAGAATTAAACCAGTGTTTGTGTTTGATGGAGGCGTACCGGTCCTCAAGAAGCAGACTATGGTAATACTTAAAGAATTGTGATGATACATTAACCCTAAATATTAGAATTAAAAAAATCAACTCAAATTACAGTTATTTATAAGTATTAAATTATATCATGAAGAAAAGTCAATAAATATATAGAAGTTCTAGTAAATGTCTTAATATTTTCTTTTGCTGTTATTTTTATTAAGTGCTATCAAAAGATGGATTATTTAGTTGAATATGACCAGTGTAACTTTGTAAGATATATTTAAGAGTTAATATGTAATGTGCCACATATACATGTAACTGTTGATTATCATCCAGACAGTTTTTAATGTTTTACTAACTTTGCACTGAGTAAAATTGCTTCCCATCTCAAAGACTAAAACAACTTGTTTGAGCCCAAAGCAACTCTCCCTGTCTCTTCTGTCTTTTAAGGGTGGCATTATTTATAACGTCAGATAAATGAACAACAATAATTGAATCTTTGTTGATGATGACTTTTATTTTCCTCACTGAAGAATATTTTTGTGGGAAATTAAATACCTAAACATAAATTGAACATGGTAATAAGGCCAAGTAAGCTTAAATAGTTTGTTTGTAGATTCAAATCCAACCTTCACAAACAATATGGGATGGGTGGGAGGATTTTATGTTTATTTCTTACCAGAAATTTGCAAGCCTAATTTTAGCTATTTTAGGTATAGATATGTTCTAAGTCCAAAGCCACATCAGTTTCAGAGAAAAAACATTGTTTTAGTCACCTTGAAATGAAAGATTTGTGCATTATAGTATCTTAATACTAGAAACTGACACACAAAAAAAATCCTGATTTTGAAATTTCTGATTAATTTTATTTGGCCTAACATAATGTAGCCATTGTTTGGTATTCATTATCAACCAGTCAGCACTGTTGAAAAACAAAAACACAAGGGTAAAAATACTTGTCTACAACAGGCCAAAACTAGAAGTAATAAAACATTTTTTATCCACCAGGTAATTTTTTCCATTAATTTTTGGGGACAGGTTTGCACTCCGTCAGTCCGTCAGTCACACTTGGTTTTCCGGACTTTTTTTGTAATGCCTCATCCAATTGATTTCATATTTGGTATTTAGTCTTATCATGACAAGTTACAACTTCAGTTCGAATGACGTTATAGTTGAATGATTTTTACAGCAGTTATGGCCCTTGGACATGGAAAATTTCATGAAATTTTGTTTTTCGGACTTCTTTTTGTAATGCCTCATCCAATTGATTTCATATTTTGTATATAGTCTAATCATGACAAGCTACAAGTCAAGTTTGAATGATGTTACGGTTGAATGATTTTTACAGAAGTTGTGTCCCTTGGACATAGAAAATTTCATAAAATTTTATGTTTTCCAGACTTTTCTTTGTAATGCCTCATCCAATTGATTTCATATTTGTTAGCTAGTCTTATCATGACCAGTTACAAATGAAATTTAAATATTATTGCGGCAAAATAGTTTATATGGAACTTATGGCCCTTTGACATAGAAAATTACAAAAAATTTTATGTTTCATTATTTTGCAAATTGCTGCTGTCATTCTAGAATTATTTGCCCTTTAATTCATAATAACGAAGTTTTTTTCAACTTTCCATGTGATAGAAAGAGAATGTCTTTATGCAGCTTTCTGTAATGCAAAAATGTTATTATCTACTGTAAAATGAAGCTCAGGTTTGATTTTGATGGAATTTGCTTTTGCTGTTCAAGAGTTATTTTCTCTTGATTGTTAAAAAATAACACCATCCATTGTTAGTTCACATATATAAAAAAAAATCTCATAAAGGCAATGAGTTCAAAGGCCGAAAGGGGAAACTGTATTGCATCAGCAATACTGTCGGAATGCTTGTTTTGGTTAAAATGTTTTAATTGCACTGAAAAGTATGCATGTATACTAGGCTGGAAGAAGAGAAAAGAAAGAATTTGCTGAAATAGAAAGTGACAAAGCAACAAAGAATTTGGTTTCAAACTTACTGAAGAGTCATGCAATTAACGAAGTTATGCACAAGGGAGATAAGCCAAAAGCAAGTTCATCTGTTTCTAAACCATCATCCTCAAAATCTGTCAAACCAGATTTGTTTGAGCTTCCTCCACTTCCTGAGGAATTTAAGAGGTAACTCTTGGAATGAAAGCTTCATTTGTAATTGTTTATATGCTGTATGGCTACCTCATTTGATGGCCGTCACTGATGTAATTTATTTTAATTTGATTCAGTGCATGTTACATGTGTTATATCACTTAACCTTCTTTGTAAGTAATGTTTTTCTTAGTAACTTAAACTGAATTGTTTCCCCAAAAATGCTTTTAAGATTATTTTGCTTTAGTTTGTTGAAACTTGAAAATAATGTCATAAATTAAGCGTCGTGTGGATCAAGGTGAGATCAAGAGATAGTGTTTATTATAGTGAAAACATCAGTAAATCATTAAAACAGACTGACTACCTCCATACCTGTTGTAGAAGTATTTTTTGACGGATCAAATTACAATAACCTTATACATTCATTTTAACAGCATTGAGGAAGACAGTAGAAGAACAGAATTTACAGTACAGGAAAGATTGTTATTGGTAAGATTGAATATAGTCATGACGTAGTAGATATTTTGTGACAATGTTTTGGTAATGTTACATGTGTCAAGCAGTTTGAGATCAAACCAAACTTTGTCGTACTTTTGTGCTGAAAATTACAGTCACTTGTAAAAGTATCAGTATGCATCATTATACATTCTGTTACTTAGACTTATAAAGTTTCTGCTAACAAGAAAATATCCTCATGTGCATATGCAAGTTGGAAAATTGCTTTATACAGAAAAAAAAAACACAAGATAAGTACATTTGTTGGTACAGGTCTTGATGGTAAGAAAAGATACATTTTTGATTGATTTCTGAACTAAAGTACATGGCAGGTGTAATATGTAGTACTGCTTAGAAATTTTACTACATGTTCTGTCAAAAATATTGTGGACATCTTGTATCTAATTGAGTTTTCCTGTCCTAGCCAAGGTAGTTTTAGTTCAAGATAAATCAATTTAATTCTAATCTATTCACCTACAATAACACCTTTTAGGCTTAAAAAAAAATATGCTAGGTTCTCAGGCCCCGCCGCATCCCTAAAAACCCTCCTGGATCTGTGATTTTGATTACAGTAAAATCCGGAAATTTCATCTGTATTCCGGAAATTTTCATATCCAGTCTGGAATTGACTTTTAATTAGTTATTGAATCGTCTGCAGCCTTGACAGAAATTTAAAATATATGGTGCGCATGAGGCTGTTATTTAACAGTGATCATTAAAAACAAAAGTTTGTCTCGTGGCAGAAATATGGCTCTTATTTTTTGCCACATCTTATATTCCCATGAAGTTTTAATGCATGGAGTATTTTATTTAACTACTCAACATCCTGTATGTTTACAGCATTGTTCAATTCGATGAAATTTCTTAAAAAAAAAAAAGCCTATCTCCTGCATCAATTTTTTTAAAGAGTGGCCTGTGAACCTAGGTATGTTTTGTATGACCTGAGCTTCTGTAATCCAAGTGTTTGAAACATTTATAGGAAGATGTAGACCTAGACCAGATAGACATAGAGTCTGATGTCTTCAACAGTTTACCACCAGAAATGAGACATGAAGTTCTTACACTGCTGAAAGAAAAGAAAAAGAGACACACTTGGAACCAGATTCTAGAACTACCACAAGTATTACTCTATAAAAATACAATTTAACATGAACTGATAAATTTGATAAAGGATAAATGGGTTCTTCTTATAGTGTTATCGCCTTCAACTTGTCGGCTTAAGCTTTAAACTTTATATATCAGTATTCTAAACTTTATATCAATATTCTATTGGAGTGATATACATAAGAAGCTTCAATTTTTTCAAATTATTGAATACGGTATTGCCTTTGCATTGAATATTATTGTATGTTAATGACATTTTGAACTATTAATCAAACACTGCCTAATTTTTCAAATAGTTCATGAAACTGTTCAGTTAATTTTGTTTAAGAATATTTTTGACTTTTATTTCTTAGGACTAGTGCTTAATTTTGATTTGTTGCAACTATTGCTTTTCAATGAGATCGACAAATATAGATCAATAAAAATACATTAACTATATGCAGTCCATATCTCTCTTTCAATTTAAATCTATTTCAGGAATCTAATGATTTTTCTAAATTTCAAATGGCAAAATTGATGAAGCAAAATGAACTGTCTTCATATCTGGCTGATGTGAAAAAGGAAATGAACAATAAGAGATCAGTAGATGTTTCCACATTTCTTGGGGATGACTTCTACAGCGATGCAATAGAAACTCGTAGAATTATGTCGGATGATACTGCTCATTCAGTCTTGATAAAGGGACTTGGGGCCATGGAACAGAAAGAGGAATTAGAACGTGTGAAACTGAAATTGGAAAAAGAGAAAAATATTGAGATGAAAAAGGAAATGGTTCAAGATGATGATATCAAAGTAGAAAAGAGTAGTAAATTTATTGATTTTATTGATATAAAACTTAATGGAGAAGATAAAAAAATACAGATTAAGATGGAAGTGGACAATGAAAGCTTTTACAACCAAAAAATGTCAGTTCAGAAAGACAGTCCAAAACCAAAAGAATATGTCCAGAACAATACTGTTGAAGATCAGAATTTTGATTCTACATTGGAAGATAAGACTTTAGAAAGGAATGACATCTTAAAGGAACTCCAGGCTAGAATGAATGCATTAAGAGACGTAAGTGAGGATGGTGATGGGGTTATTAATTTGAACCCTTTAGAAGAAACAAATGGAATACAAGTACCTGAATTAGAAATATCAGCTGTTAGGACAGTAAATAAAAGGTGTGATGATGTTAGTATCAGTGGTGATGAAATAAATACCACTGATAATAATGAAGTAACAATAACTTGTGGGACAACTGATGGCTCTTTGCATATGGTTGAAGAAGAAATAAGTGCAAATGAATGCAATCATATTTCAAGCTCAGATAGAGAATTAACAAGATTTGAAAAAAAATCAAGTGTCTTGTCAGAAAAGTCAAGTAAACTTAAGGATGTTTGTGAAAAAAAGAGTGAGCTGCAGAAAACTGTTGAATCTTCATTAATACAACCAAAAGAAAATCTGACATCTGCTAGAATTAGTATCCTTGATGAATTACGTCAAAAAGTTAATGTCTTAAGTTCAAGTGTTGATGAAGGAGAAAATAATAATGAGCTGAAAGAGGCTGAGATCCAGAATGTAAAAGAAAGTGAAATTGAAGAGTTTATCTCTAACAATAAAAAAGCAATTCTAAGGAAGCAGATGTCTCTTGATGAAGAGCAGGCAGCTAAAAAACAGAAACTAAATCTAGATAATGCTTTGGTTGAAAACATGAAGGTCTCTCCACAGAGTGTTCCAAGTAGTAGTGATGGTGATTCTGAAGGTATACTTATATTAGATATATCATACTTTTATCCTTACAGTTATAAATTGTTTTGCATGATAATACTTATATTGCAAGTGACAGGTAATATTGTATGAAACCAGAAAACAGAATCCCCCTCCTTGCAGGAAGTGACTTCAGAGACACCTTAGAGAAGCTGTGTCATTTGAGAAAAGAAAAAAACTGCAACAGACATCTTTGCAGAATTAAAACTTCAACCATTTTAATCATGGCAAATACATAAAGTCATAATAATTTCCAGTTTATGGCATTAAAATTACTGTGATTTTGTAACCTCTTTTCTTTTAATAGGCAAATGGAAACCAAAATGTCTAATTTAAACTGTATTTTTTGGGAGGACTGTGTATAATATTTATAGGTATATGTTTAAATCTATCAAATCAACACAACTAGGGATGCTAACATTTTCAAATCAAGTTGCCAAAATTCTGCATAATATGTCTTAAATACAACTTAAAAATAAGATTTTGAAATGTTGAATTTGAGTTTAAACTAAAAAGTAGTCTGAGCTTTGTAATAGTTGTTATTTATTTGGAAAGTAATTCAAATTTGAACTTGTATCATTACAGATGAAGGTTTCATCGAAGTGACCATTGATCCAGAAAGGGCTGAAGCTGATGAATTGTTTCCTGCTGACATCTTTCAACCTGTCAATCAAGCAGTAACTGAATCACTTGAGATGGAACAATCAAGTCAAGACCTACCAAATGACAGTAGTTCCTCCCCACAGGAAGTGACTTCAGAATCACCTGATGTACAAGAAACTGTGTCATATGAAAGTTCAGAAGAAACAGCAGTAATTCAAATTGAAGAAAAGGATCATGATGATTTTCCCCACAGGAACTTGGTTGAGCAGTTTAAAAGTTTAACAGATGTAAGTTAAGATGAAAAAATTCCTATATATTAGCATTCTTATGTCACTTTTCCCCCTGCGTTTTCGTGTATCTCTTTTGTTTGTTTGAAAAATGGCATATGACCATTTAGATTTAAGTTGCAGAGGAAAAGCCTTTGTGAATATTGAAAGAATTAGCTGAGCTGGCATAAGACAGTCATATGAAATGAGCTGAAAACTGAAAACACAATAAAAAATTGGTATGTTCATATATTAACATGCATGATATGTACCGGTATATGTTTGAACATATATAAGGAAGGAGATGTGCCTAATAATCACTACATGTATAACTGGTACTTGTCTTGAACTTGTATAGGACACTTTTCCTATTGAAATATTTAAACATCTACATTGTTGATCTGTAGGATGAAATCAGAGGCTATCAGGAAAACTTAGAAGCTGAGAGCAGAGACATACAGAAAGAGAGAGGCAAACAAGAAAGACTAGCAGTATCTATTACTGATCAGATGTATACTGAGGCACAAGTAATTTGTTACTATTCTTGCTGTATATTTCTATAAATGATTGAGGTTTTATAAAGTATATTAGTCAAGGAGAAGTTCTTGCCTGCAAGTTATTCTCATCAACAGATTTTTTGTCCTCTCCTGTGAAACAAGTTCATGCCCAAAATTTAAGACAAAACATCTAACCTGATATTTTGCTTTTAAAAATGAGCTATCTTACGACAATTTTCATTCAGCAATAACATTTTGGTGAGGAGATTGGCGAGAAGTGCTTCTGTCTTAAAAATGGTGAGATCTACTCTTTGAACAATAACTCTTGTCTTTTTTTCCTATCAAAAATCTTGCAAATAAAACAATTCGAAAAGTATTATATACCTTAGGTATGATACAAATGTCATTCATAAGCTTATTGACTGTTTCTTTTCTACTGACACATGTTTGAGTGAATTTTCCTGTAGACAACATTCATAAAATTAGAACTACTAATGTAATATAAAGTTCTTTTTTTTGTAGGAATTGTTAGAGCTATTTGGTGTACCTTATATTATTAGTCCCATGGAGGCTGAAGCACAGTGTGCTCAGTTAGACCTAAGTGATTTGACCCAGGGGACAATTACTGATGATAGTGATATCTGGTTGTTTGGTGGAAAGAGGGTCTATAAAAACTTCTTCAATCAGGACAAACATGTGGAATTCTTCACTGAAGTCAGCATAAAGGCACAGCTTGGTAATAACTAGTAATCTGTTCTTCCTGAATGCTGATTTTAACACATGGGTGTTCATGTATATTTAAAAAAAAATTAAACCAGTATTTTTGTGAAAGATAGGTTTCAGTCCTTTTATCCAACATTGCATCCTCCACAACTTCTTCTTTATATAGTGGGTTGTTATTTGAAAAAAAAACAGTATTATATTCAGTATTCAGAGATATGCATATTGTCAGTTATTTAAGTTATGGCAAGTTTAGTAAGATATATATCTAAGATTTTTTTAAGTTTGTTGTATGACATAACCTTGTCCACAGATCCTTCTATATTACTTGCAGGATTATTATGAAACTTTATGCAGTGTTAGATCACTGTTTAGAAATGTGCATATCAGGAATTGTGGTTTTGGATACAGCTTGCTGCATGTAGGAGGTATAAAGTCCATTAGTTATATTTTATGAGAAGTATCATGAGATAAATAATTTTGGTGAAATTCAAATCTTCTCTTCAATTGAATCCCTGGATAAAGTGTTTTTCCTTATTTTCAGGCATTGGTCGAGATATATTGATCAAGTTAGCCCTGCTATGTGGTAGTGATTACACACCTGGTATACAGGGAGTTGGTACAATTACTGCCATGGAATTACTGACAGAGTTTCCTGGTGAAAATCTTGAGGGATTGAGAGCATTCAAGTAGGTTAACAATAGGTTACAAGGTCAATTGATTAGACTGTATGTACAATGTGTGAAAGTATTTGTCTGTATTTTATACCGATCTAGGAGCATATGCCAAAATTTCAGCTGAAAATTTCTTTTAAGAAAAGTCTTTAGAGGACAAAAATTATTTCCTAACAAAAGCATGAGGTCTCTGTACGAATCAATATGAAATCTGCTATAATGTTTCATACCTCAAAATTTATGTTTAATGGAGTTAAAGGGTTATGGCATTTACCTTTTTAGAAATGGTGGGCCAACAAGAATAAGAAATAAGCATTTTCTTTGACTTTCTATAAATTGCAGATTTCTGATGTCTGACTGCAAATTTTAAAGATCTTTGCCTAGTCTAGTTAGAATCTTGTCAAACGTCTTCTCACAATCCAAATTAGATAGCTATGTCAAGTTTGTATGTTTGTGTCAATACTTGTCTGATCTGTTCATGTTTTGACCTCTATGGTTGTATTAAGCTAAGCCCTGTAATGTATTTTTTGAATTATGATATACATTTTGGCTGGATATGACTATATCCCATTTTATGCCCATTTTCAGTTTTATAGTTGTTCAATAATTTACATGGCAATTTCTGCCATTAAAAAAAAGTTCCCTAATAGTACTGAATTTGAAATTGGTGATTTCTTATTACACATTGGCATGTCTTCATTTTTTTCAGATCATGGTGGGATGATGCTCAAAGACAAGTAACTGCACCCCTAGAAGCTAAAATAAAGTCTAAATTACGCAAACTTGATGTTCCTGAAGGTACGGCTTTACCTTTGTCACAAGTTAGTTATAATGATTAAAATGTTTTGAAATAAAGTAATAATGACTTTTCAAGTTATTTTCCTTGCAGTCGGAATATATTGTTATATGACAGCAAATTTTTGGTATGGTGTTGTCGTACTCGTTCCTGTCATTATTACAATCCGTAGACACTAAATTTTGGTGCAGTAAATACAGTTGTTATGACCAATTGTTATGAAACTTCAATTTTATTTTGCTAACCACTAAAGGAAGGTTCCTTTATCTATTTGGATTATTTGCCCCTACTGTGTTAGAAAAAGGGATCAAAAAGGGTAAAAATAGGTTTATTATTAAAACCAATGCAGAATGTTTGTTTTTCTTCCGATTTTGATCATTATTTTTAAATTGTGCTCCTTATTTTATTTTGTTAAACAAATATGATAAGCAGATATAATGCATTTTGGACCATTATAGAATTATAAGGAGTCAAAGGGGCCACACCCCAAACAAATCAACTTCTTTATTTTTGGTCTATTTCAAATTATTTTTTTTATTGGATTCCTTATGAAATTGCTGCTTGCATTTTCCAATCAGCTTTCAGATATCTCTTATGGTTTTTGAGTTACAAGGAGTCCAAGGGACCACACCCCAAAAAATCATGTTTTTTAATTTTTGGTCAGATTTTGAAAATTTTTTCTTGTGCATTATAGTGTCCAATCCAGTTGTTATGTCCAAAATGAATTGTAAGGCCCTATGCATACAAGTGTGTCAAAAACTAATATAGTGTCCACACTTGCCCCAACTGTTCCAGGTTCGACCACTGCAGTCATATAATGCTGCATTCTGCATAGCTTTTTATTCTCATTTTATTTCCACCTTCTACATTGTCTCCTTGGAAGATTGTTGAAGCCATATTCTACTGGTTGTATAACATCAGTTTTATAGGAAGCAAATTTTCTTTCCTGAATTTGTAATACAATAATGCTTACTGTCGTTTTTGTTTTTTTAAGGTTTCCCTAATGATCGAGTAGTTACAGCCTACCTGAGTCCAGAGGTTGATGACTCTGCTGAAAACTTTTCCTGGAGTCAGCCAGAACTAGATTTGATTAGAGAGAATCCTTTTTATTAATGTTTTTGCTGCATTATTTATTGATAGACTTTGAGTTCTAATTACTTAATACAGGAACATTTATATCTGCCCTTTGAAATATTTGCCTTTTAAAGTAATGCTTTTAATTGAAATACAGAAGTTTTAATTAAAGAAGTTTAAACAGTGTCATAAGCTACATTTAAATTATTCCATTATTATAGTATTTAAATGCAAATTTGGATGTGTAAGACTTGTCATGTGATCCTATAATTTCACAAGAATGGGTCACAACTCCTGTTCCAAAGCATATGAATTTGTTGTTCAGAAAAACTACAATCTTAACAATTTGTGTTTTCATACCACAATAAAAATGTGACCTGGAACTTTTTCTGCACTAATAAGTTTCACAATAAAACAAAATAAAAATTCTTAAATCTATGTATCTAATTAAATTACTCATAAGTAGCCAACTAAATACAAATCGGTCAACAGTAGAAATTCTGGAACTTTTGCTGATGAAGTACAGCTCTGCCTTAAAACCAGGCAGAAGCTTATTATTAGTGATTCATGCACTTCCCCAAAGTTTTTGATTAGGAATCCTTTAGTATGCCTCATAGAAACTGCATTTGACAATAAGAGTGCAAATGAAAATTGGTTTATAGAAAAGTATTGGAAATTTTTCTGTCAGAATTTGTACACTGTAGCCAGTCAAAAAATATTTCATGAATATAGCAGATGCAACAAATGAATAGGAAAAGTTTTTTTTTATCACATAACAAATATATTTGAACAGTTTTATCTATTATCTTGAGATATGATTTTTAGATAGACCTATACTTAAAACTTTACATGAGTATTGCCAAACTTACATTGTATATTTATAAGTTAAGACAAGAATCCTTGACCAATTTTTAGTTTTACAAAATGTAAGTTTGGTTGGAACCAAGACAAGTGTGATGAGAGTATGATACCAATGTTGAAACAACTCAATTTGAGACATGTAAGTTACATACATTCCAGTTAAATACTAAACACAATTCATGACTGAAAAAAGTTATAAAATTGACAGATCGCTTTCATGTTTACAAGATGAAATGAATTTACGAAACATTATCTGATTGTTTAATCATCTGCATGGTAGCGGTAGTTTAGGACAGAACAGTAATTATGGTGCTTCCTTTTTTTAAAGTAACCTATAAATTAAATGATTGAAATTTTTTTAAGATTTGAGTTCTCTACTTGTTCATAAAAATAAAGCTAGTCCTAAAAATGTTATATGGACCACTTCAAACCAAAAACACATCCTGATGGAATTATTGATTTAGTTTTTAGATGTAGTTCATCAACATGAAATCCATTAGATTGTATTTACTTATTTTACAAGTAATTCATAGCAAAATAGTTTTTAATACTTCAGACAGATTGACATACTGATTGATAGCCCAAAAAAGGTTAAATGGGTAAGCCTTGGTCCGAATAACTCTTTTGAACAAACAGCATGTCTATATTCTGTCATATGGTCCTCAATACCATTTATCATTTACCAAATAACTTTTAAATCATTATTGACAAGTACAGTACTTAATCTACTAATTTTTTTTCAATTGTGCTTCTTATGTGTAAACTGAATATAGGTTTACTTATATGTTATATCTTAAACATCTCATTTTAATGATTGCATTATTGAAAGCAATTCTAATACTATAATAATGGTCAACATCATTTTACAAGATTTCAATTACTTATGTGTTATGTATAAATGATTTTATTGGTAAGTTAATTGGAGATGTTTTATTAATGTGTATTAATTTGTCTTCATTTAAATTTCCCTTGAAAGGTAGCTTTTGTTAAACATGTATTTCAGACACAGACAAGAATTAACAGTTTTTTCCAACCTGAAAGTTTCATGCAACCTAAGAACATTAAAAGTAAAAGATTACAGAGAGCATTAAATATTATACAAGGGAAAGATGAGACAGAGATAGAACCTTCTGGTAACCTAATTAATCTGTCAATAACGGCACCTGTACCTCCTACAATACTTACACCTCTATCCAAACCTATGTCTGCTGGAATGCAGGAGGCTAAGGCTATGGCAATACAAATTACTAGGGGCAAAGGTCGTGGAAGAGGGAGAGGTAGAGGTAGAGGAAAAGGTAAAGGTGTTGGTAAAAGTTCAGTAGGCCAGAGGCGAAGGACTGTTGTGGCTGATGAAGTTAATCTTTCTGAGGAGAGCAGTAGTGAATCTAGTGGAGATGAATTAATTGCTAATTTGGATTATGAGAATATTGTTGAAGACAGTTTGGTTTCAGGAAATGCAAGTGCAAAGCCTGAAACATCTATACCTAAAACAGGGATTTCAATAATAACAGAGTTAAATAGTGTAAGTAATGAGTCGAGAAAGCCTGCTAAAAGATCGGCACAAACTACCTCTAAACCTAAGCAAAAATATGTGACTCCAATTACTCAACAAGTTCTTAGCAATAATACTTCTAACAATCTCAATAACAACACTGTGAATGAATCTCAGGGAGTGACATTATCTCAGAGTGTGACTGACTCATCCTCAGGTCAAGGTAAAAGGACAAGGCCAAAAATCAGAATAGGGATGGCAGGTCATGCTACTGAACAATTTGCAGTGGACCAACCAAAGGAACCTCAAAAAGGATTCTTGGAAGATGAAGTAAAATCATTTGATAAAGTGAAAAAGACTAAGTCAAAAACACAGAGAAATGAGACTTCTAGTGCTGTAAAAATACAGAAAACACAGAGAGCACAGTTTGATGAAAGACAACCGGAAGTTCCTCTGGTAAAGAGGCAAAAGACTAATAATTCAAATAAAAAAGAGGCTGAAGCTATGTGTACAGTATCTAAAAAAGTTGATAAGGGTAAAAAACTTATGAAGGGTAATAGTCCAGTAAAATCTTCATCTAATATTACTAAGAAAAGCAACTCAGAAGTGGAGAATGTTAACAAGGACAATAACTCTGCTTTATCCTTTTTAGTGGAAGACAATAACATTGGTTCTAGTTCTATCTTATCTCAGAAAAGAACAAGAAGTAGTAGAATAGGTGTTGTTAACAGGGTGATGGTTATGTCTGATACTGATAGTGATTGATAAGGAGATTATGTTCCATTGTATAATTGGAAAGTTTCCATGATTTATTTCTTAATTATATATAATTCAGAGTATCACTTGTGAAAAAATTATTACTGATATATCCAAAGTCTACTGCCATTTATGGACAGTTTTTTGGGAGAGATTTCTGTTGTCATAAGAAGATTTAATAAAGACTACATTTCATATGTGAAAACTTTGGTTACATCAGGATGAAAGAATAGGTGTGACAAATCATCATGGGTGTAATATCATTTTTTTATATTAAAATTTCACACTATTTGCCTTATAAAATTAAAAGTTGTTATGGCTACAATTTGATGAATGCAATAAGCTGTATAATAAGTCATTGAAGGGATTCTGATTTTTTTTTTTTTATCAGATCTTCAGGTGTCCAACTCCCTTGAAAAATGTTACCTCTTTATACATTTCTTGGCATTGTTTTTATGTTATCAAATATTTGATGTCATTTGCATGTGGTACCAATATATTTATTTATTTAAGAAAGTCATTACATTATCTGTGATAAAATAATCACTGTACTTTTGTACAATTTATTTATTTTATTAAATTTTTTAAAAAGGCATTATTTTTATTTTTGTTGTTAGTCCATTTTTTTTTTCAGATTCATTTAATCAAAATATGAAAATACTTTATACATAAACATGCATATTAAGAAAACTTATACCAGTCTTACAATATATTTTTACTCTACAACTTTTAGAAAATTAAATTTTCAAATAAAATGCAAACAAATTGGCCTCAAGACACAATTGTCTGCCTTTCAGTTGTTCATATGCTATGCATTTTATTGACGAACCAAAAAGATACGGTAAGCCTGACCTTTATCATCAATTCTGATCGTTCAGTCAGTTCAACTACTAAGTCAAAGTGCTTTATAGTTTGAATAAATCCTACTAGCAATTTTGCATGTCAGTTTACAATGAAAATTACCAAACCAACTAGCCTACAATGTATATGTACATGTTTTACATGATCTTTGAAGTCATTGACAAATCTCAGTGGGAATGTTTTGTGAATATTTTCATGCAGAATTTATGTTTAGCTATTTATTTAATTATTTCACCTTGAGTTCTCAAAATATGATTATACATATAATCGTTTAGATAATATTTTCTTTAAAATTTTACCCTCTAATTGACGTAATAATATTGATGTATTTAAATTTCTTCAGTCTTTTGTAAAGAAAAGATTTTATTTCTTGATTAAATATTTTAAAAGAACTTTTTAATTTTAATTCAAAATGTTAAATTTCTTATTTTGTTTTCATCTACCATTATCTTTGCTGTCTGACCTCTGTAAACATGTTATTAGTAGTTTTACTCTCATGCAAACTTGCTAGTACTCAGAAGAAAAACATATATGACCAGAAAAGCATGATGTGTAATCAAGGATCTTGAATTTTTTTAAAAAAGGGCAGTTGGTTTAGGTTTTTTGCTCTCTTTGTTCAATTATTGCACAAAATAAACGAAATCTTCAGACAAAAGAGGGGCTGTAACCCCACTCACCCTTGACTTATTGACCTTAGTGAAACTATGAAGTGCTAAATTGTGATTTCACTTAAAAAATGTCTACAAAACTGACACAAATGTAAATAAGTCTTGTGGTGTGTATTATTACGAAATTATTATGTGACATTTCTGAATTTTCAGAGAGATATTGCTCCATTTGTGGTCGAATATATAGAGATTTGTTCTTGCATGTTTCCTGCAGTTGCCCATGCACAAACGTTATGCGTGATATCTGGTCAGACATTTTAATTGAAAACTTTCCTCTGACACTTTACCAGGAACTCTCGTGTTATGATGATGAGGATTTTTACACAATTTTATTAGGAAAATGGCCGCAAACTGATCTACAAGACTTGGAAATCATGTCGTTTACTAAACTTTGTCATTCCCACATTGTTCAGTGCTCCACCAGATATAGTCGGCTTACTGCCAATGCATGATATAGCAATATACCAAATAAATTTGTGTGTGTGTGTGTGTATATGTCTCAGAATGTGACAACTCTATTCACTACACTGCTCCATCGGATCAAATTGATACAGGGAAGATAATGTAAACGTATAGAAAGGTCTGAAAAATCATATTGCTTGTGAATGAAAGGTTTCTGTTTAGGCCTGTTTACACAATCAAAGAATTGACAAAGTTTATTTCATCCTGTAAACCTGTGTTAAAAACTTTGACAAAAAACTATGATTGACTTAGACATTGATGGAAAAAAAACTCTATCCTATTTTTTATTTGACTTAGTCAGACTGATGGAATTTAAACAATCAAAGGGAGTTTTTTAGAATGTAAACAAAGCACAAACAAACAAAAAAAAGCACATGATTTGATTGATTTTAAAGACTTAATTAGACCATGTAAACAAGCAATATTAGCAATGTTTTACATAAACTTTGCAGGCATATTGATGACCATGGACCCTAACCATTGCTGTGTTCTAGGATTTTTTAGGGTTTCCACAGGAAGACTAAATAAAAATTAATTTTCCCTCAAGTTAAGTCTGTTTTCCTAATTAAACAAATACTTCAAAAATTCAATTTTTCTACTTCACAAAGGTAAAGTAAATTATAATATACAACTTTCTGACACCAAAATTGAACTTGCCCCAGATGATGGGAAAGTTGAATCCTAGAACACTGCACTGTTAAAACAGCTTAAATATATGTGTTTGTAAGATTCAGGTGTAATGAGAAAAATCAGAAACATGCATGTCAATGCCCCACCGATCTGACAATGTAATATCACTTAAGGATACTTCCTATATTTGGAAAGACCATTATTTGATCCCTACATCACTGGCTGTGCTTAGACATTTTTTAATAGAATGTTAGAAAAATGAGGTTTTTGACAGAGTTATCTGCCCTTGAAATGTTCATTTTCAGTGCATTTCAATCAAATTATAACTCAATGCACCAACATGATATGGAAAATATTGTCTTCTTTCCTAGATTCTGATGGTGCAAATAGTCAAATTACACTATCAAATTGATAAGATTTTTCATGCCAATGTTTCACCCACTGCCTGATTCTTACAGAGACTTACCCCGACGGATTTGTTTGGTTTAGGCAGGTCCGAGTTTGTCATCATGTCTGTTTATATGATTGAAGTTAAATAAATGAAACAAATCACACACATGTTTTTCTGACGCAGTTGGTATAGTTTCGCTTTTTACCCTTTGACCTTAAAGACGCTCTTCCATGGAAACATGAGTCACCTGATCGCAATTCTATTTCTCGATTGGCCAAATACTGGTAACTTAGAAGTGTTCGAAAATGTATTGAAAACTATAACTAAAAAAAAACAAATTTTACTGTGTCACTATCTTTATTTTAAAGATAGTACTTGTTTAATTCTATGTTCAAACTGAAAATTTTGAATGGTCAAATTCCATCTAAAACAATTAGAAAATAAGATTGAGGTATATTCCATTAAGTCCAGTTTTACAGGTTTACACAGGTAAAAAAAACTTTGTCAAAGATTTTTATGGAAAACTTTGATTATGTAAACAGGCTTTTAATTAATTGCATATTAACAAACTGGTATAAAGAGACTTTAGAAGCAATATAGTTACGACAGGCTTATTCTGTTACGTGTCAGGCCAAATAAAATTAATTATTAGATTCTCATTCCCTCCCGGCCCTAAAGCATTGGCTGAAATTTTTTTTAAATTAGGAAAGGAATTTCAAAATCAGGATTTTTTTCTTGTCAGTTTTTAGTATTGAGTTACTATAATACACACATTTCATTTCTTTGTGACTAAAATGATGTTTCTTCTCTGAAACTGATGTTGCTATAGATTTAGAACATTGTTGTACTTCATATAGCAAAACTATGCTAGCAAATATCTGGTAAGAAAGTAAAAACCTCCCACCTACCCCATATTTTTTTGTGAAGGTTGGGTGAGAATCTACCATTTAAGTGTATTTGGCCTTTCAATGTAATTAATAAGGTATTCTAGTATTAATGACATTGTAGAACTTATAAGAATTAGACTACTGATTGACTAGAAGAAGAAATAAACTGACGACTTTATGACTTTCAGATCACTTACTGTATAGTTGATAGAAGTGTGGAGTCATTAATGGATAATCCTTTATATTCGTAATTTTTAAAAAAGAACTTATGAAAATAAAGACAAAATTACTAATACGAACATACCAGTATTACAGGAGGGAAAAACAAATATCTTGAAAATTGGTATTTAGTGAATTCTTCAAAACAAGGAATTTTCATGTTTGAGAAAATACTGGTCTTCAGAAAAATCAATTCCTTTACACACTCAGTTTACACTGCAGTAATTGGAATTAAAATTTTGAGAATCTCAATCCTTGAGTCAAGCAGAACATTTACATTTTATTTGCAATATTTTAACCGTAAAAAACTTGTACTTTACAAGGAATATATGAATTACACTCCCATAAGACAGTTTAAAATCATTGACCCTTTCTCAATTGGAAAAGCTTGGGGCTTTAAAATGAGTAACTTCTGAGTAAAACCTTTGGCAGGATGCATGAGTCACTTGAACTATTCACAAATTGCATTGTTTATGTGATAAAAGAAGAATATCATCTCTTTTAATACAGATTGTACATGAAGTTTTGAAATTCATATATTTAGATTAGGAATCAAATACATGTAGTACATTCACACTTAATTTTAAACACAATCAAGTTGCTGTGGATAGTTTATGAATATTATGCTTTTACGTCAGACTGATTATATGCAATCATACTTGTTTTTCTGTCTGATAAAGATCTTATTTTGACCAAAAATATGTTTACACATTGAATGAAAATGAAAGAAAATAGGCTTTACATTTAATCTATCATTTCATAATACTTTATTGCTTCTATTTAATAGGCTTACAAGTAGTGACCTCTTAAGCCAAGAGAATTTAAAAATGGTCAGAGAATTTCAGACCCCTTTAAATGAAGTTAATTGCCATTTTAGAGGGCTTGTGGATGGACATTTAGAGTCCAGGAAATTAAAACAGATTTCAGGCAAGTGTTTCTATTTGTATTTTAGGATAAATATTTTTGTATGGACTCTTCTATCTTGTGTGTTGGTATTACTTTTTATAGGAAGGTTTTTAAGAAAAGTAAATTTGAAACTTTATGAAAATGTGAAATTCAGCTGTACTGCCAGGAAGCACTTTCAATAAAGAGGAACAGCAGACTTTTAAATACACTTTTTGTAAACTTTAAACATCAACTACATGTTTACCAAAGTATGTTGCCTTATTATGAAGAGTTACAGATTAAGTTCGACTTTGGTTATGCTTGAATGATTTTTACGGAAGTTATGGCCCTTGGACTTAGAGAATTTCAGTGAATTTACAGTTTTCTGCACTTTTTTAGCTCACCTGGATGAAGGCCATGTGAGCTATTGCCATCACTTGGCATCCCTTGTTGTCGTCATCCGTCGTCATTGTCGTTAACAATTTTTCAAAACTCTTTTCCTCTGACATCACTTGACCAATTGGAACCAAACTTAGTATGAATGTTCTTTGGATTATCCTGCATAGAACTTTTGTGGGGATTTTTGATCTGTGGAAAAACATGGCCACGGTTACTAAAAATAGAACATAGGGGTCAGACAGTAGTTTTTCGCATATATCTCCATAACCGTTAGGTTTAGTCAAATTCTGACACAGGTAAAAGTGTTCAGCATGATGAGATCTATCTGTGATCAAATTTTCATTTTAATATCTTAAGCCATGTTGGAGTTATTGTCCTTTTTTTTGACGTTTTTTTGCTATTTTGATTGTTATTTCTTTCAAAAATCTCCTCTGACACCACTTGACCAATTGGAACCAAATTTGGTATGAATGTTCCTTGGGGTATCTTGCATAGAACTATTGTGGGGATTTTTGATCTGTCTAAGAACATGGCCACCATTACTAAAAATAGAACATAGGGGTCAGACTGTGTGTTTTTCGTTTATATCTCCAAAAGTGTTAGGTTTAGCATAATTATTTCAATAGCTGAAATGACCCTTATTATAAGGCCTTCAAAAGTCTTCAGGGATCAAAGTTATCAGGCAACTCCTTGTATGAGTTATTGCCCTTGAAGGATGAAAAATGACTTTTTTTTTTACAGTTTTCAGCCAATATTTTGAAAACTATGATAGATAGCATGAAACTTTCAGTCGTTGAAATGATCTTAAGATAACCTACTAAAGTCTTGTTTAGTCAAAATTGATGGACAACTCCTTGTTAAATTTATTGCTCTTGAAAGACAAGCTTTAACTAGGTGAGCAATTCAGGCTCCTGGGAGTCTCTTGTTTTGTAATGCTTTTACCAATTGATATTGTATTTTGTATGTTATCTTACTATGAGTAGTTACAGATTAAGTTCGACTTTGGTTGTGGTTGAATGAATTTTACGGAGGTTACGGCCCTTGGGACTTAGAAAATTTCAGTGAATTTAGTTTTCCGCACTTTTTTTGTAATGCTTATACCAATTGACTTTATATTTTGTATGTAGTCTTATTATGAGAAGTTACAGATAAAGTTTGACTTTGGTTGCGGTTGAATGATTTTTATGGTAGTAATGGCCCTTGGACTTGGATAATTCCAGTGAATTTAAAGTTTTCCACACTTTTTTTGTAATGCTTTTACCAAAGGACTTTATATTTTGTATGTAGTCTTACTATGAGAAGTTGCAGATGAAGTTTAACTTTGGTTACGGTTGATTGATTTTTATGGAAGTTACGCTCTTGGACTTAGAAAATTTCAGTGTATTTAAAGTTTTCCACATTTTTTTTTTTTCGTGAGGGACATTTGAACGCTGTACTTTTTTTATTTTATTAATGCAATAGAATTCTTATTTTTTAAATTTTCTAATAGCAACCTTTTGTAATAAGACCTGAATATTTCTTACAATTAGTCTATTTCTATTAGTCTACTTCAGTCCCTTAATGGCATCACTGAAGGCAACCTTGTTTGCAGTCTGTTAGTCTGTCTGGCACTAACATTTTTCCAGACTTTTCTATACACTTTCAGATATTGAGAGGATTTTTTTGTATGTAAGTGTATGTACTATGAATGTTGAAAGTTCAAGTTTTTTTAGCTCACTTGGCATTCGTCGTCGTCCATCGTCATTAACAATTTTTCAAAACTCTTCTCCTGCCTGAGTTGATGTCATAAAATATTTTAGATTACAGATGATTTTTTTCTGCGTTTCTTCATTATGGGCCTTTGAATTATTTTTCGTAGGTCACTAATTCTATGACCATATAAATTATTTAGTGGTGATCCAATATACTGGTGCTTCCAGTTCAACTCCTGGATTAAGGATGCTTTCTGCTGTTCAGTTTTATCTGTCTTTGTACTTTTTAGTTCTTTTTGTTTTGTGTTATTTGTTCTTTGTGTATTGTCCTTTTGGTTTCCCAGCATTATTTTCCCGTCACAGTCATATACAAAATTTGGTCTATGAGATGATGGACGCAATTTTTCATCCACTCAGAAAGCGTGTTAATTCTGAAATTCAGTTGTTTACCAGTAACAAAGTTTCCATCACATTTTATCTCAGAATCTGTTGACCGCAAGGCCCTTATTTATGGATTGGTATCAGTGTGCTATATTAATTAATTAACCTAGTTAGGACTCTATTGTGCACAATAATTTGTGGACTTTGACAGAATTGGATATATTTCTGTGAAAAAATTATTTGAAGAAATTGTTTGTAGCAATTATCAACATGGAACCCTGTTCCTTTTTATCACTAGTTGCCTTGTTTGACCTTCCCCCATAGCAACACATTTTACAGGTTCTACAAAAGTTTCTTGAAAGATAATGATTTAAAGTTAAATCATGTAGTTAAAATTTGATTTAAATCAAGTACAACTTGACTAGAAGCATTTAAAGAAAAAAAAAGATATGTCTTAAACTTTTTTGTAATATGAGTACTTGGCTTATGTTTTTTTCTCAAGACCCCTATACAAAGGTAAATTTTATTTTGAAATCCTAGAAATCTTACCTTCAATAACCCAATTTTGAAAAATGAAAATGAATACCCAAGAATGAAATAATCTTCTTCTGTAATGGTGTATTTTATTAATGTTTGTTAATGTGTATGTAAGGTAGATGGTGGAGAATATCTGATCTTCTGACTGTATGTAAAGTATATGAAAGTCACATCTGTCTGCTAGATTTTCTATAATTGTAATTAAAGTTAATGTTATAGATAAATGTAAAGAGGGAATCATTTATACTTTCTTTTTATACACCTTGACATTAAATGTTATTATTTCTAAAAAAAGATTAGTGGGTGAATATTCACAAGTTCAAGTGGGATCTTACTAAATAAAACCCAAAGGTTAAACAGTCATGAATGAGATCCTTTGCATGGTATAAATGTTTCCATACTAATAAAATGGTATTATAAATCATTTGATTTGAAGTGCTTTGGAGATTAGGATTAGCAAAAAATCTTATAAATTATAAGCTGTTAAAATGAGGGTCTTAATAAAATTATTGTATTAATGATGGTGTGATTGTTATGCATATATGTACAGAATTGGTTTGCAGCGTCAGATTCTGGCCATGAACCTTGTTAAGAGCTTATCTTAAATTTTAGTATAATTAATTTCTAACTTAGGTAGTACATACATGTATGCATGTGTGTAATAGTTAGGAATCAGGATGGAATTTAGAGATCCTGTGTTGCGATTTCTGAACCAATTTACAAATTCGTGTGTTTTGTTTCAGGAGCCAGTCTCTGGGTGTGGGAAATTTCTCAATGTTAATTGAAGGCTTAGAATGCTTTTAGCTTTTGTTCTTATGTTTTGGTAGGGTTATCGTCTCTTTGACTCATTTCTCTCTTTTATTTCATGTTTTACAAGTAAGTAAGGTTTAATGGGAAAGTAATCAATGTTTGTAGTCTTATTTATTTATATTTTACCCATGCTGTGAAGGAGGTATATAGTGAGCATGGTGTCTGTCCATCTGTTCACAATTACCCAGTATTTTGTTACATTTTTCAAGGCAACTACTTCAATATCACAACTTGATATTATGCCAGAACTGTGACTGTATTGTTAAGTCGCTATTATTGTTAGTGACTTCTTGCACTCTTAATTTCAGTACTTGATATTTGCATATAATTTGCATAAACATGTAGTTATACGCTACATAATCCTGCAAATCCTATCTGTGTTTACCGCCATAGTGTCAGAGTACTAGCTTTATACGAGATAAAAATATACCTCTTAGGTATCATACATGTGTGTTCTATGCATGTTTCTTGCTTATACAAGAATGGGAACTTTACATGAAATGATCGGTTAGCTTTGAACATTACCTAGTTTCCGATTCAGGCACTGGGGCTCGTTACAAGACTTTCTAGGTCATATACATTAGCACGCCCAGATTTTTATGAATATACATTGCCAGTTGCTCAATTTGGTTCCTAAACTGATTCCCTGGTCAATATCATAAGCGACCCAAAGATCGCTACATCTATCCTCTTTTAAAACATATCATACACATGTCTATGCTTTTTATTTTTGCTTGTATTAGAATGGGAAGTTTACATTAAAAAATGAAATGATCGGTTAGCATTGAATTTATGTAATATTACACAGTTTCCGACTAAAACACAAGTGTTTGTTACAATTGATATAATTTATTATAATAAATATTGCCAGTTGTTTGATCTTGTTCTGGATGATTGAAAAACATTGGGGTCATCTCAGTTACCAAAGAGTACGCAATCATATCAAGGGAACCAAGATTTTAGCAGAAGATTTTAGAGCATATTGCATTCATACCATTTTGGATGTTGAAAGTAAGCCAAAATCGATGACAGTGAATATTTGATGATTAATGACTTTGAAGACTTCAGTCTTTGATTTATTTTTAATTGATCACATTAAACTTGTCCTGAAAATGACAATTGCAGGTAACAACAACAATGGAAGGCCAACAAGCATTATATGTATAAAACTTAAGTTAGATTTAGTAAAACATAATTTTGGTATTTTTTTTTATTTGATTGTTTCCACTTATTTACTTTTGAAATGAATGCCTTGTCATGATTGGGATATGTCAAGTAAAACAAATTTATATAGAAGACAATTATTTGGAGATTTTCTGGTTGTTAAATGATCATCAACAATGTAAATACCATTAACTGGCAATAAAATTTCACCCTATTTTCAATTGATACCTAAGGAGAATGACCGTTAACTGATACTTATTGAAAATGACTTTTCCACCTTTCAACTTTACCTGAATTGATTGTCCATATATTTAAAGGTATGAGTACATCTGTTTCTAGTCCCAACAGAAATACTTAGGCCAAAATTTATATTGTTGAATTTCATTTTAAGGTTTCTTTTTGATTTCCTATAACTAAACAGGAACTTTAGATTTCTCTTACAACAGAAACATGTTCATTGTCTTCAAAATAGGGGACAACCATTTGATTCTGAGGGGGGGTGTATGGGGGAGGGGCCTGGCAGTTTTTGGAAAAAAAATATTCTGGCCTACATCGCCTAGTAAAAAAATGAATTTTTTACCTCAGACCAGATACTTCATACAGTCAAATGAAAATAAATAATCTTGCTCTGATGGAGTTCTGAATAAATTTCTGGCCTGAAAACTTTAACCCAAATAAAATTTGCCCCTCCATCTAGAATAAAATGCTCAGCCCTATTGATATAGATTTAAATTTGTTGTGTTTTTTTTTAATGAATCACCAATTGTCGCTTATGTAGGAAATTTTACTCTCAATTATTAAATATATTTGTAAGGTACTATGACTGATTTTATTCCACTTTAAAGGTATATTTGGGACATAAGGTGATGACAAAATACTTTCTGGGGTTGTTTAGTTTACTGTTTCATGTATGGATAAATCTCTCATTTTACTTTAAAATTAGAAATTATTTTATTTATCTTATTAATGGCTAAAGTGTTTTTGTATTAAGTCATAGTGAAGAAGTAGATAGCATGTGTTTTATATCTTCTTAATTTTATATTTATCCTTGAACTGTGAAATTATAACCTACTTATGGTATGTTAATGTCATTTTAAATTTAATTTTAAGGTCAGTTCCAAATTAAAATGTATTTTGGCATTGCTTGTTATAAATGGCATATACTCTTTTGACTGACCAAATTTTTATTGATAAGTTGTAACTCTTCTGTGGTAATTGATACATAAATATTTGGATTAATTTAAAATAATAGGAAAATTCTTTTTAAAATCTTTATCTTTAAATTTTACTTCTCTTTAATCGAATTGCCAGAAAATGTGATTTGTAAATTATTTAAACTAATATTTTCTAAATAATTTGAATTCACAAAGGAAAAGTTCAGTGTTCAGCTAAATGTCCCAACACCTGTATTTACATCAATAGAATTACATTTCTTTTACATTCAAGTGACTGAAGTCATATAAAGATGTTTTGTTGAGTTTGTCTAGTGGTTCAAATTTACATTCATGAGGAGAAGGTCCTGAATTTTTACAAGTTTCAAATCAATGGTCCACTGTAAGAAAAGCAAAAGTCTAAATTTAAGAGTCAATCAAAAGGGTTGAAGATCCAGGACCATTGTATACAAAATTAAAACATGTTTATAAAAAGTTGTTGCACTTAAAAAGACAGATGCACAATGTATCTGTCTTATGAATTGCATAAGGACAAAAAGTGCCTAAGCTGTATTTGTTAGGAAAGACATTAAATACATTTAGTCAATCTAAAGGACAGGCCTCAGTTTCACAAAATGTCGTAAGTGTAAAATTGATTGTAAGTTATGACGTAACAATGCTTTTTTTCTGTTATGAGTCATTACTTACGATCAACTTTACACTTTTTGTGAAATCAACGCCTGATACAAAAATGAAATGGGACATTTAATAAAACAATAATCATTCCTAAAGTAAATATTTGTACATGTACTATTAAAATTTTCACCTAGCCTCTTAAAATAGAGCAGGACTAACACAAAATAGCAGGATCTTCTGTAAATAAAATCATAGCGTGACAGTACTATCTACTGTGGCAATATTATCTTATGATCAATGATAACCTTTCAGTGATACTGTTTGCCTTAAACTACCTCCGAAATTAGGTTGTTTCCCCTGATGAAAGTTTCCCAACTTGTACAAAAAATGGCAAAAAAAATATTCTGAATAAGACATTCTCAATTGGTAGTTGAAGTGCTGAATATGGTATTTCAGTTCAGTAATACACTGATGAATTGTTTATGACTTGTGTTTTTCTTGTAATCTTCTATAATATTAATGAATTTAACTACAAATTTAAGGTGTTTTACTGATATCCCAAATTTTTCAATTTGTAAAATTTACATATTTTCCAAATTAGAAGAGGATGGGGTAGTTTTGAAAAAAAACCATCATTATCACTACCTTAAATTTGTTCATTTTTGCATTTTTTCTTGCTTCAGAAAGGACACTTGAGGTGATACCACATCAGAAATACAAACAATATGACCAGTACAGATGTAAGTATTAGTGTACACTGAAATTTATACATAAGGCATGATCCTTTTGATATATTTGGGGGATGGGGCTGAGCTTTCCAAAGTGAATCTTTTTTGTAAGCTTCCATAATGTTTTTCCAAAAATTTATTTTGATTTTTTTCTGATGGGTTAAATGTGAACCAGTATATTAAACCTCCACTGAATGAGTGGATGGTATATTGGAATCACCTTGTCAGTCCATTATTCTGGATGAATTAATTTCAAATTTAGTGTGTGGCTTCATATAGGTAGGGCATATGTTATTTGGTGTACTTTTCAATATCAACTTCCTGTATGAGTGGGGGAATGCCTAGCATGACGACATGTGCAACTTCATGTTTTTGTTGACAGAAAGCAAGACCAAAACACTTTTTTAAAGAATAAACCCTCTTTCTGAAATACAAATGATCTGCACTTAAATACAAGTATAACAAAGTCTTCTCAGATGAAAAGTTGAAAGGAGGCTGGAACTTTTTTGTAAGTGAAGTTGTTACAGGCTTAGTTAAGTTGATGTAAACATTTGGAAGAGAAAGATAACTTGATTTTTTTCATTGATTTCTGTGTATTTATAAATAAGCTAGCTTTACAACTTCATACTTATTAGGTCAACCAAAAACTAAGTTCTTGCTTCCCAGGTCCACTATTCTCTTTTTAATGTGTCTCATTACCTATTTTTACTGTCATTTTTATAATGTGTTGCCCTCATTTTCTTTTTTGGCTATGAACAATGTAAAGATTACCTTCATCACTTTTTTTGGGCTGTTGTTAGGTAAAAAAGCCCTCCTCCCATTGTGTTTCTTGAAGAACATTTTCTTCTTCTTGTTGTTCGCCATTACAGTTGAATGCCAGTCTTCTCAACAAATCTGGCCGTCTTCTGTAGGTCTTCCACAGGTCCATACAATTTCTCTGTAATGGGGGTTGAAGAGCAGTTTGAGATCAGAAAAATCAACTCCAAATGCATTTATTTGGTACAATAAATCTGTGTGAAATCTATATTTGATAGAAACAATTTACTTTTCAGAGACTAAGCCGACTGAACATGCTGATATTCAAACAAGCAAATATCAGGAAAATACAGGATGCTATCAAACAGCTGTTGGATATATTTCATGATATATTAGAGAAGGATTTTGAATATGGTGCCTATTTCAATACACAAGATGTCATGCAGCGGTTACATAATGTGGTAAAGTACATTTTTTAAGTAAAAGAAACCTTGTGGTCAAGGCAGCTATCTCTTGTTAAGATAACAGTTGAAAAAGTGATGACAAATTACAGAAGTATTTTTATATAAATTATATTCTTAGAGAAAATGTTTTGTTGTTAATAAGTCTTCAAGTAAAAAATCTCCTATCACTTTGAATATTTGATAGACTCTTATGTGAAATATATTTGCTTTTAATCAAAACAGTAGACTTTCTCCCAAGGTCAAACACTGTGAGACACAAGGTTTTAGGGTTATGGATATTTCTGATTTTGCACATTGGAGAACTTTGTTTTCTTCCAACATGAACCCACAAGTTAGATATCTTACTTACTACCAACAGGATCAAATGCACTGGAAGGAAATCAGGAATATGTATCTATATGAGGAATACTATGGCTACTGTGATGGTAATTTCTCAGATGATGAAATGAACAATCCAGCCAAACTGATCATGGACTTGCTGTCAATTCTTTGCAAATGTAGAGAAGGCATTCTGGAAAAAGTTCAGGTAAATTAAAAAGTTGCTTTTGACGTTTTTTAGAACTTAAGAATTTTCAGCCTGTCCAAGGTTAAGTCATGAAAATTTACTTTCTAATAACAGGAACATGAATTCTAGAACACTTGCCCTGAAGCATTGCAGGATATAGCAGGTTATTATTGAATTAAAATTTGTGCTTTACAGGAGAAACACCATGATATGCAGCAGTTGGACCACAAATTGGAAGAAATGAGAAGTGAGTATCAGTTACTGAAAATTTTAAAATTTGGTGAAAAAAAAAGTGGAACAGGTTTGTAAAACAACATTAAAAACATTTATTTTTGACATATTTTCAGTTAGTAAACCAAGTGGGTGGGTGCACATGTGTGAGAAAATGGGTCTGTTGTCTGAAAATGGTCATTTTTGGCATTTTTTTTTTCATTTTTCACTGGATGTGGTGCTCACCAGGGGTACGAAGTTCAATTTTCCAAAGCTTGTTCCCTCTGATGGTAATTTAAGCCAAGAATTGTTCATAACAGTTGTAAGTGGAAGGTCAGGGGACTCCAGAGGAGTTATTCTTGAGAAAAAAATAGGCTTTTTTCGCAATTTTTGGCATCAGATTGGCCGAAAACCAGAAGTGGTTAGTATATGGTGAGAGACATCATTATTCTATAGAAATCAGGTGAAATGAAGCATTATGCATCCATGCTGTTGTTGCAACAGACTGAGAACTGAGCCCTATCCCTAAAAAAATCACAACTTTTTGTGGCCTTCTTAACTCATGACCTCTCATTCAGCTGTCAAGTCTTTATTTTTTATCAAACTCTGTATAAAATAGCCTCATTTCAAAGCACATTCACTCTCCTTGCATATGAAATCAAATTATGGTTTCCAAAATTAAAAATAAAATTGCCAGAACCCAAAAATCAGAAAACAGCCCAAGACTGTATGTATAAAGTTTCTGCATATTAAGGGTTAGTACAAAAATTTTAGAGGGCAATTAATATTGATTTTCATAAAAAAAAAATGTCCTGAAACCAAGAAATTAACTTTTACTGGCATTTTAGTGATTGAAGGAAATTATATATACCCTTTTGTAATTCCAACATTAAAGCTTCTAGAACTATTATTAAAGTAGTAGTCTATGTAAGAATCATGCAAATTCTGTAGAATGTGATACACCTAAAAAAAAAGGCTACATATCTTTATTTTTGTTATAAAGTTGTTTTATAGATCTATATGATGAAATGTATAGTTATTCATTCATTCTGATCTGTCTGCTCTTAGGGGATAATCCACATGGAAAATCCTATAGTTTCTATTGTATTTTAGTGTCACTTTACAGAGTTATCTCCCTTAGTTTTGAATTTTACAGTACATTCTATATAATTTTTATCCTCTAAGAACAAAGGTTATATGAAAAGTCTCATGTTAATTTCTGTTTACTATAACATTTTAAACAAAATATCAAAAATGAAAATATGTACGCTCCCCAACCATGAATCACAATTTGCATGTGGAGTGCTACTTAACTACAAAAGATGGCTGTCAAATTACATTCTTGTGTATGTAAATATCATGTGAAAATAGAAATATCTGTATTCTTATGTTAGGATTTCTGTGTCTCAAAATGCTACCATACTTAGAGATATGCTTTTTACTTTTTTTCATGTATTTATTTTGTTATTTTACTTAATTTGTATTCTAAAGCCAAAACAACAGACCTTTATCAGCAGCTGCTAGATGAGAAGAGAGAGAATGCAGATAGAAAGTTAGAGTTTGCCAAGTTACAGGGGAAAGTCACACTGATGGAGAAAATGGTTGAGGAGAAAAATAGTAAAATTACTGAGTAAGTTGTCACATCAACCTTTTAGATTCCAGGGTTTGTAAAATTTATTCTGAAGGTAATTCCATCTTGAAAGTATCATTGCTTTATTTGAAAAAGTTCAATTCTATTACGCAAAATCTTGATACGTATTTTGAGGGTTGTAAGACAACTGGTTCATGAATATGACTTTTGAAGTACCAGTCTTTATAAAAATAAGACAGGAGGTGATTTATGCATGTCAAGAACCCATGGATCTCAGTTTTATTTCTTGTTCAGAAACTGTTCTAGATCAGATAACCAGTCTTAGTTTTTCATTTGGGGTTGAGCCTTTGAGATAAAATTTATATAGATTGTACATGGAATTAGCGCTTTACAAGAGTTGTCGTTCGTGATTTGGCTTGACTTGGTTGATTTTAAAGGGAGATGAATGCATAATTTTGTAAAAAGTGCAGATCTGAATGCAGAAAAGATTTTTGTTATGTGAAAGTACAGCATATGTAGACTGAAAAAGCATGGTTTGTTAGGTGGGTTTTTCTTCACCATGAATCACTTTGCCATTGGCAGTCTGAATTTTATACTGACTGGTACTTAAGAAGAATATTATCCACTTATCTAAAACCTACTATCCATTCCTCAATCAAAACTTTTGTAAGCCTGTCTGTAACATCCTTTTAAACATACTAAAACCAAAAGCCTTCAAGGAATATTGATCAAACTTAGCATATGCTTAGAAGTATTCCTAATAAATGTTTTGAATCAAGATGTTTCAATACTGTAGGCCAAAGATCAGTATTACAGTTGTCATTTTTTTATGGAGATTGTGTTGTCCTTACTATGATTTATGTTTCATTATATTGATAATTTTTAGTTGGTTACATAAATTTTATTGTGTTGCAGATTACTTAGAGATAAAAATGTACAGCTGAATGAAAAGGAGAAGGAGAAGCTACTGGAGAATGCCAATAAAAAGTAAGACTTTGTTGCAAAAGACTATTCTGAGTTAACACTGTCAGCTTTGTAGTATATTAATGACTTCCAGTTTATGAATATCAGTACCTCTCACACTGTCAACTTTGTAATGTATTAATTACTTCCAGTTTATAAATATTGGAACCTCTCACACTGTCATCATTGTAGTCTATTAATGACTTCCAGTTTATAAATATCAGTACCTCTCACACTGTCAGCTTTGTAATGTATTAATTACTTCCAGTTTATAAATATCAGTACCTCTCACACTGTCAGCTTTGTAATGTATTAATGACTTCCAGTTTATAAATATTGGAACCTCTCACACTGTCATCGTTGTAGTCTATTAATGACTTCCAGTTTATAAATATCAGTACCTCTCACACTGTCAGCTTTGTAATGTATTAATTACTTCCAGTTTATGAATATCAGTACCTCTCACACTGTCAGCTTTGTAATGTATTAATTACTTCCAGTTTATGAATATCAGTACCTCTCACACTGTCAGCTTTGTAATGTATTAATGACTTCCAGTTTATAAATATTGGAACCTCTCACACTGTCATCGTTGTAGTCTATTAATGACTTCCAGTTTATAAATATCAGTACCTCTCACACTGTCAGCTTTGTAATGTATTAATTACTTCCAGTTTATGAATATCAGTACCTCTCACACTGTCAGCTTTGTAATGTATTAATTACTTCCAGTTTATGAATATCAGTACCTCTCACACTGTCAGCTTTGTAATGTATTAATGACTTCCAGTTTATAAATATTGGAACCTCTCACACTATCATCGTTGTAGTCTATTAATGACTTCCAGTTTATAAATATCAGTACCTCTCACACTGTCAGCTTTGTAATGCATTAATGACTTCCAGTTTATGAATATCAGTACCTCTCACACTTTTCCTTTTGAAAATGCATAGTAAACAGCATAGTAATTTTAGTAAGAGATTTTGTCATTTAGGCTACAAAAATATGAGTAAAATTTCTGATGTGATTTAGAATAGAAGAATTGGAAGAACAGATCATGGAATTACAGGCCAGTAAACAGAGAGCATCTAGAAGACTGTCTGTAAGTAAATATGATATATCAAGTCTATATGGTGAAGGTAATATTTTATTTGTGGTTACCTGTTTACCTGGATTTTAGGATTCATTCTTCATGATTTCAGTGGCCATTTTATATTTTATTTTTTATTTGTGAAATCATATATGTTTTTACAGTAGACCATGTATCAATGAGAAGGTGAAAAGTGAAAATCTGAATAGATTTAGTTAGACAAAAGCTTGATGTTCTAGAATGGAATGTTCAATTTAAACTATGCACAAGTGAAGGAAAATGCCATTACATTTTAAGTTTATATAAGTTAATTGAGATTTTCATGCAAATTTCAATTATAATGAATTTAATGGAAAAGATGTATTCACACATTTTATAATGGTTGGATTTATACACATTTCTAATGAACTTTGGAACAGAATTTAAATGCTTTTGATTCATATATGAAATTCATGTAAATGGTTTTTTTCCAGCTTATACTATTGTTCTGCGGTAGGGAGTCATACATATTTTTGGTTTGTCTAATTTCAGTGCATTGATGACCAGAATAAAATGTTAAAGTTGAAACAAGAAAGACTTGGCATTGGAGGTAGGTGACTAGTATTGAGAAAAGGTCAAAAGCTTAAGGCTGAAATGAATTAATTGCAGGTTTCCTTTTTCACCTAAAAAAATTAGGAAAGGAAGGTAGGAAAAACATTTTATTTTACAAAATCATTTTATTATATTTTCATTGTTTCCAGATTTATTTTTTTCAATTGTCAGTAAAATGTAAAGGGTTGGTGTTGGAAACAAAAGTATGGTTGGGGAACTGGAATGACACAATTACTTTATTTTGGCTCAATCAAAATATATGTCAGTAATGAGAGTTATTGTAAAGACATTACAAGTGGTTTTGAGGCTTTATTTAAATTTTGATTTTCACAGTCAAAAAGTGCACAATTGATTTCAAACTGTTTTATATTTGTTCTAACATGCATATGTTAAAAGATGAAATTGTCAATATTACAACAAAAGCATTTTAAACTTTATAGAGGACTGTGTTGATGGAGAAGAAGGTAAAAACAAATTGTGTAGAATATTCTTGCTGCAATACAATTATGGATCTATTAAAGTCAACATCCTGGACAAGTTCTTATCAACTATGGATTTATGTGTTACTATATTTTTCTTTTATAGTCATAAATGTATAAATCTAAAAATAAATTGAACTTGCAGCTAAGAAATTTTGTCTAGTTTTTGGCAGTCAAATCAATGGTGTATAGGATAATTTATAAATAAAATATTGGTGTGTGTTGATCCTAGATTTTGACTTGATGCTACTCTCTTTGCTTGATTTTCGACAGATGTAGATGTAGTAATGTAGTAAACCTTTTTATTCTTACTTTTTCCTTATAGATTATTTCTTTTGTAGCTGAAAAGTCATTTAGTTAACTGCATATAAATCAAATTAGTTTATTCATTTTTAATTTATGTTAACTTCAATATATAATACTGGTACTTCATTTCAGAAGCAAAGCAAAACTGCTTATAGAAATGCATAATATTTTTTAATTAATATATTCATATGAATACACTCTCTAAAACACTAACACAATGTACTTCAGTTTTTTTATTATGTTTCAAAAGTTTTTTTAAAATAAAACTTACCGTCCTCGTGTAAGGGTTATTTCCTAATTCCAACCCATTGGCTGTTGCAATAATTTTACAACATTTTACAATTTTAAAGTTTATTTATGAATTACATGTATTGACCCAAAAGAAGAAGCATCATATATCAGGTTGCTAATATCAGTGTCTTAATGAAAGTTGTCTTTGATACCTTACCTTGTAATTGGTATAAACAAAAAGATGAAGTTATGTTTTATACATGTGCAAAATATAAAACAGCCTTTAAATATTTAAGCTTTGAGTGTATTTATCTTTGGAATAACCATTTTTATTCCCAAGGTCAAGCTTATGCATTTAAACACCTGTTCTTTTTTTTTTGTGGTATTTCACCAAATATTAAATCCATTATATAAGTTGTACATGTATTTTGTCATGGTTTTACTGTGATTATTTATGCTATTTTACCCCAAATCAAGAAAAAACTGATCAATACGACGACAATTATATTGGATATGGTATTTAAGCTGGTCAAATTAGTTCTACAAATTTCTACACTCCTTTTAAAACATTCTTACTTGTTTCTATGGTAATAGATTGTTTTAAAGTATCATCAATCCTTGATGTACTGAAGGATGAATTTGACTTACCAAAAGATGGTAAAGATTGGAAAAGTCTTTAGAAACACTATCTTGTTGCAAATATAATTTTAAAATAAAAATATTTGTGGAAGTTCTTTTTTTTGTTATTTCATTATTTTTTACAGTACAGTTGGGAATTTTTTTTCTGATGATTGGTAAAAATAATGATTAAGTTAAACAAGTATTTTTGAACTTTAATAACAATAAACTTGGAAGAAACTTCGAGAAGCAAAATTCAGATCCAAAAAAATTAAACAACTTCAAGTATTCTCTGTTAAATAGATGTTATTATAACAGCCTTTTTTTCTGTGATTATAATTCTAGGAGAAAGCAATGAAGTGCAGAGATTAAAACGGGATATCTATATAAAGGATAAAGATATAGCACATCTGGAGGATCAGTTCTACAATGAACAAAAAGTTGTCATGGGTATCCTTGGGGGAATAAGAACAGATATTAAGTAAGAAATTGCAATTTTAAACTTAAAATTCCAATCTGTGTATACATTTGTTACTACTTACATGGAGGTTTAAAATTTAGGCTTTTTTCTTGTGATAATGTGCTCATCTCAAGTAAGTGAAATAGTGGATTTGATCTGCTTCTGAGACATAACAATTGTTATTTACTATTTCTCTGCCAAGCATGTGGCATATAGGAGATAAAATTACAATTGGTTGGCCTTGGTGTCATAATAATATGTCTGAGTGGGGTGGTACCTGTGTTGTAGGTTGTTGATTCAGAGAGTTACTACCAGTACATTAACAATAACAAACTCAATTTGTGGGACTAGTACAAGGCAAGGTCTGTTGGATCAATGAAATTTTCTGATCCTGAAATGCATGAAATATTTGCCATAGGATGTTAAACTCCAGTCAGTCTTTCTATCAATCAATCAATCTTTTTTTATGAAGTTGGTGACTCATCACTATAAAACTTGGAACACATGAACATAATAAACAAAGATATATTTGACCTTTTATAGACTTATAACAGAGCAGCGTTATAAGAGGTTCAAGTTCTGAATAACTTACTTCAATCTACTTTGCTGTGTGGATTTATGACCTTTTAATAAAAGTAAAGTTATCTCAGGCTAGAATTTAGTCCAATCAGTGTATCTGTATTTCTTTCCGTCATTCAAAAATAATATTATTTTTTTAAATGTAACTTAAGTGTAAATTATGACAAAGAAAAATAGTAGTGGGACATTTATACACAAAAAGTTACTGTAATATTTTTGGGTTTTAGTATATTAAGTGAAAAGTTTTACAAGGAAGAGGAACAGATTCGAGACCCAGATTTTGTGAAACTGACTAAGAATGTGGAAAAAATATTTGATGGTGCTTCTGAAGGGAAACTTGCCTCTGTCAGAATGATGCTTCCTCCTCATTTTACATACTTTGATAAGGTTTGTACTGATACAATAATATAGTGAAGTTTCAGTTGTAGCTCTTTTTAAAGTATTTTCTAAGCCTTCTTGCTATATTTGATGAAAATGTGATTATACAAATGTACTTCTCAAATATTTTCAGTTATTTTATTATACCCCAAACAGAGAGTCCCCTTATCTGTTTGTCTGGCCATACAACCCTACTAAACTGCATATTGACTTACATGAAATCTTAAAGGAATGTTAAGGTTTATATGTAGTTATGAAGAATCAGGATAATTAATGCCAGAATACTGAAAGGGGAGATAATCCAACTAATGGTAAACAGTTTTGATGAGATTGAAAGTGAAGGTCTGCTGTCATCACTGGTAGCTGACCTTTTAGTTTTGAATATTGTTTCCACATTTTTTCCTATCAACAGATTGTTTTTTCTAAATTTAAAACATACTTTCTACTTGTTCTTTTGTTTCTCTTTTTCAGGAACTAAAAGTAAGAAAACTGAAAAGATTGTCAAAACAAGCCTCATTACCCTCCTTAAAGTAAGTTACATCACTCAATATTGCAAAGCACTCTCTTGTTAGTATATTTTGTTATGGAGAATATTATGTTAAAGCAAGGAGACCATGAATAGATTAGGAAATGGTGTAATCAATTTCTTGGTCAAAGACTAGACCAAGAAATCAGAAAAAAAACTTATTTTAACACAAATAAAAAAAGAATACACAGAAACTAAAGCATGAATGAGCAACCAGGAATTAAAAAAAAAATGGAAGTATGGACCAGATGCACTGGCAACATTAGCTTAATGAAGAGATTTAAAAAAATAACTATGACAAAAACTAGAAAAATACCTGTATGGAATGAAAGACTATACCTAATTGTCATGGTCTTATTGACACAATGATACAAAGGCTACTAATTCTTTATTTTTATAAAAGTTGTATAACATGTTAGAGTTTTTATGTTGCTTTTTTAGATCATCAGATTTTACTTCCCAACCTTTGCCTACTATTGGTGCATCATTAGGCAAGTTAGAGACAATACACAGTAATGGGGAGGTATCAGCAGTAACAGATACTACGACAACACAAACCACAACTACTAGTATACCCTCTAAAAAGTTAGCTTCTGTCTGTAAGTGTTGTAGTACCTTCATAATCTCCTCTGCTGACCTAGAAACAGCTTCTAGATTTACTGTGTATCACTCTGCAATCTCAATAGTTTCTATCCAGGATGTGAAAATTTTTACATGGCATGATAACTGCTCATTAAAATCTGTGGTGCTCTTTACATTCTAATTTGCTTAAAGAGCTAAAGGACTGTTTAAATGTTTATACAAAATTATTAACAAAATTACCGAAATCACAACCAGAGGGAAATTTACATGACCTAGCCAATCATGGATAAACTGGAAAAAGTAATCGAGGAAATCAAAAGAATGTAATCCAGGGATAAGGACCAGACATGGAAAACAGACAAACACAACAAAGAACACAAAATAATACATAGAAAGTAACAAAAGTAAATGAGCAACTCAGACTCCACTAAAAACTGATGCATGGACCAGGTGCACTGGCAGGGTAAGCGTCCTCTGCCATGGATAACAAATAGCCACTATGTTCCAGCTTTGGTACAAGAATTTCAAAGTAAAGTGCTGGGTTTAACTGCTTTATGGCTGGACAAACTTTTTATTATAACTGGTATATTAAATTTTTAATTACATTTCTTTTATGGCCTAAAAGATATTGATTCAAAGTACAAACAAAAAAATTGGAAAATGTCATTGGGTCAGTGACCTAACTACTTACCTGACATTGTATTACTATCTACTGGGCATTTTGATTTATTATACATGTATATATGTATCAATCGGAAGTTGTGCAAACATACTGGTGTAAAAAAGTAATACAAACATACCAGTTTCCCTAATATAAAAGTAAAATAGTAGTGCAAATATTCTGCTACCTTTTCATAATAAGAAATAAAAATAAAATTTGAAAATAATCACCCAAGTTTTTGTAAATTAAAAAAAAATTCACATTAGTTTTTTGTGAAGTCAGCAATTGGCTTGTTGGTATGA
Source organism: Perna viridis (assembly GCA_037379345.1). Lineage (NCBI taxonomy): Eukaryota > Metazoa > Mollusca > Bivalvia > Mytilida > Mytilidae > Perna > Perna viridis. The sequence continues at coordinate 40,582,371 of CM074512.1, read as the reverse complement.
AATTGAGTTGTATGTTTAGTTATTTATTTGTGTGTTTTTCAGCTGAGAATCCGGTTATTGTAGATCCACATACAGGAAGAATTAACAGTATGGCATATCTAATGCACTTCCCACACATGGCTCAAAACTTTGTAAGTTTTTAAATGTTTAAGTGCAACATATAGACATAAATGGTGCAAGAAACAAAACCTTGTGAAAATGAAATGTTGCACTAAGCATTTTCACCAGTTTGACCAAATTTTGATTATATCAATTTTTTGTCAAGTTAGTGTATTGTTTGTAACAAAGGATTGAAGAAAAATGTTTAAAGCCAAGAAAAACAAGATTTTTCATTTGATGTGTATGGCTTCTAGCAACTTCATAACAGTTCTATATTAATGAAGTAACACCAAAAAATTCTCTTCAGTTGGTGATAATTCATAAATGATAAATTTTGTAAAACTGTATTCCAGGTAAATGACTGAGGTATATTAAGGCTAATAATTAAGTTTACATCATGAAACATGTAAAATTAATGCTTTATTTTTCCTCGCAGGTTTTAGATCATTGGAAAAAGTTTAAAGAATATGATACCGACCACGATTGTTCATTAGATTTAAGTGAAGTATGTCCATATATGGTTCAGTTAATTATTGATGCACCAATCACACTTACCTACTTGTTTCTTAAAATGAGGAACAATAAGTATAAATAAAAGATACCATATAGCAAGAAATCTTTGCGGGATTCTAAATTTCGTTGTATTCATGAGGTTTGGGAAATCACAAAAAATAAGTTTGCAAAATTTAAGTCAAGATATTTTATTATAATTTCGACTATTAAATCTGAAGACACAAAAAATGAAGTCGGTTAACATTTGATACCCATATTCATAGAGCAAATTGTGAAATTTGCCAGCTGCAAAAATTACCCACTTCATGGTAAACCAGAGAAATATTAGTTCCACACTTTAACTAATCACCTATTGAACATATTTTAAAGACAGGAAGGTTAGGCTATACCAAGTTTATTTCTTGGTTCTCTGACCATTTTTCTTGAAACTGATGAGATAGGAAGTCATTTCTTTTATTGACCTTTAAAAAATGGGAGCTTTATACATTGTTCCTATACAGAAAAAATGATGAGGAAAGTGCTTATTTGGTTTTATTACATTGATAGGGCAATAAATGTGGCTAATGAGGCATCCTCTGCAGAAAAAAGGGAGGGTCTGAAAAACAAGTAATTAAATTTGATTAGACTTACCAGGAACTCTGATTTAATTGTGATGTATTAAATATTTGACATAGAAATGAAAAAAAAGAACAAAAAACAAAACAAAACAAGGTTTTAGTATGCACTTGAGTGTCTTTTTCCATTACCCCCAAAAATTGATCAGTAAAAGTTATTTAAATCATTAATTATTTAAATTATTCAAATTACATGTCTCACTTTTAGTTAAGGAGGTAGACCTAGGGTAAGGGACATAACTCTTGAAATCTGTGATATACTTGTATCATATTCAATTTCACCAATATTTATCAAACTTTCATCCATGAGATTGATGTAGAATGCTGAATACAAACATTCCAATGATTTGTAAGAGTTGTTTCCTTTACCTATGTCTACCTCCTTAAATGTATATATCTCTGTGCTGTTTTATAATATGATTCAATTTCATACAGGTATCAAAGATTCTTACTTCTATTGGCTGTCAGTTTACACCTGATCAAATTGAGGTATACCATTTTCTAAAGCCTATTTGTTGATATAGGACTTGCAACTCAGTTTACATTTTTATTAATGTTTAAAAATAGTACAAAATGTATTACATGTTAATCCATTTCAAATAAGCTGTTAAGTAATAATGTGAAAGCATGATGGCTGAAAAAAATTAACTTGTGTTTTTTTTTTCAGTTTGTAGTAAACATTTTTGCACTACTTGTAGTATCAAACAAAATTAAGGATAAATTACTAAGGCACTAACCATTTTTATTCTGAAGGAGGTGGTGGCTTGGATTTGGTGTTGGGGAAAGAATTTTTTTTCATGCCAGGGCAAAATATTTATTATTTTTAAGCAACAACTGAAATCAATATCTTTATTTGCAAAATCTACCTTGTTAAGTAATTGGAAAATAAAGAATCATTATTTTTTTTTCAATGGATGAATAATTTTTTTTTCAAAACTTTGGAACATTAATTTCTTTTTTCAAAAAGAATAAATGCCCTCCTCCCCTTATTGCTGATGAAATGGTCAGTGCTGAATGTGTGCATTGTAGCTGTAAGATTAAATCAGAAAAATCAGGAGAAGTAGTGAAGTTAAATTAAAAAAAATGTATAGCTATATTTATTCTTCTATTTATATTTATACAGGAAGCTATAGATGAAGTAGATCGAGATAATAATCACACATTAGATTTCTTTGAATACCTACTGGTTTTAGATAAAATCACCAAAAAGTCAGGTATGTTTGCTTAAGGATACAATTTAACTTGTTCTTGACAGTATTTATTCAAAATCAAACAATATGCCTGATTTTAACATTTTTATCAAAATCTGTTTCTAACATTTTTGTAAAAATATATTAAAATTATAAATATAAAGAAAATGATTTGGAATTTCATCTTTTCACAACATATTTTTACTTTTGAGCTATTTTTTTGCTTTATGAAAAAAAAGTTACAGAATAACGAATATTGCTTAATCAGTATTGCTAAGGTAGATAATTTTGACTGTATAATGTGATGTCAACACTTTGTTATAAGGCCATAGACAAATGAAATGATATATTTATTTCTTTTGTAGGAAAATCCAAGTTATTCAAGACAGGACTTAAACAAAACAAAGAAGTGTCGAAGACTTGTGTTATACAGTGACATTACTTAATGACTACATGTTATACAGTGACATTTCTTTAATGACTACGTAATATACAGTGACATTACTTTAATGACTACGTGATATACAGTGGCATTACTTTATCACTGTGTTATACAGTGACATTACTTTATGACTATGTGTTATACAGTGACATTACTTAATGACTATGTGCAATACAGTGACATTACTTTATCAAAGTGTTATACAGTCACATTACTTAATGACTATGTGTTATACACTAAAACAGTGACATTACTTTATGACTATGTGTTATACAGTGACATTACTTAATGACTGTGTTATACTGTGACATTACTTAATGACTGTGTGTTATACAGTGACATTACTTAATGACTATGTGTTATACAGTGACATTACTTAATGACTATGTGTTATACAGAGATATTACTTTATCACTGTGTTCTACAGTGACATTAATTGATAACTATGTGTTTTACAGTGACATTACTTTATGCCTATTTGTTATACAGTGACATAACTTAATGACTGTGTGTTATACAGTGACATTACTTAATGACTGTGTTATACAGTGACATTACTTGATGACTATGTGTTATACAGAGATATTCCTTTATCACTGTGTTCTACTGTGACATTAATTGATAACTATGTGTTATACAGTGACATTACTTTATGCCTATTTGTTATATAGTGACATTACTTGATGACTATGTATTATACAGTGACATTACTTTATATCTATGTGTTATAAAGTGACATTACTTTATCTCTATTTGTTATACAGTGACATTACTTTATCACTATCTGTTATACAGCGAGATTACTTTATCACTGTGTTATACAGTGACATTACTTAATGACTATGTGTTATACAGTGACATTACTTGATGATTAAGTGTTATACACTGATATTACTTCATCACTGTATTCTACAGTGACATTACTTGATAATATGTGTTATACAGTGATATTACTTGATGACTACATGTTATAAAGTGACATTACTTTATCTCTATGTGTTATACAGTGACATTACTTTATCAGTGTCTGTTATACAGTGAGATTACTTCATCACTGTGTTATAGAGTGACATTCCTTAATGACTATGTGTTATACAGTGACATTACTTGATGACTACGTGTTATACACTGATATTACTTTATCACTGTGTTATACAGTGACATTACGTGATAACTATGTGTTATACAGTGACATTATTTTATCTCTATGTGTTATATAGTGACACTATTTTATCTCTATGTGTTATACAGTGACATTACTTTATCACTGTCTGTTATACAGTGACATTACTTCATCACTGTGTTATACAATGACATTACTTTATTACTGTATTATACAGTGACATTATTTTATGACTATGTGTTATACAGTGACATTACTTAATGACTTCGTGTTATACAGTGACATTACTTAACGACTATGTGTTAGACACTGACATTTCTTGATGACTACATGTTATAAAGTGACATTACTTTATCTCTATGTGTTATACAGTGTCATTACTTTATCACTGTCTGTTATACATTGACATTACTTTATAACTGTGTTATACAGTGACATTACTTAATGACTGTATACAGTGACATTACTTAATGACTACATGTTATACAGTGACATTACAGAATGACTATGTGTTATACAGTGACATTACTTGATGACTATGTGTTATACAGTGACATTACTTGATGACTGTGCTATACAGTGACATTACTTAATGACTGTATACAGTGACATTACTTAATGACTACATGTTATACAGTGACATTACAGAATGACTGTGTTATACAGTGACATTACTTGATGACTATGTGTTATACAGTGACATTACTTGATGACTATGTGCTATACAGTGACATTACTTAATGACTATGCAAGTACTTTTAATTTTGTCAAGATTTGAAAAAAAAGACATTGTTCAGTAGCTTTTTAAAGACTCACTCTTATCATGGTAATGATAATTGATACTTGTAATGAAGCATTTGACTTGTGGTCTTAGATGGTGCTTATGTGTCTTAAAATATCAGTAAAGAGAGTTACGCCAGACTTGACATTATAGTATCTTCAAATTGAGAGGTGTGAGGAGATAATGACGGAAGAAACTTACAAATGTTTTTACTTGGTATGAACTAATGTATCAAGCAGTGATGTCTTGTGGTCTCTTTCCAGCAGTGATGGAGTTTCTTCTCTTTTCAACAGTGATGGATTTTCATTCTAAGTATGGTGATATTTGTTCTTACTCCAGATGCGATGGGTTTCACTCTCATTCACTTTTGATATCACACAAAAAAAAAAGACAAAGAAAAAAATCATTTACTGGTAGTCTCTTATCATAATGTGAAACTGAGTTATGATACAATGTGTTTCATTCATACTTAGATTAACTGTAAGAATTAATTAAAACCAAAGCAGTATTGTAGGGTTAGACAAAGCTAGTATTTTTTATGGTAAATCATCATGGTGCCTTAGTTTTCAGGAACTTCATCCAATTATTAATTGTATTAATTATGTAGTCTACTAATATAGTTTAAGACTTTGCCTCTGACATAAAATTATGTGTATTGAATCTCATGTTAATACAGGTTGAAAGTCACAGAACTGACTATTCTCAGTTGGAATACTTGTTTATAGATTTTTAAACACTTGTCGTCAAAACATTTCTCATTACTACCAGTTATAATTAAGAAACTCTATGGTAGTTTTAATCAGTCTTGGTATTATTTTCAGAACTCAATATCATACTCTGCCTTATCTCTTACCAAAGTACAGCTCTGCCTTAAAATTAGACAGAAGCTTATAGTAAGTGATTCATGAATTTCTTAATCCCATTTTTTTATTGGAACTCTTGCAGGAGGCCTTATAGAAACTGTATTTGATGATAAGATTGCAAATTAAAGTTGGTCACTAGAGATATAGACGCTTAAGTGTAAGTGTTTGTAAGAATCAGGCAAAATGGGAAAAATCAGAAACATGCATGTCAATACCCCACCGATATGACAATGTAATATCACTCAAGGATACCTTTTCTATTTCAAAAGACCATTATTTGATCTCTAAATCACTGGCTTTGTGCAGAAATTTTTCAATAGAATCTTAGAAAAATGAGGTTTTTGACAGAGTTATCTGCCCATGAAATGTTCATTTTCAATGCAGTTCAATGAAATTGTGACTAAATGGTCCAGCATGATATGGAAAATCTTGTCTGTTTTCCTTAATCTGAAGGTGCAAATAGTCAAATTACACTATCAAAATGATGGAGTTTTTCATACGATGTTTCACCAACTGCCTGATTCTTACATAGACTGACACTTAAGATTTGGTTGTATTCTACTACCGAAAAGTACAGGAAAATTTCCTGTCAGAATCTTTACACTATGACCTGTCAAAAAATATTTCATGATAAATAGCAGTTCTAAGAAAATAATACAGTAAGATTTGTTTTAGGATGTAACAAATGTATTTGAACAGTTTCATCAAATATCTTGAGATACATGTATGATGAATCAACCTCTGCATGGTTTTTAAAACAGACCAATACTTTACATGATAATCATTTGAAATTCTACTGTTCAATTTAAACTTCTGCTTATAAGGGTCCTTTTTAATATACTCCTGTCTTTTAATGGACTTTTGATAGTCTTGTCTGTCCAATCATACTTCTTACAACTCCAACACACTCACAGAGATTAAATGCCAGCATTTATGGTAGAGAAATTGCAACAGGAAAATCACAGGAATTTGTCACACTACCTAAACTTGACATCTTTACACATATCAAATTGTAAAAACACAAAGCCAACAATTTGACATTATCATAAAAAAATCTCCCTAGCATATGACATAGTCTTTTTAGCTCACTTGGCCTAAAAAATCTTTGAAGCCAATGAACAGAATTTTATTTAATTTGTTTACAATCATTCTTGACATGTCTATTCCCAAAATTGTATCTGCTATCGTCCTTGGCAAAAAAACATGGCCACTGCTTCAAATTAATAATTCACCAATTTTGGAGTTATTGCCCTTTTTATGCTGATTATAACTTTTTTTGCTGTTTTGCCTACAGTTGTTAAGACAACAAATGTAGATTAATAAAATGTTCTATATTTCGTACAAATTTCAGAAAAGTCTGTAACACTTCTTGGAGTTATGGCCCATGAAAATGTCATTATTGATATTTGTTTCAGTTTTGGCATATTAATTAGAAAACGAGGGCTGATTGATGATTATTGTAAATTGATAAAATTCTCAGTATTTCAATATCTATAATTGGTGCAAATTTGAGAAAAATCTTTAGATTGCATCTTTTATGATTTTTTGCACTTTTAGTCTGTAATTCAGTTAACATTAGTAGAATTATGATTAATGTTAACAGCAAAACTGTTCAGTATCATGACAAATATCATCTGTCCAAATTTGGGGAAAATCTTTCAATTGCATTTTTTTATGATTTTTTGCACTTTTAGTCTGTTATTCAGTTAAAAAAATTAAAGGAATTATGATTAATGTTAACAGCAAAAATATTCAGTATCATGACAAATATCATCTATGCAAATTTGATCAAAGGTTTTTGACCATTTTTAGTTTTTACATGTATTCAACTGTTTAAAGCTAATAAACCAGGTGAGCAATTCAGGCTCTTGGGAGCCTCTTGTTTCATCTTCATATTATTGGGCTTGTCTTTTTGGAAGAGAATACTTGATATTTTTTCTGGTTTTTTTTAAATATAAGGGACAAGATGAAGAGCCATAACTTCAACTTTTAAAGCACATTATTACTTACTTCTGTTTAGCAATTACTTATAAGTTATTAAAGATATGTATCATATCAATGTCTTTACCTTAATTGAAGTTGCTTCTTTTCCCCAATTTATCTTTAGTACTGCATTGTGACTGTTTTTTTCTTTCATGAAAAAAAACAAGAAGAAAAGATTTATAAATATATTTAGTTCATTCAAAGTTAATGTCTTGGTTCTTTGTTATTGCTTTCAGACATTTTCTAATTAATTTTTTTTTTAAATAAAAGACAGCATTTGGTATTCAGAACTTCTTTGGGTCAAATGTATTGAGTATTTTTATGCAAAAAAATACTTCGTGAAAACCAAATAATTTTCTACAAAGCACAGTTTTTTGTACTCAATTAAACTGTGGAACATACAGTTCTTATACTTCAAGTAAAATTGAGATGCATTGCATTGAATGCTCTAAATATGATAATTTTTTTTTTTTTCAAATGTATAAGTGGTTACTGTGATTTTGTAGGAGATATGAATTTACATTTAAACTCAATTTTCATATGAGTTTACTGCAAAAGAGAAACATCTTTTTTCTGTTGGGTTTGTAGAATTTTCAAATAAATTGTTAAAAGGGAGATAATTCAATTGAGGTTAACTCTTGTAAAGGATTGATTGCATGAACAGATGTGGTACAAATTTGTTTAATTAATCCACAAAAACAAAATATTTTCTTTTTTTTAATTTTTTAACATACCAAATCAGTCAAATTAATCTATACATTTATATTTTAACTAAACTGTTTTGACTAGCTTCCCAACCATACATATTGGAATGTCTGAAAGATTTAATAGGCTATTTATAAAGTTGACAAAAAACTTTTCCTTTATTGGCATGATTCTAAGTGGAGGCTTTAAGCTGTTCCAAATATAACAATACCTTGTATACCATATCAGTCCTAAATTTTGTCCATTAGACTTTACATTCTCGGTTATTATTTATGTTTGGTGCTTTAACCAATGTTGTTGAATTTTAATATGCCTGTCTTTTCAGATAGAACTCATTATGATTTACCATTGTTTGTCCATTTATCTGTCTGTTCCAACTTTTTAAAAGGTTTTTCCAATTGATTTTCATGAAACTTTGGTGAACAGCTTGTTTCTATTAATGTGAGCTTCCTTCCAACTTTTACTTGATTTTTATTTTTTGAGTTAAAGAACTTTATTTATACAAAATTGCAAAAATCGTATGATTTCCTTTTGTTTAGGTAACTAGTATAGTACCCATACTTGACCAACTGTACAAGGTTCCACATCTGTGGTTGTATTAAGCTTTGCCCAAAGGAATATTTTGTTTAGATGTCCTCAATAACTAGCAGAGTAGTAAAACAAAGATGTTTGGAAAATGTCCATGAGAAAAGTACCCTACATTATAAACCTAAGGTTAATGATGAGGATATATACCCAATAATAGATAAACCTAACCAAGAAATGGTTAAATCATCATCCCATCTTAAAATTGAAACAGGACATAAATTGAATGACAAGGTAATGACAAGTAAGGAATAACCATAAATATGTTCCTGATTTAGGACATGCTTACGAATAGATATGAGATTGGTACCCAAATCTATCTCATTTGATTAATGATATGACCAAAAAAACTGCAACATGTAATTCAGAGAAAAATTCATATTGTTAAGACATAAAGTAGATGAAATTTAGGACAAACGTTGGAAAAAACCTGAAGTTTTATAGCTCACCAGGAGTTAAGGTCCATGTGTGCAACCTTTATGGACAAACATTCAAAAAAGTCCTATTTTAGTGGGTAATTTTTAAAGGCCGACTCTAAAACCGGTACTGTATGTTTTCTTTTATTGAAAAAAAAAAAGATACTTAAAATAAAGTATGGCTATTAACTTTGTATTTAAGATGGTAGCTTTGGTTAAATACACAACATAGGAGATTTACTGCAGTTGTTGGTAAAAACTTTAAACAAATTAAAAAATCTGTCTTGGTGAGTTTGACTTACTACTCTCAATTTTAAAACAGTGCTATAATAGATAGAGTTATGGCCCCTGACATTGCATTTTTTTTCTGTTTGATTAAATACCAATGCTGAATATAATAAAAGTATTCTGAAGGGTTCTGGCGTCTGAAAGGTCAGTTTTACAGTCTCTGGCTTATTATTTTGACTTCTACCCCAGATTCTATTTATATCCAATATGGGATGCATGTGTAGGAGTTATGTATTTGTTAGTTTGGTTTATATCTGGATAAGTCGGTCTTCCCTGAATGATAAATGAAGAACATGCCAATTTTAGAAAAAAATGTATTACTGGGTATATAGTAATATTTTTGATGGGATAATTAGTTTTACCAGTGTTTAGAAATATTCCAGATGAGTCATTCAAGCCTGTCAATAAGTTAATGTTAAAAAAAGATAAAAAATATATTTAATAATAGATGAAGGTATCATACATACCTCTAAAAATGTCTTTCTTATGTTTGTTCTGTATTAAGGCAGACAAAAATCTGCAACATTTGAAATTTTATTTCATTCACATTTTTTCTGATAAGTGCAGTTTACAAATACAAATACAGTGCCTCTTACAAAAAGGTTACATGAAATATCAAGAAGTATAGAATTGAAGAAATTTTCTCCTGTTTAGTTTAGGACAGTTTACATATGGTGTATTTGTCCTTAGTGTTGACTTTTTGGTAGAGCTGCACCGCTTGGAACAAGAATGTATTGAGATCAGACCTGGTTTCATGTTAAATGAGTACATAAGCAATCTTCAGATCATCTTGTTACAGAAATAGAAAGGTTGCAGGAACTAGATTGTTGTGGCGTGTATTTGGTCTTGATTTTAGTTGAACCGTGTGAATAAGATTTCCAGTATGATACACAAAACATTATGTAAAATTACATTTAGTTAAATTACATTAAACTTTATTTCACGTTAACGAGTAGTTGCGCTTATTGGCTGACGAACGTGAATTCTTACTAATACAACATTATATAATACACCAAAAAAATTGTGCGTGTGTGGCGGGGAGGGGGTGGTCCTTGACTTCTTAAAATTCCAACATCAAACTCCCTGCTAGAATATGAATAAAACCTTGGGCTACCATAGTTTATATTACATAAACCAAGAAGGCTATACCGCTACCTTTTTCTTCTGCTTCTTCTTTGGGCTAACCCTTGCTATGTACGTTACTTTAATTTATTCAAAAGACATAAAATTGGACTTCCAATAAAATTGTTCAGATTTCGGCGTATGAACATGGATGTGAACATATACTTCCTTATATTGAAATATAAATTTAGCAGTAACATGCCGGTTGCTTTCATTTTACAAATCATTGACGCATGGGAGACGTAACATTTGGAAAATCCATTTTTAATTAAATTCAATAAGTTGCACCTAATTAAGATGGGAGGAGGCAAATCATCAGAAGAAGGTATTTATATAAAGTTATATTTTTTTCTTTAGGAAAATATCATTCAACACATTGTATTGCAATTGTAACTGGTATTTTTATACTAACTTTGCTTTTAAGCATGTTTGCAGGGCAGAGTATTGTTTTTGATAGTTTTTATTCACCGATATATTTCCAGTGATATCAGTAAACTGAAACATTAAAAAGTACTCTATATACATGTACTTGTAGTCCTTATGAAGTGGGCGATAACCGTTATTTATCACAAAAGTTTATAGATGAATATTAATATTATATAGTACGATCATGTATATAATTCAGTTTTGTTTTAAATACCGGTAGGTTTATAAACGATAACCTTTTATATGTACCAGTGCAAGCATTGCAGTAACTGTTTCGACTTTCGACAGTCGATTATTCTTGCTCCAATTTTCATTTTATAGGTATAGGCAATTTTTAATCAAATTGAAACAACGATCGATCTAGTCGTACTTTTAAAGAAATGTTTCAATTAGTTAACTCTGCCTATTATGGAATAGAAATGTGTGGTTAAAAATTCTTAAACTTCTCAACTATCTCATAGGACTATAAATGTATTTTTCCTGAAATTACATTTCAACTTTCTGATAGTTTAATTGATCAAGGACATAGTTTCATTCATATTAAGCGGAAGAGAATTGCATAACTGCTCTATTTAGAATAGCTGAGCCATTATTACATAATAAATGCATTACTCAATCGTTTTGTAAGGGTATTCTATCCTGATTTAAGGCGGAACCTAAATAATACAATACCTTGTAAGAATCAGTTATCAAAATTATGAGGCATGTAAAATGGGAGTTTCCTACACATTGGTTAGAATACTTCCAGCAACAGACTTTAATAAATGCCCCCCGCAAAACGAAAATGCATAGATCCGATAGTTGTTGAATAAAAGTATGTGAAAACTAAACACGAGACACTTTTAGCTTATAAAGTAACAATAATAAAAACCGAACAGTAAGATTTTTTTTACCTAACTCTTAGTTATAGATAATACAAGTATTACTAGTTGTACTGAAAAGGAAAGTGAAATATAAGTTAAAATCTCGTTCAAATTAAATATGTCTGTCTTCGTCTAAATTTAGACTATAGGTAATTCTGTATGGGATATGTAAAAATATAAATTGCATGTTGCATGCGTTAGAGTGGTAGTGAGTGTTAGATCTCTGAGTATACGATATCTACAATAGAAATATATATAATTCCGGTGAGTGTGAACTGATTTGAAGCAACACAGTATGTTATGACTACACAAAACCAGGTTTTTTTTTTCATACGACTATAATATTTGCAAAAAGGGACCAAAACAATGTGTTCTTGGTTTTAGGGCAGTAACATGTAATGGATCTTTACGATATTAAACCACAAGGTGTAATTCCTTCAAAAGAAAGTTTCGGATTTTTTTTTTTTTTTTTTTTTTTGCTGTCGTTGTTACATATGATTGATTTGTTTGTTTATATTCCAGTTACCCTTATCGTTTAAGAACAACTTGTTGAGTCGATCGAAACGTGCCATGCAAACATAAGCGGTTTTTTTTTTTATTTTACATGAACTGTGAAAAAAAACCCTTATTTCTGGACAATTTTAGTTGGGTTTACAGTTCCACGGTTTTATTATGTGCTAGATTTAACTGCATATGTATATTACCCCATTTAAGCTCCTTGTTCAATTTCGCCCAAATGCAGTCGATTTCAACAAATATGAATTCTAGTTAGGGATTGTTTGTTACACAGAATTTCAAAGTGTTTCCATACGCAGAATTTATCCATGGTTCAGATAGATTGAAGTCCAAATGGTCCAAATTCGAATGATGTTCGATTAAAATATCTTTGGAGAGTTCTTTGAAATTGAATTTCCTGCATTTCAAATCTATAAACAATGGTATACATTCATTATATTTTGAAATAAAGTTGACGAGAAAGGTAAAATAATTATGCTAGGTATCATATTCCAGAGTCGGATCCAGAGATTCAAATGGGATATCCACTGACTGGCCGAAGAGGGGTCGGCACTGTCATGGTTCAGTGATTTCCTATAAAATAATTTTTTTCCGAGCTAAAGGGGGTGGACCCCGGGCTTCATTGTATCCGCCTATTTGTTATTAATTTTACTTTGGTGGTTCGGTTACTGGTAATGCTTTGTTAAATGATTTAGTTTAAACATACTCTGTTTAGAAAAACAAACAGATACTTACAACTTAGCTAATACAATATTTGGAAATAACTAGAATTCAGTAACAAGTTCGATTGAGTTTTTTTTTTTTTACCGTGCGACGGTAAACAGTATACAAGTGCAGCTAAATGTCTATAAACCTACCATTGCTTATTAATGAAAATAAAGAATGTGTATTAGGAAATAAGTGTACATGGAAAATATATTGGAAAGAAATTAAACAGCTGACCGCAAGTTAATGTGAAAAGCGTTTACTTTTCAAAATAAAAATTTGAACAATATTTTTTGTTTCGTTCTCCAAGTTTTTTTTTATGTTTTATTTGATATAACGTTTAATTAAGTTTTTTTGTCCTAGACATTTGTCTATCTGTTTAATTGAAATTGCAGGAAACATTTTATTCCAATCTATTATTTTCCAAAGAAGCAAGCGTGTTAGTTTGATTGAATTTTAGTGTATTACAATAGTATTGATATTAGTTTTACCTTGTATGTTTTGTGTTGATTTTTCAACTTCTATAACCAGCTGGGTTAGGGAGCAATTGTAATTAACAACAGTCCAATGTCATGGCCAATGAAGACACGTATTTATTTTTTTTTCACTTTTCATATCACCCCCCCCCCCCCCCCCGTAAAACTTGGAGATGTACATGAATCCATTTGCGTGTTTTTTTTTGTTTTTTTTTTTTTTTATCACTTCCATTCTGGACAAAATCTTATTTTGTTGCAAATCCAAATTCCGATGATAGCTGTATCAAGCTTGTAATAGGATGTTCATACTCCCCCATACTGTTCTGGGTTCGACCTCTGAGGATGTATTATATTGTATTTTTTGTTTGACTGTTGCCCTTTTCACCACCGAATGATCGTCCTGTGTAATTAATTCTTTTGTTACTGGTGAGGGATTACTCCTCGAAACACCTGTACACCATGCGAAATTCCCCATGTTTGTCAATGATTGTTTTTTGTACAGTGTATATACAAATCACTGGCTTCATCAAAACAACCAACAGACAGAACAAAAAAGGCAGGAAAACTTAACTTTTCATCCTTTTCAAGTAGAACTTATACCATCAGTGGTAAAGAAAACGGAACAGCATAATCATTCGCTTTTGAAACTTTTTATTTTTCATTACATACTAGTAAACGGTTTTGTAATACGAAAATAAGAATAAGAAATGGGCATAGCTTGGCTCCTCGGGATTGTCGACTACTCCCCGTCTGAAACGTGTTATGTAAAAACTTTTGACATCCATGTTGCTTGGGGAATAGATGCACATGGTGGAGTGTTGGTGTCTTCTAACTATGTCTGGCATTGTTTATTTTGTTTGTCCATGGCTCGTCGGACACTGCGTGTTTTTCGAGGCTGGTCCGATAAATAGATATTAAGTTTTATACTTTATTTGTCCAAAGGTACACGGTGATCCAATATATTTTCATAATTATTTTAGTTTAATATTATTTATACTTTTATTTGTTTAATTAATACTTTCCGTTTATTTGTTTTAATCAATAAGAAATTAACTATATATAGTCAGTTGCATTAAATGAAACTTAAGCTATAAACATTACTACATAAATTCTAATTATAAAAATAGAAGTTAGAATCAAATATCAAATTTAAAATTGTTTACGTACCTGGTAAATAAAGATATCAAATTTTATATTTTATTTGTCCAAACATACACAATGATGCCGGGGCTGGGCAGAGCTCCCTGGAATACCCAGTATCACGTGCTGACGGGACAATTTTTATTTACCAATGAAATTTTACAGTTTCATTTAATTACTAAAGATGAATATTCATTAGCCCAATTCTATGAAACTTTTGGTTATCTAAGATTACGTTGACCAAAATTACTTTATCTTTTGTTTCTAATATGATTTTTAATTTATTTATCCTTAAACAATGGAAAATATCACCTACATTTTACCAATCTCTATAAATTGTCAATAGACTTTATCCGTTGACTTAAGCTAAAACGGGATTTTATTTATTTTCAATTTTTGATAAATTATATAGAATTTTACTGCATCACACCACTTCTATTCTAGTAAAATTCGTCAATTCTTTATCAAATCACAATCAAATTAAGCTGTATCAAGTTTTAATAGTGTGCACATACTTGCCCCAACTGTTCATATTCTTTTCTGTTATTTTTGTTCTCGTCCTGAATACTATACATAACATATTTGCGACTAGACGTCAGACAATCAATCAATCAATCATTCAGTAATTAAGTATATTGTGTTGTTTAAAACCGTATACTTAAAAGACACTCTAATTGATCCCCGTAATCCTTAAATACTAGAAATGATGTACGTTATGACTGGTTATACTGTAAAATAATGTTTTTTTGCGGGAAAAATTCCCGATAACTTTGCGTAAAACCTCAATCTTGAATTTCAATTCATCTAAAAATGTTTAACTGTGACCCTACTTTCGCTATAAAACACTACTACTTCCGGACCAGCGTCGTTGAAAAACAGCAGTCTTTGAAAAAGACCTATGCATGAAAAGCTATTTTGTCCTTTTGATGTATGATTCCGTGATTGTCGTAATTTCAGGTTAGGGGCGCTAATAAAATGAAATGCCGAGCGAAGCGATGCAAGAAAGTTTTGAGTAGTATCGTGCAAAAAATAAAATTTTCCCGGCTCCGTCTAAATCCGCGCCTCAGCTTATTTAATGTGAGACCTCAGCTTACTTAATATAAGAGATATACTATATATATTAAACAGTAGCTCAAAATAACTATCAAATTCATGAATGAATGTTGGAATCGAATGAATCATGTAAATATATAACGTTTAAGCTATAGATTAATGTTTTGATCAGATTTACACCATTGTCGCACCATGGTCATAAATTTAGATATTTGATTGACACCAAAAAGGATATTTACTGATTAGTTTTTTTTGTTTTTCGACTACCCTTTCGGGTCTTGCACGGACAGTTGATATTAACGATCCAACCCGGGATTCAACCAGCCTTTTTGTACTTGCAATCGTCTTGCAAATTTGGCGCGAAACCAGACGACCAAGTGCAGAACATAAGAGTATGTCATGTTTCCTTTTCAAAACAAAAAAATCGAAGTTTTTGAAATAGATTTAGATAGCCTACAACTCACAAATATTTACAATAGTATTCTCGACTTTCCGAAACTTCTGATACATGTAAACAGATTTATAAGCACATGCACCAAAGTTATTAATAACGAACTTTCGGAAATTTTGTTTACATCAATTTTACCAATGAAAGGCATGATGTAGCCAGAAATGTCCCGGTTAAATGTCAAAGGAGCGTTCCCACAATGCACAGCAACAAATCCAAAATCATATTCAAAATGGCGGTATTATCGAGCAGGTAATGAACCTCATCCTAAATTTATGTCATTATAGGATATTATGTAACCAAAACTCACACTTTTATAGCTATTGACCTCCCAAAATCAGTATGCAACATCGCTTACTGTGTGTCATTACAGACTTAACAACATTTTCAAAATTATTGCGTATTTGCACATTGTTTTCATTCAATATGCTGACACGTAGTCTGTCTCGTCTGATAAATACATCCATATTTCTTCTTTTGCATTTATTTTTTGTACTGATAATTGAAGAGCATTCAGACCATTGAGTTAGTTTGTTCCACAGAAATATCATTTCATCGGGAAAGATATCCGTTGCTGTTTTATCAGTTGGGTCAGCTGTTGATAAGATGTACATTATTTGTAAACATTGATGAACATTTCACTGTCGTCAGAAAAAAGAGTTGAAAAATTGTCACATATACATGAAAGACTCACTGGCAATAGTTATAATTGCATAGCAGTAAACACGTGTGAAAATTTTCTTCATTTATTTTTTTTTTAAAAAACACCTCCATGTGATGTGACTGTGGTATTGATTAAATTGTAACTAATGAATGTCAAAGTAGTGTGTGGGGGTGATTGTGATGCTGTACGTAGATGTTAAAATTTGCTAGCATCATTTAACATATTGTGATATTAAATCTTGAACAGTTTGAAATTTGGAAATTTGCTGCTATGACAAAAGAAGCAGGTTAGTGAACCCTACATGCTTAAGTAATTTTAAACTACTGTATAGATCAACCTGCTTTCTTTTCTGTGACAATTTGTAATTACAATTTCAAAAACTTTTCAATTTCAGCATAAAAAATATAAAGAATTGTAGAATTTTCTAATCCTTGGTTTGTGTATTTCTTCAATTACCTTTAAATTAAAAAAAATGTACATTTACTGTATTTTAGCATTAAGTGTAAGTGTCAGAATCAGGCGAAATGGGAAAAATTAGAAATATGCATGTCAAAAACCCACCGATCTGACAGTGTAAAATCACTCAAGGATGCTTTCTCTATTTGATAAGACCATTGATCTCGGCATTACTGGCTTGCTCCGAACTTTTGCAATACAGTGTTAGAATATGAGGTTTTTGACAGTTTTCTGTCCTTAATATGGTAATTTTCGGTGCATTTTAATGAAATTATACTCAATGCACCAACGTGGTATTGGTTATATTGTCTTTTTTCCTTGATTCTGATGGTGCAAACGGTCAAATTACAATGTTAAATTGATTTTTTTACATATCATGTTTCACTCACTGCCTGATTCTTACAGAGACTGACACATAACAGTGTCACATCTAGCCCACATGTACATATATATATGAAGTAAGGGGTTCTTCTACCCTGTACAAAGTTATGAAAGAAAAACATCTTAAAAATTTGTATTAAAGTAATTTTGCTAAAAGGTGCATCTTTTAACCATATTCATTACATTTTAGAATTACTGTACATTATTGGTGTTTTTCTCAGAAATATGTGAAGGCATGGTTCTTTATGTATATGGAGGGCACTAAACCATTACATAATATTATTATGGGGGCACTCCACCCATATATTAGGGCATTTTTTTTCTTAAACCTGCAATAAACAGCCTTCTCGTTTGTGTGATTTTGTAAAAGTGTCGTAGAGTAATCAAGGGAACCAAGGTTATAGCGGTATTCAAAAGAATGTAATCCAGGGACAAAGACCAGACATGGAAAACAGACATACACATGAATAGGTTCCAACACAGCAGAAGTACATGTTTTATTGCAAATAAAATTTAAAAAAATGATAAAATAGATCCAAACCTGAATGTTTGGTTTGGCCAATTGGGGGCATATATAATAAAATTTAATGCATATAGCTTGAAGATAAAGGCATGGTATTGTGCCATGCTAAATTGGTCTAGAGAAATCACTAATTGTATGACTTCTTAATTCTTATTTATTACCTTAATGTACCCTTCCTGTGATTATGCATCTGCCTTAATTTTTTTGATTTAAACACTGGATAATGCAAAAGAAGCAAAGTATCTTTAAAGTGAAACATATCTTTAAGTACATGTAGTACATGTACATGCCCATGGGGTTTTATGCTTAAAAAGGTCATCAGCATCCAAGAAAAATATTACAGGCCTTCAAATTCATTAAAGTGTACATATTTGGGTTTTTTTTTGTGACAAAACAAATCTGATGCACTACTTATTTGTATGATTGTGGTCAATATTGCTCTTTGAAAAATTAAAAGTAAGTTTTGGAGCTGTCATATGGGAAATTCACCATCAATTGTGATACTTGTCAGTGTGTATATGTATACATTGTAATCAATATTACTTGAGTGCATTTCATACTTGAAATTATTGAGCCCTTTAATACTGTACATGTACATTGTATGTCTTTGCAAGTACAACTTGCATGTACATGTACATTTTATGTAACAATTCAGAAGTTATTTAGTACAGCAATATTTGTATTTTACAAAATGTACATGTATGTATCATAGAAATACATGTATGCTTACTTTGTAGATCTTTTGTTGAAATTAGTGGCAGTCCGAGCTAAGAGATCTTCAGTTTCTTACCTACATGTAGGACCTTTGAAATTTTATTTACCTGAGTCCTGGACCTTCAACCCATTTACATATAACTGACACTTTGTTGTTGACTTTTTATTCCCCAAAATTAGACCATATATTTGATTGAATCTTAGAACTTTCTTCTCTTGAAAATGATTTGGAATCTCTGAGATCTGCATTGTTTATCTTAACAAATATGTCCACAGCTCTCACAATTACGCTTAAATTACCAGTATAGTGATGTTCTGATAATTGAATTTAATTGAAATTCGATTGATTTTTCAATTTCCGTCAATGATTGGTTATTTTTTCAGAATCCAGATCAAAATTTATTTTTGTCTCCATTATCTGTTTATGTTTCTTATCTTATAAGCACTTATTGACAGGATCCATTCACATGGCAACAACAAAAGTTGTTTGAACATCCAGGAAAAAAAGTGTTGTTTGGAAACATATACCATGATACACCATACTGTATGATACATGTACTTACATACATGAAATGGCAATCTACAAATGTTGTAATAAGCGAATAAGATACTGACTACTGCAATGAATTACTGAATAGTTCATGCAATTAGAACAGGTTCATCAAAGACCTAAAGTCCAATTATTATTGAAAATCACATCAAACAGTTGACAATGATTATTCTGATTAATCGATTGTGGATTTTCAATCTGTTTACCAACACTAAGCATAGTTATATAAGCCCCATGCCTGTTCAACTTCAGTCATAAGCTGAAATAATTTACATGTAAGCTTATATTATTTTCATGCTAGAAATGAGTTAACAAAATTGACAGGTCATGTTTCAATTTTGAATTTCAACTTTGCATTTAAAGTACAGTACACTCCATTCAACACTTTTTAATGCCCACATAAGTAATAAGTTACCTTCTTGGAATAAAAAAACTGCTGTTTTGGCCTGTGGATTGAAAAGTTTTTTTGTGAAGACTGAATGTCTTATTTGTGGAGTCATGTTTATGTCACCACTATAAAAAAATGTATAAATAGATGTGATTATTTTTTAGCATATGATTTAAAAAACTTTTACTGCAATCAATGTACATGTTTCTTTAGGGGGTATTTTATCAAATGATTTGTGTTGTTAAGATTTTTATTTTTATTCTGTATGTGCCTTATAAGAAGTCTTGATTCTCAGATATTAGTTGAAGGCTGTAAAATTTATTTCTTGTTCTATATTATATTTTTATTGTCGTAGTGAAGAAATATGTTAATCCTTGTTGTGCTGAGCATTTCTGAACGATTGTCTAGATTTTGATATTTTGCGACCTTATGCAAATTAGTTACACAATGGTACTGATGCTGGTTATATATAAATTAAAGATAGGTGATTGCGGGGTGGCGTGGATGGAGTGAGAACGTGGTGGGAGGATGAGTGGGCCAACACGTAGAAATGGGTCTGTCACTCGAAAATGGTCATTTCTGGCCATTTCTGGTCATTATTTGCTACATGTGGGGTTCAACGGTAACAAATCAGGAACCAAAGCACATTCATCCTACTGCCTGTACACTGTGAAGGCTACTGAAGCCAAATAAAGTGTGTTACAGTTGAAGTGGTGGTGACAAATAATTTTTATTTTGTTTCCAGATGAAATAGAGTACTACAGATTAATTTTGCTCTGGCGAGGGTCTGAGAAATGATATCTACCCCGAAAAAATCTCATTTTTTTTTACAGTGGAAACTTGTGACCTCTTCTTTTAGTTTTCAAGTCATTATTTATTAACAAATTCTATATCAGATAGTCTCATTTTAAAGCACAGTCACACTGCTTGCAGATGGACACAACTTGTGCTCTCCTAAACTAAGATTAATACTGCCAGAACCAATAAAGCAGAACCAGGTCAATTCCCGAGCAGGTCCGGGTGTAGCACGATGGGTTAATGTATTTTGGGTCAGAAATTCTAATGTTTTCATTTTTGGAAGAGCTTGTATCTGATTAATTCTTATCAATATTCATCTCTATACCCTTAATGCCTTATCCTCCATTTAAATATGAAAGTTAGTCAATGCATGTACTCTAACATTTACATTTCTAAGAATCGTATGTTACAGACAGCAGTTTCTTTCAAAGCTGTGCTCATCTGCCCAATATTTGTTTACCTACTAAGATGAAGGAATTGTACATCTGCTTCATATCTACCTATAAACTTTCTGTATAGTACATCATGATATGTTCATCACAGAGAAGTTTCTTTGAAATAAGAAATTGAAACAGATGAGGTAAGGAAAGAAATATCACAGAGATAAATTTTTGAACATCTTGCATCATTTTATTAGCTGACATTAAGAGAACACTGAACAGGTTGTCCATTTCTTGATTAATACATGTAACAATATTCAGTGCTCTGAAGGATGAAGGTACATGTACCCTTACCTTAAATGATGCTGAGATGAAATAATTCAAATTTGAAGAGATACATGTACCTCACCTAAAAAATGATATTGGCTGAGACAAAGCCAATATTTATGTAATTGATTCAAAGTGTAATATTTTTTAATGTCATTACATGGTCTAGTTACAGTACTTAACTTAGGATTATATTGAAAAGTATGATACATGTATGTCTACTGACCAATGAAATCATAGACTCTAGTGGTTATTACTCATGTATAGTATTATTTCTATAGAATTTTACATGACCATGTCACTTACTTAATAATACTACATACATTGTATAAGTCATTGTTATAACCTTAAATGTTGCAGAGTTCTTGTATTTTTCTTCGAATTGTAATCAGTAAGGCCTGTGTTAAAGTTATGTTATGTCAGTTCTTTCACCCGTAAAATTGCTCTACTCCCAAAACATTTATTCCAGACTTGCAACATAAATATTATTTCATCTTTGAAAAGGTACAAATTTGTTAAACACTAATGCTGATTGTTTTGACTCCAAATTTGTGATCCTGGATAGTAAAATAAAACAATTCCCCACCAAATATTATGATATGAATTACATGTATTTACATGCATATTTATGCCTAATCTGTTTTTGTTTTTGTTTTGTTTGTTTGTATTTTTTTAAGAAATTCTTGTTGACATCAGAGCAATTATCATGTGTCATGTATAAATTAAATGACAAATTTATTTTACAGTGTCTAAAACTGGTTCCTGGAGGGAATTTTGTAAAAAAAAACCCTAAAAATCCTGATGATGAGACATAAGTTTACATTGACATTTTAACTCTTTATGTACATTTACATACATTGTAGTTGATAGCTTCTTGTTACATGTACCAGTGTTTTACATCAACATGCTCACTAAATCAAATTTGTATAGAGAAAATTACTGGGGTTTTGGAAATGGTGACAAATGCTGTGTGCATATATTCATGAAATTCTTCAGTTGTTGTATTTACTTTTCTGTAGTAATGAGTATACAAGTAATTTATACGAGTAATTTCTATTTAATTTTCATGGAAAGGAGTGATAATATAGTACATTCTATTTGAATGCCTGCTGAATCATCAATATTCGAACTAATTGACATACATGCTGGTTTATGAAGTGTTTAGAAAGTACAAGATGATTTATGAAATTGACATTTGTTAATGATGTACATTTCATGTGTTACACATGTTTGACAAAGACAGAATCTAATTTCAGGGACATTGATAGGTTTAATTTATGTTTATGTGACTAGATTAAGTGCACACTTTTGTTTTATGCATGTAGGATACAAGTAAGTGTCATGAAAGTGCAACATAATTCTTATATCTGTGCATATCTATCATTATTTTGCATCAAATTAACATTTTGTTAAACATTTAACACAGGCAATAAGTGTAGGACCCTAAAATTCTAACAATGATGCCTAAGGTTTTTTATAAGGTCATTTCTTGAAATACTTATTTGCAGTACATTTCAATAAAATTAATTATAACAAATTTGACGACAATAATATGGAAAATCTTGTGTTTAATCCTTTATTCTGATAGACAAACTACCCTAAAAGTGGTGAGATATTTCATACATGTAGCATATTTCATCCATTGCCTGATTTTTACAGAGACTCATACTTGAATTATCAACTATGCTGATATATCACTGCCCACCCTTTTTTGCAGTTTTAGTATTCGGTAAAAGCATGTAGCATTCTTTATGGAACCTGAAGTGTTAATGTACATGTACCTTGTATGTATGTAAACTAAGATACATGTATATGTGAATGTACAAAGAATTTTTAAGTTGCTAATATTGTTAGCGACTTCTTGAACTCGTAATTTCAATACTTAATATTTGCATATGATTAGCATAACTATGTAGTTCTACTCCACTTAAAACTGCAGATCCTCCCTGTGTTTACCACCACAGCATCATAGTTATAGCTTCATACCAGATAAAAATGTACCTCTTAAGTATCATACATGTGTGTTATCTTTTTCAAAGCCTACAAAAAATATCAATGATGGTAATTACCAGAATCAAACTGCAATTGTTATAGAAACTAACTTGGCCGCTGTTTACGATTATGAACCTCATATTGAAAATATTGACAATGATGGAGTCATATTATCTGGTCCTGAAGTACTCCAAAAAAATCCAAAATCTGATTGCGGCCAAAAAAAAAAAATAAGACTCTTTCCTGTCATTTGTGATGAACTACTTTAATAGCCTAACTGATGGGGGATCTGTGGACTGTGATAAAGCACTAAACAACGCAGTGTAAATTGAAGTTACATTTGGTCTTCAATATCTATGTCTAGCTGGCCTTAGCTGCTATTCCAAATTTTGTCCCATGTTTTTTTTTTTTTTTTTTTAGAAAGGCCCATTGAAATTGAAAATGTCCCATTGAATTGACAGGTAAGGGGGCTATAGTCCCAGTGCCAAAAGTTTAATCCCAATCACTGCTATTATATTTAGACTTTTCATTTTAAGCTTATTAATGATGGAATTCATCTGTTGTTTTAGCTCATCATACCAATTTCTTTGGTTGTTTTAGTCTAAATTACATGAAGCACATTGATTGTCATCACATTTTTATCTATTTTCATAAAACAAAATGAAAAGCCTGATATTATTTTGAAATCTGTGTATGGTCTCTAACTGTCACCTTGCACCAATTGACTTGAGTAGTATCAACATTGGATACATGATTTGATAGTCTTTTGCTAAGTTATCTGGATGAAAACCTTTAAAATTCATACAAATTCATTAGGGAGGATAATCGAAACACCTAGTAACAAAGTTATTGAGAGCTATTCTGCATGTTTATTGTACTACATGTAGAGGGATTAGTGTTAAAACATGTATGTTACTGTTCATGTTGTGACAAAGTGAAAGCATCCATATTAAAAAAAAAATCAACGAGTTATTGAGTTTTATTGTATAGGTACAATGCACATGTACATGTACAAATGTACATGTAGATGCCCCCATCTTGGTCTACAAAGGAGTACTTTAGTTTCTCTAGTCTTTGTACTTTGCTTATGTAAACCTGAGCTCTACTCAAGGGAAAAACTTATTTTAGCTGTTTTTTTGTATTTGTTTTCCATATCTACCATACAAAATATTCAAATTAAATTTTTTTTATTTCAATACAAATACTGGAATATGTCAGTAATGTTACCTACAGTCAGATTATCTAATGTTTTTTGACACCACAAAAGTTTTTGAAATGGTTAATTTTTAGAAGTATTTGTTTATCCTACTTGTAACTTTTTATGTTGAATTACGTAAAAATGTAGAAGTCCTCCCCTGATAGGATTGACCATAAATGCTGAAAAAATTTACTCTTAACTTCTCCTAAAGTCTTAAGCTATTTATTTGACGTCATACAACAGATGTAGACTTCTTTTGCATACCTATTACTGGTAGGTTTGTTATGAAAAAAAACCAATGTATATATAATCTACATGTTGTTGAAGTAAAATGGAGAAAATGCTTTTAGGGCAATACCTGCCATAGGATGTCTACTAAGGTATGGACAAATGATCAGCTACATTGTATTTCATTTAAACTTTGATATTTAACGTCATCATAGTTTATGTAGAATCCTAATAAAATTGGTTGAATTTCGATGGTAATCATTTTTAACACTTCGTACAAATTCAAAAATGAAATAATTTATATTTGATTATTGTGTGGGTGAAAAAGTCATGAAATAATAACAAAAATTACCATTGGGGAAAAAGATTCATGAAATTTATAGACCTGTTAATTTGTTTAGTGGTATTCATGTATGTATAGCCAAACGAACATGGGAGCAAACTTGTATTCATCTGGAGTATCTACATAGTACTTAAGAGTTAAAAAGTAAGCCTGTGTATTTATACATTTGTATTTGTCTCGGTTATCTTTTGGCAAAAGTTTTGCCTGGAAGACTCAAATATTGGCTAATGACAGGACTATTCATTCTCTTATTGTTTATTAGGTATAGGTAAGATTTCAAAGGGCTTTCTTACTACATGTAGTAAAAGATCAAGAACTGTAGCCATGACTTCTTAAAAACTTGAATGCCAAAATTGCAGAAATAGGGATAAGGTGCTTCTGATCTGTTCAGTGTGGGTCAGAAACTGGGCCAGATTTGAGATTTGAGCATTAGTACAAAGAGTACTGTCATTTCTCATGAGTGATTATTCTATCTTTCCTAGTATTTTTATTCTGTCAATATAGCACCATGGCATCATAAAAGATAACTTCCTTGTTTATTACATGCTTATATTACATCAAAGTGGAGCTGTTAGTTTACTGTGAAATATACATACCAATGTTGGTCATTTTAAATCTTCTTGACTGTCAGTTTGCAGTACAATGTTTGATTTACTGGTTATTTTCCAGTGATTTGTTGGTCTGTTATGAATGGTGTTCAACACTGAATATAGTGTAGATAGTTGGGCAAACTGAAAACCAACTACTCATTACATGGTCATGCAGTGTGTATGTTTGAGTTCTCGCTTAAATTCATGTTCTTTACATATAGAACTGGTCTTTCAAGCTTTTTAAGGTATAAAAAAGTGTACATACAATGTACATGTAAATTAGAATTTTAATATATTACATGCACAGAATACACAATGTGAAGACACTGTATTAATCATGTATACATCTCTGTAAATATGTTATGTAAATTTGACTGTTTGACATGCCATCCAATTTGGTAAAAATATCGTGGAATATTTCGTGGTAAGAATTTTATTTGCTACAATTATTGACTTGACGTTTCTAATTGATTTTCAATTTTTATACTTCATATTTGGTTAACCCATACATTAAAAATGGAAAGATTATTGGTTTTGGTATATATTAACAAGTCTTGATTAACAGATGTTTTTGAAATTAAAATATGTCTGGTGTTGTAATGTCATGATATATAATGATAAATGTGGTAAAACAAAAATAATGAATAACAAAAATGTTATTCAACTTGGTTATAAATATTTTCCAAAGTCTGAAGGAATGTTTCGTTTTTTGTGATGGTAGGGAAAAGGTCGTTATTTTTGTGCTGACACATCAAAACACACTTGCATATTATTTTGTTACTTGGACAAACTATTTCTTTCATAGTGTCAGACTCCTTGAAGCAAACAGGGTACCAGTTTACAAGTAGCACAGGTCATAGAAGATCATTTGTGTTTTTATATATTTATTATTGAATATGGGTTAAAAGCATACAATATCCAGATTATTAGTATGGGGTTGTGTTTTAGGTATATCACTGCTAAAAAAAATTTTTTCGTAACATTGGATTGGAATTTTTTGAATATGTCACACTTTAAACAAAATAATTGCCACATAATAAAACGAGGCAGAGTGAAGCAATTCAAGAAAACAAAAAAAAGTATAAAACTTAAAGTTACTCCAGTGTATGAAAATATGAAACCTGAAACACATTTATATTTTTTTTTGATTTTGAAGGTCATAAATAGTATCATCACAATGCCAAAACAGTATTTGTAATTTTTTTTTTATAAATTTAAAATGATTACTGCTTGTCATAACTATTTTGAGTAATTGTACATTTCAGAGTTGTATAGTTTTGTTTCCGTACGGACAATGGATGATGATATTGATAAGGATAGAGAGATGCCAGAAGTAAACACAAACCAGAACTGCTCCGAAGCTAAAACAAATGGACATATCAGTCCCATTGAATCTCTTAAAAACGGAATAGACAGTGAAACAAGTAGTAACAGTGATACCCCTGTCGTTCCAAATGGTGCGGGTTCGTCCATTACATTTTCCCCTGCCCCCGCCATCAATCATCAGCCTGTCTCTCCGGAGGTTGATCCATCTGCACCACTTTGTAACAGTCATCTGCATAATCATGACCAAGGGAGCTCACCCAATAGGATAACTTCCCCTCAGCATTTGTCGCGATGTGAGAGTCCGCATGACCAACAGACTAACAGTAGTTCCCCGCCCAATCACCAGCATGTAGTTCATGTTCATGTTAATCCTGGGGAGACATTTTCTGTGAGGGTTGGAGATCAAATTCAACATATTCAAGGTAGGTCATTTATGAAACACTCACTGCATTTTCGAAAAAAAATTCTTTCAGTTTCAGACAATGTCAACAGGATTGGACTTAGCATTAAATACTTGTCATTCAAGACTACACAGTCAGTATTCAAACTGTCCCATGGATACAAACTGGCTGATTGTCTTAGTCAGTGCTGCTGGAAACTGGCATTAATAAATTAGGAATCTAACACTGCTGAGAGTGCAAGACAGAAATCTCAGACACCAAAGGATATCAAGTTCTCTATCGAGGCATTGCTGACTTGGAGGACATCGAAATTTTACCTCAAGGTGTCAGAGATTTCCTAGTCTTGAAGTTTTTTAGTGGTGTTCAATTTTTTTCTCACTTGAGAAATTGATATAGTGATTAGTATTCCAATTCAGAATGCATTGCTAGCTGAAATTCCTTTGTATTTACATGTACTGTTTTATCACATATTTAGAGGTGATATGGATGTTTTTGCTCCAATAATAAGGCTGGAAGTTGCCAGCCTATAACAGCCCTGGTCTTATGATTGGTTATTGGCCTGTCATCAACTTCATCAATTATCAATGTCAGCATGTGGTCAACGGTGGCTGCATTGGTATATAATGTAATGTTCTGATAATAAATCAAATAATTTGTTTTTAAATATAGAAATTGCATTCAAATATGGCTAGAAATTGTTTTTTCAAGTTTTTTATAATGATTCAAATATGAGATAAGAATATTATGACATTGCATTGTTCCACATCACCCCTTGCATCAATGTTTGACCCATATCAGCCCTTGAGCAGAAAGGGCAGAAGTTTGATATGGAAGTCATGATTTGATACATGGGTCGATATGGAAAATGCAATGTAATAATTGTAACATCACTAACATCACTTGGTTTATCTCACCAGTATGTGTGAAAAGGATGTCTCAAATGGCTAGAAATATCCTTGTATATCACTTTAACATTTCATATTCATGTACTTGTATTTCAAGCAATTTTTAAAATATTTTAATTATTATTGAATGAGCATACAGGTACTTAAGTAGGCATGTTCATTTAGTACTTACATGTACCCACTGAGCATAGTCTCTGATGAGATTCAATGCAGCATTAACTTGATATTAATTTCCAGAATTTCACTAATGCATCTGTTGCATAATTTTAGAACAAAGACTTTTGTCTCATGGGGGATTATTGTTCTGAAGAATACTTTGAATTATTCAGAGAAAGTATTAGTTTACATTGTAATGATTCTGAAACTTAATGAACACACATATCATGTAGTAAAGTCTATGCATAGATTAGTACATGCTATAGAAGAAATTTTCAACTGGTTGAAATTAGAAGATATATATGTAGGGAATACTGTAACTTGTTTCATTTTTTCCCAAAGGACAGCTTACCAATACTGTTAACCGCTTTGTTCATTGATAAATTTTATAACTGAATTGCTGTAAATTTATATCTCTTGATATTCAAGATTAATTAAAAAAATACTGAGAATGGAAATATCACTTACATTTTTAACTTGAACTTTAATTTAGTAAAAAATGCATGCCTTATTTTAGAATTACATTTTTCCATTTATTTGATATGTCCTGTAGAGTACATGTTCTAACATAGTATAAGCAGGAAGGGTTTAGAGCTGTACCTTAAAATTATTATTGATTAGTTATTACATACTGTAACATCTCTATACCAACCTGGCATGTATCTAACCAAAACCTTATATCGGCAACTATATCATTTTCCCCATTTCTATCTCTCACATCTCATCCAATAGGCTGACTGCAATATTTTTTGTCTTAACATCAAAACTGCCTTTATTCTGTTTATCTTGCTTAAGGGTTGATATAAACAAAAGAAAAATTTATACACAATATGTCTTTTTTTCTTTTTGTCTTTCTAGCCCAAACCATAAATTTTACATTTGCTAAAATACCCACAAACTTCATAAATCTTGAAAATGCATAGAGCTACTGGTTTGGCCTAAAAAAAATAATAGTCTTGTTTCCTGCTACCAGCATGAAAAATAGGGTAGGCAGTGTACAAAAAATTGGTTCAGAGACTACCAGACCAATTCTCAAATTTTGTACTTTTTTCCTAATTGGCCAACTGAAAACAATTTTTTGAAAATTCTGTTGGCCTGAAATCATTTTTACTGGACATTTCTTCAATCTAGCAGTATTTCTTTTTCAGGGGATAGGGAAATAATTTTATTTTTATAAAGCACACTTTGAGTTAATAGGGAAACAATCTAGACTTTCAACAGTGCTTAAGAGTGGTGACAAAAAAGTAGGATAGGTAGTGTAGCAGAAAACAGACATGTTATTTTTTTGGCTTTAAAAGCACAGACTGGATATGAAACAACAGGATTCCAGGGGATTACTGTGAAAGTACTTTAATTCGTGGATACCAATTTTCGTGGATTAGGGAAGAAACACAAGTTCATGGATTCTTGAATACGTGGTTTTGAGGTTTTCTGTATAGACATCAATAGAAATCTCCTTTTCATTGGGAACCAAAGTTCATGGTTTGGCCTACCCATGAAAACCAAGAAAACTAGTACCCCATGAACAACAGTACTTTCACAGTATTTGATTTTAACTGATATTTTAAATATGAACCTACAATATTACAGTAATGACAATGAACAGATTAGGGCATGATGTTGCTCTAGTCTTTGAACTGATAATGTCTTTTCACCTCAGGCTATTACTTAACAAGTTGCAAAATTAATTCTGATCATAATAATTGGTAATGAATGAATAAACTAAATATAGTTATTATGGTCATGCTTAGAGAAAAAAAAATGAAAACAATGCACTTTAGAATTAAAAAAAAAGGACTAAAAACCTTTATACATAAAGTGTAACATGTATTATAATATTGGTTCATGCCGTCAAGTTTTATAAAATTTATATTAAAGAAATCACTTGTATGAGAACTGTATCACTTAATAACTGAGGAACTTGACAACATGTATTAAGGATGTATTAAGTTAAAAAGGACTTCAGTTCATGATTGCTCAGTGTATTGTCAGTAAAATAGACCACAGTCTTTAATGTGTCAAAATTAAGAAATATTCTTTCATGATATCCAATATTTATAACAGGTAATTCTTTAATTATTGAATTCAGTAATTGTCAAATAGGAATTTTGTGGAGTTACAATGCAATACATTCTACTGTGAAGGACAAAGTTTTTTGACACTAACCATTTGTTGGTTTGGGCACAGTTTTTCAGTCAAGAAAAGGTATACTCTTCATGTAATAATCTTGGCATTGTTTCAGGTGATCAGCAAATTTGAAAAAAGTGTTTATTTATAAAGGCCATAAATTGATGAAATATTTTTATAATTATAAGCAGCCACCTTTTGAAGGACCTTTTTATAGGTTTTATAACTTTTTGCTACATCTATATGATTGAAAATATTTTGTCTGTGTTGTCCTAGTCCTGCCTGCATTTTTCTATCAGATTTACAATTCTCATGATTTTAACTTTAGTTTACGGTATTTTGGTGTGTATTATGCACACATTTTTACATAGAAATTATTTGCAGAACATGAGGGTGCGTATAAAGCATCAGTATATAAGAATTGGCCACGAAATTAAAGATTTTGGTATGAGAAAAGACATTGTGTAATGCAAACAAACAAACTGGAAGTGAAATGGTAATCATCAAATACATCTTTAAGTATTAAATTTTTAGTAATATTTTCTTCAAATCATGTTCAAATGACATAACATGTTTCAAACAAAGGTTGTACAATATTCTTTCTCATAAAACTTGGTTAGAAATTAATATGAAACAACTAAAAACCAAAAAGTAACCAAGTCCTTTTTGTCAGACCCTCCTTATCAAATGCTTTTACAGCTGAAAATGATTATTCTGATACTTATTTTGACTGTTTCTTACAATTTTCTTTCTTAAAAGTATGTTTTTCAATGACAAATTGTGAAATTTAAGTTACACTGGAAATGTCTGAATTTCCCGACTTTCGATTTTGTTTTATGAACCATTTTATACATCCAGTGTCAATTTTTATCAAGTTCGAAATTAAAATTTTCCAATTTATGTAGCTACTGATGTTTACATGATGTTTTAGTCTACATAGAAGTTCCTTTCCATCATATTTTCATAGGAAATACTGCATCAAGGTAAATAAATTGACCTATCAAGTGCAAAATATCGATCTTTTGTCTTACAAAATTTTACTGCATTCTAAGTCTTAAAAACTTTTTTTTACTTGTTCAGACTATCAAAATTGCACTGCGCACAATACATAAATGTGCATTATACACACAAAAATACAATATTTACGGTAACTTGAGTAAAACTTTTTTGATCTTTTCTGGGGTTTTTGATCCATTAGGATCAAAATACCTTATGTCGGCGGTTCATGCCTGGAACTTCCTTAAGGTTTCTGAACACTACACAAAAATATAGTCCAAATGTACTTCTCCTGATACCATTCAATATATCTTTTGTAACCTGTTAATATGTTTTGGACAATTATTTAGCTAAATAATATATTTTTAGTTCTGCAAATAAAGTTGAGATGTAATCTTCAAATGAAGTGAAGATTTAAGGGACTCCTTTTTAGGGCTTGAAATAATGTTAAGTACAGTCAAACTTTGATGTGTCGAACTTAGATTAGTCGAAATCTTGGATAACTCGAACTAATTACAAAGTCCCAGCAAAACTCCCCTTACTCCAATACTATTTTACCTCGGATGACTCGAACTCGGATGAATCGAAACCTTGTGTAATCGAGGTAATCAGTCATTTTCTTTGATAGGACTTCAATGTTAATTAACCATGTTGTCTCAAAGTCAACTAATTAGTCTGAAAACTGATTGCTTCATTACAAACCATGATTGAAGTGTGTTTTAACAACAATTATTGGGGCTTATTTTGTTGACACTCTTTATGGTTTGATTTGTTTATTTAATTAATTTAAAATTGCACGTGTTGTTAAAAGAAACAAATTGTATTAAAAACACGTCAGAATTTACACTAACAGTGATATTGGATATTTTGATATTTTGAAAAAAAAATTTTAAAATACGGATGAATTGTAATGGTATTTCAACACTACATTCGTTTCGCTAGTAAATCTGAAATTTTATTGTAATATTGTAGAGCACATGGTTTGATGGTACTCCTGATTGTGAATCAAACAAAACAGCATGTTATGAACTACGATATTTTTGATATAGAAAAAATAAAAAGGAAATTTCACTAAAACACTCCGTACCGTTCAGTATTTCAAACATGATATACAACATACAAAAAAAAATATCTTCTGATATGAAATGCATGACATTACGAAGTACCATGTAAAGTGAAGTACATGTACATGTACAAGCATAACAAATGATGTAAATACAGAAACTATCATGGACCAAACTAGTAGTATTTCCGGTTTATCCTCGACCTCATATTACTCGAACCTTGGATTACTTAAACATTTTTGCATGGTCCCTTTGACTTCGACTTAACGAGGTTTGACTGTAATAAGTTTGCATTAAGGGAATTTAGTTCTTGCAGTAATGTGTCAAGAAGCATTAATTGTGCTACGCATGTTCCATTTAACACAATTATCAGTCACATTCTCCATCCTGTCGTTAATATTTTATGATAAATAAACAGGAAGTGAAGAGCAGTGATTTTAACCAAGTAAAATTAGTGGGAAATTCAAGTTGATGAAAAGTGTCTAATTTTTAAAATCTTATATTGATCAATGAAATTGTTTTCTTAAGCCGTAATTAGTTCCATTTTAGTATAATTACAGTGTAGGATAATACTCTGTCAGAATAGTTTTGGTTATGATTGCAAATTAACTTTTGGACAGGTTTAAACTATTGGAAATACAATTTGTAAATGTGTGTAAAGTTGGATACTGTTTAACTATCAATTACAGTTTGTTTGTTTGTTTGTTTGTTTTTTTTTTTCAGAAATCAAGAGTTTTGATTGATTGATTGATTTGCATTAAGTTTATACATATTAGGTAAAACAGTTATAAATAATATTGGAAACACAAATGTATGATTATAATTTTATTTTACATTGTAGTCTTATAAATTTTGTTTATGCTACAATTTTCACAAGAATCAGAAACCCCCAGTGCTAACAGCACTGTAATTAAGATTTTAACACATTGTTCCTAGGCACATGTCATAGGGTCTTATTTTTTTTGGAGGTTGTTCACTCCACCCTTTTTGGAAATTAGGGTTAAAAAGGGGAAATGGGTGTAGCCATAAGAATTGATAGATTGATCAGATTTTTATGATTCAGATGTCAATTTCTTCCTTTTGAAATTTTATTTTATTTTGAACCATTTTGGAATTATAAGGGGTACATTTGATGTTCCCGTGACCATTTACATGTATGTGTCAGTTTGAAGTTGCTAAAATTCTACTTTAGAAAAAGCTAAATAAGTTTATATGTACGGTATTTAGTGAGAGTTTGTCATCTGTCTAACTCCTTTTACATCATTAGAATCTCACACTTGGTCCCTATGACGTGTGAATTGTCATTACTTGCGTACCTTTGCTTCTATGATTGTATTGGAAGTAACATAAAACGTAGATCATGAATAGTGACTTTGTTACCTAAAACATATAGTAATCTTGATTGTGTCATGATTTTTATTTTGACAATTTTTTGGAAGATCTGACAATGGAAGTGTCAGCTACTAACTACTTAACATCTCATAGGTGTGAATTCTGTGGTAAGTACATAAACTAGTGTGTGTGTGTTTCCTAATATTTCATCATCAATGTTTTATGTCAATAGAATTAAGGCAATGATACATATGTTTTTTGGAGGACAAAAAACAAAACTGATTATTTTTAATCTTTAAACTAAATTATTCATTTTCCCCCATTACAATTAAATTTTCCCTTGGCATAAAAGTGCTTTTAATGGTTTTGCAGTATAAATTGGCATTCTTTTCTAAGACGCTAATATTGTTACAACTTCATGCACTCATAAGTTAAAAGTACATTACATTTGCAAATGATTTGCATAATAATACATATATATTACTATACCATATTATACTGCTGATCAGTGCCATGTTTATAGTCAATTCTAGCTTCATACAAGATCAGAATGTACCTCTTAAATATCATACACATATCTACTTGTGTTTTTGATTGTATGAGAATGGGAAGTTTACATTAAAGTATGAAATGAGTAATAGTACATTAAGTTGAATTCTAACCGATTATTTCATCTTTTAATGTAAACATTCGGTTCTCATACAACAGTGTGGGAAACCACCGCTTGCCAGCTCGCCAAATACGAGTAGATGTGTAATTTGGCGAGTTCTCATTAGCTTAAACTCGTCAATTTGGCAACTGTCATTTAGTTCCAAGGAAAGTTAACCAGCCAACAGGTCATTTAGTAAACTTCCCTTAACATCATATATTAAAAATATGTTCCCTACATTTTAAGAAGTTAAGCTTGAATGTGTCAAGTGAATTTTGGCATAATCTTGGTAATTTAAGATATGTTACCTTGCAAATTAGTTGTTTATTGTCAAAATAAAAATGAACAAGAAGCAAATGATAAACATTTTCTTGTTTCATAATGATGAATCTGTTGAAATATAATTTTAGTTTTAAAATATGGGTTCAGAAATGGAGTACTTATTTTGTTACTGTAAAGTACATTAAAAACTTCCAAATTCGAAAATGGAAAAGTTTTTGATAAATTTAAAAACAAATGTATTTAAAAAAAGTAAAAAAAGTAACAAAAAGTAGGTAGAAAAAAGAAAAAGAAATGCAGAAGTTATTGAAATCCAAGAGAAAACAGAAGTTAAATCAAGTTTGGCTAGTTCAATTTCTATTTGGCTAGCAATATCAATATTCCACTAGCCAGAATGGCAAGTTGGGGAAAAAAAATGGTTTCCCACACTGTACAAGCAACACTTGTAGATATCAAGGCCATGATGATGTTTATAGCCTGTATAGCCATTGTCAGTTTTTCAGTCTGGTTCCTAATCTAGTTCCCTGGTCAATATCATAAATGACCCAAAGATCACTAAAAATTTGAGAGAAACTTCTGAGAAACATGTGGAATGAAAACATTACGCGCATTTCAAGAAACATTTGAGTCATCAAGGTTACAATAGAGTAATCATATCAAGAGAACCAAGATTCTAGCGGAAGTCACCTGAATTTAGAGCATATTGCATTCATGCCATTTTGGATGTTGAAAGCAAGCCAAAATCAGTGGCATAGATATTTGAAGACTTCAGTTTTTGATTTTTTTAATTTGTTGACACCATTTGATAATCTGTATTTTAACAGGAATTTAACATTTACTTGGAATTTCAACAAAGAATATTGAAATATATTTAAGTATTTACTGCATTGTACATCCTGCATGTGGTATATTTGAGAAATTTCATCATAGAAAGTATTTGGCTTTTACATTGTCATGTAGAAGTTACCTCTCAGGACATGAAAAAGGGTGGGTCAATCTATTATAATAAAAGTTCATCAAGATGAATAAAGGCTTGGTTTTAAGAAAATTCCTTGTATGTAGCATTAGTCTATTGCATTTGATTAAAGCTTGAATGGTCAGTTTTAAGAGTTGTGAAGTCAATTTTACCAATGTATTAAATGCCCTAGGAAAAAGTATTCAAACTACAAATATTGCATGAAATTCTGTCAGAAAGTGGTCCTTATATAGTTTCTTAGTATTTTGTATCTACAGTTGGTGTATTTGTAAACAAGACAAACTAGTTTCATCGTCACTTCCTGTGAAAGCGAAACATTCCTGAATTTTCTTTAGAATTACCTACGATATTCTTTCAGAAACAGAGACTTGCACCCAAAAAATTTTGCTATTTCTCTTTAGATTTCTGACTTAAGTCTTCAGTGAATGTAAAGCTTGGTTTTATATCCATATTTACATACAGATCTGTACAAGATATAGCCTGTATAAGTAGAATATAGATGGTTTGATATAGTGCAGTGTGATAAAAAGTGATTAAAATATTTTAGTACATGTAATTCCTTTGCATCAAAGTGTATATGGCAAATTCTGATACTTGTATGGTACAAAGCTGTCTCTTATAGGTATCAGGGTAGCATGCTTGTTTAAGTGTGGGAGGTCATTCCTTTAAAATTAGTAGTCACTTGTTCTCACCAAGCAAGCAGTATTTAAGAGGTTGGTGTTAAGAGTTGGCTATGAATCACCACGATATTGTCCAAGTTTGGTGGCAGGCCTACCTGTGGATAAATATCACTGTGTGTCTGTCTTGTACAAAGCAGGGTCTGTTCATTTGGTCATCAATTTTGTCCTGAAATGCATGGAATACATTTGTATCTTCCTTAGGGCATTGAACCATAATCAATCAATCAATCATTGTATGGTGTAGAACTATCAGCTTCTGGTCATTATCATATAGTTTTTTTATGCAGGGATCAAGAGGATCAATATTTGAGCCCTTTCTGATGCTGCAGTGTCACTATTGTTGCTTGGGAACTGTTTTTTTTTTTTTGTAAATAGAATCCAACAAGCAATTGCATGTGTTTCCCTATAGATTGCATTAAGTCAGATTATAAATTTAGCATTATTTAAGTTTCATAGTGGTAGATGCCTTATTGAGCAATCAACATTTTTTTTCAATCGTCAATTGTTTTATTAAACAGCAAATCAATTGTTTACTAGCCCTGTGTAGCTCTAAGGCAGCCTGAGCTAGGTAGTAATGATTTGGCAAGCTTTTTTTTTCAATGTTTCCTAAAAAAATAGTATGTCATAAAAAGGAAGTTCCACACACTTGTGTTACAACTTTACATTATAAACTATATACATGTATTGGTGTCATTCACAAGATTTTTTTTATTAACTGGCATTCTTCTTCAGATCAATCAAATTTCACCATTGTTTGCGTCATACATGTGGGCCTTCCATAAAACACACTTACTTCTATCTTTATGAATGTATTTAATGTCAGTGTTGAGAAACATGCATTCTACAGTAGTTGCTATCCCAAATTAGTAGAAATATCAGGTTGCTGTGACGAATTTTTTAAGTAAAATTTTAGTCATAAATTTACATAATATATAATTAACATCCAAAACATATGGTTCCATGTTTTATTACAAAACCTAAAGTTTTGTGAAGTATGGATCTTCAATTCCATAAGATAATTTGATTGGTCTTAAAATAAAACAGTGTATCAAAGTTTGCAATTTCCCTTGTATCCTAATGGCTTTGTCAGTTTTCTTTTAGGAGTCTGATGACAAATATGGAATAATTTGACGATTCTTCCTCATTGGATTATTGATTTTACTATTTGTAGTAGTTCAACAGGTGTCGTCACTATAGACGTAATTCATTGATAATATCATATTCATATTCTGGGAGTGGGTTTAATCGTGATTTGGATTGGTGTTGCCTGAAATAGATTTGCCATCAATGAATTGGGTTCATGCTTGCAGAACATGTTCCTTTCATAACAGAAAATAGCAGGGTCAAGACCTTAAGTTGCACAGTTGATACTTAATATCAGATATTATACATGTATTTCTGTTTTCTTTAAACCAGAATTACGGACTATTAATAGGTAATTAATTGGAAAGAATAAATAACCAAAATATGGTCATGAGTGTTGAAAAACCCACAAAATTAATGAGTGCACAGAATGTTCAAGTGTTCTTGGCACAAGTTGTTATATTTTGGTAAATCATAATTACTGATTGATTATCTTAATTATTATATAAATATTCTACGTAATAATTTACTATTTTATACGCTAATTTAAAATTTTGTGATCGGCAGATTGATATTCATGTTGTGATATTTTGATTGTAGAAGTTATTGTTGAATTTATTTTACAATGTGAATTCTGGAAATTTATAACATACATGTAGGAAAAATTAGACAAATTACTGCCATCAGTATAAAACAGTTTTAGTCCAGTTATAGCACATAAAATGATAATGTTCTAGGGATGAAGATGGTCTTCCATTGATAAAATATATGCAACAATCACCTGATGAACTTTCCTCATGGTGGACTGTACAATCAAGAAGAAAATCAGACAATTCAATGTATATTGATAGAAAATTCTCAATTGTCTAGTTCATTATTTGAGTAAGTTCTTCAGGTGATTTGAAAACCATCTTCACTCATTGAACATCATTGTTGTATATGCTGTAATAGAAAAATGTATTTAGGATGAGAGAAAATGCAGTATGTATAGTACATGTAGGTACATGGAGACAACAAGATTTCTTGTGTTCATGGTTACCAATTTATTATTATCCATGAAATTTTACAAGAGAGAGCAATTTTAGAAAATAATGAATATGGAAATAAGGCCAACTTTTTTTTATAATCTGTTTTACGGGATTTAAAAAAAAAAAAAAAAGAAGGGTTGAGGGGAGCAAATAAAAATAAAAATAATAGTCAAAATCTTGACGAGTCGATGGAAAAAATAAAAATAAAAGTAATTGTTTTTCGTTTTTATTTATTTTTTTTTGCTATATTCTAAATGTGCGAAAAGTAAAAGCTTTTTTGATACCCAATTTTAATACACATTTCACTTCTACAATTATTAAGACTGATTGATACTGTTTTCACAAGGAAACAGGGAATACACACAAATTTTAACTTTTGAAAAGAAGATGTGTAAAATATTTTCGATGTGTAGATACATTTGTTTTTGGCTGCATTTCTGAAGTGTTTTGAATATGTATTTCCAGTCATTTGTGAACATTTTGAACCTTCTGACAATATATTTTTGCCTAGGTAAATACATCAGAACCCATGCCACATTTGATCTTATGTCATTGATCAGTTATGGTTATTAGTTGGAGAATCACATTTGTATTGTGTCCTAGTTATGACTGGATGTCAACATCTTATTGATATAATGTGTTTTGATAATGGTTTTATTGGTAGGTGAAATGATCTTGATAAAAAGCTGCAGCTGAGATGTGCAGTGTTGTCCATCAATCTTTGGTTTATGTAATTTGATAGTTAAATTTAAAAAAGGTCTGTGTTGTTTACAATAATGACATGTACATTCATTATAATGACCAGTAATCATCAGCTGTCCAAGCCAGATAAAATGGTAATTTATAGGCAAGATGTTAACCCATTACAGTAAATAAATGTGATTCCATTAATTTATCCATAAAGGATAATCTTTATCTCTTGGTTGTTAGATAGGAGCGTTTTCTAGATAAAATGATTACTTTGAATTTGCAATTGGTATTGAAATAGTTGGTTACATCAGTATCAATTGTGGAGGTGTAATGTTGGACGACTCTTGCTTTGAAAAATGTAAATAATTTATGTGCAGAACATTTTTACTGTGTTGCAAGATATGTTGAGATTCAGACATAACTTTTAAGCTAATATTGCCCGCTGGTGTGTTAAATATATAATTAATCCTTGTATAATAAAAATGTTCATGGCACCATGGCAGGACACCTTTTATATGACAACTGCAGCTTTCTCATCGACAATTATTTCATTGACAGATAGAGAAAGATTCACCTTTCTGTATTCCCCAAAAATAACGAGATCGAAATAATCGTAGGCCAACCCTCGATCGCATTGTTGTTGTGGTTTGCCATTGACTTTCAGTGTTTTTCATTAACTAATGATAAATGCCTGAGCTTCTAATAGCTTACTATAATAAAACGATCGCTGATTTGTTGCTTCTTTTTTACTCGTCCAATGAAAACTTGCAATCTGTTTTCTTTTATTTTTAGCATGGGATTTTCTCGCAAATATTTCAACAGTCCGCGGAATTTACAAAAATAAAACGATATTTACATACTTTAATTTTTATTTTATTTTTGTCTAAAATAGGGTCTGCGGTCCCGTAAAACAGATTATAAAAAAATATTGGCCTAAATTGCAGAAATATTGCAACTTGCATCTTCTTATCCGTTATTCCTCCTCCTCTAGATTTTTTTTATAGGCTTAGGGTTTGTTTTTATGGGCATGCTCACAGCACATTTAAATTTTGACTTATTTGATCTATAGTTATCTAGGTATATGCCTGATTGAACTAACAAAAAATGGTTATGATATACAGGATTGCAGTTGAATATATTTGGAAGACTAACATTCAAAGTATTTTTGTTTTGAACCCTACTGGTCAGAGAGTAGATCTCTCCGTTTTCAACACAGAAGAATTCTCACAATCTGCTCACAAAATTTTTATTCATCAAAGAAAATCTTTCTATGATGGCTTATTTTGAGATCAAAATAGCAGTAATCTATTACATGTTTTTTCTTAAATTTTTGGCATAAACTTTTTTTGCAGAAGACGACAAAAAATTGGTTGGCAAGAATTACTTGCTGGCAAGAAGTATTCCTTGACCAGTATAGTATAGGTACATTGATGTAATGAACAGTACACATTAGTCAGATTACATACAAGATGTTCTGCTCTAATTTAGTGATTTATGCAGTACTGTTTATGTCTTTTTCTTTTGATTTGTAATTGAGACAAAATTGATGTTTTCCAGCTGAGCTATTAGACACCATTCCAACACGAAGTGTCTGTAGCGGGTCACTGTGTCAGTTTAGGTCATTATTGTTAAGGTGTTTCCCTGCTGAATTAACAATGTTTCTTACTAGATCATCAATCATGATGAAATGCAAGGAAAATAGGATATTCATGGTTGCCCATGGCAAATTTTCATCATGTCTTTTGTTTTCTATTTTTGTTTTACTAATTTGCATGATATTGTAGAGTTAACCACGACATTTATTTTACTTTAAAATGATCAATTGTGGCAGTCTGAAGGGGGTTTCTTGCTGATTTTGTTGTTTCTGTTTTTGATGTTTTTCATTAACTGGTAATTATCACAAATGGTCAATATAGAAGTGGGTATTGTTTTCCTTCAAAATACTGCAAATTTGTAATCTTGTCATTATTATATGAAAGGTAATAGTGAGTTATGGATGTTTAGCTTTCGGAATGCTTTAAAAACTTAGAAAAAATGTCTGTTGATAAATGTTTGTCCTAGAATAGTCAATATTAAGTGTTTTGATATTATTTAACATAATCATCTAAATATCAACATCAAAAACTTTCTATCACAAATCACAGGATTAACCAGTAACTTTATACCACAAGGTTTGAACAACCTTGTGGCACACTTAGTTACCAGGTAGCAATAATACTAGCTCTACTGATTTATTTTGGGATGTAGGAAAAGAGTTTTGTAAATATTTTCCGTGAAATCAGGTCACTGACTGTATTTAAAATCAAAATGGTTTTTTTTTTCATAAAAAGTCCAAGTTGTCAATCAATACTTTCCCTTTGTATTTTGTGATTGACTTTGTTACATGTACTATTGGTTGTCCCTTTGCAATTTAAATTTTTATTGTTGTGATTTTCCATAACTTTTGTCAATTCATTTAAATATGCTGGGGAAGAATGATTAAGTGTAAGTTTTTATAAGAATCAGGCAAAATGTGAAAATCAGAACTTACATGTCAAAACCCAACCGATCTGGTGCAAATAGTCAAATTAAACTTTCAAAATGGTGTTTTTTTTTTCATACTATGTTTCACCTACTGCCTGATTCTTATAGAGACTTTCACTTAGTACAGGAACTGCTGGAGTCACTGTCCTTCAAGCTATTGTGAACTGATACTCAGTTTAATGGATTAAACAAGTATGTGTATTGTTTCAGAAGAGCCATTGTACAATTACTAATCAGAATGGGAATTACTTCTTACAATTTGGACAATGTTCTAGAAATGCCAGAATGTCTGTTGAAAGAAGTTTATGGTAATTAGAAAATCTTTAAGTTGTTGATGCCATGATGAGGTCAATTTAAAAACAAGGATATCAAGAAACAGACTTAATAATGGTTCTTCTTTATGATATCTGTTTTTGATTTCAAATACCACACACACATATTGTGCACAAAAGCATGTACTATTACTTTTGATGTTTGAGTTGGGTAAATTAAATACATCCTGAGTATGCTCATGCAGTATTTAGCATTACAAAAAAAAAAGGCCATCAGAAGTACAGGGAAAACAGTTTAAACAGAACCCTGAACACACCTGAAATCTATTTAAACCAGACAATGTTTGAAGTCTTTTTAGATCACCAGGCTGAAGGCCATGTGAGCTATTGCCATCGCTTGGGTCAGCTGCCATTGTCTCCTGCTGTCAATGTTAACAATTTTTCAAAACTTTTCTCCTCTAACACTACCAGACTAATTGGAATCAAACTTGGTGTAAATGTTCCTTGTGGTATCCTGCATAGAACTGTTGTGGGGATTTTTGATCAGTTGAAAAACACGGCAGCTGTTACTAAAAATAGAACATAGGGGTCAGACAGTGGTTTTTCAGTTATAAAATCAGTTAAGCTGGTACTTTTTTTTCGTGGTTTTCTGTCAACCATAACAATTAGTACTACATGAAAATTAATATGTTTACAGTACATGCATGTACCTGTGAAAACTGAACACCTGCCTAAAGTGAACAAATCTTTTAGTCTAGAGGTGGTTTGGTT
This sequence comes from Perna viridis, assembly GCA_037379345.1. Taxonomy (NCBI): domain Eukaryota; kingdom Metazoa; phylum Mollusca; class Bivalvia; order Mytilida; family Mytilidae; genus Perna; species Perna viridis. Next base: position 40,539,230 of record CM074512.1, on the reverse strand, counting down.
TAGTTTAGACAGATTTTTATGTTTAAGCAAATGGTTAAGTTTCAGGAATTCAATTGTAACATATGCAAGTTTGAGATTAATTGTGGGGATTTTGCTTAAATATCAACTTATTTTAAAGTTGGAGCTATAAATTAAACGGTAAGCTTATATTTTACTCCAAATCATAGCTAGTCTCCGATTTATTTCTAATATTTCATCTAGTCCTGATGGCTATCATAGGTAAAATCTTGCTGAATTAGTTAATAAATCTGTGAACAATAAAAGCGTCCATGTTTTGACGTAATGTTTGATAAATTTCCCTTGTTCTGCAACATCTGGAACCTGATTTAGGATATGAAAAGCCCTCTACTTTCAATATATAATAGCAATAAACTGTATGTACTGTTCAGTAATTATTGACCCTTTTTAGATGTTCAGGAAGAAATTAAAACCTTTGTTCTGCTATTTCTGGTTGTTGCAAATCTCATTAGGTTAATGTAGAAGTGATTGCTATAATAAAAATGGCAGGATATAGATATTTATTAAAGTACTTTTTCAAAGAAAATCAGTGGTTCCAGGTGACTAAGTGATTAATTGATTTTGAAAGTTCATAAATTTAAGAGTACTTTTTTGGTAGTTTATCCTAGATTTAAAACTTCAGTAGATATATGTAAAAACTTGACAAGGTTACCAATATGTTGACACATTTTATTAGAAAACTGTTGACACATTTCTTTAGGAAAATGTGCTTTCTCATTCAGTGTTTTGTTTTCATCTGACTTTGTTATCCCTAAAACCATAATTACAGTGTTTGACTAATAAAGTATGTTGACAATGAAAATGCTGCACCTAGTGGTCTTGAGCAGAATGTAATTCAGCAAATAAAATCAATGAATCAATAAAAACCAGAAAAAAATAGTTATAAAGAAATACATCATGTCTTTATACCAGTTCTTTCCCAATAGGAGTGTTTTGGGTTTTAATTAGTTACTGGTATAGTATTGACAATTTTCTTTTTACGTTGGTGACAGTTAATAATTAATATAATTAATAACTCGTTTGATTGTTAGTTAGAACATGACATTTAAAATCTTTTAAGAGAAATTGTAGGTGGTTCCTCACAGACATTGATTATAATTTGAAAAAAACTCTTGAATGTATAATTTTTCCTATAACACAATTTTTACATTACCATTACAAGTTAGTCAGAGTTATAAATCTCAAGATCAGCATATGGTAACTTTTGTAAATTTGGAATCAGTTATTTTCAGGAAATGTCTCATTAACAATTTTGTACTTATTTTGAGAAACTTAAGATTTATTTTTGTATATTTATGGTCTCATATACAATGTTTTGCATCAATCTCTTTAGTTGGTAAAAATTGAATTTCATTTAAAAAAAATACTGAGGTACCTAAAGAGACGGACAATTGAGAGACAATCAAAATCTGAGTGCATGGCCATAATTTGAAAACAGATTACATAGTTGATCTACATAAACAATGTAATGTAATTACATGTACAAATATAACAGAAATAACTCTGCAATAGAGGCTGCACTTAAGCAACATTTACTGTCATATTGAAAACCATGATTTTCAGTGTAAACTATTATGAACTGTCTAGCTTGCTGTCTTGTAATGTTGAATATGCAGCCTTTCCAAAAACTTATTAAGATACTAGCCTGAGCCCCAAGTTTCATAAATATCCATTTCAGATTAAAAAAAAAAACTTTTACCTATCTTCTACAAGCTGCATCAATTTTTATTTGTCTCCAGTATAGGCCTAGTGGCCAAATCGGACTTAGCATTGTAGATTTTTGGTCTGTCTGCCTGAATGCCATATTTGGACTATTTTTCCTTCATGTTCATAAAGAAAATGTGACCATTTCATGACAGAGTAAAGTTTTGTCAAGCATTGCCTTCAGTGAAATACATTTTACTATGGCTGCTTGAGACACAGAATGAATATATACCTAATAACCTCAAAGGAATATTTTCTGAAATGCACCTCTAGAAAAAAAAAATCATACTGTAAAATGGAAATTAAACATTAATATCTTTACAAAAATTTGATAATCAACTTGTATATTTGTTTATAGAAGCAACATATTCTTAAAAAAGAAGAAAATAAAAGATATTGAATCCTCAGTGGGGGAGGGAGTGTGGGAGGGTTATAATTAGATCTAATTAATGATAGGAAGTAATAAAGCTGAGAGATTGTTAAATGTCACCATTCTACAAATTTTTTTGTAATCAGGATGTATAGCGCAATGTCATTGTTAAAAGTATTGGTTGTCTCAGTGAAAAACAAATCATTGTTTGTCATATTCTCACTTAGGTCTTAAGTCTGTTAATACAAGAGAAATTTGAATGGATCTGATTTTGGGTTAATATCTTCCTGTTTTAACATAGCAACCAATTGATGTTTTAAGATCCATTGTATTCTTTCAAAGACTAAGATTGTAATAATTATAGCTCTATGTCTAAAATGACTTTCTTCTATTCTGATGCAAAAAACAAGAAAAACCCTTTAATTGTTCTATGTTAGAGTCCAGCTACAGCTGGTTGAGTCTGAAAAATGGAAGTAGAAGAATATTTCTGAAAGGTTAACCAATTAATATATTGTTTGAATTTTTCATGCAGACACATAGCCTGTGTTATTGGAAGTCGCACATATTTTGTTGGTCGAGACATCACCCATAACAAAGTCATTCTTCAGGCACAAGTAATTCTCTCTCATAGGCAAAGCCTAAAATTATATTATCATTATATATTGTAAACTAGCTTTTCCATGTCTTTATTAGCATTAGAAACTAGTTACAGTAGAACAATGAGGCTAAGTTTCTGTGTAATCTTAACCATTGACAGAGATTACAACCTGTTCGTGATGGAAAAGTCAACTATGAAGCAGAAATTAAGTGATTGTTGATCTGAGATATGGCATGCAAAGAGCACTACTCAGATTATCTGTTATAAACAAGCCCTAAATGCAACAAACAATGAAATATGATCACAATTAGGAAGGGAAAAATCGTTGAATATTGGAGAGTAAAATCAATTGCTACCATTGTGTCACAGGCAAAATAGAATGTCTGATATTAAAATGTTTCTTCATCTTGGTATGAATCATATCGAAACCGCAGACATGATTGAAACAAAATATTTGTAAAAATTGGTCGACGATTTCACGAAAGAAAAGATCATATGTTTCAGCAATTGATTAAAGTGGAAGAGGCAACTTTTAATTAGACTGAAGCCTTTTGAATGATCTGAGCTTAATGAATAGTTGCAAAATAGATAATAAAGATATACATGAATTTTATATTGTTAATATGGAAAGGAAACTGGTAGATTTTGGTGATTACAAGCATTATAAAAGCTGTTAAAATTGTTACCCAAAGGGGAATTAATACAAATATAGATTCTATCTCAGTCTTGAGGGGATTACAAGATTTCTCCAGTCCAGATAGATAACTTTTAGATTTTTAACCCATGAGCATCATGTGTGGGTTTAATCTAAAATTCAATTATTGAGGGTGTAGAAATCTTGTAATTCCTGAGAGCATTGGAAAGAATCTGTTTCTCCCATGATTTCAAAAGGGGGTGGGGGTTGGAAATTAGGCTAAATTCTCCCAACATGAAAGACATCATCCATTTGTTCATGCATCACTAACCAATTAGTATTAAACAGAAATTAAACAGTTGAGAATCAATAATTTAATGACCAACAACATGAGAAACAAAAGTAAAGTAATGTGCCCAAATTCAAGATATTTTCTCTGTCTGACTGGGGAATTATGTTACTATATTACATTAACCGCTTTTTTGCATGCAACATTTTAATTCTCAGCACTTTAGCTGGAGATTAAATATTTTTAATCACTCGCTCATGTGATATGAATGCGGCCAAAGAATGGGAGAAAGTAATATACAAATCTACGCAAGATGATGTTGAGTGTGCAATTATAATGCAACAATTTTTTAGTTTTAGTAATTGGATGAATGTTAAAGACATGAAATTTTTAATTTTTTGTGCATATGTTACATACATGTGCTTAGAAGTCATAGTGATACTCAATGTCCCATTACACCTAGCTGGATTCTATAGTAAAATGAATTCAGACGTCAACGTCAACGGCATACAGAAATAGCTTATTTGTGGCCACTGGTATACAATTAGCCTTATATTTCTCTATAACTAATTCACATATGTGTCTGTAATCATATGTATGATCAAGTCTAGCCATTTTTCCTAACACCTGTTCATGAGACACTGCTAACCATGTTTTATTCCTTACTGCTGATTCAGTTGTCATATTTCCATCCCACGTTCAGATTTCTGAAGTCTTACAAATTTCGTGTACTTTAGAAAAATGGCTGAATTAGTTTTCTTGCTGATTAGGTTTCAGATTATTTATGAGGAATTTAGCAACACTTTAACCAAACAATTTTGTCAGTTGCCAAAGTGTAATTTTTGACATGCTTTGGATAAACTCCCAATGTTTCTTTAATTTAGAGAGATTTGAAACTAATGCTTGTTCTTTCCTTAAGAAATTCTGAAATTTTAATTATTTACCATGGATTTAAACTGGAAAGGATACTTTCTTCTGATTGGTAGGATTTGTTATAATCTGTTTATAGTTTGATTAAAGCAATTTGGAAATTTCCTTTTTATCAAGACTTAGAAATTCCTCTTAAATTCTGTTGTGGTCTTGAAAATGTCTGGTTTTTGTAGTGCTTAGTAGATCTAATAATTTTGATTAAAAAAAAAATCCTGAAAATAATTTTTTAAACAAATATACCATGAATATTATATAACAGGGCTTTTTGTGATTCTGACATTTCAATTTCCTCTGCTACTGGTGGTGCAATGTCTGCATATGTACTGTTATGGACATAAAAATATATAATAATGCATAAAACATAATTTTCATGTGCTGGCTGGGGTAGGTTGGTTCTGGAAGCCTGTCTGAATATGCACTGGGGTTCCTTGTGCCTAAGCTTAGGTTTTTTGAAAAAAGGTTTTTATGTTATGTTTGGTTATATGTACATGTTGATCTTTCAAGGAAGTTGCTACTTTTTTAGAAGTGATTTTTAAAGGACCTTTTATAATTGGAAATTAACATTGCCTTTTACCTCTTGTAGTTTCATACTTTGAAGAAAAGGCTCATTTAAAGCACTTGAAACTAACTATGTTCCTTCAGCATAGTTTTGTCATCTTAGACAATGGTGTTTCATTAAACTCCCACTCATTCTAATATTGGCTTGTTTTTTCTTTTAAAAACAAAAATAATAATGGTTCCATTTTTCTCAGCTTCTACGTTGCATAGTGATTTCAAGTTAAGAATTATAAGGGGGATGTATATCCACTCTTATTTGAGTTTTGCTAGATAACAACTAATTTATTTCCTGTTTGACAAAACCTAGATTGAGAAATTTGCATGGCATTAACATTTTATTGTATCTTTTCACAGCCTCTACTTGATAGAAAGTTTTCATATTCAGTTTTAGGCTTTGACATGAGTTAACATCACCATGTATTTTGAGTTTTACTGTGCATCAAGTTCTTCTTCGATGGGAAATATTGACTTATGCTCAGGCAGGAGCAAAAAGAATAGTTAGTCATTAGGTATACCAGCTGTTGCATTTTAATGAAAGTCTAAAATCATGAAAAACACATTCTGTATACAAATGGGAAACCCATAATTTTATAATAACTGCTGATGTAAATCTCATAATTTTTTTAAAATAATTCAGAACAACTTGAAAATATTGTAACGAAGTTGAAAAAAAAGATACACATTGGAGAAAAACAGGTGTTTATTGAAATAGTCAGGAAAGAGTGTTATAGATAAAGGATATCTAACAAATTTGATAAAAGTTTGAGTTGATTAAGATAAAAATATGTTTATCCTCTTTAATCTAACTTACTTTGATAAAAGTATACTTTAGTTGATTGGCATTTCTTTTGTTCATGAAAACTAAGGCATGCAGTTTTTACATGCTTTTGAATGCATTTAGAGCAATGTTTTGTGTAAGTTTGTTTTGAAGTAAGCTTTGATCTGGTAGTTGATAGAAATTGCAAAGTTTGCTCTTTTGAGATGACCAGGTACAAAAAGTACTTTATCAGAAAGCCCAAATTTACATGTATATCAAAGTAACTATACATGAAAAATGGGTATTAATGGAACAGTAAGCGATACACCTGCAACTAAATTATGATAAGAGGGGATGGCCAAATATTCAAACCTGAACTTAACAACTGTGTAAAGTTTAAAAGAAATTCGTTGATCCCCCCTTACTCAAGTTATCACCTTGAAACTGTCAGGGGACAGACTGACAGATGGACAGGGCCACAAATTTTCCAAGGATATCACATAATACCTCGCCACTTCGTGTTTTGTGGTATAAAAAGTATATCTTACTAACTGCACTGCTCATCTAAAACTTTCTCATATACTACAAGTAGTCGACAGATTTGGAACAGACTTAGATCAATACTTGTTCTAATTTGTAGTAAATCCTTTATTATCTTTTAATTCCTTTTAAATATCCTTTCATTTGGGTCAAGTCCATAAGGACCCAAAGTTAGAGTTATTAAAGAACTCATCATAATCTACTCCTTGTTTCTGTAGATGTAATTATTAAGTTGAAGTTCATAGTGTATTTTATTACCTTGTTAGCCAGTTTAAACCAACATGGCCCCAAGATTTTTGGGAGAGGGAAAAGTCAAATTCATTTACAATGAAATGCTCATTCTACCCATTCTTTTATCCTCAATATAGAAATACTTGTTGTAATACCAGTATTACATGTGATAAGGGTCATTATTTTGTTGGTTTATTAGTCATTATATCATATGCTTCTTTTCATCTCTGTTTTTTACCTTTATTGGCAGAGTATATTCCTGTGCTTTTTCTGTCTTTTACTGAAGCATACATGTATTGTTAAGACTTTGACATCATCATTGATAGTTTCTAATATGCATTAATGGGATGAAGACAATATCTTTCCACCCACAACATCATGTCCAGACCAGTCACACTGAGGTCAAAGTAAGGCCTTTTACCAGGTGGAAAGTAATTGTTTATAATACTATGGCAATTTTAGCCAATATTTGACATAAACTACCAACCAACAAGTCACTGACTGCCTTATTGGCTATAGCAAAAGAAAGATACAATGGTTGAAATCTTTAGTTAATGGGAAGGGCTTTGTATGTCTTCTTCCTTCTTCCACAACTTTGCATCCTGCAGAAAATTGATTAAATCTTTATTGTGAAAAATCAATTTACATATCAGGGTTAATTGTTGCTTTTTTTCTATGTATCAAGGAAATAGATTTTCTTGTGACAGTCATGTTCAGAATCACCTCTGTAAAATATTTCTAATTATCATTCTGTCATGTGATTCCTGATTTTCTTTTATTTGGATGGCTTAAAATTTGTATTCTGTCTTTTGTTGTGTGAAGTGTTGAATCATTTTTTGCAAAGTGAATGTTGAAAAATATTAAAAGGCTTATTTTTTTTTTGTTAGTGTTTTGGAAATAAAAGCAAAGAAATTTTAAAAGGGGTTTGTCTGCTCAGACTTCTTATTTTTACAGAATGTAGCTTACCAGTTCATCAAAGCCTTTGTGCGATTGTTTCATAATTATTGCAGCTGGAAATCTCAAAAAAAAGAAAAAGACAGTAATAATAATAATGATAATAATAATGACAATAGGAAACTATGAATCATGAATAGCTTCCCACAGTGCTTTATAGACTTAAAGGGCAAAAACTCCTGGAAAGCAAGACTTTTTTCAGTTCATTTTTGAGTGTGTTGTAGTGTCTTTTACTTCAACTGAATTGCTTCTGAGAATTGTATGAAAGCATTTTGGAGTTATGAAATAAGATGTACCATAATAAAAACTTTTTTCCCTACAAATATTTTGAGAGATTTCTTTCCTTACAATGCAACTATCTTATCTTTTCTGATATGGTGATGTTTGAAATATCAACAAGTAATGTAAGAATAAATTTCATCAAAATGAAATGGTGTGCCCTTCCATAGACATTGCATAGAGTGTGTTTTACTTATTTACATGGTTATATCAAGTTTTTCCTAGTTAGTGTACACAATCAAATTTCACTAAGGTAGTATACCAAAGGGCTTTTCCCATTTTGAATACCACTAAAGTTTTACCTAATAGTGTTTCAATCAAGAACATCATTTGGCTATATCCTTAATCCAGTTTCCACTGTATAGATGATGTATTATCTTTAAACAATCCTATCTTCTGGGATTTGATACATTGCATTGATCCAAAAGAGCTTGAGATAAAGGGTACTACAGACACTGTGAAGTCATTCTCATATCTTGACCTACACTTGGAGATCAATGGTAAGGAAAACTATCGACCAAACTGTACAACAAATGTGATGACTTTACATTCAGTGTTGTCAAATTCCCTTTCATCTGTGGCAACATTCCTTCAGCACCTGTTTGAAGTTTTTATATCACAACTCATACATTATTCCAGGGCTTGCCATAACTATGGCACAGAGACTTTTTGTATTGCGCTAGACTTCTTACAATTAAGCTTCTGGAACAGGGTTATTTTGCTACAAGATTGATGTCATCACTACATAAGTGTAATGGTTGTCGTCATGAACTTGAGGATCATTATTGTGTATATCCATCCATGAAAATGGATTTGTTCAAAGTTTCCCTTTCCTCTTTTGTCTACCCCAGACTTGACTTTTTATTAACAACTTTGGGATGGGGGGGTTCTAGAAAAGCAGAGGACACTTACCCTACCAGTGCACCTGGTCTGCTGGAATCTTGGTTCCCTTGATTATTCTTTTACCTAGATTAGTAAGATGGTGTATAAATCAAGTTTTTCCCAGGTAGTGTACCAATCAAGTTTTACCTAGGTGATAAACAAATCAAGTTTTCCCCAGGTAGTATACCAATCATCTTTTTTTATGGAGGTGATAAACAAATAAAGTTTCCCAGGTAGTGTACCAATTATGTTTTATCCTAATGGTGCTACTTTGAAAATCTTCATTGGAACACTACTGTTTTCCCATGAAGTCTACTAATTATGTTTTTCTTCAGTTTAGTGTGACTTTTTTTCTATATAAACATTCAATCATATCTATATCAGACACAATGTTTATATAAAGTGCTTAGTAATGATGTATTTCATATATTCTATATGTAGGTGTCTTTCTAAACAGGAAATGTTCACTGTAAGCCTTCTTTGTATTATACCAAGAGCTAAACATGCTTTGCAGATTGTTACTATATAAATGCACTTATCATAACAAATTATTCACAACTAACCACAACCCTTCCCCTACATGTGGAATTACATGTATCCTTATGAATGGGGAAATTATGAATGGCATTTTTCTGTGCTGTTTATAATATTGGCAAAATTTCAAGGGAAAAATTAGTAATCTTTAAATCTTATATTGCGCAATACGCAATACGTATTCATGGTCAATTATGTCATAAGGCTGTGTGTACCAGGCTTGAATAATAGTACAAAATGTATTGTTAAAACTGCCTGAATTATATTTATATCTGTTCTTGTCTTTCATTGGTACATAGTTCATACATTTATAAGGTGTTTTAAAATATGGATTTCCCCCTAAACAATTTTATGTACTTTTCAGAAAAATGACTTGGGTTTTTCTGTTTTAATTTCACACTATGACCAATATTACATGATGTGTAAACAATTGAACTGCAGTATGAAATATTTCTTAGCAGTATCTATTAATAAATAATAAAAATCATTCTTTGCTCCTAACTTACTGATGGGTTTTCTTTCTGTTGCTGTTAGAATTCATACTTTTTATCATGTTTTTCAACATCTGAAATGATTGCAAAATGTGGTAAGAGAGGTAACTCTGTTTGCCTTGCAAATAAATATTAGATAAGACTCATAAAAACATAATTCTTTCATTTTATTGTACTTTAATACAATAATATAGGTTGGAAATTACCCATAAAAGGTGTGATGCCCAGACAAATTTCTCAGGGGAACTTTTTTTACTTGAGTGCTCTTGTTACCCAATTATTTTTGGAAAATTTCATTATGTGAAACTTTATTAATGCTTTTTCTTGACCCCACCTCTGTGTCTGTAATAGAAAAGAAAATTTTTAATGAAGTCTATGTATGTATTTGAATTTATTTTTGTATATATGTATATGTTTAATGATTAAATTTCCCAGACATCAATAGAGTGTATCAAATAGCGAATGAAATTTGATTGTAAAATGAAGAAATAAAAATAATTGTGTTGGCTCTTATTTGAAAATTTATTTGCTTGAAAAATTCATAACTGCATGTAGGTGGAAACATTCAATAATGTTAATTAATTTTTAAGTGCATTTATTGAGGGAAAAAAGCAAAATGACTTGGATAATAATAAAAACAAAGAAGTGAATAGAAAAAGGGAGAAAATTAAGCATTAAAAATCCAAAACTGTAAGTCTGAAATTCTATTGATAACTAAAGGCTTTGTGTCTGCTTAATAGTATACAAGGCCAGATAACTGTTTTATTATTGGTCATATATCTAAGAGTTAATGAAAGTATTATTTATTTTCTTGATAATAGAATGATAGGTAAATATAACCTTAGGGGTCAAAGATTATATAAATCTAGGATATGGTGTTATGAAAACAAGGTATTTCAGTATTGTAGTGAATCATTAAAATAAGTCCTTGAGAGAGAATTGATGCAGACAGGAAATTAGAACTTGGGTTTTGTTAGGCCTGTAGTGGAATAGTATGTAATGACCAGAGACAGATCTAGGACAGACAGTTAGGATTAATAGATGTATTTAGGACATTTACAAAGGTTATAATTATCATGTTCATGTCTTGATGAGACATATATAAATAACTGTTGCCGATCACGAAGTTCACACTTGACTGAATACATTGAAAAAGTCGTGGAATGTGAATTATTTGGACTACTGTGAATAGTTGTGATCTTTTCCATCATCTTGTGGTTTTAAGGTCTGATGGATTAAAAAAATTTCAAATCTTTTATTAACATTGACACATAGCTATTTAATTGGAATAAAAAAAAAGATCAAAGAAATATTATATGAAGTGATTATCTTGATAGATTAGCAGGTCATAAGTCCAGGTGTGATAGACCCTTTAGTTTTAGGGCAGGAGGGCAAGCTACATTGAGACCAGTAATTGTTGACAGCTTTACAGTACTTATAAATGATATATGTGACTATGGAGTGACACATCTTCTCATATTGTTGTTATATTACTTTAATAACTTTGACGTTCTATGATTTATGGAGTCTGATAAGTACTGCATTATGTATGAGAACTTAACACTCTAAATATTGCACTCACTTTGGGTTTCGTGGTGTACATTTCGGAGTTGTTCACTGTTTTTTAGCATTTCAAGACTTTGATAGAGAGCTTTATGACCTTAGAAATATTGTGCCGGAAACTGTTTTGGACTAACGACATTTTCAGAGTATTTTCGTGACACATCTTGCAGGAATGTGCATTATAAACATCCGCAGGCAATTATAATTATGCAGTGTGTGTCCCCAATTTGCATAAAATTATATACAGTTGTTTAAAAATTTTCATGATATAAGTGGAATTTAATGTGGTTCAAGTGAGAACATTTCACCTCAGGAAATATTTGACTAAAATTTTGAAATTGTGTGCTTAGTTGCATGTACTACTGATAGTATTGTTTAGTTTCCAAATGGTTTGGTTTTGTTTTAAGTTATCATAACTGTAATTGGACTAACTTCACAATTTTAGCTTATCATTGATGGAAAGTAATTTGAAACCTGACTCCTTGCAAAATAAGTAAAACTGATGCTGAGTTCTAAATCAGAATATCTTAACTGATAAACAAATTCTGCCAGAAAGCTATTGGCAGCAAATATTTTGTGAATTAGTTGCAAGAGACTTTGCCGGCAGGCTTAGTAAATTGTTAATTAACAAGTTGGTGCTGAAATATTGCAGGAAGAAAATCTAGGTTTTGTATAGTATTTGTGAATACTCTGCATATCTGTTAAATTGCTAGGAATACATGTTGGGGAAATTTGAAGGGTTAATTAGTGATAATTGGACTTGTAGACATTGCTTTAGGTGTGAAAGTTAAAACAGGAATCTTGCATCTAAATCTCAAGTACTTTGTGAACCAATATTCAATATTTTATGAGGATAATTTGCTAGAAAGGTAACTAACACTTGTTTTTATAACAGTACTGTACACCAACTTGAGAAATACAAATTTTTCTCATGTTTACAGGCTAATAAATTACACGTCAGTTTGAAAGATTTTTGTGCACAGATGATCTAGATTTTTTTGTCTAGGAATAGCATCACTGTGTGAAGTTCAGAAAAAAAGGTGATTTAGGATTCATTCATAACTTTTCAAAGGAAAGTTCATTATATCAAATTTTATTGCGGATATATGGTGTTTTCCAAACCACAACAGAAAAAGTGAAGGTGTGCCAAGTGTTTTTGGTAGCATACCTGTGAATAAACCATATGCTCAAGTAATTCTTTGAGAAAAAGCCTTAATCTTCAGAGATTCTAAATGAAGTGTTCTGATGTGAATAGCTCATATTATGCCCCAAAAGTGATGTGTAGCATTTGTATTGAGGAAACTTATGCTGGCTATGGAGGTTAGTATAAATATGTCTGCATTGTTTATTTGGGTTAGTTTAACAAATACTTACAGGCTGTTTTGTCCTTCAAAAAATGTTTTCGGCTGCACTTTTTTCTTTGAATATTGTGAGGAAAACATTGTCAGTTCTTTATGGATTAGGAGACTATTCATTATGTGTTCTTCCTTACAAGACCTGCTTACAAAAAAATGACCTTGTTATGAAGAAAATTCATTCTGATATTTGCAGTTAGATTGCAGCTGAGAAATGTAATCATGTGCAGCCATTATTTGCCAATATGGTATTCCTATTTCTCTGTTTATATATATTGCATAATCACATCTTGATTGTTTGTAAACATACAGGAAAAAATAATTGCTTTGAGACCTGATCAATTCACACTTCAATTTACATGTACAATTATAACATATCTGCAGGATATAATGATACTTGTACATGCTATGCATTATAGATGTTATGACGTTTATGTGGCCTTTCTTGTTATCTTTTTCTTTCTTCCTCTTGTGAACATTGGTGGAAAACTTCAAAATATAATGCAAATATTTGATTTTTCTGTTGTTGGAACCAAATGATATCATTCTGCATACTAAGTAATTGATATTTAGTTAAATAAGTCAGCATTTTTCCCCCATTTACAAAAGTACTCTGTCAGGCAAATTGCATAGTAACTGATGTTAAGCATATTTGAAATGTTCCCTACTTTTGTAATGTAAACAAAAGATAGGGGTAAGCTTAAAATAGGGAAGAGTAATCAAGGGAACCAAGATTCTAGCAGAAACCAAAAGAATGTAATCCAGGGACAAAGACCAGACATGGAAAACAGACAAACACAACAACAAACATAAAATAACTAAAATAATACATACAAAGTAACAAAAGTAAATATGTAAATCGGACTCCACTAAAAACTGGGAAAAAGGACCAGGTGCACTGGTAGGATAAGCACGATGGCAAAATGCTTTAAAGAGTATGAATTGCTAGGAGAAATCTTTTTTTTCCATTTAACACTAAAATAATCACTTAGATTTTACTAATAACAATAGGAAATTGTCAAAATGATATTCCAATCTCGTAGATCAAAGGTCATAGACTATCCATGACAATCAACACTTAAGTATCACATAGTTAACTCAAAGAAACCAACTAGAGAGAGAGAGAGAGAGAGAGAGTTTAATGAATTGAATGATTTACAGAAATGAACACTGTAAGAAAATGTTTTATTCCTTGTGTTGTCTGTCTACAGTTATTAACCAGAAAGTTCAGTCAGTATATTGCAATAATTTAATTCACAGTTTGGGTTTTCACTGTTTTTTGAGATTATTTAAAATGATATTGAAAAAAATGTATTGCATTATGCCATGTAATACTGGAAGAATACAGGCCATGCTAATAAATATTTATGTTTTGAAAATTTGTGTATCTTGCTTTTAAAGTTAAATCTAAATGACTTGTGGTGTTATTAAGAACTAGGCCATACTGTTTCCAGGCTATTTTTTTTTAGAACTTTCTGGTGATAATTTGATATATTAGTATATGTTGTAGCTAGCTCTTCAGAGTTCAATTCGAAACAGGTCTTCAGAGAAAAAAAAAGTTTAATGTATGAGAATTTCCTTTGTGTACAAATGATCATTTCGAAAACAAAGGATTAATGTTTGTATTTTGGCATTGAATGATTGATCATTACATTAATCTGAAACTCTACTTTTAATTGCTCTGATAAGAACTGCAAACATTGCAGGAAAATCTGGTCTTATCTGTTAGGAAGGAAAAATAACTACTTGTTGCATATAGATTGCAGTGTCTGGTTTAGTTAATGAAAGGTGTGTCAGTATCCTAAATAAATGCCAATTAACTAAAAAAATGATTACTATACAACTTCAAAGGATTTAGAGCTGTGTATAATGTTCTTGTGTTGGCTCAGTACCAGATAAACTTTGGTTACCTTTTCTTACTCAACTTCTAAAATTTACATTTGTTTGGTGCTAAGAAAGCATTCTATATAGCACTGTTTTAGATTTTATAACTTCCTGTTTATACTGTTGGTATAGAATTATTCAATGAGTTATCAGTCTTTAATGCATGATAAACCCTCATGATGTAGGGTTGTAGAATTTCAAGCAAAGGCCTGTGACACTTGTGACTCAAAGAATGTCAAATGTTATGATACCCTGTACCGAACTTAAGATCTTTTATGTTGCAAACTGTGTTGAAAAATTTCCATTTTCAATCTGGAAAGAAATAGAAAATCAAAATAAAACTATAAGTTGACTTTTTAAATTCTTGTACATCCAATATTTTGTGACACATATATTTAAAACATAACTGAAAGGCACTAAGTGATATTGGTGCATTGTTTGGAAGCAATGATTTGGCATTATTGCACTTTGAAGATCTTTAATTAACAATAAATATTTTCTTGCATAACACTATCATTCCTACAGTATCAAAGAGGTTCCTACCCTTGCAGTCTAGACATAATTTTGTGCTGAATCATATTTCAATGACTATCTAATACAGTGATGGTTAAGCTCTAGATCAGAACTTCATTAACTTCCTTGACAATATCCATCCATCAAGTCTTGGTACACTTGCACACATGATTGATGATTAATGGTCAGCTGCTGATGTTGATCTTTGCTCAATATATTGGTCATCTCTGCTCAATTCTACTGATTAGCTGCTGTTGTAGATCTATGCTCAATACTTCTGGTTCGCTGTTGTTGTTGATCTATGCTCAATACTTTTGGTTGGCTGCTGTTGTTGATCTATGCTCAATACTTCTGGTTTGCTGTTGTTGTTGATCTATGCTCAATACTTTTGGTTGGCTGCTGTTGTTGATCTATGCTCAATACTTCTGATCAGCTGTTGTTGATCTATGCTCAATATTTCTGGTTTGCTGCCGTTGTTGATCTGTGGTCAATACCTATGGTTGGCTGCTGTTGTAGATTTATGCTCAATACTTATGGTTGGCTGCTGTTGTTGATCTATGCTCAATACTTCTGATCAGCTGCTGTTGATCTATGCTCAATACTTCTGATCAGCTGTTGTTGATCTATGCTCAATATTTCTGGTCAGCTGCTGTTGATCTATGCTCAATACATCTGGTCAGCTGCTGTTGTTGATTTTTCTTCCAGGAAGTACTTGAGATGAAGTTCTGAAACATTTGAAATTCCAAACTTTCTCTAAAGTAGAGTCACTGTACATTTGATATGCTTTTTTAAGTCAATCAATGGCCTTCACATTGTTTTCCCTTTTAGATGTTAAGTTGCAATAAACACAAACATGTGACAATGGCATAGTTAAAATAGATAATTTTCTTCTCTGTATTTGATATTTAATCAGGTTTCCAAACTGATTACTGTAGTTTTGTCCTCATACCTAAATGATTTTCTTGAAACATTCCTAATACAGTCGCTTACAGTCAATCTAAAATTACCTGTTGTTACCACTTATCTAGAAAATTACCTTGTGTTTGGTCTAGATTTGTGAAAACATTTCAGACAGACAGAATGATATATGTACATCCTGATTATCTATGACTTAATAATTGCAAGTTCATAAAGTTAGGATGCAATGTACATAACCCTGTTTAAGAGTTTGATGATGTTGTCTTTTTATTACATTTTTTTTTGTGTTTTTGTACCAGATGTATGCCTTTGTTTTGAAGCCATTGTTTTATGACTTTGATTCACGTACAAATATTTGTGTGTGACATTTTTTTTTTAAAGTATTAGGAGTGAGTTGACCTCATTTTAGTTTGGCAGAAATACAAAAATTACAACCTTTTAATTCATAAGGTTTTTCTTACACAACTTTCAAGTTCTTAAAGTTGATTTCCTAAAAAATTCTGAAACTTTAAAAGTGCCTACCAATTTATATAGCATCAATTTAATAGCTAGATACACAAGCTTTTATATTTAAGTACATGCACAATTAATTGGAAAAAAAAAAACACTACTTGTTAGCATAATTTATACAATAAGATATTTATCCTACTTGCATATGATGTTCATGAACATATACCTCTGGTTATAATTGTTTCTATTAGCAGAAAAAAAAACAACAATCATTATTAAGATAATACAGAGTATACAGTGAAAAGGTATTCAAAATATTTCTTCTGTATTAATACTGTGGTCAGCAGTGATGTTACTACCATCTTGTACCAGGTACAATTAATACATGTACATGTGAATGCACTTAATTCAATGACGTGAATCACTGAGGTTACCCAGTGAGAAATGGTTTTGGTTCGGTTAGTTTTGGTTTGGTTGTGATTTTTGTAAGTAATTGGTTGAGACATAGGTTGTAACAGATATCCTTTAAATGGCTTGTTGACTCTTTTTTTGTTCCCGTTGTGTGATATATGTGGAGATTGCATGGAAATTACCTTTAAAGTAATTGTTTTGATGAACTTTGAATAAAGTCTTACAAAACAAAAACAAATGCAACATTTACCCACCATTGAGAGAGAAGATTTACAATCTATTTGGGTCCATTAATCTTCTGTTTCTTGAGAGGTGCATTCTTGTCATTTATTGAAGGTGACACCATACAGGTTGAATATCTTTTTCTTCAGGCTAGACATGAACAACTTGAAATAGATGCCTTTTCTACTTTCTTTTTTTTTTTTTTCCCTTGGATATTAAGTGCACTGTAGAAGGTATGTCAGTATCCCCAACTGGATTTCTTGATTTATGCCTCACTTGGGTGCATACAAGCTTTTGCATCATCATTTCAAACCCAGACATAGTCATAAAAGATGTTTTACACAAAAATAGCAAAAGTTTTCAACGAAATGGGAAGGGGTTAAGCATTCAAACCTCTAGAATCCCTTTAGATCTTCCATTGTTGGTGTCATGGATTTTTCAAAAGCTACAAGTGTTAGTGGCAATATCTCCTTGAAACTAACGAATTTTTGTTAGAATGAATTGCATCAATGCTAGATTATTTTATATCCGAGTATTCACCTAAGCCTTGTAACTAGAGGACATGATGTGATCCATTGAAAATTTAGGTCCGTCTCAGAACTTTGAACTATGTAGGTATAAAAAGTAAGCATATGAGTATAAATTGTGCCAGCCATGATACAGAATCGTGGGTAAGGTGAGCACATTAGTATAGATGGTGCCAGTCACGACACAAAATCAGGTCAGTTCAGATGAACAAGACTATCAATCTTCTGTCCAAATTCCATCCATCTCTAGGTACTATTTACACGATCTGCAGTCAGGCATTGATTCAGACATGTTTGATATACAATATCTGTTAAAATGCTTAATTACTTACCTTCTTATGGATACTTCAGTGTGAATGTTGTTTAAGTCAGACAGTGGCAGAAACATTTTCAGGTACTAATCCACCACTTTATAGTGCACTTGTTAATTCAGAATGAAAGAATAAGGATCTTAATTGCCTCATCTTTTTTGTAAAATAAGTTAAAATTTTATTGAAATGCAGTGCATTTGAATAATTTAGGAGTAGGTCATTGAAACAAAAAAAAAAACAACAAACAAACAAAAACAGAAAGCAAAAACCAAAAAAATGAAATAAAAAAAATAGAAAAACACATAATTTTATTCCATTCTGTTTCAAAATCTTTCTAAAAGTTTGAAATATTGAAGTAATATAGTAATGATCATTTTTGTAAGAAAAGACTACTTTGAGTACAAATATATTGTCAAAATTGAGGGGTATTCTTTGTAGGTAATTGTTGTTGATACCATGTTTTTTGCACGAGTCTCCTGAATATTTCTTGTCATAATGTCAAGGAAACATAGGGGCCTCCTTTTAGGGATTGCTGTTTCATTGCATTTTCCAATATTTTTTTTATGTACATACACTACTAAGAACAGTTATTTTATAACCAGGATTTGCTTAAGGTCTTTTTCAAGATAACTCAGCAGTTTTGTTTAATGTTTTCTCCTAATCAAGTGCATCTTGCTATAAAAAATGTACTTTCAGCAAAAAATTTAAATTGACCTGAAACTTAAAAGATCTGTGTCAGATTGCTATTCAGTGCCCAATAGTGCGGTTGTTTTTTTTTTTGCAAGAGCAACTTAACATTATGTTCTGGGTCATAAAATAACCACAGGAAATATTCATTTGAAATTTTGCAGACATTTTTTGCTTCCTTTTGCAAAGGCGGATGGCCAATGGCTCCCTTTGTCTTCCTTAAAGCATGTGTTTCACTGTCTCTTTTTTTTTGAAGTTCAAAAGAAGTTAACAGCCTTATAGTTCCTGGCCAATGACCTTTGTTCAGTTAGAGGTGTGTAAATTAAATTAAAATCATCAAGAGACAGACTTGTTTGCAAATCAGCCTTTTTTTACTCAGTGGTGTTTTTGTTGACAGAATGCTGGATGTTTTAGCAAACAATGAAATATAGCCCTAAGGTTGTTTTGACTGTGTTTATTTTGCCTTTCAAGTTGTGTTTGTTGTGGAAGGTATATGACTTTATAAAAAAACTAAAGATTCTGTCAGATTTATGTCTTGAGTAAGGTTTACTGTCACATTGTCACTTCAATATCTTAATTGTGGGTAAATTAGGATTGAATATGGTGACATTGACCATTTTTCTGCAGTCTGTAAAGATTGATTCATGTTAGTTTAGTTTAACCTTATTGAATGTTGAAATAAATTACAGGCTTGAGCTGTAATTAAATGGGCCAGCCTTGATATTTGTCGTCCCCAGATAGTCTTTTTTTTCTAAGGTTTTCCTAGGATAAAAATGCTTCAGTGTTTGCAAAGAGTAATCAAGGGAACCAAGATTCTAGTGGAAATTAAAAGAATATATTCCAGGGATGAAGGCTGGACAGGGAAAATAGCAACACAGCAAACAATATGAAATAACCAAAATAAAAGGAACAAAGAAACAAAAGTAAATGAGCCACCCAGACTTCACTAAAAACTGGGAGCATGGACCAGGTGTACCGTAGTGTAAGTTCCCTCTGTTTTTCTACAAGCACATGCAAGTCACATTATATTATACTGTTGTGCTCATAAAGGTATTTCCACATTGTATCTTTATATTAATTTTGAGATCTTTACTCATTTATATTTACAACCATTCATGGTCAGCATATGCTCTGTTTTACTGCATTTTTTATGGTATCTCAGCAGAACTGAAATGACATGCACAGGTCAAAGTTCAATGTGTCAGTGATTAAATTTGAAGGCTTACTTGAGGATATTACTCTATAATGATGTCAAAGCAGGTACCTAAGTTGGGAAATAGAAGGATTTAAAAGATTTACATAGTTATAATCCTATGGGTCTGCTATAGTCTACAAACACAAATTGAAACTGACTTCTTCCTGGTAGAGGTCAGACAGGCAGAAGAATCTGAGAGGAAAATGTCACATGAATTCCCTATAATTGTCACTTTCGATGCCATGTTAATTGAGCAAAATGTACATTGATTATGGATTGATGTCTATTTCAACCATGAGTGTCCCTAATTTTCAATCAATATTCTTTACAGTGATGTGGAAATGCAGCAATTATGAAAATCAATAAGTAATAATCTAGACTATTGCATAATCTTGACTTCTCCATGACCAGCCTCAGTCATCTTAAAAGTAAACAAGTTGGCTAATAGAAAGATATGTTTATATAGTAAGCATGGAAGCTTAACATATTATGCATTGATTTTTCTTATGTTAGAAAGTTTGTTTATGTGACCTAGTTCAGTTTGCTATAGATAAATCTGTAAGAAACCTTCTTCTTTAGAGCAATATTTGTTTTATATTATTACAAAAGGTTTTCCTTAATTTTCTTTTAATGACTGTTTTTAATATTGCAAGTCAAGGGTCTGAGACCAGTGCTTTAGAGGCATACTGCAATCGCATTGCGTACGAAAATTTTACCATGGGTGCTAGTATAAAATGTTGAAATTGTACATGATATAATGCTATTTAGCATTATTTTGCAGACACTGTTACTTTCTATGTCATGTCAAAAATGTACTTCTAGATTGAGCAAGTATAATATGCTCCTTTACCTAAATACTTGAAATTCATTCATGACTTTCTGCAGACTAAAATCACACTACAATAATTTGAAACATGTTAGTATTCATGACATCTGCATGTAATTCTAATGGTTAAGGCACATTTAATACAACTGTTCCTTGATGTACTCTGACTGAATTGGTGGGTGAAAAATGCTAAACAGCTGTATAATAGTCAGCAATAATCAGAAAAATGTCAACGACCATATTGACACAAAAACCAAATTCTGAGTTACACAAGTCCTATTTTGAGAAATAACTGTTGATAGATTGTTTCTTGATAAAGTAACAGTTTTTTGCCAAATGTTGTAACCTTAAAGTTTTATCTGCAGGATTTTTTTTTTTGTATTATACACGTAATCGTGACAAATATTATGCCAGTAACAAGTATTCTGATGTTCGTAAATACGCGGCTACCATAATTGAGTTTCACGCTGCCCTGTTTAAGGGAAGTCGAAGCAGAAACAAACAAATAAGTCATTGTACAATTTTTTAGTATTTTGTGTGTAGTCTAGTGAGTAAGCATTTTTTAATTCAAGTCTGTGTGTGGTCTATCTTGGGTTACTTATTGTACAATGAACTGTGGTGCACAAGTCCCGTATACCATACATGTATTATCTATTTATAGACCAAAATGTCCAAGGCCAGCAAGAATTCAAGTTAATATTATAAAAATATGATGTTTATCTACAATGCACACACTTTATTGTGCCAGATTTAGAATAGAAATATTGCCATAAAGATTCACACCAAAGTAATCATCTATTGGCTAGACAGTGTTCATAATTGATTTATTGAAAGCCAATGTAATTGCAGGGATTGTGATTTTGTGTCATTTCTCCAGAATATATGTCTCTTGTCTGCAAACTAATGAAGTTTAGGGGGAAAACAAAAAAAAATTATGACTCAGACTCAAAGTCTGTCACTGTTTATGAAATTGGATTAGAAACTGTGTTTGGGATTATGTAACATGGCTGCAATCATGATGAGTTTCTGTGCCGCTGCAGTCGTCTTGAGCTAGGGAGGTAGACAAATTATTTCATAAATTTGTCTTTAATGTTTCCGCTGTTGGTCTGTTATTAATACATATTTTTTGTATTGAAATAATGTTTGATCTTACCTACTTACTGTTGCAAAAGGGAAAGAGTTATCCTGCAAATGTTAGTGCATGTATTATACCCTACAAATGATAGTACATGTATTATACTCTACAAATGGTAGTGCATGTATTATACCCTGCAAATGGTAGTACATGTATTATACCCTGCAAATGGTAGTACATGTATCCTTATGTTGACCATACAAATATAATTTCCCACGATCATTTCATAATTCTACTCATCTGCTCTTGCAAACGTTTTGGGGAGGGGCATTCAGAAAATTCCCTTTTCAGTTCAAATCCTTGCTTAATTCCTTATAAATATTCAATGGACTTTGATGATACGGTATGGTATATTGAGTAACAAATGTCGATATGAATTTGAATATTGTCACATGCTGCCAAGGAGTGATTATCCTATTGGAAGAGTGAATGTGTATTTAATGTAAACTGCTCACAGATTTAGTCAAAAATTTTAATCAACCTGTGTCTTAATGTAGATGATAGATGTATGCAGATCTGTGTCATATTAAGTACATCAACTGATCATAGACCAATCTTGATCCAAGAACTGAAAAGGGCTTATACCACTCTCCTTACATCTGAAATTAAGATGTAATATTTATGCAAGCTGTCGCAGACTTAATTGCACAGAAAAAGAGAAAGTTAATTACCATAGGTCCATTAATAGGGCATATGATATCTTTGTTATCAAAGTATAGTGTTTCTTGAAAGTAATTAGTTTAGAATTGCCTGGTTACTAATAACCAACATCTTTGATAAGTATGTTCCAAACTATATTAATTAGTTGACACTTATGGTTGAAGGATATTATTGTCAAAGGACTTCTTTAGGACTAATTAGTATAGAATTTGATGTCTAAGGTGCTTTATCCATATGTTATTGCATATGTTTCCTAATCAGTAACCTTGACCTGTAAAAGGATAAGAAATACTATACTCAACTTAATCAGTTAAGGCACTGGAGTCAAATGTACATGTATGGAAATATGAGTACAATTATTTGCGTTATAGAAGTTAAGAATTCATGAACTAGTTTTCATTCCTGCTAATAACAGCATAACACTCTGAATGTATTTGGCATTAGACAAAAATCTGCTAGAACTTTTGGACTAACTTTTCATAGTTTTACAATAGTCTATTTGTCAATCATTATATGGCCCATGTTTTTAAGATAACTTGTAAACACTATGAATATGAATAAATACTGTATGGGCAGAGTGTTGCACTAAAACTTTTTAATAAGATAACTATTTTGCTTCATTTGTAAAGGAAGTGGATTTATGAATGAGTTGAATGGGTGTTGCATACTGATTGTATACATGAGAAGTTAAACATGTATTTAGAGTTATCAGTATAAAATGTTGTCCCTAAGTACAGTTAAGGGTAACTGGAGTCGTGAGGATAAGACATGATATAGGTTTTGTTTTTTGTCTTAGTTGGTCATGGGAAAATCCTAGATTTACAAGAAACTGTGCCTAAGGCTGGCTACAAATTTATAAAACACATGACTGGCATGTACTGGTATTATTATACATTGGTATAATGATTGGTTTTTTTCACAAGACATTATTTATTGTCTTGGGGGTAAAACTTGTTAAGTATAGGCACAGTTTCATGCAAGACTGGTATAACATATTAAAATCAAGACTATCCTAATTCATATTTCTAATATGCTATACAATTTGTTGCATTAAAATTAGCCTATAGAGATTTGAAGTGGTCTCCACTGTTTGCCTGTAATAAAACTGAAATTAAGTGATAAAATTAGGGATTAAACATTTATGAAATATGATAAATGAATGATATTACCAATTGTAGACTAAGTCCTTTCCACCTTATGAATTTAAAGTTTGTTTGACTAAGAATGCAATCCTTTTGTCTACATCTTACATTTAATCTTATATATACTGCATTCTGTGTACTTTAGTGGAAAGGCCTGTACTTTTTTCTGTGTTAATATGTCTCGTGATTGTCTAACACTGCATCAAATTCATTATTACTTTAACTCTATAATTCATATAACCTTTAAAATGTCTAATATCTTAATACGGACTTGGGCAATCAAGCACTTAGTTGTGGTTATAATGGGATTACTTTGTATCACAACTATATTGGGTCATAGAAACGTTGATTGGTCTCCTTATCTAATAGTCTGTCTTATTGTGTCTAACTGATGCGATTGGACATAATTTTATCTTTATTAAACTATAGTTTCATGAGTCAGTATGTGTTTTTATAGCTAGTTACCTTTGAAATATAGTCAATGGAGTCTGTGGTCCTGTATTGAACTTGAAATATTAAGAAAAAGCATGTATTCAAAGGGGTTAATTGGTAGCATTCTGGTTCATTGTAGTAAAGCGAAATACGAACAAGAAAACTCAAAACAACTTCTTATACTTTTCAGGACCAGCAACAGTAAGAATGGTATCAAATAACGGACCTCCACTACCCATGCCCATGCAGGTACCTCCTGGTCACATGGTACAACAGATTGTTGATGAACATGGTATCCTGACCCATGTCATTTTATCACCGAATCCACCAGGCATGCCCAATCAGCCTATGACGGTAGGATATTATGTATGTATTTTCTGTTTTTCTCTTTCCATCCTTTTCCTCTGAAGCAGATGGCTACCTTTTGAATGCTGGGATATTGCCATGCTTGGTCGATCATGCATGTTGCCTGGTACATGTATGTCTGCCATCGTCTGCCTGGTTTATTGTCTTGTAATGGATGGACAAGGTATACTATGTCATACTTATTGTACTAATGCTGGTAACCAACCTTCTTTTTTCCAAGTTATTAGAGCTATTTTAAGTAAAATAGAGTGACACTCCTGAAAAGTAGGTTTCTGTAGGATTTATTTATACTGTCCATGTCTTTGTGATAATATCTAGGACATTTTCAATACCACTTCTCTGAATGCATGCTCAGTTGTGAGAAGTATAGCATAGATGAAATTGATGTCTTCTTGAAGCAGAGTGAGAGCAGATGCAAACACCTCACAAAGAAGTAAATTATGGTTTGAAAGTGTTTGTGTATTTTCTAAGGACTTGTCAAACATACCTTGATACACAGAAAACATTTTATAGAACTGTATATTTTGACTTCATTTACCCTGCGCCTACATATTTTCTGCAAGGTTGTCTGGTTTTCTACCATATGTTTATGTAATTTCTATACCATAGCTCTTTAAATATTGGTGCATATCAGTCGGGAAACAAGAAAAAGGGGTCAGATGTTTTAATAGCATCATGATCAAAATGTTTAATTTGGTTTATGGCTTTTAGCTGAAACAGTGGGGATAAAGAAAGCTTAGAATGTTATGGATCACTTGCATTTTTTAAAAGGTTTTTATGCTTTCAATGCCACATTATTGCATAATATGTGATCAAATAGATGTTTTTACACTTATCTTGAAAACTTTCATCTTGTAAAATGTTCAAAATTGCATAAGACTCAAATTCACAAGGTTGGGAATATTTTCCATCAATGATCAGGGATGGAAAGTTTTCAATGTAGGCAATGTTATCAGTTTTTATCATTTGAATTATTTTCTGTAAAAACGAAGTAGGCCGTCCAACTTTGAGATGTGCATTAGGAAGAGCTTTGCAAATGAATGTGCTAAATTTTCCAGGTCTTTTTGTTTATTTAGATTTTTTTTTAGGGAATATATCCATAATAACAACTGTTATCAATGTTAAATTTGCCTTGTCAATGAGAAAGTCTTGCAGTATAAAGCATCATTTTGGAGGAGCATATGTCAAAATCTCTCACCAAAATTGAAAATGGTATCCAACGAGTCAATATGGCCCAGGAAATGTAAATGGTGAACAGTGTAGTTTGGCTTCTTAACCCGCTGGTGTATTAGAAGATCAGTGATCCATGGAATTCATTTTTGCCCAGGCTTGAAGCAAAAAATGAGACCAATAATGAGATTTGTCCCAGTTAAGCCATCAGGTGTGATGTTAACATCCCTGTTATTAATCTTGTTCTGCATTGTTAGTGTTCCTCAAGATATGGAAAACCTAGTACAAACATCAGTGATTGTTAATCTCCAGAATGTAATGGGATACAAACATCAGTGGTCTACATTATATCATGGCTAATCTCCAGAATGTAATGGGGTACAAACATCCGTTGTCCACATTATATCATGGCTAATCTCCTGAATGTAATGGAGAATGTGCTTATTTTTAGATTTTTGTCCTAATTACTTGGTACATGTACAACAGTGTTTTATTGCTTGGTGTTGTGACTCTTTGTAATGCTTTATTTTTTTACATATATTTATAGACATACCTTTACACGTTTACTTTTATGCCCTTGATGATTGGAAAAGTTGGCTGCTTTACATGTATTTTATTTCCTTGATGTGTTGTTAGTCTCTTGGCCATGTACACACTCTGCAATATGCAGTGCTGCAAAATGATTTTTAGATCTGTTCTTTATGACCTATGGTAATTTATTCGTTTTTTGGAGCATTCTTAATTTGGATTAAATAGTTCTTTAATTGTTCAGTGATCTTCCACCCCAATGTCACAATTTGGTTTTTGGTCTGGATCCATCATTTGTGTATGCAAATCACTTGAAACAAAACTCATGGACAGATTTCAAGTTTTGTGGAAGATGAAAAGAACATGTTATATTTTGTATTTCTTGGATTGTGTGTCTCTTTTTGTTTGATTGTTTGTATGTTGGGTTTTTATGGGAGTTTAACATAGTCATGTTTCTGCACCATGAAAACTGGTTTATTCAACGGGTCATAGTTTTCCTTTCCTCGTTTGTCTACCCCGGACTTGATTTTTTATGAGCAACTCAGTGGGTGTTTCTAGAAAAGCAGAGGACACTTACCCTACCGGTGCACCTGGTCCATGCTCCCAGTTTTTAGTGGAGTCTGAGTTGCTCATTTGCTTTTGTTGCTTTGTATGTGTGATTTTATATACTTAATGTTCTTTGTTGTGTATGTCTGTTTTCCATGTCTGCTCTTTGTCCCTGGATTACATTCTTTGATTACCTTGGTTCCCTTGATTACTCTTTCTATATACTTTGTATATTTGTGTATGTTCATTGCTAGGTATAATAATCTTGTTGAAAAATTTCTTTCTAATTTTTGTGTGGGTGGATTATATATTTTTAGTGGGCCATTTAATACTATTAGGGGTATCAGCATGCTTAGTCTATGACATAATCAAAATATTTAGGTATATGTATTGCACTTATGGAAAACATTGACTAACTTCTATATTCATATATGTGTTAATGTACAGGCTGATATTTGTATAAACATATAAACAGTATTGTATGTTGTTGCCTCTAAATAAATGCATGCATAAAGGTAGCACTCTTTAGAGAAAAAAAAGCATGTGTTTAAAGAAAAAAAAAAATGAAGTGAAAAAGAATAGAGATTTTTTTTACTATTTTTTGTTTTCAAATGACTGAAATTGACCATATCAAAATATTTAGTTTTTGAATACATATAGATCTGATTTATGGAATGATATTGAGTTCAAAAATTTTAATATCACAAAGAGTAAGTGATTTTTTGGGACATTTGATGATTTGTAGATGAGCAAAATTTACTTAGATGGACAGTTGATGTTCATGTAAAATCTAGAATACTGTTCAAGGCTTCATATGACATACAAATATATATATATGTATGATGCAAACCATTGATATACACTTGATACTTTTTCAGGGAGGACCAAACAACACACAACCTCAGTATTACCCATATGGACCACATTATCCAACACCCCCATACCCTCATCATCACCCTCAGCATCCATCACACATACACCCAGGTGGCCCCACCCATGGGACACCACCACCACCACCACAGAATAGCTGTAACAGTCATCCTAGTGGACCAGTTCACCCGCAAGGTATGTTCTTATGTTTTTGGTAAGGTTTTGTTAGTGAAAGATAGATTAGCAGCTATTATAAAAAAAAGAATGTATGTAGGAGGAGAAGATAATGAAGAAATGTTTAAGAGGAAGACAGAAGACTAATTTAACACTCACTTCCATTCTGGAAAACGTTTTTCAGTTACATAATGTAGGTTGAGGTCAAGTGGCACAAGATTTGAGAAATTGCAATGCAAGCAAATGGGACAGAAGTTCAAAATTGATTATTTCTGACAAAAATTAAAACATAGACATTGCAGCATTATAGATGGCTTACATGTTTAGTGAAGTTTTTCAAACACAATTTAACTGGTCTGATATTTATGAATTCTAAAATCCTTTATTTGTGTAGTATAAAACCCTAATCCAGTTTCTAGTAAATTTGAGGGTCTCTTGATAGTTTCTGACTAAACCTTTCTCTGTCTAAATGTGAACTGAATGCAAGATACAGTTTCCAGGAGTAAAGGGTATTCTGTATAAATTATGAAAGTAAATATTTCATTTAGTTCTAAGATTTTTGTTTACTTTTATTATAAGCTGTAAGTCAATCTGAAGAAGAAATAAGGTAAGTCCATGGACACATTAAAATTCTTATTAGCTGGACAACTTGATTTGTAGCTTGTAACCTTGTCCTGAAACAAGGTCACTTAAAAATGGTTCAGAACTCCTGCATTTGTTTATGTTTGTTGTCTATTTCATGACTTTTTGTTGTTACTTTGAAGTAGGTATATATTAAATGAAAAAATACAATTATTGTGCCTATAGCGTGGGAACAAGGGCACTCAATAACTTTTACTATTGTCATGAAGCTGTCTGTATTGAAGCATGTATTGATCCATGTTAGACTTTTAAAAAATGCAATCAGGTTATTTATATCTCAACTCCTGTACCTATTGACCTTAATCTCAGGTGTACAAGTAAATTTAAAGTGGACTCTTCACAATGGAGGACTGAAAAAGTGTGTTGTGATGTAACTTCCTGTTGTTTGAGGGAAACACCAGTTCTAATTTGACACATCAGCAGTTAAGTCCATCAGCAATTTACAGGCTTTGCTATCATGTCAGGTAGACACGAGTTTTGTCCATTTAAGCATTGATCATAAATCATTTATTGGCAAATAATGCTTGTATTGACTTTCTCGTTGAATGTGGCATATGGGATTGTATTTTCCCATTTGTATGAAAGTGAAAGTAAATAGTTTATGCCTCCTTGCAGTAAAAGAAGTTATTTCTTTGAAACATTTATTTTTTATGCATTCTCATTCTGTACACCACAATTCTTCTGAAATTTCAGTCATTTGTTGCATTTTAAATAATTATTGATTGTGTTTTCTTTATCCTTTATGTACTTTATGCATCTTGCAGTCCTTAAAAGTTATATTGTGATATCTTAAATCTGAAACCTGTAGGGTTCTTTTAGTGTAACTTTACCAAACTAAAATTAGTTCTGAGGCTTGTCTGTATCCAGTCTGTAGTAACGAGCAGAGAATCTGTTTAGGTAATGAATCAGAATATTAGTATTATGCATTTTATTGGAAAATTATTGTCTATTGTTTACAGAAATGGAGTGTATGATGAGGTTCCTTGCTAGTTCTATGGTTATCACTGACCTAATGGATTATAGAAGTGCTTGCCTAAATACTGAAAGAAAAAATGATTCAGTTTAATTATTTTAAATAGGGTTTATTGTTACTTACAATCCAAAAATATAGAATACAAAATGAAATTACAAAAATATTATCATGTATTGACTTACTGGGTATAAAGAAAAACTACTTGACTCTTTTAAAATCTGGGTTGTTTTTGATTAGATACTCATTGAAACAGGATTTCAGCACTGTAGCACAGACACAAAAAAAATGGAGTTTTTCCAGTCATTTAACAGAAAAACAGATGTTATGGTTAAGACTAGAGTAGTTCATTATCTATAAAGTATATTTATTATTTCAAACTTTGACAGGTACTTTTTCATCAGTAATGAGTTTTGAAGCTGGAAAGACAAGTTAGTTAGTCTAGAAGCTTTGTAGTTTGGAGGTGGTCAGTAACCTAGACAAAGCATAATAAATTTAAACTCTTGAACCCTCTGGCTTGTGTTTGTGTGCCAAGATCAGCCCTTTCATGAAATGTAATGTTCATATTGACTGATGGTCATGCTTTCAAATCAAAACAAGGCCATCATTTAATCAATAACAACTATAAACAATGCAGGTTATTTTTTCTGCATACATTTTTCTTTTCCAGTTGTAATGACAAATTAAATCACTGCAAGCCACAACATGTTTTTTTTTTTAAAAAAGATTATTGTCTTAGGCTTATCATGGAAAATTTTCTACCTCAGATTCATTTGCTTGTAAAATTGATGATGTGAAACATTCATGATTGCATATTTTACCTTCAACACTCATAACAACAGAAATTACCTTCAACCTTCATTAGTGTAGAATTTACATTCTACCCTTATGAGTGCAGAATTTACCTTCAACCCCAATGATTGCAGGGTTTATCTTCAAACCCCCTCCCCCTGTCTGTTATTTAGAAGAAGTTGTTGTACTCTCAACCTTTCATTCAGTCTCTTGACTTTAGGATGGTTGTCAGGTCTGTTGTTTAAAGGATGTTGTTTTACTAAGGACCTCTCAACCTTCATTCCATCTCCTGGCTTTATGATGGTATTTAGAGGAAGTTGTTTTACGAAGGACCTCTCAACCTTCATGCCGTCTCCTGGCTTTGTGATGGTATTTAGAGGAAGTTGTTTTACTAAGGACCTCTCAACCTTCATTCCATCTCCTGGCTTTGTGATGGTATTTAGAGGAAGTTGTTTTACTAAGGAACTTTCAACCTTCATTCAGTCTCCTGGCTTTATGATGGTATTTAGAGAGTTGTTTTGCTAAGGAACTTTCAACCTTCATTCAGTCTCCTGGCTTTATGATGGTATTTAGAGAGTTGTTTTGCGAAGGAACACTAAATCTTTGATCAGTTTCCTAACTTTAGGGTTGTTGTCAGGTCTGTTATTAAGAGGAAGCTATATAGTTTTTAATATCCTGTCTGGCTGTCTCACTAAATCCATCATTATATCATCATGATTCATGATTGTGTTCAGAACTACAGAGCATCCAATATTTCTTGTGTTACTTAAATTGATTACAATTAATAGCTTATTCAACCATGATGATCAGTTTTGAAAAGCCATCTTGACAAACATAATTTTATCAGTTTTGGACAAAAAAAGTATCATATCTTAAAAATATGTAAAATCTATATTTAATGGAAAGATTAAACACACCTGTATGATACTTTCTGTAAATAGGTGATTGATCAGCTGATCACAGAATGAAATTTACATTGTGAAATAGACATGACAGATGATCATATTTCAAGGGCAGACAACTCCTATTTCTGAACTGAAACTACAAAGATTTTTTCCTTTGATCTTTCTTTTATTTTTCCTTTGATTTGTGAATCACAGGTGGTTATATACATTTGTTTACATTGTTATTTCAATTGGTATTTAGAGGTTCTTATTTCAGACATTGTTAGACTATTGTCTTGAATGATTCATTATTGGAACTTTGGCATTTCCATGGTCATCAATAATTCCTTACTTGTTATATGATGTTGATATTAATATGAAGTATTTTTTCTCCAAGCATTTTTACCAGACAGTGGTACTAATTTCACATTTAAAAGGTGTATTTTGATATTTTATAATACTAGTATTGGAAATTTCTGAAATAATGAAAAAAAGAAGAATACTTTGTCATTTCAGCATGATTCTCAAAATAATGACAAAACTTCCTGTTTCTGTTTAGTCAGTAATTATTAGTTGGTTCCATTGGAAAGAGTGAAGTATTTTGTCAGCGATATGAATTGGCATTTTCTTGGGCCTTAAAATTTCCAATGAAGTATATTGACTGTCTATTCAAATCTTTGTTTTAATTTCAGGACCAACAAGGCCAAATTCTAATGATAGTAGAGCTAACAGACAGAGAGAAAAGATTCAAAGGAAGTATCAACAGAAACTGGGAGAGGGCCATTATCAGAACCGACCGTCACAGAGACCTAGAAATAGTAATGATGCCAGTAAACTGAAATCTGAAGGTAAGGAATCTATTTATAGTAAGGTTGGAAGGTTTACCATCTAATGGCACACATTTGGGAATGTGACTTTCCCATAGATTCATAAATTTCTGTTTTTTGCACATCTGGATTTTACCATCGCAATTTTTTTTATTTTGTTACATATTTGCTTTCCATGTTCCTTATATCTTTTCTATGCACATACCAGATTTTCACATATTTGACCATTGCCCGGGTCTACAAAGAGTCTAAACTGGTAAAACATTTTACGACATGGAATGAGAAAGTGTAACCTTTTGAAGAGTCCATTATTTACCAGTTTAACTAATGCATTGAAATGGGCTTTTTCTTCTTCATGGAAAAATAGGAGAGAAAAAAATTGGGGCTTGAAGCTGTTAAATGTATTTTGTGTTCATGGTATAAAACAATGAATTGTACACTAAGGACCATGTGCATATTGTCCCAATATAAAAAATTGTGTGCTACAAATGTCTTCTTTTCTGTTGGAAAACTACCTGGGACAAAATTGATGTGTGATATGTTAGTAAAACAGTGTAAGAATAAGTGAATGTCTACAATCTATATTATAATGAAAAATGTTCTAGAGATACAAACTTTTCCTTCGATGTGATGTGAAAAAAAATACACAACAACATATATTAAAGCTGTTTATTTTGGAGCTGAATTTATATTGAAGAAATCGTGATTCAAAACGATGTAATATTTAATAATTTAGTTCCCTGGAGGTAGCTTGTTTTACAACATATTGCACATTCTTTCCAGCCAACCCTTAAGATAATTTCTGCACACTGTTTATTTTCAAGTTTTGCATAAGTAAAAAAATGATAATCAGTGCATATTACGAAATTTTTATATATGAAACCAAATGTATGTTTTCAAACTGGCATTTCACATTAGCTTTAGAAAGGTTAACAACTTAACATGTAATTAGCTCATAATAAGAAATTGTTGAGTCCTAAATTAGCCTTTATTTCATGATTGAAATCTTGCATATGGTGAATATTGCAATGTATATTTGAAAAAAAACAAAAACAAAAAAAAAAACATGCTTCTTAACTACTATCATTAATAGGTTGTTGAACTTCTAAGGGTGATTTTAAAGATGAAAAAAACTTTTGTAAATTAGTAATGATCGTAGGAAGAAAAAAAAATGATGGTGCAGAACATGTTGTAGCATTCACTATTATATTTGCCATGAAATGTCTGGCTAAAAAGTTGTTGTTCCTTATAACTAGTGATAACTGACAGGAGTAGGAAATCCATGTCCACCCTAAGTTCATTTAATGTTTTATGACACAAAGTTCAATTTTAATATAGACCTCAAGGCTGATTGATTGGAGCAACGGAGTGAAGAGTGTCTCTTAAGATTAAAACTGATATTGTTTTGTTTTACAAATATATCTAGTGAAGAGAGATTCTGCCTACTGTTCTGTAGTCCATACCATTTGTATTTATATTTCATGTATTTCAATGGAATAGTGTGAAGCATTTTTCTCTCAAGCTGTATCTTTGTTAGCTGTGGGAGGGGGGGGCAGTTGAAGGCAAACACTGGACAACATGGGAAATGTCTCATAGTTCATACATCGACTGCTTACGTTTATATAAATAAATATTCCTCATTTCCTTTTCTACACTCATTTATTTTATTCCTTTCAAACAAAAAAGTGTTGCCACCAAGTTCTGAACTATTACATATATTTGTGTTTATATACATAGTATAATCATTTTATCAGTTAATAAAGTACATTTCCATAGTGCAAGTCCACACCTTTTTAAGATGTGTCCTTTTGACTTGCATATTATAGTTAGCCATTTTCTAGCCACTGACTAAAAAAAAACCAAAGTGATATGATTTTGACTTTGATATCACTCCCTTTTCATTGTTTTCCCATTACTTGTTGCTGCAATTTTGACATCTTCTTTCCTGTAGGCTGTTCTTTTCAAGAAAGTTTTATGTATGATTGATTTGGTTCAAAGTTTAGTCTGCAACAGGATTCTCCTGTCATACCTTAACTATTTTGTTAAGATTGTTTTTTCCAAGTTCTAAATGCAGGAAGTACTTGTACTTTCTATCTTGTTTGTATTCTCTGTACAAGGAGGGTTGACAGCGATTAATTCTCTTCATGTGACAGGTCTAGAAAAAATTTCTCACAGTCGTTAAGTAAATATAAGCTATTTGATCAAGTGAGACAATAACTTTACTGGTTTGCAGTGTCAAATGAAGAGGTTGGATTAGTCATAAAAATGGTTAAAGTTTTGAGTCATGGTGTTTGTTCATGTTAAAATGTATGGTACTTTGAAATTGTGAAATTCCTTAATGATATCATTTCCTTTTTAGCTGGGTAAAAGTTCAGTTTTTAAAATTACAACTTATAGTAGTAAAATCAATTACTTTTTTGACTTGTTTAAAAACACTGTAATGACATCAGTTTCTGGTCATGCATGCAAGTTGAAAGGTTAAAATGAGCACATTGTTCTATATTTATAAACATTAGCGAAAAAGGAAGTTAAATGGCTGGAGAAATAGGTAGAAAAAGGTATGCTATCGCAATGTTATCTTGGCATATCTATGCTGCTGATTACTGCTTTACTTCCAGTATTTGTTCTGTATATAGTCAGGATTTTTGTTTAGTAACTGCAGGTGTGTTGCAGAAAGTAGGAAATTTATGATAGTGTGGACTCAATATTATATGTTCAAATCAGGAATTCTTGGTATTTCTGTTTGTTTAAAGAAAGACCTTGTATGCACCATCTGCCATTTGTAAGGGTTATGTGACTCTTTTCAATTTTCTCATTTGTTGAAGACATTGTTTTTGTTTGATGCTTTGTTTCATGTATTCTTTTATAGAAAATATTTTCCATATTTTTCTGAAGTGTATGCCATTTTGATCAAAAACAAAATTAGTAGACGTTTTGGGACTTTCTAATCTCCTCAGTTGTTGTAAGGCTTTGTGTAGAAGTCTTGTTAGGTGTAGCAGAAATTGAAGGAGGTTTCTGATCTATAAAATACTGTTTGACTTTGGCTTGAGGTGGTTGTTATGTACAGTTGTACTGTGAAGTACTTTTAATTCATGAATACCAATTTTCATGGATTATGGAAGATACACAAATTCATGGTTTTGTGGTTTTCAGTAAACACATCAAAAGAAATCTCCTTGTTGTTGGGAACCAAACTTTGTTGTCTGGCTCTCCTACGAAAACCACGGAAATTGGTACCCAACGAACAATAGTAATTGATGCCTTCCTTATTGAGTTTTTTTTCTAGAGTTACAGTAACAGTATCGTGCTTATTCTTTTAAGTGGAGTAATCATGTTAAAGATGATGTACTTTACTTGAAAGGGGAGTTCCCTTGGCTCCAATGTTTGGAATAAGCTTTCAGTGGACTTACATTAAAGTCTCATCCAGATGTCAAATAAGTTAGTTTAAGTACATGCCATCTCAAGTATTGTTGAAGGTCTTTACAACTTTCATACAGAGCCAAATGGGTGACAAACAAAATGACAGTATAGTGAGAAAACTGTATAAATCTTGAGCTCTGAGGACTTTTTGGTGCATTTATCTCTGTTTGTACTTAGGGCGGGTCTGGACAATTTCCAATTGTTAATGATTCTGATCTCAGGAAAGCTGGATTTCCCAATACACACAATTATAAAGTGACCTGAAAATTGGCCAGGTAAACAAACATTAGTTCCTACCTATCTTGGTTGGCCTCTATCCAATGCCTGGTAGAAATTTGAGATAGGGGAAATGTGCAGATGTATTGAAAATGTTTCTTCTCTCAAGATCTGAATGAATTCAGTTTTTGTGAACACCAGTCCCAGAACAGGTTGCATATACTTATTTTTTTTCTGACAAATCAGGGTTTTCCATATTGTGGGATATGTGAGTCATTGATAAACCAAATGTATCTGTTAAATGAAATTTTGTGTTGGAAATGTTTCAATTTGCCCCAATGCTGATTTGTTTATGTATATACTTTCAATCAAGTTTTCATGAAGTTAAAAAGGGGTGAAATGAGTCATCATGCATAAATTTGTTTTTATTTTTACTCTAGTCATTTGATGCCCTGAACTGATTTAAAAGTGTGTCCCAGTTACTTTCTTTCAGGTCAAATGCAAATCTATGAATTGAGTGTTCATGTAAGTAAGAATAAAGATAATAGACCTGGGAAATATCAAGTTATGCAATATAGTTCAGTTTTTAAGTTAAGAAAACCCAGTAGTACATTTTTGCTGTCCAGTATTGTACCCATATTTGATTAGCACCATCACTTATCATCATGCCTGCTACATCTTCCACTGTCAAGCACTAGCTGTACGTAGTGGACTAAAATCACAAATGAATGCTATTTATGAAGAAGACTGGTTTGTAAATTACTGTATGTATTGTGAAGGAACAACTGCTATCAGTGATCATTTTCGTACTAGTTAATTTTCGCTTCCCTGTAGTTCTACCGAAAACCATCCTGTTCTGTCTTGCAATTAATTACATGTACCTGCAATCCGGTGAGCAGGCATTCGTATATTTCCTGCATTAATGAAAAGGTAATAGAAATATTTCTTTAGAACTGCAGCCTGATGAGAATGCATACCAATGATTACTAGGTGAAATGTGTGAATCATATTTTGAAGAATATGTCAGCCTTGTACTGAGTACACATGTTCTTATGGATTTGGTAGAATAGACAGAATACATATACTTAACCAAGCTACTGAGGTATATACATTTTACCCTTGTCTGTATTTCTGGTATTCTATCATTCCACAAAGGAGTTTTTGGATTTTTATTGAAATGGTTGTAGATATTGAGTTGATTTTTGGTTTGTGATTGTTGCTCCTAATATACTAGTACTTATTGTATATTTGTTTGCCCCAAACCTAGCTACCAATACATATTGATTGAACTCTGGTCTGTCTTTCCCTTATTCTATCATTCCACTTGAGTTTTCTGGAATTTTATGTAAATGATTGTAGGTATTGAGTTGATTTTTTGTACATGATCACGTTTTACCCATAAAATTGGATTTAATATTCTGGTAGGAAATGCAGTATGTCTGCAGTAAAGTATTGTGATGACAGACAGTGTAACCTTCAGAGTAATATATTGAGAAGTTTTCATGACCAGGTCAGACAAATAAAATGGCAAACTTAAATCTCCTAAAATAAACAGTTCAAAGCCAGAACTAATCAAGCCCATTTTGTTCTTAAACCAACCTGCCAGTACAGATGTACTGAGCCTGATTCAAATCATATTATATTTCATCAGAGGTTTATTATAAATGCATTCATTATATGTACATTTTTTATGAAAAATTAAATGCACAATGTATTGGTTATGTTGAGGTCATTGATTGTTTATAGTTAATCTGATTTCGGCTGGAGTCAACACTCATAAGTTTCTGGCTTTTACCTCAGTACACAGACTACTCACAGAAAAATGATACTGATTACTGAGAGAAGTACATTTTTCATCAGTATTTATTTGTTCTTTAGTTTGTCCATCCGTGTAGATTATTAAAATCATTTTCATGAAGCTTTTATAATGACTGGACATCATATGTAGATGTGCATGAAGCAGGATAGGTTATTGCCAATTACTGTCAAAGGGCAGTAAACTTGCATGAGGGTTTTCTTTGTTTCATTCATGACTTTGTTAGCAGAGGTGTCACTCATTTAACTTACAGTTATAGTTGTATCTCTTTCATTTGAAGTTTAATTTTGATGGTGTATGAATAGGCGTATTGCAATTTTTATTGCCGTATGAATTAATTCTCTTTACTTAATTTTTATTATTTTAAAGCTGGAGGAATTGTATGATGTCATTATCATTTTGTATTTTGAATGTCAGTTCCCAGTTTTAAGAAAAGTACTTGTTAATGATAAATATGTCTCTGGAAGTCATGAACAAAACCAATGAAGATGTCAACTTTGGATATTATGTAGCTGTCAAAGACAAGGTAAATTTAGTATCACTACATATAAGGCACTGTGTTATATAATTTTAATGACATAAAGAGATAGCAAAACTCTGAGTCATTTGAGTACTAAAATCAGTTGTTCTATTAAACTGTGGAATGTATTAAGTTTCATGAGAATTTAGCCTTAATGTCATTTGTCAAAAACTACAAAAGAATGTTTTGATGTCTGGTTGCAAAAAATAAAGAAATTATTTTTGTCTGTTATTTAAAGTCTAGATAAGGACTAGATTGTTCCTAAATTGTTCAAAACAGAGATGGATCAGGTTTCAGAAGAATTAAATCATAATTTCATTTGTCAGAGAATGTTCAAGAATGTCTGAAGAGTTAAAAAATGGAAATGATTTTTTGGACAATTTTTTTCCAAGGACAGACAAGGGAGAGCTTGTTCTTTTATAAGTATCTTTCCTTTGATGTAAATAGACAAATTGCTATGTATGGTAAAATACATTGATAAATGGTTTGGCTTAATCTCTCAATCTTGTAATTTATATTAAAGTTAATGGCATTTATTGGGACAGAGAAAATATTAAATTTCCAATTTTTGATAAGTTAGTCATTAAAGTTTATGCTTAGTTAATTGTGGGTTTTATGAATGTAACTGTTAAAAAGGAAAATTTATGTCTTAGAAATGGATGGGAAAAAAACTATTTTCCATCAAAGCAATTTATTTTGATTTGATTTCTGGCATTTTATCCAAATATTTTCATGCATTTACAATACACCCAATTGATTAGAAATGATGGCCTTAAAGTCCTATATCTGAATGTACTTCTTGGTGGCCTAATATACAGAATTATCAGAAAAGGTCTCCTTAGTGCACTTTAAGTGTTCAGTAATGGATTCACATTAACTTTTCATAGTTCAGGATTGGGTGCTTTTGTAGATTTAGTGTAATTTCAAGCATATAGAATGACACAATTTAAGCTTATAAACCTCATTTGAGTTAGCTGTAAAATTACAGCAAAAATATTTTAAATAATGTAAAGCTTCATGTCTTCCCCCTTTACAAGATATGAAATTTATTTGTTGAGGTCTAATGTTTAAAGCCTTAAAAAGAATTCTAAATTATTGAGTCATTGCTTAATTAAGATATAAAAGTCTGGGACCTTCAAGGTTCAAAATCCCCATTCAACTACTGAAAGCTGGCATATCCAGTGGATAATGATCCAAGCCTTTCTCTTTCATTCATTTCGAGTTCATAGACTGACATCCTTGCACTTTCTACTATAAATCCTGTTAGCAGTAGGTAAATCATTACACAAGGAAATTACAGCAGCATTATTGAAGGGATTCTAGCTGAATGATGGTTCAAACATAGCTTTTAGTATCAAAATATCATATTTTTTCCTAGTTTTCTGCAAATTGATTATTTCAACAGGTTTTAAAAAATCGTATAACAAGGTGGTTCTTTCTTTCTACAAATAAATATTGCAGAGTAGACATTTATGTAGGAATAGCTGAGTTGGCAGATTTTTTATCAGTTTAAATCATATAATTTTCTTCATCCATGTGAGTGTGGGAGGTGCAACATACTTTTGGAAGTCTGTTTAATGCCATAAATTAAAAAAAAATGTTAAGTTTCTTTTTCATGTTTTTCTTTATTTTTTTCTGGTCTGAATATTTTCCCATGTATGTGTGATTTCTGTGTTAATACATGCAAATGAACATTGATGTATTTTGTTTATTAATAGTGCAAGAAAAACAATGATGGATGTTTCTTATCAATTCTAGACAGACAGACCTTCTTTGATCTTCATACCTGGTTTCATTTAATTGACCCAGAACTAAAACAAGGTCAAACACGAAAATTAACAGGGTTTCTCACCTAACTAATCTATCTTGCTTTTTTTTCCATGTCAGCTTAAATTATAAGAACGGTGTTCCATTTCTTACACAATGTACATAGATCTGAAAATGAAAGAAAATTTAAGAAATTTGATTCATATTGCTGATGTGCTTTTTGTAGAAAGGTAGAGATTTGAACTTTTAAATTGTATGATATATAATCTCAGACATAAATATTTAAAGTACTTAGAAGTTTAAGGAAAGTCAATATTTACTGGTTTTAACCTTAAAACAGAGTAGGAAACTCACTCAAATTCTAGCCAGCCCTGAATACAATTTTTCAATATATTTATTATATTGCTATATAATTTTTTGCTAAAATTAGCCAGCCCTGCCAAAAAACAGCCAGTCTTGGGCTGGCAGGCAGGCTACAATTTCTAACTCTGCTTAAAATCTGGAATTTGTAGTCTATGCCTTAATGCGATTTATCATTTAAAATATATATATTTTTTTAATTTTTGGCTGATTCTAAGGTAATGCTTAAAGAAGAAAAGATGACTGGTATATAAAAAACTTGTATTGTCATTTTAACCAGATTTTCTGAATAGTTATCATTGTTACGTTTTGATTAGAGAAGACCCATGCATTTTTAAGAACAAAATATATAAATTAATGATATTCCATCAGTTTGAACATAGTTATAAGCTGGAAAATAAAATGCTGAAAAAGAACTTCATGCATATCTACATGTACAACAATTAACAGTTTGATTATCACATGAAATAGTCTAGACTTGAATATTAGGGAAAAGTAAGTTTAGGTAGAAAAAGACATGTCAAAAAGTCAAAAGTTAATAGGTTCATGTTAGGCTTACGCTTTGATTTATCTTGCTTACCTTAGATATAGTCCTTTGATCTTGTGATATGTTTGTAAGGTTGGTTTCCTCCCTTCTGATTTCAATCCACATCGTTTGTATATATGTTTTACCCTTTAACCTTATGTGAGAATGGGGAGGAATGTAGTTATACATAAGTATTGTAATGCTAATCCTGAAATTGATACATAGAGGATGAAAAATTGTTGGCTTTTGATAGTACTGAAGACCATGACCAAATTTGTCTATAACCTTTTGTTGGTGCTAAGTTCATTAGGGAAAAGAAATAATTATTACTCTAAATCAATTGGTAAAACACATTGCTTCTTTACTTCATCTTCATTTTGTGTTGGTAGAATGAAGTGTCACAAATCAGCTGCACTTTTACCTATGCACTTTGTTTGGTACTTTTCAACAAAACTTTATTGCTCAGTGTGAAAATAATGGGTCAGAATTAAATTGTATATCAAGATAATGCTGTTAGAGATGTTTAAGAGACAAGATTTTGAATGCAGTTATCATGTTTTACCTGTATTTTGTGTTAAAATTGTTATTTTTCTTTCATGATTAGTAATTTTGTTGTTTGAAATTGTTTTTTTCTTTTAAGTCTGTTCTATTATCTTTTCTGTCAAGTTTAATATTTTATTAATCATTATAATATCTAACCTTGCATCGTGCAAAATACCTTTAAAAGCCCATAAAACTAGTAAGTAAGCTCATGTCATACAGATATTGGAACAAAGTGATCAGTTTATATTGAGGCTGATGTAATGTTAATTGCACTACATGCTGTTGGACCAATTATATGGTCATGTCTATACCAAGGTGGTAATTGTTCTACAATGTAATACATATTTATTGCTAGTAACTGCCATTGTTAAACATGGCTGTGTGACAGTAGTAATAGTCTCCTTATTGATTTGTAATTCCTGTTAATTGCCAGTTGTAATTTCCATGGGGTTTGTTGCTAGGTATTGCTGTGACTTAAGATAGTCTCAAGTTTCTGAAGTGACTTTGAAGAGAAGATGGTATTTATTTGTTTTGACAAGTGCCCAATTGACTGGATGTTGTTTTGTCTAAGATTAGTTGTAAAGGACTCTGAAATCTTCTTGGTTAGGTTTAATACACAGATTGAAGGTCAAAACTGATATCCAGAAAAACGTCATTGCTACACATTAACAGAAATGATTCCTGTAGGCAGTTGTTAATTCAAAGTTCTTGCTTCTTAGCTGGATATCAGATATTCACCGTGCCTCAAGGCTGTTTTCATTTTTGATGTGAATGTCCTCAGTCTAAGAAGTTCTCTTGATTTTCATGGCTTGTCAAATTTTGCTATTTCATGAATTTCATTTAAGCATTTCAGTAGAAATTTCAGTTTTGTTAGGATAGGAAATTTTTAGTGTCTCTTGGCCATTTGATTTTTTTTAGTGTAAATCTGTTCAGCCATGTTAGAGTGATTGCCCCCCTTTTTTACTTATACTTTTTTTTTGCTATTTTAATTGTTATTTTCTTTATTTTTTTTTTCCTTTGATGCTACTGGACATTGATATGATTGTTCTTTAGGTTTTGAATGTTATAAATTTTTATCCAAGAAAAAATATGGCTGCTTTTACAAAAAATAGAATGTTGCTTATGGCATCAGGTGAGTGATTCACCCTCTTTAGAGCTTTGTTATTTTATTTTTAGATTAAATCTATTACTTGTCTGAAGTGTATCTAGACACTAGCAATAAACTTACTTTCAGTAACAGATTATTTTGCCAAGATATTGATTAAGTGACCTTTGGTCAGTGTGTCCATTATCTAGATCAATTTAAGCTGCTTTGTATATATACAATTCATAATCTGGTGAAATCTTAATGGTTTTCAGGCTTTATCTTGGAAATGATCATGTTATGGTGTTGATATCTCTGTAAGGCACCTTGTGTAGATAGTAATTAATAATTATATGGTGTCCCAGGTGTGATATAAAACATTGGTAATGGAAGGTTAAGAAATATTAGACTGATGCTGTTATAATTTTATGGTAGTGAAACACAGTGGTGGTCTTGACAAAACTGTTTTCATCTTTGTCCCTGTATGTTGAATGGAGTTCAATCACAGTCCAAAGCTATTCAGTTTTGCTCAAAAAGTAAATTTAAATCTTTATAACCTCCTTCTGGATTGTATCTAGCCGGTACTTCTTTATAATTCATTGGTACTGGCTTTAATTTTTTGTAGTGTTTCTCGTCTATTATAGTATACTTGAATCCTCCATTCTCTGCTTTCAGGTTGCTTTTTGGGTTTGTGAAGTTGTATCAGTATAAATTCTATGCCTGTTACTTTTAATATCTCTTTTTTTTTCTAGGTATGAATGGTGATATTCATCCCCCTTGCCCTCCTGACACTGGTCAGACACAGGAACTGGAGGAAGAGAGAAGAGTTATACAACAACAGCTATCCAACATGCCAGAACCAGCAGTTAGTATATATAAAACCAGTTGGCATGTATAGAATTTGTTCAGTACACAATCCTAATAAAAAGCACTCATTAAGATAAATTAGACTGTCAAGAAAGTATCATTATTCTGTCTAGTAGTATTGAATAAGTGGTTGGTTAGGGCTTTCTGTTACATGCACATCAACCTGGCATGGTATTATCTTATGGATAAGATAAAAATCAACAGAAAAACGGAAACAAATACAAATTACCAATAAAAAATGTGAGGAATACATTTTATAGATGCATTTTGGTTATTTGAAGAATAAAAAAAAATAATAAAAACACTAAAAAAAAAAAAAATACACACACACACACACACACACAAACAAAAATTGAGGTATGGACTATGTAAAAAGACACAAAAACAAATAAAAACAAAAACAAAACAAAAACAAAAAAAAAACCCCAAAAAACAACAAAACGTTATTGTTTAAATAGCATATATCAAAGTAAACATGAAGGAAAAAAGGAAATATAATGAATGCAACATAACAAGCTATCTATATAAGAATATATAGATCATATTAATTTGGTAATTTGATTGTAGGTGGGTGATGTAG
The DNA here is from genome assembly GCA_037379345.1 of Perna viridis. NCBI lineage: Eukaryota > Metazoa > Mollusca > Bivalvia > Mytilida > Mytilidae > Perna > Perna viridis. The sequence continues at coordinate 40,495,762 of CM074512.1, read as the reverse complement.
AGTCTAGAAGTGCTGTGATACAACTGTCACCTCCTGAATATGACAAAAATGAATTTGAAATTGACCCTGCAGATTTCAGATATGAACTGTTACTGTCTGACAAAGGCAAAGAAGGGAAATATAAACTAGTTTATAAGTAGGTTTTAACAGTTTATTTCTTCTTTCTTGACCTGCAAAGGTGCAGATGACCTTCTTGACCTGCAAAGGTGCAGATGTCCTTCTTGACCTTCAAAGATGTATATGTCTAAATTATGTTCAAGGTCTTCTCTGTATGGTAACCTGACTATAATAACACTTAAAATCAGAATAAAATCACAGAAATTTTCATCAAAATGTTTCCAGTTTCGTGTTTTAAACAATAATTAGAATCTTTGTTCAATTGGTGGAAAATTCTGCATTTGATAAGCTTCAAGTTAGATTTCAATAACCAGATTTGTCTTTTAAGTTGTTAAAGCTTTTGAACCTAAAACCTTTGATCTAGATCCAGAGTGTTTGTGTACTGTATACTAACTTGTATGTACTAGGGAAAAACTAAGGGGTCAATTACCCTGTGGAATTAACATAATTGGAACAAGTTGATTTGATCATTCAGCTGCTGCTATGAGTTGGGTGGTATTTAATTCCCTTTTCACACTATTATTTAGTAGTGTCTAATTTAAAGTATTTATACCTATACAGTACTTGGTGAAAGGGGTTTTATTGTGTCTGTCAAGTGTATAAAGGTCTTAATAATTTTGTAGTCTGTGTTAGAAAGGGATTTACTAACCCTTGGCTGTGTCATACCCTAAACTACTTCTATCCTCCAATGCTTTGAAATAGGATGGTATATAGTGATCATGGTCTATGTCTGTTTGGCCATTCACTCCTTTTTTGTTATATTTTTCTTCTCTATGATTTGATTGTAAACTTGAGCAATGTCAACCAGTGTTTGATGATTGACTTTTAAAAATGTATTGACCTTATAGAATTTGGATGATCTGATCACAGTTTTTTCTAGTTACTGCGTAGGAATGATATGATTTTTTTTGGTACTTATATTTAAAACTCTTTAAATCTGTTGAAACTGTTTTAACCAATTAAAATTTAGGAAAGACCTGTTTTTCCTTAGTTTAAAGTTTCAGTTTAATTATTTTAAAAGTTGTTTTGAATCATTATGTAGAAATTATTGAGATTAATGTTGGCTATTTTTTCATTATGCTCTGTTTGTTGTTTAAATAAGACTCTTTGAAGTTCAATGTTGAAAGAAACAATGATATTATGTTTTAACAAAAATTGTTGAGTGGAGGTGGGTCACATGACAAAGCAGGTTGCTTTGAGATATTTAATACTTGGCCTGTGGTCTTTGTAGAATCAGAAATAATAACGAACTTGATGTCATTCACAAAGAATAATTTGTTTTCAAAATTGTTTCAAATTAGTTCAATTTGTGAGGATAAATAGATAAAGAAAAGAAAAATGATTAGAATGAGAACAAGATATTTTGTATTGTAGATTATTAAGTCTTATATAATAGCTGTATATACCACAAGATCTTGGGGTTTGTATTCTGTTATTTGCCTGTACCATGGTGGTTCATTACAAATTTAATATTGTAAGAATTGAAATTGACCAATTCATCAGTCATAAATTCTATTTCAGTGGTGATGCTACAGAAATAACATTAAAAGATTTGAAACCAGCCACTGATTATTTTTTACGGTAAGAATTTTTAACAGAACTACACACTGGGGTGTCAAAAAAGTGTTTTAAAACTGAAGCTACTCAGAGTTGCCATAAAATATTATTTATAGGCTGGGTATTATCATTGGTTCAAATTTACTATTAAAAGTGATGAAATGTTCATGACTTTTCCAAATTTCAAAATTAATTGTCCATTTAGAAAATCAAAAGTTCATAATTAAGTGACTATTAAAAGGGTTGAAGTTTCAGGACCCAGATTGAAAGAGATTTCAAACGATTAAGGTCAGAAATAGTGGCAACCTGAACCTTGAGACTACCACTATTGCCAAGCACATAGCATCATGAAAAAGATACTAACTGAATTATATTACTATACACAATATACCAAAATGACATCGTGCTGCACCCAATGATTCTTTATTCATCTCATATCTTTCATTGAAAAGTGCAAAGCTCAGTTAACACACAATTCAAAGGAAAATTGTAACTTATCAATGATCTTCTGTGGTGACTAAATGTAATTGGACTCGATATGTTTTTGCAGAGTGTGTACATCACTTGAGGATCTGAAGGGTAAACCTACCAAGGCTGTACAGTTTACTACGGGAATATGTGAACCAGACTCTCCTGCAGTCCCTAAACTCTCCTCAAAAACAAAGACTTCCATTACATTGAAGTGGAATGTAAGTATATTTAGATATACAAATGTACTGTTAAGAAATTCATTCTTAAATGATACAGTCTCTCTGTATTAAATTTTATAATCTTTATAATCTGTCTACTATTCTCTATCCATTTGCAGGTGGATAGTGAATGAATATTTGGTAGTAGTGGTATTAATTTAAATGAGTACTTATTTTTTAGAGAGACTTGTAGCAGATCTAAGATGTATACATTTGTATGCCTGAACAATTAGGTGTCAGCTTTGACTGTTCATTGCTGTGGTACCTTGTGAATGTATACATTTGTATTTTCTGTAGTTTAAACCTAGAGAAAGCCTGTAGAAAGATTTCGTTCTCTGAACTTGTCTGTCTGTACAGATAAAAGTTGGTTCAGGTTAAGAACATGCTTCACATGATTTTCTACTTTTTTTTTATATAAATAATTATGTTCTGATAAGATTGCTTGTATTTTAAGTTAGAAAATGTGAAAAAAGAAATTCTTTACCATGTTGTATGAGATATTTAGATTTTTTAATGGTTCCATGGCTGGAGCAATCTGAGTAATTAAATTCTCCCCTGTCAGTGTAAATCTGTGCTATCAGTACTTGGTTAACTCAGTAGTTAATGATTGTTCATTCATTAACACTACCAGTGTAAAGATAATGCATATTTCCCTCCAGACTTAACCTGTAAAACAGAACCCCACATCAATGGGAAAGTTCGCCTTTGCTATTTACAAAACCTACATTCTACCGTCATCAGGATCAAAATTCTTCAACCCAAGTTCAGTAACTGTCAATCATGTTACATAAAATCTTTCCAAATTATCTGGAAATGAGAAGAGCAGAGACAGAAGGAAGATCTAATGACTTATTCAGTAACAGATCTACCTGTTGCACCTGATATTTATCTAATTTACTGCTCTCAAGCAGCAGGAAGGCTGATATGTTAACAGATTATAGCTTTGATGGAGGTCTGTTAAAAAACCTGTCTACTTTCACTTTACTAGTGGGAATGGTTTAAAAAGATACTTTCACTTTCAACCAGGTTTCCCATTCTGTTGGATTAGTCCTGAAAAATGCAGGTGCTAATCTTTTCTGAAGTCTTTGATCGTCAAATTTTATAATTTTGAATTTGTCTTTGGTTTTAGCATGGGATTGGCAGTAGCTTCATCTGCTTTGTTTTTACATTTGCACTTCAACAAATATTTCCCTAGATGAAAATAAAAAGTTGACAGATGTCTATTGGATTGAAATGAAATGTGGTCATGTAGCAAATTCTTGACCATTATTTCATTTCATTGTACTATGAATGGTCAGTTAGAACAGCCTTTTGGGTCCTTTTAAATATGCAATGACAATGTGGAAAAATGAAAGATCGTGATCCAAAAGCCTCTCAAAAGTTATTCCTGTTTATAACTTAAGATGACAGATGAAATATGCTGTATGTGGCTTTGTTTGTAGAATAGAACACTTAGTCTGTGTTATCTGACTAGTCAGTTGTTTTATGATAAGATTACTGAAATGTTTTTCTAATCTCTGATGTCTGTATTTTCAGGCTCCCTGTGAGAATGGGTCAAAGATAACTAGTTATGTACTGGATTATGATAAGGTAATACTGATTCCAATGGATTAGACTATATCTACTTTGAAATCTGTTTCAATTTAAATGTTGGTATACTCCGTGATATCTTAACCTCCTGATAAAACCTTGAAAGTTGTTAAATATAAATCTGGAGTAGACTGGAAAAGTGATTGTAGAAACCTGTCTTAACTCTATAAAAATTGAAAGTCTGTTTTGCACAAGGTATCGTATCTTTCCAACACTGGTAATAATCATCTACTAAAACAAAAATGACATATTGGTTTCAAATGTGATTTGTTTAATTCTGATTTCCCTGTACTTGCATCAACAAATATCTCTTCTCCATTTAAACTTCTTGACAGACTACCTAGAGATATATTTCAAAATCTTTAATGGTGTTTGTTTTCTGTATAAACATAAGATGAGTAAGTTCCAATTTCACAAAATAAATTCTATTTCTATTGGAGTTCTGCCCAACATACAATCTACTCATGTGAATCAGTCTTCTAAAGGTTAAGTGCATTTTCAGAAATAGGAGATTTTTGCAAGCACTTGGACCTTTTCTTTAATTACATCCAGATGAACTAATTATCATTGCAGCAAAGAGTATATGATGTATATAATGTTTTTGTTATTTCTTTAAATTTGAAGTACATAGGCTTGTTAACCACATGTCCTTAATGTCATTGTTGCCAAGTACTTCTAAGAATCTCCAATGTTATGTAATTGGATTACCACTAAATGTCTGCATTATAAATTGAGAAGGAAATGGATGCTTTCATTTAAATTGTTTATAATTATTTTAACCCTATTTTGTTATAATGGAATTCCGCTATTTTTCCTTGTTACCAATATGCACACCACACAGACGTGCTCAGAACAGACCTAACCTTGATAATTCTGTAGACTGCCTTTATCCTGTAAGTTTTGTTTGCCAAAAGCGTGAAGAAGTTGTCACTACCATTTTAGATGTCTTAATAAAGTAACTATTTCCCTGTCATGTCATGCTTGGGTCTATAAATAGCTTTAGCTCCCATGTACATTTCAAATCCTGTTGTAAATTACATGAAGGTGTGTAAAATAATGAGGAAATGGTCTGTTTTTGACAGGGGATAGTTATAAACTGACTACCAATTAGAAAGATACATGTATAACATGTTGAAAGATTAAAGACTTGATGTTTTGTTATTCTGTCTGAAAATGTGTGAATAGCAGAATTATTGTGGTGACACATTTGTCTGATTCAGCAATATAGGTCTAAGTAATTTGTTTTTAAGGTTTTTTGCCTATCACAACTGCCATTCATTTTTGTAATTACACACATGTCCTTAGTATTGAGTTTAAGCATGTTGAAAAATCTATTGTTTGGTAATCATGGGCTCAATAAAAAAGTACTTTATTTATTGGTTTTTAGTTTTGTTCTCATAACAAAAAAAAATATTGAACCAATACTGGCAACTTCTATGGAAATTTTATGTTGAGACTTCCCTAACTTATTTGATCTGCATTTTTATTTGTTGCAAAATATTTCACAGTTTTAATTTGTGTCAGTGGGACATTTTGCTTCAAAAATACATCTTAACTGATGACTTCTTTGACTTGAAACCTGTATATATATATATATAGAGCTTATTTCTGTACACATGCACTTACTTCAAGTAGTTCAAAGTTCAATTAGTTTTAATTACAGGAAAAACCTATTTGACATAATATTTTCATGCTTGCTTTCATACATAAGTTTAATATAACAATTAAGTACAGGAAAAAATCCCTTAAGGAGATTAAGAATGTATTTACATTAAGAAATATACACCTTTTACAAGTGTGATTGTTGGCAAATAATGTGCCAATTTGTCTTAGGGCAGTAAATTATTTCTTGGCTGAATTTTGTTTTTTGCTCTAAGGAAAATTGAGGACAGTTTTTTTTTAATTTTCATTTCTTAAGAGGAGACCAAGGATAAGGGACATTACTCTTACAAATCATTGGAACGTTTGTGTAAAACATTTTACATCAATCTCATCTAAGCATCTTAGTAACTTGAATTGATTTCATTCTATTTCAAAGGAATGCTTTGTAGGCTTTGGTGAAATTGAATAATGATACAAACATGTCACTGATTTCAAGAGTTGTGTCCCTTACCCTAGATCTACCTCCTTAAACCAGTGAATTCTTTATGGTTTCCTTTTTTCATCCAAATTGAAGATGGAGAACAATTTGACTTGTAATTAGGGTTTTCCCCTGTCAAACATACTGAAAGCTACTTTTAGGGAGTGCCTGACCCAGGAATGCTCAATAACCTCATTAGCATGTACATTAAATCCATTTGGTTACAATGGAAATAGGGAAGGTACAGTTGCACTCAAGTGAATTAAATACAACCATATGTGCAATGTAGTGAAGTTTACAGTTCATGCCCACTAGTTGAATATTCAATACCAGGAGCATGGGAGAACTCTACAGTTCGTGCCAACTAGTTGGTTTTTTAATTTTAAAATGAATTTTATCCAATTTGACCGGACTTTTGGAAGTAGTTTACAAATGAACAATTAAAGTGTGTTGCCAACTTTTCAAGTGGTCATTCATGATTCAGAATCAGCTTTCTCTTTGATTCAAGTGGTTCATGACATGAAATAGACTCAGAGCAATCAGCTGTTATTTTGAAATTTAAATGATGAATTATAAATATGTCATGATGTTTAAAAGTTTGAAGTAGGAAAGAAGTTTGTTTTGAGAGTTATTCATGTCCAGCATTGACATATTTATGGACAAGAAATTGTTTATTGTGTAAAACATTAGAAGAAAAAACAAGGGTTTTGTCAAGAACATTTCTGTTCATAGCTTTAAGAAGTTTTTAGATGCTTATTAAGTAGTATAGAAGTGGAACATTATGATGTAACTATTTATACTATTGGCAAGTACAAGTTACATTTGGCAATATCTTCTGTTTATTTTTTTTTTATAGTAAATAGAGGACACTAACAAGAACAAGTAAATAACAAAATATGCTTAAAAATAAACCAAAATCAGACAGGTGGTGATTCATGCATGTCAAAAACCTACCAAATTTATTTCTACTTCTCATTCAGTAATGGTTACAGACCACAAAACTGGTCATTGTTTTTTTTTTTTAGGAAAAATTTATATAGATTGTGGATGACATTGGCACTTTGCAAGAGTTATTATTCTTGATTTGTTTGATTTTAGTGTGAGTTGAATGTATGTTTTTCTCAGAAATACAGATCAAAATATAGAAATGACTATAGTTGCATGAAATTATAGCGTATGTAGACCGAAAAAGAATCGTTTGCTTGATGGGTTTTTCTACATGAATCACCTCTACCATTGACAGTGTCTGAATTTTGTATGGACTGGTACTTAAGCAAATTCGAATATTTACAGGACAATAAATGTACATTATTTATTTGTTGACAGGGTCTTGGAGATGGGTTTATTGAAGTTTACAGTGGTTTACAGCGACAGCATAGGGTGTCCAAGTTACAAGCATCTACAAAGTATACATTTAGGGTAGCGGCAATAAATAATGTAGGGAAGAGGTGAGGAAATATAATCATACAGGCTAAAGCATGCTTTAAAGCAATTAGAAATCAAGTAATGAAAAAAATAGTGTGAATTTTCAGTCCTTGTGAATGAAATCAAAGAAGTATTGAATGTGAAGTTTATTTTGACTAAGTCAAAAACTGTTATTACATCATTCAAAGATAAAGAAAATGATATATTTTGCTTGCATAAAATTTTTCAGTATGGTGTCAACATATTTACAACAAGGGAGACAATCCATCCTTTCTACTTGCATTGAAATAGCATTAATTATTTAGATATGAAATACTCATTGATTTAATCTGATAATGGAATGTGAAACTTTTATGTTAGTTTGGCAAAATAATATTTACTATTGGTCTGTAGTTGTATTGTTTCAGTAGTTTTGATAGATTTTGTTTTATTTATTCAGTTCATATAGTGATGCAGTGCCGTTTTACACAAGTGGGAGTGTTCCTAACCAACCAGACCCACCCATGTTATCAGATCCTTCTGTCAATTCACTGATGATATCATGGATAAAGAGACCTAATGAGGATTCATTCCTTCTTCAGATGGAGGATGAAATAACTGTAGGTTTACATGGTGCAAATTTCTTTTACAGTGTGATATTAAAATTATTTTGGTAATTTCATGTCCTCTTGGCAAATTGGTAAACATATCTGAGGAACTGTGTAAGCTTATAAGATAAAAAAAACCCTGAATGGACCTGGAGGGTATTACAGATAAAAATCAATAATTATAGGTCATTTCCTTCTTTAAAACTTATTTAAAATACATTAGAAAGATCTATTTGAGTTCCACAGTTTTTCTTCCTAATAGTAAGATGTTCCTCCCAGAAATTAAAAAGGAAAAAAAGAAATACATTTTGTAAACAAAAACTTCTGCCCCGATATGAAATTTTACTATATTTTGGGTAGTTTATTATTTGCAAAAAAGTTTCTTAAAGAGTTTCATAAAACATTTACCCGTTTTCTGTGATTTAAAAAAAAATCCAAGTATATAACATTTTATTCATTAGAAGAATATGCTGGTTTATAACTTGTCATATTTCTCCAATCCAATTTAAACTTCTTAAGACATTAGCCTCTGGTTACCTTTGTGTGTACTTCAGTAAAGGAAATAGTATAAGTGGCTTAATAGGAAATGAAATAAGTGGCTGGTCACCCGTTGATGGTACTGACTGTACAACTTATATTCATTGACCTGTAAATCACCGGATTAAGAGGGGGTTGTTAAGTTTTGTTTTGTGCTGACCTAAATTTGATTGAAACCATCTCTTTAAAGCAAAGAATATACATTTTTTGAACAAAATTAAAAAAAAAAAAAAAGTTAAAAAAAACGTGGTTAAGATTAAGGCTTTCAAATACATGATAATTTTGACGGAAAGTTATAGAAGAAAGATACTGCAACCTGTCTGTCAAAAGATGAAAAAAATGTAAAGTAGGCTGTCAGGGCTTTTAATTAGAACAACATCATTAAATTGAATCAGTGTCAATTTCTTCTAAGGTCTTTTTTTTTGTTGTTAAATGTATTACATGCATGAAAGTTTGAATGGAAAATGTTATCTTCTTATTTGAAGAATTTATAGTGGTTTGAAAATGACTCAATTTTAGAGTTACATTTACCCCAAAAGTTTAAATGTATTTCTAAATGTCAATGTAGTTTTGAAAATTATTGTCATGTTTAATGTGCTTAGTCATGGCTGAGAATATGTGCATGCGTGACATTAGACCATTGAATTATTTCTCAATGTCAAAGCATTACCATTTCAAGGATGTTCATGTGGTCATGTAGACAAATATTGAAATGAAAAATGCTGTTCATGAAATTTAAGTTATGCAATTATCGTGTCAAAAAGATAACTATGCTATAACTATAGATACTAGATAACTATAATGTGCTAACTTATTGAAGTTACATCAGTTGAACCACCTTATAAAATATGTATCCTATTACTTATTTGACACACAGTTAAGTAGCATGTTCATTTCTGTTTACTATAACATTTTAAACAAAATATCAAAAATAAAAATTTGTAGCTGTCCAACTAAGTATCACATATTGCATGATTCTTAGCTTGAGAGCTATGAAAACCTGATAAGATTTTTTTAGGGTTCATGTTTCAGTGTTTTCCTTTTGGATTGTGTATGTACTGTTTTTTTGTTGGTTTTGTAAAATGACTATTTATAATTCTGGTTTCAGGGTCATGGTTTTATTCCAGTATACAATGGGGCACAGCTTGGTTACAGGGTTACAAATCTAAGAAGGAACACTGATTATAAATATAGGGTAGGGTTTTTATTACCTGTGTATCCAACATCTTATAAGTTAGTGGTGAGACATTTCATTTGTACATTTACATTCACTAATATTTATTTTGTCAAGTAACAAAATCACACATTTCAAAGAATTTTTTTTCAGTCCCACATACAACCCATGCACAAAGTTTTTTTCTTTAATGATTTTTTTGAAAATTTAACACTTCAGAAAAAGAAGTTTGTATGTACATGTTTGTATATGTGGAAACATTACATTGAAATCTAGAGATGTACATGGTCAATATATTGAGGAAAAATACCATAATTGTTCAGTGTAGGCAAAAAGTTCTAAAAAGGTGGGGAATACCAGTTTTCATTAGTCACTGGGTTCATGCATTCAAACATTTACAGATTTAAACAATGTGCTGTTTGTGTATAGGATTAATTTGAATATTTCCTTTTGTAATGAAGTCTTTTTATTGTGGCTAGAATTGAGTGGGTGGGTTAAGTTTTAGGAAATTTAACTATTTCAAATTGATATCCTTACTTTTCAGCTTGCAGCAATAAATGATGAAGGGCAGAGTAAATGGAGTGAGACAGTTAAATATAAAACACTGCCAGACCGACCTGCTCCTCCCCCTAAAGCTCAAATCAAGGGCAAAATTCATGCTCATAGTTTTAAGGTTGTATGGGGTAAGTTTTGCATAATCTAGAAATGTTGAATATTTAAAAAAAAAAAAAGGGGTGGGGGGAAGAAAATTGACATTTGTTAAAAATGAGATACAAAAATGTCATTAGAGATCTTGGAAAAATACTTGAAGACAACAACTATTTATAGAATCTATAAAGGATACAATATTGAACAATACAGTCATATTATCTTAATAGGACAGTATTGCTCTCAAATACAAATAAAAAAGAGAAAGTAAAAGTACTCACTTAATCTGGATGGATGTGTCATAAAAAAATATTTTTATTATTTTTGCATTTTTGTATAGTTGATTTCTGAACTGAAAGATACATGTTTGTGTAAAAAAAAAGGAAAAAATCTTTCCCAGCACAAAAAAACTTCATCATTATATCTGCAGAATGAACTCAATAAAATGGAGAGAATTAAATAAGAAAAAAAATATGTAATGTCATTTCAGAACCTCCCAAAGATGATGGTGGCTCTGAAATAACTAAATATATTGTAGAATTGAATGATGGGAAAGGTAGGTATTTGTTGTTGATTTTATGTTAATTTTGTTTGGCTTTAAAGTTCAACTTAAGCCATGTCATTGGTTTAGGGCTACTCCATTAAATTGGGAGGAACATCAAATTGCAGAACACAAGTCCTTGGTATACTATCTAAGAGAATGCTAAGTTGTTGTTAGTTTGTTTTGGTAAATCATTAAAAGCCATTCTTATCTAAGCTGATTTTAATAGATTACCTCTCAGTCTCTACAGGTCATTGCTAAAAAAATTCACAATTATTTTTTTTTTTTTAAAGTTGAATTCTTTTTACATGTATACATTTTTTAATTAGATCTTTAGGGGAAAAAAATTGAGATAAACAATACATGGTTATATTTTTAATGCTATTTAGGAGGAGGTAATTACTTTAGATTAGTATAATGTATTTCCTTACATTGTTTCCTTGCCTTTTATGATTTTGTTGTCAAATCATTTTGATATTTTATGCTGTAATACAAGTTCTATTTTCCATTAAATGTTGTAAAACTATCTAAGGTTTCTGTTGATGATTAAATATACTTCTCTGCCTAAATTTCTGTTGTAACCCTTACTTGTAAACAAGTGGATTAGTCAGAATAAATATGAAAAAAAATATATGTAAAAGCATTTTTTCACAAGAAAAAAAAAAATGGGTATTTAGCAAGGGAGGTAATTCAGATAAGAAACTAACCTACAATTAAAACCTTCAAAACCTCATGAACTTAAATCAGATTATTTGTTCAATGTTCATAATCTAGTTCATCATTTCTATTGATTTAGAAAATTTGACGTGCATGAATTATTTTGTCATTCAAGTCAAAAATGTCTTTTTAACAATTTGTTGTTTCCAGGAAAATCCTTCCTCTGCTATGTTAAAAACTCCAAAATGCTAGTTATATTTGTTGAAGTTTTAAGTCTGTTGCTTTTTACACAATAATTGTTGAATTAATAGTAGATTTACTTATTAACTTCATTGCTATACTGTATGTGCAAATGATTTTGTACTTTATGTCATGTAAAAAATAAAGTACTGAGGTGCATAAATGATCTGATTTACAGTTTGATTTGTTTTTAATGATTTATTTAGGTTACGAGATGTTGTATGAGGGGAGTGAAAGAGAACATATCTGTGATCATCTAATTCCTGGACATACCTACCATGTTCGTGTGGCCTGCTGTAGTACTGGTGGAAGAAGTGAGGTAAGTGTCAAACAAACAGTGATAAACTGTTGCAGTTGGAAATTTGTCAAAATTTAAGTTCCTAAGCTTGATTAGGTATAAAATGCATTGTTCTAAATGCAAGAGTGCAGGGTTTAAGACCAAGCTTCAACCTTGAAAGAAAAGTGGATACATTTGATAATTGAAACAACTTCTCTTTCTGAACAAAAAATTAATCTTTTCTGACTAATTTTAAGTCAACTTGAAACAACTACCCAATAAAGATTTTTTTTATAGAAATAAAATGATATCTGATAAAAGATTTGACTTTTCACCTTGGCTTACTTGTATATTTCTTTTTAGTTCTCAGATGCTTGTGTGGCAACAACCCAGGCAGTCCCACCTGGCCTATGCCAGGCTCCAAAGTTACAGGGCAAACCTAAAGCTACTTCTTTACATCTACGATGGAGTAAGTTTTCTCAGAAACTATTATAACTTTTTTTAGAGTTCATTAGATTGGTAGAAATATAAATGGTTTTCTCAGAAAGATTTTATTAAGCACAATGACTAGCCTTATCTCTATTTTCCTTGACAGTTTCCATCTCTTTTAAAAAATTGAAAATAGATGACTCACTCAAATTGAAATTCAGTAAGTAATCTAAAACAATTCTTGCTTTGCTCATTTCAAAAGGTTTGATGAAAGTAACTTATGATCAATTATTACAGATTATCCAGAGTATGATGGTGGTGCTGCTATCACCGAGTTTGCTGTCCAAGTTATATCTCCTGATAACACAAGTCGTGAGGTTTATCGGGGTCGTGACCTTGACTGTATAGTTGCTGGTCTGTCTCCAGGACGACCATATCTCTTCCAAGTTAGAGCAATCAACAGGGTTGGGGTAAGCTAAAGATTGATCAATGTTTAACAGGCTATTGTATAAAATCAGGCAGATTCTCTGGTCTTGTTGGCTCATGGTAAATTTTATTCCACTTAAGTTTTTGTTCCATTGTAATGTTTATATTATATGTATGTCAAATAGTAAAAAATTTTTTAATACCACAATGGATGAATCAGAAAACGATTTTAAAGTTGCCTAACAAAGCAAGCAAATTTTGCACCATAATATATAGTTTTTTTTCTATGACTTTCAATGCTTTCTGTGGTTAATCAAAAACCAACATACAACTTTGAGAAAGGATGCACTTTTGATGTATTATAGATAAAAATAGTTTGAAAATATAATTTGTTATGTGCCCCCCACTGCCTGGTTTTTGCATAGACATCCTCTTAAATGGCAAGAAGTTTGAGAGTAGAAAAAATTATAGATAGCTATTTCACATGTTATTCTTTCAGTATGAAATGAAAGAAAAATCTTTTTTCCTTTTTCCCTTTATTTCAAGCTATAAAAACTAGAACATATGGTCTATTTGTAAATAAGTTTATTGTACAATATTCTTTGAAGTTATTGTTAAAACCTGTCTTATACAAACTTAACATAGTTAAGTTATAAGGAACAGATGCCAACATACCTGTTTAACAGATCACATGGGAGGTTCTCCCCAATTTACACTGTCTCGTGTGGGAGATTGTACATGAAAGCAAATTTTATATTTAAAAATTTATTTTAGTATCTTTCACAGAAAATGTAGTAATTTATCAATCCAAAAACCTCCCACAAAAAATATTACCAGTATATTTTTATGTGGGAGATTCTGAATTTTTTATTGACTTGTTTGGAGTTTCCACTGAATGTTAGAGGGTTAACAGGTATGATGCCAAATATTTGTTGTTGAATGAAATTTATATATATATATATTTTTTTTTTTCACAGGGTGGACCATGGTCAGAGCCACTTGAGGTAGTGAGTGGAGCAGGGATACCTGACCCTCCTAAGACCCCTGTGATCCAGTGTCGATCTCCCCACAGTGCAATGGTACAGTGGGAAGCCCCTGTCAATAACGGTGCTACAATTACAGATTATAGGGTTGAGTGGCAACACAAGTCTGATCTTGACTTCATGCAGGTAGGTTTGCAGTGTAATCAATATACAGTTTTATATACCTTCAAGTTGGAAATCTTTTCCATACACCTTTGACCAGATAAAACTTGTATGCCTGTCTATGAGATATATTTCATGGCTGAAAGTTTTTTTTCTTCTGCTTATTATTGCTTTCAAGAAAAAAGTGAAGAACAGCAATAATTATTTTTCAGAAGTAATGTCATGATTTAGGTGGCTCAAAATAGTACTAGTATAAGTCAAATTTTATTGTCACTATATAAATTTATTAATGCAGACATGATTTTTTTTTTGGCTTTTTTGTGGAATTCCACTATTTCAAATCCCCAATTTACCATAAGGATTCCTTTTTTTTTTCTCAATGTATATCTACTTCTGATTTTGCCATTTTCTCCTTTGTTTGTTGACCTCGTAAAATCATTCTTGGATGATGACTTATGAACTACATTCAGCCTATACATACAGTCTTTTGATGGCATTTGATAAAAGCTGTGGTATAAACCCTTATTATTTTGTACTGTTTCTATATATCTACATCAGAATTTGTAAATACATGTACTTAAAAAACGGTAAATTAATAGACGATTTCTTTTATTTTCAGTTATATTTTGGTCCAAATCTTGGTTATGAAGTTAAAGGTCTGACTGCTGCTACTCTTTATAGCTTTAGAGTTCAGGTATGTTCACTTTATAATTTTTTTTTAGATCTCCAGAGGAACTTTGTAAACTGAAATCCACTCTAAACCAGAAAGCTTTTGAAGTTTCAATGCACTTTAAACCTAAATACAACTTTTCTCTTGATAGGCAATCAACAGTGCTGGGGCTGGTCCCTTTAGTCCTGTGGCCACAATGGTTACTCCCCCTTCTAGTCCTTCAGCAGTGATACACATACGAGCCACTGCCACTGCCACCACTATATCTCTCACCTGGAAAGAACCCAACTGTAATGGCAGTGATATTGTTGGGTATAACCTTGACATAGGTGAGAAACAGCTGATTTCAACTGGTGCCATTACAGAATATACAATCGAGGAGCTGGCTCCTGAGACTTCATATAAGTAAGTTCAACTTGTAAAACTGAAAAGAAATGCAAAATTAAAATGTATAACACAGTATGTGTGTTTTTTGATAAACTTATAAAATAGAGAATATTTAATGAGATTAAGTAATGCAATAGTGTAAAATGTGATTATTGGGAAATTACAATTTTTAACAGTACTACCTTCCCCTAAAAAAAAAAAAAAAAAAAAAAATGAAACATCAACAAAACTAACAGCCTGGTTCCACAGAACTTGAGAAATTTTATGGAATTGAGAGACTTTGATAGACTTCAAATGAGAACATTGAACTTTGCATTTTCTTAGACTTTAGCCAACAAAGATCCTGTTCTCCTTATGACCACATATTTTTATTTCAGAATACGTATACAGGCTGTAAATAGTATTGGTGTTGGTTCTTATAGTAGTCCTGTTAAAGTAACAACCCGACCTCTTCCACCGAACCCCTCCAAGTTAGAGTGTGTGTCATATGCACCCAACAGTCTTAAACTGAAGTGGGGGGATGGCAGAAACATGGACATGCTGACATTTACTGTAGAAATGGAGAAAGAAGATGGAAAGTAAGTTCACTTTCAGTCTTATACATATCTTGTTATTTCATGATTGTTGAACATTTATTTAGTATTCAAGGAAATATAACATTATTGTAATGTAATTCGATATTTTATTATACTGAAAATTATACCCCCAACAAGTGGTATATTAGAATCACCTTGTCCATTGGCCAGTCCGTATTTTATTGCAAATAACTCAATTCCAAACGGATTGATTGATTTCAATTTTGGTTTGTGGTTTTATGTAGATATGGCATATGTTTTATGCGATTTTAGTTGTTTCCCAATATTAACTTCCTGTTTTGTGAATAGCATAATAAGGGTACACCTAGAACAACAACATGTGCAACCTCATGTTCAGAAATAATTTCATGCAATCATGATGGTGTTTCCATCATGAAAACTGATTTATTCAGCAGGTCATAGTTTTCCTTTCCTCGTTTGTCTACCCTGGACTTGACTTTTTATGAGCAACTCGGCAGGTGATTCTCGAAAAGTAGAGGACGCTTACCCTACCGTTGCACCTGGTCCATGCTCCCAGTTTTTAGTGAAGTCCGAGTTGCTCATTTGCTTATGCTACTTTGTATGTATGATTTTAGTTACTTCATATTCTTTGTTGCGTATGTCTGTTTTCCATGTCTGGTCTTTGTCCCTGGATTACATTCTTTTGATTACCGCTATTACCTTGGTTCCCTTGATTACTCTTCCATTATGTAAAACCCAAATTTAAATCCACATTATATAACAATGCCCTCTGACCCCAAGAAAATTCTAGGATTTGGTATTGCTACTATTCATAACACTTCAGTGTACACTTTAAAATGAGCATCATTCAAGATTGATTTCATCTCAACTTTGCACATACCAGGACTTAATTCTTATGAGCTTTTAAAGTCCTTTTGACCTTCAAAGTTCAAAGTTCATAGGGGATTTTCACAAAAAAAAACAAAAAAAAAAAACTAAATGTATTCCACATTCCCTTAGTGCTTGTTGGTATTACAAACTAACTGTCTTTTTGCAGTAATGATTAAATTTATTGTAATGATTTCTACTCTTACAGTACTCCATAGGATAAGAAATGGAATTATATTTCAAGAAAAAGCTCATTTGATTGAATAACATTTAAATTGTTGCTTTTTTTTTCAGCTTCCAGATGGTGTACCAAGGTACATCAAATTCCTATAAAATCAACAAGTTACAAGAAATGACCAGTTATGACTTTCGGATATTTGCCAGTAATGCTGCTGGAAGTGGACCATACTCTGAAGTCTATACCTTCACCACACTAAAGGCACCACCACCTGTCCTCAAAGGTAAGCTTTATTGTAATTTGCTACCTGTACATGCAGGTATAGGCTTACTTTCATCTTTACCAGTACTAAGTTTTAAGGTAAAACACAGGTTCCACTACTTGTAACTTAAACCTCAATGCATGCACTCATAGGTAAATGTCCACTTATCTTCAAGCTTTACTCAAAGGTAAGGTCCTTTTATGCATCACTACCATGTCAATATCTATATAGTGTTCTGTTCATAAAGTCAGCCTTGCCCTGAATGCAAAGATGTTATCACTTAATGCAAAGGTAAGATACATACATTCTGCCTTAATTTGAAAGTAGAGTATACATAAAGGAATGGATGCAGTATTTTTGTTTAAAAACATAAACAAAAGGAAAAACTTGATAAATTGATAAATATTAAAACCTACTGAATTATTTCTGTTATAGCTCCCACAGTACAAGATGTTCAGTTACATACATGTCTGGTTGAATGGCATGGCTGTAAACCAATGGGCCCAGATACCATATCATATGTCTTACAGTTATACAGTCGAAATCATGACTATAGGAAGGTATGTTATGTCAAATCAGTATATCAGTTCTCAAGGTTGGTCAGTCAAACCATTGTTTGAAATACTGATTAAACAGTATTTATACCCCCAAAACCAAGTTTTTTTTATATATAGGAATCTACCTGTCTGCCTGCCCGCTTTGCTGTCCGTATGTTTGTCTGCCCACATATCATGCAAGTGCAACTTTTCCAAAACAACTCAATGAATTTTGATATGTGCTTATAGAAAATTTATGCATAATACATGTATGTAAATAAATGAATATAATTATTGGCCATTGCATGTAAAGGGAGATAATCAATTTGAATGCTAAAGCTTAATTTAAGTCATAATGGAGTGGAGTATTCTTATCATGAGCTTGCTCACAGTCTTTCTTCTTTTGGTGAAAATTTAGATTGTCAATTGAAATCTTTTAATTCAAAGTTTCTAAACTCAAATAAGCTCCTCCAAAAATTGCTTATTGCTTGTTAGGGCAAAAATATTTGGAAATCTGTCAGGTCATGTAAGGGCTTTTTTCCCATGTTTGCTCTGGATTTTTTGACAATTTTGATTAATTTATTGGTGTCATGAAAATATATATTGTGGTATAATTCTGCTGCAAATTCATCCTTAATTGGAACAGTAAATCATTAACACTTTTGGGAAGCTAAAGTAAGTTTTTTGCTACATTGTTATCTTGATCTTTTGTGATGTATGGAACTTTGAATGCTAAAAAAATGTAGAGGAGGGGGTTAAGGGGTAAAGGGCATATCATGTACTATTAATTTTATGGTAAAAGATCTGGGTCAGTCAGTGAAGAAGGGAACCAATTTATCTATAGACTTTATATGAAACATAATTGATATAACTGTATTTTTGTTCTTTAGGTGTACAGTGGACCTGAGACACAATTCTTTTTGACAAATTTAAACCCAAAGACAGACTACATGTTGAGAGTTTGTGCAATAAGACATTGTTCAGATGGATCGGGAGATGTTGTGGGTGCATTTAGTCCTAGTCACACATTCATCACACAGGGCCACGAACCTATTGTGTCATCAGAGAGCCATAAAACACCAGAAACAAATCTTGTTGAACCAAAGCAATTGACAGATCAGCAGTGTGCTGGGATTATTCTGTGTGGATTTGTGATTTTAGCCATTCTTGTAGCAATCCTGCTGCAGCATATAATTTCATGGTCTAGTGGGCATTCACAGGAATTATGAGAGGAAATGATTTCAATTTTAAATGTCTCCAGCATCTAGAATAAGGATGGCAAGCTACACATGATTATGGCATTGGATAATGCTAAAGATAAGGTGGATTTATGCTGCATTAAAACACGTGTTCATCATGCTAAAGGAATAAGGAGATGCGTTATTTTGTGTTCAATTGCATACATATATCATCTTAAAGGTTCGGAATAGACATTATTATGATCATATTGTGTTGTTGAGGTATTTCTACTTTCTTAACCTCAATAGGTGGAACTAACTCAATAGTTTTTTTCCACAATGAGGTTTTATTTTTCTGCCTTTTCACTTGTTATTAAGCTATTGTCATGTCAAATCAATTTTGTTGAAAAAAAAAGTTTCCCTTTTTGTTAATGGGTTTTAACTTTCATCTTGGTATTTATTATATTACACGTTACATGATTGGCTGATTTTAAAATTGTTGTTTCATTGTTAAATGTGATCTGATTGGCTGACAGAGTTGTTATATGAGCTCATTGTTGTAGCTTTCTGTGAATTGATGATCAAGTAGTAGAGTTTTGACCAATCATTAATCAATGTACAAAAATAAATGTATTTATTTTTTTTTGTTAATTTTTTTGAATGAAATGAAAAATGTTGATATCTGCTTCCATGACATGGTTTTATCAACCAAAAATCAATAGTAGTTGAACTGCTTCTGTGTAGTTTAAAATAGAATAGGTATTGGTCACTAGATGTCAGACTTTGCCAAAAATTAATAATAATATATTTAATTAATAAATATTTATTTTGAAAGTAGAGATTATATGGTACTTTGTCATACAAGAATTTTGCAATGGATGACCAGATTTAGAAGGCAAATTTGGTGGATTTATGGTAGGAATCATATTGTGATAAAATCAATGAAATGTTTCACATTAGTTTGATAGGAAAGAAATCTTTTGAAGTGCATTTTCATTGCATTATTATATTCATAATAGTTCTTGCACAATTTTTACTGACAGGTATCCAATAAGATACTGATTTTGCCCACTACAAGTTAAATGATAAGACCATTATGTAAATGTTGTCCATTTGAATACTTAAGCCCTTGCAAAAGGAGTGCAAACACTCCATGGTAAAACTAGAAGTGACTCGTACTTCGGCATCGAGCAATGCACATGCATGATTTAAAATCTGATCTGGGTCTTGGGATGGTCTGTATTGGTAGGAATTCTGAAAGGATGTATACAAACCAGGGTTTTTTGTCAAACTTGTCTTCTGTATTCGAACAGATGTGAAAACTAATTATTTATTTTTATAGGAAATACGAAATTGTATTTCATTTACATAGAGATATTAGGGGCTGTAGGGGATATGTTATTTTATATGAAGTGGATGAACTACTGAAAATAAATGATGTGATAATAGAAGTTGAATCATATTCTTACTGTATATGATTGACTGCAATCTGATTTATTTCATTTTTTTGTACTGAATGCAAAGGTAATTAAATACAAATACAATATGTTTATTTTCACTTGTAAAACAGCCGAAAAAATGTCTATAGATTAAAAATGAACTTCAATAGAAATGGTTACTATCCAGTATAAGTTTGTCTGGGATGTGGTTTTCCCACAAAATCATGAATTTCCACCTATACCAATTTTGATTTTATTGATGCAGTTCTTGATTTTACTGTTTTACTTTCATATTGGCCAATTTCCCTGTAGTTCCTTGGATCTCATCCTTTGTTTGACAAAAAATATTTATATCTATTTGTTACTGATCAAGTACAATTTATAAACCATAATGAGTGTCCTCCTCCTTAAGATTAATTATAAGTTTTCATAATCAGATTGCAGCTATGATTATACAGTAAGCTATAAGTTATTTTCAATTGTAAAAATATGTTGTAAACATTTTTGTTATTCTCTTGCCCTTTAAAGTTTATGTGTTTGTTATTTATGTTAAGCATGAATTTAATGACTACTGCAATTAAAAAAATATTTTCAAATGCATGGCTTTTGACTTCTTTTTTAAAAAGAGACTGCAAAAGATCTTTCAAAATATGTTAGGGAAAAAGGTCTTGATAAAAATCCATTGTGTTCCCTTCTATTTCAGACGTACAAAAAATGTGGAGAAAATGTTCCTTCCTTTTTTATGCATTATGATCAAAACACAGTATTGTTTAAAAAAACATCTTTGATTGACATTACTTTGCTTTTGGTTACACATGTAATACAAGTTTTGTCTTGTGGTACATTGAGTTATTACAAAAGTATGGCCTATATGCTCCCATTCATGCTTGAGCAGTATTGAATTTGCTAGGAAATTACTTTCATCGAACCCTGTATTTTTTAGTGTTGACCACACCTTCTTTTATTGCGTAGAATGATTTCATTATTAATGCAGGAGCGGACTGAATTTCTATCAAAGCCAGTGAAAACATTCGTATTCAAAATGCTGCAAAAGTCAAGATATATATGAAGGCACAGATTCATAAGCTGATTGTATGCACAATAGTCATTGAAGTATACAAGACATGTTACTTCAGTTGAAATACATTCAGGCAAATATTTTAAAGGGAAGAAATTCTACCCATAAATGTTTACCAGCAATGAACATGAGATACAATGTAGCAGATGCCAATTATGAAGACACATCATACTAGACATTGCTTTTGACTAAATGATTAATTGCAAATTAAAAGTTTAATGGTAGATACATGTAAATCATGCATTTAATGGTGTAGACTTTAAACCAATGGTCATTAGATCTTGCTTTTTACTAGTTGGGGCTTACAGGTGTTAAATTTTTATCTTACAAGCCAAAGAGTTTGTGTACCAGTAGTGACTACCACCTTTAACGACTCATTTGAAGTTCTTACACATGACTATAGATCAAGCTTATATGTAAGTCATTGCAGATGACCAATTATATGTTTTCAATATTTCAAAATATACTTTGTCATTAATATTCACAATGTTGGCAAGAGTTGTTGAAGAAATGTTTACAACTGTTAGGGAATAATGTATTAAAAGTACTATTATAGTTTGGTATCAGTTCTCTTTATCTACCAATTCACTGGCCAGCTATATTGTCAGTTGAAGTTTTATTCTTATTGGAGATATTTTTCTGTTGTTAATCTTACCAATGATAACCATATAAATTGTTATCTTTTAATAGTGGTAACTGCTAGTGGCATTTAAGTATATTGGGCATTTTTATCGACATGGAATTTTCTATATTGACTTGTAGTTAAGCTTCTTAGATTTGGTTAATAGGGAACAGTTTTAAGTATTAAGAAGCATAAGATCAAATTCATGTTTGCTTTTTTTGTTTATAATCATAAAATTGTATCATCAAAACTGGATTAAATTTGAATAGGTTGTATTACATTGTAAGAGACAGATAGATATTTTTTTTCTTTCTGGCAGAGTACCTACCCAGAAGTTTACCCTACCAAACGTATGTCTTATCAAAAATTCAAAATTTTATGTTTTATTGATAAGTGAGCATTTTACATGGAGTAGAATTGTGATCTGAGGAGTAAAAATGGATAAAAGAGTAAAAATCTTTTGTATTGCCATCCTTACCTGTTATGGCGTCACTTGATTATCAGAATGATGGCAAATTTTTTCACTTACCCATAACAATGAAAGGAATTTTTAGTTACTTCCTATCTGTTTACGAATAGAATACACAAGTTGATACAAAATAAGCTTTTTACACTCCCTCTTTTTACTGACTTTGTGTAGTAAGAATGTTAGATTTTTTCCCACTTAAGAAGCAGTAGTTCATTGACATGAATACAGTTTATTTCCATTCCTTTGGACCATTGTTAAAATGATTGAAGATTTGACAGAAGTATCTTTTATTGATATTTTAAGATATTTTACCCATGTGTAATTCAGTGGTTGTATAAATTTATGGCTTGAAATCAAGAGTTCATACTAAAGCTATAACACACTAGCCATATGAAACTTAATTGTATGTACTATATCAATTGGAATGTGAAATATGTGACCAAGCATTCATTATTGTAAAGCAATCAGAGTAATATTGTATATTGGTAACAAGTTTAATTGGGAATTGATAGAATTAATAGTATCTATCCTTGTGACCAACATGAGTTTCCTCCCTTGTTATTACTACATGTACATATGTATAGACATGTAAGAATATTGAGAAAAGGTTGATACCTGTTTATTCTTGGCCTAAATTTTAGATATAGGACTGATTTTGAAGCTTATTACTATTGATTTACAAACAATAACAGTTAGAAACACGTTTTTGTTTGGCTTAAAAATAACTGACAAAACAAAAGGTCTGAATTCTTTTGCCATACATATCTCTCAAATTACTAGCAATTCTACATCAGTTGACACAAAGAGCAAAGGAAAGACCAATACATTGCCATTTAATGAGAATTTCAAATGTCTACTTGGCTGAAAGTGTCTGAACTTATCAAAATTATACTGTAATTTTTATTGACAAATTAGAATAATTTTTTTTTCTCTTGTATCTTTTAAACAATTGAAGTTTACAACTGTTTTGTGATCAAAACTTTGTATGTAAGCATTTAGCCCAAATTATGTTTGTATCTTGTTCCATGGTGCTGAATAACACGTCATATGATTATCATTTGACAAGTCACATGTCTTCCATGTGCTTTGTCACATGACTTGAATATGATCACATAGTATAGAGAAACCATTCATTGAGGATAGGGATTTGTTCATTGTTAAGTGTTTTTTCCAGTTAAATTTTTGTCTCTTTCTTTTCTTAAGTTGTATTTTAATTTGTTCATTGCATTTACTAAGATTGTTAACTGATTCATTTGTGACAAAGTCTTTAATGACAAGTTCCAATGAAAAAATACTGCTGTTTTAAAATCAAGCTCTGCTTAAGAAGGGGAGATTATCCTTTGTCATGTGATAATTGTTTTCAGGTAGTATATTTTCTATGTAAACCGTTGATTAATTTCTATTTATTACTTATCTATGTCAATAAGTAATCTCCTAGTTATCTTACAAACAAGGAAGTAAATCAGTGACATGAATATTTGTGCCATTGTATACCCATACTTTGTCTACTGTGTAAACAATATTAATTTTTTTTTAATGTAAAACAATTCAATCCATTTGCAAAGTCTATTGTTATAAACTTGTGTAACCTGAACAGTATAACCAAGTGGAATAAGTGATATTTTTTTTTAAATTGCAAATCGCACTTGGAATTCAACTTTTTCATTAGAAATTTTGCATTGGTCTCTTATACAGCCAGTAGGATGTTTTATATCCATCATTATGGAATTCTGCAACTATAAATACCTGTACAGATTTATTCATTAATGGCCAGTGTAGAAATGTGCAATAAATTTCAATTTACATTAAAGACAGAATATACTGATATTTGTGTATTGGCTTTCTAGCTGATTGTGTATTGAATGTAGGGCTGTCCATGGTTGTTATCATTTTTTTTAACTGAAGACAAAAAAGCATTAAAATCTAAGAAGGAAAATGACTTGTAAATTAATATTGAAATATTTACCTTGATTGATTGCCAGGAATAGAAGATGTAAAAAATTACAATATAAAAACTTTAAAAAAATGTAATTAGAAGTTTTTTTGAAATGGTCTCCACTCAAATTGCAAGCCTGAAAAAAGTATTAAAGACATTTTCTGTTTGAATTGATCAGTTTACCTTTGTCTTTCGAAATTATTTTTTATTTCTTTGTAGCATGACTTATGTATTATATCCTGTTCTAGCATATCTTTTGTTTTGTTTATATAACTAGGTTCACTATAGACTGTCTCCACACTGAATTGTATATGTTGCATGCATGAGGAATCTCATTGAATGATATTGGCATTGATTGATGGATAATTTGTTTTTTTTTTGTTGAATTGCTTTTGTTTGGACTTGTAATGAATAAGTTCAACAGGGTTAGAAATATAAACACTTTCAAGAGACATGCTCATTGAAATTTTCTTATTCTTTGAAATAGATTGGCAGAATTCAGTAATTAGATAATCATGATTTTTGTGAATTTTTAAATGAACATTTTGGCAGGTATCAATTTTTGCATTATTTGTTCATTATGGCAGTTATTTATTTTTTCAGTATTCAAAATTACTATGTAAATTTAAGTATTAAAAATCAGATTTATGAGTACTGTATTTTGGGCATTTTTGTTCACTGTAAAAATGTCAAAAACTGATTTGCTTACAGTAATTGATGCAATTTGTAGATCTAGCCCTGTTGTAGAATGAGTTGGATATATATGATGGCTGTTCTTCCACAATTGTTTCTTTATGATATGAAAAAAAAATTGGTTGTTGTGAAACCTTTTGTCAGGGTTTATTGTTTTATCTGAAAATATTAAAACCTACATCTCCAGATATAAAAGTGAATTTATTCATAGTGTTCTACTTGACTAATTGATGTACCTTGTAATTCTAAATTTGGGAATTAAATGATTTATCTCTCTTCAAGCATTAGATGTAAAATTTCATTTATTCATTAGTTTCAATAAGAATTGGTTTTTTTTTTGTAGAAAAGGTAAATTCAGTTGCTTTTCTTTGCTTAAGGAGGTAACCAAGGGTAAGGGACAAAACTCTTGAAATCAGTGATATGTCTGTATCATATTCAATTTCACCAAGGCCTGTGAAGCTTTCATTTGAAACAGAATGAAATCAGTCTAAGTTACTTTGATGCTTACATAAGATTGATGTAAAATGGTGAATACAAATGTTCCAAATATTTGTAAGAGTTGTGTCCCTTACCCTAGGTCTAATTTCTTAACTAATGGTACAAAGCAAACAAAATAAATGTCTATTGATGAATTAGTTAACAGTTTTATGCCTGTCTTTGTTCAAATAGTTGTTAATATATTTATTAAAATGTAATGTTGGGTCATAAGTAAATATATAATATATATATTCTATCAATAAAACTTTTAAATCTTGTTTCCATTTTGTGTTATTCATTAGAAGAACATAAAAATAAAGCAATGTGTTTGAAAATAAAACAACAAATTAAACACTTTTCAGTGAATACCATTACTTCGTACTGCCAAGTTTGCACTAATGCAAATAATGATTTGTCTTGCAATTTGCTACTTGATAATGAGCAGTCTGTCTGAGGTCTGAAGATTGCAAAATCATTGATCATTAAAGGGAATACATAAGTTTGTATATGTTAGATTTCAACAGACATACTGTGCCACATGGAGATTTGCTGGTCCCAATCAGAGGTTACACATTTTCGAACCCTCATTTGAAGTAAGAAAAAATGATAAAAAAAAACAAAAAAACGAACAAAATGGGTCACATTGATGAATTGCATTGTGTCCAATATGTGGCCAACAATTTAGACAACAATATCAATACCATCTATGACAACCAAAGTTCATGGTATCCATATAACCGGCTTAAAACATTGCATGTTTATGTTCTTGGTCAAGTCAAAGGACAAAAAAAACTAGAAATGCTTGAAGCCCACAAAAAGATTACCCATGCTTCATTTGATTTGAATACATGTATATACTTATTTTATTCCCTGGAAATGTAATCAACTAAGGCATAACTTTTTCAGGTTTTAGACTTTGCCAAATCATGGTTTCTTATCAAATGAATGCTGCTGTTTTCGTCCTATTGTCTTATGTTTAAGCTGTACATAAAAGGAGATATATAGTAGCAAATGAGGCAAAATTGAATGCACAGCACTAGAACAGCGCTTTTATTGCTGTTATTCATTCATGCATCAGATATTTTTATAAAGGCGAGGTAGCATGCAGTGCCCCCTTATTATTTTTTAATAATGGTATATAGAAGAAATCTAAAACATATTTGTTTTTTGATAAATATGAATTTGTTGAAACTGGTTTTATACCATCAACCTTCAAATGCCATTTTAATGAGTTCATGATTGTGTACCTTGGGAGAAAAACTAGGTCCACGCGACTCATGCCACTCACGTTATAAATATTAAACATATTGTTACAAATTAATTGATGGTATTTATGGTTTATCATGACCCATTGTAGGGTGTGTTTCGATTGGTTAAATTAGTTTTTCCTATTTTGTAAATTACCCAGTAGGGTGAGAGGACACAGCTATTATCATGAACTTCATATTTTTTAATTCAAATTGTCTGAATAGTTACGAGAGGTCAAGATTATTTTTTTTAGAATGGGTTTCCACTGAGGTTTTAAAAGATAGTGAGCTTGGTCAAAATATAAGATTCGGGGCGCCCGTTTCAGAAGAAGACCTTTCTTTAATGATAAAACAAACTGAGAATCAGAACCCTAAAAATAACACAAAATGGGCGTTCAACGTTTTTGAGAAATGGCGTTTAAGCAGAGAAGGGGTGGTGCCAGAGCTTCTAAATATGAATTCAGATGACATGGATTTCTGGCTGCAACGTTTTATCGTCGAGGCACATAGAAAGGACGGAGTGGAGTACCTACGAAAGTCTCTATATCTCATTACATGTGGATTGCTCCGATATCTTAGAGATGCTGACGTGAACGATAAAAATTTCTTGGATGAGCAGAATCTTAACTTCTGTAAATTTCGGAAGATTCTGGATGCTCGTATGAAGATGCTGATAGAAAAGGGAATCGGATGCGAGATTAAAACAAGCAGAACCAAGAACCCAAGAACAGGAAGAATCGATGTGGAGAGAAAAGGTGTTCGGGAAGGAGTCGGCAGAAATGCTTCAACGAACCATGTTTTTTTTATTCCGCCAAACTATTTGGACTGCGTGCATACGTTAAACCATAGCAATCAATCAAATGTTTCGTTTAAGTCAGTTGAATGGCGAACGCCGTGACCTACAATGCAGCCAATTTGTTGTTGGGGTGAAAATGGTACACCATTTGTGCAGTTTATTGGAAGACAATCAAAAACCTTTAAAGGGGGACTTGGTCACATGAATATCACCAATCAGAATATTGAACACTACTGTAAACCAGGTAATATTATGTTATTTCATCAATAGTTTGAGTGAATCTTGTATCATTAAAATTTCATCACAACGATGTGCATAAAATAAATCGACTAACAAGAAACAAGAAACACACATATATTGGAATTGTACAACAAATAATCTTGTCAATATAAAGTGAAATTGTAGCATATTTTTCTTTTCATCATTTTCTCAAGTTTATATTTTTTGTAAAAATATACTCAGTTTTAAAACGAAGGTTTTTTTTAAGTATGCCGCCAACACATTTGGATAACTTTCATAATTCACTTATTTTTTTCTTTTCCAAGTCTTGTCTTTTCCGTCTGTAGCGCGACCCCATCGGGTCTCTTTCGAAAACCTTTAGATGTTGTTATTATCAGGTAGAAATGTGCATATCGTAGCAGGAATTCAATCAGACTATATTAGAAGGCGTCACTTGATGACATATTTTTTTTCATCATTTGTCACAAAATTGTTCTGGCAAAACTCTTCTTGCATTTTAAATCAAATATCCTTGAAACTTTTCATGCTTGTGTATTATTATACATGTATAAAGATGCGCATACCGTTTCGGCAAGTGGACCAGACTATTTTTTAGGAGTTAATAACCTTTATTACTTAAAACTGTTGATCCTTTGTGACAAAATTGCTGTGAGCGCAACTCCTACATTTTAAATCGGATATATTTGAAACCGTGCTTGCTTATTATTATCTTGTCTGGATAATTCTTTTTCGTTCGCCAGTCAACTGACTTAAACGAAACATTTGATTGATTGATTGCTATGGTTTAACGCCCGAGCAGCAATATTTCAGCCATAAACATTTGAAATACTGTTAAAGTGCGAAACAAACTCTGAAAATCCTTCTTGTTTCTTATTAAATCTCGTTATTTTATTTTGTTTTTATTAAAGCAGGTTTTTCGCTTTCCTAAAATCCATCGATTTTTCCTTTATAGGTGAACGCTGTATCGCTGATTTCTTTAAAGTCCACCTTGACGCATTAGCAAACGACGGAAAGTTTTATAGGAGACCACTCAAAGGTATCCCCGGAAAACCAATACGATATGGAAATCAGCCGCTTGGCATAAATAAGTTGAAGTCATTTATGAAGGTGATTTGTACCAAGGCAGTATTGTCCGGTTACTTCACAAATCATAGCTGCAAACGCACGTGTGCAACATAGCTGTACAATGCAGGAGTCGATGAGCAGGAGATTATGGCCAGGACAGGCCACAGATCTCAAACAGGGGTAAGGAAATGCAAGAGAACATCTGCCGAAATTTCAACGACCGTGTTCAAGCATTGAAGGTTCTACCGAGTCGTCTGTAGCTCCACAAAAGAAACTTCGTACTGACGGAATGGAAGAGGATATTTCGAACAAAAGGTGTGAAAATTCCAACAGTGGTCAAATTTTTCACGGATGCATTGTATACTTTCATGCTTAAACATGGAAAAGAACCAAATTAAATTTAAATTCTATAAAATAATCATTATTTTCTTTTTATGAAGTTATTTTAATCGAGGTTTAACACGTATTTATGAATAATCTATCAGGGAAGTCTTCTCTTGTGCCATTTTATTTGTAGTAAAACATTTTGACTTATCGCTGTGCTCTTGACAAGTGTCTTAAATGGTTACGTTTTCGTATTTTATGGTGATCCGGAAATTCTTACTGAAGGGGTGGAACCATAAAACTAGATCATTTGTAACTGTTTTGTAACTGACAGACAGTTATTGACAATTATTTAACTCCACCCCTTCACAAGTGTTCTTGTATTGGTAGCACACTCAGAACAAAGGACATCTTGGTTAAACGTGTCACAAGCTGAGCTATCAAATTACCACGAAAGAACGGTTCCTGACAGTATATTCATTATGCCATTTCCTCTGTAAATTATACGAATAATCTGTAGTGAGATAATTATCCGTGTGGTTTTAAGTGATCTCAAAATAGTCTATCAACTAAGACAGAAACACACAAATGCTAATGAACTCCCGAGAAACCCGGCCTCGTGCGGGTCCGGGTGTCAAAGGAATAGGCCCGCAGCAAGCTAAGCTTGTCGAAAGAGGTGCTAAGAACCCATGCCGGGGGCTAGAGCGCTCTACCCATAGAGTAAATGGGTTGTGTGCCCCAGAGATGGATTGGGGTACCCTTGGCGTGTTACATGCTGGGGTTGTCAGGCTATAATACGGAAAACCTGACCGCCAACCATAGTGGTGCACGTTTTGGGAAATATGCCACGTTCCTCGCACGTTATAGAATCCTGCTATAGTATTCGATAGGAGTAGGAACCTTTGCGCTCCACTACAGCAGGCTTAATTGCCCAACCTTACCAATCGCTCCCTATTTCTAGTGGCAATCAAAATTTTTCGACCCTATTATCCTTGCGTCCCATCCCATTTTTAATTTCATCATCATTTCATATTCATTTTATCATTATATTCACGTTCATCGCCTGAACATACCTGAGCTATTGCTGCATTGGCATTAAATCCCAACAATTAACCATCAATCGAGAAAACCGTTTTCAAACAGGAGCGCGTGCGTATGTACTGGATTTGTTAGCGATGATGAAATTATGAAATTACCAAAAAAAAAAAAGAAAGAAAAAAACAATTTGAAAATAAAGAAATCACTTGTTAACAAATTATGAAATAATCTTTTTATGATACATTAAATATCAATCAGATTAACAGTTGTAATTGCATGAGGGCAACCAAATGTCTCACTAAATGTTAGAGCACCCAGATAGAAATTTGTGGTAATTGATGTAATAATCAATAGCAGTAGTAACAAACCCCACTTTTAGATAATGATAAATATCTCTACCCCACTAACAGTGACGCCATTTCCATTAGCTAATACACAGCTAATAGGCCCACAGCAAGCTAAGCTTGTCGAAAGAGGTGCTAAGAACCCATGCCGGGGGCTAGAGCGCTCTACCCATAGAGTAAATGGGTTGTGTGCCCCAGAGATGGATTGGGGTACCCTTGGCGTGTTACATGCTGGGGTTGTCAGGCTATAATACGGAAAACCTGACCGCCAACCATAGTGGTGCACGTTTTGGGAAATATGCCACGTTCCTCGCACGTTATAGAATCCTGCTAATCCTGAAAATAAAGAAATCACTTGTTAACAAATTATGAAATAATCTTTTTATGATACATTAAATATCAATCAGATTAACAGTTGTAATTGCATGAGGGCAACCAAATGTCTCACTAAATGTTAGAGCACCCAGATAGAAATTTGTGGTAATTGATGTAATAATCAATAGCAGTAGTAACAAACACTACTTTTAGATAATGATAAATATCTCTACCCCACTAACAGTGACGCCATTTCCGTTAGCTAATACACGAATACTAACATTTTTCTGTTCAGTTGTTTGCCGTTGAAGTTAATTGTTTTGATTACGTTGCGTGCTCTTTAGTGACTGTCCAGAGTATGTTAAGTTCCTACTCAAATCGGCTTTTAATGACAATTCACGGTCCAATTTTGTGTCAAACTCCAGCAATAATGCTAATGAGATAAAGCAGTTATGCCAATGTTTTGAAATATATTTTAACCTAAAAAAAGTCTATGCAATGATTATGAACAAATTAAAAATTTTTAAAATCCTTAATTTTTAATATCAGAAGGATCGGATTATTTTTTCTGAACACTAGTCATCACATATTACATGCTAATTCTCCATAAACAAAAAGATAATTTGATTCCTGTCTTACGAATTAAATGATAACATGTTTTCTATACAAAAACCCTAACTGTGACCGCAATTGTTTTCATACTAAAAGCTGAGACAACAGGCTACATGATGATACCTATATATTAAGTTTTTTCATTTGCGATATGACAAAATGACATAGAAGTTCAAATAATTGAGCCACAAAATCTATAATTTTTGTTCAATTGGGGTACAAATGTAGGCTAATAATGAAAAAAAAACAATCCGAGAATATATTTTGGTGACTAATGTATTCATAAATTGGAGGTATAAAAGTTCCTAAACACAATGAAGAAATTCGTTCTATTTTCCAAACAGAAGAACTGAATATGCTTTTCGAATTTGTTTAAAGAAAAAAATGAAAAGATGGCGATTTTTTTTAAAGCATACAAACTAAAAACACTATGATATGATGTTCTCATCTTTTGATAAGGTTACAAATCTCAAAGACTGCATTCAATGCAAAATTTCAACTTTGAACGAACGTAACTGTGATACAATTTGTTCGCTAGTACGGAGCATTGTAAAATCAAACATTTCGTAAGAAGACAACGAGACGATAATACCAGGTAGGTAGGTTCGATATAAAGGCAATTTCTAAATCATTTCGAATTTATTAGCCGAATCAACTATAGCATTTACAAATAACTTGCAAACAAAAATTCTTAATTTACATTTAAAACAATGCATAATGAGATTATTGACACCTTAGGCATGTATTTTAGAAACAAAAGATTTTTGAATTTTTTTTAAAATTACCGATGAAACAACTGACATATCGAACCACGAATTACTTTCCTTTCGTTTCAATCTGAAGCTGGTTGTATTAACTGCTTTTAAGTTCGTCAACCATTGAATTCAAAGAAATTTCTGACTTTGTTCATTTAAACACAACTTTTTAGGACAGAATAACTAAAGCCAGCATTGCTTCGCTGAACACCACGACACAGAACTCGCCAAATACTGCGGACAGGGTATTTATGGGACAGGAGACAGTCAGGTCATGTAAAAGAGTAGGAGTCCAAGCTTGGATTGAGAAAATATACATATTAGCTTTGTATGTTCGCCGATACAGTCTTGTTCTGAAATTAAGCATTACTGAAGTCTGCAAGTTTCCTCCCGATCCGTTACATGGCAGGCTCCTTAGACATATAGGCAAACAATTTTGAACTTGTCTTCGAAAAAGTAGAAACTCCCAGAAAAAGTGCAAAAACTATGCTAGATAGGCAGAGCGTCACAAATGCTATGAAACACTTTAAGATCCGTTTCCTGTTCCTTGCGCCCCGTGCAGGTCCGGGTGTAAAACAAATAGGCCTGCAGCAGCACTAAGGGTCGGACAATTTAGCCTCCTGTGGCGGAGCCCTATGGTTCCTACTCCGGGAGAATACCACTGAAGGGTTCTTTAACGTGCGAAGAACGTGGCATCTTTCCCAACATGGTGCACCACTATGGTTTGCGGTCAGGTTTTCCGTATTATAGCCTGAAAACCCCAGCGTGTAACACACCAGGGGTACCTAATTCCACCTCCTGGGGCACACAAACCCAGTTGCTCTGTGGGCAGAGCGTCTAGCCCCCGGTTAGGTTTCTGAGCACTATTTAGTTGCCTTTTACGTCAAGCTTAGCGTTGTTGCAGGCCTATTCTTTTGATACCCGGACCTGCACGGGGCCATAGAATCAAGATGGCGGATAAACAATACATTCAGTGCAAACTTCTTGTAGAAAAAAAATAAATATGAAATCTCTTTCAGATCTCGGATGTAAGAACAAACAATTATTGTATGAGAGTTGTAGTACAGAACGACATAAATAAAATGGCAAGTTTTTCAAAGGAAGTTATGAGTAATTACAAAAAAAACCCTGCAAACACGCCGCGGTGAATTCGAGTATAAGAGCCAGATATATTGGAATGAATAATTATACATTTCATAATATAGACCTACAAAACAATTAAACACAAATAAAAATTTGTAGCCTTTTTTGGGGGTGTATGACATTTTAAAGAATTTGCATGATTCCTACAAAGACTATTACTTAACTCTGTATACTTTTATTTATCATTATTTCTACCTTTAAAATGTGGCCCCTTATAACTTTATTTATTACTATAATATGTAGATTTGTATGAAAGAATATAAATATCACTGGCGGACTCCCAAGGAAAGAAATCCATTTTATGCATTTTACTAATTCATTCCATTTCAAGCGGGGTGTAGTTATTATTATTATTATTAGCTTAACATTATTTATAGTTTAAACTATTTTTTTTTCATTTCTTGAGCAACAACAATATTGTACATGTACTATGGAATCGAACACACATCAAAAAGGGACTTGGACATGCATGTAATTTTTTTTATTAAAAAAGGCAAACCTTTTCTTTAAAAATGATTTGGTGTGTTAAAAGTTTTTTTTATGTCAGTCGGGACGGGGGTTTTATTTGTCTTGTCAAAATTATCGTTCCATTTGTACAAAAAAAAACAAAAAAAAAACGCAGAATCAAGTCAAAATATGAGCCAATTTTCCAATTTATGAGCAAGTAAAGTAGCCTTGAATATAGAAGATTCTATTGATTTGTAATGATGTATAAGACATCTACCATGACTTTGCAATATTGGCTGACATTAAAGAAAGTTATTGGTATTTCATTCAGCAAAAACGTACTTAAATGAATTGCTTAAGTTAGATTTTAGATTTAGAAATGCCATAAAGGTTTCCTCCATTCCCATTGTAGAACAGAAAATAGCATCTAATCTCGCGGGTGTACGTTAGACAGGTTGGCGTGCCTTGTTATGTTACATACTCTTTTCATGAAAAAAATTCGAGGATAAGATCACCAGTGATGCCTTCTTCACTTCAGATGTTACCCTTGTGTTCTATTTTTATTAAAATGATCGAGTTATATTCTTCCCTCCAGCATAATAACACTCCCGGAAAATGGTGATTGCAAATAACTTCATCGATTAAGCTAAATGTTTATGCATCTGCAATTTTACGATTCACAACGAAATATTTTTTACACTTTGATCGTGTTGTACATTTGAATCCCTCTTCGAGACAAAATATACAACAAAATTCGTGTCAAGTCATTCTAAGAAGATTGAATCACTTAGAAAGCAAACACAAAGAATTTCATTTCAGGCTCTATTCTTTTATTTTAAATTTATACATATTTGATTCTGATCTGTAAATATGATTTCAAGCCAATAAAAGTCAAGAAAATGATGATCAAAAGCAATTTAGTACCTACCTTACTAGACCAGGGTGCCCCATGCTGGTCTTGGTGTCAAAAGGAATAGGCCCGCAGCAGCGCTAAGCTTGTCGTAAAAGGCGACTAAATAGTGCTCAGAACCCTGGCGTGTTACATGCTGGGGTTGTCAGGCTATAATACGGAAAACCTGACCGCAAACCATAGTGGTGCACCGTGTTGGGAAATATGCCACGTTCCTCGCACGTTATAGAATCCTGCTATAGTATTCGATAGGAGTAGGAACCTTTGCGCTCCACTACAGCAGGCTTAATTGCCCAACCTTACCAATCGCTCCCTATTTCTAGTGGCAATCAAAATTTTTCGACCTTAGTATCCTTGGGTCCCATCCCATTTTTAATTTCATCATTATTTCATATTCATTTTATCATTATATTCACGTTCATCGCCTGAACATACCTGAACTATTGCTGCATTGGCGTTAAATCCCAACAATTAACCATCAATCGAGAAAACCGTTTTCAAACAGGAGCGCGTGCGTATGTACTGGATTTGTTAGCGATGA
The DNA here is from genome assembly GCA_037379345.1 of Perna viridis. Lineage (NCBI taxonomy): Eukaryota > Metazoa > Mollusca > Bivalvia > Mytilida > Mytilidae > Perna > Perna viridis. Next base: position 40,460,517 of record CM074512.1, on the reverse strand, counting down.
TGAAATTGTGAAATTACCAAAAAAAAAAAAAAAAAAAAGAAAAAGAAAGAAAAAACAATTTGAAAATAAAGAAATCACTTGTTAACAAATTATGAAATAGTCTTTTTATGATACATTAAATATCAATCAGATTAACAGTTGTAATTGCATGAGGGCAACCAAATGTCTCACTAAATGTTAGAGCACCCAGATAGAAAATTGTGATAATTGATGTAATAATCAATAGCAGTAGTAACAAACCCCACTTTTAGATAATGATAAATATCTCTATCTAACAGTGACGCCATTTCCATTAGCTAATACACGAATACTAACATTTTTCTGTTCAGTTGTTTGCCGTTGAAGTTAATTGTTTTGATTACGTTGCGTGCTCTTTAGTGACTGTCCAGAGTATGTTAAGTTCCTACTCAAATCGGCTTTTAATGACAATTCACGGTCCAATTTTGTGTCAAACTCCAGCAATAATGCTAATGAGATAAAGCAGTTATGCCAATGTTTTGAAATATATATATCAGAAGGATCGGATTATTTTTTCTGAACACTAGCCATCACATATTACATGCTAATTATCCATAAACAAAAAGATAATTTGATTCTTGCCTTTTTTTTTCATACTAAAAGCTGAGACAATAGGCTACATGATGATACTCGGGTTTATCTAAGTAAAAGATAAACCAATTTAATAAAAGAGAAATTAATCTATTCTTTCACAACGTTAAACCGGAATCCGTTCCGGATGTATCCCGATTTTATATTTACGTCTAACGCTGCCATATTTTTTGAAACACCACATCAAAACAGATAATCAATCCAAGCCATCCTCCTTAAAACGCAGCATGAAACCTGCCAAAAGAAAACGAGCAGCCCCTAGAAGGAATCAACAATACGGAGATGCTACAAAAAACCAGAAAAAGAAGAAGACTTTGCAGACTGCTCAGACGTCATCGTCGCCACGCCAATCCAGAAAAATACCCTCGACAGCTTCCACGTCGTCCAGCGAAATTGATGCCACTGATGCCCCTACTCAAGGTCCCTCGACCAGAAAGTCAACTTTATCTGTGAGCCATGGTCCGGTCGTCAATATCATAGCCGATGAAGCATTGCCTCCCATTCCTGATGAGTCTCGTATGCCTGTTCCTGTTACCGCACAAGAGGTCCCACCCTAGCAAAGCTCGAGTGGAATTGGTAGGTTTATCAATACTTCACAAACCTTAGCACGTCCATTTTACTCTGGGTCTCCTGTTCCCCCCCTTTCCGATCCTGATACACAAAGGTGTGGCGATATGTCGTACATCAATCAATCGCCCGATTCTGTGTCTAGTGTCTTTACTCCTATATCATCTCACGTCCCAAGTAAAATAAAAGAGAAAGTATGGGCAGGTGAATTTGTAGATCTAAACTTGCTTCTCAAATCAGCTCAAGATTTAGCAGATAACTGTGAGTTAGATGGAGAGCTCACTATAAAAGGGGGTACCCTTGCCGTTGTAAAACAACAAAAAACACAGTTTAAAAACATTGAAACTTGGACTAATGCATTCATGATATATGCAAGCATTATTTTAGAGAAATGGCCCCAAAAAGGGTTAGAACTTTTCAAATATATGCAAACAATTCGACTTGCAGCCTCCAGGGGCTATTTTCGAGGTTGGGTTCACTATGATGAACAATACAGGTTGCGTAAAGCGGCGTCCCCAACTTCTTCTTGGGGAATAGTTGATATGGAACTTTGGATGATGTGTGTTTCAACCCCTTATACACCCCCTTCTCAGTCAGTAGGTCATGGGTCGGTTCAAGACCCTTCAAATCATAGACCTGGACATTCCTCACCAACTTCGTCTGTTTCTGTGGTCAGTTGGGGGCAAAACAAGACTAGCGCTGGTCAAACAACAGGCATAGCGCAACAAAAAGTGGCACTCGCTTAGAGAAGGTCCGAAAACGCTTAAACACTGCAATAAAAAATTTCTATTTAACTGAGGGCCTTGCCGAGATAAGACACCCGAATATTAGAGCATCTGAAATCGACCTCTACCGGTTTGATGGGGTTCACTTGACCGATCTCGGAAATGACGTACTTCTAAACAACTTTGAAGGTGCTTTGGAAACCTTTTTATCCTCACCCGATGTTCGTTCATTCCCTTAGGATTGTCACATTCGTTAATATATGTTATCAAATGTTGAAAGGAATATAAATGATTTATTATTTGAAGCGGTAGGGCCGCGGGGGGGGGGGGTAGATATTTGAACGTGTATAGACACGCCCATTTGGCGGAATCTGGCAAGATAAGGGGACACTATCCTTTCCTTAATTGTACGTCGGGTCATATCAATAAAACTTTCCTACGCTTTACCGTTGGAAGTTGGTCTAGACCATCTCATGCCTCCATGAGTGGTCGGTTCTTTTCTGATCACCAGATTGAATTTGGCCAGGGTATTCTAAATACAAATAAATAATCAAAATAAATAATAAACTCACTCCCATGTTTTTATAAATATTAAATGAAAAAAGTGGTTGCTACCATGGGGTGACAAATGGTATGGGCTGGCGTACTGGAAAATCGTGTCCCTCGTTCTCTCAAGGTACCTTGAGGAATGTGAGCATCCATTGTTTACCAATGGTGCACAGAGTTGTCCGTATACCCCTGCGTTTGGCATTCTGTTTCTCTATCTTGTCAATTCCTCTCTTGCAGTGAGCTGTGGCCGTTATTGGCCATTTATATTGTTTCTTGAATTTTTATAAGCCAAACAATTGATTCTTTGATTAACTATATATTAAGTTTTTTCATTTGTGATATGACAAAATGACATAGAAGTTCAATTAATTGAGCCACAAAATCTATAATTTTTGTTCAATTGGGGTACAAATGTAGGCTAATAATGAAAAAAACAATCCGAGAATATATTTTGGTGACTAATGTATTCATAAATTGGAGGTATAAAAGTTCCTAAACACAATGAAGAAATTCGTTCTATTTTCCAAACAGAAGAACTGAATATGCTTTTCGAATTTGTTTAAAGCAAAATGAAAAGATGGCGATTTTTTTTTAAAACACACAAACTAAAAACACTATGATATGATGTTCTCATCTTTTGATAAGGTTACAAATCTCAAAGACTGCATTCAATGCAAAATTTCAACTTTGAACGAACGTAACTGTGATACAATTTGTTCGCTAGTACGGAGCATTGTAAAATCAAACATTTCGTAAGAAGACAACGAGACGATAATACCAGGTAGGTAGGTTCGATATAAAGGCAATTTCTAAATCATTTCGAATTTATTAGCCGAATCAACTATAGCATTTACAAATAACTTGCAAACAAAAATTCTTAATTTACATTTAAAACAATGCATAATGAGATTATTGACACCTTAGGCATGTATTTTAGAAACAAAAGATTTTTGAAATTTTTTAAAAATTACCGATGAAACAACTGACATATCGAACCACGAATTACTTTCCTTTCGTTTCAATCTGAAGCTGGTTGTATTAACTGCTTTTAAGTTCGTCAACCATTGAATTCAAAGAAATTTCTGACTTTGTTCATTTAAACACAACTTTTTAGGACAGAATAACTAAAGCCAGCATTGCTTCGCTGAACACCACGACACAGAACTCGCCAAATACTGCGGACAGGGTATTTATGGGACAGGAGACAGTCAGGTCATGTAAAAGAGTAGGAGTCCAAGCTTGGATTGAGAAAATATACATATTAGCTTTGTATGTTCGCCGATACAGTCTTGTTCTGAAATTAAGCATTACTGAAGTCTGCAAGTTTCCTCCCGATCCGTTACATGGCAGGTTAGCTTTCTGAGCACTATTTAGTTGCCTTTTACGACAAGCTTAGCGTTGTTGCAGGCCTATTCTTTTGACACCCGGACCTGCACGGGGCCATAGAATCAAGATGGCGGATAAACAATACATTCAGTGCAAACTTCTCGTAGAAAAAAAAATAAATATGAAATCTCTTTCAGATCTCGGAGGTAAGAACAAACAATTATTGTATGAGAGTTGTAGTACAGAACGACATAAATAAAATGGCAAGTTTTTTTTAAGGAAGTTATGAGTAATTACAAAAAAACCCTGCAAACACGCTGCGGTGAATTCGAGTATAAGAGCAGATATATTGGAATGAATAATTATACATTTCATAATATAGACCTACAAAACAACTAAACACAAATAAAAATGTGTAGCCTTTTTTGGGGGTGTATGACATTTTAAAGAATTTGCATGATTCCTACAAAGACTACTACTTAACTCTGTATACTTTTATTTATCATTATTTCTACCTTTAAAATGTGGCCCCTTATAACTTTATTTATTACTATAATATGTAGATTTGTATGAAAGAATATAAATATCACTGGAGGACCCCCCAAGGAAAGAAATCCATTTTATGGGTTTTACTAATTCATTCATTTCAAGCAGGGTGTAGTTATTATTATTATTATTATTAGCTTAACATTATTTCTAGTTTAAACTATTTTTTTTTCATTTCTTGAGCAACAACAATATTGTACATGTACTATGGAATGGAACACACATCAAAAAGGGACTTGGACATGCATGTAATTTTTTTATTAAAAAAGGCAAACCTTTTCTTTAAAAATGATTTGGTGTGTTAGAAGGTTTTTTTTATGTCAATCGGGACGGGGGTTTTATTTGTCTTGTCAAAATTATCGTTCCATTTGTACAAAAAAAAAAAATCGCAGAATCAAGTCAAAATGTGAGCCAATTTTCCAATTTATGAGCAAGTAAAGTAGCCTTGAATATAGAAGATTTTATTGATTTTTAATGATGTATAAGACATCTACCATGACTTTGCAATATTGGCTGACATTAAAGAAAGTTATTGGTATTTCATTCAGCAAAAACGTACTTAAATGAATTGCTTAAGTTAGATTTTAGATTTAGAAATGCCATAAAGGTTTCCTCCATTCACATTGTAGAACAGAAAATAGCACCTAAACTCGCAGGTGTACGTTAGACAGGTTGGCGTGCCTTGTTATGTTACATACTCTTTTCATGAAAAACTTCGAGGATAAGATCACCAGTGATGCCTTCTTTACTTCAGATTTTACCCTTGTGTTCTATTTTTATTAAAATGATCGAGTTATATTCTTCCCTCCAGCATAATAACACTCCCGGAAAATGGTGATTGCAAATAACTATTCATCGATTAAGCTAAATGTTTATGCATCTGCAATTTTACGATTCACAACGAAATATTTTTTACACTTTGATCGTGTTGTACATTTGAATCCCTCTTCGAGACAAAATATACAACAAAATTCGTGTCAAGTCATTCTAAAAAGACTGAATCACTTAGAAAGCAGACACAAAGAACTTCATTCCAGGCTCTATTCGTTTATTTTAAATTTATACATATTTGATTCTGATCTGTAAATATGATTTCAAGCCAATAAAAGTCAAGAAAATGATGATCAAAAGCAATTTAGTACCTACCTTACTAGACCAGGGTGCCCCATGCTGGTCTTGGTGTCAAAAGAATAGGCCCGCAGCAGCGCTAAGCTTGTCGTAAAAGGCGACTAAATAGTGCTCAGAACCCTGGCGTGTTACATGCTGGGGTTGTCAGGCTATAATACGGAAAACCTGACCGCAAACCACAGTGGTGCACCGTGTTGGGAAATAAGCCACGTTCCTCGCACGTTAAAGAACCCTACTGTGGTATTCTCCCGGAGCCATAGGAACCATAGGGCTCCGCCACAGGAGGCTAAATTGGCCGACCCTACACACCTCTCCCTATTTCCAGTGACAATCAAAATTTCTCGACTCCATTATCCTTGTGTCCCATCCCATTTTTAATTTCATCATCATTTCATGTTCATCGCCTGAATATAGCTAAAATATTGCTGCTCGGGCGTTAAACCATAACAAACAAACATTTGTTGTTGTCATGCCATACGATCGTCGAAATCTCACTTTCCTCAGCGGCCTGTTTTCATAGTTTTGGCTGCTATGTTAGTGGCGGGTATAACTTCCGGGGCGGTGCTATTTATTGCTTATACTGACAACCAAATTAATTAATTAAAGTGGAGGCTACAAAATGATTCATATGGTAATAGTAATAAAATTGTTCGATTGTTAAATTTTTATAATTATTGTAAAGGAAAGTTGGTTTAGCGGGAGATTTAACTTCCTCCCACGAAAATTCCAACATTATATGACGCTCTAACTAGAGTATTGACGTCATCTACGTTCCAAAGTTTTGGAGTTCTGCTAAATCTTTCGATCGAGATAGACGTGTTTTACACTTAGGTAATTTTCGGCATTACTTTGGATATTTTCTAAATTATTTTGACTTAAATATTTATTTAAAGGAATTGAGACCAAATGGTTAAGATAAATTATTTTTGAAGCGAAGATTTTTTTAGCAGACTCGAGCTGGTCTCTAAACTTTCAATTTGCTGAAGCTGTTGATTTTGTTTGATATTTGAGACATAATTTAATTCTTAATAGATTGATTTTGCTGGCAAAGCTTCAAGTCTCATAATAAAATGTTCTAGTAAATTTTTGACTGTTTTCCATAAATAGGAACTTTGGCAGTTAAGGGAACTTTTCAGATTGGACTGAAAAGTTATTACTCTTGCTCAAGTAAAGGATCTTGAGTGATTGTAATTTAAAACTTATAACATTAAGGGGAGTTTCCATAACTGATTGGGAATTCAGTTTGTAACTCTAATTTCTTTGTTAATAAATAAAATGGAGGTTGGGGAACCGACTTTAACCTTAAACTTCCTAAAATTATTAACCAATAAATAATATTAGAGCAGAACTCAGCCTGTATTTGTGTAATTCAATTTTAAAGTAATCTAAACTGATAGTTTACTTTCACATTCTAATTATACTATTTGGGGTCTGTTATATTGTGTGGTATTTCGGTCAGAAACTTTCATTTATAAGGTTGTTAGCGCTGTAAGTGGGCTGGCTAACAATTGAATGATTTTGAAGTTAAATTCAATGTAGTTCTGATTGAATAAATTATTAGAAATAATAAATTTATTAACAGTTGGAATCTTGCTAATTTACTCAACAACAACAAAAAATAATAATAGTAAAATCAAGAGACGACAACAACCAAGCGAAAGAAGAAATATTATATTCTTGAAAGAGAATATTAGCATCCTTAAAATATTTGAATGAAGTCAGATTTTCCTTTATTTATCATTTTTACCCCTGTGGATTACAATATACATTCCTTATTCGACTCTATTATCTTTATGTGCTGTATTATGCCTTTCCCGCTCAGCCCATGATCAAATATTTACTTGCCCAGTAATGTGTCTCAATCTACCAAAAATAAACCCGTGACAGTACTTTCATGAATTGATAACAACGCATGAAATGGTAGGAAGTCTGAATTCTAAAGAAGAAAAATCCATTTTCACGAATATATATTTGAATCCAAATTCCCAAATTGAGCAGAAAATTTAGATACATCGTTTGTCATTTAAATTATAAATGACCGAAAGGTGAGTTTACAGTGTTAATTTGTTGTGAATGATCGAGCTTTTTGTTTTGTACTGAAACCTGTTCTATAGGAGTAGGAATACTTTTTAAAACTCTTTAGGACAGTTCTCATGTGACAATTAGCCTTTCCTGGTTTTCTTGATATGGAAAATTTAAGTATCAATCGAACGATACCAAATCGTATTTTAATAAGCAGTGCATATTGCGTTAAAATATTAATTATCTTTTTTATATTCAAAACACGTTTTGCTGTTATAAGACAATTTTATTGCAAACTATAAATAACAAAACAAAAAACACCCACAATAAAAGGTGCAGTATTTCAGGTATTGACAACATCTTAAAGGAGCTAACGTTAAGTCTACATTAAAGTAATGTATCGATTCCTAAATCATTTCCTCATCTCAAAAATCTGTAATAATGAGTTGTTAGCAGGTAGAAAATTTTTAAACATTGGGAAATAATATGACGATTTGAATTACATATTTTACCTTCAGATAAGCAAAAGGATTGATTGATTACTGTGGTTCAGCTGCAATATTTCAGCTATATTGAGGCGATGAACATAAAAGCAATGACACAATGAACATGAAATGGTGATGATGAAATGAAAAAAGGGATGGGACCCACGATAATAGGGTCGACATATTTTGATTGATTGATTGATTGATTGTTGGGGTTTAAGGTCCGAGCAGCAATATTTCAGCTATATTCAGACGATGAACATGAAATGATGATGATATAAAAAAGGGTCAGAACACAAGGGCAACGGGGTCGACAAATTTAGATCGCCACCAGAAAGAGGGAGGAATGGGTAGGGTCGGGCAATTTAGCCTCCTGTGGCGAAGCGCAAAGGTTACTAACGTGGCATCTTTCCCAACACGGTGCACCACTATGGTTTGCGGTCAGGTTTTCCGTATTATAGCCTGACAACCCCAGCAGGGGTACCCCATTCCACTAAAATAAGCAAAAGGTAAAGCAGATACATACACACACAAATTGCGCATTAAAATTATCAGGGAGACTATCGTTCAAAGAGAAAGGAGTATTTGAATGGGACGAATTGAAGAGAGAAAAAAAAGATTAAGTGATTGTTGGGGTTAAACGCCCGAACAGCAATATTTCAGGGACACAAGGACAATGGGGTCGAAAAATTTTGATTGCCACTGGAAATAGGGAGAGGTGGGCAGGGTCGGGCAATTTAGCCTCCTGTGGCGGAGCGCAAAGGTTCCTTCTATCGAATACCACAGCGGGGTTCTTTAACGTACAAGGAACGTGGCATTTTTCCCAACACGTTACACCAGTATGCTTTTTGGTCAGGTTTTCCGTATTATGGCCTGACGACCCTAGCATCTGGGATACACATCCCAGTTACTCTGTGGGCACCCCTAGCCCCACAAGCTAAGTGCTGGTGCAGGCTTATTCGTTTGACACCCGGACCCACACAGGCCAATTTGACACCGAATCACCAAGTTTTAATGTAACTGTCGACCTTGGTTGATGGTATATTACGATGCAAAAAAAAAAGAACTTCATGTAAAGGTCATAAAAAGTAGACTGTATTTCAGACGTATCTCACTATCTTCAATTTGTAAATCGAGAGTTTCATTTTTTTTTATCTGGAGCAATTTTGTATAGACGTAACAAAATTTTTTTTTTACCATTATGCATATGTTCGTTCACAATTTCTGCCATACATCGACATCTCCTTATACCCCAGGGAATCTGAATAAGAGATTTCTTACAACTCGCATACTCAGAAAATGTATAAGAGTAAAATGTACTCCCTAATTAAATTCGTTGTACTACATTTTAAATACGGATTGATTGATTGTTGGTTGGTTGGTTGTTGGGGTTTAACGTCCGAGCAGCAATATTTCAGCTATATTCAGACGATGAACATGAAATTGATGATAAAATGAATATGAAATGATGATGAGTTGAAAAAGGGATGGGACACAAGGACAATGGGGTCGATAGATTTTGATTGCCACTGGAAATAGGGAGAGGTGGGTAGGGTCGGGCAATTTAGCCTCCTGTGGCGGAGCCCTATGGTTACTACTCCGGGAGAATACCACAGTATTATAGCCTGACACCCCAGTATGTAACACGCTAGGGGTACCCCATTCCACCACCCGGGGCACACATCCCAGTTGCTCTGTGGACAAAGCGCCCTAGCCCCCGGCTAGGGTTCTGAGCACTATTTAGTCGCCTTTTACGACAAGCTTAGCGCTGCTGCAGGCCTATTCTTTAAACACCCGGACGATTGATTGTTGGGGTTTAACGCCCGAGCACTCGGGCGTTAAACCCCAACAATCAATCAATCAATCTCTCTCGTACAAACTTCTTTATCTTGAACGGTAGGGTAGCCTCCTTTCTGACTGTAAGTTAGTAGTATTGTAGCAATCTCCGGTATTTTTTAACAGACAAAACTCATATTGTTTTAACAAACATGCAACTATTACTGCACATGATATACAGTGAGGCTATCCAATAACGCGTGTCACTGTAAGTAGGAAGTTAATACGAACAGAAATCAAAAGTTCAATATATTATTCATACTTTGTTTGATATTAACACTTTCTTGAAGTTTATGTTCAACTCTTAACAATTTATTCTAAGATTAATCGAATAATATAAAGAGCTAATACCCTTAGTATTCCCAAACGCTAATTGATAATTTCTTTTTCGTGGGAAGAATAAACTAAAATTTGAATTTGAAATATAGAAATCCCATTCTTATCTCTAAGGTATTTTAATATTTTTAAGTATATTTCGCATATTCATATATATATATACAAGCTCCAAAGTTTGTAAGGAGTCTTGTATTCAACTGACAATTCTGACCTCTAAAATTAAGCCGTACTCTATAACGGAATGGTTCGGAAGTATTTTATTTTCTTGATGATGATAGCTTGTGACGTATGTTTGTCAAGATCGGTAAGTTAGCAACTAAATATTGTAGGTTTTGACACGAACGCAGAACAAATTTCGTATCATGTTGGTTTCCGATTACTTTCGTTTTTACAATAATTTGGGTTAAACTTACCGGATCTTTTTTGAAAGTTTAACATTTGTTACTTTGGGATATGGAGAAAGGCCCTATAGTTTTTAGACCCCTCCCTCTTGAAAATAAACTGCTTAAAGGGAAATGAAGGTTCTGTTAATAGAAATAGTTTGATATCCAATTATGATGATTCCGTTGTTGATGTGTCCCTTATGGAGTTCAGTTTCATGATTTTTTAACAAAATGTACCTGCCATTAACCGTTTTAGAGTGATTGGGGTACGCAATTTGGATACGCCCAATTTTGGTCGATTTTCGTCTTTTTAATTGATTCCTCTTGAAAATCTCAGCCTGTGTTTTTCAATTAGATTCCAGATAGTGCGGTTTTCGTGTAATGAAAGGCAAAATAGTGCCAAGTCATTTTTTTATATTTATCATCGGCGTTTGATTTTTTAAGATTCCTTTTGAAAATCCTGGTCTACATTTTTTTTCAATCAGATTTAAGATATCTCTTACAATTTTTTTAGATGACCCTTACGGCAGAACTTCTTTATTTGTTTGTTTGTTGGGGTTTAACGTCCGAGCAGCAATATTTTAGCTATATTCAGACGATGAACATGAAATTGATGATAAAATGAACATGAAATAATGATGAAATGAAAAAGGGATGGGACACAAGGACAAAGGGGTCGACAAATTTTGATTGCCACTGGAAATAAAGAGAGGTGGGTAGGGTCGGGCAATTTAGCCTCCTGTGGCGGAGCCCTATGGTTCCTACTCCGGGAGAATACCACAGTAGGGTTTTTTAACGTGCGATGCGAGGAACGTGGCATCTTTCTCAACACGGTGCACCACTATGGTTTGCGGTCAGGTTTTCCGTATTATAGCCTGACAACCCCAGCATGTAACACGCCAGGGGTACCCCATTCCACCACCTGGGGCACACATCCCAGTTGCTATGTGTGCAGAGCGCCCTAGCCCCCGGCTAAGGTTCTGAGCACTATTTAGTCATTTATTCTTTTAACACCTGATTGTTTCTGCATTATCATCATTTGTTGTGCTTGTACATGTACTTCACTTTACACGGTACTTCGTAATGTCATTTGTTTCATATGGGAAGATATTTTTTATATGTTGTTTATCATGTTAGAAATACTGAACGGCACTGAGAGTTTTAGTGAAATTTCCTTTTTATATTTTCTATATCAAAAACTTCATAGTACATAATATGCTGCTTTGTTTGATTCAAAATCAGGAGTATCGTCAAACCATGTGCTCTTCAATATTACGATAAAATTTCAAATTCACCAGCAAAACGAATGTAGTCGTTGAAATACCCTTACTATCGTATGTTTGATTTAATAGTCAGATGCCATTACAATTCATCTGTGTTTTTAAAATTTTTTTTTTCAAAATATCAAAATATCCGATATCACTGTTAGAGTAAATTCCGACGTGTTATTAATAAAATTCGTTTAACAACACGCGCAATTTCAAATTATTTAAATAAACAAATCAAACCATAAAGAGTGTCAACAAATTAATTTTTTTTGTTTGTTTGTTGGGGTTTAACGCCCGAGAGCAATATTTCAGCTACATTCAGGCAATGAACATGAAATGATGATGAAATGAAAAATGGGATGGGACACAAGGATAATGGGGTCGACAAATTTTGATTGCCACTGGAAATAGGGAGAGGTGTGTAGGGTCGGGCAATTTAGCCTCCTGTGGCGGAGCCCTATGGTTCTTACTCCGGGAGAATACCACAGTAGGGTTCTTTAACGTGCAAGGAACGTTGCATCTTTCCCAACACGGTGCACCACTATGGTTTGTGGTCAGGTTTTCCGTATTATAGCCTGACAACCCCAGCATGTAACACGCCAGGGGTACCCCATTCAACCACCTTGGGCACATATCCCAGTTGCTGTGTGGGCAAAGCGCCCTAGCCCCTGGCTAGGGTTCTCAGCACTATTTAGTCGCCTTTTTCGACAAGCTTAGCGCTACACGGGTCACAAATTAATTTTAAAAGCCACGCTAATTGTTATTAAAACACACTTCGATCATGATTTGTAATAAATCAGTTTTCCGACTAATTAGTTGACTTCGAGACATCAGGGTTAACTAACCTCGAAGTCTTATCGAGGGGACTGATTGATTACCTCGAGTTATCCGAGGTTTCGATTCATCCGAGGTAGCATTGTATTGGAGTAAGGGGAGTTTTGCTGGGACTTTGTAATTAGTTCGAGTTATCCGAGATTTCGACTAATCCGAGTTCGACTGTACATACGACCCGACATTTCAACAATGTAAACCACCATATGACCCGTGTTTGATTGATTATTGGGGTTAAATGCCCAAGGAGCAATATTTCAGCTACATTCAGACGTTGAATATGAAATGGGATAATAGAATGAACATGAAATGATGATTAAAGGAAAAGAAGGGATGGGTCACTAGGATAATACGGTCGATAAATTTGATTGCCACAAGAAAAAGGGAGGGATGAGTAGGGTCGGGCAATTTAGCTCCTGTGGCGGTTGATTGATAGTTGGGGTTTAACACCGGAGCAACAATACTTCAGCTATATTCAGGCGATGAACATGAAGTGGATGATAAAATTAACATGAAATGATGATGAAATGAAAAATGGGAGGGGACATAAGGATAATGGGGGTCGACAAATTTTGATTGCCACTGGAAATAGGGAGAGGTGGGTAGGGTCGGGCAATATAACCTACTGTGGCGAAGCCCTATGATTCCCAATCCGGGAGAACACCATAGCAGGGTTGTTTTAACGTGCGAGGAACGTAGCATCTTTCCCAAGAGGTGCACCACTTTGGTTTGCGGTCAGGTTCAGGACAAGTTTCTGAGCACTATTTTTCCGCCTTTTGCGACAAGCTTAGGGTTGCTGCATGCCTATTCTTTTGACACCCCGATCTGCCAGGGGCTCCCTGTTTGATGGAAGTATCAAAAGTGTACATTTGTAAGGGACTTTGACGGAGGACATTTGGTTTGTTTGTTTGTTGGGGTTTAACGTCCGAGCAGCAATATTTCAGCTATATTCAGACGATGAACATGAAATTGATGACAAAATGAACATGAAAGGAAGACATTTGGGAAAGTCTTTCTAAACAATCTTATTGAAGCAAAAAACAAAAAACATGAAACCTGGCTTACCTTGACTATGTTTATTTCATATAATTTACATAAGGCAAATCCGAAGTGTTGCTTTTTTTTTAGCGTATCTCTACATATAGAGTATTTAACATTAGATCGAGTATTTAATAAATTTACAAGTTTTAAATATAATTTGAAAAAAAGTCAAAAATTTTTACTTTTGTAGCTTATCTATGACGAAATGGATGCTGAGAACCAGATTCTTAGGTACAATCAGATGAAGAGTTTACTACAGGAAATTCTGTCCAGAGGACAAGATGTAAATATCATATCATAACTTGCGTATATAAAAAGAAAACAAAATCAAAATAAATTGATTGATTGTTGGGGTTTGTTTGTTTGTTTGTTTTTTTGTTTGTTGGGGTTTAACGTCCGAGCAGCAATATTTCAGCTATATTCAGACAATGGACATGAAATGGATGATAAAATGAACATGAAATGAAAAAAAAAAGGATGGGTCACAAGAATAATAGGGTCGACAAATTTTGATTGCCACTGGAAAAAGGGGGGATGGGTAAGGTAGGGCAATTTAGCCTCCTGTGGCGGAGCGCAAAGGTTCCTACTCCTATCGAATACCACAGCAGGGTTCTTTAACGTGCGAGGAACGTGGCATCTTTCCCAACACGGTGCACCACTATGGTTTGCGGTCAGGTTTTCCGTATTATAGCCTGACAACCCCAGCATGTAACACGCCAGGGGTACCCCATTCCACCACCCGGGGCACACATCCCAGTTGCTCTGTGGGCAGAGCGCCTAGCCCCCGGCTAGGTTTCTGAGCACTATTTAGTCGCCTTATACGACAAGCTTAGCGCTGCTGCAGGCCTATTCTTTTAACACCCGGACCTGCACGGGGCTTGTTGGGGTTTAACGCTCGAGCAGCAATATTTCAAATTTTGATTGCCACTGGAAATAGGGAAAGGTGGGTAGGTCGGGCAATTTAGACTCCTGTGGCAGAGCCCTGTGGTTCCTACTCCGGGAGATTACCACAGTAGGGTTCTTTCCCAACACGGTGCACCACTGTGGTTTGCGGTCAGGTTTCCCGTATTATAGCCTGATAACCCCAGCATGTAACACCCCAGGGGTACCCCATTCCACCACCCAGTTGCTCTGTGGGCAGAGCGCCCTAGTCCCCGGCTACGGTTCTGAGCGTTATTTAGTCGGCTTTTACGACAAGCTTAGCGCTGCTGCAGATTTATTCTTTTGACACCCGGACCTGCACGCGGCCAAAATAAATTGAAAAATATAACAAATGGCAAGTGTTGATGTTACGTGTATAATTTGAATTCAAGAATGTTTTATGGCATTTTTTGTTTGTTCATACAGTTGATATTGTTTACGTACACGTTCGATAGCCATTGATCTTCAGATTTCATTTCATTTTTAAAAGTTAATTAGCTGTAATGTTACCGGATTAGAATCCTTTCTTTTTTTCTGTTTTTTAGTATAGACAATATTGTGTTTTTATTGATGGTTCAAGCCCCTCTTCAGGATCAAAAGTAGAATATCACAATACTTTGCAGTTATCATTCCTACTAAAATAACATAAGTGATTGATGTGTATCACAAGTTTCTAGACTAACCGTCTTTAAATATTTCTTTTACCTAAAGGACCTATTTGTTATGCAGAAGAAACTTTCAGTATGTACTCCAGATGGATGTGGTATTCCAGAAGAAAGAAAAGTAATTCAAGTAACGTGAACTGAACATCTGATACCGCCACCACACTCCGCAGAGACATACTTTACACCTATATTACTTCTTTATTTACGCATGTTTATTTCAAATTATAACTTTCAGTAAAAAAGGGGAGGCGACATTGGAACAGTTTTCCCATATGTCTGTGGCTTGTGTCTAAAAAAACTAAATCAAACAAAACCGGAGACTGTTTAAAACCTCTGTATTAATTACCAATTAAAAAAGATGTTTTGTTTCAAAAATAATCAGTAAACGAGTGATCGGTAGAATAGTTTAGAATAATTAAAGTAAAAAATTACTACATCGTCTACACATGATATCAGCTTTTGGGTATTAAACAATAAACCTCGGATAGGATAGTTTTACACGCTCATTAGCCTCTATTGAAAAATACAACGTTAACAGTATTTATACACTCACAATCATAATGATCATATGAGAATTATTAAAA
The DNA here is from genome assembly GCA_037379345.1 of Perna viridis. Taxonomy (NCBI): domain Eukaryota; kingdom Metazoa; phylum Mollusca; class Bivalvia; order Mytilida; family Mytilidae; genus Perna; species Perna viridis. Next base: position 40,444,695 of record CM074512.1, on the reverse strand, counting down.
TATTTCTATTTGCACTTTTTGCAGAGGAATACAACTAAGAAACGTATTTGTCTGCCTTCTGGGTGTGGAAAGAGAAGATTTTTTTGAGAGCTCTTGACTAAATGCAGACTATTACTCGTTTTGTTTTCAAAAAATAAAATATTTAACTTATTTGACTTGTCTGGCAATTACCTAAATAACTGTGGTCAGTATATCTGAGTACATGTAACTATAGGACGTTCAGAACGATGCTATACCATTGCTGTACTTATACTCCAGGATGTCATTAGATGGATATCCACGTCAGTGAATGCGAGTACATGTCACTGTATGACGTTCAGGACGATGCTATACCATTGCTGTACTTATACTCCAGGATATCATTAGATGGATATCCACGTCAGTGAATGCGAGTACACGTCACTGTATGACGTTCAGCCATTGCTGTACTTATTATCCAGGAACTTATTACTCGGATATTCACAAAAACGGATCTATTCATTAATTTTTATCTTTGTTTGTTGGGGTTTAACGTCCGAGCAGCAATATTTCAGCTATATTCAGACGATGAACATGAAATTGATGATAAAATGAACATGAAATGATGATGAAATGAAAAAGGGATGGGACACAAGGATAATGGGGTCGACAAATTTTGATTGCCACTGGAAATAGGGAGAGGTGGGTAGGGTCGGGGAATTTAGCCTCCTGTGGCGGAGCCTATGGTTCCTACTCCGGGAGAATACCACAGTAGGGTTCTTTAACGTGCAAGGAAAGTGGCATCTTTCCCAACACGGTGCACCACTATGGTTTGCGGTCAGGCTTTCCGTATTATAACCTGACAACCCCAGCATGTAATACGCTAGGGGTACTCCATTCCACCACCTTGGGCACACATCACAGTTGCTCTGTGGGCAGAGCGCCCTAGCCCCCGGCTAAAGTTCTGAGTACTATTTAGTCTCCTTTTACGACAAGCTTAGCGCTGCTGCAGGCCTATTCTTTTAACATCCGGACCTGCACAGGGCACAATTTTTCAGACCTCTTCTCCTGTGAAACTACTTGACCAATATGTTTGTTTGTAGGGGTTTAACGTCCGAGCAGAAATATTTCAGCTATATCCAGACAATTATTATGAAATGGATGATAAAATGAACATGAAATGATGATGAAATGAAATGGATAATAGGGTTGATTGCCACTAGAAAAAGGGGGATGGTTAAGGTCGGGCAATTTAGCCTCCTGTGGCGCAGCGCAAAGGTTCCTACTCCTATCGAATACCACAGCAGGGTTCTTTAACGTGCGAGGAACGTGGCATCTTTCCCAACACGGTGCACCACTATGGTTTGCGGTCAGGTTTTCCGCATTATAGCCTGACAACCCCAGCATTTAACATGCCAAATGTACCCCATTCCACCACCTGGGGCACACATCCCAGTTGCTCTGTGGGCAAAGCGCCCTAGCCCCCGGCTAGGGTTCTGAGCACTATTTAGTCGCCTTTTACGACAAGCTTAGCGCTGCCGCAGGCCTGTTCTTTAAACAACCGGACCTGTACGGGGCTCGTCAATGGTTTTCTTGGTCCCATCTACTAAGAAGTATTGCCATTAACTTATCATTTTTGAACTAATTTCTTGAGTAAATGTGGTTAGGGATTGGATGGACGCGTAAGAAGGTATTATAAAATTACCGACCTCCAAGCATTGAATTTTTAAAATAGGTTAAAACAGTTCAAAAATAGAAAAAAAATAAAATAAAATAAAAACGAGATTAAAATCAAATCGATAACTGTTGTTCTATTGAGTGAGACTTTTGGATACGAGGAAAATGAAATTGGGGTACAGTATAATTCGTATAGTTAGTATAGCAAAAAATTAGCGAACACTAATCCGATTAACAATCAAGTAAAATTTAAAACAAAATTGCACCACCGGAGCATCTGGTACCGCAATGGCCCTGATTTTGGTATATAGAAGAACTAGATTGAAAGTGTAATCAAAAGAATGCAATCCAGGGACAAAGACCAGACATGGAAAACAGACATACACAACAAAGAACATAAAGTAACTAAAATCATACATACAAAGTAACAAAAGCAAATGAGCAACTCGGACTCCCCTAAAACTAAAAAAACTGGGAGCATGGACCAGGTGCACCGGTAGGGTAAGCGTCTTCTGCTTTTCTAGAAACACCCGCCGAGTTGTTCATAAAAAGTCAAGTCCAGGGTAGACAAACGAGGAAAGGAAAACTATGACTGTTGAATAAATGGTTTTCATGGTGCAGATGGATACACCATAACGATCCACGAGTTTACGATGACGACCATAAAACTTCTGTAGTGATGACTCCAATCTTGTAGCAACATAACCCTGTTCCAGAAGTGTATTTGTTAGAGTTCTAGCGCGATACAAAAAGTCTGCGTAGTTTCGGCAGCCCCGTGCAGGTCCTGGTGTTAAAAGAATAGACATGCAGCAGCGCTACGCTTGTCATAAAAGGCGACTAAATAGTGCTCAGAACCCACAGGAGGCTAAATTGCCCGACTCTACCCACCACTCCCTATTTCCAAAGGCAATCAAAATTTGTCGACCCCATTATCCTCGTGTCCCATCCCTTTTTCTCATTTCATCATTTCATGTTCATTTTATCATCCACTTCATGTTCATTGTCTGAATATAGCTGAAATATTGCTGCTCGGACGTTAAACCCGCCCCGTGCAGGTCCGGGTGTTAAAAGAATAGGCCTGCAGCAGCGCTAAGCTTGTCGTAAAAGGCGACTAAATAGTGCTCAGAACACATGCCGGGGGCTAGGGCGCTCTGCCCACAGAGCAACTGGGATGTGTGCCCCAGGTGGTGGAATGGGGTACCCCTTGCGTGTTACATGCTGGGGTTGTCAGGCTATAGTACGGAAAACCTGACCGCAAACCATAGTGGTGTACCGTGTTGGGAAAGATACCACGCTGGAGTAGGAACCATAGGGCTCCGCCACAGGAGGCTAAATTGCCCGACCCTACCCACCTCTCCCTATTTCCAAAATTTGTCGACCCCATTGTCCTTGTGTCCCATCCCTTTTTCATTTCATCATCATTTCATGTTCATTTTATCATCAATTTCATGTTCATCGTCTGAATATAGTTGAAATATTGCTGCTCGGACGTTAAACCCCAACAAACAGTTGAATATCTTGAGTCAGGTAAATTTAACAATAAAAATATCAAGAAACCATCATGTGTTTATTATGAAAGTACTGGTCATGGGAGTGATTTGGTAGATACAAGTACATGTACACATATTTCGTTCAAATCATTTAATTGTAAACTAGCAAGTAAAAAAATCCATAGAAGGTAAATAAAACTCCCTCCCTTCCCAAAACAAAACTAAACAGGTACATTGTAGTGCATTCAATGAAAGGGAAATAATCAACTTAAATATTAAAAAGGCAGGTAAAAACTGAATAGCAAAAATATGGAGGCACATAGGAACTAAAAAGTAAATAAAACTTGCGCCAAAAAGTTAAAAAACGTATTTCCAACAAAATTGAAGAAAAGCCCCACCATGCCATACAACCACCTAAACAAGTATAACACCGTACTACAAATAAAATATATTGGAGAAAAAGCACCACCACCATATCCACTTAAAAAATACAAGGTAGTATAGCAATATCTGAAAAATGCTGACCTCTTTTAATAAAACAAAAGTAGAATAACAACAACTTTTAGCTGTATCTGCTGAAATATGACAGTAAACATTATAAATCAAGATGATTCAAAGAGAAAAATGTATATAGAATCGAGCCCCTACCTTGTTTGAGTGTGTCCAATGAAGCATGTGATATAAAACGTTCTGTCCCGAGGTAAGGTAAAATTTTCCAATTTTCCAGAATGAAATTTGCGGCGTTGACAAGGGATTCAGTGGGCGGCCAAATAAGAAAATAGCGTCGGACACAAAATCCCAAAAGGGATTATATTGCCACTAGAAATAAGAAGGGATGGGTAGGGTCGGGCAATTAAGCCACCTGTGGCGGAGCCAAATAGTTTTAAACGATATCGAATACCACAGCAGGGTTTTTTAACGTGTGAGAAACATGGCATCTTCCCCAACACGTTGCACTACTATGGTTTGCGGTCAGGTTTACCGTATTATAGCATGGCAACCCCCACCATGTAACACGCAAGGGGCACACAACCCAGTTGCTTTGAGGGCAGAGCGCCCTAGCCCCCGGCTATGGTTCTGAGCACTATTTATTCGCCTTTTACAAGCTTAGCGCTGCAGCATGCCTATTCTTTTGACACCCGGACCTGCAGGGGCCGAAAACTTGATTTACTTACAGGAAATAAAACAACATGCTATATGATTCAGAAATGTATTGATCTGTGATTTCAACGCCTTCACATGCATATGGCTGTGTGATTAAACACTAATTGAGAAAATACCGTAGTGGGTCCTAAATGACTTGTTCTGACAACACTGTAGCTTAAGTTCGGTAGGTTGTCAATACGGTAAGATGTGGAATCTTGGTACCACTGACGTAACGTCCAAGTTAACGATTTTGTTAGAGTTTTTTCTTAAACTGACGTACATCTAATTGTGTGTAAGGTTAATGGTATTTTTTTAAACAAGTTTAAAACCTAAACCAAAACAAAACAACAACTTCAAATCACATTATACTTAAACTGCACAAATACACAAAGCCTAAATCATCGAACATAATCACATTAACTATTGATTGACGGGTGTGGTCATAAAGCTTAACATCAAGTCCGTCACTGCTACAGTTCTCAATATCGTCGTCATCGCAAATATAGACAACAGAGGCTGCTGGAATCAATGCCAATTGACGGCGAATTAAAGAAAACATTAATGGATTGTCGTTCATATATTGAAAATAGTATTCTTCTATCACACGGGATCCCGAGTTGAATCGAACGCCCCATCATGTTCTAACACAAAAGTTTCGGATTTTGCTTTTACAAGGTAAAAATCGCACTCTTCGTCATCACATAAAACAGCAAATATTGCCTTTTTACTAACGGGATCCGGTAATTGTAAACTTTCGTCTTCTGTGTCATCTGTATTTGAGTTTATCGCGTTTAAATTTGACGTTTCGGGTATAAGTTTACAAATTTCTCTATGAATTTGAGTTTTTCACACTGTATTTAAATCTAAAAGGCACGGCTCGCAAGTGTAACACGACAAAGATCTGATTGAAATGTTGCCTTTTTGAAGTGCGTCGGCTTGATATAGATATACCTAATCACTGGAATTGGTTAATAAAGCCGTGGTTCGTTTTGCGGTATAGTTTCTATAAATTTAAAGATCCTCCGCTTACAGCCTTCAGTTTTTGGTTGAATAAGATTTTCGCTAGAAAAGTCAAAGGAATCTGCCGCTGATCGGATGGACGCTTTCCCTATAACCACAACTAAATCGGCTTGGTTTTTCGAAATCCCACCGACAGCATTCTGCAGCCCCTTTGCGTGGGCTGTTTCAAAAAAGTTTCTCACAATCTTCCTGTAACCTCATTCCCGGAACGAATTTGATAAATTTCCAAGACAGTGACGAATCTTATAATGACTGGAGCATCCATCACAGAACTCATGCATTGCATCAACATGACATGAAATCGATCTTGGATATTCAGAAATTTGGTTTTGTACATAATGTGTAAAATGATGATCGTGTTTTTCACCGTTGGAAATCACAATATAATGTTCGGTAACAATATGGGGATCATCATTCGTACTGTGCACGCCGTCCACGTTCAGTACAGCATGTCTATAAGTCAGTGTGACGTGTATCGAAAATTCTTGTTTCTGGCAGTATTCTGATTGAAATATCTGTTTGTTCTTTGCACCTATAGTTTTCTGAAAAGTCGTGTACCTTTATACAATGTTTTAGTGGTAAGTCTTTAACTAATGACTTTAACTGTGTATTCTGCCACTTAGCTTTATACATATGGGACGGGATTTATCTAGTTGCTTTGAAAAATAAGCCATCATTTCTCCTAGTTTGCTTTTTTCCGAACTAGCGTCAATTTTATTCTTTAACCCTGATTTTGTTTTGATATCTAAGTATTCGAAAAAACTGCGTTCACATCCACTGTGCTGATACTAGTTTCGACAGGAACAGTAGAAAACTTCGACAGACCACAGTCGATACAATCTCTACAGCCCAATGTAAAAAATAGGCCTGTAGCAGCGGTAAGGTTGTCGTAAAAGGCGACTAAATAGTGTTCAGAACCCTAGCCACGGCGCTCTGCCCACAGAGCAACTGGGTTGTTTGCCCTAGGTGGTGGAATGGGGTACCCCTGGCGTGTTACCTGCTGGGATTGTCAGGCTAGAATACGGAAAACCTGACCGCAAATCATAGTGGTTCACCATGTTGGGAAGCCCCGTGCAGGTCCGAGAGTCAAAAGAATAGACCTGCAGCAGCGCCAAGCTTGTCGTAAAAGGCGACCAAATAGTGCTCAGAAACCTAGCCGGGGGCTAGGAGCTTTGCCCACAGAGCAACTGGGATGTGTGTCCCAGGTGGTGGAATGGGGTACCCTTGACGTGTTACATGCTGGGGTTGTCAGGCTATAATACGGAAAACCTGACCGCAAACCATAGTGGTGCACCATGTTGGGAAAGATGCCACGTTCCTCGCACGTTAAAGAACCCTGCTGTGGTATTCGATAGGAGTAGGAACCTTTGCGCTCCGCCACAGGAGGCTAAATTGCCCGACCCTACCCATTCCCCCTTTTATCTTGTGGCAATCAAAATCTGTTGACCCTATTATCCTTGTGTCCCATCCTTTTTTTCATTTCATGTTCCTTTTATCATCCATTTCATGTTTATCGTCTGAATATAGCTGAAATTGCTGCTCGGACGTTAAACCCCAACAAATAAACAAACAAACGTGTTGGGAAAGATGCCTCGTTCTCGCTCGTTAAAGAACCCTGTTGTGGTATTCGATCGGAGTAGGAACCATAGGGCTCCGCCACAGGATGCTAAATTACCCGACCCTACCCACCTCTCCCTATTTCCAGTGGCAATCACAATTTCTCGACCCCATTGTCCTTGTGTCCCATCCCATTTTCATTTCATCATCTTTTCATGTTCATTTTTTTTTTATCATTTTCATGTTCATCGTCTAAATATAGCTGAAATATTGCTGCTCGGACGTTAAACACCAACAAACAAACAAACAAACAAAATTTTTCTGCGGTTTTCCATCACATATTTTAACATGTACTTAATTTTTAAACGATAGCGACAGCAACATGTAATGCGATCTTTTTTTATTAGCAGATCGAACAAAGAACTCCTCTCAAACACGCGTTGTGATGTTTTAATGTTTGGAAAGGAATGTTTCAAGTCCTGAAACACTTCAATTTGAGCTCTTTTCAAGAATTTGCACTGGGTGTGATGAGTACTTTTTAGGGCCTATGCGAACTCTTTACATAGTTTTTGTTTCCGTTGGAATGCCAATTTTCTGGAGAACACCAAAAGTTACACATGATTTTTTGTCGTCATCATTCAATGCATCACACCTTGTCTCACATGAAGTGTCTGTATATGCTGCACTCTAAGAGTGAAATATCTTTCTGAATGTAGTTGCCCTTGATATTCTGTTCTGAGACAATATTTTAGCCACTTGCCGATGCTGTAACTAAATTAACCGCTCCCGCGCTTCATCCGACCATCGGTATTTAGCCTTCTTATATTTCCTTCATATTTTCAACTATGGTTGACGCTAATTGATCTTGAGGTGTCGATATTATATTTTTATCTTTTTTTTTAGAATTTTAACAGTTGGTGATTTGTCTTCAGATACACAGCGAGAGTTGACGCACGCTTATTTGGTGTTTGTGGTAAACACGATTTATGTTTCTTCAAAAGCCTATATTTTGACATTCGATTTGGAAATTCAAAATTGTTTTTAGTGGCATCGTTATCACAAACTTCTGTTGCAGTTAATTTCATTTTATTCTCACTTTTTAGCCCTTTCCTCTTCAGTACATTAAGTTTCGCTTCTCCCAATTATGTTGTCTTTTTGTTTTCTATTTTTTTTTTCGCTTCGGTTTCTCTTTGTTACCATTTCCGCAACGCTGCATTTGATACTTCTTTTTGATTGCATGTACATTGGTCTGAAAAAAAAAATGCCTACGCGTATTCTTTGTATTTTTTTTGTTATCTAATTTTATTGTGAAAAATATCAGCTCCTATGGTACATAAAAGTTTGGTATTGACGCCATGTGATGCATGTCATAAACGCATCAAATTTACTTTCATTTCTTATTTAGAATAAGATGCACACCACATAACCTGTCTTGATTTTTCATTTGAGTGTTGCACTTCTGAGATAAAATTTATATATATTGTTCCTGAAATTAGCACTATGCAAGAGTTATCGTTCTTGATTTGCTTTGCATGAGTAATAAATGTATGATTTTGTAAAAAGTACAGATATGAATACAAAAAGACTGTTCCCTAATAATATAGCACCTGATGATCGACAAAAAAACATCGTTTGTTCCGTGGGGTTTTCTACACTATGAATCACCTGTACCATACCCAGTGTTTGAATTTTATACATACTCGTACTTAATAATATGCGAAGTAGCATGAATGTTGTGTGCGTTTAAAACATAAAACTACATGTATACATAGACTTTTTGCAATGTTAAAATTCGTTTAAAGTCACATTCTATACAAAGACTTTGCTTTTTGTTTCTTATGACAGACATTTGAGGACGACATAGAGAAATTCGAAACATTTCCTCAATTTACACCTATCTATCAAAATATTGCTGCTCGGGCGTTAAACCCCAACAATCAATCAATCCATGGAAATGCACATCTTGAACGTCTATCACTTTTGTAAAAAATAACGTGCTTTTACAATCGACAGTGGGGAAATAGTGAATGCGATCAAATCAAAAGCGAATTTGTGCATTTTCAACAAAGTGTGACATTTTACTGCGAAATCTTGAAAAACGGAAGTAATTCGTTGTTATGAGAGAAAACACATTTTACTACTAAAAAAATCTCGGCGAAATGAACAAAACAAGTATGAGCATTTTTCAAAATATCTTACATTGGTAACTAGACCAAAAATACAGTCGAAATTCGCATTATAGCTTCCGAATACCGAAAAACCGCGACATTTTAAAAATGTGATACAATGCTTCATAAGCTAAAAACGGGATATTGCGAAATAAAAAATACATGATGCATTCACCCTTTTTTCATGCTGCAAGGCAAATTATAATGGAACATAGATATGGAAGAGTATTTGTTCCGGAAGTAATAAATTATTAAAATGGGGGTAAGATTTGGTTGTTATTTGACTTCTTGAAACTTTGCAACAACATTTTGTGACATTTTCGGTCGATCTTTGAATTACGTGATAGGCATTAACAAATAAGGGCTTTTGTATTTGAGTGCCCTTAACTATGTAGAATTTTAGTTAAAATAGCAATGATTGCAGAATCTAATTACATGATGTTATATCTTAGCGCGTTTTTTTATACTTTCGTCTACTCGGTACAATTATTATGCATTTGTAGGCGTTTACAGGCTTTTGTGGTGTCTTCGGTTGATGATTCACCAAAGTAGGCTATTGGCGTCATGTTTTTCATTACGTAACAATAAGTGGTGTTCTTATGACGTAATTTTTCAAATCTTGTAATTTTCGTGCTTTTCACTTTTTGGGGGGGATATCGAAATTGAAAACCCAGTCAATGTCCATGTTACGAGTCTTCATTGTCAAAGTGCCGTTTAAGCGTTTTTGTAGTTTACTATTGAAAAAAAATCCATCTACAGAATTCACTTCTTAATTTGATAAGTAACAGTTCATGTTTTATGATAATATGGAAAAATGATAAACGTATGTGCATTCTTGTCCGCGAGTGTGAAGGTGTGGTACCAACATCTTGCGCGACGCCAACCGAAGATATCTTGTCTCATCTGCGATATAGAAACTGCGTATCGGCAAATCAAATTGTTTTCATGACCGTTAAACTTCTAAAGTGGTGATATTCCTACATTGTATAAGAAGTCATTTTGATATAATCCATCCATGCTCGCCCGTGCAGGTCCGGGTGTCAAATAAATAGGCCCGCAGCAGCACTAAGCTTGTCGTAAAAGGCGACTAAATAATGCTCAGAAACCTAGCCGGGGGCTAGGCGCTTTGCCTACAGAGCAACTGGAATGGGGTACCCCTGGCATGCTACATGCTGGGGTTGTCAGGCTATAATACGGAAAACCTAACCGCAAACCATAATGGTGCACCGTGTTGGGAAAGATGCCACGTTCCTCGCACGTTAAAGAACCCTGCTGTGGTATTCAATAGGAGTAGGAACCTTTACGCTCCGCCACAGGAGGCCAAATTGCCCGACCCTACCCATTCCCCCTATTTCTACTGGCAATCAAAATTTGTCGACCCTATTATCCTTTCGTCCCATCCCTTGTTTCATTTCATCATCATCCATGTTCATTTATCATCCATTTCATGTTCATCGCCTGAATATAGCTGAAATATTGTTGCTCGGGCGTTAAACCCCAACAATCAATCAATCCATTCATGCTCTACAGAGAAGTCATTTTGTAGATCACAGGCGCGACAGTAAGAATCAACTGTAAAATAATACATTTATATGTTCATGTATGATTAAAATGTTTTATTCTTTATTATACACATATAAGTTTTCGACAATTGATTGAACTAACCCTGGTTTCTACTTAATTTTTACTATGCAATGTTACCTTTCCTCGTTTGTCTACCTCGGACTTGACTTTTTATAAGCAACTCGGCGGGTGTTTCTAGAAAAGCAGAGGACGCTTACCCTACCGGTGCACCTAGTCCATGCTCCCAGTTTTTAGTGGAGTCCGAGTTGCTCATTTGCTTTTGTTACTTTGTATGTATGATTTTAGTTACTTTATGTTCTTTGTTGTGTATGTCTTGTTTTCCATGTCTGGTCTTTGTCCCCGGATTACATTCTTTTGATTACCGCTATAACCTTGGTTCCCTTGATTATTCTTTAAAACCCCAAAAGTGTAACCAATCCTTTTTATCGTAATATTTCAAACAATGATCTGGTTGGATTTTTTTTTCTTGGTGATCGAATAATGTTTAATACCAAAAAGGTTCATAATCAAAATAAGTAGAGTTGTTGTATATGCTTACTTAAACGCCCCGTCTGAAATTAGCAGTATTAGTAAATAATGTCAACGTGTGATGACAAATTACACAAGTTATGCGTCGCGACACGTTGCAAGGTAGATCGGTAAATCACAAACATCAAAAATATTCTTTACCTTTTTCATATGTAGTCCTGCGTGGCGTGGGAAGAGAATTTAAATAAACCTAAAGTACCAGGTACGCGATTTATTTTACCAATAAGTTAAGTTTTGTTGAGGTTGTGTAGAAAGCAAACTATTTCGACATCATGTCTCACAATAAAGATGAAATGGTTCAACTTTTCAAAGATTTGGATAAAGATGGTGGAGGAGTATCGATTCAAGAACTTCAAAGAGGAATAAAGGAGATATTTTGCCAGGATTTGAATAACCAATGTATTGTTGTGAGTGAAAAATCTAATTTTACTAGTAAATTTATAGAATTGCATTGACCATCTGCATCACTTGTCATGTTTTTTTTCTTTCGCGTTACTGTTATAACAATTTATAAATATCGTGAGGTCTTATCTTTTTAAAAGTCGGATAATGCGAGAGCTTAATTGATAGTTGGGAACAATATAAATTGCTTCCGTCGGTCTGTCAACCGTTTTCAACGTTTGAATTTTACTATTTGTAGCCCCGTGCAGGTCTGGGTGTCAAAAGAATAGGCCTGCAGCAGCGCTAAGCTTGTCGTAAAAGGCGACTAAATAGTGCTCAGAAACCTAGCCGGGGGTTAGGCGCTCTGCCCACAGAGCAACTGGGATGTGTGTCCCAGGTGGTGGAATGGGGTACCCCTGGCATGTTACATGCGGGGGTTGTCAGGCTATAATACGGAAAACCTGACCGCAAACCATAGTGGTGCACCGTGTTGGGAAAGATGCCACGTTCCTCGCACGTTAAAGAACCCTGCTGTGGTATTCGATAGGAATTGCCGACCTTACACATCGCTTCTTTTTGTAGTGGCAATCAAAATTTGTCGACCCTGTTGTCCTTGTGACCCATCCTTTTTTTTTATCATTTCATGTTCATTGTCTGAATATAGCTGAAATATTGCTGCTCGGACGTTAAACCCCAACAAACAAACAAACAAAAACTATTTGTAAGAGAGCTGTATTGCGGTACACATCCATCTGTCTGTCATGTGGCACCATAACTTGATTGCCTTTTATCACAATAAGATGTTTCGTTTTTTAGCTTAAACTTTACACTCGTTTTTGATTTAAAAAAAATGCTACGTTACGATTCACGGGTCGATCAGTTTGCTTCCAGTTTGGCGTATCGAAGCGATTCGGTACTATTTATTTTAATGATGTCTACTAAATTTGAGTTACGACCATGTCTGATATCATTAATTATATATTTTCAAACTAGGGGCCCCGTGCAGGTCCGGGTGTCAAAAGAATAGGCCTGCAGCAGCGCTAAGCTTGTCGTAAAAGGTGACTAAATAGCGCTCAGAAACTTAGCCGGGGGCTAGGCGCTCTGCCCACAGAGCAACTGGGATGTGTGTCCCAGGTAGTGGAATGGGGTACCCCTGGCATGCTACATGCTGGGGTTGTCAGGCTATAATACGGAAAACCTGACCGCAAACCATAGTGAAGCACCGTGTTGAGATAGATGCCACGTTCCTCGCACGTTAAAGAACCCTGCTGTGGTATTCAATAGGAGTAGGAACTTTTGCGCTCCGCCACAGGAGGCTAAATTGACCGACCCTACTCATCCATCCTTTTCATCTTGTGGCAATCAAAATTTGTCGACCCTATTATCCTTGTGTCCCATCCCGTTTTTTATTTCATGTTCATCGTCTGAATATAGCTAAAATATTGCTGCTACGACTTAAAATCCCAACAATCAATGAACCAATCAAACAAGGTCTGTCTTACCTGTAACTTGAGATAACGACAATACCTTGTCGAGTTATTGTTTTATGCGTACTGATATTGTGTTATTTAATCGAGGGGAGAATCTTTTGATTTTTATGTAACTGTAAATGTCACTACCCAAGCTCGTTTCATTTGCATGATTTCTATCTATATGACCAGCATCTTTCTTAGATCAATTCATTTCTGTAGCAGTTTGCCAAAATACAACACCAAAATCTAACTCTAAATGATAAAAGTTTTCTCGTTCACACGATTTCAAACGCAAAGCTGTGATAACTGTGAGGCTAAGGTGTTTCATATCGGTCGCCTGGGCAACAAAACTAACGAATACTTTGATAATTGCAGTCGCATACTTTGATAATTGTTGTTTACTAGTTCAGTCAGTGACATGTTACGAAAATCTTATTCTCATCGCGCTGTGGACTTTTGAATACTGGTGTCTGAAAAAGTAAAAGCACAGTTGTTGCAAATACAACAATTCAACCCAAATAACGAGAGAACAATTTGTACCAATATTACCGATATAGAACCCCATTTAATACGGATTTCTGTTGCAGAAAAAAAAAGCGCATATCAAGTCTTATAAAAGTTTAAGTTAATTGAGTTACATATTCTGTGTAACCGACTTGCTGTTCACTTACTTGCTTGGAGTGTTGTCTTTCTTTCAAATTACCGGCACTAAAATACGGTGCTAATATGAAAAATTCATTAGAAAAATGTATAAACAGAACAATAAAACATTGAATGTAATTCAAAAATTTAAATCGTGACCAAAATAAAATTATCTAATACAGTTGAAAGGTTTCAGTTATGAAAAAGCGACAACCCAAATAAGAAAGGTAAATGAAAGACGATAATATTCACTAAGTTCCTTTTTGAAATTAAATGATTTAAATATATTTGAAAACGAATACACGTATCCATATGACTCATGCATCGGTATAAAAGTTCAGTAAAGGATAAATACATATACTGTCGTTTGCAGCATGAACATTTAGCACATCGGTATGTTGCTAAGCAACGGTGTATACTGGCAATCATTTTTGACAATGTGGACCTTTTCATAAAACAGAGCAATTTGTTAGTGATAACATATCCTACATTTTAAAATATTCGTTTTAAATGCATGTATACATTTTTTTTCAGAATATGATGATGGGTTTTGATGCAGATGGTGACAAAATGATCTCAGAAGATGAATTCATTTCTCAAATGTGTGACAAGCTAGACCGCAAGTAAGTATATGAACAAAAGAAGTGTGTAATGTATGGTGTACGGCTTGGTATTTATCAAATTAGTACCGTTCTATAAGAACACAAATGATACACTATTAAAAAGTAGTCACAAGAAAACTATTGATCAAACTTTACGACAAACGTGGAGACTTCATTCAGAATTGTCAATGTTCCTTTCATCTGTGGCAACACCCTTCAACACCTGCGTATGGAGTTTTCATATCACACTCATACGTTATGCCAGAGCTTGTCGTAACTACGCAGACTTGTTTGTATCCGCGCTCGACTTCTTAAAATTAGGCTCCTGGAACAGGGTTATGTTGCTACATGATCGAAGTCATCACTACAGATCTTATTGTCGTCATCATGAACTTGTGGATCGTTACGGTGTATCCATCTGCACCATTAAAACTGATTTGTTCATCGTGTCATAGTTTCCTTTAATCTTTCGACTATCCCGGACGTGACTTTTTATAAGCAACTCTGCGGATGTTTCTAGAAAAGCAGAGGACGTTTACCCTACCGGTGCACCTGGTCCATGCTCCCAGTTTTTAGTGGAGTCTGAGTTGCTCATTTACTTTCGTTACTTTGTATGTATTATTTTAGTTACTTTATGTTCTTTGTTGTGTTTGTCTGTCTTCCATGTCTAGTTTTTGTTCCTGGATTACATTCTTTTGATTTTATCATCCTCCAATGTTTCTGCGAGGATATACATGTCGCTAGTGTCCTTCCGTCATTCTGCCTCATTTATTTTTTTCATATATTATTTTCAAGTAATAGTGCAACTAACGGGTACTTTTTTACACGTCGAAGGATTGTTCTTTGTGTTACAATACGTTTTAGCTCTTTAAAACTAAGTCAAACTTGTACTACATGTAATCTTAATATACGTAAACAGAAACAAATGTAATTATTTTGTCTGTAACATATAGGTTCAGGTGATGTAAACATATGGTTATTACCGTGGTCTTGTTACATGCCTACACATTTCGTGGTACATATCTACATACTTCATACCTACCGTTTCTTTCAGAGTTACATTTTCTAAGAGATTCAAAGAATACGATGCTGATGGGAACGGAAACCTATCAAGGGACGAAATAAAACGACTTCTTGATGGTTTGACCAATGAAGATGTTGCTGAACAGATGATAAACGATTGTGATCAAGACTCTGATGGCAAAATCACTTTGGAAGAATTCCTCAGAGTTATGCAGTAGGAGTCTAGCAATGAACTGACATTAGTACTGAAGTATTCCCAAGCATAATGACATGCTCCTAATCCCGTTAGTTTGATTTCTTTTTTTAGCAAAGAATCAAACACAAGCAAAACACAGGACTACCAATAATTTCCTAGGTTTTGGATGCATAATTGCACAAATCATGTTTATGTACCGTGTGTAGCAAATATGAACCTGGCAACAATCATGTTTTAAATGCAATTTGTCAATATTTCCTTGTCATGGGATATTTTATTATATTTATATGTAGCAATATTTTATATTAAAATTTACGATATAAATCTACGGTAGTGTTTTAGCGTTTCCTATAGAAAATGTTCAATCTTTTCCAATTTTAATGATGCACTGTCCATTATGCCAATTGAAAAAAAATAATTTGAAGGATACTTTGAATCTAAAATGCATGTACATGTAGGTTCATACTACATGTAATAGTTATGTAAGAAATACTAACGTTGCATCTTTATAACAGACTTCCTAATAAAAGTACTACCGATCGTTTGGTAGCAGTTGAAATAAAGGTGGTTTGAATTGTCAGGTAATGTCATTTACAATAAGTAAATTCGTAAAGGTCAACATTCGAATGAAACAGTTCACAGGCTGTTTTTTTTTGTTGAACTATGCAAAGTCACACGAAACTGTACACAGTCTTTAAGAATTGTATAACTTTTTCTTTACGAAAAGAACACATCAAATTGATAATGCCTACAGTAAAAAGTGGTAATTACGACAAGACCTTCATGAGTTGTTATGAATCAATATATTTTATACAAGTTAATCATTCCCTAAAGGCAAAATTCTGTCTGCATTGTAAATGATGTATACATTTTAACAATTATATAGTTATAATGCAAATGCCAAATATTATAAGGCAAACTGGGGAGATAATGTGTTTAAAAAAAACGCCAACACCCATATAGATGATGCACCTTCGATGAGCAAGTTCGACATTTAAATGGTCATTTATTCCTTTTTATATTGAAAGATACGGTCAAACTTCTGATGGGTCATATTGTATAATTATTAATAGCGACAAAATATGTATCCCCTGGCCACCTTGTGGTAGTTTAATGAATGAATCAACCAGTCATATGCATACTACGCATAGTAGGTAGTAAAGGGATTGTGAAAATATTTATGTTAATTCGACCATATATTTTACCCCTGGCCTTATAAGCCTTTACCTGTCTCAGTCATTCAAAATCAGTAATAAATACAGCTTAACCGGTTGTGTTCGCCATTCAGTCACAAAAATAGACCACTGTTCACTTCGTTCTTTGTTTTGGATTATTTTCTGCAGCTGAAATGTCTCACAGTGTTGAAGCCATGAGCGCTCTGTATGATGAATACGACAAAAATGGAGATGGAAAAGTATCTGTTCAGGAGCTAAAACGCGGAATTCAAGATAAATTTTGTGCAGATATTGATGACAAAAAAGTGGTGGTAAGATTGTTTTTCACAATTTTCAACAATTAGAGGTACGCTAGATCGAATTAGTACTGTAACTCTTACTGAATTTGAAACTGGCACCCACCCCTCAAAAACAGTTTAGAAAATCATCATGGAAATGACGAAAATGTTTTTCAAATTTCAACGGATCTTGAACTTTTTTATCATATGATAATCTTTGCACTTCGTACAATCTAAACTTTTTGAAATGTTTTGCTTTCTATTTTGTAAAAGTTAATCTAATTCAATGAATTCCATTAACTGGCAGTTTCCAAAGGATTTACAGTTTATGTTACATTTATGACTTAAACAACCACTGTAGGGAGGGCGATTTTATATTTATAGTTTTATCTTTGTTTATAAAGCCATGAAATTGTAAATTTTAACCATACCATAAATTTAATATACATGTAGATTTTTGTTTGTTTGTTTGTTGGGGTTTAACGTCCGAGCAGCAATATTTCAGCTATATTCAGACAATGAACATGAAATGAAAAAAAAGGATGGGTCACAAGGATAATAGGGTCGACAAATTTTGATTGCCACTGGAAAAAGGGGGGATGGGTAAGATCGGGCAATTTAGCCTCCTGTGGCGGAGCGCAAAGGTTCCTACTCCTATCGAATACCACAGCAGGGTTCTTTACCGTGCGAGGAACGTGGCATCTTTCCCAACACGGTGCACCACTATGGTTTGCGGTCAGGTTTTCCGTATTATAGCCTGAAAACCCCAGCATGTAACACGCCAGGGGTACCCCATTCCACCACCTGGGGCACACATCCCAGTTGCTCTGTGGGCAGAGTGCCTAGCCCCCGGCTAGGTTTCTGAGCACTATTTAGTCGCCGTATACGACAAGCTTAGCGCTGCTGCAGGCCTATTCTTTTATCACCCGGACCTGCACGGGGGATAAACATTAATAGTAAATAGAACGCCTTCATTACATGATCCTTGCATAACTGCTAAAATCTTAAAAACCCGTTGAAGAATCTAGGTACATGTACCAGATAAACCTTTATATTATGCAACAAACTTTAAATATACACCCTGGGAAGATTAAGCGAAGATACATTTTCCCTGTGGTCATTGTGTTAACCTTCACTGAAGCGACTAATTACACCTCTTTAAAACTGATTTCGTATGCTAGTTAGGAACTTTAGGTTTAGTCATTATCATCTGACTACTTGTTAAAATAGGGATAATTGATGAATACATCATTTTAATGCACTCGTGAAGTACAGCTTATATTACCATTTACTATTTTACCATAAATGATAAAGGTCTACGCTTACAGACAATATAAAAAAGACCACTGGATCATGGTTTATGAATACATCACATTTTAGTATTAGCTAAACTAAACTAACCGGAAGTTGATTTAAGGGTGTGTTTGATTTTTTCCCGACGCAGTCGGTATATTTTCGCTTTTTACCCTTTGACCTTAAGGACGCTCTTCTATGGAAACGCAAGTCACCTGATTGCATTTCTGTTTCCCGATTTGCCACAAATGGCGCTTAAAAAACACGGTATATCGAAAACTTGAAATAGCGTTAAAAAACCGTATCGAAAATTTGAATTGCGTGCCATGTGTTGTTTTCTTGAAAGAAATGTAGAAACTTAGAAGTAAAATTTTACTGTGTCGGCGTTCTTTTTTTTAAAGATAGTACTTGTTTTAACTCTGGGTTGTTCTATATTGCGCTAAAATGATTATTGTAGTATCTTTTCACACTTATCTTTGATAAACCCCGTCCAGTTCATATGTACAATTTTGTGTATGATACGCATATATATTTTATTTGATCGATTTCAGGCCATATTTATGGGTTTAGATATGGATGGTGACAAGTGTGTCAGCAAGGACGAATTCCTCGATCAGATGTGTAACAGAATTAATAGAAGGTAATAACCTCCAAAAGTAAAACTTGTGTTATCCAACTCTCTGTTATTTCGAAATCCAATATAATTGCGCATTTTTTTCTTTTCCCAATCTCCTCTGTAGACCGTGGTCGATTCCTGGTTTACTACGTATTACTCGCCTTGTTTTTCCCCAAATTCGATTCTACCCTGTTTTTAAATCTATGTATTCAAACTAGAACAGTTATCTATGAAGAATTGGTGAACTTCCTTAACATTTATGTCAAATTCTAATTGAATTTTGGTCACTTTTCGGTACCACATTTTACAAAGCGCAAACCATTGTGTATAGAAAAAAAGTATTTTTCTGAAAGTATTTTACTTGTACATGTACATTCGAAACTTAGTGGAGGCTCATACTCTGTAGTTGTTTGTGGTGTGAAAAATGTTTTCGTGTAGTGTACTTGTATGTTCGTGTAAATTAGTTATCAACTGAAACACCAGGAGTCTTTTAATATGATCGATTTTCTCTAATATGTAACTCTCTCTTTTCACCGAAGTATATGACTATTGTAGGGTAGGATTCACAAACCAGTTCAACCAGCTTGATGCTGATAAAAGTGGTTATCTCACACCCGAGGAAGTCAAACCACTTCTACAAGGACAATATAATGATGACCAAATTAATGAAATGTTTAAGCAATGTGACGCAAACAGTGACGGCAAAATTGGCTGCGAAGAATTCCTCAAACTTATGTAAACTATCGCAATTTTTGTTCACAGTGTATTTTTTTTTTATATTTACACAAGTTATATTGTTTTAAATGTTTACTTTATATACACGTGATGTAATCGTTGATTTTTCCTTTGGTTCTAGCATTAGTTAAATTGTAGAAGCTTTTTTTTCAAATTTTACCTCAAAATCTGAATTTCTTTATCAAAACTTGCCATTTTTCTATCAATGCATTTTGTCCTCCTATTCTGGTTGTTTTATATGAACATGTTTGTAACTGTTTTAAAATAATAAAGATTGAATAGCAAAAAAAAAAAAAACGAAGTTGTTTTATTGAATTATAATGTACACAGGCATTTCATGTAAAGCCGCACGTACTGTTTCGTTACGAGGTTGTCTATTTTATGCACTTAGAAACAAGCAATATTAAGTTCTTAAAGTTCATTGAATTGTAATGCCCCAAATAGAGATGCTATTTTTCTCGTGGATTTCATTGTCAACTTTTCTTGTTTTCTTAATAATAGTTAATAATGCATATGGATGTCCAAGTCAATTTCACAAATTGTGTAAATTTGAAACTAAGTGATGGCGTCGTAACTCTCGACCAAAATTACTTTGTAAAATAGGCTGTCAGAACTGTGTCTCAAAACAATCATGCCAAATCAAATAAAACTGAAAAAAATACATGGGATAAAATAACGTTTTTAGTAGATTATCGATATATATAGACAAGTATACGTAGCTTAATTTAACTGTTGCCCGAAGTAAACGTGGCGGATTTCACTGCTCCATTTAAAAAAAAAAGTGCTGAAAACTAGCGAGTCATGCATTTCAATAAAAACAGTAATGTTAAAAATTCTTGACTCTCATTCATAATGTATATAACAGTAAACAATTGCAAAAAATTAAAAAAAAAAAAAAAAAAAGACATCTTTACACCCCTGAAAATATTGTGAGCGCAATCAATTTGGACAATACCATTGTACCAAACACTCAGTTCGATGGTCAATATCTAGAAATCTGTCGAATCTGTAACAATCCTAAACCAGTGTAACTGCTTCAGTGCCATAGACTTCTCTTTTCAGTTCAGCTCTTTTGATATTACCCTTTATCTACATTTTTTCGTATTTCTTACCTTTTTCATTAAAATTGACCCAAGGATGTATGAATGACAGTCGTAATAGAATGTTATTATAACTTCTTAAAGCATGTGAATATTATTTACAATCTGGAATTACAACCTGATCCCTTTCTTCGTACAATAAAAAATAGTTACAAATAATGTACCCATTTAAGTACCAATCCGTAAAACTATCGGCAGAGGTTATTCCTGGTGCAGAAAAAAAACCAACTTAAGACAAACGATGCATTTTCGATCTACTTACACTATAGTGACCTATATTTTAAGGACATTCACATCTCACTTACATCAACCATATCAAGGACAATAATAACCCTTGCAATGCGCCAGTTTCTTGTACAATCTATATACGTGTAACAACGAATGGAAAACTAAGAAAAATTATGTGGTCATTGACTGTTTCTGAATAAGAAATATAAGTGTGAATCTTGTCAGTTTTTGACTTGCATAAAACAAGCCTGTCTGATATTTATTATGTAGCCTTGATATATAATCTGATCCGTTCGTTCATCAATGTGCTTAAAACCTTGAATTATAGATGCATTTCTTAGATACGTGTCACTCGCCAAAATTCACAGATCTGTTTTTGGTTTATTTCAGGAAGTCAAAAAGTATAGATACCTGGTTAAATTGTAATTGAAAGTTATTGTATTATTTAAGAAGATGGTAAGTGATAGACTACAAATCATCGAACTAATAATATGGTTTACAAGCTACATTGTGTACCGAGCTTCGTACACTTCTGATACCCACACTTTTGGCAAACGCAAAAGCCTTTGAGCAAAAAACATACCTTACAGTACAGTGCACATTTCTGTACCTAGAAATAGAAGGAGTAATCAAGGGGACCAGGATAATAGCGGAAATCAAAGTAATGTACTCCAGGGACAAAGACCAGACATGGAAAACAGACAAACACAATACAGAACATAAAATATCAAAAATGATATTTACAAAGTAACAAAAGTAAATGAGCAACTCTGAATCACTAAATACTGAGAGCATAGACCAGGTGCACCGGTAGGGTAAGCGTCCTGTTTCAAAATATGACGAAAATTAAAATTGTAATTAAATGTTTCGGATAAAGTAATACGGTGTCTCTATGATCAGGAAGCTGAGTTATGAGCATAAGAAGTTGCAGACAATAAAGACGGTCATTGATACTGTATAATAAACTCGCTACAGCGGAAGTTGATGTTAATACGGTCTGAAGTAGTATCTTGTAGTATGGAATGCGTAGATTCAGCTTTGACAAAAATCAATAGTAAAGTGACGAAAATTTATCAGATCAGACAAAACCACAATGGTTTAACTAATTCAATTCCCCTTTCTTGTTAGAAAGGAAGGGGTAACTGATTCAAAAATATATTATTTTTACTGGTATGTATACTGTCACCACTATTTCAAAAATCGAAAGTACAAGGCGTGTCCTTCAAAAAATACCATTAAGCGTACATTATGACTTTTTCAGATCTTTGTACAATATGACTATGATGAAATCTTGTTTTCCACATTGACAGTAATAAACGTGTAGATGACAGTATCGGGCATTTAAGAAACTTATATCCATTACCGTGGGTGTATGACTAGTTTCAAATTTAATAACTTTTAAGTTACCTAATATAAATTGCTAAAATTATAGATGTGTATTCATTCATAAATTACCAACACGAAACCTAAACAATTTTATGTAAATGAGGACGTATTTGTGTAATGGAAAGTTACTAGGACATTGATCTTCCGAACAACCCACGATAAAATTAAATTCGTACTAAAACTATTTTTCTTATATAAGGTACAATAAAACTTACCTACATTCTTTTCCAAATATTGATGGTTACCGAATGATAAACGCTTCATGTATACATGACTGTACTTAGAATCCCCATTACAACAATCGGCGACATTTTTCCTAGACAAGTCCACTAAATATTACATGTATGCTACAGAGAGATAAGCATTTTACTCATAAGCGTTAATTCTACTAGTAGATAAATAATGCAGACTTAAAGTAAACTTTAAGATGGCAAATTAAGAGAATTCCAGAAAATTCTATTCGTATCAGTACTCAGTCCGGATTTGACTTTCTATTTCAATATGTTTGTTTTGCTTATATACGCCCGTCAATATTTTGACGGGACGTATTATGGTATACAAATGCCCGGCGTCGATCTGTCCGTCGTATACATGTCGCACCGTAACCTGAGTACAGCTTATCAAAATGTCTTGAAACTTACTGCAGTTGTTTCTTATGATGGTCAAGCGGTCTGTATACTTTTTGGTGAAAATCAGATTAAAACGTTTGGTATTACAGGACTTTGTAACTAAAATAGGGGTGTTTTTTCACTTGTCACGCCGTATCTCAAAAACGATCTATGATCATTGCTTAAAACTACACACTTGTTAGTTATATTAATTTCATTTGCTGTGTATTTTTTGGTAAAGATTTAATAATATTTATTTTCAAGTTTTTTAATTCATTTGGTAAAAAAGCAACGTGTTTTTTTGTTCCAACGTAACTTGAAAACAACTTATCCATATTTCTTGAAACTTAACTAGTTTTCTTCTTATGATGGTCAAACGGTCTGTATACTTTTTGGTGAAAATCAGATTAAACTTTTCGAGTTACAGGACATTGTAACTAAAATAGGAAATGATTTCTGATTATTATTGTTCACATGTCGCTCCGTAACTTCCGAACAACTTATCCAAATTCTTGAAACTTGAGATAGTTGTATCCAAAAAAGTGTAAAAAAAAACTGCCCTCCAACCCTTCCGTACATTTATTGATGGAAAAGCCCTTAGAAAGAACCAATATTGAGAATTTTAGAGAAACATTATACCATGAACACTGAAACATGTAACAATTTGGGTTTATTTCTTTTATCAACTTTCTGTTTTATGGAACTTTGAAATTTTCAATTTATATAATGACATGCAAAATTTTCTTTGCAAGAGCCTTTGCTCCCTTAATCAGTGGTGCATCGTGTGGGGACAGATGCCACGTTTCTCGCACGTTAAAGAACCCTACTGTGGTATTCTCCCGGAGTAGTA
Source organism: Perna viridis (assembly GCA_037379345.1). Taxonomy (NCBI): domain Eukaryota; kingdom Metazoa; phylum Mollusca; class Bivalvia; order Mytilida; family Mytilidae; genus Perna; species Perna viridis. Next base: position 40,420,982 of record CM074512.1, on the reverse strand, counting down.
ACCATAGGGCTCCGCCACAGGAGGCTAAATTGCCCGACCCTACCCACCTCTCCCTATTTCCAGTGGCAATCAAAATCTATCGACCCCATTGTCCTTGTGTCCCATCCCTTTTTCAACTCATCATCATTTCATATTCATTTTATCATCAATTTCATGTTCATCGTCTGAATATAGCTGACATATTGCTGCTTGGGCGTTAAACCCTAACAAACAAAACAAAATTATTGCTTCAATTTGGTATCATATAAAACATGTTGGCAATTTTGTCGGTCTCTTGCATAAACTTCCTATTGAACAAGAATAAGTAATGAGGAAGGATATACTTGGATGTATTTTTTTTTAAAACGAGCAATTTATTATATATTTATATCATATTCACACCCGGTGCCCAGGGCGTTCTTGGGGTTCTTAAGACCTCCTTAAAAACAAATAAGCACTATTAAAGTCAAAGTTTTGTTTGATTTGTGACTATTAAAGCAACTCGAGTCTAAAGAACCTCTCTTCTCTACAAATTCCTGCTTACGGGCCTGATATTATGTAAAGCCTTAACTTATAGTTAGACCACACAAAAGCTAATAGTAAGCAATAGCCATGATAAGTACAAACCGACTGTACAAAGGGCGTCTACCAAAATACATGTATTAATGCTTCAACTAATAAAACCTTGGCCTATTGTGACATTTTAATCAATGAATTGAGACGTACTTCAGAAACCAAGTTGTCGAAGGTCAACAGACAGCTCGTGGGTGTAGATAAAAGTGGGATTTGCCACAGGTTTTGGCAACCATTGTTGATTTTAAAAGATGATAAACGTGTACATATTTCTACTGCATGACTAGATACACAAACTATGTAAGCTACTTATATCACGCGGCGGCGGAACAGGCATGGGAACTTGATTCATCATAATTAGTCAACTAAGACGTTTCACCTGAGATTTTTGTTCGAACACCTGGGCTACCTTTCTTCAATGATACACAGTAAAATTTAATATAAACCTTTGGAGTGGTATTACTGATATATCGGCGTATTAACAACTTTTGAACAATCCACGCCTCCAAACCACCCAAGGTTTTAACATGCCGTATATGGGTAATAACCCAATCATTTTAAGGGATAGATGCATATTTGAAATTGTTTGGAAAGATTAGGCTATTTACTCGACTGTGTTTAAATCATAGAAATAAAATGATAATAAACAGACGCTGTAAATAACGTGGACATTTTATGCGTCTTTGTTTAAGATAATCTTGACACTGATCGGATTTGTAGTATGGTTTTATCATCATGCATGAACAGAGAACGGGGGTTATAGGTTTCAGTCTTGTATTCTCTGCATCATAAGCTTCTATAGTAAACCTTAAATTATCATGATTTAAAAAAAATAGACAAGGAGATTCAATCCCCAAATTTTGACCGTTTTTTCCATTAAAGAAATATAAAAAAAATGTAGGTCAATTTTAGTGAAAAAAAAGGCACGAACTTTGGTACACAAGAACAGGTAGAACTAAAAAAAAAACTTCTACTTCCACTTTATTTTGAGTTCATAAATATATACCCCATTTCTGAAACACTATTTTTCATGAAAATACTGTTTTTCCTCAGAAATAATTTTTTTTTGTGTCGTAGCTTGATATTTACCCTGTACTTGTGATTGAAAATGATAATCATTTGTGAGAAACAAAAAAAACCCCCAAAAAACCAAAACAAATAAACAAAAACACACAAAAAAAAAAAAAAAAAAAAAAAAACAGGAAAAGGCAAAAAGAAAGCGCACTATATTTTTTAGCCTTCATGTTTTGACGTACATCCGCTCAGGATTATGCAATACAAGACTGATACCTATATGTACAATCTGCTCCACAACTGTTATAGCTGAAAACGTATCATTCATTTAATTTTGATAGACGTTAATGCTTCGGTGACTATCTACAAATAACTTTTGATTCGAATGAGGAAAGTGTGAGAAGTTCTTTTGCCAAATATCGGCAAAAAACAAAAATAAAACATGGCCTAGACGAGAAAACATGAAACAAAGACGATCAACAGAATCAATGTAGTGAGGTGAATAAAACCTTCAAAAAAAAAAAAAAAAAACTAAAAAAAAAAAAAAAAAAAAAAAAAAAAAAAACCAAAAAAATAAAACTAAAGCAATAGCAATATGACCTCCCACAAAAAAACGGGAGTGAGTACGTGCTCTGGAAGGGTAAGTCTGTCCTGCTTCGTCAGCGGCACCCGTCATATTGTTAGTGAATATAATCTGGTAGTAATCCAGCAACAATAATGTAGCCCCGTGATACGTGTTCACACTAGGGTGAAATCATTTCTTTCAAATAAGTATGACGATGTTAACATCGCAAATAACTTTGTGGAAAATTGTTGAAAAATATCCGAATTTGATTATATTAGAATTTATCCAGTTTTTTTTAAACGTTAGTTAAATGTTTTTAAATTAAGCTCTATTCGGACCGCTTACAATAAAAGGTTGTTCTTCCGTCCCGTTGATAATTCGTTAGCTGTTTTCTTTCTTTTTTTCTGTTAATATACTGGTATTCTGCTCATGACGGACCGCTTCTTCCATATATTCATACTTAGAAATTGGTCAAAGTGCAGTGCAGAGTATTTTTCGATATAATTACTAATTCATTTTTATATCGCTAATATTGTTAGCGCGTTCTTGCATTCCTAATTTCAGTACATATTCGCATATGATTTGCAATATTATAGGGTTATTAAATGGTTATTTTATGATCCCTTTATTAACTGATGACTTAAAATAACAGGAGTTATCTGTACAAACCTTTAAATACAGCTCAGTATGACATATTTCCTAGTGAAGACTGTAACACTCCAGATCTCTTGATGCATTTATTCACCCCGACAAGTTTAACTTTTATACAGGGCCAGAATTAATACAGGGCATGTGCCCTGTATTAAATTAATACAGGGCAATTGCCCTGTATAAATTATGGTTGCTAAAACCTCCTGTTGTATTAAAGGGGCAATTTACATTGTATTTTAAGTCATCAGTTAATAATATATATTACTAACCCACGTTGTTCTGCTGATCTGTGCCGTGTTTACCGCCATAGTGTCATAGTTATAGCTTCATACGGGATAAAAATGTACCTCTTAAATATCATGCCCCGTGCATGTCACCCGTGCAGGTGTAAAAAAAAAACATAGGCCTGCAACAGCGCTAAGCTTGTCGTAAAAGGCGACTAAATAGTGCTCAGAAACCTAGCAGGAGGCTAGGCGCTCTGCCCATAGAGCAACCGGGATGTGTACCACAGGTGGTGGTATGGGGTACCCCTGGCGTGTTATATGCTGAGGTTGTCAGGCTATAATACGGAAAACCTGACCGCAAACCATAGTGGTGCACCGTGTTGGGAAAGATGTCACGTTCTTCGCACGTTAAAGAATCCTGCAGTGGTATTTGATAGGAGTAGAAACCTTTGCGCTCCGCCACAGGAGGCGAAATTGCCCGACCCTACTCATTCCTCCCTTTTTCTAGTGGTAATCAAAATTTGTCGACCCTATTATCCTTGTGTCCCATCCCTTTTTCATTTCATGTTCATTTTATCATCAATTTCATGTTCATCGTCTGAATATATCTGATATATAGCTGCTCGAACGTTAAAACCAAACAATCAATCAATCAATCTTTACAAGACTATACAGGACCTTTACATTAGCAGGGCCCGGTATCTAAAACATGCATTGCCAGTTATTTAATCTGGTTTCTAATCTGGTTCCCTGGTCAATATAATAAGCGACCCAAAGATCACTAAAGTGTACCTCTTTTTTAAAATATCATACATGTCTATGTGTTTTTTTTGCTTGTATGAGAAATGTACATTAAAAGTTGAAATGATTGGTTAGCATTGAATTTATGTGAAATCACCAAGTTTCCGATTCAAACACAGGGGCTCCTTGACTTTATAGGTCATATACATTATCATGGCCCCGATATATCTATTATACAGGCATTGTCAGTTTTTTAATCTGGTTCCGGATGCCCAGTTATTTCGATTGAAAACATTGAAAGAGTACGCAATCATATCAAGGGAATTCAACCAAGATTCTAGCGGAAGTTGCCCGATTTTAGAGCATATCGCATTCGTACCATTTCGGATCTTGAAATGAAGCCAAAATCAGTGTCAAAGAATATTTGACGTTTAGCGACTTTGAAAACTTCAGTCTTTGATTTTACATGCTGTCCGTCGCTATTGGTTAATTCACATGTCAAAGCTTATGCAGAGGGGTGCTTTTTATCAAACTGTTTCCTAAGTAGTGCCATCGTTTTCTACTTTAAACTTAAAATGATTGTAAAAAAATAAACACTATTGTCATCATTTGGCGTCCGTCGTCGTTAACAATTTTTCAAAACTCTTCTCCTCTAAAACTACTGGGCCAATTGGAACCAAACTTGTTATGGATGTTCCTTGGGGTATCCTGCATAGAATAGATGTTGGGATTTTTGATCCGTCGATAAACATGACCGCCGTTACTAAAAATAGAACATAGGGGTCAGGCAACAGTTTTTCGCATATATCTCGAAAGCGGTTAGGTTAAGCCCAATCCTGATTAGATAAAAGTGTTCAGCATGATAAGATCTATTTGTGGTCAAATTTTCATTGTAACCTGTTCAGCCCCGTTGGAGTTACTGCCCCTTTTCAACGTTTTTTGCTATTTTTTGTTATTTCTTTCAAAAATCTTCTTCTCTGACACTATTTTACCAACTGAAACAAAACTCGGTATAAGTGTTCCTTGGGGTATCCTGCATAGAATTGAAGTGGAGTTTTTTGATCCGTCGAAAAACATGGCCACTGTTACTAAAAATAGGACATAGGGGTCATACAGTAGTTTTTCGCATATATCTCCATAACCGTTTGGTTTAGCTAAATTCTTACAACTGCTGAAATGATCCTTATTTTTAGGACTACAAAAGTCTTCAGGCATAAAATTTGTCAAACGCCTTCTTATAAGAGTTATTGCCCTTGACGGGAAAATGACAGGTTTCTTTTTACAGTTTTCAGCCAATGTCTTGAAAACTATGATAAGATTTAGACTTTCATTTACTGACATCATCCTTATGATAAGTCCTATCAAAGTTTTCTTGAGTCAAAATTGTTGGATAACTTGTTTAATTTATTGCCCTTGAAAGGCAAAATTCAACCAGATGAGCGATTCAGGCTCCTGTGAGCCTCTTGTTTAGTAATTGCTCTAAAAACGACAAAACAACAATATTCGAATTGTTTTGAATACGCATGGATAATAAAATTTGTTTGTTTGTTTGTTGGGGTTTAACGTCCGAGCAGCAATATTTCAGCTATATTCAGACGATGAACATGAAATTGATGATAAAATGAACATGAAATGATGATGGAGTGAAAAAGGGACAGGACACAAGGATAATGGGATCGACAAATTTTGATTGCCACTGGAAATAGGGAGAGGTGGGTAGGGTCGGGCAATTTAGCCTCCTGTGGCGGAGCCCTATGGTTCCTACTCCTATCGAATACCACAGCAGGGTTCTTTAACGTGCGAGGAACGTGGCATCTTTCCCAACACGGTGCACCACTATGGTTTGCGATCAGGTTTTCCGTATTATAGCCTGACAACCCCAGCATGTAACACGCCAGGGGTACCCCATTCCACCACTTGGGGCACACATCCCAGTTGCTCTGTGGGCAGAGCGCCCTAGCCCTTGGCTAGGGTTCTGAGCACTATTTAGTCGCCTTTTACGACAAGCTTAGCGCTGCTGCAGGCCTATTCTTTTAACACCCGGACCTGCTCGGGGCCATGGATAATAAAAAAAAAACATAAACTCCTGTACATGTGGATAAAAGCCGTCAAGTCGATGATAGAGGACGAAGTCCTCGTAATGGTAATCAATACGAATTTAACTTTTGATCTGACAAGCAGTGTGAAACCATTTCCGACAGGCAGGAAGTTTACCAGCATTACTGAGTGATTCACTGTAAGGATCTTTTCTATTTCATATCTTGAACAAACACAAAATGTTTATAACATATAAAAAGACGTGTTAAATAATGTAGAAAAGTAAATCCTAGATGATGTAAAACGGTGAAAATATCAATATATTCAAATTCGTCCTTTTAAAGATATAACTGCTTAATATTATTAAGACTCGTTAGTGTCTGTTAATTTGTAAGTCAATAAATGAGAAAAACTTTATTAACATTCAATGAATCGGACGAACCGGAAGAACTGTCATCCATGCAAGACAAATAAGTTGTCGTCACTAACGACTAATCCCCAAATATCGTTTTTAGGCCTTTCCTACGCTATGGCACGACACATTCTTTTTTTGGAATTTCCACAAATCTATCTATTGCGTTGTGCTGACCATTCGTGATTGGGTAAACTTAACCATTCGTCCAAATAACCGAAGCAGCATTAAACAAATTAAGATGAAACAGAAAATCTGCCATTGATGAAAATATTTGAATAAACAATAAGCAAATGACCATAATAAGAAAATCCATCCACGAATTCAATTCGAATTCATTAAATCATCAAAGCCTGTATACAAAGCATATTGTATCACCCTAATCCTACGTCGCACATTATGAAATTTTTCGATAGCAAGAAGAGTTACATTCGTGAATAGGACAACAAAGACGAAACCCAGGCGGATAAGAATCTATACTACTAAAGGAAGAGACCGATTTCTTGTGAAAATATCCAAATTCGGAGACCGTCATTAGTCCGTGTGTTATAATACGTTTTCGCGCATGCTCAATCGACCTACTGTCCGGACTTGGTTTACATGTGTTACACGAGTATTGTACGTTCATTATTTTGCTTACTTAAACGACATCCACCATTTTTCTGAGGTTCAAAACTGTCCAGACATGGAAAGGCGTAAAACGTGTCGAAATAAACCTTGAAAAAAGCTCCCTCTTCTATGTTTTCCTTTGTATGTGTAAACTGGCTTGACTGGTAAACCCCCTACCCATTGTTTTGAGAAAATTTTGAATTAATATTTAAAATTTAAGAATATATTACGTACCTTTTAACTTGGCGGAGCAGAACATTAAGAAATTTTTAAACGATATTCAACCCCCCCCTCCAAAAAAAAACAAACAAACAAACAAAAACAAAACAAGCCATTGGAGCATCAATCACAAACAAACAGGAAATGACATTTTCACCGATTTAGATGTAGTATACATGTAGTTGTCTTTCTTTTCTTACATTGTATGATAAAAAGTTCTGTTCGAGAAAAATGTACAGTTCGGATGAAGTGTAAAGGAATCATAAACTTTTTATTATGCATAACAATTCATTTGAGTGTCTGTCTGTCCGTTCGTCTCCATGCGTTGTCCATTTGATAAACAAAACTGTACAATTGTTAAGCACAAAAATACACGCAAGTTCGCTGTTGAGCTAGACAAAAAATATTTTTCCAGTTAGCAAGAGACCACTTTGATAACCTGCTTGAAAGCATCATTTGGCGTAATATTTCACTGAATAATAGGACAATATACTAGAAAGTCCCTCTCGACTTTTCTCGCCAATTCAACCATTAAATAATCACGAGCTAACAAGTCCCAGTTTGGCCAATGGGGGTTGATTACATATTTGTACATGTATATATATATATTTATATACTTATATACCTATATAAGGGTGGTTGCCGAGTTAATGTGCGTCTGCAAAAACTCGCACGATACATTGAAAATAACCGATATCAAGGAACAAGGCTTTAATGCTTCTTCTTCTGTGTCTTAATGTTATATGAGATTTCTTCAACAATGAAAAAACGTCAACACCTTCAAACCAGACCAAGAAGGACCCATGTAACGTGCACATAAGCAGAATTCTTTATAAAATAAAAATCAAGGTTACTCTCTTGCTGCCCCGTGCAGGTCCGGGTGTCAAAAGAATAGGCCTGCAGCAGCGCTAAGCTTGTCGTAAAAGGCGACTAAATAGTGCTCAGAAACCTAGCCGGGGGCTAGGCGCTCTGCCCACAGAGCAACTGGGATGTGTGCCCCAGGTCGTCGAATGGGGTACCCCTAGTCCTGATGTGTTACATGCTGGGGTTGTTAGGCTATCATACGGAAAACCTGACCGCAAACCATAGTGGTGCAACGTGTTGGGAAAGATGCCACGTTCCTCGCACGTTAAAGAACCCTGCTGTGGTATTCGATAGGAGTAGGAACATTTGCACTCTGCCACAGGAGGCTAAATTGTCCGAACTTACCCATCCCTCCCTTTTTTCTTGTGGCAATCAAAATTTGTCGACCCTACTATCCTTGTGTCCTGTCCCATTTTTCATTTCATGTTCATTTTATCATCCATTTCATGTTCATCGTCTGAATATAGCCAAGATATTGCTGCTCGGACGTTAAACCCCAACAATCAATCAATCAATCAGCTCTCTTGCTGCCACTGGCAATGGAGTGAAAACTTGGTAATCAGCTACTAGCACCAGGGTTATAGGTAGAGACTGCTAATCTTGAATTAATCGATCGCTGCAAAAATACGTCATTGATGCAACGCATGTCTGGAGCAGTCAGATTGTTTATTGCAAATGTACATGTATTTTAATGGAGTTCGATTTTTTCCTCAACGTACTATATCAATCTTTAAAGTCTTCGCTTTGTGTTTGTCGGTGTCGTCATCGTCGTCCTAAAACACCAGCTCTTCCAATACCTCTGGGTCAAATTAAACCTGGGACCAATAAAATAGCTTTTTAAGCCCAGATTATTTTTTTTTCAGGAAAGTGCATTGGCATGAGGATATGAACTTTTCTTTTCTTAAAAAAATAAGGAATGTGAATATAAAAAGAAAAAAAATAATTCGCTTACATGCGTTCGAAAATATTTTTCCGCGCAAAAGAAATTCTGAGTTAAAAGAATACCAAGTCCCCCTGAAAGGTTTATGGTCAACTCCTCTTAAACCACTGAAGCAATTTGAACGGAACTGTACACCATTGATGTATATTAGATGATCGTAGATCCTTTACAACGATTACTCATTTTGTTTAGATTCGTCAAGTTAGTACTGTGTCCACACTTTGCTCAATCGACCGCGGGCATCCTCCAGTAATGACTTATGTCTACAAAACTGGCTTCAAAATGACGACAAAGACGCGGTAAGACGTCATAACGTTTTTATCCCTGACAAGAAAGCACGACTCGGGGAATACTTGATCGGCAAAACATTATAACTTCTATTCAACTGAAGGAGGAAATCTTTTTCCTGTTTTTTCCATAAACTGAAATTCCGGATGATTATTTGGATGAGTTCGTATTTTGTCCAGAAACCCATCTAGATGAAAGAGATGTATGGATTTATAAAAACGATAATTTTCATGGATTTAACGACAAAATTGACAATACTAATTGGGATGATTTTTTATGGTATCCCATGATCTTGATGATATGACTTCTAAATTTACTGCTAAATATTTAGAAATTGCTAAGGAGTTCATTCCCTGCAAAAAGGTTACAATTAGACCTAACGACAAACCGTGGTTTAATTCTTTTATCCGTAAAGAAATGAGAATTCGTGATCGATTTCATAAGCAATTAAAAATCAAGAAAACTCCACAATTAAAAGCAAACTACAAGCGCCAAAGAAACAAAGTCAATAACATGATGTCTTATGCTGGGGAACAATACCAAATAAATGCTAATGAACTTCTCGACAAAGAAAAATCAATAAATCCAAAATCCTACAGGAGTTTAATTAAAAAACTCAAAGATGAATACAAAGTCCAAAACATTCCTCCCCTAATTAACAATACAGGTGAATTCATAGTAAACGAAAAAGAAAAGGCAAATCTGCTAAACGAATTCTTCTGTTCGATATCCAACAAAATAATTCATACAATGATCCACCACATTTTGGAACTCGTTGTGTAAATAATCTAGATATTGATCAAATCAACCCCTAATGAAGTTCAAGATGTTCTTGAGACGCTACAATTAGGCAAAGCTACTGGCAATGATTGTATTAGCCATCATATGTTAAAATATACTGCTTCAACTTTATGTTACCCCCTGTGTATTATATTCAACAAATCACTAAGGGATGGTAAATATCCGTCTACCTGGAAATCTGCTAATGTACTAGCTCTTTTCAAATAGGGTCAAAATCAGATACAACTAATTATAGACCAATTTCATTGTTAAGTTGTGTTGGTAAAGTCTTCGAACGTGTTATTTACAAATATATGTTCTATAAACTTTCTGGTAGATAATTCCTTAATTTCCCGGTTCCAATCTGGATTTATGCATGGACACTACAGTTCATCAATTGATTGAAATTTATCATAGAATTAGTCTAGCTCTTGAAAAGAAACAAATTATTTGCACTGTTTTTTGTGATATATCGAAAAGCGTTTGACCGCGTTTGGCACAAAGGCTTCATTCAAAAGATAAAGGCATATGGTATATCTGGAAATTTATTAAAATGGATTGAAAATTATATGTCAAACAGAAACCAAATGATATTAATAGGAAATTGTCTATCAGATATAGGTACTATTAAAAGAAGTGTTCCTCAGGGTCAGTGCAAGGACCGCTTTTTTTCTTATTGTATATAGATGACATTGCTGACAATACCACAAGTCTATCCAGGTTATTTGCTGATGATACATCACTGTCATATGCCTCCGGAAATATTAATCAAATTGAAGAAAACATTAACTCAGATTTAGAAAAGATAAATAACCGATAAAAAAAAACTGGCTAGTAAATTTTAATCCCCCCAAAAAACAGAATATTTGTTATTTTCTACAAATCGGCAACCGGATAGACCAAGTATGAAATTCAATGATCAGTTGATTGACTGTGTGCAAAATCAAAAACACTTAGGTGTTACATTTCATTCAAATTGTAAATGGACTTGTCATATTCAAAATTTAGTAAAAAGCGCTTCCAATCAACTTTCCATGCTGCGTAAATTTAAATTTATTCTTAGTAGACAGAATCTGGAAAAAAAAATTATTTTGCCTATATTGTACTTTTGTTGGAATATGCCTGTGAACTTTGGGATGGTTGTACACAAGATGATATGAACAAAATTGAACGAGTGCAACATGAGGTTGCAAGAATTGTCACTGGTCTTCCAAAATAGGCTCCTTATACTTTGAAACTGGTTCGGAAACCCTTCAGTCTAGAAGGAAAAGAAGGAAACTTAGTTTGCTTTATAAAATTCACCATCAAGATTGTCCATCTTATCTTAATGACTGTTTATCACCGTATCAACGAGATGTAAGGCAAAGAAACTTGCGAATTGATTCTGACTATCGGCAACCATTTACAAGATTACAGTTATTTTCCAACTCTTTTCCCGTCAGCGATTAGACTTTGGAACAATTTGGAATCAAATATACGTAATCTTCCAACCATTTCTAAATTTAAAAAAAGCAAACCGATTTGAAATATATAATAAACCTCCTCCTTGTCATTTCACAGGTTGTAGATTATATATTATTCTACACACGAAACTTAGACATGGGTGTAGTGCCCTGAATGCAGGTCTATTCCGTGTTAATTTTGTGAATGATCCGGGTTGTATCCGCGGCTGGGTAGTTGAAGATACCATACATTACCTATTGGAATGCCCATTATATTTAGAGACACGAGAACAATTACTAATAATACTGCCTTTTTACCAGAATTAACAATCGAAACTCTTTTATACTCTTTTTAGCTTACCCGGCTAAAGGCCATGTGAGCTATTGCCATCACTTTGCGTCCGTCGTCGTCCGTCGTCAACAATTTTTCATAACTCTACTCCTCTAAAACTACTTGACCAAATTAAACCAAACTTGGTATGAATGTTTTTGGGGTATCCTGCACAGAACCGATGTGGGGATTTTTGATCCGTCAAAAAACATGACCGCCGTTACTAAAAATAGAACATAGGGGTCAGACAGCAGTTTTTCGCATGTATCTCCAAATTTGTTAGATTTAGCCAAATTCTGGCGGGGTAAAAGTGTTCAGCATGATGAAATCTATCTGCGGTCAAATTTTGGCTGTAATCAGTTTAGTTATGTTGGAGTTATTGACCTTTTTCAACGATTTTTGCCATTTTTAATTTTATTTCTTTCAAAAATCTTCTCCTCTGACACTACTTGACTAATTGAAACCTAACTTGGTATGAATGTTTCTTGGAGTATCGTGCATAGAACCGATGTGAGGATTTTTGATCCGTTGAAAAACATGGCCGCCATTACTATAAATGGAACATAGAGGTCAGACAGTCGTTTTTCGCATTTATCTCCAAAACCGTTAGGTTTAGCCGAACTTTGATATGGAGTAAAATTATTCAACATGAAGAGATCTATCTGTGGTCTAATTTTGGTGAATATTTGTTGACCCATGTTGGAGTTATTGCCCTTTTTGGACGTTTTTTGCTGTTTGTAATGTTATTATTTTAAAAAAATCTTCTCCTCAGAAACTACTTTACAGAATTCAATGAAAGTTGGTATTTTGGATTTTTGATCTGTTATAAAGCATGACCGCTGTTACTAAAAAATGAATATTGGTGTCCGACAGCAGATTTTTGTATATATCTCCAAAACTGATAGGTTTAACCAAAATCTGATATGGGGGTAAAATTATTCAGCATGAAGAGATCTATCTGTGGTCAAATTTTGGTGAAAATTTGTTGACCCATGTTGGAGTTATTGCCCTTTTTGGACGTTTTTTTTCTGTTTATGATGTTATTACTTTAAAAAAAATCCACAGAAACTGCTCTACAGAATTCAATGAAAGTTTACATTTTTGTTTTATAGGGTATCCTTAACGAAATGACAGATTTTTCATCGCTGCCGTTTCTATAAATAGAACAATGGGGTCAGACAGCAGATTTTTCTATACATCTCCAAATCTGTTAGGTTTAGCCAATACCTTTCAATTGCTGAAATGATCCTTATTATAAGGCTTACAAATGTGTTCAATGAATCAAATAGAGTTAAAATTGTCTGACAACTCCTTGTTAGAGTTATTGCCCTTAAAAGGCAAAAATTCAACCAGGTGAGCGATTCAGGCTCCTGGGAGCCTCTTGTTTTTAGTTCAGAGAACTATTGCCACATATATTGAAATGGCAAGTTCATCACATGATAACATATATACTGTTCTTGATTCAGTTTTGTCACAATTAGTTGTTTACATTGTATATTATGCTTTATTGCTGACGTATGTTCACAAAATATTTGTAATTGATTATCTGGAAAGGACCTTTGTAAGTTGGTATAACTTATGTTCAATCCAATTGCCTGTGAATTTTAGCAATAAAATATGTTTAAACTAAACTGGTCCAGAAAATCTCTTAAACGTATTTTTGTCCCCGCACGCGTCGCGAGGGGACATGGAAATGCCGGGCGTTTTTTTTTGGTTATGCTTTTACCAAATACGTTTGTGTTTTTGGTGTGTGGCTTTATTATGAAGAGTTACAGATTAAGTTCGGTTGAATGATTTGAACGGAAGTTATGGCCCTTGGACTTAGAACATTTCAGTGCATTTACAGTTTTCCGCACTTTTTTTGTAAAGCAAAAAAGAAGACACGAACAGAACACATAAAAAATTTGCAATGATAATCTTAATCTTGTGGATACACGACCCTGTTCCAAAAGTCTAATTGTTAGAAGTACAGCGCTTTACAAAACGTCCACGTAATTTCGACAAACTCTAGCATGTCAGATGTATGACTTAGCTGTGATAAGAAAACTCTTTCCGCATCGTTTAAATACGGAATGTTTTTGTTAAAATTTTACCAATATGCAGATAATAAGATAATGATAAGTTCAGAAAAAAAAGAACAACAGAAGAGACTTTTAGTAAAACAAGAAAACAAATTATATTCATTTGATTTATTTAAGAATCTAAAGACGAATACAACATTCTTTAGTAACTTTTCCTGGCACAAATATAAAATGTACTTTCCTTTTTTTAACATTAAACATATAAAGCGTTCTGTTCATCCTACTCGGTATATTTATGGAGTGATATGGAACACTGACTTATCAGTTGTGCCACCACAATTTCCGCCACCTCCCCCAGTGCATAGACTGTTACACCCACCTGCCTGAATACCTGATGATATGCTATTTCCACAGAAACATCTATTTCCATTCTGAAAAACGAAAAACATTTTTTAGAATTCCGAGTCGTGTAAAACATACACCTGAACGACTTGTAATTTATTACAGTAACCATATTATATTTTGGAAAGGTTGAAATTAATAACTGTTTTGTAAGTACCTGGTTTTTATACATGTTTACATGTAGCATGCCAAATTGATAAATAAACATATACCAATTATGAGCATTCTATTTCTATCAAAACTTTATAATGCATAATACTTCGTAAATAAAAAAAGAATATGCAAATATTTCAGAAAATTAATCCGAATGATCAGTTTTGGTTCCCCGTTTTTATTCCAAAGCTGTTTACCAGACTCGATTTTACTACATAAAACTTCTGTGCTAAAATTAGATCGGCGGTTACAAAGGTCATGTGATCGTCCAGAATTGCGACGCTCTAAGGAAAAAATGTTTAATGGTAAATTTGAATGAGATTGGATTATTAGGTTATAATGTTTGTCTATCCGCACAAATGTAATTTCAAGGTTAGTTTTTACTTGAATAACATTGATTTAAAGCAGAAAATATGCTCGAGGTCGGTAAGGCGCTACTACTTTTGATGTTAAGTAAGTTCAGAACTCGTCTGCTCAGATCTTAAACATGTCTGGCAGTGATATCGAAAGTTTCGGCAAATCTGATGTCATAGAGATGTCTTAGCTGTTGAAGAAAGGTTAAGAGATGTTTTCAATGAACAGGGTAAAGATGATGATTAAGAATCACATATATTCACACCTAGAAGAATAACTTGCCCAAGACAACAATGAACCCAATAAAAGAGGCTTTTGATTTTTGGCAGCTCTTTGTTGATTTGCTAAATACCAAATAGCATACATGTCAGGTGAGAATAGAATGCAATGAAGAACGCCAACCCAGCCTGAAATTACAGCTTTTCTTGTTCTAACATAACAAATGGATATAAGCCAAAAACCAAGCATCAACTTGTACTGGTCATCTGATCCCGTCATCTAAAGGCCAATTTTTTCATCTACAATGAGCCGAGACAGTAACACACAAATATTAAGATATCTCAACTTTTCTGACTATGCAGTTGAGCCAAAACCAGGTAGTCCTGACTATGATCCGTTGTTCATTATTAGGCCGGTGGTAAAACGTTTAAATGACACTTTCGGTTCCAAGTACATTCCAAGGAGAAATGTCACAAATGATGAATGTATGGTACCCTTTAAAAGCCGTACACCCCTAAACAGTACATACCCAGCAAACCTAACAAATGGGGTGTAAAGATATGGATGCTGTTAAGTTCTGAAAAGAGTTACATACAGTATATTAATATATACCCTGGCACATTTGTTAGAATCGAAAGATGCTTGGCACTCTCTGTAGTCTATGACTACATTTTTAATGGAAGATTAAGAGACCAAGGTTATCATGTGTAAACTGATAACCCTTTTACTTCTTGTCTTAAACTGAATTGTGGGAACACTACGGGACAGCGACTTGTGGCACTGTACGTACAAATAAAGCAGGTTTACCAAGTGGTATAATGTGTAGCAAGTCCTCAAACATCAACACAGGTGGTGACTATCAATTCAGACAAAAAATAGAGCCATATTAGCAAGGCAGTGAAAGATTAAAGAAATGTCTCTGTCATTTCCACAATACTTGATAACAGAGTAGGTCATAAAAGTCGCCTAGTCAATGAAAATGGTGCATTATTAGAAATGGTTAAATTCAATGCTTTCAGTCGCAATCGCTCATTCACAATCACCATCTTGGATTTCTCATCCATGAGTATTTAAGAGCTATTATCAGGTAATGTACGAGAGGTACACCGAGGAAGGCCAGCACTTAATTTACCAGAACTTAGATGAGTTCAGAGACATATGCAAACAACTTTTCAAATCAAATCAAGATGTCATGTCTGTTACATGAACTGCAGAAATGGCAAACAAAGAAAAGTTAAATTAATTATGGCAGCAGGGATTGGGGAAAACATTTATGTTTACCTAATTGCTTTACAAAGAACCATACCCAGAAGAACCACTGCTAATTTGACAATTTGAAGAATTTATAGTTCGTTTCTGTTTCCTGCTACCTGACAAATTTGTTCCAGTTTTTTTTTTAATTTAAATTGAACATTATATTTCCATGGTTTAATTTGGACAGAGCTGGTTGTTGCTATCGTTCAGTTTTTTAGGGAGTTCATTTTATGCATGTTTTTAGTTCAGTGATCAATATATTTGATTTTTCAATTGAAAATGATATTAATGCTAACGTGTTTTTTTTTGCGATTGAGATATCAAGTTAACAAGATCCGCTAATGGTCATCAGACAATCTTTTCAACTAATGAATAAGTTTTTCTATATTTTGAAATTTTCTAGAAAAAAAGTAGTATTAATTACTAATAACTAATTAGTATTTTTTCCTAAACAAATATCCTGGTTACTTCACAGATTGAAAAAGGGGCAATATGAAGTATTATAACCTGGTTCATTGTTCTGTCATTTGAAGTAATTTATTACCAGCTTGATTTCTTCGTATTAGAAGGCTATTTCCAGTTCGGAGACGCTCGCTTGATAACAATGGCGGTTTTGAAATACAAACGAGAAAAAGCTGTTCAAAGTCTTTTCATGTTTTATACCTCTTCGATGATTGTAGAAAGAAAACCTTAGGCATGGGTGAACGGACCATCATTTCAACTTAACAAGTCTACATACGATGTTATTGTTTTGTGCAATTTTGTGAATAGTTTGACAACAAGCACGTGATATCATGAGGACAAGCCGACAGGATTACTTGAAGAGACAACTTAAAAATTCTAAAAATTATCTTCGTTTACGGTTTACTGTTTTATCAATAGTGCGAGTGTTTCGAGTACTTTCATACAGATTTAACTCTGCAATGCTGAAAGGCTTTGAAATCTCGAGGGTTGTAAGCGTAGCCATTTTTCACGCACATGTACTGAAATCAATTCCGCCCAGTGCGATACGTCGCGTGAAATTTACTCGGCTGCTCAGACACGCCAAATTTTTTTAAAAATCTGTACTGAAAGTGTAAACTGAATAAAGGCTACAGAGCCGAAAATGTATCTGTCTATCCCTACCCGTTTACAATATCTGATCAGATAAATGCATGTCAGTCCTAAAAATTATTTTGGATATTTCATTTTAGAATTACATATGTATAAACACACATTTGTGTTTTTTATTTTTCATTTGTCTCCCCTTAAACCATATAGCCCCGTGCAGGTCCGGGTGTTAAAAGAATAGGCTTGCAGTAGCGCTAAGCTTGTCGTAAAAAGCGACAAAATAGTGCTCAGAACTCTAGCCGGGGGCTAGGGCGCTCTGCCCACAGAGCAACTGGGATGTGTGCCCCAGGTGGTGGAATGGGGTACCCCTGGCGTGTTACATGCTAGGGTTGTCAGGCTATAATACGGAAAACCTGACCGCAAACCATAGTGGTGCACCGTGTTGGGAAAGATGCCACGTTCCTCGCACGTTAAAGAACCCTACTGTGGTATTCTCCCGGAGAAGGAACCATAGGGCTCCGCCACAGGAGGCTGAATTGCCCGACCCTACCCACCTCTCTCTATTTTCCAGTGACAATCAAAATTTCTCGACCCCATTGTCCTTGTGTCCCATCCCATTTTTCATTTCATCATCATTTCATTTTATTTATCATCCACTTCATGTTCATCGCCTGAATATATCTTGCTCGGACGTTAAACCCCAACAAACAAACACATTTTGTTGACGTCTTTGTATTCTACTCACCATAATTCCAGCGTATGGCTTACCGACAGTAATGCATGTATTCACACATATCAAGATGGATAAACTGGTTGGGTCAACAGTTACCTCTGACATTGTAATTTGGTAACAACCACTGTGTGTATAAGCTTCTGTAAATAATAGTACGAAATACATGTAGTAGGCTCCAATAGTTCTTACATATGCATCGTATCAAAGGGAATTTAACGCAAGTGCTGTCATGGCATAACCTCTATGCGACAAAAGTTGTAATTACTTGAATACTGTAAACGTACTAATTTTCGCTATTTCCGCGCTGGACAGAAAACCGCGAAATTGATTTTTAACGCCAAATAACGCTAATAATTTTTTTTAAACCGCGAAAATTGATACCCGCGAATATGTTCACTTCGCGAAAATTAGCAACCGCTAAAATTAATACGTCTATAGCATGTAAAGTTTATACCCATTCACATTTACGAAATTCGTATAACTACACGAATGCTTGCAACTTGGACATTAATACGAGTGCTTTACGACTGGTTACTGGTTTGAACAATTACGATGTAATAAACAAACAGAATGCTTACTCGTCATCTTTGTAACAATGAATGCGATGCATTTACGAGCAATTTACGAATGTATCTGAGTTTTTTAAGCGTAACTGCGAGTATAATACGTATTGTTACGATTTGATCCACAGCTTTTACGAGTTATTTACGTATAGTTTTCGGTAACTTACTAGGTTTTTTCAAATGTTAGTGGTTTTCTTACGAATGTGTTATACTCGGTAATAATTTTTAGTTGGGTTGCATTTTCATACATGAATTCTTGGTCATATAGACTCGTTCATTCTTCATTTTTACATGCAACGATAGGAGACAAGTTTATATGTTTCACTTATTCTCCAACAAACACATGTAAGAAAAAATTATCTGCAATCTAAGCCTTCTTGCCGCAGGATGTGGTCGCACAAAGCCCGCGATTGAAAGGGAATTCAAGGGAATTGCCAAGTTTCAATGGTGACCAAAAAGAACATAATCCAAGATAACGACAAGACAAAGAAAATAGATATACACAAAGTACATGAAATAACCAAAATGACACGTAAGCAAACAATGGAAATAGAGCATCCGGGACTTTATAAAAACTGTAAACATGAAACATTTGAAGTGGCGCAGTTAAGCGTAAATATTTAGAACAGATTAGTGAACGATAAATGGAACTAAATACAACTAACACAAAATAAAACAGATTGTTTATTAGCCCAAATTGATCTGAGTTGGTATGGTCTCTTCTATATCTAGACTTTTTGCCATTGACCATGGCCAAAAATTTTTTCTAGAAACACCCTTCGAGTTTTTGTAAAATGTCACGTCCAGTAGATGAAAAAGGAAAGGGGGAAATGCGACACCATTCCCAAAATGCAATGTGTTTAGAATAACGAACCTTATTTTTTTGTAGCAGCTTCCCTAGAAGATAAAAAAAGACCATTGCGGTACAAACTATTCGCGTACTTTTGGTGAGCCTCATTGCACAATGCTTGAGTTGTGGTATGAAAATCAATAAGCAAGTGAGATGTTGCCACATATGAAAGGAAAGTTGATGACACGAAATGAGAAGTCATCGCTTTTGTCATATTGTTGGTAATGAGTTAGCTTACCGCGAACTTATGTTAATCCGTAAATCCACTACAAAATCATTTAAAAATGAAGTGTAAAACGATCCGTATGATAACCAAACAGTTCACGATTTCTTGCGATCGGTGAATGATCACTTTCGAATTATTAAGACATATTTATGTAAAAAAATTGACATGTAAAATAAGATTCGTGTATGTGAAGGGGGTTTCAAGTGATTTATTAAGTTTTATACATTTGTACCACTGCTTCCTAAGTTTATACGCAACTTTACACAGATTCAAAGAGTAGTGTAAATCAGATAAAATAATTCCTATGAAATAAAAAAGTGAAGACTTTAATGAAATCCCAGAAAGAATTTGCTGAAATTGTTACGAATGAATAGAAAATTGACGATACAAAAAGGAGTTAAATTGCGTTTATGACTTTCTAATTTCTAAAAAAGTCCAAGTTTGAAAAGCGGTATAACACTTAAATGTTTTTTCAACTAGGATCTAAGAGTATGTGTAGCTAATGGTATTCGTTTTATTTAAACGTTTAATATTGTAATTAACATAAAAGTACAAAATTTTACAATAATATATTGTCAATTGACTCAAAGCTTTTCATGCCGATTGTTGATGTTTGATTATTTTTGGCATGATTCAGGCAGGAATCATTCTTTAGTGATCAAACAAGATAAAAAGACATACTCTGACACATATTTCCAGCATAATTGGAATAGCATACACAACTGGTTGCCGACTGACAATTCCCGTTTATGCAAGTAGCTCCTGTACAAGGAATAGCTGCAAACAGTCATTAATATTATGAAAACAGTCAGAATTTGAATGCCTGTAATGACGACTTTGTAAACCTTTAAACAAAAGAATTATAGGATACAATAACAGTGATCATTGTAAGAATTTTGCCATTTGTAAACAATTGTACACTATCTTGATGATAACATTTATGTAAAGGTTATATTAATATTTTAAAACTGAAAACCACCGATTATGTAAAATAAAGTCAGAGAGTTGAAATAATAACACTTCTACTACTAAAAGGTCATACGTAATTTTTTTTTACGCTTGCGATTTGATAACCCCAAACTTACAAGTTGTCGCCGTCGGTGGATTTGTTGTCGTGGTTAGTTGTTTTGATGTCGTGGTTTGTTGTGTTGACTCAAAAGAAATATCTGAAACTTCCAAGTTAAAATTAATTTATAATGACCTTTTCTACACTTATTAGTGTTAGTCTCCGTATTTCCATGTATTAGGATCCTATTATTTTGTTTATGTAATACATGTATAAAAACTTTTCAAGTGTATGCAGAAGAAAACTCAAATCTGACTTTTGAAGGCAAATTGTGAATTGATATGTACACATATTCAGAAAAGTGTAGTTATTCATATTTTTCAAAAACAATTTCAAACTAGTTTCACGCATTTGAAAGTTTTTTTTACACAGATTTGATTTAAATCGTTATTAAACATGTATGATGTATTAATTTTAAAGACGAAAACTGAAATTTTGCTTACTTGTGGCTGCAGGGAAAGTTGCAACTGGAGATGACTGTAGTTCTATATATCCTAAAAATCAAAGATATCACGATTTTCAAGAATGCCTGTTTTCTCGAAACATTCTACAAAAAACATCCGGAGTTAAAAGAAAATATTCAAAACATTTCAAAATTTTGTATGGAAAAAGATAGGTGCATGTGCCCTCAAATTTGTGGAAACATTTGTGACTTTTTGTTAATTCTCCATTTATTAAGCAAAAGAAAATGTAAAAAATAAATAACCTAAGAAAATAAAATTATTTTCAGTCTGATATAAACCATTGTAGGGATATTCAATTTTTCATTATATTTTGAAAGACATGTACGTAAGGTTATGACATGCAGATTATTGAAACAAACCTTGTTCATAGTACAAAACTCCAACTTCTAATACCCCTGCGGAATCGTAATTAATCGAGTTCAGAAGGCACATGTATGTTGGAGTTCGAAAGAATATAGATTTACATGCAGTATTTCTCGAACATTGTCTTACACAATCAATAACAGAAGAAGTCGCTTCTGACGTAATTAACTTGTCAGTAGAGTATTTTCCATTCAAGTTACTGTTTTTCGTGAAAACGGTAGTTTCTGAAATATATATATTAAATGTTAGTGTGGACTTTCACATTTACTTTCTTTTGACATAAAAATGTTATATCTTAAAATTGATATGAAATAAATGAATGGCATTAAGGTCTCAGTAGTATTTTTTTTGCAATAGCTTGGTTTTAGCTCACTTGGCTTGAAGGGCCATGTTAACTAATGGCACCACTTGACACCCGTCGTCGTCGTGTCTGTAACCAGTGTAACAAATTTTAAAAACTTTTCTCATCTGACATATTTGCATTAACTGATATTGACCTCTATGATCTTTACTAACAATCGAGTTGCTTTGTTTGTTTGTTGGGGTTTAACGTCCGAGCAGCAATATTTCAGCTATATTCAGACGATAAACATGAGATGGATGATAAAATGAACATTTTTACATTCTTTTAAACCTTCTCTATAAACTTAAATGTTTATCTGTAGTCCCGTGCAGGTCCGGGTGTTGAAAGAATAGGCCTGCAGCAGCGTTAAGCTTGTCGTAAAAGGCGACTAAATAGTGCTCAGAACCCTAGCCGGGGGCTAGGGCGCTCTGCCCACAGAGCAACTGGGATGTGTGCCCCAGGTGGTGGAATGGGGTACCCCTTGCGTGTTACATGCTGGGGTTGTCAGGCTATAATACGGAAAACCTGACCGCAAACCATAGTGGTGCACCGTGTTGGGAAAGGTGTCACGTTCCTGGCACGTTAAAGAACCCTACTGTGGTATTCTCCCGGAGTAAGAACCATAGGGCTCCGCCACAGGAGGCTAAATTGCCCGATCCTACCCACCTCTCCCTATTTCCAGTGGCAATCAAAATTTCTCGACCCCATTGTCCTTGTGTTCCATCCCTTTTTCATTTCATCATCATTTCATGTTCATTTCATCATCAATTTCATGTTCATCGTCTGAATATAGCTGAAATATTGCTGCTCGGACGTTAAACCCCAACAAACAAACAAACAAAATGTAATTTATATATCTTGCCCTAATCGTAACTGTCGCTGATCTCTAACTTCGATATATTGAACTGTTGAATTGGCGATCATGCACTAGTAATTTTTGCTTTTGTTTTTCCTCCTTTCACAAATTTAGAGTTTTTTGCACTTAGTGGGTAGACTAACATACATTCAAAACAACAATCTTTTGGGAAGGAACTATCATATTATGACCAAAATGAGACAAAATTTCAACAAACAGGAAAAAAAATTGCACGTGTTGACCTGATAAGTATTTCTCCATTCGTAAAAGAAGTTGATATAGGATAGCAACTAAAATCACCTACTATGGATTCCATACCAAATTTCAAATTGATCCATCTTTTGTAAACAAACAAGTGTACAACATGTCTTAAGTGGGAACATACATGATTGGTATTTTTTTTGTATTTGACAGCAAAGAAAGTTGCAACGACAAACTTAGAACGGTCGCACAGAATAGGCAATTCCAATATACCACTATCTAATTGAGTGGGGGTATAAAAATCATACTGTACATACCTAAAGCTGCGAAGAGAAATCCAACATTTTGCAAAAATGTCAAAATAGATAACATGTTGCTTAGACCTCTTTTAGGTGGTTCAGTGAAAAGAAATCAATTCGAACCCGATACAGTCAACTCAAATGTTTATATAGCTAGGTAAATAATTGAGATTCCTTGTTTCACAACTGACTCCTGTTAACTACATTCTTTTATATTAGAAAAAATCTATTTAATCATATTTTAATGTTTACAATGATTTTACTGCTGGTAGATACATTATCGTCAAATTGTAATTGTATGCAGTTTGTTTACAAAATCAGCTTGCTTCTACTATATATTGAGTTTTATAAAAAAAAAAGATGCATTAACTGATAAAACAAGTATTTATTATTTTATAACCGTCTCCTGAGATGATTAATTGATTTGGATTGAACCAAACACCACCAAGGTCATTTTCAGGTCATCATAAAAAAATAATCTTTATTAGTTTGATTCATTAAATTATTATTTGCCATTAACTGTTCTGAAAAGCGTTTCTACTTATGTCTATCCATTCTTCCATACATTTTATCTTCAGTTTTTTTTTGTAATTTGATCCTTGAACTCTCTGTCAAAGATAAGTTATATATGTTATTACTCCTTATTATAACTATAAAAATTCTTCCTTCACTAAGTAAACGAAAATAATACAAAAAGTTGTAAATTTCCAAATAACATTTAAAATTCGGTATAAGATTTATTAGAGCTGAACGTATTGACATGAATCTTTTTTCACTCATCTTACTAAAATAGTATTTCTGGTTAAATGAGGCCCCGTGCAGGTCCGGGTGTTAAAAGAATAGGCCTGCAGTAGCGCTAAGCTTGTAAAAGGCGACTAAATAGTGCTCAGAACCCTAGCCAGGGGCTAGTGCGCTCTGCCCACAGAGCAACTGGGATGTGTGCCCCAGGTGGTGGAATGGGGTACCCCTGGCGTGTTACATGCTGGGGCTGTCAGGCTATAATACGGAAAACCTGACCGCAAACCAAAGTGGTGCATCGTGTTGGGAAAGATGCCACGTTCCTCGCACGTTAAAGAACCCTACTGTGATATTCTTCCGGAGTAGGAACCATAGGGATCCGCCACAGGAGGCTAAATTGCCCGACCTTACCCATTCCTCCCTTTATCTAGTGGCAATCAAAGTTTGTGGACCCTACTGTCCTTGTGTCCCATCCCATTTTTCATTTCATCATCATTTCATGTTCATTTTATCATCCATTTCATGCTCATCGTCTGAATATAGCTGAAATATTGCTGCTCGGACGTTAAACCCCAACAATCAATCAATCAATCTGGTTAAATAAGAGTTATAACCTAATCCAAGACAAATGATTTCGTTTAGATAATGCTGCAATGCCTAACTTATTGATAATGTGAATTTTTATTTTATGAAAACTTAAAGAAAGATTGGATATGGTTAATATTTTAATCATTTCAGATAGACCCAGATGGTAAATTTTTGAACAAAAATTAGGTCCAAACAACATATCTATGAAAAGACATCAAAATGATACTGTCCAATCAAATTGAGACTTTATCTATATTTGTTTATAAAATGGTGACCTTGTAGATACAGCGGAGTGTCTTTTTGAATGTGAATTAAAAAAGTATATCTGGATGCTTTGCAAATTTCAAATAGGTACAATTGTCAATCAAACATTTATATCTCTTCCAACATTTCTATAAAAGCAAACACATTCTATGCAATTCGCGAAAACGACAAACATTTACGAATTAATAAAAGGACATTCTGACACTTATGTCAACTTAACATATTGAAAACTTAATCTGAAATGTTTGTTCCCATTTCAACATATATTATTAGGAAATCATATTCAATTGATACAACACTTAGTAAATATAAATCCTATAAAGTTTCTGGCTGTTTACTTTTTAGTGATTATTGACCTAGGGCAATTTGAAGTACAAACATAGGTGCATTTTACGTATTAAATTAATGTTCTATTGACACGTGAACTTTGGATACATTTAAGTGTCAGTAAGTGTCTGTAAGAATCAGGCAGTGGGAGAAACATGGCGTGAAAAATCCCACTATTTTGATAGTTTAATTTGACTATTTTCACCATCAGAATCAAAGAAAAAGGCAAGATTTGCAATATCACTTTGGAAAATTAAGATATAAATTCATTGAAATTCACTGTAAATGATCATATCAAGGGCAACTGTGTCAAAAACCTAATTTTTCAGCATTCTATTGAAAAATTTCTGAGCAAATCCAGTGATACAGAGATAAAATAATTATCTTTTTCAAATAGAGAAAGCATCCTTGAGTGAAACTATATTCTCATTGGTGGGGTTTTGACTTGCATGTTTTAGATTTTCTCAATTTTGCCTGATTCTTACAAATACTTACATTTAAGTCTAAAAAGGTTCTTACCTGATTAATTTATAACTTCCAATTAAAAAATTCAGTTCATAACAGAATCAATACTGTTGCAGTACACTTACGGCTTTTGATTTTACTGAAGTAATATCTAAAATGTTAAGGAAACAAAAATAAGGCAAGGGATAATTTAAATTAAACAAAAAATTATATACAATATTTTATATACAATAAACGGTTAAACTACTGCTTTTATATTAAATACTTAAATATGAATACAATGTATTACTACCTGTGATGGAGCACTATTGATTTATTAATGTATTAACTATAATTTGTTGACTTGTTATATACGTAATGCATAAGTTGTCCGTTCAAAACGAACAATACAAAGAGCAAATGATAACCATTGTGCATGTGATAGTTGATTAGATTTTTATCCTTAATACAAATGTATTTGTCCTGGTCATTAAGGTCAAATGGGGTTCTTAACGTCCTTGACGAGACTCAACCGAGAAATTAAAAACGTTAAAAAACCCCTAAGTACTTATTGGTTAGGACAAAGGGGAAAAAGGTCTAAAGTATTAAACAGATGATCAGAGTTTTGCATCTGAAGAATTGACTAGTTGTGAAAAACACTACAAACGTGAGTTGTCATTTTTATGTACAAAATAACTTTTTCAGGCATTTATTTGTTTTGATATGTGCACGTACATTTACTGGAATCAAACTACAGGTGTTTGTGTTTGTGATTAAGACTTTGAGGAAGGAATATTACTACTAGCTTGATGTTATTTTACCATGATTTGCTTCAAAGGGGGTATCCAGTCTTACCAATAGACTTGTTTTTCTCGTATCTAATCAAAGTGAAAACTCTCAATGGTAGATTATGATTGAAATATAGCGACATCAAGACCTGTAATTTTCAATTTTACATACTACTATTCCCATACGCAGCTGAAATTGCGACTTAAAAGCATATCATACATCGTTGTTACTCTTGAAAAGATGGAGCTTCTATAAGCAAACAATTTATACCTATATTATTTTAGTTACTTTGTGTTCTTTGTTGTGTTTGTCTGTTTTCCATGTCTGGTCTTTGATCCTGGATTACATTCTTTTGACTTACGCTAGAATCTTGGTTCCCTTGATTACTCTTATTAAAACACATGCGAGTCATCTTAATTTACCAAAGATGATAAAATGGTGGATTTTTTTCATCGACAACATATTTGTTCAGTCTAGTGGACGAGTTTTTTTGAACAGACGGTGGTCATTCCAATAGGAATAAATTGTTATCCGCTTATAACTTATTTTATACAAAGAAGTTACATCGTTAAGACAGATCCCTTGATCTCAGTTTCCGCTATAAAGATGACATTTTAACATCATAGATTTGAGGATTTATTTACATCGGATTTATCTCAACAATCTTAAGATAAAGGATACAGAAACTATGAAGTCAGCCTCATTTGTTGACCCATTCTTACAGATCGATGAAAGGAGAAACCAATAACTAAAACGTGATGACAACTCGTTTCGTATAGTCAACTTTCCTTCCATTTTAAGCCAGATCTCTTCAGCACATGTGTTTGCAGTTATTATATAATAACTCACACGTTATGCTATAGCTTGCCAAAACTAAGCTTACGTTTTGTACCATGCTAGAATATCTTACAATCAAGGTATTGAAAATGATTGATTGATTGTTGGGGTTTAACGCCCGAGCAGCATTCTTTCAGCTATATTCAGGCGATGAACATGAAGTGGATGACAAAATGAACATGAAATGATTAAATGACAAATGGGATGGGACACAAGGATAATGGGGTCGACAAATTTTGATTGTCACTGGAAATAGGGAGAGGTGGGTAGGGTCGAGCAATTTAGCCTCCTGTGGCGGAGCCCTATGGTTCCTACTCTGGGAGAATACCACAGTAGGGTTCTTTAACGTGCGAGGAACGTGGAATCTTTCCCAACAAGGTGCACCACTATGGTTTGCGGTAAGGTTTTCCGTATTATAACCTGACAACCCCAGCATGTAACACGCCAGGGGTACCCCACTCCACCACCTGGGACACATAACCCAGTTGATCTGTGGGCAGAGCGCCCTAGTCCCCGGCTAGGGTTATGAGCACTATTTAGTCGCCTTTCACAAGCTTAGCGCTGCTGCAGGCCTATTCTTTCGACACCCGGACCCGCACGGGGCAGGTATTGAAAAAAGGGTATTTTTGCATATTGAAGTCAGCTCTACAGAAGTCTAATGGTCGTCATCACCCACTCATGGATCGTTATGATGTATCCATCTGAACTCCATGATAACCGAACCGATTTATTCACCGTGTCATAGTTGTCTTTTCCCTTTCCGTCTACACCGGACGTGACATTACATAAGCTATGAGTGGGTGTTTCTTGGAAGGCTGCCCATGCTCCCAATTTTAGATGGAGCCCGGTTACTCATTCACTTTTGTATCTATGAACGTATTTGTTATTGTTTTTGTTTTCATGTTTATCACATATTTTTATTGCGTGTTTCTATTTTCTTTACCTGAGCACTATTTCGTTGCCTTTTACCACAAGCTTAGCGTGGCTGCAGGCCAATTCTTTTAACACCCAGACCTGCACTGGGCGTAAAAAATTGAGATGATAAATTTATAATTTAAAACGATAGATGCATCAGAAATATGGAACATCATAGCCGGGGGCTAGGCAATCTGCCCACAGAGCAACTGGGTTGTGTGTCCGAGGTGGTGGAATGGGGTACCCCTGGAGTGTTACATGCTTGGGTTGCCAGGCTATAATAAGGAAAACCTGACCGTTTGCTTGCTTAAAATTCATTACCTTTCATGGGTAAATTATTTAGCAATCCATCCAATCCACAATATGCGATTGACCTATATCTTTTCAAAGTATCATTTACAGTGGGCGTATATAGCAGTATACACGATTTAATTTTTTTCATAATATATGTTTATGAAAAAGATTATTAATCGATTTCAAATTGATAGGATTTCAATCAAGGTTTTTTTAATGTTTAATGCTATATTTTGTTTAACATCGTTTGACAATCGGATAACGTCACGTAAAATCATTAACATTTTCCCGACTTTGCAGTAATTTTGCATTTTCTGAGAAGACTGGCTGCAGCGTCTGGAGTGAATTTCGAACGTTCGACTCTATTTCGGAGCTTGTTGGAACTTAAAGTTGGAGTCCCAGCATATGTTCCAAAGGGATAGTTTGTCCTGTTAAAGCAGTGTCAGTCGTCACATTGTAAGCGAGTAAAACCAGTAAGTGGCAAGTTCGATGGGTTGTAAATATGGTCATACGAGAAATGCGAATGAAAATACGTTGTCTCATCTGTGAGATAGAAAATTAATATCGGTGAAATAAAATGTGATGACGACCTTTATAACATTTTATGATAGTAACTAACACTGAACATACCCTTGAAAAATGAAAGATTTTGAAAATCCTTCTTTCAGAATACGACCAAGTAGTCGCTTAACTCAGAGTATTAAGAAATAATAGATGCTGATCATATTTTTTGCCCGCTATAATATGGGTTATGTATTAGAAGCTAACGACATTTGTCGTTACAATATTATTATTATTTATATTTATACAATACTGAGATGTTGAAACAAGATCATTCTTTTTTCTCTCATTGATTAGCATTTAGGCATCAAATGATGGACGGAGCTGAAATTGGTATAGAATTAGATACACATTTGTAAATATATTTTGACTTTATTATTGATTAAAAATAACGAAAACACGATAATTCAATCAACAGAATAGACAACATTTACAGTACATATCACAAGTAATCATTTATGATTATTTTTACCCAACAATAACTCACAAGCGTACGATAGCACTAGATTCACTCACACACATACATGTAGCAAAGTGGAAGTGTTTAAAAAAATTGATTTTACAAAAGTGTCACTGCAAAAGATTTCAAGCATCGTTTTGAAATTGTAAAAAAGGAGATAGAATATTCTAGCCATTTATGTTCAATAAAAAAAATGAAGGCACGACTCGTTTTCTAAAATCAATGATTCGGAATACTTATATTATTTTGATTTTCCTTACATTGCTGAAACAGGCACTTTGCATTCGTTTGACAATTCAACTACAGGCATACATATTTTTTTTACAATACCAGTAAATAATTGCTAAACATCATCATTTGATAAAAGACACGTTATACATGTAAATACTACGGACGGATTGCATGAATATTAATAACTATGAAATATAGCTTTTGTAAATATTGGACTGGACAAGGCACACGTATGAAGTACATTCATGAACTCGCAATTTTTTCAAAAAACATAGTATTTGAAATATCGTCCATTCATAGTTTTTTTAAGGTTAGTAGTGTAGATATTTTATTCAAAATGGGTTTCCATAAACCAGCCATATTAGTATGCCATAACGGGATTGTACAGTAATAACTTTAGTTTGCTACAAAGACATGAAATACACATTTCATGCTAAGACAGATTTAGTCAAATTCTAAAACAATCATAAAAAATAAGGATATACGGTTAAACCATGTTCTATGATATGATACTGGATTTGTGTATCTTTAATGAAATGTAACATGTATAATTATGACTTGTACAAACGCTCAAAATACAGTCAACAACTATTTTATTTTTCCATGCAATGTGGTCATGTGGATAAGACTATTGACCTTATGAAAGACCACGTCTGTAATCTAAGGAATGTTTAACACAGTTTTTGTCAGAAATTATGATGGAAGGTGCGAAAAACAAAAAAAACAATTTGAGGCTTCTATAACATTATGACTGTTTACGTATTGACTTGGTTAAGACAAAGCGCGTGTATTGTATCAACCTTTACTTTTGTTAGCAGTCTTAACATGTCTGCAAATAACTTTGCAATTTTCATGACGTTTTCTTGGGTCTTATGCATATTTGTTTAATTGTTTGTGCATGACGGGAAAGTGACGTCATATCAGATAAGATAATTAATACGGCAATGGCGGATAGCATAACGATTCCAAATACACCAATATTTCTAGCAGACGGACGACTATCCTTTGCACTTATCTTTTTATTTAAGATGGCAGAAACATTTGTCTTGTCCACCGTTAAGATCTTTTCTAGTTCTTTTATCTTAGGTTGTAACCATTCAACTATTTCGTCATAGGTCATATTAGTAACGTTATGAGATGCCCAGTAGTCAACTTTCGCTTTGTAGTCACATGAGCAGGGACACATACCTGAAAAATTGAATTATATTTAGTCAAATTTAGACAATCGTTTAAGTAATTACAAACGTTTGGCATGGAAAAGAAATCTGTGATTTGTTGTTAAATGATATTATCTCTCGGTTTGAAATGAACTCAACAAATGTTTTACACTATAGCGTATACAAGAACAGGTATACAAAATATGAAAAAAAAATGAGTTGATCATGATGAAATTTGAAATAGCCATAAAACTTTCTATAGTTCATTGAAGACAGAGAAGACAATATCATGACAATATTCATAACATAAAGGACCTCCCAACCGGTTTTAAGAAATGTACATTGATAACAATAGGGGATATATTGCCATGCTTCAGACGAGCAACTCAAAACAAGAAACAATACCTGTATAGGATAAAGTACCCATTTATGGGTTATGGGGCAATCGGACATGGGAATTGTGGATCATGATCGTTTTTTTTTTTCAACGTGACATAGTTTTCCTTCCTCTTTCGTCTACATTAGACCTCTTTTGATTTCTGCTAGGGTCTTGGTTATCTTTATTACTCTTTAACATTTTATGCAATAGTTTTAGACTGAAAGGTATATGAAAGGTGTTTGCACACATAAACTTTGCAAAAAATATGTCATTTTGAAGATTTTTTACCAACATGATACTAACATTTTATACAATAGTTTTGGGCCATTTTGTAAATTAAAAGTGTTTGCACCCATTCAATTTGCAGAAATATGTCATTTTGTGACATTAAAATGGACAAATTTAACATTTTAAACAATAATATAAGACCTTTATTGAAATTAAAAACACATACATTTGCAGAAAAATCTTATTTTGTAGAATTGGAACTGGAATTTATGTGTCACATCCACCCACGTGATACTAATATTGCAATTTTTAATATTTTAAACAATAATATCAGACGTTTTAGGAAATTTAAAGTGTTAGCTCTCATTCAAATTCCAGAAATATATCATTTTAAAGAATTTTGACTAAAATATTTGAGATGCAGCCGTTCACATGATACTAGAGTTAGCAAATTTACCAATTTTATACAATCATTTTAAACAATTATGAACATTTAAATTGATTAGTTGTGCTCATACAATTAGCCAAAAATATGTGATTATTAAGAATTTAGACTGAAATACAGTGTCACAGTCACCCAATAAAAGTGTTCCAATGATAAATTAGATGGTATCGCATTAAGCACATCTGCTATATTAGTAGAAAATTTGGTACATTTTATCAGCATTTTGAATTTATAAGAATGCTTCTTTTTAAGGTTTATAATACAAAAGTTAATAAATGGACATGCAACAAATTTCCAATCGCTGCACTTTTACGTCTCCTTTTTTAAATCATCATCATTATCATGATTATTGTCATGCAGCTTGGAGTTGCGATAAACTAAACACAATTCAAGTTTCGCGTGATATATATATATATATATATATATATATATATATATATATATATATTGATTGATTAAAACTACAGCACAGAACTTTGCGCATCACGTAATGTTAATGTCTCATGTCTATGGTAAAACATTTACTTCTCCTTAACTTTGGGTCATTGGACAACGTGGAATGGAGAGATGCAATTTGGCTATGGGGAAATGGAGCATTGGCCAGTTTTGGAATGAGGAATGGGGCAATTGGGAAGTTTATCCCATACAGGGACTGTACAGCTGTCATGATAATTATAATTTCCAACCTAAGTGTATACCAATGATTTGAATCAAATATGGCAAGAAAGATAATTCGATCGGCAAAATGGATGCAATATAAACAATAAATTCCAGCATTTATTTAAATCAAATGAACCATAAATAGTGTACAAAAATCGTTACCAACCTCATTTTTGGAAGAGTAATAAAAGGAACCAATGTTATAGCGGTAATCAAAAGAATATAATCCAGGGACAAAGACCAGACATGGAAAACAGACACACACAACAAAGAACATAAAGTAACTAAAATCATACATACAAAGTAACAAAAGTAAATGAGCAATCGGAAACCACTAAAAACTGAGAGCATGGACCAGGTGCACCGGTAAGGTAAGCGTCCTCTGCTTTTCTAGAAACACCCGCCGAGTTGCTCATAAAAAGTCAAGTCCGGGGTAGACAAACGAGGAGAGGTAAACCATAACCCGTTGAATAAATCAGTTTTCATGATGCTGATGGATACATCATAACGATCCACGAGTTCATGATGACGACATAAAACTTCTGTAGTGATGACTTCAATCTTGTAGCAATAGTATTTACTTCCTCTTCTATGTATATAACGAATATCCTTTACATGTTAAGTCACATTGCTTCCGATAAAAGTAGTTATATAATAATAATGGAAATATTACCTAAAATTTATTTTGGAAGTACTTTCTTCAATCAAACTTAATATTATATCATTAGTGATTTATCTACTTCTATTCCACTTTTGAATTGTAAATAGGTTTGAGTATATTCCTTACCAGTAGAAGTATCATTAACAGTTAACAGTATCCCGTTGCTAGTAACGGCTTCTAATATATTTTCTGCATGGCAGAAATATTCACCACTGTCTGACGTCTGTAGATTAGTAATTGTTAGTGTTGGTGACGGTAACGGAGCTATCGATATACGCTGATTTGGCGCCATGTTTGTAGAAACACTCAAAGCACTTTTCGTCCAGTAGTAGCTTGTAATAGCTGGTGAAGCCGTTATGTTACAGTAAAATACTGCAGTGTCTGTTTTGTTCAATGATAAGGAATTCGGTGACGTTTCTATTACAGGTGGTCCTGAAATTACAACCCAAAATAATATGTTCATTAGAGAATAATTTAATGTTGTTTAAAACTCTGCTAATTAGTCGAAAATATTCAGTTTATTTGATGTATATATCTTTGTCCATTAAATTCTCCGCAGGTACAAATTTTAGAATTGGATTGTATACGACAACGCTTCTCTAGTTGCACAATCATTTCCTGTATGCTGGGCGTCAAACAAATTTGAGTACAACTGCATTGTAAATGCTGTGAATTTTTTTTATCACCTAATGTTTTGGAAACAATAATGAGAACAATTACAAATTAAGAAAGGTACCAAAGCATATTTTGGTTGCACCGTTTGTGTTTTTCAGACTATTGCAGTATTATCAGGAAACACTTTTTTTGTTTACGTGAATAGGTAGATTTGGTATTGTAATCATAACATTTTGTAACTTATTTAGCGTCATGGGTTATGCTCAGAGTTTTACCTGTTTTCATCTATGTATTTAATATATCA
Organism: Perna viridis; assembly: GCA_037379345.1. Lineage (NCBI taxonomy): Eukaryota > Metazoa > Mollusca > Bivalvia > Mytilida > Mytilidae > Perna > Perna viridis. The sequence goes on along the minus strand of CM074512.1, from coordinate 40,386,999 downwards.
TATATCTTATAAATACTTCATTCCTTTATTTGCAAATGGTGGAACTCTCGGTGATGGATTTTGCTTCCTATTTCGATAGTTTTGATTTTGAGTACTTCTCGTAAACAATTAAATTTTGGAGTTAGATCTGTCTATGTATTTGATTCTAATGACCTGATGGGTTGTCAGTTGCATTTGAAATATTTTAACACGTTATACAGCATGATTTATCGCTTCGCCCATAGTTATACATATATGTGTGTATACTATCTTTTCTAGGTTGTAATAGACTGTAAGACTGCAACTGAATGTTAGTTGTTTTCTTAACATTTTTAAACGTATTGTAGCTACAGTCTATTAATGCAAATTGTAAAGTTATAAAGCAATATTTGAGAGAAATGGTATTAATATATATATATATATAATCAACTACACCCCAACTCTAGAATCGGTGCGAGATTGCAAATTTGGTCGCTCCCTCACCGGGATTCGAACCCCTTCTCTTCGCTGACATCTATGGCAACACCGCCTGCACTAAGTCCAACGCTCTACACCACTCGGCCAACTTGGCTATAAAGAAATATAGCTTTTGTTAACCGTGTGATACTTCCGGGTAAGTAAATGTAAAGCGCAAACAGAAGCACATGATGTCACTGAATAGGACAACCTCTGATGGTATCGAGTAAGACATATATATATATATATATATATATATATATATATATATATATATATATATATATATATATATTGCTTCGCAAATTTGACAGTTCTAACATCGTTTGGAATTTTTCTGACCCTTTTATATATATAAACGATTTTAGAACTGTCAAATTTGCGAAGCAAATTTTTGGTCGTTCCCTCCGCGGGACTCGAACTCGTACATCTATGGCAACACCGCCTGCACTAAGTCCAGCGCCCCAGACCACTCAGCCAGCAGATAGACTATATAAAAATATAGCTTTCGCTGGCCGGGTCATTCATCCTCGTAGGATTAATCTAGGACTATAACTTAGTACACGATGTATGGTAGTACAGGACAGTTCATCTAGGTGTTATTATGTAGGATAGAGGATCAAATTAATGATGCATGTCACAACAAAGCAATATTATACAACGTCTCAGAATGTGACGACTCTATTCGCTACACTGCTCCATCGGATCAAATTGATACAGGGAATATCTCAGAATGTGACGACTCTATTCGCTACACTGCTCCATCGGATCAAATTGATACAGGGAAAATATATATATATATATATTGGTCGTTCCCTCCGCGGGACTCGAACCCATACCGCTGTGACATCCATGGCACCACCGCCTGCACAAAGTCCAGTGCCCTAGATGACTCGGCCAGCTAGGCTATATAAAAATATAGCTTTCGCTGGCCGGGTCATTCCTCCTCGTAGGATTAATCTAGAGCTGTAACTTAGTACACGATGTATGGTAGTACGGGACAGATATAGTTCCGACCGTTAAAACATATGGGAACATATTTTCAATGTTTTGCTCCACTGAAAGACAGCTTTTAAAAAGAGGAACACAAACAAACGACATAGTATTTGTACGGTTTGTTTACTGGAAGTTAAATACTTAATTAATTATTTTAAAATAATACAAGAATATACAATATACTCTGTAGTGTTCTTACCTCCTGTAACATTTAAAACAATACTAATAGAACCAAAAATGTCAAGAGAATTAGTTGCATTACAAGAGTAGTGTCCAGAGTCTCCAAACACAACGCCAGTTATATTAAAGTAATGGTACTGTATTTGTTCGTCAATATTGTATCTAGTTACTGCTCCAGAAGACGTTAACCATGTCACATCTTTGATCGGGATGACACTATTTATATTGCAGAGCAGGTTGACATCATCTCCATAGACAGCGTTATACACTGCTTGAGCAGTGAGTAATGGTGGATCTGAAGTTATACAAAACTTTACACTTTGATTTAGTCTTTAAATAAATATGCAAACATACTTTTATACACGTATTTGTTTTTAAATGGATTTAGATAGTGTACACCTATTTAAATTCCTCGTTAAATATAAATTATGTAAGGAAGTTCAAGTTTTATTTTCAAAACATTTTGTCCGTTTGCTCTCAGTCGCCATATAAGTAAATTCGCTTACATTGACCTTTGCCCTTTAAAAGAAAGAAAGATGTGCTTCAATAAACTCTATTACTATACCGATAGATTTTTTTCTAATGTTAACTATATTTTCTTTAGTTGAAATATTACAGTTGATTTAACGAATATGATTGCGCACATCATAAATATACTTTGCTATACATTGTTGCTAATACACCAGTGTCTGTTGGATTTGCTCATAAAAAGTCAAGTCCGGGGTAACTGATAGAAGACGAGAAAATTATGACACGTTAAACAAATCGAGTTCATGATGAGAAGCCATAAAACCTCTGTAGTGATGACTTCAAAACTACATAACCCTGTTTCAGAAGCCTAATTGTAAGAAGTCTAGCACAGAAAAAAAAGCGAAGTTACGGCATATGTAGGTCCTGAAGGAATGGTATCACAAACTAAAGGAAAGTTGACGGAATAAAAAGTCATCACGTTTGTGGTATAGTTTGGTCAATAGTTTTCCTTTTCCATCGATCTTTAAGTGTAGGTAAAGATATAAGACTGACCTCACGGTGTCTATAGCATGGTTTATCTTCATCTCTTTGGGGAGTAGATTGTATTTTAGATTGTTTAACGATAAAACTAAACTCTCAGTCAAATACTATGCACAGTTGACAGAATTAATTGTAGTATTATACTTTTTATATGAACATTCAAGGTGTCTTCTCATTTACAGCTTTCATGATATTTAAAATAAAATAAGAAAAATAATATAATAGTTACCATCACATTTACTTGGGTTAGGTGAACTTTTATTCGGCAATGTACAAGTATCTGAAAATAATTGTAGAATTAAAAAGCAATTAACCAATTATAAAGTTGTTTTTTTTTTATTAAATAAAAACAAAGGTTCATCAGTTGATACTCTTTTTAAACTAGAAAATTTAGATGTCCTGCATTCCGCAACGAAAAAAATGCATTTAGAAATATATTTATTATACAACAGTTTCATAATATTTCCGTCCACAATTCTTGATGCCAAAATGATGTGTGTGAGCGTCATAGATTTTGACTTTTGATCGAATCTTAAACACTCTTTATCCATTGTAAATGTTGCTTCTTATTATGTCTTAAGCTTAGGCGTTAATGAAATAAACTATGACGCCCATAAAGCATGGAGGTGCGTGTAAGAAAAATTTATAATTCTAATTTGTAACTCACATTTTTGAAAATCTATCTCTACAATATTTTGTTTCTTTAAATCACGAGACTTACCTGCATAAAATGCAGTTATTTTAACTTCCGTTATGTCTGTCGACTGTGGAAGATTGCCACCTACAGTTAAGGAAAATAATGTATAAAGTGCCACCAACTTGCCACGTCTTTATTTGACAGTGACAAATATCTGTTGTCCAATTTTAAAAAAATTCAATCGCCTTATTTCATCTATCTGTCTAAATAAATATGAAGCAGAAGAAGGAAAATCAGTTAAATTTCCTGTTCGGATTGAAATTTATGAATACATTTCATTCGAATTTTACCCGTTGTTGATAAATTGTATCATATAATAAATGATGTTGAACTAGTCCAAATATTTATAACGAGTTTATGCAGACGTTTTATTCATTATGAATATAAAGTGTATGCGATAAGTTCAGAAAGGCCATGAACGTACAATTGTAAGGACTAATATACGGGTTCCTAAAGGTAGGGTAAAAGCGAAGTTACCGAACCGATAAAATCTAGGCACTAGTCAAAAGGAATAATCCAAAAGGAAAGTCCGTATAACAAATTGCTATATTAGGGTAAAACATATCCAACATGTTCCTCAGCAGTCACATTAAAAAAAAAACTTTAGTTAGTGTGCTCACATACCCCACGCGATTCCATGTTGGATAACTCCGGACTGTAATTTCTTTGTGTTTTAATTAATCCAAAGTAAACATCATCGAAGCGGAACAAAACGTACACTTGACCTGTAACTTATCATGGTGAACCTACATGTATATACCAAATATCATGTCATAATCTGCAAGCATTCAGGAAAAAGTCCGAAACGATTATTTCTGTAAATTTAGCTTAGTTCAAGGCCCGTTATTTCAGTAAAAATCATCGGAGCGAAACCAAACACAAACTTATCCTGTAGCTTACTTGTCATTGTGAATGTATATACTATATATCTGGAAGCGTTTTATAAAAAAGTCCAGAAAACTATTATTTCTGTAATTTTGCTAAGTTCAAGGCCCGTAATTTTGGTAAAAATCATCAGACCGGAACTTGACCTGTAACTTATAGTGGTGAACGTACATACTAAAAATCATGTCATTATCTGCAAGCGTTTAAAAAAGTCCGGAAAACTGAAGATGGACTGACTGACGGACGGACGGGCCAAAACATTATACCCCTGCAACTTCATTGCATAGCTTATAATAAACAATTTAAACTTTTCTTTCTTTTCAATAATAAGGAAGCGACCATTGGATTTTTATGGGATAGGAAGAAATGTTTTACTCTCGAAATTTGTCGCTGTAATTTTGTTTACGATTTATAAAAAAAAACGACATTTTTCTATTTTGGTTCTTTGTCAAACTGCTTGTCCTTAAATTTTCCAGCGTATGAACATTCCCCTTTATTTATTATAATCATAGCTCCTCCAAACAAGAATAAAATTTGTATTCCCTTAAATTTTAATTAATTACCAGAAATATCAAACCCAGAAGTAAATTCTGCAAAATAAGGCACTCCGTTTTTTGAACGTGGCTTCATTAATCCAACATACATTGTTGTACCGTCGTTGTTAGTAACTTTGAGTTCAAAACCATCCGCTGTACTAAAATAAATGCAATTAATATATACCCGACTTTTAATGATATAAAAATCCCAAGGTCGGGATAAGCTTGTGTGATCAATATATGTTTTAAAGGAATCGGAGGAGGCTGTTTGTTGATTTTTATGTTTATCATGGACCTTTCTTTGAGAGTTTTTAAATTTAAACAAGTACTATCTTTAAAAAATTTGTTCTTTTTACTTATAATTTTCATCAGGAAATAACGCAATGCACGCAGTTTCAATTTGCTTTCTCGAACCCCACTAAGTTATCAGTATTTGGCAATTCTGGAAACAGAATGTTGATCAGGTGACTTGCGTTTCCATTGAAGAGCGTCTTTAAGGTCAAAGGGTAAAAAGCGAATCTATACCGACTGCGTCGGAAAAAGAACTGATACGATAAAACACATTAAATGCACCGGATATAACCTAATTCCAACATAGTATCTTCAAAACGTCTTCAACAAAAGCTTTTTAAATAGCTCTAAAAGGCACGCACAGCAAAAAAGCAACCGTAACAGAACAAAAACAATGCCTTTAAATTAAACAAAGAAGTAATATAACTACACAAAGACACTTTAATGACCAATATCTCCTGACGACTGTGGGCAAGTGCATGAAGTCTGCAGTTTGGTTAAACTAGTTGTCTAAGACTTCAACCATCCACTTTAATGTAAGATCAAAAATGAACTGCAACAATGTGAAAACCAACCAATCAAAATAATTTATTTAAGCTTTAAACACATAAATAAATTGAAAAAAGTGTTTTATATAAATAAAAATTGTTGAGATTTAAAAAAGTAATCATTGTTTCATGATTTAGCACAAATGTTATTCTATAGTAATTTATGCTTATTTTATTATATTTATTTATCCAAAGAGTGATTGACAATTTCTCTCAAAAATATTTAAAAAATAACTAAGTTTACCTAGTGCAAAACGTTGGACAAGTTATCTCGATCCCGTTGCATATTGCCTGGAAACTTAAAACTTTTAGATGCGGCACATTTTTGTCCTCGTAAAAATACTTACTTTTTTTACCATAATAAGGCATTTTGAAGTTTTGGATGGAAAATCATTTACTATGGCAACAACGAATTTCACATGGATTTGAAATCCAAACAATTAGAATCGGCGTGTCACTTTCATCCTGGAATTCAAGTAAATTTCATCCAGATTGGTGCATTTTGAAATTTAGGTGAGTAAATGGGTTGCCATGACACCGGGCAACATTTTGATTCCGGTTGTTTTGCATAATCTTGTTTGGCAAATCTAACTCTACCACTGTACCAAATTTCAAGGTCAAGTTCAGTCAATCTGCACCATGAAAACTGATTTATTCAACGTGTTATAGGTATCCTGTCCTCGTTTGTCTGCCCTGGACTTGACTTTAAACGAGTAATTCGGCGGGTGTTTCTAGAAAAGCAAAGGACGCTCACCCTACCGGTGCACCTGGTCCATGCTCCCAGTTTTTAGTGGAGTCCGAGTTGCTCATTTGCTATTGTTACTTTGTATGTATTATTTTAGTTACTTCACGTTCTTTGTTGTGTATGTTTTTTTCCATGTCTGGTCTTTGGCCCTTGATAACCGCTATAACATTGGTTCCCTTGATTATTCCTATACCTAGGTTTCCAAGAAATTGCAATGTCTTTCATTTTGCAGCCATTTCAAAATGGCCGCCTGTTCGGAGTTCATATTAAATTCAAATACTGCCAATGGAAAGGTGATTCATGGTGTAGAAAAATCAGACGATGCTATTATGGTTTACATACTCTTTTTTTATGTGACAGTAGTTCTTTCGGTTTTAAGATCTGTACTTTGAGAAAACTTCATTTAACCTCCCACTAAAATATGTCAAATCGAAAACAGTAACTCTTTTAAAGTGCTTATATCATGTACAATCTATATAAATTTTATCTCAAAAGCGAAACACCCAAATAAAAAACGTAGACTGGTGATGTGATGTATAACGGTTTTTGAACAAGATTTAAAACTGTTTCTGTGGGTATTTGACATGCATGAATCAACTGTGTCTGATTTTTTTAAACCCTTCCGAGGGTATCATATATGTGTGCAAAGGTTCGAAAGAATTGACCTTTCGGTTTCTAAAAATTTGTCCGGATCAGTTCATTGAATAGAGGACGGAAGATGACGGAATAAAATTAATTACGTTTGCGGACCATTATAATAAACGGAGTAATTAAAGCTTCTATACTTCCAGTGATATGATTGTCGATTCTCTTTCAAGCACACCTATATCTGGATGTTAACCTTCATTTAATTTTTAAATTAAAAGCCAATGAACAATAAAGGAGGCATAGTGCGTACGAATGACTCCCTTTGCTAACATCGGACAATAATTTAATTTAATTGTTTATTTCTCATCTGGGCAAGATAGGTCGTTTGCAATAAACCAACTTGGTACTGTGACCTTCTGCTTTGTCGGAGATTTTTGTAGGGTAAATTCTGTTTCGAAATCTGACCAGTATCCAATTCTTAGAAATGACGACTACATTTATAGAATTGGTAATGCAAAATTTGTCAGTATTTTTGACATATTTAATAGCAGTCTCTATAAAAATCGGACAGGAGGTGATTCATGAATGTAAAAACCCACCGAATTCAGTTTTATTTCTTGTTAAGAAACCGTTACAGATCACATAACCAGTCTTAGTTTTTCATTTGGGTGTTACGCTTTTGAGATAAATTGTGCATGAAATAAGCATTTTGCAAGTTATCGTTCTTGATTTGGTTGATTTTAGTGGGAGATTAAAGTGAAGTTTTCTCAAAAAACAAATCTAAATACAGAAAGGACTACTGTTACATAAAAATATGGGATATGTAGACCATCATCTAATTCATTGGTTTTTCTACACCATGAATCACCTTTCCATAGGCGGTGTCTGATTTTTATATGGACTGATACTTAAAAGGCATTGACACAACTTCTGAGGTTTCTGCTTTTGTTACATCAGCACCACTTTAATTATCAATAATGTTATTAAAAATCTGCATTATTGTTATGTTTACATGGATGATTTAATTGTAAGTAGTGATAGCTGATCTGTACACATGAAACATTTAGAAGGTACGTTTGATAAGTTACCAACTGCTAATTTTACTGTTAATCTCGGAGAAAAGTGAATTTTGTATAGCTATATTTGACTACATAGGGCATACTTTAGGCCAGGGCCAAGTAAAACCTCTAATGGCTAGAGTAGAACCAATAATTATTGTTCAACTCTCTATATTTTAGATTTTTGGGTATGATTGGTTTCTACAGAAATTTTCTTCAAATTTTGCAACTGTTGTTGAACTTTATACACAACTCTAAATTTCTGTGGAGTGACAAATGTTAGATAGCTTTTGAAAATAGTAAATCAGTTTTAATCAGTAGTCCAGTCTTCATCACACCGGATTACGAAAAACCTTTCAAAATTGCTGTCGATGCTTATTATGCTGGAGTAGGAGCTGTGCTATAGCAGGAGACTCCTGATATGATTGTCAAACAAATTTCTTTTTTTTTTTCTTAAATTTGATCGGGAAAAAGTATCTACTTCAATCCAGTCAGCTTTACAGTGTTTTGATGTTCATTTAAGTTTCACTAGGCATTCAATTTTGGTTTTAACAAGTAACAAACCTCTTATATTCATAAATAGAATGCAAAATAAAAATCAGAGACTGACCAGTTAATAATTCAAGAATATGACATATCAAAGGAATATTTTCTACGGAGTGACACATCAAGCAAATAATATACCTGATGCATTATCTAGGACTTTAACTGATAATTTCATTTTATATGTATATAGTATTTGTTGTATGTTGAAACAGTTATCATCGCATTCAAAGTTTCTTTTAATGGGATTGGGGGGGGGGGTATATAAGGACGCTGTGAATTTTACATTTGTTTTGTTACAATTATAACATAATTCGGCCTTATCTGTTTAAACTTTATTGCTAAATATAGAAATGGTATATTTGTAAACATGTTATTAAAATAGAATTTTCCAGTATTTGTAAACAAACAAATATTTGTTAATTTGACTCATTAATGATTCATTGTTTTATGAATTATTCTAAAACTTTCTTAGTATTTAGATATATTTTTATATAAATACTGGGCATCTGACAAGCAAATTAATCTAATCAACTGAATCTAATTTACTGATGTATATCTGAAAGCTGTTTTGTGAGTACATTCATTCTTTAATACTTGACTTCTAATTACACCTTTACAATGTGGATTAAGTGCTTAAAATTACATTGGAATCTGTGCCGGACCTTTTATACTAAAATAACATTGTACTCTGTGCTGGACTTTTAATATTGAAATTTGATTTGGGTTCGTGCTGTATAACAGAATTCAAAATTGGACATCGAAATTTTGATTGAGTATCGAAGTTTCCAGACTTATATATATTGATACGTATCTTTCGTAATTGTTACTACTGTAAATTGTATTTATTTAGCCTAATTGAAATTACCTTTACTATTGTAATAACACTGGACTTTGGGATTCGTGATATATAACATAATTCAAAGTTGGTCATTGAAAAATAGGCCGAGTATTTCCAGACTCTACATTGATAATTATCTTTTGTAATTATAAATACTGTAAATTGTTATACATTACTTATTTAGTTTAGTTAAAATAATTGAAATTGTCTCTAGTTGGCTGAATCTTTCTAAGAGGCCATTTCTGACCTTGACGTTTAGTTTTAACAAGAGCTGTATTCAATATCGATGTCATGCTTAATAACCATCCTCTCTTCCTTTGATCAATTTTGTTCAAGCAAAATTCATGTCTGATATATTTTGCGGTGTACTTTTTGAATAAATGATGATCATTATATTTTTCCATGTTTCCAATTGAAAGCTATGATAAAAGGTTCAATTCTACATGTTTGAGGTTAATTCAGACAATAAATTGGAATATAGTTTTAGAGATTGGACTTGTTATTTGTAAAGCTGTATACGTTCTGAGGACAAATTGAAAAAAAAATTGTTTAAAAATGGAAGGACAAAACCTGCGTTCTTTGTGTTCCTAAATAAAAGAAACAACCCGCGTTCTATAGTGCCATAACCCGCAGCTTTTAGTGTCTAATTCTCCTTCCCCATCGGTATGAAAACCTGTGAAGTACTCTTACAAGTGCATTTGAAAGGATGATTTTGTAATTGATTACTGAGTATAGATTTTAGCAGATGCATTGCTCAATATAATTTAAAAAATCGATATCATTGATAGAGAAATAACCCGATGAAGTCAAAACTTCGAAATCTTTTCTGGCCGTTTCGAACATCCAGGGCTGCTACAGATTCATTATCGACTAATACTACTGGAAATATGGCATAAACCAAGCCCAATAATTCCCCAGTAGGTGTGCCACGTCACGTATCCTATATCAAACATTCATGATGCATGGTGGTGAAAACAGGACTCAGAAATGGAAAATCGGGGGAAAAAAGTACGATTAGGATATGTCCTCAACTAAGACAAACAAGTACCAAATTCCTTTCCGGCGTTTTTAATTTTATTTAAGTAAATCTATCTGTCGACTATAAGCAGCATACGATAATCGTACTTAGAAAAACGGACATGTTCAAATAGAGTAATTAAGGGAACCAAGATTCTAGCGGAGATCGAAAGAAAGCAATCCAGGGACAAAGACCAAACATGGAAAATAGACATACACAACAAAGAACATTAAGTAACTAAAATAATACATACTAAGTAATAAAAGCAAATGAGCAACTCGGACTACACTAAAAACTTCGAGCATGGACCAGGTGCACCGGTAAGGTAAGCGTCCTCTGTTTTTCTAGAACACCCGCCGAGTACTCATAAACAGTCAAGTCCGGGGTAGACGAAAGAGGAAAGGAAAACTGACACGAGGAACAAATCAATTTTTATAGTGCAGATGGATACACCGAAACGATCCAAATTACGCAAAAATAATCATAAAAGCAATCAGAGTAGATATTACAAATGTAAACATCAATTTTAATAAAATGAACGAATTACCAATCAAATTTTCTTGTCCATTAAGGAATAAAACGGGTTTATTTCAATTAAATATACATAATTTAATAAATGTAACCAGCTATACTTTTTTTCTTCTTTTTATAGCATTTATGAGTACAGAATAAAAATTTACAACACACACTTTAAATGAATTTTGCATGTTTGAAGCAGTTTAATGATATTGGAAATATGTGAAGAATTTTGGAAAGCTCTAATGGAAAAAAGTCATCTAATTTTGCCATTGATAAAACGCAATTCAATATAATTGTTGTATTAAAATAGAACTAAGCTGTTAGGATCTTAATGCTCATAAAGGTAGGAACCAGTCAATTCCATTGCTATAGTTCAATGCTATTTTCATAATTCTAACCATTGACTTTATCAATAATGGGGTGCTATAAGGCAATAAAATTGGCTTAACAGCATTATACATCATATCTTATAGATATGATATCACTACATTTCCCATGGTAACGATTAAGCCATAAGACAACCATATTGACCTCTAGATGGGGTCAAAGGTAAATATTTAGAACACATTGAAATGACCACTGGTAATTGAAAAACAGCTTACTGATCATTTATTAGGTTCTAACATAATTTAAATATTTTTGACAGTTAGCAGATATATATACAGAACTCAACATCAATTTAAAAAAAATCCAAGAGCCATGCACTTTTTGGATCAAATTTCAGATATCGCTTCAATATAAAACCAACCTAATATTTTGTTTTCAGTTTAATTATACACAAACAAATTACTCTTTGCCGAATTTCATGTTCGTTAACAACTAAAGCCATGTTTAATTTTCATATAAATGTAAAAATAATTTTTACCCTCCCCCTTTCTTAATTTGTTTGTTAAAAACATGTTTTTATAAAAATCATCATCCAACCTATTATTGACTTTCTTCTATATCGAACAAGTAGAGTACAGACTAAAACCATCTGTTTTAGCTCACCTGGCCGTAGGCCATGTGAGCTATTGCCATCACTAATCGTCCGTTGTCATCGTCGTCATCATCAACTATTATTCAAACATCTTATCTCAAACTATTGAATGGATTCAGATGAAACTTAGCATGATTGTTCCTTTGGGTATCCTGTACCAAATGATCCCCGTGCAGGTCCGGGTGTCAAAAGAATAGGCCTGCAGCAGCGCTAAGCTTGTTGTAAAAGGCGACTAAATAGTGCTCAGAACCCTAGCCGGGGGCTAGGGCGCTCTGCCCACAGAGCAACTGGGATGTGTGCCCCAAGTGGTGGAATGGGGTACCCCTGGCGTGTTACATGCTGGGGTTTTCAGGCTATAATACGGAAAAACTGACCGCAAACCATAGTGGTGCACCGTGTTGGGAAAGATGCCACGTTCCTCGCACGTTAAAGAACCCTACTGTGGTATTCTTCCGGAGTAGCAACCATAGGGCTCCGCCACAGGAGGCTAAATTGCCCGACCCAACCCACCTCTCCCTATTTCAAGTGGCAATCAAAATTTGTCGACCCTATTGTCCTTGTGTCCCATCCCTTTTTCAATTCATCATCATTTCATGCTCATTTTGTCATCCATTTCATGTTCATCGTCTGAATATAGCTGAAATATTGCTGCTCGGACGTTAAACCCCAACAATCAATCAATCATGCACCAAATGATGTTGATCCGTGCAAAAACATGGCCGCTGTTACTAAAAATAAAACATAGGTGTCAGCCAGCAGCTTTTGCATATGTGTCCAAAACCGTAGGGTTCCACAAAATTCTGAATGGAGTAAAAGTGTTCAGCATGTTGAGATCAATCTGTAGTCTCAATTTGGTGAAAACCTGTTGACCCATGTTGGAGTTATTGCCCTTGTTAGACTTTTTTTTTGCTGTTTTTTATGTTATTACGTTCAAATATCTTCTCATCAGAAACTTCTGTACAGAAGTGAATGAATGTTGCTATGATTGTTTCTTAGGGTAGCTTCCACAAAATGATTGTTTGGATTAATGATCCGTGAAAAATCATGAGGGTTGTTACTAAAAATAGAACATAGGTATTAGACAGCTGTTTATTTTGTATACATCTCCAAAAACGTACGGAGGTTTAACCAAATATGTATACGAGTAAAAGTGTTCAACATGATGAGATCTATCTGTGGTCTAATTTTGGTGAAAATCGGACATTTATTTGTTTGAGTTATTTCCCACTTTGGTCGTTTTTTGCTGTTTTTGATGATATTACTATAAAAAAATCTCCTCAGAAACTATTGTACAGATTTGAATGAAAGTTGTTATGATTGTTTCTTAGTATACCCTGCACAAAATGACCGTTTGGATGTTGGTCCCTGAAAAAAATACGGCTCCCGAAATTTTTTTTGTCGTTGTTGTTCACGTGTACAACCTTACGAATCTTCTTCTCTGAAACCAATTGCAACAAACTTTAATGACATATTTGTGGGTATTCTTCACAATCTGATCATTTAAAATTGTTCATCGGTAAAAAAAACTCGTCCGTCATTACAAAAAATAGAACATAGGGGTCAAAATGCATTGTTTTGCTATTTTATTCAACTATAGAAACATAATGAAGAGTAAAGCTACTCATAATGTAAAGATGATATTCTAAATAGACTGGCAATAATGAAATTATTTTTAAGTGATCATTTTGCGACCATTTTCATCAGTTGCTCGGACTCCAATTATTTTTAGTTTCTTTAGGAAACATTGTGTTCTTAGTTGAATGATGATGACGAAAGTTTGTTCTTGGGGGCCAATTTGTATACTTGCTTAGTTTTGAACGATATTTGGTTTATATAGTAAACATGGTCTCTTGAGTTGAATGGTGACGATGAAAATGTTGTATAGCCGTGTTTTAGCATCATTTTGTATTCCTCTTCAGCAAATGTATACTGGGCTAATGCCTCCTCAGACCCGTTGGAATAATTGGCCATAAAGGGACCCCTGCCTATTTTTTTTCCAGAGGTTCTAAAAACACTTTGAACGTATTTTCAACATTTTCAGTGCCTTAGGTACTCAGTTGAACTTACAACATTCATCAGTTAATCCTCTTTTTCTGCATTTTGTTTGTCAAACATGGTTACCACGATTGATATATTGATACTTCGTAAATAGGGCATGGTTTTCCAGGTCAACGATTCAGGCTTTTGGAGAGCCTCTTGTTTTCATTAAATATAAAACATGAAATGATTTGTAAACATCATTTTTTGATATCGTATATTTTCTGCAAGAAATGGGACTGATATTTCATGAATCCTAATTTTCTTCTTGTTTTTAATCATCACACATTTATGACATAAATATATGAAAATAATGTAATAATTAAAAAAATATATATATATTTTGGGTAGAGTTTAAAGCAGCTTCAAATCAAAATAGTTTCTGAAAAATTGAGTTACCTCTCCAGATTTTTTTTCTACATTTTTCATAAATCTTCATAATTTAGAAAAAAAATAACCTAAAAGTTTGATTTTTTAAATTCTAATTGATCTATGAGAATTCTGCATAACTGTCAAAAAATATTTAAAATATTAGGACCTTAATGATTTGTAAGCTGTTGACCATTACAATGTATTCAAAATATAGATCTTTGATATCATTTGGAGATTAAGAAGATTGTCCTATGGCTAAATCGTTATCATGGAAAAAGTAGCGTTGTAATGTCTAAGTATATACAAGATATAAGATAAATTGCTAGTAGCCACATTCATGGCCTTTTAACATCTCATTCTTTCAATTTAAGGGCGTAATTCCACACATGTTCTCAGACTTGCATGTCAGCATAAAAGAAATAGCAGTGGAAATTGCTTTGTTTTCACAAATCAATCGGTGTATTCAGAGGGTAAGGCCGTATTTTGAGTAAAATTATTTTTGCGTACGCTTCAAGTTCTCATTGCTTGAAATATGGTTTTTAACATCAGCTAAAGACGTATCTATTTGAACATTACCATAGAGGTACAGCTCTTGCTTTATACGCTTTCTTATATTGAATTAAGTGTGCAGACAGCAAGCATAAAGACAACTTAATGATAAATAAAAATACTTACTCGGTATGGACTGTATAAGGGGTTGGTAAGGAATTTGGATATTCGTAAAGTATATCACTATCGAAGATATGATTCAGATCTTTAGAGACAATTTTAAATTGAAGCAGCCATACACCGGAAGGTCTCACCAGAAACAATCTAGTCTGGAAAATGAAATAAAATTATAACCTCGAAATTCTATGTAGTAGTATAACGGGAAAAAGAAAATTGTAAATTGTAGTGGAAGGAATGTAAACAATTCAATGGAGATTAATGAAACGCTTTACTTTTCCTATATAGCTTCAATCCAACGTCGTTGTGTCTACACATGTAAAAACTCTTTGTAAATGTTGCATTATGACACCTTGTTGTCATGATGATTATAAATTTGTATGAAGCATAGTAATAGATTGTTAAAATACTTACAAATTTTGGACAAGGGTAACTACTAGGGTCATAACTGTCAATTATATTACTTCGGAAAAAATCATTTGTGTTTGTTTCAGTTCCACATGACACAGAGCTTAAATTCCACAAGTTATAGAGACCTATCGTTGTTCCATTGAATATCCGTAAAAGTTCAAGTGGTTGATCTGAAAAAAAGTGACAAATCAGACTATAAATAAGCAATTCATGATTGCCATATAATACGCGTATTGAATTCGTTTCATTTACAATGTATTAGAAAATTATAGATATTTATTCATATCCAGTCATCGTATTCAATAATTAAAATCCTATAATCATGAAATATTGTTTGGGATGAACAAGATGTACAACCCAACCGAAGTTACTAAATGAGCTAGGAAATCAATAACAAATAATGTTTTGGACACCAAAATAACAACAAGCTATTCGTACAAAGCCAAGGAGCCATGATTCCGTTATCAATCTTGTAAGTTTGCTCACAAATGTTTCAGGTGTTTTGGAGACCACCCATTGTCAAACTGTAAGAAGAGGTGAGAATTTATATGGTCTTGGTGTGTCATTAATAAATGTTGATATGGTTGAAAAATCTCTTGGTGCTTATCCAATAAAAAATTAGCAAATGAAATTATAATGTGATTAAAGTTTGGTTTTAAACTGCATTACTCTGGGCCTCGTCTGCCATTAATGAGCAAAACTGAAAAAAGTGTTATTGAAAATGTACAATTTTTCTGAGATAAGATAAATAAAGAGAGCAGCAGGCAGAATTGCTCGTCCTTTTGATTTACCTCCATTCCCAACTTCTCCAGAGTTTCTCCCATTTTCTTAACACCATAATATCTCGCATTCACAAAATAACTATCTTAATGACTTTATTGATGAGCAGATATGTAAAGTAAAATATGCAAGTATTGACGACGCTGTGTCTATGATCAAACGATTTGGGTATTAGAGGAAAACTTCCTAAAACTGATATAAAAATAATTTCCGTTTATTGAGAGTTGCCCCTGCTGACTTTGACCTATTAGGTTTCAGTTTTGAAGACCATTTTTATTTTGATCGTTACATACTACAGGGAGCTTCTATTAACTGTTCACTCTTTGAGAAATTTTTCTCTGCACTTCATTGGACTACTGTAGATTTGTCAAAAATCGAAAACATTCTCCATTACTTATATGATTTTTTATTTTGAGGTGAATCCCATTCTAATGTATGTCAGATTACACTAGACAAATTCAGAGATTTCTGTTTGTCATGGGGCGTTCCTTTAGCAGAAGACAAATCAGTAGAACCAACTGAGATTTCAATATTTTTAGGGGTTGAATTTGATACAATAAATATGCAGATGCGACTGCAAGAAGACAAGCTGAACAATATCCGTCAGTCATTGCTTATGTTTATAAAGTCTAAAAAAAGTCACATTGAGAGAGTCACAGTCCTTGATAGGCTCTTTAAATTTTGCTTGTCAGGTAATTGATCCAGGTAGAGCTTTTTGCAGACGTATGATTGACGCAACTTGTCAAGCTAAGCTCCCACATCACAAAATGCGGGTTACTAATGAAATGCGTGAAGATTTGAAAGTTTGGATTTCCTTTTTGGACAGTTACAATGGCATCACTGTCATGCTTAACGATGTTGATATTATTGAGCTGTTCACTGACAGTGCGAGCGGAGAGACAGAGGCTTCGGAATATATTTTGTCGGAAAATGGGTTCAAAAGAGTAATCAAGGGAACCAAGGTTATAGCGGTAATCAAAAGAATGTAATCCGGGGACAAAGACCAGACATGGAAAACAGACATACACAACAAAGAACATAAAGTAACTAAAATCATACATACAAAGTAACAAAAGTAAATGAGCAACTCGGACTTCAAAGCTGCTGGCCAAGGCAATGGTTTGATGATGGTTTTTTTTATCGGATAATACATTTTTAGAGTTATTCCCAGTGGTAGTCGCTTTATCCATTTGAGATGCTGACCTTAAAAACCAGAAAATTGTCTTTAAAATCGAGCCCCGTGCAGGTCCGGGTTTAAAAGAATAGGCCTGCAGCAGCACTAAGCTTGTCGTAAAAAGCGACTAAATAGTGCTCAGAAACCTAGCCAGGGGCTAGGCGCTCTGCCCACAGAGCAACTGGGATGTGTGCCCGAGATGGTGGAATGGGGTACCCCTGGCGTGTTACATGCTGGGGTTGTCAGGCTATAATACGGAAAACCTGACCGCAAACCATAGTGGTGCACCGTGTTGGGAAAGATGCCACGTTCCTCGCACGTTAAAGAACCCTGCTGTGATATTCGATACGAGTAGGAATCTTTGCGCTACGCCACATGAGGCTAAATTGCCCGACCCTACCCATCCCTCCCTTTTTCTGGTGGTAATCTAAATTTGTCGACCCTGTTGCCCTTGTGTCCCATCCCTTTTTTCATCATTTCATGTTCATTTTATCATCCACTTCATGTTCATCGTCTGAATATAGCTGAAATATTGCTGCTCGGACGTTAAACCCCAACAAACAAACAAACAAACTTTAAAATCGACAATGAAGCAGTTGTGACAATTAAAAACAAAAAGTCGTTAAAATCAAAAAGAGTGATGTCCCTTGTGAGAAAGCTTGTTTTCTGTACCCTGCAGTTTAATATTTTACTGAAAGCTGTTCACATTAGGGGCAAGCTTAATAATTTGGCTGATTCTTTATCACATTGTGATTTTCAGCGGTTTCACCATCTATGCTCCACAGCAGATGCAGCGAGAACAGAAATACCAAAGCATGTTTGGAAGATTTAGATACTGAAGTAAATGTTTTAGTTGATAGATTCATGGCATGCAACACTTGGAAAACTTAAGAAGCCGCTATTGAATCCTTTAATTCATTTCGTATTTCGTATAGCCTCTCTAATGTTTCGCCCACCCCAGGGTCTGATATGTTACAGTATATTGCACTTCTTTCTATATGAAGTAATGCCTTTTCGACGGTCATACCTATATAAGTGGGATCCGTACTTACCATAAATATAAAGGTTTACATGACAATTTTCAGTCATTCCTATTAAAGATTTAAAAGAAAACAAAAACTCCTAAATCTGATATCCGTATGCCCATATCAGTTGACTTACTTATTCTCCAAGGTATGCAACTCTAGTTATGAATCTGCTTTATTTTCTTCTGCTTTTAGTTTATGTTTTTTTTGGCTTGCTCCGAGAAGGCGAGATTGCAACTAACAATAAGTACAATGTTGGCAGCCATATCATCCATGTGTCAGATACTGGTTTCTCACGCTCAGATCAAGAGGTCATTTACCTTTCCATAAAGAGATCCAAAACGGACCAAATCGGTACTTCCACATCATCAAATAGACAAGGCTATCTGCCCCATCACATTGCTAAAAATTTTCTTGCAATTCAGCAATTCTCATTTGAATAAATATCTGTTCATTCATTACGATGGAACAAGTTTAACCCGTTATCAATTTTCGTCTATCTTACAAAAAGCATTGTCTTTTTGCTGTATTGTAGGGCATTTCAAGTCCCATTCTTTTAGAAGACCAAAAGATTAAGCATTGATGATGAAACACTAAAAAATTGGGGCCGCTGGTCCTCAAATGCCTATACTAAATACATTCGATTGACTTTTTGAATTCTACCTTTTAAATATGACTCATTAATGGTCTTATAATTTTCTCATATATTTTATCATTGTGGTTTGAAGGTTCTAAGAATATTTGGTTTGTTGGTTCCTCTATCATCCACTGGGCTGACAAAGAAGCTGTAGCAATAATTGGGGGATCCAACCTTGGCCTTCAAAGACAAGGATTAAGGGCCACTTGGCTTAGTGAAAAGGATATGAGGTGGGCCCATTTTAGGAAAGTTATGGATTAATCTAAGCCGGCTTCCTCTTCCAAATTACTTACTTATACAGTTAGGATCCAATGATTTAGGTGTTATATCCTCTCAGAAGTTATTGAAAGACATTGAATGTGACTTATTACGATTTCATGCACTTTACCCAAATATGGTTATAATATGGTCTGATATACTTATGAGAAGGTACTATCATCATGCAGAGGTAGATGAGAATGCTTTGTTAGGAAAAAACTTTGTACCGTTTTGACGGAACACACTTGTCAATGCTGGGTAATGAAATTTATTTGAATAACTTACAAGGTGCGCTTGAAAGGTTTATTGGTCCTCTTGTATTTCCACCTTTGTAATCCTTTGATATATATATTATTAGAGGCAGAGATATAAACGTTTTTGTTTGGCAGTGAGTGAGTTACTATCACTTATTTGGTTTTCCTACAGAGTATTGTGGTCTCATCTGAATGTACCAGGTGAACCGGGTTCCTGAATTGTTCCTCCTAGTTTGGATATCAGGCGTTCTTTTTTGTTAGTAAGTGTGTAGCACACCAAAGAGTTCTTGGGGGAATATTTGAAACGTATTTAGGTCGATAGTCTCTCCATTGTGTTTTTTTTTACGTAGGGGATTTTGGTTTTTAGTGACGCCTAGTAAAACACAGGCAAGCCACTCTTTGCACGGCGGTCCGTTACCTTCACTTTCCCTCATCCTGCCGGCACAAAAAAAATATGAACTGTGACCATTACATCCACAGTATATAGTTATTTTTTATCATATTAGTTTATATAGTTATTCACGTCAAGAAGGTGAAATATAATGTAACATTCACAATTTTTATTTATGATGTACCTAGAAGTACGTGTATATGTATGCACTGCTAAGCTGCAGACAAGTTAATAATCAATTGCATAGTTTTTGGTCTTGCCGGTTCATGTGTGGAGTCTTTGATCAAATAAATATATATGACAGATTTTTTTGTCATATTTGAAACGAACACTCCATACTGTTCCGTCATGAGGGTTGTAGTAGTTTTTGTACGACTGAACATCAGTGTATCGATCACACTCTTAAAAAATGCGAATTGGTTTTGGCTGCAGTACTTGGAATATTTCTAAATATAAATCGATCGTGTTCACAATGAAAAAATTGAAATCTTTGCCTTTCTGATAGATTCTAGAGAGATGATTTGGTGATTGAACTCAGAGATAAAGGTCAGTTTCAGAGACAAGTTGTAGTATGTTGGCAGAATCCGTAATTTCAAGTTCTTGTGATAAATGTGATGACGATAATTACCAAATCTAAGAATATCTAGTGATAAGGCCAAGAAAAAAACCCCTATTTCCGCTGACATACACTAAAAACTAGGGGTGGAAGGTACATGACACTTTTTAAATTTTACTGGTTTGTGTTATGGACACATTCAGATCTTTAACACTTCAAAAAAAATGACAAAAAACTGCAGGGTAGGCACTGAAAATTAGGCTTGGTAGGGTTATCCGAAACACAGGTAATTTCTTAACGTTTACACACCTTTTATAAAGCGGATATTGAACTTTAATGACTATGCCAACTTGCATATAGAAGCAAAGTTCGAAGTCAGGTTCATTTGAGTTTAGAAAAAGATCGACAACAAGAAAAGCACTATTGGTGCCCATAAGGATGCCAAGTGTCTGTTGAAATTCCAAACGACTCAAATAAGTTGTCAATCATAATCATATTAACAATTTAATCATCTTCATATTTGTTTGATTAATATTGTTTTTATTTGACAAATATAACGTGAATGGATACGGTGAATATGTCAAATAGACAACAGCCCCAACAGGATGAAAAATTATCAGCTCAAAGCCACCGATGGGTCTGCAATGAACGACGTGGAAACCCTCAAAATACAGTGCATGCTGCAGCTGGCCCCAAAACAACATTATACACATAGAAATAAACTGAAAGTGAAAACGAAATCATACATAGAGGCAATAAATTCCTGACTTGGGACAGGCGCTAAAAAAGCGGAGGAGTTAAAGTATTACAATCCCCCTTTTAAATCTGGCCATTGTGGAAAAAATATCACACAATTAAACACACCTTAAAAGCAGGTAAAAATGTCTTAAGTCCTTTGTTAAAACAGAAATAAACAAACTGGTAATACGTTACACAATATCAGTAACAAAGCATAATGCTAGCAGTTATCTGAAATACCAAGTTCTGACCAGTTTAAACTCACAAAAAATAATGCGCTCATCGTGTGTAAAATCAACCCCAATTCTACCCATGAGGGATTGTGAACCACGGTACCTCATAAGTCATACAACAACCTGCACCTGCTTTGTACAAAAAAGGATTGGAAAAATGGAAAGAAAACAAGATCAAAGATTATCTGTACGTTCTTTCAATAAAAAAATCTAAATCTATGTCTTATGTTTTGTTAATGTCAGGTCTTTGGAAAAAAACGGGAGACCACAATCCAGTTCTTTAGCAATAATATTGTAAAGGCTAGTTTTTTTCTGTATTCAAATAGCATGTTGTAACCGGCAAGACAATACCGACGACATGATTTAAACTATTTTATTCAATTAAATAAATGAAAAGGTTTGGATAGCAGGCCACAGGCCTATGAATATCTTCTCCTGTATACAAGGCATGATGTGAGGCAGCTACATAAATCATATGATATACAGTAAATACATATAAATCAATAAATTATTTATAATTAATACGTACAATCCCAATTGTGTTGATGTTTTAAATTTTGTTGGAAATGATAATGGAATTTAATTATTTATAAAGCTGAATAATTAATATTTATTATCTTTTTGCTAATAAATTTTCCACAATCACTCTTATCCCAAGTTATTTAATTGATATTTAGCCTCGCAAAATGAATAAAAATTGCTGAAGTCAGTTTAAAAATATTTTCAAATCTAACGAATAGCTACCATACAATACATTGTGAACACTGAAGTCAACTCCTAGAATTCTACATATATTTTGTAGTACTGCACTGTAATCAGCATAACGTAGACAAGACATTATGAAATGCTCTCTATCTTCATTTACATCCCCACAGTGTGCGCATCGAGGATTGTCAGTCAAGTGATGATACCAGAGATCATAATTTAGATTACTGGCGTCATTCTTCAACTAACATGTAATTATATTTTACTTTCTATTTCCAAAGTTGATATAATCAGGTGTACGTCTATTGTCCATGTTTTGTTTTCTCTTAAAACTATCAACAGATACACTAGACTTTGTTCTGATTGGTAAGCTATTCCACAGACGTAAAATGTTTAGTAAGAAGCTCTTGTTATATGAAATAGTATTACAAAAAGGAATACGAAAGTTATTAACAGATATAGGTTGTCTCAAGGCATGTTCATGAGTATTAGCCGAGTATGGCTGCACCAAATCTAGCAAATAATCTGGTGCATATCCGTTGATAATCTTATACATAAACACAAGCTTATGTTTCTGGTGCCTCTTATAGAGAGGTTCCCAACCTAGTTCCTCGTATAATTTGGTTCTGGATGTATTTGAACGAAGACCAGTAATAATTCTAACCGCCTCTACTTGAACGCTTTCTACCAACGACATGGAAACACATAGTCATGGTTTCAATTTTTTGTAAGATAATCCCTATTTGAAATGCATAATTATTTTATTTAGTTTAAACATCTTTAAATCATATCATAAAAATATCAATATTTAACGCCATAATCATAACATAAAGTAGAAAGCAACAGACAGTTAAACACGGAGTGGTCTTACATAACAGGACACCAGGTTTAAGTACAGCTAGTGTAAAATTCAAATATAGCTCCGATTAATTGGTAGTGAATAAAGACTAGACAGCGTTACTGATTCATTAATTCTAATATTACATTTTGTAAAAGCTCAAAATAATCGTAAATGAGCATCAACAAGTAAAATATTACCTTCTGATATAAATGGAAACATAAGAGTTTTACTCACAATTATATACCAAGTTTCGCTATACAAAATATGTATCACATACAAGCGGTTATTATTCAGTGAAGGAAGCCTATATAATATGATATGATTTCGAGACAGAGTTCCTTATTCGCAGAGAACGTAATCCTATACGATGAATAGAATTATTCTTGGGCAAGTCCCTTACCTTCTAATGAACAAATTTACAATTCGTAAAACTATTCTGATTTTTGCTGACTGTATTATTCTATGCTTAACTTATGCACCTCACTGTTATTAAATTTATATCTATCGTACCTTATACAATACAAAATTAGACAATAAGTCGCAAAGGATGAAAAAATCTCTTATCCTCTCAGTTGATGATAAGTCTATGGTTTATAACACACTTGAAATAATTTACACAGAAATGCAATCAGATTTAATTAAGTGTTAACAACGAACTATTGTATGCATTTATGCGTTTGGCAAATCACATAGTGTAGCATTGACATCGTAGCCGCAAAAGTACAATACGATTGTATAATGTATCTTCTAGTTTGTATATTACAACGTACCTTTACAAGTTTAATATAGAAAAGATTGCAGAAACAGAACCAGACTTAAAAATAGAAATACTATGATCCAGCGGATTATCTCCTTTTGGTACCTTGACACATCTACATGCCGCCTATATTATCCTCGTATAAAATTCCTGTAAGCAGTTAAGGCAGATATGCGCTTACGAGGTTAATATATAAAACCCTTAAGTTCGAACATCTGTGAATTCCTCTGACAATTATTATATTTCTTGAAACAAATTCTCATGCTCGAAATTCCTATATCATTACATCAAAATCGCTTGATTGGTTTAGAAGATGTTGCAACCACAAAATATGTGGATAAACAGATTTCTATATATCCCTTAAGTTTGATTGCGGGGAATTACAATATCGTTTAAAAGTGATTGTAAATATTTAATGGAAAATTTACAATTAAATATCTTACTTGCTGCTTTGAATGTAGTTACATGCTTTCTCTATACTGTACGCCGATGTAAAAAAAAACTATTGTAGAGTGGAAAAAATTGCTTCTGATTTATTTTATACTGGTATATTTTATGACGTAGAAATACAAGTCTTAAATGTAAAATTTACTTTGTTTTTCTGAAATATGTATCGAGTTTGATGAATTCGCATATTTGTTTGACATGCAACAATGTTTTTTTTTAAACTTGTATGCCTACTGAGGAGAGCAATGATATACATTCCGTCATTTCGATAATTCCTGTTTATACACTTAACCTAGAAATCCTGAAAGTATATGTTTATCTTGCATTTGATACACTGATATAATTATGTTCTTGCATTTTTTTTATTATTATTCAACAAAACAATCCAAGAACTCAGCTATATCTTAATTTTGTTGAAAACTAGAGGCTTTAGCTTTTCAAAAGTTGTTTTAACGATGGTTTTTGGATTACCTGAGGAAACCAGCGTGCTTTTTTCATTAACGGAAAAGGACTCCTTTTAATTATATCGTGAGCAAAGTTGGAAAACATCGTCAATTTTCAATGCTGGAGTTTTTCATTTATAACAATTTACAGAATAAAATGCAGTTTGACAACCTCTTTTATTAGTTCGTTTCGTTACCTGAGATTTCTTCGCGATAAAAACGGCTAATTGTACTTTTAATAACCCATAATGTAACGCAAGCCAGGAGGCGTTGAAAACCACAATGACTTTCACGTATATTTCTAAATATTCCATTTCCTAAAGCAATGAGCGTAAATTACATGTTCGAACAACTTGATTTCAATAGTCGAACGAAGCTGTAAAAACCAAAAACTGATATTGTGTTATTTTAGAACATATGAAGAAATCAGATCACTGTGTAGCTAAGCGACAAATCAGTCTGCCGTTTACAAACGCAAAATTAAACGAACGCTGACTAAAATAGACTTTGAAAACAAGGACTAATTTCAACCTTATTTTTCAAAAGTTGTTCTCTATTTTAATCAATCTACAAGGAACTTATTAAGCGAAAAACACGATATTGTCATTTAAAATTGGTTTGATAAATCAAATGTGATAAGGAGTATTATACAAGGGCTAATATGCTCGCAACACATTGGGTGATTATACTGAAAACAAAAAAAGGCCAACACTGATACCGAACACTGGATTCGTTGAATGGGATCTTTGGCAGTATTTGCTTAATTCTTTGTTTGATAAATCAAATTGGTGGTGCAGTATGTATACCTCTGTTTCAGAACAATTAAAAAATATAGAAGCAAATCACCTAGTAACGTCAAATCCACAAGGCCTTTTTATTGTTTATACGTTGACAATTATAAACGTAAATATAGTATAGCCGAAAACAACCACACAACCTGTTGAATAAAATGTGTGTATATCTAAACCTATTCGAAATACATCGAAGTAATAATGAATGAAATCCAGTAAATTTATTCAAAAGCGGTGGACCTACAAAAACTACCTCGTCCCAGTGCCGTGTTAAGGGCGGGATGGGGGTCGCATAAGTTTTCATTCATTGTTGCATGATTAAAAAGTACTTTGTTACCCTTACTACGTAAATGCTTCCTCAAAGAAAAAGTTTACGGCATCGTATAGAAAATATGAATTGTAAGACCTCTTTGAATTTTTTTGGTGTTTTAGTGTTTTAGTATTATGGTATTGATATACTTATTTGTAACTTAAGAACATAACTGTGCCATGCCACCTTTAGTCCAAATGCCATATGCGGGCCACAATTGTTATAAAGAATAGACCCGAAACAGAACTCAACTTGTTGATGTTGATTAAAATACCTGGAAATTAAGTTGGTGAACGGGATTCTCAGCCCACAGAGCTATTTATTTGTGAACCCCAGGTGGCGGCATGGGTTAGCTCTCTCTTCGGGGGTTGTCAGGCAATAAGAAGAAAACTTGATCGCGTACAATAGTGGACCAACGTGTATGGAGAGCGCTACGCTTCTTTTAAGCCAATAATCCAAGATACAATGGTCATTCAAAGTAAGCTCCTTGGACCCGCTACAAGTGACAAAATTTGCCAACCAAACTATACCCGCGATTGGGGTAGTGGCAATGAAAATACTGTTTTTTTTCTTTTTTCCTATCCCTCCCTATTCTTATTTTATATCTCTTATTCTCTTTTGTGTCACTTGTTCTGGACCTTATTAGGCAAGAAAAATGTGTATCTGGACGTTGAATAGACAACAATCAATCTAGAGTTCAAAACCGTTAAAATGTTGGATTCACTCTTATTAACCCCAAAATAAGATGAAACAGAATTTTGAATATACCTCTGTCAAATTGTCGAAAACCTATTAAATACTTTGTTAAAGAAGATTTTGTATCTCCTTGTTCAATTAAAATCTCTGACAAGAATGACAATGTGGGGATAGCTAAGAAAACCCCATAGTTTCCATCCAATAATTTTCTGTCACTTTTGGTAAATTTAACTAACCGCAAACAATGTAAATAGTTGATGAAACATTAATGTATTTGATTCAACTTACAAGTACCAGTTGAAACCAGAATTTTTTAAGCGAATATAATTTCAAATGCCAACAAGTTAAACAGCACAAAAATGTCTAAATTGGTTAAATATTGCTTACCTACATCTTTCATTGCTATTAATGTTATATCTACAGACAATATGAATATCCATATTAAACTATAAATCATGTTGCATGTGAATTCAACTGCAGAACACAAACGTTAAGTACGTTATTAAGAAAAGAACCAATTGGAATGGATAAATTGATTACATATGAAATTGGGCTTTTTATATAATATCCATAATTGTGCTCCTTTTCTGTAATTATTGCCTAGTTCGTTGTCCAATCATTGCTGTTGCTAAGACGTCAGCCACTTTCAAATTGTATCTTCAAATGTTTTGGTTTGCAGTAATGTAGGGTTATAATGGCTTTGACAATGCCGATAATTCAATTGAAAATTTGCAATGCAAATTATTCTGCAAGCTAAAAGCTTTATGAAATTTATCATCAACCACGAAAAAGAGACTATCACCACGTGTTAGAAGTATAACTTATCGACTGTGACATTCATCAAGCTCGCGTAAGCTTTTCAGAATACTATCGACGAAGGGTCATGCTCCATTTTTTTTAATTCGAACTGAAAATAAACTTAGTCAAGTCAGTGAAGATATTGTGTAATATTTAGTAAAAATTTGTATGTGCTTACTTGCCAACAAAACTTTTCATGCAGTTATGCATGCATAACATGATATATTTAATGCAAAACGGAACAAACACCTATAAAAGAAATCAAGGAAACTAGAATAAGAACAAAGTAAAACAGCCAACTCAACTAAAACGTGGGAGTAAAGACCAGATGTACTAGTAGGGTAAACTTCCTCTGCTCTCCTTTAAAAAGCCAGAGATTTGCTCTTAAAATATCACGTCCGGGGTACTTGGAAGAAAAAAAAGGAAGACTATGACAACGTAAACAAATCGGTTTTAATGATGCAGGTGGATACACCATAATGATCCAAGAGTTCATGGTAACCCTCATATTTTTGTTTTGTTTTTGTAATGATGACATTGATATATAGCAACATCACCCTGTTGCAGAAGTTGTATGGAAATGACATTTTGTGACGTCATTTTGGCAGTTAATTTTTTTAATTAAAAAAAAAAAACTTGCCGGGGATTAGAATGGCTACTAAGCAAACCTGCTCAATCTTAATTTTGAAGACAAGTCTTGTGCACCGATTGAAATCAATAAAAGATACGAGTTGAAAGATATGGCTTTTAAAAATATACCATTGTTCTATGTAAATACAATTGTTAAAAGACATAAACACAATGCTATGACATAAATCTGTATTGATCTTTGAGTACTAAGGAGTGTATGTGTTTTACTTGCACCGGGTATTCAGAAATAATGTGTATGTTGTAATGAAAGAGTAATCAAGGGAACCAAGAATATAGCGGTAATCAAAAGAATGTATTCCAGGGACAAAGACCAGACATGGAAAACAGACATACACAACAAAGAACATAAAGTAACTAAAATCATACATACAAAGAAAGAAAAGTAAATGAGCAACTCGGACTCCACTAAAAACTGGGAGCATGGACCAGGTGCACCGGTAGGGTAAGCGTCCTCTGCTTTTCTAGAAACAACCGCCGAGTTGCTCATAAAAAGTCAGGTCCGGGGTAGACAAACGAGGAAAGGAAAACTATGACCCGTTGAATAAATCAGTTTTCATGGTGCTGATGGATACACCATAACGATCCACGAGTTCATGATGACGATCATAAAACTTGTGTAGTGATGACTTCAATCTTGTAGCAACATAACACTGTTCCAGAAGCCTATTCGTTAGAGTTCTAGCGCGATACAAAAAGTCTGCGTAGTTTGGGCAAGCTCTGGCATAACGTATGAGTTGTGATATGAACACTCCATACGCAGGAGCCGAAGGGATGTTGCCACAGATGAAAGGAAAGTTGACAATTCTGAATGAAAAGTCATCACGTTTGTCGTAAAGTTTGGTCTATAGCTTTCCTTTACCATCGATTTCTAAGTGTAGGTCAAGATATGAGGCTGACTTCACAGTGTCTGTAGTATCCTTTATCTCAAGTTCTTTTGGGTAGATGAAAAAATCGAAAAATCGATCATCTGGAAACTATGAATTATTGTTTATTATCGGAATAGAATAGCATCAAAACCTATGATGTTTCAAGTCTTCGTACTTCTATTCCCCATGCACATTTGAAATCCCGAGTCAAAAGTATAATACATTTTTGTTACTCTACAAAGATGGAACAACTAAAGTCAAATACGAATACATGGCGGAGATTCTTCATACCGTTTAAAAATAAAAACAATTTCAACTTCTAGATATAACGAGGAAGATGGTGTTAAAAAGCTGGAATTATGATCGTCAACATACTTTTCCAGACTGGTAGACGCGTTTTCAAAAGACGGTCTGCATTCAAATGAGAAATATGTTCTGCTACCTACTTATCTTTTTCTTAACTAGTTTGAGTCTGACTTTCAAGCTAATCTAATCAGTAAGAAGAAACATTTTTCCAGTTTCTTCTATATAGATGACTTATATATAAAATTTTTGACCTTGACTTAAAGATCAGTGGAAAGGAAACGACTGTAAACTATACCACAATCGCAATGACTATTTTACTTTCCCTTCATCTGTTGCAACATCCCGTCAGTGGAGTGTTCATATCACTAATACTAGAGCTTACCGAAACTTTGCAAACATATATATAGTGCTAGACTTCTTACAGTTAAGCTTCTGGAACAGGTTTATGTTACTGCTAGGTTTAAGTCATCATTGTGGTCATCATGAACTCGTATATGAACGATTATGGTGTACATTTATCTATCTGTTCCATGAAAACCGATTTGCCGACCGTGTCATACATTTCTTCTTCTGTCGTTCTCGGTAGTATCATTTTGTGAGGAAATTGGCAGTTGTTTGACATAGAAAAGCAGAGAACGCTTATCCTTCTGGCAGTGCACCTGATCTATGCCGTCAAGTTTATTATAGTACGATTTGCTAATCACTTTCGATTCTATGTGTTTTATTTCATGTTTGTTGTTTGGTGTGTCATTTGTTTCCTTCATCCAGTTAATTCCTGGATTATGTTCTTTTCAAATTCCGTTCGTATCCTAGTTCCAGTGGCGCTAAGTGTGTCGTAAAAGGCGACTAAATAGTGCTAAGAGACATAACCGGAGGCTAGGAGCTCTGCCCACAGAGCAACTGGGATGTGTGCCCCAGACTTTTGTATCGTGCTAGAACTCTAACAAATATACTTCTGGAACAAGGTTATGTTTCTACAAGATTGAAGTCATTTGTTACTTTATATGTATTATTTTAGTTACTTCATGTTCTTTGTTGTGTATGTCTGTTTTCCATGTCTGGTCTTTGTCCCTAGATTGCATTCTTTTGATTACCACTATAACCTTGGTTCCCTTGATTACTCTTCCACCAATTTTAATAAAATTTGCTTTATTGTATTATTTCACTGAGAACAATTTTTGGTCATTTAACGATTTGACACTGTCGCCCCTGTTGTCAAGGCATGTCTTTAGACACTTAGTTTCATGTTTCATGTTATAATTTCAAGGAAAGTTGGTACTAATTTTGGGGGATATGGCATCAACCATACGGGAAGTAAGGCCAAAAGCAAGTAGTTCATAAAATTGAACTATATTACATTGATCTCAAGTAAAAGCAAATGAATGTCTTGGATATAGCTTTACAACTTTCTATACCATTATGGCTAGACTGGTATTGATGGTTAAGATTTAAACCCTTAAGAAATGATGGTCCAAAACTTGCCAGGACCAAGGAAGACTCTGATTCCTGAAAGTTACATGTAACACCAGGTACTTTGTACAAGTAAATTGATCTTTTTTAAGATTGTACTTCAATTTGCCATTTCGGGGGTTGTGACCTAATCTGATTAAGAACTAGGGGAAAAAAACAAACATTCCTGATGCCTGGATGATAACTTCAGTAAAATAGAACGGATCTTTTTGAAATTGTACCACAATGTGGCTTTCTTCAAAGGAAAGTTTTGACTGATTTGAACCAAATGAGGACCAAGAAAGGGCTACATTGATACTGGCGAAATTTTTATCCTGCTATCAAAATTTAACGTCGTGTAATCTACAACAACTATGTAGCTTCCTGTCAGAGTTGTGGGACTTAAAAATTTCAGCACAGAAACATCCTTATTCCATGCATGTAACTGACACATACCACACTGTTGGATTCTGTTAAAAATCTGAGAGTCCAAAATAATTAAAGCACAAAATTTACCAAGCCAACCTAAGTGAAATGGTCAATCCTTAACATGACATAGCAAGTTCAACACATCCATGGAAGTACACCTTCAAGAAGCATTGTAATATGTATATGACTTTTGTTATGTTTGTGGCAAGCCATTGTTGAATTTATGCCCCATTTATTGATATTAGCAGATATTTAGTAACATACGTTAATGGATATTTATCAACATGTGCATAATTTAATTATTGATATCATTGTAATGTGTATATGACATGTGTTATATTTGTGGCAAGTCATTGTGGAATTTATGACCCATTTATTGATATCAGCAGATATTTAGTAATATACGTTAATGGATATTTATCAACATTTGCATAATTTAATTATTGATATCAATAAATGGAGGAGTTTTCTAATCAATGAAGACACATTTAAGACAAAACGTATATATATTTAAATTTGCTCTTACGGCATTACCAGTCTGTGTCCACATTTGTTGTATATAAAAAAAATCTAAGCTAGCAAATGGAAAAACAAAAAGTGGAACAACGAAGTACCATAATTATTCACTACTCTGATTTAGACAACACAACTGACCCGTGCAGGTCCGGGTGTTAAAAGAATAGGCCTGCAGCAGCGCTAAGCTTGTCGTAAAAGGCAACTAAACAGTGCTCAGAACCCTAGCCGGGGGCTAGGGCGCTCTGCCCACAGAGCAACTGGGATGTGTGCCACAGGTGGTGGAATGGGGTACCCCTTGCGTGTTACATGATGGGGTTGTCAGGCTATAATACGGAAAACCTGACCGCAAACCATAGTGGTGCACCGTGTTGGAAAAGATGCCACGTTCCTCGTACGTTAAAGAACCTTACTGTGGTTATTCTCCCGGAGCAAGGAACCATAGGGCTCCGCCACAGGAGGCTAAATTGCCTGACCTTACCCATCTCTCCCTGTTTCCAGTGGCAGTTAAAGTTTGTCGGTCCCATTGTCTATGTGTCCCATCTCTTTTTCATTTCATCATCATTTCATGTTCATCGTCTGAATGTAGCTGAAATATTGCTGCTCGGACGTTAAACCCCAACAAACAAACAAAAAAAAAACTTCTTATCAATTCCCATTAATTTGAATTATTTACATCTTTGATTTTATATTTCTTATCAAATCCACTATCAACAAAACTAGTGTTGAGGTTATGTGGCTTTTACCTGCTATTTGTGATTTTAAATGATTTTCCTTAAATGGTGTCAGTACCACATCGCAGTTGTTACTTTGATGATCACTTTTGTACACTCTCTGAGAAATATCTACCTTATAACTTCTGAAAAACTTCCTCTTATTTGAGAACCATTGTTTATTTAGTTCTCCAATTTTTACTGATTTGTGATAACTTAGTTTTACTGGCGTGATACATAATCAAAGATCAGCATTATTGAAAAATGACTGTTAATTAGCAACATGCATAATATATTATACAAAGACATTAAATGAATATCTTTGAAAATTGTAATCGATAGACGGAATAAATTACAACAGTGTTGTCGGATTTAATCAAAACTAAGGAAATATGAATATAAAATCATGTCTTAGTCATCGAGAGAGCATAGACTATGCTGTCCACATAAAAGGATGGTGTTTCTCCTTGAAATTTTTAATCCTTTTCAATAAGTTCTTCTTAAATTATCAATTATCAATCAACGAAATAAAAATTGCGTTTGTTGCGATGGTTTTATTTAAGCTATACTATCAATTTTATAATATATATCGTAAAAAATGAAGTTGACACATTCAAAGGTCAAAAGGCAAATAACAGTCGAAAATGATGGTTACTAAAGCAATTAAAGTTTCTAGTACATATAAAAATCTATAATGGCTAAACTTGAATATTTATCATAAAGGGTGAATGAATACAAATAAAAAATATAAATAAAGCAAAACACAAATAACATAAACACAAAAACATCTTAGTTTTTACACCCATCAAATGTTATTTTTAACAGAGGGTTTATTTATTCTAGATTGAGCAACTTATGAAAATAGTTTCCATCCATCGATCAATGATTTTATATGTATACTAGTAAAACCTTTCAATCGATCATTGATACGACAGGTATAATAGTAAAACCTTTTATTTCATTACTGATATAACAGTAAAACTTTCCATCGATCAATGATGTTACAAGTATAATAGTAAAACCTTTCCATCGATCAGTGATGTTACAGGTATCAAAGTAAAACCATTTGATCGTTCAGCGATATTACAGGTATAAAAGTATAACCCTCAATCGATCAATGATGTTACATGCATAACAGTAAAACCATTCGATCGTTCAGCGATGTTACAGGTAAAACAGAAAAACCCTTCGATCGTTCAGTGATGTTAAAGGCAAAACAGTAAAACTTTTTCATCGATCAGAGATGTTACAAGTATTGTTTGTTTTACCACTTTAGTTTTTCCTTCTGCCAATGAATTAAATTTCCACTTCTCACCAATGCATTTACAAAATTTTTTTTAGTCAATGAATATCGCCATGTTTTTTGCACAGACATGACGTCATTTAACACTTAATTTAATGAATAGGCATATTGAAGATATGTATAAATTCATTTTAAAATTTTATTGCATCTTTACACGAAATACTTTCGAATACGAAAGAACCTTTTGTTTATTATTGCCTAATCGTTACAACATGCAAACAAGTCATATTTTGAATGGAAGAAACTGAACGTCAGTTTCTTTTCGATTTTTTAATAACATTATATTTATGAACAAGCATTCATTTCAAGTCAAAATATCAGCAACAAATCCCCAAACTGTCAAAAGAAGGACAATTCAGGCATCAAAATACACGGGAACGAGACATAAACACATAAACATGGAAAAAAAGGAAAACTGAGCTGATCCACATACGTAATGTGGCAAAAAGAATGAAAATACAAAAGAACAATTAAATATCCGACTAATTGTAAGGAAAAACAATATTGCTATTTTCTTTTTATCATAATCAACATCAGAATAATTTGCTTTCTTCAAAGAAGGAATTGTATTTTTTTTTCTTTTTTTTTTCTCAATAATGATCTCAAATGTCGGCAAAACATCCGAGGCGTAAAAAATAGGACAGTTCAGACATCGTAATCCAAGCACATGGCCTGTACATGAAAATAGGCAACAGAGCCCGTCTATGTACACAATATATCCAACAGAATAAATTAGAATTTAATAAAGAAACTGAAGATAAGGAAAAGTAGACTCCATAGAAAAAAAACAGGTAATCCAGGAGGTTGGCACGTCGGGAGAAAATTGAAAAGTTATGGAGTAAAAAAACATAACTAACACTACTGACAATAACATAGAAAAACAAACTTATTTTCTTTCGGTGTTATATTCACCATTTCAAAGAAATTTTATTGTATAATACTAAATTCACTATTTTCATACATAATCGTTCATATTTTAACCATGAAATTAAATGCAAAAAAATAAATAATTAAAAAAATCTTACCTGCTCGAACATTTAGCCACATCACATAGAATACGCTGGTCCATAAAACCACACATTTCATTTTTCTGCTAGGTAAATATTTCCAATTTATTGTACAGACAAAAATAATATCCAAATTTGTCCTCAAAGCTCAAACACAGATGGAGTTATATCTGAAAATTGGGAGTGAACAAATTAAGGTAATTGAAATGAAATCGATTAGGCAGCTTCTCTCTTCAGATAAACATTTATTCAATAAATAGTTGCTCCTATTAACTAACAGCAGAAAGTAGGTATGTCCAACTCTAAACCCTACATATTGTAACAGAACAGAAAATAACCTGGGAAGGTTTGTTGGAATGTACGATCTGAAAAGCACGAAGTGTCAGTTTTTACAGAATGCTGAATTTGGTTGATTGATTTATTTTTGGGGTTTAACGCCCGAGCAGCAGTATTTCAGCTATATTCAGGCGATGAACATCAAAGAGGTGATACAATGAACATGAAATGATGATGAAGAAATGAAAAAAGGTATGGGACACAAGGATAATAGGGTTAAAAATTTTTTATTGCCACAAGAAAAAGGGAGGGATGGGAATGGTCGGGCAATTTAGTCTCCTGGGGCGGAGGGCAAAGGTTCCTACTCCTATCGAATATCACAGCAGGGTTCTTTAACGTGCGAGGAACGTGGCATCTTTCCCAACACGGTGCAACACTATGGTTTGCGGTCAGGTTTTCCGTATTTTAGCCTGACAACCCCAGCATGTAACACGCCAGGGGTATCCCATTTCACCACCTAGGGCACACATCCAAGTTGCTCTGTGGGCAGAGCGCCTAGCCCCCGGTTAGGTTTCTGAGCAATATTTAATCGCCTTTTACGACATCCCTTGATTACTCTTTAACAATGACTTGGAATTTGTGTAGTATTTTTTTTTAGAAATCCTGTCTGATTTATTTACAAAACAGCAGGTAAAATTTTGATATATTAAAAAATATCGTTTATATTTGTTTTTTAAAAAAAATGTAATAGTTAAAATTAATTTGGGGGATTTTAATAAAACGAACTATTATGTATAGTATATCTTTTTATCATTTTTTGTTTGTGGCTTGCAGCAGTTTGCAACGCAGAGTTCTGGTTAAAAGTAGAAAAAAAACTATTAAGTACCATTCTGTGTAAGAATCAGGCAATGGGTGGCACATCATTTCCCCAAATTTACCCATTTTTGCTGAAAACATATTCTGTACATCTAGAAAACAACCAAAAAGCTATTTAAGTTTATCCTGAAGCATCTGTGACATAGATATTTTTACTGCTTTTAAACGGAAAGAGTGCGAAAAAATTTTCCCGCCATATTTCCGTATTGCTTTCAAATAAATTTGGCCTATCAATACCTTAAAAAGGCAAATTTTACAAACTCGTTGATAGTAATTTATAACCAATTGGCTAATGCAATAAAATCTCAGTTTATTTTCCTTCATGTGCCACACTCTTTATACATTTGTATACATTTTCTTAGAGGGACAAGTACTTAAATGCACATTGGAAATAAAGCTTTTTTTTTTTTGGGGGGGGGGGGTAAAAACGTTACACGTTAGTCACAGATACAGACCAAAAGCAGCATTTGAAAACATAGACGAATAAAAAAAAAACTAAATACATGCACAAGTTAACCGAACACACATTGATATTTTTTTTAACAAAGATTGTTATCTACTAAGCACTTGTTCAAAAAGCAACCGCTTATGTTTATAACATTCTTTCTTTTGTGTGAGGGACATGTATTGAGTATTGAACTTTTCTACTCCGATTCAATATTTTGAAAATTCCAAACCTCCATATATTAAGGGTATTTCACCACGTTTGCTTTTGTAAATGTGTTATTTGATAATCAAAATTATGTGTTCTGTTTTACTATATGTGTTTTCTGGGTCATCTAAATCCAATATAGTGTTAAGAGGGCAAGGAAAACCACAATACTTAAAAACATCGTTTAAACCTAGCCATCCGTTCATGCTTCACAAAACAAATGCAAAATGCATTGTTTTTATTGCAAAAGTTCACGATTTTGTTTTTTTTTCATGCTACACTTAAATAGGAAACATTTTTGGCTACAATTCTGTGTCTTAACTGGAATATTTTTTTTAAGCATAGAATTTTTGGTCGTACGAAATGATTGATTAAATATTTGATCCCAAATCTCAATTTTTTGTTCCTAATCTTTTTTCCTATCTTGCATGCCTTTTCTGGATATTTTATTATCCTTCCCATAATCGTGTATAAAATATTTGCATGGCTGCTTTAAATGTGAGATAGTACATACAATGTCATATCATTCTAAGGAGTTTGTTTTTATATCAACAAATTTATTAAAAAAAGTAAAGGACTTTGAAAAGTAAAATTGTATATTTTTTTTATTCCTTCGAGGTCACGTGTTTAGTCCTCCAGACTTATTTTGCTTAATTCTGTAAAATTTGTAATGAATCATGTCTATTTGATTTAAATATCATTGACCTATACATTAGTTTTATAACAAGTCAATCGACAGTAGTTATTGGATAGTTAGTCTGAGTACGTTTGTTTTGATTTATTCAGGTGATGCCAATTTCATTTATTTTAGATTTTCCTCTATGATTGCATTTGTTTATACATTTACGGGTCGGATATTCCTCCACTGAAACCATTTCTTTTTATTCGTATTTTGTACAGAAGGCAAGCTACAATTTAGATTAAAAATCAAACCTCATTTATTAGTGAAATTATCATACTTTTCTATGTGAGTAGTACTTACTATACCAGTGTTCATAGTCATGTTCAATGTTTTAGTGGAGACCAAATAGCTCATTTACTTTTGTTTGTATATACAAATTATTTTGATAATTTTATATTCTATGTTATGTATGTCTATTTTGTTTTGTCTAATCGTATCCTCGGGTTATATTCTTTCCTTTCGGATGTTGGTTCGCATGAATTTCCTTTCTATTTAATAAAGATAACTTATAAACGCACAGATTACTCCACACAAGTGTTGTGGGGTGGGAGCATGTAGCTACTTTGTTAACTGTCAAACCATAAACTGTATTTTATTCATTAAGGTTAAGCTAAAGTCAATATCTATGACATTCCATAGTGAAAAGTTTTCATTCAGTTTAATTATACATTAAAGAGTAATCAAGGAACTAAGGTTATAGCGGTAATCAAAAGAATGCAATCCAGGGACAAAGAACAGATATGGTAAACAGACATACACAACAAAAAACATGAAGTAACTACAATCATACATACAAAGTAACAAATGCAAATGAGCAACTCGGACTCCACTAAAAATGTTAAATACATCTTTATATGTATTTAACACACAAGCACAAGTCAAACGAAGAAAAATGTTTTTAAACTTCAATATAGCATTAACAAGAAAAGTGTTAACAACATATTTTAAAATTAATCTATAGCTGTCCAAAACAAGGTTTAAAGTTTGAAATTCATATTATTACAAAGACTTTAATATGATGGTAGTGATAAATATAATAATGAATAAATACTGGTAGTGATTCCTGCACTTACAGATGCGCTCATTGAACCATTTTGATTATTTAGTTGCTTAATGAGACCTCCAGTGTAAAACGATTTTAAATTTATATTTCTTGTTATGAACTATTTGATAAAATTAAAGATTTTGTAAATGTAACGTCGATTAAAACAAATACTTATTACTTATCAATTATTTCATAAATATTGTTCACAGTAGGTCATAATTCTGCATGAGACAACATAATAATACGCTACTGCTAAAGTTTTTTTTTGTCCTTTATTCAATGTAGTGGTTTATTACATTTGAGCATTTACAAATCTATACCTAATTGACACGTACTTCGGTACT
This sequence comes from Perna viridis, assembly GCA_037379345.1. Taxonomy (NCBI): domain Eukaryota; kingdom Metazoa; phylum Mollusca; class Bivalvia; order Mytilida; family Mytilidae; genus Perna; species Perna viridis. The sequence continues at coordinate 40,348,697 of CM074512.1, read as the reverse complement.
GTATTTTGTATTGATTTACATTTCAAGTTGTCCCGGGCAGGTCCGGGTGTTAAAAGAATAGGCTTGCAGCAGCGCTAAGCTTGTCGTAAAAGGTGACTAAATAGTGCTCATAACCCTAGCCGGGGGCTAGGGCGCTTTGCCCACAGAACAACTGGGATGTGTGCCCCAGGTGGTGGAATGGGGTACCCCTGGCGTGTTACATGCTGGGGTTATCAGGCTATAATACGGAAAACCTGACCGAAAACCATAGTGGTGCACCGTGTTGGGAAATATGCCACGTTCTTCGCACGTTAAAGAACCCTACTGTGGTATTTTCCCGGAGTAGGAACCATAGGGCTCCGCCACAGGAGGCTAAATTGCCCTACCTTACCCACCTCTCCCTGTTTCTAGTGGCAGTTAAAGTTTGTCGGCCCCATTGTCCTTGTGTCCCATCCCTTTTTCATTTCATCATCAATTCATGTTCATGTTCATCATCATTTTCATGTTTATCGTCTGAATATAGCTGAAATATTGCTGCTCGGACGTTAAACCCCAACAAACAAACAGACAAACATTTCAAGTTCAAGACTGAATGAAAGAAACCAAGGAACTTAGTTATAGATAATTCTTAAGTAATTAAAGAATGCATAGTCTGCATATACGGATGTTTTTTTTTATTAGGCTTTTAACGTAATGCGACAAAAAGAGAAATTCAGGAAAAAAGAAATTGCAACAAAAAGTCCTTCAATGCATTTACCATTAAGAGTCATCTGTTCGGTAAATCCCTGATTTTTTGCTATTCCCATTCACCCTGTAACACACTCTTTGCTTCCCTCATTACCCGTACCTATTGACAAACATTTTGGTTTCTTAACCAACCCTTAAATTACGCTTTTCTTTAAATAGGAACCATTTTGTTGATTTCCAAGATAGAGCTCAGCAACTGACATAAAAAATTATTCGAAAAAAATATGTTACTATAGACTGAATTCTTCATTTAAAAAGTTGTCTTACAAGTGTTACGAGTGGATTATTTCTTTATCTACACTTTACGTTTATTTATATGCAAGGTTTTATTTGTTAACAGATATCTGTCGAACTTATTACATATTCGTATCCTTTTGCATATTGTCCCATGCCAAATTCACCACCACCCAATACCCCGACGAACATGCATGTATTGTACTCGTTCTTTTATCTATTGCCTTCCTTTGCCTCTTGTCGTGATGCTGTATTGTAATTGACTATATTTTATACATTATTGTTGATTCTTGATAAGTGTTTTATCATACAGGAATATGTTTTACTTTGATGTTATGAAGACTTTGAAATAAAATAAGGCAATAGTATATTAAGAAAGAAGATCAAACATATCAGATACAGAAAATTTCAGGAAACAGATAACTGTTGAGGTAATTGCATACAAGGCATTTTCAATATTTTTTTTTCACTTTTCAATTGCCTTGAAATAGCAAAATATACAACAACCTTAACTTTGTAAAATATAGAAAGTTGTTAAGTGCGTTATTTTCCTTTTCCCATCATTCTCTCTTTAATTGATCCGAAGGGAACATCCCGCTGAGATCTCCAGATGATTTCGAGGAACTTGAACTTGAATATTATATTTAAATAATTGATCAACCATTTAACTATTGGTTACATAGAAGACATCAAACATATCTATCACAGTATCATACAGCAACTAGAAATATTTACACTGTTGTGAAACAATAGGAACGGCTTATTCTTGGTATATTGAACAAATTTAATAATTCAAAGTATGTAACCAGTATAAATATCCGACTTCAACGCGTAAAAGTATACTAGTATTTCTTAACTTACGTGTTTTCAGGATTAGTCAATAAGTGGTATTTAAGAAAGACTTTTTTTTATTAAATGTGTCAACCGTATAAATTGGAAGACATGTTTAAAGAATAGAGAGGATGGAGGAGATATCGAATTATAAATAAAAGATCAATCACCACGGAGTGGTACGTTGATTGTGATTTTCAAGATTTTGTGAATAAAGTTATACAATCATGTCGATAAAGTTATTTTTTATCCGATTTAACATTTTCTTGTATTTTGCAAAGAGGTATTGATTTTAGTGATTTTGGTACTTCCATTTCACTGTATTTTAATAGTAAAATCTTGAAATATGTTCTTTCATAAATTTTAATCACAGGACTTAGGAAGTCCATTAGATTGGGCCCTGTTTATTAAATAAATTGCAAAAGAAATACACATATCCCTACATCAAACGGCACAAAGAAGTAGATTTCATCACACACTATAAACGCTTCTTGACTGATTACATATCACATCACTAGCTTATAGGCTTTACTATACAGAAAGTGAAAAAAACATTCTGATGGCACGGTAACAACTTTTCTGTTGTATTGCACATCATATAGAAGTGTGGTTAAGAGTAGATTGCGGCAGAGGTATAACAACTTTGATAGAGCGGTAATACCCTCCTTGCAGGAGTGAGATATTCTATATCGATGAACTGGTGCTTTTCGTGTTACAGCCCTCAGAGGGAAATTATTGTAATTAGTAATCGAGTAGATTCAATAGCATATTGGTCATGTGACAAGTATGGTTTGTCAGCCTTTAGTTACATCTATATCAGTTAAGACGTATTTACTTTCATATTCATTTTATATATGTAGACTTTTGTCATTATTTATTGGATATACGTTTTAATTTATTTTCATTAATTATCACTGATATCAGAGTAACGCTCTTGAAACTAATTGCTTTGGTTTCGACACAGGTTTTCCCTAGCCCCGTGCAGGTCCGGGTGTTAAAAGAATAGGCCTGCAGCAGCGCTAAGCTTGTCGTACAAGGCGACTAAATAGTGCTCAGAAACCTAGCCGGGGGCTAGGCGCTCTGCCCACAGAGCAACTGGGATGTGTGCCCCAGGTGGTGGAATGGGGTACCCCTGGCGTGTTGCATGCTGGGGTTGTCAGGCTATAATACGGAAAACCTGACCGCAAACCATAGTGGTGCACCGTGTTGGGAAAGATGCCACGTTCCTCGCACGTTAAAGAACCCTGCTGTGGTATTCGATAGGAGTAGGAACCTTTGCGCTCCGCCACAGGAGGCTAAATTGCCCGACCGTACCCATCCCCCCTTTTTCCAGTGGCAATCAAAATTTGTCGACCCTATTATCCTTGTGACCCATCCTTTTTTTTTTCATTTCATGTTCATTTTATCATCCATTTCATGGTCGTTGTCTGAATATAGCTGAAATATTGCTGCTCGGACGTTAAACCCCAACAAACAAACAGGTTTTCACTAGAACTAGGTTGATCTTTCCTGACCGACTCAACTAATTTGTAAGCTTACGTTTTACAATTTTTCATACTGTAGATATGAGATCTATTTTACATGAATGATCGTGATAAATTCGTGGTGACATGTATTTCACTGGTGCTCTCTATGTACGGTGGGCCATCAGCAATTGTATTGATAATGTTTAAATTGTGTAGCATAAATATTTTATTTTGCTTGTTAAACAAATGCTAAAATTGCAGTTAAATATTTACATTGATGATTTACGAAGTAGTGTTTTTTTTCTAAATTTCGGATTAACGTTTATTTTGTTTACTATGTAGTTATATTTCTGTGATTTAAAAAAAAATGAATAAAAAAATTATGATAAATGATAAAATTCATCGAAGTAATAAATGTGATAAAGATTAAAATGAAATACTTGTCGAGGCCAACATTAACAAAGGAATAAATAATCGGAATATACTCCAATTTAATTATTGATTCGAGTGTTTTGCAAGTTGCTCTCCTCTAAAATGAGTTCCGTGTTGCATGTGTAAAAGGATGTAATTTTGAATATTGTAAATATTTAGGTAGAAAGTAGATTCGAAATGATTTATGTGCAACTTAATGAGCAATTGTATCTCGGTTGGTGTTGCTAGAAAAGCAGAGGACGCTTACCCTACCGTTGCACCTGGTCCATGCTCCCAGTTTTTAGTGGAGTCCGAGTTTTTCATTTACGTTTGTTTCTTTGTATGTATTATTTTCGTTACTTTATGTTCTTTGTTGTGTTTTCCTGTTTTCCATGTCTGGTCTTTGTCCATGGATTATATTCAAGGAGACATGTCGGTTTTATTTAACGGTATTTCAAATGTTACTGTACTCTTTCTTTTTTACTACAATTTCAACCACTAAGATGTTTTTAAACTGTTTATTAAAATGAACAATAATCCACTAATAACAAATAACAACTTTAAATAATGTCTCGCTGGTGGCGATACATGTTGTATAAGATGGAAACCTTTGACCTTGAATATTCGTATATGTGACCGTATAAATTTTTGTTGACATGAAAGTGCAGATATTCCTGAATATGTGAAGTTGAGTTAATTTCATAACTAAATTTGTTTTTTTCCTAGCGTATGACATAAAGATGAGTTTTGAATTGAAAGCATGCATATAACAAGAGAAATTTTGATTTTTGTTTTATGTTATCTAATTTAAAACGTACCATATCACGATGGAGCAACAACAACAATACAAGGCACGTGTAAATGGTAACATTATGAAAATTATAAAAAATTATGATAGGGAATAACTTTTTAACATCAATGTTGTCGTAAAATAGATTCACAAATGATTTCTAAGTAACATGATTTTTGTATCCGAAAATAGGAGTAACATGTTTTTGCAAACTGAATATTGAGATAAATGTTATCTGAATACACTAAGCATTATGCAACTAAATTGAAGTTGCTGACGCCTGTGGCCAACATATCATTCATTTAAAAAATGCCACAAAGCTTAATGTTTTACGCTGCTTTATATCGAAGTAGACGTTGGTTTCCTTTCCGTAAATGCATGAATTGCCAAATAATGCTTTGTTAGGATAGGAGCACAGGATTAAGTAAATATTTTAATTTCGATTTTGCTTTGATGAAATCAACCTGAATGCCAAATATGATATAAACGACACGGAGTTTTTAATGGCAAGTTATTCTTACTTGTAATGCAGTACATACTGAAAATAACATGCCAAAATCTGTATCACATGCTATATCAACTCTAGACTCCCATATCACCCCTAAAACCACCGGCCCACGCGATGATATAGGTCAAGGGTTGATACAGCATGTGATATAGTTTTTTACATGTCATGTTCATTAATATCATATATTTTGACCATACTTCAAGTATGGTCTGTGAAGGGTTTGATATAGGGTGTGCGATATAGGTCCAGAGGTGTGATATAAAGTATGCGATATTTGGTAGACGTCATTTGAATTTTATCATAAGTGTAGACTGCTTATGCAATTACATTGCATGTAAACTCTTCATGTCGACAAAGACAAAAAACATTTATATTGCTAAAAATGTTGTGGATTTCATCCGGATCCGAATACTTGAAATGATTAATTGCCTTTCCGCCAAGGACGTGGTATATAAAGAAATGATTAATGGACCCGTGACAACATCCCTTCAGCACCTGCGCATGGAGTTTTCAATTAAGCTTTTGGAACAGGGTTAGGTTGAAGTACTCACTATAGAAATTTTATGGTCGTGGTCATGAACTCGTGGATCGTTACAGTGTTTCTATCTGCACCATGAAAACTGATTTGTTCGACGTGTCATAGTTTTCTTTTCCTCTTTCGTCTACCCAGCCCTGGACTTGAAATTTTATGAGATTTTAACTCGGTAGATATTACTAGAAAAGCGGTGGACGCTTTTCCTTCCGGTGCACCTGGTTCATGCTTCCAGTTTTTAGTGGAGTCCGAGTTGCTCATTTATTCATGTTACTTTGTATGTATTATTTTGGTTATTTTATGATGTGTGTTCTGTGTGTCTGTTTCCTATGTCTGGTCTTTGTCCCTGGATTACATTCACTTGATTTCCGCACGTATCTTGGTCCCTTTGATTACTCTTAGCTTAAAAGTCATTATGATGAATCTAAGTAAGATATAATATATACCTGGATACTGTTGCTTTTGTACGCTGGCATAATAAATATCCGACTCATTGTGTCAGACGAGTTCAAAGCAGGGTCTGTTAGAATAATTTAGTATTTTCGTTTAGAAGTTTGTGATATATATCCAATAAGATGTAAAACCACGACCAAGCAATGAATGAATCAATCAAAACATTAAGCATTTCTATTGTAACCTTTGTTTCCTATTGGTACATGTGTAAGAGTACTTACACTTAAACAAACACAAAGAAAAAAATTAAAACGAAAAGGGTTGAACATAAAGTTGATTAGTCAAACCAATCTTCTTTATTGATATTGACTAGTTTTTATTTGGGTGTCTCCTTTTTCCTTAAGTCGCCTGTATGTCTTAGATTTTGCTTTAATAAAAAAATATTTAAAAACAAATTAATTACACAAAATGGATCTACTTTCAATTATACCGATTTTATTTTTGTCTAAAAGATTTGAATATAGATAAGAACAGAATAAAGTATTTGAAAAACAGAGAAAGAGTAATCAAGTGAATCAAGGTTATAGCGGTAATCAAAAGAATGCAATCCAGGGACAAAGACCAGACATGGAAAACAGACATACACAAAAAACACAAAGTAACTCGGACTCCACTAAAAACTGGGAGCATGGACCAGGTGCACCGGTAGGGTAAGCGTCCTCTTCTTGTCTAGAAATACCCGCCGAGTTGCTCATATAAAGTCAAGTCCAGGCTAGACAAACGAGGAAAGGAAAACTATGACATGTTGAATAAATCAGTGCTCATGGTGCAGATGAACACCGAGTTGCTCAGAAAAAGTCAAGTCCGGGGTAGACAAAACGATATTCTTTCTTTCCGATCAGATCAGCTATAGAGTCAGCTTCATAAGTGTAAATGAATAGGTCAGCAAGTAGAGGAGCTCAGTTTGTTCCCATTGAAATGCCGACCGTTTGTTGAAAAACGCGTCCACCACACTGGACAAATATGTTGTCGATAAAAAATTCCAGTATTTCGTAAACATCTTCCTCTGTATATTTGAAAGATGATTTGGAATTATTTCTTACAAAGTATAGGGAATCTCTATCAAGAACTATATATTTGTATCTAGGTGTGACATCTTTTTGGAAAAAACAAAGATGTATGATTTTAACTGAGTATGGGGAATAGAAGTATACAGTTTTGAAAACTCACTGGTTTTAATGCTATTATATTCTGATAGTCTTGAACTGATTGTCTCCAAAAGATCTTTCGAATTTTTCAGAATCCACATTGAATTAATACCACTACGAGAGTAACAGGTGCTGTGATAGGACTGCAGACCCTCTTTGACAGCTGTGAGTGTAGAAGTTATAGGTTTTGAAAAAGGTTTGGTGGTACATTTTGCAGATTAAGCTATGTTACGTTGTTTATATGGATTCTTGTGGAGTTTAGGAATTCAGTACATAGACGGTTAATCTCAATCATCGTCCTTGCAGACCAAAAGAGAATAGCAATAGCACAGATTTATGGTTTTCCACAATCTCTTCTTTGGAGAGTGTGGTAGCAGTATAGGTCTTATCACTGCTATTATTTTCTACGTCTACCTCTGATAATAAACATCTGATGTAAATCGTTTTGCAGACAAAAACAATGTTGTTTTATACTTTTTTTCTGCTGGTACGACAACATGTTTTTTTATTTATAGTAGACAATGTTTTTGCTACATCGGGGTCTTTAAAAACTGATGTAGAATTGGCAGTCATCGACCTAATTAACAGTTTCATTTGTTTCAAAATTAAAGACCTCACGATCTGTAACCACTCTGACAGAGAATTAATGTATTCTTGTTACCGTTTTATCCATTTTCTTGCGTAGTCCTCCACGGAAAACATGAATATTTAGCTTAAAACCGAAATAATACAAAACAAACAAAGATTGCATAATTGTATATTAATAAACAAGACCCTAAGTTGAAACCACCCATCGAAAGTGAAATATTTAGCGCATGACTTATACAGAAATTAATGTCAAATTTATTGATTTGTTTTCCATTTATTTTAATAACATATACTCATTAATATCATTCGTAGGCGGCGTTAGTCCATGATAAGGATCGTTTGCATTTATTTCTATTCAACAATTAAAAGGACATTAGTTTTCTCAAGCATGCTTGTCTAAAGCTAATCCAGTTATGCTTAATTTGCTTCATACAACCAGTAATTTCAATTTTGTATTTATTTCCAGGTTAGTGTGGCAATATGACTACTCTAATAGTGCTTTCCCACTGTTCAGGATATAGCATACATTACCATTAAGGATATTAACAGAACAAATACATTGAAAAAAGCTTATATTAAAATCAAGACTAATATGAGGTCACCGGACATTAGCTATATTTCCTTCTAAAACAAATAGTATTATTAGTTTGAATTGCATTATTGTTTTAACTATTCAAAGTTGTACTGGAATAGATCTAGAAATTGATGTTTGGCGTTAAAGATGAATTATCTAAAACATTACACCTTAATAAAGAGCTCTGCATATTTTTTTTTAAACTTTTTTACGTTCTTAAGAAAGGATACATGGGAGGGTTTTGTTTTTTTTTCTCACATCGATTGGAAAATGTACTTAAAGGTTCGAAAATAAACCATACATAATGAAATTTAAAACCACCCAAATGCGTAATGTCCATTTATTGACATCTACATGCGTCCAGTTTCTAAATAAAAATATCTTCTATAATTTAAGTCTGTGTTTAAGTTTGTGTTTTTAAAATAAAGAAAAGTTCTAAAACTTTTTGCAAATAACGGGTCCTTCCATATTTTGGCTTGTTCTCTTCTTAACCTTTGACATTTAAATCTACTAATGACCGTGTAAAGATTTGCTTTGTGATCCAAAATCACAATCACCATTTTTATTATATTGAATACGAGTTCTTACAAATTTAGGGTCCCAGTAAACAAAAAAGTTTTGGCCTTTTAAAGACTCAAATATATGAGCAGACAAGGTTGTATGTAATTGATTGAATATAGCAAGTGCAATTTGTTTTGTTTATACTTCATGTCAAAATAAGAAAACAATCAGAATTATTAAGGGAATTTGATTTGATAGGTAAAACAAACGGGACTTACATAAGTTAAAAGAAGTGGTAGTTATTCCAAAGGTGGAAACGACGGAAAATACCGATAACTACAATATGAACAACAACAACATCAACAACAAAACAAAAACAAAAACAAATGTACAAACTGAAAAACAAACACATCGAACCCCAACCAAACATGATAAAGTAACCATTATTTTATAATATATATATATTTTTTTAAATTCGTTTGTTAAAAGTTTCAATCGTTGCTCTAATGCCCGACTTGCATTAGTTTTAAGACTACATTTGTGTTGTAAACAAAGATCTCATATCTGCCATACACTGACAATTGATCAATACCTTTTGTTAGAACTTGCATTAAACTACGCTACATTTCAATGAATTTTAAACCCCACTGCTTATTTACAATTTCTTCTCTTAAAAACTTAAGTAATTAAATACTTGAGTCCCAATGTTATGTGAAATTTAAAAGGTTCTACTTCACAGTATTATGATGGAGAGTGCACTTAGGTCTGATCCCCAAAGTTTTCAAAAGAATAAATGGCGCCCCTCTCCTGTGGCAAAAGTTTTTGGGTTTTAAATCGATTTCTCATCTTCGGAAAAATAGAACACAACTAAATTTATATGATAGTAATCTTCATTATTTAACCTTCCAACGGCAGTCAATGAAAGTTCATAGAAAAAACAATACTATTTAAAACGTATTGGGCATCATACTCAGAAAACAGGGAAACTTTGATCCTTACGATAAGGCACGTTGCTCTTTAATAATCCGCGTTTGTGTGGATTCTACATGTCCCACTGACTTCTAACTTAAACAACTTTTTACTATAAACACAAATACCTCATATGTAAGTAATACAAGTAGTGAAATAAAGTAAACGACATAAACAATAATACCACCATCACACATTTCTGAACTATTTTTTAGATTATTGCCTAAAGCTTATCCGTTCAATAGTAATTTTGTTATAACCATTCATTTTATTTCGGAAAGTGTGTATAGGTCCATTTAAAAGTTATGAACTGAACAAGATAAAAATACAATACCTTTAACAAATTTTTAAATTATTGTTTTTAAATTTTCATTTCTACGTACTCAGTATATAAATTGAAATGTACTATGATTGAAAGGTTTCAGAGCACACTATCAAGGTCGTAATACAAAGAAAGTATATGCAAATAGCTTTTAGTTATTGTATCAATGTATTACAAGTTGCAAAACACAAAACGGTAGTTAAAGTGAAGCAATTTGCACAAGTTTATTATATTTCTATTGTGGTAAAATATTAGACAAGATCTGAAAAAAAAAGCTTTAAAGTTGTTTATTCGTTAGAATCTCTTTTACCATGAACTAGATACCGAATGTCGTCTTTAATTCGGGGCGTGTTTTACAATCAATTATATGATGTAAACTGAACATAATATAAAATAAAACGATATAGTTTACAACTTAAAAAACGCCTGTAGACGTTATTTACTTTAAATACAATGTCTATATAGGAAAATGATTTGAGAATAGTTTAGTGACCGAGTATGTTTTTTAATGTATGGTTGTTTCCATGTGTCAATCTATAACCATTGAAATGGTTTAAAACATTTTTTATAAGGATGATCGAAGATTTTAAATTTATTTCAAACAGACATTTGAAATAGACTTTTTTTCAATACATTTGTTTTGTTTACACTTAAAGTAACTCAAAAGAAAAGGGTCTCAGCTCTACTAAACCTTCGTTTTATGTGTTGTGTATCACATTTTGTAATTTCGTTTGATACAAAATAAAATCCTTGACAAGCAATGGCTTATCGTCTCTGTATTCAGGCAGTATTGAACGAATTTATAGCTGCGATAAGTAACTGACTTTTCGTTTTGAAATATCGAAACAAAACATTTTATGTCTTGTATTAATTTTGTTATTAAAATGATAATAAAAATAGTGATTTGCGAGACCTTATTATCTGCATAGCAAACGGGTTTTTATTGCAGATTTTCTCAAAAATAGAAGTTGTCTTTACTATTAATCAGTGCGTTGCTTACTTTACTTCAGAATAAAAATGTTATATTAGTTATTTCATATTACATTTAAGGACTGTTATGTTCCAATGTAATCAGGTATGAATACTTAAACAGAGAAAGTGAAGTCCGCGACTGAACATCTTTATTTGTAATACATTACCATCTAATAAGAAATCTTCAAAAATCGGACAATATCCATTAATATCATTTAAGTAAGTAAAAAAATAGTGTTGTTTAAGCCGCGTTTCATTTACAATCACGTTTGATTTTAGGTATTGTTATTTAGTCATACAGTTGTTTCAATCAACCCTACATAATCATTTCAAAACGAACCGCGTAATTTTAGTGGACTTGGCAGAAAGTTTGGACAGAGAAGTCGCTCACTAAAATTCTGATCAGTTGTTTTACCTAAGTCATACATTCCCCACGTATTTTTTAGTATATTGTATTCTTTTCTTCTGGATGAAGAGTTAAGGCATATTCTCTTCTCGTCTCCACCGGTATTATATGATTAACTAAGTGAGATGGCTAAAATGTTCTGAATTTACAACTACATGTATCTAATCAATCAAGCTTTTACTTTTAGTTTATTACTACATTATATCGTTTCATTGTACCATTCATCTTAGATTGATTATTTCACCACATTTTCAAATTTACGGCAAACCATTAGACACAATATTTGTTTTAATTGCTCTTTAGCGGTTGTTTATCTACCAAGTAGTGATGCCTACGAAACGATTCAAAACTAATTTAGAATTAACATTTCACAGATCAATTTGAAATGTAGAAACATGAGAAAAACAAATATGGACAATCGTATTTTTTCATATATAAGCAAAATTCAACGGTAAGAACTGAGTATTTAACGAGACAGATTGAGTATGCAAATCGTTTAAAAAAAAAGCTTATACAAAAAAGTAATCAATGCACCTTCATTAGTACTATCATGTGTCATCAGAGAGGTGAAAGTGAGAGATCACCCCAAAGGAATAACGTCTGTGTGTATACAATACATACATTACTACAGAGAAATGTCTCTATTGTATTAGAATGTTCATTTATGGCAACACCGCCTGCACAAAGTCCAGCGCCCTAGACCACTAATCTAACACCCTCTGATTGAGCTGTCCCGTACTACCACACATCGTGTACTTAGTTACAGCCCTAGATTAATCCTACGAGGAGGAATGACCCGGCTAGCAAAAGCTATATTTAATATAGCCTAGCTGGCCGAGTGGTCTAGGGCGCTGGACTTTGCGCAGGCGGTGTTGCCATAGATGTCACAGCGGTACGAGTTTGAGTCCCGCGGAGGGAACGACCAGAAATTTGCATCGCAAATTTGACAGTTCTAACAACGTTTGGAATTTTTCAGACCTTTCTATACGTTTACATATCTTCCCTGTATCAATTTGATCCGATAGAGCAGTGTAGCGAATAGAGTCGTCACATTCCGAGACGTGTATATATATATATATATATATATATATATATATATATATATATATATATATAATCAAAATCTCTATAGAATATCCAGTCCAAGGAAAGACATGGTAGAATGCGACAAAAATGTGTTAATAGTTAAAAAAGCAACGGTATCAAGCAACTACTGCTGAAACAGTTTTATTATCAATAGATGACACAAGGTTCTCAACCAATCTTGCCAGTAATCTCCTAAACTATCAAGTCATAACCGTATAAGATGTCGACCGACATTTTCTCATCTTTAGATACTTAAAAATGCTTTTGAATATCGTCAGCAAGTGTCCCGAATTCTCGTTGCAGTGTCATATTCATATATAGAATGCATGAGAATTAATTAAAAAATCGACAACCGATTCGTGTAATAGATTGCTTCTCCAGGTTGCCAACATAAAATATGGTCATGTACTATACTTAATGTTACAACCTCTTTTAATTTGTTAATCTTGGGAATTGTCAACGTCACTTTGATGTGGCATACATGTAATTAATAAAAAAACGTCAATCTTAGCGCGCCAGAGTATCCTCTCCGTATCCAAAAATTTAATTGTGTGGATACTGTAATACTGTAATAACTAAAAAAGCTAGTAGGGCAAAGGTCACACCATACGGCCGAGTTGCTTTTACATTTTTAATTCACCTTTTATTAGAAAACTGAAAGGAGTTTGTTAATGAGAACTACACAGCTCATCAACTCAGCTTCAATATGGTCACGCAACATGAATAATGAATCCAATTAGTTTGTGACATGAAAGTCTGTGACAAATAATCAATAGCTGGCATTCACTGATGACATATTGTAAAACATCATTTTCGAACCTCGCGTACAAAAATCATTTTCCTAAAATGCCAATTTATTCCCTTTTTTCTAGAGTTATTTACAGTCTTCGGTAATTTATTTATTTCTCCATTGTATTCAGAGAGGGCAAAAATAGAAAAATTTATGTATACATTTTGAAATTTAATTTCCTTTAAATTTTGAAATTTTGAGTTGATACCCGCTTGGTGTATTTTGGGATATGATATTTTAGATATAAAAATAGGAAATGTGCTATGATTGCCAATGAGACAGTCATCCATCAAAAGCCAAACAAGGAACAATTAAACTTCTAAAGGTCACCATACGGTCTTTAATGTTAGGCAAACCCCATACCATAAAGCAAGCTGTAAAAAGCCCCAAATAAATGAAGTGAAACTCATCATAAAAAACGAAAATTTGCCTAACCTATAGAAAAAAATGAATAACAATAATCATAAAAAACACTGAACTACAAGTTCCTGGCTTGGGACAGGACCATAAAGTGTGGCTTCTTTGTTGACCATAAAGTATGGCTTTGTTAACATCAGTGTAAATTTTAGATTTTATATAAACATAATGTCAATACATGCATAATTTGGATGTGAATGTAATGCATTTATTGCCTTTCTGATTACTTAAAATAAAAATAAACAGAAACCGAAACAAATGAAGAACAATTGAATTGGACTGTAAAAGCAACGTCATTATTTTACGCTATCTGATAATCAGCTTTAGTCAATTTATGGAGAGAGAAAAAAGAAAAATACATACGCCCCATGTTTTTAAACTAAACAAACTATTACAAAAAACTACATGAAAGAGTCAATTGATATGAATATATGCTAATAACTATAATGGAGTTATATTTAACCAACGGAAATAAAAAAGTATACTAAAAAGTACAAAAGTGCATCAAATTCACTTAACACTAACTTCCAAACCTGGATTCAAAATACGCCATAAATTGGTCTTCAACATTATTTACCTAATTAAATAAAAGAGTTAAACATCACAAAATTTGATGTCTTCTTGTTTCTTTTTGATTTAAAGTTGCAGCCTGTATATAAACATTTAAGCAGAAATGAATTCATAAAGTTTAAATTCCAACCCGTTTTCACTATCAATAAGTACTGATGTATAATGATGTAGATCGTTTCTGGCACATTATAAAATGTATCGAAACAAACTTTAATGATTACATAAAATGTTAATATACTGCTTTACTGAGCCTACTTTTACATGTGCACCGGTAGAAACAAGATCTTGCACTGTAACACTTCAAGTGAAAAGATTACCAACACAGTAGAAAATATTTTGTCAACGTCACAAACATTATTGAAACCATTGCTATTCTCTTTAGTTTGCTTGAACTACTAGTATTTGTTTTGTTAGTAAATAGTAGTTGTACTAAATATTAAGCAATGCTATCTACTATTAAGAAGGTCAGCTGAACCCAAAAAAGCTAGAATCAAGCGATAAAATATTGTTTTAAACAATCATATATTCCTTTTACAGAATTAATGAATGACAATAGATGAATGATAAATTTCCAAGGAGTGGTGATCAAATGTTTTTCTATGAAAATTGATATGCTTTATTCGTGTCTTTGAATATTGTATTTATTCTTTGTTTATTTAGGATTATTTTCAAAAAGGCTAATGCAGAAAATTGATCAAAAGCGATTGACTAATATGTTTATCTTGCATAAAATTGTGATTGAACATTAGCAATGCAATTTGTTAACAACTGATTTATGTAAGGTTATAACCATTTCATGCATAGAAGACGAAATCAGACCTAGCTGTTATCGATAATTTCTCATCAGCATGATCAATGGCATGATTTGCATCTGACGAATGTGCCCAGCATGAAATATAGTCATTAAAGTAACAGAAGTAGTTTAATTTGCAGCATAAAAATTAGTGATATGTGAACACATTTTTGTTTAATTATATCCGTGGAAGATGGTAACGGGATGGTAAGCACCAAAAATAATAAAAAATAACTTTGTTTTAGTGTATTAATATTTTATCAGCTTGCAACTTAATGAACCAAAAGTTACAAATAAGTATATCTGTATATCGTATATTGATTCAGTTAAATACAAAACATTTGTTTTAAAGCTGGTCATTAATGTTGATTAATTTGAAAAAAAACAAAACAATATTTTTAGATAAGTCATTGATTAATAGTAAGAATATCAAGAAATATCTGCTACTTTCCTAGTGTAGATTTACTTTAACAAAATATGCATTACTTCAAGTGAATGTCACTATGCGGAACCAATCGGTGACACTGACCATTATTTTCATTTTTTTGTGGATCACTATTGGTCATTATCATATTCTTCTCTGTATGTGGTATCAGTATAGGGATTGCAATGTTTCGCGTTTGATCTTTAGGTGGTTATAGTTTTCGCACAAACAGCTGGTACCATGAACCAATGATTTTGGTAACTTAACAGAAGTCAATGTTCGTACGTACAAAGTTACAAATGGTGTGTATTAATCATCTAATTAAAGGAATCTGGGTGTTCAAATGATAAAATCAGTAATTTATTATCGAGATAATGTCAATGATGAAGCAATATCGATTTAATATCTGGATTTGAGTTACCTTCAGATGATAATTTTGGCAACAAAGTTTCAAAAAAGACAAAAGAGGAGTTGAAAGACTTTTAATTTTTATGCAAATAAGGCACCAAAAAAGTCGGAAATAGCGATTAAACAATGTATCCATCGATGGATAAATCACTGATCAACACGGATCATGGTTATGTGTACAAGTATAATTTTGACAAATAGCCCCAAAAAGGAAATGACTATGGCTTAAACAAAACGAGTCATATTCCAACAATAACATAATATAAGGTATAATAAAATCAAAATACAACATTTTTATCCTTACATAGTTCATGAAAAAAATGTATCTAAAAAAAACGTTCTCTGTGTTAATTATATTGCTAAAACTATTGACCAAACTTTACGACAAACATGATGATTTTTCATTCAGAATTGTCAACTTTCCATTCTGTGGCAACATCAGTTCAGCACCTGCGTATGGAGTTTTCATATCACAACGTTTTGCCAGAGCTTGCCGTAGCTGCGCAGATGGGAAGTAGATATGCAAGAAACGCAGGAGGAGACAAGTTATCAAATAATATACTTTGCAAAAATATTAAATTATTGCCTCCAATAGTAGCTAAGAAATCTGTAAAAGTTGAGTTAATAGGCCTGACGGACGTACAAGGCGATTGAAAAGTATAATATATTATTTATTGTTTCAGCATCTGTAACAATCACCAAAAGCTTACTTTCAATGGTAGTAAATATAACGCATTTCTTTGTAATGATTTTTCAAAACTTATTTTATAAAATTGATTGGTGAAATAATTTTAATTTCCTTTGGCAATAATACCTTATTCATTGGAAAAAGAAGAAAATAAACAAAATCAACCTACAGACAGTTTTGTAACTGTTTATGTCCAACAATCCCATTCATATTTTCATTATGCAGGCATCATGATGTGATAAACAGAACTCAGTCATGTAAAATTAACAAGAAAATTAGTCTGAATACAAGTCAATCTTTAACTAAGCTTTGTGTTAATTAGCAAATCAGCCTTTAATTATGCTGCGTGCTAATTAGAGAGGTAAAACCTTTATGAGCAACTCGACTGGTGTTTCTAGAAAAGCAGAAGACGCTTATCCAACCGGTGCACCTGGTCCAGGCTCTCATTTTTCAGTGGAGTCCGAGTTGCTCATTTACTTTTGCTACTTTCATGTATCATTTTAGTTACTTTATGTTCTTTGTTGTGTATGTCAATTTTCAATGTCTGGCCTTTGTCCCTGGATTAAATTCTTTTGATTTCTGCTAGAACCTTGGTTCCTTGATTACTCTTACATTTGATGTCTAGATATACCAATCAAAACCAAAGAAGTAAACTAAAATTGATTATTAGCAGGCCAAAATATGAAATATTCTGAAATACATTTAAATGTAACATAAAATCACACATTATGGAAGTTTAATTGTTTTTCTATTGTGGATTATACGGGCACTAAATCACAGTAAATGTAAGGACCACTCCTTCAAATATATGTCATCTCCTTATTCCATAATATAATTTGAGGTGATTTACTGTAACAAAATTCGGTTCTGGATTTACATTAACGATCATTTTTGCCTTCAGAATCAAAGCGTTTTATTTTGTCACGACAATAATAGGATACATATTGATCTAACGTTCAAGAAAATTTCTTTTAAATTTCATTTTTATTTGATATATTACGTGATATGATCATGATGGTACTTTTATATCATAAATTAAAATGCTTGTGATTAAAAGTAAATATACGATCCTGTTTACATTACTTCATTTCACATGTTGTTCTGTGTTTTTTAATTGATATAGCATTAAAATAAAAAAAAAAATTTATATGGTTGGTCTTCACAAAAATAATCTAGTAAATTTTGATACGTCAGTAGCACTTTTCATTATCATTAACGTTCGACGAATTAAAGTAAAATTCAATTCTACAAGAAGCCATAACAAATCTGGTTTCTTTTTATATATAATTTCCTTCTGTTGTTCAATGATTACAGAGGTTATTAGATAAATTCAGAGGAGAAAATGTTTGTCTCCCAGTCTTCATAATGAACATACAAACCACAACCTTTTACAAATACAGCGGAATATATTTGAACTGATACGACAAATCTCTTGAGTCTCACTAATCGTACTTTTTTTTCCCTTGTTTGTATCAGATAAGATCTTACGTGGCAATTTCAATTATTTTTTTCCGCTTTCCTAATTAAAGACCCGACTACTTTAATAAAACATTACCATGGGGTGTTGGTAACACGCAGAAACTGATATTCGTGTATTGGGTTTAGAAAGTATATGTACATTTCGAATAAAAAAAGAACTTTGATAAAGTCACATGACATTCAAATAACAGGTGAAGGAGACAAACAGTGTTACAACAATACACCAACAAAAGTCAGGTTAGACAATAAGAAAAAAACATCCATTTATAAAGAAGATTATTGAACGACATATCCAAATCAGAACTGATTGAAATGACATTAAACATAAAAACCGTTGTACAGGTCGGAAAAAATGTTTTACAGGGTTGGGTCAGGAAAGCATACTAAAATAAGTGTTTAAAGACTAAAGAATTGAAATACGGCAGCATCTAGTCAACTTTTTCATTTTGAAAATTTAAAGAATAACGCTTGCAAAATTTGATTAATTAAACAATCAAATTATAACGATATTGAATGTCGTAAATATAAATAAAAACAAATCAGATGGTAGCTCAATTATATAACAAAAGTATGCTTGAAAGTTGTCTGAAACTGATCATTACCAAAAATGGCACTAGAAAGTAATATGGCATTTAATTTGATATAAAACAGGTTATAGTTAGTTTATTAGTTGTAATTGTTTATTGAAATGCAATATCCCCTTACCTTGATCGGATTTAGTATAGCTCGTGCATTTATAATGGTGTATTTTCTTCTTTGCAGACCTCAAATAAGAACAATATTCCTAAATGCATATAAAGATAAAAATGGAAACGAGGAATGCCTGGGTGTTCCATCGCCGGTCCAATTAAACGACATGTATAACGGTTCAGTATAATAAATACAATACTACCTTGAACAATTCAAAACCGAAATCAGATTAATCAAGGTTTGTGAAGTTTCTGACTTTAAGCAGACACAAAATGCGGCCACATTCGAATATGTTTAATAGGACTCTAACCAATCTCCAGATGCTGCCTCTGCGTCCTATATATCTCAGTCATTAAAATCCGTAATACATAAAAGTTACAGTATCTTCCTCTGAAGCAATGGGCAGTTATTACATGTATATTCTTTTATGCATATGATGCCAAAATATTCCGATAAAGTTTCATCAAAATTTATAAGCAGTTTAACAGGAGTTGCGTCTAAAACATAGTTACGAACGGACACACACATTTGTTGATGTGAGATCGAATTACAGACCAAGATATAGAACTGTATTCAATTTTTGTAATGACGTCACATCAGAAAATAGCATAGTGACGACGAACTTATATTAATTTACTCTAACTAATTATTGTGAAATTGACGGCTGTTGCGCAGTATGGGTGGTTAACGTGACTTAAAGAATATTTGGTTTTACTAATGAAATCAATATTTGAAATGATATAATGATATAATGAATCATGTTATCGACAAACAAAATGACTATATGTCAAATAGTGACTTTCAGTATTTGCGAAAGTTTGAACTGTTGATGTTCAATGTCCATTGGTTACATTAATGTATCAAAGAAGTTGACAACCGATAAAAACAAAATATAAGATGAAATAATCTTTCATGCAAAATTACAATGTCTTAGTTAATTAATATTTTTGAAAACTAAAAAGAAATGATTATCAAGATTATCTATTTCCGAAAATGTTGTAATTATAAAACACCAAACACGCAATACTGAACCATTTCTGAGTTATTGACTTTAGATTCCTTACATAAGAAATCGCTTACTCTGTTCTTTAATTGTTGTAGTGATAATCGATTGAAATAAACAATAGCTAAAAAGTTCATTAAGTTTACACTATGATACTCTTGCTATATATCTGTCTAATCGTGTCAGTTTTGTTTAATTACACTGAAATCAGATTAAGAAAAAAAAAACATATGTAAGCTTTACATGTAGAATAATTGAAATGACATTAATCCGTATTTGTTTGTACTTTTTTCAATGCTGTTAAATGTTATGTTCGAATACGTTTTTGTAGAAAACCGTTTTAATGAAGTCGTATAATTGCAAATCCACACCCAAAAGAAACAAGTCTCATGATTATTTAATCTCTTCCTGGTACAGCTAAGCCTTGTAAAAATAGTGTCTATTATTTAAGCAGCTGTCTTTGTAAGAATCATGCAAAATCTGAAAAATGTGATACACCCCAAAAATGGCTACATATTTTTATTTTTGTAATTAAGTTGTTTGATGGGTCTATGCTATGAAATAATTACTCATTCAAATCCGCCTGCTCTTAGGAGATAATCAACATTGAAATTAAATTCCAATAAATTCTATTGTATTTGAGTGACATTTACAGGGTTATCTCCCTTACTTTAGAAATCTACATGCATTCTATATAATTTGTACCTCATAAGAACACAGGTTATAGGAAAAACTGAATGATAATTTCTGTTTACTATGGCAATTCAAACAAAATATCAAAGATAAAAATATGTAGGCCTTTTACCAATAAATCACACTTTGCATGAGTCTTAGGTGGAGTGCTACTTAAGTACGATAACATTAAAGTAAAGTAGTGCGAGCTTTGTGTTTTTTCAACTCTATTCAACACATGTACACATAAAGAAAGCCATTTTTGTGAATTCAAAGCAATAGAAATTTATCACTGAAACTTAACATAAAATGTATATTGTACATGTACATAGTTATGGTGTAAAAAGGGCAACTCAGTGATACCAGTTCTACTAGGGAATTCATCCGAAAGGTTTTGCTGGTTTACTTTTTATGTAATTAAAAACAATGAAGTGATTGCCCAAAATGTTCTGAATTACTCAATGGAATACCACTTTTCAAATTATTGCTTATTTCCTCTCGTTGAATATACCTTTGATTACTTAAAATTTTCACAATGAAGTTTTGTAAAACAATATAAGACTATTTAGGTTATTATGATACTAACCATGACAATTTTATGCTCCATTGATTTAATATTTAATGTCAAAAGTTAAATTGTTTTTTTTGGAATGAAAACTAACTATGAGAGAAATATATATATATATATATAACGTCTCAGAATGTGACGACTCTATTCGCTACACTGCTCCATCGGATCAATTGATACAGAGAAGATATGTGAACGTATAGAAGTTCTGAACAATTCCTATCCTACATAATAACATCTAAATGAACTGTCCCGTACTACCATACATCGTGTACTGTTACAGCCATAGATTAATCCTACGAGGAGGAATGACCCGGCCAGCGAAAGCTATATTTAATATAGCCTAGCTGGCCGAGTGGTCTAGGGCGCTGGACTTTGTGCAGGCGGTGTTGCCATAGATGTCACAGCGGTACAAGTTCGAGTCCCGCGGAGGGAACGACCAAAAATTTGCATCGCAAATTTGACAGTTCTAACATCGTTGGGAAATTTTCAGACCTATATATATATATAGTGTGGAGGCATATGTCTACCCCTATTTGTCAGATTAATAAGTCAAATGGACTGATCAGTAAGTCGACTTGCCCAGTAATATATATGACAACTAGATAACATTAATAGTTCATGGTTTTCAGACAAGCGCACTTAAGTAGCAGTCTTTATAAAATAATACAAGAGGTGATTGTTTTCACGTAAAACACCGACCAAATTTACTTTTTTTCTTATTCAAAAACACCTACGGACCACATAAGCACTCATGATTTGTCATTTTTGCTTTTTGCACTTTTAGGATAATAAATATATAGATTGTGTATGAAATTGGTACTTTGCAAGCGTTGACGTTCTTGACTTGGTTTAATTTGGATGAATTTAGTGGGAAATGAGTGTTAAGTGTTCTAAAAAATACATATTTAGATACTGAAACGACTATCTGCAATTATAACATATATCAACCGTGAAGGTGTCAATTGTTCGATGGGTTTTTCTTACCATGAATCACCTCTACCAAATGCAGTGTCTGAATTTCATAAAGATTGGTATTGAAATAAATGGCAAGAAAGGACAGGTGTATACAACCATAATAAAGCAAGCCTCATTTCGATTTCCTATTTATATTATTCCCGCCAATATATCCACCATAGCTCGAGATAAAGGGGACTACAGAATCAGCCTGTTCTGCATCTTTTTTGGACCTACATCTCGAATTTGACAACAGTGGTCATCTCAGTACTAAGATCTATGATAAAAGAGACGAAAATTTTAATATAAAATTTTTTCTAACTAGTGCAGCAATATGCCTTCATCTCCTGCATATGGTGTTTATATTTCACAATTGATTCGATACGCTAGAGCAAGTGTACAAATACTTTGATTTCCATGGACGCCATAAATATCTGCATTACAGACTCCAGAATCAGGGGTATGGGGGAATGCGTCTAAAATGGTCTCTTACCATATTTGTTAGATATCAGTCCTTGGTCGAAAAACACTAAAATACTAAGTTTCTTCTAAAACAATGAGTAACGATTTTGTTTTGTAAATTGTTCTTTATGCTGATGTTATCGCTGATTTAATGATTATGACAATAGCATGCAAATGCTTTGTCTTTAATCATGACTGGTAGAGTCACGCCGCAATGGAAGAGGGACGTTTAGCGCGCTGTAAAACATAGATTTGACCCACCATTTCGTTTGAAGTGCCTGTACCAAGTCAGGACCATTGCGGTCCCAGCTGCTTTAGTGGTGTAATATATATTTTGCCAGATTTATTTTTGACTTGACTTGATTGTGAAAACTGTTCTTAATTATTAAATCATATGTCTGTAATTCTACAATCTATTACCAACACATGCAGAGAGAAAAAGTAATTACTTAGAGGAATAAAAGTCAAATTTGACTTTACGTATAAAACATTACCTTATGTTAATACAAGCAAATGCGATCGATATTTGGCTTAGGTCAGAAGACAAATAAATTAAAACCAATTAAATTTCATTGAAAAAGTACATAAATTTGAGGTCAAATGTCAAGGTCATATAAAGGTATTCATGATATGAGGTACATCAGCTCATTAATGCATATTTATAAGCCATGGTAAAGGAAAATAAATATGACATTGACAAGTTTTTTTTCTGTAGCAACTGAACTTCAGATGAACAGAATGTTTATGGTAAAGTCCACAAAAAGTAAATTCTAAAAGGCTCTGCAGACTTGGGTTGGAAGGCTAATAAAATGAAGCTTGTACAATTTTTTCTCTGGAATAACATTACATTGAATTAAGATCAAAGGTCAAGATCTAATAAGATCTTCATTCAGGAAAACAGCACACAAATTTATATTTATACACTGGTCAAAAGACAAATAAGTATTAGGATGGACTATTTTTCTTCTGAAAATGAAAAAAAAATTCCTCACTATGAAACAAACTTTACTTCAACAGGACAAAGATGTAAGGCCTAAGTAAAAAAATGTTACGACCTTGACGAACTTTTGTACGTTATAAACCAGAATAACAAGTATAATGCTCTCAAAAAGAGTAATCAAGGGAACCAAGGTTATAGCGGTAATCAAAAGAATGTAATCCAGGGACAAAGACCAGACATGGAAAACAGACATACACAATAAAGAACACAAAGTAACTAAAATCATACATACAGAGTAACAAAAGTAAATGAGCAACTCGGACTCCACAAAAAACTGGGAGCATGGACCAGGTGCACCGGTAGGGTAAGCGTCCTCTGCTTTTCTAGAAACACCCGCCGAGTTGCTCATAAAAAGTCAAGTCCGGGGTAGACAAACCATGGCTTTTTGATGCGGTAACATAATTTAAAAAATAAAAGTACTGAAAATAGGAAAGTAACAAATAATTAAAATAATACTCAAGGGGTTTAGCAGTTCTTGTTAGGACAAGAAATTTGCCATGCTCCTTGTAAAATGTCATCTTAAGGGAAAATACCAATCATATATATTACAAATTTCCATATGCACTTGTTTCAAGGATTAACTTCTCATCAGCAGCATTATAATCAAATGTAAAGAAAGATATTTATCAATTAATTGTATACAAGAAGTACTCAAAACCAAAACTATCGATACAGGAATTCAAATCCATCACCTAGAGATTCTACTAGGTGCGATACAAGAAATAAAGCCTCAATGTCGTAGATATTTTGAAATTTGTAACATTGCAAATTGTGATAGATATGTACGAATTTGATATATATCATGGTCAGACAAGTCCGACTACTAGGTTGATGAATACCATCGGGGACCTAAACGTCTTATTCATAATTAACATAATGGTAATTTTAGAGTGTCTTCAACGAAATGTACCATTAAGAAAAATAATGGTTACAAAAATTAGAAGAAAAATGCTGGAAAACCAACATATGATCCTTTAGGAATACGCTTAGGAGACATATTCGTAGCTTATTTTTTTTAGTTTTTAGTCCTAAGATTTTCTTCCATAACATTATTTAAAATATTTTTTTTAAAAACGCAGTCACTGATTCGGTTGAATTAACTTACGTTATTGTTGGCATGTAGATATGTATATTATAGATGCCGATAACATATATTTTCGTACTTTAACAGTATTTTTTTAATCTTTTTTTACGAAGAGTGAGTGTAAGGTTTTATTGTTTACTTTTCTCACAATGTACATACGATATGAGCTAAAATAAAATAAACATCTTAATAAATAAGATTATTTGGCCGATCCCAACAATATCAAAGTTTTACTTACCAGAGTAATTCGTACCTCTTTTAATATTCAATACAAATATTGCACAAGTACACAATTCCCCATTCAATGATATTGACTCATTCGATGTTAGATACACTTTGTTGCTAATACTTGCTACCTCCAGACTAATAAAGAATGGAAAAAATACATTTAAAATTAAATCGATATACTTGTCTATATTCTGCGCAGATTGTTCAATATGAAGAAATTATAATTCTTTTATTACATAAGTATTGATAGATTTTTATCCTGAATACTAATGCTATCGTTTCCATCTAGTTTTTGTTGAAAAATAAATCATTTTGGTTACCATGGGATTCATCCTTCTCAGTTTAATTTACCTAAAACTTGCATTGAAATCTCTCTTTAATGACTGTACCAATTTATCAATTCATTGTGATGAATACAGCAAAGGTCCATTACATTGATACTATCATTATCATCCAAATCCCAAGGCAACAATATATTTTTGTCCCCAACACGTCAAGCAAATTAACAACAAACATGGATCTTGACTATATTAGTCAACAAAAGGAACGATATAACAACTTTATCAAAAACATATTTTACCTTTTTTTGTAGAATACACAAGGAAACAGAAATGTTTTAAAATTTTTAACCGAAATTATGACATTGCATACTACCCAAATTGTGTTGTTATGACGATCTGACATTCTTTGAGCCGAATTTCCCGCTTTCAATGAGGGGTTGTGAATGCTTAAAAGCCGTCTAACATTGCCTGAAATGTCGACGTCATACGGTGGTCACAAATAAGTTGACTAATTTGAGTCACAGGTCTTGATACTGTTATTCCTACAATATGAAAAATATTTCAGAAGTAGTTGTACGTCATCCCACCTCAAACTATTCCTACTGACGTTTTTTTTTTTTTTTTTGTTTTAGTAACCGTGACATCAAAATCTTTGGTTGTCTTCTACTTTTTGAAATTTTGAAATGGTAAATTATTTGCCTGATGCAGTAGCCCGAGTATTCACACCATCAAATAATAAAATAATAATAATAATAATACTTTATTGATTCGTGGCGTAGTCGATGATTGCACGGAATAGTTACATTCCGGATTTACTTCGTTTCCATTCCGGAATATTTGAAAAAAGATTAACAGATGCATTTTGGTCTTATTCACAGAAGACATTTTTAAAGAAGCTATGAATTGTAAAAAAAAATTAATAATGACAAATGTACGGTTACTAATTCATACCATTTGCCAACCCCATTCCATTTTTCCCTATCCCATTTTCCATAAAATCTTCAACACCTAATTCCTGTTTTTAGATTAAATAAAAAATTTATTTTCTAAAACACATAAATACTTTTAAAACCGATTTCCCAAATTTTGACATTAAAAATCTCATTCAATTCCCCATTCCCTATTTCCCCATATACCAAAGATACAGAAGTTTGCACCATAATAGTGCCGATATATTGTAGTATATTTCTATTTCCAAACAGGTTTGTGTCACTCCAGTATTACGTGTCAAAAATTGATACATGGATGAAAATGTATATTAGTTTTTTTTCTAGGTGAGCCGCTAAATGGCGGATTACACTATTAAAGTTCAGCAAGCTGTTATTTTTTAGACTATGGGACTTTAATAACTTTTATGTTCATCAAATAGTGCATGAAGACTCTAGATATTGGGTATGTGCACCAAAGGACATCAAGCATTAAATTGCTAGCCTGGACAAGATTGTTAAGAAATTCAGATTGTATCTAATATTCGAAAAGATAAATTCTGAAAAGTGGAAAAAGCAAACAAAGTACAATGTGGATAATAAGTGTTATATAGATTGTTCTAATACAAAGTTAATTACTTAGTTCTAAATCGCTTCCTCTACCAAGAAGTGTGTATTTACCACATGTTATGATAATGATCACGTATTCTATTGACCAAATATAAGATTCTGTCAAACTTATAAATTGATTGATATAATGATATTGATATTAATTTGTATAAATTTATTAAGACACGCAAAATTATAATCGTTTTGCTAAAAATGGATAATGATAGAAATTATTACACCCACAAAAGTATTTTTTAGAAGATATAGATTCATATTCGCCTCTAGTGTGACGGAAAATCAATATTTTAAAGCTTGATAACAGTTCATTTACCACGTACAAATTTGAGAGCAAACCGCGCATATGAAGATTGGTTACTTACAGATCAAATATAATATTTAAAACAGTTCGACTGTATATAAGGTTCATTTGTTTTGATCTTACTTTTAAGTTTAACCATCTTGCTCTGTATTGGGTCATATCTTCCTGTCAGACTGAATTCAGACTCTCAGTGCTTCCAAGGATATCAGTGTATTTCATATTAAATACCATTATTAGGACGTCGTCCTGTTATAATCGACACACAAACTTATAATTAGTATGTCTTTGCGGACATAAATTAATATCAGGAACCACGTCTGATAATAAATGTTGGCAGATAAACTTCGTTGTTGAGATTCCAATTAGTTCAAAGAGTAACCAAGGGAACCAAGATTCTAGCAGAAATCAAAAGAATTTTATCCAGGGACAAAGACCAGACATGGAAAACAGACAAACACAATGAAGATAATTAAATAACTAAAATAATACATACAAAGTGACAAAAGTAAATGAGCAACTCGGACTCCACCAAAAAATGGTAGCATGGACCAGATGCACCGGTAGGGTAAGCGTCCTCTGCTCTTCCAGAAACACCCGCCGAGTTGCTTATAAAAAGTTATAATATGAAAACTCCATACGCAGGCGCTGAAGGGATGTTGCCAAAGATGAAAGGATCGTTGACAATTCGGAATGAAAAGTCGTCACGTTTGTCGTAAAGTTTGGTCAATATTTTTCCTTTACCATCGATCTTTAAGTGCAGGTCAACATTTATGGCTGACTTCACAGTGTCTGTAGTATCCTTTATATCAAGTTTTTGGTTTTTTTTGGTAGATGTGATGTATCAAATCCCCGAAACTATTATTGTTTAACTACAATACGTCATCTGTATAGCGGAAACTGAGATTAAAGGATCTAGCTAAACGATGTTTTTTTACTTTCGGATCAGATCAGCTATAAAGTCAGCCACATAAATGTGAAGGAATTGGTCAGCAAGTAAAGGAGCACAATTTGTTCCTATTGGAATGCCGACCGTTTGAAAAACGCGTCCACCACACTGGACACATATGTTGTCGATAAAAAATTCCAGCATTTTGAAAACATCTTCTTCTGTATATTTGAAAGATAATTTGGAATTACCTTTTACAAAGTATGAGGAATCTATATAGTGAATATGGGGAATAAAACTATAAAATATTGAAAAATCATAGAGTTTAATGATATTATATTCTGATAATAATCTTGAAATGAAAGTCTCCAGAAGGTGTTTCGAATTATTCAGGATCCACATTGAATTAATACTACTACGGGAGTAAACGTGTTGTTGTAGGACTGGAGACCCTCTTTGACAGTTGTGAGTATAGAAGTTAAAAGTTTGAAAGAGGTTTGGTGGTACATTTTGCAGATCCAGCTATGAAACTTTTGTATGGATTCTTGTGGGGTATGCAGTACATAGAGATTAATCACAATCATCGTCTTTGGTAGAGAGACCAAAAGAGGATAGCACAGTTTTATGGTTTTCCGCTATCTCTTCTTTTGGGAATTTAGTGGCAGTATAGGTGTATTTATAGGTATTTTCAATTCAAATCTTACTATTGTGGGATTAGAAAGTTTCATAGAAGTATGATGGACAGCTAACTGACATTTTTTTACGGTTGGGGGATTGGTGCAGAACCAGAGGTTTTTCAAATATACTATATGCTACTACATAAAGTAAATTCAAATCTTATCTTAAATTGTCATAAAAGTGGTAATGTATTTCTATAAACTGACAAAACTGAACAAAATTACAAAGGACTATAAATTCTGTCAAAATCCTCATTGACCATTCGGCGTACAAATTCAAAAATTAAATATCTGTTTAGTTGCCATTTGTATATGCTTATATACTTGATATGACAATTGACCAAACTTTACGACAAACGTGATGACTTTTCATTGTCAACTTTCCTTTCATCTGTGGCAACATCCCTTCAGCACCTGCGTATGGAGTGTTCATATCACAACTCATACGATATACCAGAGCTTGCCGAAACTACGCAGACTTTTTATATTGCGCTAGAACTCTAACAAATAGGTTTCTGGAACAGGGTTATGTTGCTACAAGATTGAAGTCATCACTACAGAAGTTTTATGGTCGTCATCATGAACTCGTGGATCGTTATGGTGTATCCAAAAAAAATTAGGATAGGACTGTCATTAGAATTAAATCAATTTTACAGTTTAACACGAATTCCCGATGTATTCAACATACTTGTTATTTTAAAAGCTTTAAACATTAAAATGAAATAGATACTTAAGGCATCATTTTACTAATGAACAATATTGGCAACAAGAGATGTGTAAATACAATACAATTGAATACAAATATAAAAAATAGGTTTATTACGCTGATTGTAATGTTTATACACACTCCCAGTTGTGTTGTTTTCCTATCACTCAAAAGTACATTATTGTTATGGAACTTTCCATAAATTGAAAGATGGTATTTTTGGTAAGAACCTCCCTTTATCAGAGGTAGGTAAAAGTAATAAATGGATCAAATATTCTAGTGGAAATATTCTAGAACGCAATCCAGGGACGAAGAACAGAAAGGGAAAACAGACACACACAGCAAGTATAATAAAATAACCAAAATAGTACGTACAAAGATACAAAAGTAAATGAGAAACTCGGACTCCGCTGTGAGCATGGACCAGATACACATGTCTTCTTTTTTCTAGAAATATCCGCCGGGTTGCTTACATAAAGTCAAGTCTGGCATAGGAACATTTAATATATAAGAAGTCTTTTTGTCAAATTTTGAAATATTAAGTCTTTCATTCATTGATATTCTTGTCACATCACTTAGTTATGTATGTTATATCATTTTATTTAAATGTTACATTTCAATTACTCAGTTTAGGCATATTGCTGCGTTTGCGAAAGATTGTAAGCATATTTTGGCCGGGTTTTGTCCATAAATACGGCAAATTGAAAAAAAAAAGTGCTTCGATGATACTGTTGTAATAAAAACATATCTGTAGGGAATGTTATTTTATAAAAATAGCAAGTGAAAATGGCGACTTGAAAATTCATCTTTGATATTCTTCAGGTAAACAGAAGACGAATTTGTAAAGTAGCACATTGTCAATTATTATATGTGACCTTCCAAGCTTCGCGAATGAAGAAGAATAAGTTGAAAGAGTAATCAAGAGAACCAAGGTTATAGCGGTAATCAAAATAATGTAATCCAGGGACAAATACCAGACATGGAAAACAGACATACACAACAAAGAACATAAAGTACTTAAAATCATACATACAAAGTAACAAAAGCAAATGAGCAACTTGGACTCCAATAAAAACTGGGAGCATAGACCAGGTGCACCGGTAGGGTAAGCGTCCTCTACTTGAAAACTGTTAATATGTCGATGTGTGCTTCTTAGTATTTTAAGACTAAGTTATACGAAAAGGAATTCCTGCACTTTTGTAATGTTCGTAGCTTAATCAATCAGACATTCGTACAAATAATTCGTTGTGCTTTCTTATACAGATTGAATCTAACTATTGTATAAATAGCACCTAGCTTTTAGGTGTGACTTGAAAGATACTGATATATCTTATACAGTAAAATGTTATGTAGTACAATTCATATGATTCTAATAGGAAAAAGTCACTTTAATGATTATCTTAACTATTCTGACAAAATGAAAAAAAAAATCATACTCATCAACTTCATGTAGATACCGTGCTATAACAATGGTTAAACAAACAATTGATTAATGTTACCCATTTGTTCAAATTATTTTATTCTACAGCAAGGCTATTACAACATTTTTTTATATAATCGAATTGCAAATTTGTTTATCTTGCTTTAAACTATGACCTTGCATCAGCGATGTCGATTTGTAAGGAAGTGATTTATGTCAGGTTATTTCCTTTTCATGCATTGATGACGACATCAGACATTTAAGTTATCGATAATTTCTCATCAGCACGATCAATCGTGTAACTAGCATCGCATGGGTATGCTCATCACATTATATAGTCATTATAGTAATTAGAGTCGTTTTACACTGCCATAAAATGCATTAATGTGTCAATAAACAATTTCACATTAAACAATGGATGACGTATAGTTACATAGTAATTCCTTCATGGCAAAATCTATATGATGATATTGCTCGAGTGTTGAAACAACATGCTATAAGGAATTTGTCATGTATTTATCATTTCGTTATTTAGGAACACTTGAAATTTCAACTTAGTAATGCATTAGTTATATATTGTCAAAAACATGTGAAAGAGTAGAGGGTAAAAGTGCTACACCTGTACACGAATCGTATCGACACTGTTAGACTCAGTCATTTTTTTCTATATCCTATATAAAACATTATATTTTCCAACAATGTTGTGTTGATGCATTTAAACAGCTGTGCTAAAGGAAATGGCATGTGTGTCCTACTTATTATCATTGCTTAAATAATAGATTCCACATAAACAGAATATTTCAAAGCATTTTGTTCAGTGGTCATGTTATATGTTGTCTAATAAAGAATAAGTAAAACAAAACCAGTAAAACAAGTATAACTAATGATTGAGGTGCACGCAGGATTTATTACATCATTACATCTTTTAGGACTCGTCTGCCAATTCAGATTTGTTCACCGTGTCATAGTTTCCCTTTCTTCATACGTCTATCTGGACGTGACATTTCATAAGCAACTCTACGGAAATTTCTAGCAGAGGACGCTTATCCGATCGATGCACCTCGTTCGTGGTCTGGGTTTTTAGTGGAGTCCGGGTTGCTTATTCATTTAATTCTTTGTACTTTTTATTTTGCTTACTAGTATTAAATTTTCTTTATTTTGTGTGTGCCTATTTTCCCTGTCTAGTTTTTATTCTTTTAATTTCCGCTAGTATCTTGGATCCCTCGATTATTCTGTCTACTAATTCAGACACAAAACAAATTAATAAGTAAACAACAATAACAAAAATAATTACATAAATATTAAAAACAACTTGTGTATGCTGTAATTGTGTCATCAGCAGTAATAGAATTAAATACTTAAGATGACCGTAACAGAAATTTAAAAAACAAAAGACGCTAGATCATAAGCATTATAAAAAAAAACTCATAACCATATGAGACCGATTTGTGTGAATTTTATGTATATTTAATTTAATTTCTATCGAATGTACTTATTAAGCAGATATCAATTTACATCACCTGTTTTTGGTGTGCTATATATTATGCAATTAACATTTCAAAAATAAGGGAGGCAATTCTTATTTGTTTAGCATACGTGTATCATGTTAAATTAATGACAGTGATTTGTATAACTTTGATAGATAATGAACAGTGCTCTGTAAGCCTTTGAATGCTGGCCAATGATTTGTATATTATTCAAATTTTATGATATATCAGGTTGCATTTCAAAATTGAATGTTTATCTTTGTTTTGTGTTTGACTAGGTTGATAAATTACTTAATTACTTAAAGCCACAACCATTTTTTGTCGAGCTACGTATTTGATTAACACCTTGAAAAACACTAGACTTGAAATCTAAAAAAACACAATACCGTTAATACCATATTTGAATGGAACACATACCGTACCATTCATGTTCGTCATCGGTACCTCGCATTTGCTCGGGGGAACTAAAACAAATGACAGGCTTTGGGACAGCAATAAAGAACAATGATAAAGTGGATTATCGCTATTTTGTTTAAAATCCCCTTGATCTTGCTATACGATAATTTTCAATCTCTCGCCAGTCGAGAGAGAATGAAAATTATCCCTAGTTTCTATGTCCTCGCGTGACATACAAGCGTAGGGATATTTGATGACCCAAATAACCATCTGTTTGTCTACTGCGTACGAAATAATGGCTAATTTGTGGCAATATTTTCTAGTCAACAATGGAAAATGATTAAATACAGTAACTTACCCGATTAGAATGAATAAATCCCAAAATTATTTAACAAATTTTAAACGCGATCGTCATAGTTAACCGATTTTTTTCAAAAATTATGTATCACAGCTGCACAACATACGTGACGTCACGTAGCACGTCGCTGAAAAATAGTCCCGAAAGGAAATTTTGCAGTGCTTATAAAACTTACATATATAGGTCAAGAAAACTGAAATAAAAGAAAATTAATACCTTACAATTCAGGAAAACAGCGATGAACAGATTACTAAATATTTTTTCAACTCGCGGGAGTCTCTCATGCTCATCTCGTCGAGTGGCTTTGCCTGAGACACTCCCTCTCGTTCAAAAATATTGAATAATCTAATAATCTTTTGAGTTATCTCTTAATTTGAGCAAATGAAAAAAAATATAACAGGAAACTACACTTATCAAAAGCAACTTAAAAAACCTTGAAAAGATATTGGCAATGAAAGAACTTAACTAGTATTAGATTGCAGTCGTCTCACAAATGATATCTGTGTTCTGAAAAATCGATCGTAAAGCATACCAAATATTTAGTGCAAATTAGTCGACTTTCTATTTCTCTACATCTGCTTAAAACTCTGTAGCAACAACGTTATAAGTTTCTTTTTTTCTCAGTTTTGAAAAAAACATAACAATGAAATTCAGTCAAGCATATTTGAGGAACTGTAAACAGTAGATCTTAAAATCATATAATGTCATGAAATCAAACTCATCAAAGCATTAATATCTTTGTGCAAGAGAGGTTGACTTTTGGTTCCTTAGAAGCGGCCATACCATTTGATCTTTCAACTGCAAACTTTCTTCTTATTAATGGAATTAATATTAATACTAAATTCATGCCAACTTTTGCCTTTTTTCAAATTCCAGCTGATATATGTTCATGTAATAACAGACTTCGTGGACGAACATTTTGTCTATGCATTTTTACAAAGGAAGTTTTAATTAATAGCAATATATTTAAATAATGTTGTTTTTTTTAACGTTATCAAAACGAGCTACTTGTTTTACATTTTGCATTTGCAAATTGCGTTTTTTTGGAATTTGTCATATTCCAAATAAAGATATTTCTAATAAAAATAATTATAGTGATAAAGATGAAAATAGTTTCAATATCGTCCATCGTGTCTTCGTATCGTTATTTGACTTTTTAGTTTATTTTGGAGGAGTGCCATCGTACTGTTAACGTGGATTTTATTACTTTGTTGATTGCCTTTTTCAGAGCTTACTTGAAGACTTTTTGGTGGTCTTTGTAAGTATTTACAATTTTAATAGGTGTTATACGATATGGTGCATTTGTTGCGAACCATAACTGTGCTGTTCTCTTTTCTATAATGCATTATCTAACGCCACTGTTCAGTCAAGTTCAATCAACTATCCATTTCTTTTCAATTGTCTGCATGCATAGTATTCCTGCTTAAATCTCTGAGAAAAAAAAATTAAGTTGCATAGCAACTTAATTTTACGATTTTGTCTTGTTACGTTATCATCTTAAGATTTACAGTTAAATACCCATAAAAATCATTCAACCAACTTGAAGTATGGTCTACAGCAGTTTAAATAATCAGATTAGGTGATATGTTCTGAAATTAAAGACGAAGCATTTCATCGATCATGAAAGTTTATAGCTTCTTGCATGTACTGCTTTGTGTAATATAATTTCCATCGACGGTTGGTTAAAAACAATCATGAAGCTCTGCAAATCGAACTGTCTATAGAAAAGAAGCACTAAAAGCAAGTAAAAGATAAATGTGTTTTTTTTCTGTGTGAAAATAATAGTTGGAAATTATTGAGTTGTAGTATATATCTGCGTACCAACATTTAAGTTGCAAGCTGTGCATCAACTAAAACAGGCCAAAATCAATGAAATCATCGCTTTTTCTATCCAAATAAAATCTCAAGTGAACTAACATGTCATTTATTGCTACATACATGTATTTATAACGAAACACTTTTCTATCGTCTGAATATGTTGGATTTCAAATGTAATTTGAGACATATTATGTTTTATAATAAATGCTTTAAATTTCTTAATTTAATGTAGACATGAATTTGCAAAAATACCAATCTTATACTCTGTATAATGCAAATTTTGATATGCTGTACACGTGTTTCAAGGAGGAACTTTTCATCAGCAGCATAAAATCAAATACATAAGATGATCTTAATCCACACATATATTTTATTATGTAATTTAGATTGCGCAGGTTTTATGTGATTAGTTAAATGTATATGTAGTTAAAATACAACTTTTTTCACTACTTTTGAGTCACAATGCCATGCATTCCAAAAAAGCAATTTTTAAGTATTTAATTACAAAATAAATACAGTCGTCTTCCAGCATTCATAGCAATCGACATTCAATGAATTTCAATGTTTCAATGGTCGACTGTTTAAAATGACTAAACTTAACCTTGACATCATGACCCGACACCCACATTAACGCCTACCGTTTTGAGTGTAACATTCTCTTTTATACTTTTTTTGAAAATCATTAACTTATTTCATTTGACAATGTCAATTTCTAATTATTGAAGTAGAAGAAAAATATGAGGAAGGAAAATATAATTGATTTGCAGATTATAATGCAGCGAAGAGAAATGCAATTCGCAACACTGGTTATTCTTAACAAGAATTACGCATCATGAACGTACTATACTTAAATTTAAAGGTAGACCAAAATCTCCTGTATTATTCAATTATATAAATCCACACATTGCATTGCTATCTTTAGAATATACCCAGAAGATTGCATAAAAAAGGAAAAAGAAACCAGGACGGACTTGTACAGTAGTATCCCGTATATGATTTTTAAAAAAAATTAATCTGATGCAAATAAATGGCTACAAACGCCGTGTCGATAATTTTTAACCAATCTAAGTTCCCTACTATAAACTTGAGTTTTCTTAATATGAAATTAACATATCTTTGTTTACAGGAGTGGATAGCTGTTGACAAGAACAGTCAAGGATAACCCAAAGCATTTTTGTTTGGTTTTTGGAACACAAGCACATATCGTTGAAGCAGAAAAAAAGGTGTCAACTTAATTTGTGTTACATGATGTAGCACTTTCTTAGTCGAAAAGAATATAATAAAGTTACAATGAAATAAGTCATTTGTAAGTAACGCTGAGTAAGGTAATATTAACACTTGAACTTAAAAGTTAATCTACCCATTCCGCCTGCTTTGGATGTCCAACACGTATGTTGTCTTAATACAATAAAAAAACTAACCTAAAAACATATTTTAATACCAAGTTTTGAAGAAAAAAAAGATAATAAAAAAGATATTCCTGAAAAGTTAAATTTGTTTATATTTTTTTTCTTTCACAGCTCAATGGCACTGCATATTAATGCTTGCTTATCGTGATATCCAGTAGCCTCCTTCTGATTTCAAGAATTAACAGTAACAATAAGATATTAATAGAAAGTCTTTATCATTGTATTCATGTTCTATATAAATACCACATGTACTTTATGACTCATTTATTAATACTAGTTTAAACCAAGTAACCAAATTTGATTAAAGTTTGTTTCAAATTGTCTTCAAATTCACACGTACCATCATTTACCTCTTTTTTCATTTGAGAATTTTAAAGTACATGAGTTTCTATGACAGCGTATTAAATTTTATTACTTTTGTAAACCATAAACAGTTGCTTTGTTCAGCACAACCAGCATATCTAAGTACACTTCCATACACTTAATCAACTGATAACCTTCAAAATAAAATGATGTTTTCAATGGCAAAGCAATATATTAAGGGGTAGTTTTGGCTGTCCAAGCGTATAATTGCTCAGATTAGTATCGTAAATATCCAATTAAGTTATCCAATAAAGTTCATAATGACTATTAATTTCCAATACTTTTCTCAGATATCGATGAACGTCGTACTGATTGTAAAAACCATTTGACATTTATTTCGAAAACGTCGAATCTTACTCAGTTGCTTCTTATATCTGAAAAGTATCATATGTCATTTGAACCTCCAACCTGTGATTGCTTAAAATGCTTCTGTCATTGTGATTATAATTTGGATGTATTAAATACTATTAATTTTTATAACAGTAGACAGGAAGGGGTATGCTATAAAGGGGTAAAATCAAAGCATAGATAGAAGAATTTGACAATGATTCTTAAAATAAACACCGGAAAGAATGTCCTAGCAAACAATTTTGGGAATTACAGTTATTAAATAGTCTTCATTCGCTTTAGTTTCTCTGCTACAAGAATATTTCAGTATTCAGTTTGATATTCAAACGTCCCCTGAAAAAAAGGCAGACAAACTTTGAACATTATCCCGCTACATCTTTTAATTAATAGTTGGTCTAAGATTTTGGCATGTAGATGTATCTCATTGAGGAGTTATACCCCTTCCATAATGACTTTCATCTGAGCTAGACCTTGAATTATATACACTTTTTTCTAAAAATTGTGATTGCTAGAATGTTTTTGTCTTTTGACCTAGGAATGCAATATGCCATCCCAAATTTATCAATTTTATCAATGTGTAAAGGCTAAAGATAACAAATCACATCAGAAGTTGACTTAAGCGTGAAGATTCATGAAAATCTTAGCTGTAAAACTTCAGCATATATGTATGGATGTATCATACTAAGTTGGAATAAGATTGTTTTTTTGGGTTAGTTTGTTGATAAAACAATACGGAGCGAAAAGGAAAAAACTGGTTTCAGGCGGTAATTTGAACAAAAGCGTATAGATATTTATGAAAGTGTATTATAAGGCTCAGCACAACAAAAGAATGGATGGATCTAGAGTGCATTAGCTTTTACCTTTTTTCAAATGAAAGACAAAAAGGAGTCATTTTCTTTTACCTTCTATAAAGTGCTTATTTTCCATGTGTATATACAAAATTTAAAGCTATTTTGCCGTTCCACCATTCAATTCCGGTCAGAATTGTCTCGAGTATTAAACACAATCCAAATCAAAATGAATATTGAGTTGTGATCATACTTGTCCCAACTGTTGACCTCTGTGGAAGTGTCAAGCTGTTCCACGCAAAGCATTTTATTGATATTCTGGAAAAGAGAAAAAAAAGTCCTAATTAATAACCTTTTATTTTACAACGGGTTATATAATTGAATTGGTTCTTACATTATCAACAGAATTTTGTATTATGTATACATTTTGTGTACCTTTTTACTCAATAATGACATATATTTACTTTCAATTTTTCCTTAAGCATTCCTAGATTTTCATGTTTCGATTGATGCTATTATCAGAACAAGTAAAATATGTCAATATCTGATGATTATATTCCCTTCGCAAAAAGTAAATACGCGTAATACAAAACCTGAAACTTTTTTTTACTTGATTACTTTGTTGTTGTTTGGTTGTTTCGGATTTGCTTTGTTTGTTTTTGGAGAATTGCTTTGTTTATTAACAAAATGGCTTAATTAAAAAAAAAACAGGTCTTGGACAATTTTTAATTGATTTTTCCAGCTCTACAATAAATGAGACAGAAATAAGCTGTTACAGTGTTACACGGATGCATTCCAGACAAAATCGTCATCTTGGTGACAAAGTTGATGTTCAAGACTTCAAGCGGACAATAATGTTTGGCGTAACATATACTGGAATATATATTCTATTTCTGATTTACAAAAAACTGAATCACAGTTTTTGTATTATCATAGTCAATAACCTGACAGAAAAGTAAACAAATATTTTGAACTATTACCGGTTTTATTATTAGTTAAATGTCGTCATGAAAAACTCATTTTACTTACATTCTGACCTTTTATTAACCTAGTTCCAATAGAGGGAAGAAGATTCAAGCAAGTTGTCTAAAAGTTTGTATTATTGAAAATAACTGACATTTAAAGCCTTGAATATAATTTTTGAGAATACTATGCATGTAGCATACGTACATGAAAATATAGGCATACTTTAAAACAAATTATCAAAGTACTTAAACGTGACATCAAACACCATTTTCAATTGGAAATTCAAATACTTCGTGGTCACCAATTAATTTCAATATGTTAAAAGATAGATAACTCAAATTGAAACATTATCTACGTGTTGATGTGATTGTTAGTACAGACAAAAATGTTATTTTTCTATGTAATATAAAGATATAATTATAATTTTAAATACATGTACGTTTTTATACATACCAATGTACCCACTATAAATGTCTACAAAAATTAATTTGATACTTATAGTGGAAGGTATGCTAGGGTACATTTAACAAATAGATTCAGTGTTGTGTAAAGCTTATCCTGTCTAAATTTGGTACGATTTAAGTTAGAATTTTTGAAATTAGAGAAATAAGGGTAACAACGAAATTACATAACAATAATCCGATCCATAATTAAGTCAAGTCCAAAATAAATCCTGCAAATTAGATATTACACCACCGGAGCAGCTGGTACCGCCTAATGTGTTCTTTTTTCAAAATAAAGCTATTTTGAATGCTTCAAGGACCATGGCTCATTGGCTTCTCTACTTAGTGTAAAAAGTTTGTTTTATTTGAAAACAAAGACACGAAATATTGCTAAAAATGAAGTATTTTTATATGATAAAAAATATAGACATGAATGATTTGGTAATTAGTCACGTGAATAATTAAGCTGCAAATGAAATTTCTATAAATGAATGAATACAATGTAAACTATTGGATTATCCAAATATATTTGCCTTGACAATAAAGTCTTGTTTGTTCAAGAAGTCGGACAATAATGGGTTACCAATTAGTAAATTATGAATTATAGGGCGACCTTTGGAGTTAACCTTTTGATTGCTTGTAACATTTTATATTGAGAATAATGAAGTACAGAGTGTTCAGATGTTTCAGTTTGACCTCTTCATATATAAAGAGTCAGCAATTAAAATTGTCTTTCAGGCCATTACTTTAGTTTCGTGATCTAGCATGACGAATCTGACCCAATCTATTTTGGAATAATAAATTGTTTTTCAGTGATTTATTTTATTTTCCACTTTGTTTCCTACACTATCGTATACTCAAGTATCATAGGCTTTCATGAAATGTGTTATTGTTAAGGAGTAATCAAGGGAACAATCGTCTTAGATTTTTTAATTCTTAACCTCGTTCGAGTCTGGCCCCCCAGCCCCGTGCAGGTCCGGGTGTTAAAAGAATAGGCCTGCAGCAGCACTAAGCTTGTCGTATAAGGCGACTAAATAGTGCTCAGAAACCTAGCCGGGGGCTAGGCGCTCTGCCCACAGAGCAACTGGGATGTGTGCCCCAGGTGGTGGAATGGGGTACCCCTGGCGTGTTACATGCTGGGGTTGTCAGGCTATAATACGGAAAACCTGACCGCAAACCATAGTGGTGCACCGTGATGGGAAAGATGCCACGTTCCTCGCACGTTAAAGAACCCTGCTGTGGTATTCGATAGGAGTAGGAACCTTTGCGCTCTGCCACAGGAGGCTAAATTGCCCTACCTTACCCATCCCCCCTTTTTCCAGTGGCAATCAAAATTTGTCGACCCTATTATCCTTGTGACCCATCCTTTTTTTTTCATTTCATGTTCATTTTGTCATCCATTTCATGTTCATTGTCTGAATATAGCTGAAATATTGCTGCTCGGACGTTAAACCCCAACAAACAAACATCGTTCGAGTCTGAAGGATAGGCATTTTATTTATATTTAAGACATTTATATTTACCTCAACGTTGCTTACAGACATGGGTAATATAACTTACAAACACGTTTTCTCTTCTCTTCAAGATACTTTTGACAATGCTATATATGGAGATTAGGTATGGTGTATATGTCCAACAACCCCACTGGAATGAAAATGTCAACCCAAGGTCTTCAATAAACAACATGGAAATCCTCATACCACAAGGCAGCGCCTGGTCCCAACACATAATTATACGCAGGTACAGCGAAAGAGTTGTCCTACTCAAGTAACATAAACAATAAACTAAAGGTGAAAACGAAACAAAATATACAGAGGCTAGAAATTCCTGACTTGGGACAGGCGCAAAACAATGCGGAGGGGTTAAAGTACTTTGGCGTGATCACAACTCTCCCCCTTTAAAATTTGGCCACTGTGGAAAAAATATTACACAATTAAACACATCTAAAAATCAGTTCAAGAAAGTCTGAGTCCCTTGTTACAACGGAAATCAAGAGACTGAATATTAAGTACACAAATGTACAAAATAAGGACTACTAGCAGTTACTGACATGCAAGCTTCATACTAGTTTAAACCTACAAAAAATAGTCCCCATCGTATGTAAAATCAATTCCAATTCTTCCCTTGCGGGGTTGAGAATCGCGGTACATCATAAGTCATACAATAAGGACATAACCCATGTCATGTCAAAAACTGCTTTTAAATATAGTGTTTTGATTTCAATTTAAAGACCCTATGAGCGAATCAATGTTAATACCAAAAAAAGCTATCCTTAACGATTTGACAACAATATTATAATCATATGTTTTTACGAGCTTGTGGTATCGAAAACCTTGATTTAGTCATTTCTGGGTTATATAAAGATTCT
The DNA here is from genome assembly GCA_037379345.1 of Perna viridis. Classification (NCBI taxonomy): domain Eukaryota; kingdom Metazoa; phylum Mollusca; class Bivalvia; order Mytilida; family Mytilidae; genus Perna; species Perna viridis. Next base: position 40,307,379 of record CM074512.1, on the reverse strand, counting down.
TTTCATTAAATTCCGAAACATTGATACAAATACGAGCAAACCGAACCAATTGTAATATGTAAACACCATCTGATGGTGACATGAGGACGTCACCATCTAAAAACGGATGACAATGAAAATTGTCCATTTTATCTTTTTGTATTAAGTTTACCATTATCGACATGAATACGAAGATCAAGAAACGGACATTATTTATCAATATTTGTTTTATTCAAGACAGTTCCACGGGATATACATCTTTAGTATAAACATTGCAGTCATCGTTTTTGAGAGCCAAAATATCGTCCAAATATTGTTTTCTACTAAATGTTGTTTCGAAGGGTCTTTCTTTATTTTGGCAAAAATTGTGATTCGTAACAGTACGAAATGAGGTCCATAATAAGTACACAATTGGTTCCAGTTGGAATTCAAATAACTCGACGATAATCGGTTTCGCTAAAGCGTATGCGTATTTACAAAGGGCTTACAAGAACAAATGAAAACTTGTAGCAGAAAGAATTATTTTGGGTTATTGGAAGAAGGGTAAGAGATTACTAGAAACCAAAAGAAAATAAATTTAAGACACCGGTAAAGAGACCACAGAAGGAAGAAAAAATGATATGTCAAGTGACATGATCAAGTAATGAAATTTCTTATACACTTAAGGAGGTAGACCTAGGGTTTGGGACATAACTCTTGAAATCAGTGATATGTGTGTATCATATTCAACTCAAAGCCTATCAAGCTTTCATTTAAAACAGAATGAAATCATTCCTAGTTACTTTGATGCTTATATGAGATTGATGAAAAATGCTGAATACAAACGTTCAAATGATTTCTAAGAGTCATGTCCCTTACCCTGGGTCTACCTCCTTAAAGTAAAAAGCACGGCTTCAGAAGCAGAACGATGTAAAAACTTAAGCTCTGAAATAAACGCACCACATGTAGTTTTTAAAATTGACTTGTCTAGATCACAATGAAAGCGATAAATGGAGTGCTTGAAAATTGTATAATTTGCTGTAGCAGGAAATAAAACAAGCAATATTCCAGTAAAATGCAAAATAAGATATTTTGAATTTGATACATTTTTTTTTCAATAGCCACAAAAAATGAAACTACTCTTCAAAACGGGCTTTAAAATTCTACTGATAACGAATGGTAATTCTTGCAGAAAAAAATAAATGTTTTTGTTAATTACTTTTCAAATGTTTTCTTTCCCCTCTAGCACAGAAAGATACTTAGATGGACTGGCTTAGATTGATGTAATGCATACATTGCTTCATTCATACAAATTTTACCGCTGTTCTTTTTTGGTTTGAAATTCATAGGTTAAGATTTGAAACACTTCAATATTTTGAAAATAAAAGTTTGTATTAACGATAATCCCTGTCTATTAAATCATTTTTTTCTCTTTGGTAAAAAAATGTTTTGAACAACAAAAAGTATATGTTCTAATAATATTTGTCAAGATTGGACTTAATGATCTTCATATCTAATAATTTGGGGAACTGTTGTTTTTAAGTTTTTTTAAGTCAATGAGAAAACTTCAAGATTTGAAAACTGATTTTTAAATCTCTGCTTTAATCATTACTTACACACTATATTTAATATGCATTTAGGATATATATTTTGTGCAGAAAACGCCATTTGCATGTATCATTTTTGTTATAAATTTGAACACCGTTCAAGCATTTCTCACGAAGTATTTTTTCCATTCAAAATCACATATACAATTTATTTCGAATGTTTTTGCTTACATTCATTTAATGACATTTTTTCTAAATATCCCCACTGGTCATTCATTCATATACATGTCGTTTTAGACTTTGATTTAAAGGAATCACCGAAATGATATATATTTTGCGGCAATTTTAAGAAAAAGTAATTGTCCATTTGGATAGTCATATGGAAAGGAATGTTAGTCTTTGTCGTAAAGGTTCATCATCGAATTTTTATATAGTCTTCGTCAAACAATTATTAGTCTACCATTGGCATGTCTTTGTGTCATTATTGTATTTTTCAGTTCGATTATCATCAATTAGTAACGATCTGATACCGTGGATTTATTATTTAGTGTCGTGGGCCTTTCATTCCTTGCTTATATAATATTGTGCTTACACCTGTTGAAGACCTTATAGTGACCACTGGGATATTAATTTTAGGAATGTAGGTTATACGACGGTGCATTTGTTACGTTTCACCAATTCCGTTTTTTTCTTCATTCTTACAAAAAACAATTAGATTATATTTCCCATAGTTTTATGATTCACGAAATAGTTTTGTTATATTTTTTCAGAATCAAAGAAATTTGTTCGTTATTTTTTTTTTTACATTTTCATACCTGTTTGAGTAAGGAAGCAGTGAGAAAACCAAATGTACAAAGAAGAAAAAAAAACAACTAATATCAATACATCAAAGGACAATAGACAAAGTAACAAAAAACTTTAAAATACACATAGAAAATTAACACGATCGTCATTAAAACTCAATACTTCAGAAGGATTAGCAGTTCTTGCGTCATGAAAGACATCAACTGTGAAGTTCGTTGAAAATGAATTATGTCGAAAGTGGAAGCTTACATTTAACGGTCTTTGTAGCAGATTGCTATCATATCAAAAATAAAACAATAAATAAAATCTAACTTGAGAATATTTCCTTATCGAAATCAGAGATTAAAAACTGTATTTATCAGGACACTTTCTGACAAATTTAAATGTTAAAGTTGTTTAATTGTTTCTTTATTAATGCAAGAAGTGTATCAGAAGCCTTTTTTTGGTTGGCTAAAGATATTAAAAATATTTTTACAATATATGTGTAAGTTCAGGTAGAGAAATGTGTACTATGAGTGGCGGATCATGTCATAATAGGGATAGTAGCGGCTTCCTTTTGAAAAGTAAGCAGATAAAAATAAAGTCAAAAGTAACCCGATACTTTTAAGTTTTGCAAACTCGGTTAGCCAATCAAATCCCCATTTATATAGGATTTATACCGTTCTAAAACGTACTGGATAAAATGTGATAATGTGTAATTCTGATTCGAGTCTGGTGCATACTTCGTTGACAACAGTAAATTTTTATTTCATTACATTCTTTTGAAAGATGCTAATTGACTATTTTTTTACGAAAATAAACTTATTAATCAATATAATTATAAATATTATGCAATCAAATTTGATTTATGATATGTGTGCGATTTGTGTACTACAACAGAAGTTTTTTCAAGTCAAATTGGAAAGCACAAATACATCATTGACGGAGCTAAATACCTATTAAGGCAGGGTTTATAGTAATTGCATAGTGCCCCGATTGGGTCCCAGGGGCGAAGCTTCCAAATCATCTTCAAAATATAGAGAGAAAGATGTTTACAAAATGCTGGAATTTTTAATCGACAACATATTTGTCCAGTGTGGTGGACGCGTTTTTCAACAAACGGTCGGCATTCCAATGGGAACAAATTGTGCTCCTCAACTTGCTGACCGATTCCTTCACTCTTATGAGGCTGACTTTATAGCTGATCTGATCCGAAAGAAAGAACATCGTTTAGGTAGATCCTGTAATCTCAGTTTCCGCTATATAGATGACGTATTATCTTTAAACAATCATAGTTTCGGGAATTTTATACATTGCATCTACCATAAAAAACATTGATATAATAAAATAAGATACTAAAAGCAACCCACATATTTCTAAATTAATTTTTAAAGATGAAAACGATTGTTAACCGTGCAGAAAGCGCTCTGAAAATAGTTTTGATAATTGGAAAACGATCACTGAACGTTCTTTGGCGTTATTGCAACGTTCTCAAATGAATAACAACGAATGCATTTACGAATCGAATAATAGACGTGTTCACTAGCTGAGCGTTTAACAAATCTGCAGTTCGTTCCCATTTCGTTGACCAATTAAAGCACCTTAACGAACTTGCATGCATGTTTATCTGAATACTAGTACATGGATATATTAATAGTACTAATACACAGGTTTTGCCTATATATGTTAAGCTATTTAATATCGTGTTCGATTCTGGAAATATTGCTTTAGTATGGCTTACGGGTGTTAGCAAGCCTATATACTAAAACATAGGTGACCCAAATAATTCAGATAATTAAAGAGCCTTCAGTTTAACATCAAACATGGGAAAAGTGTATACTTCTATTTTGAACTCAAGGCTCAATAAATTGTCGGATGAATTTGTACTGATTATTAACGCTCAAAGCGGGTTCAGAAAGGGCTACTCTGTACAAGATAATTATGTTCATTTTGTATTCGCTTATTTTTTTATGTATTTATCTTCTGGAAGAAAATTATTCTGCACATTTATCGATTTTCGGAAGGCTTTCGACACAGTATGGAGACTTTGGTTATGGCAAAAATTAGCTAAAAGTGAAATTGGTGGAAGAACGTTTAAATCTATCATAAACCTATACACAAATATTAAGTCTAGCGTGTAAGATGGTAATTTGCGAACAGATTTTATTTCATGCGAGTTGGATGTGAGGCAGGGAGAAAAGTTAATGCCTTGTACATAAACGATCTGAAAGACTTTTTGATCTCTAAGTCAGTAAATGATTTGATGTTTTTAAGTGACAAATATTTGAATCATCCTCATGTTTATATCAAATTGTTTATCTTACTGTACGCAGATGACACTGTTTTATTTTCTGATTCTGTTAATGAAGTGACACTGTAACATTTGAAGAATATTGTAACGTGTGGAGACTTAACGTTAATGTTTCAAAGATAAAGCTTGTTACTTTTTCAAATAAAAAGTTTAAGCGGGAAATCTCTTAAAAATTATGCAACCAAATTATTGAAATTCAGGACTGCTATACTTATTTGGGTCTATTCAACTTCAATGGGAATTTCTTCGTAGCTCAAAAGATATTGGTAGAACAGGCCCAAAAAGCTTTATACCTTTTATATGGAAAATTTCAGAATGTAACAATTCTAGTTGATCTTCAGCTAAAACTATTTGATTCTCTAATTATTCCTTATATACTCACTTACTCTTCAGAGATTTTAGGGTTTCGAAAACAAGGTTATTATCGAAAAAGTTCATTTACAGTTTTACAAACGTATTCTAGGTTTACGATCATCCACACCAAATTTCATAGTGTTTGGTTAATTGCGTAGATATCCACTCGAACTTCGTATTAAATTTAAGATGCTAAATTTTTGTGTAAACCTGTACAAAATGACAAGAAACTTCCTGGGAAATTGTATCAATTAACTTTACAGCTACATGAAAATGGAAACTGTAAATCAAAATGGTAACATTTTTATTCAGTCAAATTTTGAGGAATGTGGTTTTAATGAGATGTGGAATATTTAAAAAATCTGCATGTAAATTTTGTAAAGACAAACATAAAACAAGGACTTCAAGATCAGTTCATACAGAAATGGTTTGGGAATATGAATATTTCGTCGCGGGGTGGGGGGGGGGGGTGGGGTTAGCGTTCAATAAAATTTCAAGACTTAGTGTAAACTTGAGACATACTTACTTAGACTAAATCGCGCTCGGTGTGCCCTATCTGTAAGTTACGTACATGTTGTATGAAATTTCCGATCGAAACTGGCAGATGGTGGGAATCTGTAATTTGTGTGTGACTGGTCGTGAAGGCGAATTCCTTAATATGTTTTTGCACTCATGATATCTCTATTCATAGCTTCTGTCTCGCAGTAATTGCAGCGGCCATCAGTTCAAGTAATAGACAATTGTTTATCGAACTAAACTTCTTTTTAGGAGTGTTGCAATGTATAAACAAAAGAACACACCATTAAATCAAAGTACTCATTTACTGAATCAATTTATATCAATCTTTTGAAATGTAACGCCTCAAATAATCGTCAAATTGTGAAAACACACATTCATGATGCAGTACGTCAGTTTGTGTGATATTCAGGTTCGATGTCAATAAATCAGGAAGCAGTCGATTAAGCGGGGATATGGGTCCTGCTATGCAACCGGAACCTCTGAGTTACATTTTTTTGTATTTGACGCAAAAAAAAACTGTATATGTTTGCTGACACTTAAATCTACATGAATAAAAAGTCCTTTTTGGTGGAATATTTGAAAAATATGGAACTTTATAACAAAGTGCTCAGGGTTAATATATTTCATTAATTGTAAGTGTGTGTAAGAATCACGCAAAATGGGAAAAAAATCAGAAACATGCATGTCAAAACCCCACCGATCTGACAATATAATACCACTCATTGACACTTTCTTTATTTGAAAAGACCATTATTTTATCTCTGCTTCACTAGCTTTGCTCGCCCCGTGCAGGTCCGCGTGTTAAAAGAATAGGCCTGCAGCAGCGCTAAGCTTGTCGTAAAAGGCGACTAAATAGTGCTCAGAACTCTAACCGGGGGCTAGGGCGCTCTGCCCACAGAGCAACTGGGATGTGTGCCCCAGGTGGTTGAATGGGGTACCCCTGGCGTGTTACATGCTGGGGTTGTCAGGCTATAATACGGAAAACCTGACAGCAAACCATAGTGGTGCACCGTGTTGGGAAAGATGCCACGTTCCTCGCACGTTAAAGGACCCTACTGTGGTATTCTCCCGGAGTAGGAACCATAGGGCTCCGCCACAGGAGGCTAAATTGCCCGACCCTACCCACCTCTCCCTATTTCCAGTCTCAATCAAAATTTGTCGACCCCATTGTCCTTGTGTCCCATCGCTTTTTCATTTCATTATCATTTCATGTTCTTTTTATCATCCAGTTCATGTTCATCGTCTGAATATAGCTGAAATATTGCTGCTCGGACGTTAAACCCCAACAAACAAACAAACAAACAAACTAGCTTTGCTCAGAATTTTTTCAATAGAATGTAACAAAACCTAGGTTTTTGACAGAGTTAGTTAAATATTCATTTACAGTGCATTTCAATGAAATTACACCTCAATGCAGCAACATGATATGGCAAATCTTGTATTTCCCATGATTCTGATCGAACTATACTGCTTTTAAAAGTGTTTCATGTATTAAATGAATTGCATCCAATTAAAATTCATACTTGCATATCTGGTGTAATATAAGATAAATTACAATTAAAATAGCCACCTTTACAATACGTGTGATGGTACCATATTTTTTTATAGTTGCAAATGCATATGTATATATTAAGTATCACCACTGAAGCCACAAAAACCTTCCATGTTACGTCTCATTTAATCCATAATACTTGTCTATTTGTCGTATCTTATACCTACCATTATTTTAATGTTTTAGATCGGTCCATCTGCATATTCCGTGAATGCCATTTCCAATTACTTAGAATAATTCCATTCAATATTAGTGAAATGCCACACATTCCGTTGCAAATTCGTGCATATATCACATAAAATGTCAATTAAAAAATCTAGATTAATTTGTAACACGAAGTAAAAAGTAGCGTTTGATCTTAACATACAATTATTTTTTTTCCGTTCCATGTTTGCATATATCACACTCAGATTTTTTGTGTATGTATTTTGAGTATTTTTTTTAATTTTATTGTACCGATGTAATGTTGGCTGTTTTAGAATAGAGAAACAGTAAGTGTGTGCCAATTATTTGCTTCTTATTGTTATTGTTTTCATAGTAGACGTTGTTTTCTCAGTCTCTATATTTGAATACGAATACAAATACTTTATTTCTCTAGAACTATAACAGTTACAGAGAGTATAATAACATAATACATTTACATTACTGCGCATGTGTGAAAAAAGAAATATAGATAAGTATTTACTTGGACGACTGACTTTTTTATTGATAATTTTGATAAATTTACATACTTTTTTTAAACTTCTAGGTTTGTAGATTATAATAATATTTCAAATTTGTGTGTGCTAAGTCTACTATCGTAAAATAGATATAATATTTCTTTCTTTCATTTAGTGAAGCTTAGCACGTAAAAATATAATGATATGCAATACCAGTACTACCAGAATAAAAAAAAATTGCATTTTCAATCATTTCTTAATATACCCGGCCATCTTCCTGTTTCAACAGGTAGCTGGTGACTAAATTCACAAAAAGGTATATAACATACTAAATGGGAGCAATGATAAATATCTTTCAAAATATAAAACTGATTTAAATATTCGGTAGCAGAGACTTTTGGGGGAATTCTCAATAAATGAAAAAAATGTTTGCTTGAACTAATCAATAAGACGACTTAATGCTTTCGCATATCCATTTATCGGCGTTTTGTGAAATCCAAACATTTGAAAACCCACAGTGATCAGCAGTCTTTTAAAAAATCAGACAGAAGGTGATTCATGCAGGTAAAAAGCCAACCAAGTTCATCAATACAATTACATACCACATAGCCAGACTAAGTTTCCCATTTAGTCGTTGCAATTTTGAGATAAAAAATATATGGTTTATGTATGAAATTCGCAGTCTGCAAGAGTTATTGTCTTGATTTAGTGGACTTAAGTGGGAGATGACTGCATAGTTTTCTAAATACTGCTCCATCGGACCAAATTGATACAGAGAAAATAACGAAAGCATAGAAGGGTCTGAAAAATTCCCAACGATGCTAGACAGTCAAATTTGCGAAGCAAATTTTTTGTCGTTTCCTCCGACGGACTCGAACTTGTACCGCTGTGATATCTATGGTTACACCGCCTGTGCAAAGTTCAGTGCCCTAGACCACTCATCCACAAAAGACAATTGGTACAAATATACATGGTACACATGTAATACAGTATTAATCATTTTTGTACGATTTAATGTGAAAAATTGAAAAATGATAAATTCTCGAGGTCGTAAGCTCGTTTTTTTTCTTGGTGATAAAAAAACAGAAATACAAAGTAAGTTATTTTACCCTTAAGTTACAATTATCAGTTAGTATTTGTATAGATAACTTCTGGTGTTGTTGTTCTAAAACTAGTTAATCTCGGCACGAATTATTTCTAGGCACGTTAATAAAACGTCCGATTGACATGAGAAAAAAATATATATACTTATATCATTGTCTGGGGTCGTAGTGCCCTTTTATCATTATCGAACATGGTGAACCCTAGAAACTATATTTGCAATATTGTTATGCAGAAAACGTGTGAACAGTGCAACAAATAGATTTTAGTTCTGTGTTTCTACTGTCCATACTGATATATGTATCAGTATATTCATATACATATTTTAGTATAAGTATGTCCAGGATATCATTTTCTTTCCGTTCAACTGCATGTGTAGGTTTAAAAACGGTAATTTGATATTTTTCTTTAAAATATTTAGCTGAGTTTTTGGTAGGCAGATCATTGTACCAAGGTACATCATTCTTTCTACATTCGAAGTAAAAGACGCGAAAATCTATTTTATTACTTTTAAATTTTATATTTTCTTTACATCATGCAGCTAGCGCTACCACTACATGTATATAGGCCACATAAAGTCTGTGTATAAAAGTCACTAGACTCCACAATTTAAACAAAAAGTTATTGTTACCTTTGCTAAAAATAATACTTTTAAGAGTATTGCGAATTCCGTATTGTAAATTAAAAAAAAAGACTATCCTTTGAGGCATTTTGAGTAAAGTGAATATATATTTGACACATTTCTATGTCATATAACATCTTCTTTACCAACTACCCAAAATACGTTAAAATATGTCAAAAACTGACCTATTGATATGAATTCAAACCGGGCATCTATACGGGGCCAATATGAAAAAAAAGAGGACCAATATGGATCAAAGCAGGGCCAATACGGCATTATAACTTCCGGTCGTTTGACACCGCCATTTTGAATTAGAGTTGGATTTAATGAACTTTGATCACCAGGACTAAAAGCTGCAGAAACACAAAAAAAAATCTTCCATTATATACAAAAAGGATATTTAAGCTTGGTTAATGCAAATAAACCTACATGTTCTTGGTAAAACACGAAATTAACTGTTCGACAAATCAACCAGTTGAGTTGGTTAATAAAATTGTCAATAAATATGTAATTTCATATTGGCCCTGTTATAGGGTTCGGTCAATCATATTCGCATCGACAGCCGTATTGGCCCTCGGCGGTGTCTCGGGACCAAGACGACCGCCTCAACCATATGACAGATCTTAAATCTATAAGAGGGCCAATACGAAACTACATATTTATTAACATATAATATTAGAACGAATTCCACTCATTATGGCTCAGCTATGAACCCAGTGAAGGCGTTCCCGGATTTTTTCAGGTACAATTTGTTAAGCCTTTCCGCTAATGAATATGTATGACGCCTATTAGTAATCATAATAATATAAATACAAAAGAAAATGTATTTTAATTAACATATGTTTTAACAATCTAATAATTCATTTCGCAACTCTATGCATGTTTTTTATACAACGGAATGTAGCCCTCGGGGCAGAACGCTTCTCCGTCGTCCGTACATCATTAACATTATATGTCAAAAATACAAGCTCTCTTAATAAATTATCTTCTGTCAACGATCTGACGAAACTTGTAGTTTTATCGTGTTTAGCTTTAGTCAATATGGACACAAAAGGAGTAGAAAGTAACAATGAAAATAATCAATTTCACGTGAAAAGATGGAAAAGGTGCTAAATGCAAATAAAAAAGACGGAGAATTACGTGTAGTGGAATGAAGTAATGTCATCGTGTTGCTATAATTGTCGATTCCAATGTTATAGGACTATAATATGTACTAAGAACCATGGTTAGAATTAGTGGACTGACTAGAAAAATTACTAAAAAAATCAAATGGATTTTTGTATTGGTGATTACACTTGTTCCTTTTATCTTAATCTTATCAGGTAGGTATTGTTTTATTATCTTACTGATTGGTTAAAATTAATTACGATTAATTAATAATTTGCATTACGTATGTTTTTTTTTTAAATTAAGTTACGTTGTACAACATTTCAAGGGCTTTCTCTTATTTGTTGTTTTAGAGTTCTGCAATAACCGAATATCGTAAAAAGACAGTTTGAATAATCCAAATTAAACTAATCTAAAAAATTCCAGTTTTTGTCTGTTCCAATAGATGTAGACGAAACTGCTGAAAAATAATTTTGGAGTTAAATGGGATTTGGAACAAACCTGCTTAATCTTACTTTCCATGTAGACGTGATATTATGCTTTACCACATAGTAACTTATTTTATGAAAACGATACCATAATGAAATATGATTATATATGTAATGAGGTCGTGTACTCTATGTTATGGATTAATTTGGTCGTTATTTTTTTCGTGGTATGTCGTACATGTGTATAGCATCCACTAATCCCTGATTTCAGTTTCTGAGGTATTTCCCATGTTACTATGATACTGAGGCTGGGTTGCTGACCCAACGCACAATCTTTAATTTGTTTGATCGGCTAATAACAAATTACTTCTACCCAGATCTTTTGTTTAGATTTACTTCCATAGCCTTTGACTTTCCCCAAGCTACTCAAAAGACATTTGGGTATTTAACACACAATGGATCAATGGATAAAAATATAACTAATGGTAGTATAGCAAGACATAGCAAGACATAACTTAGCCATTTTAACGTGCAGCTAGACATACATATATTTCAGTGACTGAAAGGGTTTGTCCCCTATAAGAATTTGTTTGTTTGTTTGTTGGGGTTTAACGTCCGAGCAGCAATATTTCAGCTATATTCAGACGATGAACATGAAATTGATGATAAAATGAACATGAAATGATGATGAAATGAAAAAGCGATGGGACACAAGGACAATGGGGTCGACAAATTTTGATTGCGACTGGAAATAGGGAGAGATGGGTAGGGTCGGGCAATTTAGCCTCCTGTGGCGGAGCCCTATGGTTCCTACTCCGGGAGAATACCACAGTAGGGTTCTTTAACGTTTGAGGAACGAGGCATCTTTCCCAACACGGTGCACCACTATGGTTTGCGGTCAGGTTTTCCGTATTATAGCCTGACAACCCCAGCATGTAACACACCAGGGGTACCCCATTTCACCACCTGGGGCACACATCCCAGTTGCTCTGTGGGCAGAGCGCCCTAGCCCCCGGCTAGGGTTCTGAGCACTATTTAGTCGCCTTTTACGACAAGCTTAGCGCTGCTGCAGGCCTATTCTTTTAACACCCGGACCTGCACGGAGAGAACCCTATAAGAAAGGATCTCGAATAATGAATAAAAATTCCCCTATTCAAATAAAAATTATGTGAATTAATTCGTAGTAATATGTCATCATAAATAAGGTACATGCTGAACATATCCCGCGTTTACGACACTTAATTGTTCATTTTGATTATGTTAAGTGAATCATGGTTTATGTTTCAGTATGACCTCTGGAACATCTGGAACAATGTCAGTTGTTCTATAATTCGTGTATTGTTTCTCATTTTTGAGCTCAAATTTTGAAGTTTACATTTTCATGTTTGGTACGGCATAGGTATAAATTTTGTCGAAATCCTGTTTCATAAAATCAAAGATAGCATCTTAGTTAAGTTTACTTTTTAAATTTTTTTTTGGTGCGGCTTCATGATGAATTCTTGATTTTTGTACTTATAAAAAAACATAGGTGTATCATCTTTGTACAACACAAACAGTTCAGAGGGAGAGTGTGTGATAAAAAGTAAATACCTTAACTGTCTAGGTCAAATGTCAATAAATATATATTAAGGTCAAACTATAAGAAGATATTCCGATTGAACTTGGCTTTTTTATCAATGATTTTAGACAGTTACATTTTTGATGTCCTGTTTTCTACAAAAACAACCATAATAAACGTACACAAAAATACGTGTTCGTAGGAGTAACAAACCAGTAAACAAGGAAAAGTCGTGACTATAAAGCTGAACGGTATATTTTACAGCACATCAAATAGAAGATAATTATAGCCATGTTTTTTTTTGTATGGGTAAAGGTAGAAAAATGGTAATTCAATCGATTTGACTACAATACAGATGATAAACAAAATTCCTGAATAGCATAGACTCACTGCTTAAAATGTTGATATCTTCCCATGGGAACAGCATTTTTCTGTATAGTCGCATGTAAAAGATATTTTAGCAAACGTTTGTATAAGGATAAGCGTACTGAACAAATCTTTACTGAATGGAGCAAGAACACTTGTTCATTTTAATTATCTAGCATATTCTTGAGTTTTTACTGGGTAGCTCAAGTGAGTGTGAAGGACTCTTTTTAATGCACAATATTGAGGATTGCTTGTGTTATTATCAAAGTCTATCCTATCAAATACGTGTCGAAGATCAATTTAGTTCCCAGAAATATCTTCACACTTTTGATAAAATGTCACAAAAATTTGCATTATCTTGATTTGATGTATTGTTATAATCCATTACAAACGCAAGACTTTTCACTCCACAAAACTTGTAATGGTACATTTGAGAGAAATTTGTATCTACCAGATTAACATATACTACAATACGTTTACTATGTGACTTTTTCTAAATAGCCAGCACTCCACAGTTTAGTTTAGTTTCACACTTTTGGCTAGGGATGAAAAATGACATAAATGGAAACCGGTGGTTGCTATAGTGATTAAAAATGAAGAATCTATTGTTGATAAAACATTTTCTGAAAAAAGGGGACTTTTAAAAGTATTTTGCAATGTTTTATATATTTTCAATGTTGAAGGGGCTTTTTTTCAATGACAATTTGACTTCATTGTGAAAGTGAAAGTAAGTCAATTTTTTACAATGCTAAATTTAATAAGTGGATTACAAAGTGAAATAGCTCCAAATCTAACCGGCGATGCCCATATGAGGAAGGGGTTTTTGAAGGGAAAAGTTTGAACAGTTTCAGGGATTGAAATAAAAATTTCAGATATTTTGCGGGAAATTTGATATTTTTAAACCTGATTTTATGAACTTTTTTGCAAATTTTCGCATATTTTTGCATGGTTTCTATGGTAATCCTATATGCTGTGGGTAATTTTTTCCCAGAAAATTTTTACTGCATCCTGATGACCTTGGCTTGAGCTATTTCTAGACATATAGATTTACAGATGCTTGACAATTTTTTAAAGTGATAAATGTTACAAAGCATCAGATTACAAGACCAAAATTAGGCAGTTCTACAATACTGTGGAGTGCTGGCTATGTGACTTTTTCTAAATCACACAAGCAGACCAATTTGAACGAGACTCGTTTGTACTATACATCGACCAGATGGATTGAGCTTTATTGTTTTATTGCAATGTATCATGTGTCAATGATATTTTAATACTATAAACCTCGAATATTAGCACAGGTATTGCCACTGGATTGAAACAGTTCTCTATATAGTAATATTTTTTTCTTTTCCAATCTTTACCCTGTTTGTAAAATAAAATAGAAAAGTTCAATAGTCAAAGAAGCAGAACATTTCCGACATTGTTCCAGTTCGCTGCATTGATATTGATTCCGTAAATCTTATTTCTATTGGAACGGTCGAATGTAACGAAAGTATGTCGATATATTCAGCTGTTGTAATTCATTAAAGATCTGCAAAGTTAAACCTAAAGTCGCTTCAGCATCAACATACAGAACAAATTTACTATTTGGCTGTTATCAATACCTTTTGCATTAAATAAAACCTCTGACTTTCTGATATGTTAAAAGATGTGAAGATGTTAACTTTTTACCTTTGGAAAATTATTTTTTGTATATGTAAAGTTTTCCAATAGACCTTTTCGTGCTAATTTTGTGAACAGACCCAATACTTCAGCGAGGTAGGTGCAACACTTTCCCGTAAAAAAATGGAAACCTGTTAGAGGTTCGACAAGGATATGTATCATTTACCTCGTAGAAGTAACAAACTGAGCCTGCTCACAAAATAAGCACCAAAGGGTATATCGATAAATATGTCTATTACAAGACAAAAACAATCGTATAAAGGTCTGGTTTCATCAGACAGGTTGATTACTTTATTCAAAAATATGTATCAATTACAAAGTACAAGTATTTCGTTATTACTTTACAACTGGAAGTATCCAACAATAGAAATTCTTCAGTTGTTTACGTAAAATTATTATTATCTCAAACAAGTCATTAATAACATCTGTCACGATGTCATGTTAAATTTGAGAATTAATGTAAATGTATGAAGAACATAATTACACAGAGAAAATGCTGTGAAATACCATAATTTTAACGAACTTGTCCGAATAATAATGAGAGGAATCTCAATAAATCAAGACCATAATCGCTGTTTACAGTTGAGAGTTTTCATGGAATGTAGATGTTTGCAAATGTTGAAGAGACATGTAATGAACACAACAGAAATTATTCTGAAGAAAAACAAAACAAAACAAAACAAAAAAAAAATGTTCAACGACAAACTTTCTATACGAAAGCTTAATTATTCTTCTAAAATCATCGACCATTTGACATACTACCTACTAAAATTTAGAAAATATCAAGACTATTCGCATATTCAAAGATTTACCTAGTCACATCCGTTCATTACGGTACTCTGAAAGCGTTTTCAAATAAGAGCTACTTTAAAAAATTCCTGTAGATGTATGTGGCTTACTTATCCTTTTCAGGAATCCAAGGATATATAGGATTAGTTCTATCAAGTTTTGAACTTCTCAGTCTTGCCTACGACAAAAATTTTCGAGATTTAAGAGATTCGTAAATCATTTTATCGGTTTAATATTGCGTTTCAGTTCTCACGATCGCTTTAGAAGGGAAACAAAAGTCAAGACGAGTGACATCCCTCACAATAATGAATGCCAAAGCACGCAATAAAGGATATATTTAAAATAGATCGTTCATAAGTATCTTCCCCTCAGGGATCTTAATGTCATATCTGCTCCGTGTGTACTAAATAAAAACAACGTCGAAATAATTCCTAGATTTTATGGGTGTCAGACTGTATAGTTGTTTTTTTTATTCCATGTATTTCTCAAGCAGTCTGTGTCTTAAATCCTATCTGTTTGAACGTTGATGTTCTTCTAAAATTTAAATTTTTGTATCCTATTATATTTGATTTTGAACATGGGGTATTTTTGAATCAGTTCCTTAAGCATCTCTCAATTTTGGTGCTCTTGTAAGCATTGTAAGAAACTGTATGTACATGTAGATTCAGGTAAGCAATTTACTCAGTGAGGAAATATATTTTTAAATGCTAAGCAACTGGCCTGCACGTATAACCATCTAAGTTTTGTAAAAGAGTAAATTGCCAGATTAATTAAATATTAGAAAGATGCAATTCAATTTGATTCCAGTCCAAATTTACCAAGAATTGATTAATGTTCAAAGCGTTATTTTGTATATGTTATTTCAATTACGATCTGTTTGCAAGTACGGTTGCATATTTTTGTGTCAAATTTAAAAACAAAATTTTACAAAGATGAATCCATTTTACTTTCAAATTGTTAAAAATATTACTATCAATCAAATTTAATGACTTATCATATCCGTTTCACATAAATGAATGTATTTAAGTCAAATCATGCATAAAAATATTTACTACGACTCAAGTCTTAAAACTCTACCATTCAGTAAAATAGAGACTTTTAGACGAACAAGGACCAGAAAGAAACAAATGAAGACCAATGCTCTATCTATCTGTGCACAGAAAACATATGGTGTAAATATTTCGATTATTTTTTAATTAGTATTTCCTTTGCCTTTTTAGCAGAAAGTATTCGGAGGCATATGACTGAATAAAAATGTGTACCCATATCCTATTTTAGAAAATCAGACCGTTAAATAATCCACGACAGATGTGATTCATAAATGCATAAATCTTTTTTATGGTCATTTAACACAAAGAACTAATTCATCTGTTTGCGATCTTTATCAACATTGACTTAGTATGGTTATAATATACACATTTGCTATTTGAATTCATTTCACACTTATTATGGTCTAACTCATTTTCTTAACGTTTAAATGCAGCGTACAGCCATACGCGTTTTTGTTCTGCTGTAGTGCACATCTAGAGGGGTCAACGCAGGTGGAACAATTCAAGGTGTCAAGAAGTAATGATATTTCACACAAGTCAGATTTTATTGCTCGGTACAAACTTGTATTTTATTGTCGGCATCTCTTCGTTTCATTGATACATGTACATGTATCGTATCATTGCATGTAGATTCACTAAGGTCACCATATCAATAAAATTGTCACAGCAAATTATGTGCGAAAACAGAACATTAAATGGGTAATGTATCTCATAAAAGATTATTGAACGGCTTTTATGATCACGAACATGGAATCTAAAAACAAACCAAAGTACAAACAGATTTAAAGTTGGATGTTAAAGAAAGGCTATTATTTTGTTGAAAACAAATATACATCTTGCCTTTCCATAGAGAGTTGTTTTTTTTTCAATACTTTTACAGGTTTTAGGTGTTTTTTTATTATTACAATAGCATTAGCAATTCCACATCTGGCCGTTATTTTTTTACATATTTCTTGTGTAAGAAAGAACATGGAAAACTTCAATATATTAGCACAATTCAATTGATCCCGTTACGAGACATTCTACTTCAGTAATGAGCGTACGACTAGAGTACATGTATTTGTACTATCAGAACCACTCAGCCATTACCAATATATACTTAAGATGGACAATCTCCTCCACAGACCCATAACCACTGCATCACCCTGTTAGCTTATAGGTTCTGCTTTTATTCACAGGGCTTAAGCAATATTAATTAGAAACATGGAAAGCTGTTTCTAAAGTACCGTGAACCACGCTCAATAAATTGGAATAATAAGTTTAAAATCTTATCGATGGCGTGTAAGAGTACGCAAGAAAATGGATAAATCGAGATCAAGAAGACACTGATTCACTGTCAGAGTGGGTAAAGGCTGTGAGGTCTTTAATTTTGAAACGTATGAACGTTTTAAGTAGGTCAAAAACATTGTTTGCTGTATATGACAAATATTTTGTAGTACCAGCAGACAAAGCCCAAAACAACATTGTTTTTTGTCTGCAAAACGTATTATATCACATGTTTATCATTAGAGGTAAACGTAGAAAATAATAGCAGTAATAAGACCTATACTGCTACCATAGTTTCCAAAAAAGTGATAGTGGAAAACCATAAATCTGTGTAATCCTCATTTGGTTTCTCTACTAAGGACAATGGTTGTGATCTACCGTCTATGTACTGGATTAAACTCCACAAAAATCCATACGAACAATGCTAAATAGCTGGTTCTGCAAAATGTACCACTAAACCTCTTCTAAAACTTTTAACTTCTATATTCACAGCTGTGAAGGTGGGTCTCCAGTCCTACCACGACACTTGTTACTCCCGTAGTGGTATAAATTCAATGTGGATCCTGAAAAAGCTCTTCTGGAAACCCTCAATTCAAGTTTATTATCAGAATACAATAGCCTTAAAACCTATGATTTTTCAACTCTTTATACTTCGGTTCCCTATATTCAGTTAAAATTCCGACTCAAAAATATTCGTCGTTGTTACTTCGAAAAAGTTGGTACACCTAGATACAAATATGTAGTTCTTGATTCCTCGTTCTTTGTAAAAAAAAAAAACAATTCCAAATCATCTTCCAGATATACCGAAGAAGATGCTTTCAAAATGTTGGATTTTTTTATCGACAGCATATTTGTCCAATGTGGTGGACGCGTTTTTCAACAAACGGTCGGCAGTCCAATGGGAACAAGTTGTGATCCTCTAATTGCTGCTGTATTCCTTCACTCACATGAGACTGACTATATAGCTGATCTGATCTGAAGGTGGAGACATCGTTTAGCTAGATCCTTTAATGTCAGTTTCCGCTTTATAGGTGTATTATTGTTAAACAATCCTAGTATCGGAGATTTTATACATGGCATCTTGAAAGAACCCAGAGAACTTGAGATAAAAGATACAACAGACACTATGAAGTCAGCCTCATATTAAGACTTACACCTAGAGATCGACGGTAAAGAAAAACTACTGACAATAATCTACGACAAAAGCGATAACTTTTCATTTCATATTGTTAACTGCACTTTCATTTGTGGCAACATCCCTTCAGTACCCGCGTTTCATATCACAACTCAAACGTCTTATGCCAGAGCTTGTCGTAACTATGCAGACTTTTTGTATCGCGCTAGACATCCTACAATTAGGCTTCTGGAACAGGTTTATGTTACTACAAGATTGAAGTCACCACTACAGAAGTTTTATTGTCGGCATCATGAACTCATGGGTCGTTATTGGGGTATCCATCTGCACCATGAAAATTTATTTATTAAACGTGTCATAGTTTTCCTTTCTTTTTTTTGTCTATCCTAGACTTGACTTTTTATGGGCAACTCAGAAAAGCAGAGGACGCTCCTTCCTCCTACCGGTGCACCTGGTCCATGCTCCCAGTTTTTAGTGTAGTCCGAGTTGCTCATAGTCTCTTTGTATGTATTATTTTGGTTAATTTATGTTCTTTGTTGTGCGTGTCTGTTTTCCATGTCTGGTTTTTGTCTCTGGATTACATTCTTTTGATTTCCGCTATAATCTTGGTTCTCTTGATTACTCTTGCATTAAGGGGCGGGTTCAGTTCTGAGTGTAGCCAAGGTGTTGAGATTTTAAAAAGCGAATTGAGATTAAAAAATTATTTCCTTGTCTATTTTTCGCCTGATATTGATCAAGTCACGGTCCATTATAGTTCTTTCCTTTAGCTAAAAATTAACTATATCACTACAAATCAAGAAAAAACAATCAGCCACAATTTTTGGCACGAGTCCAGTCGTAGAAATCATTATTTCAGAAACCGAATAAAAAAATCTGGATAGATTCTTCCCACAGTGCATATGAAGTTTTTCTTCTCTTGTGCTTTGTATTGCTGGACATGTGATCATTGTCTGCATGTAATTATGTACTTTCTTACCTTTGACTTGACTTTAACCATAGACCCATCAAATAATATACCTGTCAATAATATTAAACACCCAAACCAGAACTCATCATCAGAGTAACCAATAATAAAACCAAACTATAAAAGGCAGGTGATTTCTTGTTTTGTTTGGTCAATGTCAGGTGTGCCATGTGGACCTAAAGTGGGTTGTGTTCAGAATAGACTTTTTTACATTTAAATATGGGAAAAAACTTACTGTATATAATAGAAAAACGTAATATATACTGTTAATGAATTAAATAATGATTTTTTTTTATTATGAAGAAATAAAACATTACGTGTTAAAGCAACATAAATGATGTAATTTGATATATGACTATTTCATTTATAAAATATTTCGTTCCATGTTTGCCATGCAAATATCATTATTTTAACCACCCTGAATAACTCAATTGCGTTAACAAAGATAAATGATCTATCATTGTTGCCGAGGCGAGTCGTTATTTCCTAGATTGTATAAACATCGGATTTTCAAATTTAGTATAGGCCTTTTTTGCCTCTTCTGGAATTGTTCTACAACGAAATACATCCTGACAGATCATTTCATATTCAAATGAATGTATGTTCCCAATCCCTCCTTGAATTTAACAGTTATTCATGACAACAAATCTTTAAAAAAAGTTAATGTACTGTATTCATAGAACACAAATTAATTGGTACTTTGTTTTGTAGGAGGTGTAACCATTTATGATTCGTCTAAAACTGAAAGCGGAAGTGGATTCCGAAGCTTTGTGAGTTTGTTATAAGTACAGTAGGTCATAATGGTTAATGTCAAGTTTGCTCGGAAACTGTGTGACAAAAGTTCAATGTATAGAAAATCAATTTTGAAAAATACACATTTTCAAAAAAGATGAAAAATATTATTAGTTAGCATCATTTGTTCCTGTCTGGTGTCACTAGGTCATTACATGCAGAAAGCACGAAATTAATCTTAGTAATGGACGAGGGAAATAATTTGTAACGCACTGAGATTTAAAAAAAAATCGTCAAAAAGTTGCAGTAGGTCATGGGTATTATCAATGATGTATGCATATTTTTAAATGCAAAAAAAAAGAGAAATCATTTAACCACATCTCTATGAAAATCAATGGCACCGTTTGAATCCATACTTTCGCAAAGTCGAAAACATATCTGTCCCTCATCCGAAATCATGCAAAGCAAGAATATTTAACCGCTTTATTGTACATTGCACGTGGTTTAAATGACTCAATTCCTAGAAACATGCATGTTTTGTCTTTGAATTTTATAAGTTACTTTGTATTTTGGAAAAAAAATGATAAAACTTAATGGCAATAAATGATATTTTTATCAAACTTTGTTTCAGGTTTCATCCTCTCATGTAAAAGCTCGTTTTAAAGAACGGAACCAAAGAGTAAGTGAAGGATGTAGAACACTTAAACAATACTACATCGCACAGAATTCTGAGGCAGCTGTAAAAGAGCATCTCGTTATTGATAGGAAGAAAAATATTGTGTATTGTGCTATCGAAAAAATCGGTTGTACTTTTTGGAAGAGAATATTTCAGATCCTAAGTGGATGGAGGAATGTATCCGATCCATTTAGTATCAAGGGTATCCATGCGTATGAAGGATACCAAACTGCTAAGCGGTTGCCATTCGATAAAATCCATCAAATTTTAAGAGTGTCAAAAAAATTTATGTTTGTTCGTGAACCGTTTGAAAGACTTGTTTCTGGTTATGCGGATAAATTGTATTCTCCAAATGCGGCGTACTGGAATTTCATTGGTCGATACATAGTGACAAATTTCCGCGAGAAACCAACGAACTTGAGTTTAGAGTGTGGTCATGATGTAACTTTTGAAGAGTTTGTAAAATATTTCATATACTCACAAAACACAAATGAGCACAGAGATGCCCATTTTGTACCTAGTTTCGAGCATTGTCGACCATGTGAAATAGATTATGACTACATTGGGAAAATGGAAACGTTCAAAGAAGATACTTTCCAGATAATTAAAGAGTTAAACTTGGACAATGTTGTTCATTTCAGTGATTTCCAAAACGAGACTGACGTTGATGCAATTATTGATACTGTTGACTATGTGTATTCTATGAAACGTGCTGTTGAGCGGTGTATGACGTTGCCAATGGCATTATTTCGTGCATTTAAGAAGTTACAAATTCGGGGAATAATTAGTAAATATATCGAATTTCCATATGATATTACTAAACAGGAAGAAATATCTCCAATGGAATTCAAGCAATTTCTGTTAGACGCTCATAGTAGATCTGGCGATCCGAAAGAAAGAAAGAAAAACAGAGAGGAGGCCTTTTTGGAAGCTTACAGTAGGGTGTCGCCTTTACTTCTGGATAGACTCAAACATGCCCTCTTGATAGATACGGTTTTGTTCGGGTACGAAGAATTGCCACAAAAAATTAAAGCTTTAGGAAACAAGACTCCATACAATGAAAATTTTAGATATTTCATGATGTAATAATGTGACTTTTTAACTGAAGTGTTTTGGTTTTTTTTTTATCTAATTGTCTCTATTAAGTTGTATTAATGTTTGATTTTGCCTTTAAGAACGACAAAAGAACCAGAAACAAAAACCAAAAATAAAAAACAAAAACAAAAACAAAAATGGAAAGAAGGAAAGGGAATACGAAGTTGATTTGTTTCTAATCTTGTTCATAACCTATAAAAATGTGCTTCAGCTGCACATTACTTTAACAAAAGGGGCGGTGTTGAACGTGTAAATTAAGAAAGAGATGTAGACGATCAGTTTATGATATCCCTGCGTACAAGAGAACACAAAATCCTTATATCTCCAAGAAAAACGTCGTCCAAATGCAAGGAGACCACAATCCACAATTACTAGAAATCAAACATTGTTCTTCTTGTACTATGACTTTGGTATACAGTAATTGTACATAACAATTTTCATGGTTCATCCCGACATAATTGAATATACATGTACATGCACAAAGGTGTTACACTGTACGTGGGTTCCTGTTAGTTTACATCTATTTCCCAATTTGTCAATGTACTTAAAACAAGGATATTGTTTTACAATGACAACTTGACATTTTAATTACAAGATTTATTTACTTGTTTGATACCTCATCTAATTGTCTCCACGTTCATATTATATAAATAACTGTTAAACCATTCTTTCATTGTTATATTCTTACTTATAATAGACTGCTATTATTGTAGACGTAAAAATTTTAGATAGAGCTGGGACTTTCATCCACGTTGAATTACAGTGTATATAGAGAACATAGATGGTCTCCAATCACCCGATGAACTTCATACACGGAACATTTAGTCTCAGTCAGTTTCGTTATTTCCAAACAGTTAGATAGGTCACTGCAGATAACTTTAAATAAAGCTATATTGAGACACTTAAACAAGCAAATCCAACAATTTTCTCTCTACCAAAGACGATGATTGTGATTAACTGTTTATGTATTGGATTCTTTAACTCCACAAACAGTACCACCAAACTTCTTTCAAAACATTGAACTTCTATACTCACAGCTGTCAACGAGGGTCTCAAGTCCTACCACAACATTTGTTACTCCCGTAGTGGTATTAATTCAATGTAGATTCTAAAAAATTCAAAAGATCTTCTGGAACCCCTCAATTCAAGATTATTATCAGAATATAATAGCCTTTAAATCTATGATTTTTCAACACCTTATACCTCTATTCCCCATACTCAGTTACAGTCCCGACTTTAAAACAGTATACAGTACCAAAAAATATGGTACTTATAGATGGAAATATATAGTTCTTGGTAGAGATTCCTCATACTTTGTAAAAAATAATTCCAAATGATCTTCCAAATATCCTTCTCTCTTATGTGACTGACTTTATAGCTGATCTAATCCGAAAGAAAGAATATCGTTTAGCTAGATCCTTTAATCTCAGTTTTCGATATAAAGATGACGTATTATCCTTAAACAATCCTAGTTTCGGGGGTTTGATACATTGCATCTACCCAAAAGAACTTGAGATATACGATACTACAGACACTGTGAAGTCAGTCTCATATCTTGACCTACACTTAGAGATCGATGGTAAAGGAAAACTATTGACAATAATCTACGACAAATGTGGTAACTTTTCATTCAGAATTGTCAACTTTCCTTTATCTATGGCAATATCCCTTCAGCACCTGTGTATGGAGTTTTCATATCACAACTCATACGTTATGCCAGAGCTTTCCGTAACTACGCAGACTTTGTATTTCTCGCTAGACTTCTTACAATTAGGCTTCTGGAACAGGGTTATGTTGCTATAAGATTGAAGTCACCACTACAGAAATTTTATGGTCGTCTTCATGAACTCATGGATCGTTACGTAGGACTAAAACTTGTGCAAATCATCATTATGATAAAATCTGAGGAATCAGACCATCACAACAGAGAACAAATGTAAACAACAGTCAGACTTATAGCGGGCAAGATCTGTTCGTGTAAATATCTTTTATATCGTTTTGAATCAAAACAGGAGCTTTCAAAGTAAGGTAGATTTGAGCCTGGTAAATACCATAGCTAAAGCCGAAAAGATTGCAAAATCTGATATACAGTAAACTTAGAGTAACAAAATGAAGAAGTCAAAACCAGAATAAAAGTATAAGCATGAAAGACCATTAAATGGTTCACGCTTAGCCCACTTCTAAGTTCTTACCTCAATCAAATCAACTGAAAAACGAGACCCATACATGTCTGGACCTGCATCACTCTGTGAGTGTTAACATTATGCACTAATATAGCATACTAATATTATACTACTGAAACAAAATGGTTCAAAAAGTTCAACATGCTGAAAACGTAGGAATATATTAATCATTTTTTCCATAATAGGATATTCACATTTTAAATAATTATGTATAAAGACACATAGCAAAGTTTGAATAATATTGATTGGATACTTCTTAAGAGCTATTCTTTATAAGGATCCAAATGGGTGTTCTGGGCTCTATGACAGATTTTCCCGAAAGTTCGTCAGCAGAAATTGTATTCAATATGAAGTCTAACTAGAACTAAAATTTGCAAATTTGTTAAATCATTTCATAATTGTCCACAATCGTCGATAGAGTGCTTAAAAATCATTGAAAGAGTAATCAAGGGAACAAAGGTTATAGCGGTAATCAGATGGATACACCATAACGATCCACGAGTTCATGATGACGACCATAAAACTTCTGTAGGGATGACTTCAATCTTGTAGCAACATAACCCTGTTCCAGAAGCCTATTTGTTAGAGTTCTAGCGAGATACAAAAAGTCTGCGTAGTTTCGGCAAGCTCTGGCATAACGTATGAGTTGTGATATGAACACTCGGTACGCAGGTGCTGAAGGGATGTTGCCACAGATGAAAGGAAATTCTGAATGAAATGTCATCACGTTTGTCGTAAAGTTTGGTCACTAGTTTTTCTTCCTTTACCATTGATTTCTAAGTGGAGGTCAAGATATGAGGCTGACCTTACAGTGTCTGTAATATCCTCTATCTCAAGTGTTCTTTGGGGTAGATGCGATGTATCAAATCCCCGAAACTAGGATTGTTTAAAGATAATACGTCATCTATGTAGCGGAAACTGAGATTAAAGGATCTAGCCAAACGATATTCTTTCTTTCGGATCAAATCAATTATAAAGTCAGCCTCGTAAGAGTGAAGGAATAGGTCAGCAAGTAAAGGAGCATGGAATGCCGACCGTTTGTTGAAAAACACGTCCACCACACTGGACAAATATGTTGTCGATTAAAAAATTTCAGCATTTTGTAAACATCTTCCTCTGTATATTTGGGAGATGGTTTGGAATTATTTCTTATAAAGTATGATGAATCTCTACCAAGAACTATATATTTGTACATAAGTGTACCATCTTTTTTGGAAAAACAACGATGTATAATGTTTTAAGTCGGGATTTTATTTGAGTATAGGGAATAGAAGTATACAGTGTTGAAAAATTATAGGTTTTAATGCTATTATATTCAGATAATAGTCTTGAACTGATTGTCTCCAAAAGATCTTTCGAAATTTGCAGGATCCACATTGAATTAATACCACTACGGGAGTAACAAGTGTTGTGGTAGGACTTCAGAACCTCTTTGACAGTTGTGAGTATAGACGTTAAAAGTTTTGAAAGAGGTTTAGTGGTATATTTTGCAGATCCAGCTATGAAATATTGTTTGTAGGGATTCTTGTGGAGTTTAGGAATCCAGTACATACAAGGTAAATCACAATCATCGTCCTTGGTAGAGAGACCAAAAGAGGATGGCACAGATTTATGGTTTTCCACAATCTCTTCTTTGGAAAGTGTGGTAGCAGTATAGGTCTTATCACTGCTATTATTTTCTACGTCTACCTCTGATAATAAACATTTGATGTAAATCGTTTTGCAGACAAAACAATGTTGTTTTAGGCTTTGTCTGCTGGGTACGACAACATATTTGTCATGTATAGTAGACAATGTTTTCGCTGCATCGGGGTCTTTGAAAACTGATGTAGCTTTGGCACTCATTGACCTACTTTAAACTTTCATGCGTTTCAAAATTAAAGACCTAACAGTCTTTAACCACTCTGACAGAGAATCAATGTCTTCTTGTTCTCGTTTTATCCATTTTCTTGCATTGTCCTTGACAGCATCCATAAGAACTTTTAAAGTTATAATTCCAATTTATGGAGCGTGGTTCACGGTACTTGGGATCTTTAGAAAGGATATTACGCAGAGATTGGTTTTCGATTATGGTTAAATCTCCCGTAACAACGTGACCAGAAGGACCATATTTGAATGGAGAGTTTTTGCAAGAACAGTCAGGTGGTTTAGCTTTGGAAGTCCTCAATCTCGAGGTTCTGCAATAGCCTTTTATAATTGAAAATTTTGGATGCAATGGGTGAAGTATAGGTATATGAAATAATTGGTATGGATTTGTCTGAAATATGGGGAAAATTTGTTGGTGACGTTTTTGTGATGGAGGATGTTAGCCAAATTAATTGCATCTATTAGACTATACCTTTGTTAACCAACGGTAATGGAAGAAATGATCGTTTTTCTTCATCTTGACTTTCCACACAAACTGGTTTGAAGAGTCTGTGGAAACCAATATCCAAAATGATGACAAGAAGTCTGTATAATGATGAGGTGGGGTCAGAAACAGGAGTGTCAAGACTTTGTTTTATAAAGGGAGTGTAGTAGAGTGAAAGGTATAGAATAAAGTTTGGTTCTAATGTTATGAAGTCCGAGAGGTTTTTGTATGAAAGGGAGGAGACCACCTATGGAGACATCATGTAACTTAGATGACGTATAGTGGCGATGGCCATGACTCCTTACCTGTCTTGGATTTTTGTCAAATAAATTCATCACATTTATGCTATTGTTATATTAGCTTGAAAGGTTTCCTAAACTTTTGATGTCATTGCATCCGTAAGGTATTGCAGTACCTAGTCAGCGTATCCAGTACTCCTCTCTTCCCTACGATAGTTTTTACTTAGAACGGGACTGTTCGTAGAATGTTATTTTTTTCTAAAATACGAACTTTCATAGAGAGGATTGAATGATCTTGTTGATTAAAGTGCTGATAAACTGTCGGGAATTTGGTGGTATTAATTTCCGAACGATGACCGCACATATAAAATGCACAATTTTTACCACAATTATTTGTCTATACGTTTTTTTCTACAAACCTGGTGGAAAAAATTACTGTGACAAATTGAAATTCCAGCCTTAAAATTGATGGTTTCATAACAAAGATATATCAAGTCATTTTGTGGAACAGTTTGGCATAATACAAACTCCCGAAACTAGGTCTATTTTAAAGACATTTTGTTAAAAATCCCAACAATAGATTTCCATTTTCCAATTAAAATACTATACATTTAATGTGTCTAAATAAATGTAGAAGTTTCAGATTACACAATGTATGTACTGTCTATAGATTACACTATGTATCTACAACATAAAGTGACAATAAGTTTTCTCCATAATACAAAATTCACCCATTCAATACAAATTTAAGTACTTTGAAAAGTTTAAATAGTATGGTTTCAACACTGTTTTAGTTACAATTACACAAATATGTACCACTACACATGTACTAGTCCTGTGGTGACATGAGTAAGACCATTTACTAGAACTGGGCAAAATAAAACAAACATCTTGAATTGTTTTTATTATTTTTATTTTTTTTAATAAAAATAAGTTATATGGATTTTAAGTTAACATAAATTGATGAATTAAAATGCAGCAACAGTTATGATTTCAGTGGTTGGCTCTTGAAACATGCCTCAAAATAACACTGTGTCACATTTATGTTTCAAAAGTTAGATAAATGTTTTTATCTAAGACTTCAGGTCATGAGTTAGATCCATTAAATGGAGAAAAATTGTACTAAAATGCTGTAACTATTTTTTACATTTTATTGTCAATGACCATTCACTAAAAATAAAAAAAAACAGAATTTTAGTATAATTTCTGTCCATTTAATGGATCAAACTCATGACCTCAAGTCCCTGTGATTATGAATTCTAGATTTCACAGTTTTTCAAATACCTTCTAAAATTATCTGCCACTTTACATGGAACAATGCAATTAAATAATAACGGTTTTTTTCTTTGCATTAGTATAACAAGAAGTCTATTGCACTGAGTTCATTGCAGATAAAACAATATTTTAAAATCAGAAATTACAATTAAATTATACAGTTTAATTGCCATTTATAAGGTATTAAAATGTCAATTTTATACTGGCATATTTGAGGTATTGATAAATAAAAAAGCAAACTCATTGTGTGTTCAGTAAAATAAAGAACATGTTAAAAACAAATCTATTCATGGATTCAATTCTAGGTTCAAATTTTAAAAAAAAATCCAGCCTAAATAAAAGTCTTGGCCAGTAATAGAAAAAAAAAGCATCTTTACCAATCATTTCAGGGGTTCCTTGTTATCTGGAAGCCTGTGCATGAATGTATGACTAAATTTTCAATAGGCAATTTCATCTTCCTTATTTCAAGAATCTGTACTGCTATAAATCATAATAGTAAAAAACATCTATAAACTGGTATGTGATTTATAAAAAAAGTTCTTGAAGTTTAAGTTAACAAAGGTTTCAGCTTTGTCAAAGTAATCCTAAAATAAAACAACAGATAACATGGGAATAACTTCTGATACAGGGTCGGATCCAGACATTTTGTAAAGAAAGGGGCCAGCCAAGATTCCTCAGACAAAAGGGGAGAGGATGCTAGACCATTATTTGCTGTTTTTTGTCAATATAACACATGAAAATGACAAATTTTCAAATAAAAAAATGGGTGTGCAGGGAGTTGGATCTGCCGCTGTGATACCACAATACACAAAGGAGATAGCTAATAAACATAGTGGACATCAAAAACATACATTTAAGTAAAACAATAAAAGCAAGTAAGTAAAATACACAAAAAAAAAGCAGCCAGAGGTTTGATGATATGTAAAATGTTAGCGATAAAGATATAATTTACTTTCTCCTTCCCTTTACAAGATTTACAGCTCTTCAAATAGTGTTAGTTTGTTTGTCATGTCAAGCAACTAAAATCTTAGAATACTTTCTAAGCTCCCTTGTCTGCTCAATCTTAACACATGTTAAACCTATTTAAAAGTATATGCATTATATGGGAAAATGACCCTCCAAACAAGTTTGTTTTTTTTCATAATGGTAAAGATTAAAAAACAAGAGGCTCCCAGGAGCCTGAATCGCCCACCTGGTTAAATTTTGCCTTTCAAAGGCAATAAATTTAACAAGAAGTCGTCCAACAATTTTGACTCAAGAAGTCTTTGGTAGGACTTATCATAAGGATCATTTCAACAATTGAAAGTTTCTTTCAACCTATCATAGTTTTCAAGATATTGACAGAAAACTGTTAAAAAAAAGTCATTTTTCCTCTTTCAAGGGCAATAACTCTTACAAGGAGTAAATCTGACAACTTTTATCCCTGAAGACTTTTGTAGTCCTAATAATAAGGATCATACAGCTATTGAAAGAATTCGGCTAAACCTAATGGTTTTGAAGATATATGCAAAAAACTACTGTCTGATCCCTATGTTCTATTTTTAGTAATGGTTGCCATGTTTTTTGACGAATCAAAAATCCCAACATCAGTTCTATGCAGGATACCACAAGGAACATTCATACCAAATTTGGTTTCAATTGGTTCAGTAGTATCAGAGGAGAAGATTTTTGAAAGAAATAATATTAAAAATAGCAAAAATCGTTGAACAAGGGCAATAACTCCAACATGGCTTAACACAGATTAAACCCAAAATTTGACAAGAAATAGATCTTATCATGCTAAACACTTTTATCTATGTCAGAATTTAGCTAAACCTTATGGTTTTGGAGATATAAGCAAAAATCTTTTGTCTGACCCCTATGTTCTATTTTTAATAATGACGGCCATATTTTTCGACGAATCAAAAATCCCCACATCAGTTCTAAGCAGGATACCCCAAGGAACATTTATACCAAGTTTGGTTCTAATCAGTCCAGTAGTTTCAGAGAGAAGTGTTTTGTATAATTGTTAACGACAACAATGGACGACGACAGACGCCAAGTGATTGCAATAGCTTACATGGCCTTTGGCCAGGTGAGCTAAATAAAAAAAAAAAAAAAAAAAAAGGCCTTCATAAAAAATCCTAGATTCCCATACAACATTTTTCAAAATAAGGGGAGGGTGAGCGAATTTTATTTTTTATTTGTTTATCAATTTAATTTAAAAAATGCTGTCAATTTAAAACAAACTGATCTACATTAGGGAAAAAAAATCAAAAATTCTTTTGGGGCGGGTAAAAAGATTGGTAGGGAGGAGCATGGGAATATAGGATATTTTTCATTTTGGTCTTACCAGTATCATTTATAACAACACAAAACACTGAGAATTCATATCCAATATAAATAACATTTTTGTTCTAAAAAATCTCATTTTATAAATCCTTTGTTCAGTTTACTATACATGAGCTATGGAAGTATAGTGATTCTCAGACTTTCAATTTTACAACCAGGAATAGTTTACTAGAGGGGATAGAGTCACCCTTCCCTTATTAAAATGACAATCACCTAATGAATTTCCTTTGGTAATTACCTAGACAATGGACAAAGAGATTTACGCCTTCTAACAGACTTAGAATAAAATACCTATAAAACGTCAGAAAGTTTCAATCTTCTCGTTAATTGTCAAGTCAACTATCTAAGACATTTCATCAGATATTGGTTATCAAGGGACGACCAACTATAATAACATAAGTTACATATATCACTTGCTGGAACATGGAATGCTTAAGGATACATGGTCACTTAAAAATTAAAATTCCAAAAATACATTTTCTCCATCAACTTTTAAAAACACTAGATGGGTCATCAAATAGATAGTGCCAAACCATGAAAAATGACCTCCACAAGAGTGCAGTGAATGGAATGTAAAAAATATTCATGCTTTACAATCCATCATTCCCAATGGTTTCTGGGTTGTCCATATTTGGAGTGTACTCCTGAATACCACCATCTTTCTGAAACTTGCGTTGGAAAGCAACCTGTAAAAAAAATATATCAAATATTTTATAATACATTTAATCATTATTTTACTCTTATTGTGGTCCTTGGCATAATCGTAGAAATACACATGTACATGTATATGGAACTTTTACAGCTTTTACAGCTTAACGTATAATAAAAAAACTCTGAAAGATTTGAACAAGTCCTACTTTATACTTATGACTTACTAATCAGTTTTATCCAAATGAGGTCAGAAATCAGGGAGAAAGTGATACTTGTTTTACCAAGAAAGTTTTGAAAATATGATGCTGAATTAAAGTTTGACAAGAATATATGATTTTTCTTGTTTGAAACATAATAAAATTTTATAACTATTAAACTTCATCATTTTAAGTAATCTAAAACAATTTGATCAAAGGAAGACAAGATATTTCTGAAAACTAGCATACACTAATAATGAATGGGACACATGGAATTATGTAAATAAAAATCATGAATTTGCATGCACTGTCATGCCAGGTATACTCCCATTCATACAGGAAGCTGATACCAGTGCTCAATATGATATGCCTCATCTTTATAAAGCCATAAAGCAAATTTGAAATCTATTCATCCACTGGAAGCTGAAATTATTCAACATAATTTGGACAGATGGAATGAAAGATAGACGAACAAGGTGATTACAAAATACCAATCACAGGGAGTAGGGTATAAAATTAAAATTATACCAATGAAATAAAGCATTATAAAGGCATAAGGTAATGCATCCATGTTGTAAAAACCATGCAAAACTAAAGCATCAGCACAGCATTTAAAACTATCATAAGAAAAAAGAACTCAACCAAACATGAATAAAGCAGGAAGTAAAACAGTACCTCAATATCAATGTAGTCTTGAATAGGACACCTTACTATAACGATCAGGGCGGGAGGGAGACGATGGCTCCTCATCATAGGCTAAAGGATATTCACGAGCCTTATCAGACTGTGTATGACTACGCAGGGCCATCTGATAAAAGAATCAATCACTCAAAGTCATGCAAAATTTCATGCACATTAGGTGAAAGATACTAGTGTAATCAATTTAAATTCAATCAATATTTTGGAGTGTTGTGCTTATATAGAACTAGTTTTGACTAATTGTAAATATATATAAACCAAGATTATTAAGCGAGAAAAGGCCTGGTGCCAAGTTATCTATTTTTAGCAAAAATAGATATCTATAATAAACATTAACCTTGAATGTGATAAAAATTGAAGATATAAAAATGGTTGAATCTGATTGGTGAACTAATTTAATCAATATGCTGGTAATTTTTTTCTGTCATCCTACTGGTTAATCTGTTATATTTATTACAATTGATAACATTGCAACTTGAGAACTGTTTACTTCATGATTAAAATGCAAATGATATTCCTAATCTGTTAGTCTGTTTTCCACAGAAATATTTTTATTTAATCATAAGAGTAAAGTTAAAGGCTTCATAATTTATCAAAACTGTATATCACTTAATACTGTATTGAATTTCCACAAAAATAATAAACTCGCCACAGGCTTGTTGATCAGTCTGTCAAACTTAAATACTTCAAGACATAATTTAGCAATATACTATTCTCATCCATCATGAAACCTACATTTACCATTGTACAGGAGGGGTTTCATGTAAGTATAGTGATATATACATATAGCACGGTGATTAGTAGGAGACAAAGGGTTCCAATGAGCTTACACCTTTTATGCCATGGCCAAAAGCATTTATATTAGTCTTACTTCAGAATTATCTATGATACCAATATATTATTACTTAATAAGAACATGTTATTAAAAAAATACAACAAAGACACAGGCACACACATACTGATACATAGACAGGATCACTTTCCACAAACTTTTCATAATGTTACCCTAATGTGTACTTCAGTATGTCTGTAAATAAATATGGCAAATACTCTCATTGGACCCTTATTTCAGAAATGGCAAAGCAGTTGGGATATATGACAAATAATTTTACCTTTAATTGTGATGGAGTCAGCCTACTGAATGTCTCTCTGTCCATCCCATAAACAACTGCATTTACAGCACCTGCCAATAAAAAAGCAATTATGTCCTTAAAAATAATCAACTGACTTTATACAACCATCATATAAGAATATAAAACTATACATATGGTAGCATTCAGTATCAACTAGATATTTATAATTGTGTCAGAAATGATCAACTTTATCATTTTAACAAATAAAGGACACTACCATCTTGACTACAAAAATTCTATTAATCTGTGAAAATCTAATCAGACAGCTATCTATAACTATAGTTGTATTAATATATTTAGTAACAGATGGTTTTAATAAAAAATAAATAAAAAAAAATTTAACCACATGAAATTGGAATGTAAAATCTCTAAGACTTTTCATTAAGGTTCCCCCCCCTGAAAATAAATGATTCTTGGTAGTTTTGTAAAGTCTAGTACTTGAGGTAACAGTCCACAGAAAGGTATCTTACTGTAATACATCTGTTGCATTTACAATTTACCCATTATAGTTGGTGGAAGCCTTCAGAACATTACGGCTACAGCACACTACACCAGATCATTACTTAAGACAGATGCAGCAGTTCTTAAGGTAATGTACAACAACAGTGCTATGGAATATCAGAAAGTATCATTTTTTCTAGTTTTTTGGGCAACCTGTTAAACTAACAATAAACTTTAGTTGGCTTACTTTACTTGCAATGGCTAACGGGAAAAAGGAATTCTAGAACTCTGAACCTTGACATAACCATGATAATTACAAACCTTGTAGTGGAGAACTTAGGACTTGTAACAATACAAGTGCAAATACAGGAGAACTAGGATGAACCGCATTCTGGATCCTACAAAGCATGAAAAATTATTGTAATATACTATTAGGAAGGAGAAATTTGAAATAATTGACCATTCAATGTCTACAGTGCTTAAATGTTTGAAAGTGTGGTGTGTCAATTTATCAGCAATAATTAAAAAATCAACTTGAACAGTAATGGTTTGTACAAATGTACATGTACGCCTCAATCCACTTACATCACTTGTGTTCACAGTTAAAGTACACCATGTACTGTACATCTACATTTACTTGTTCAAGTATATTTAATCTTTTATGATCCAAAATATCTCCTGAGTAATATAAACATATTTTCTTTAATGAGATTAAGAAAAGAAAAGAAACAACATTGTACATCTAAAAGAAAAATATTCAAAATTAGGACTGACTTCAAGATTTTATCAAAAGTACAAAAAAAGTGAAATTATTTTTTTCTTTATCATACAGAATTTTTCCTTATCAAACTACTAATCCCTGTTAACTGATGAGATAATGGAGACTACCAGGGCTCATTAAAATAACACTGTCATGCAAGACAGCTAGACTTCAGAAGAAATAAACATTTTATTGGTTATATTAATGCTGAAGTAATCAGATTAAAAGATATAAAATTTCGTGATTATCTGGCTAAATGTCCCTTCAACACCCACAGACAGTTAACTATTAAAGCTTACTGCTAAAAGAGATAATAAAATTCAACTTTGAAATCCCCTGATGCTATGTAATTCACCAAATAACAAAATTAAAAATTGTTCATGAATGTTGATAATAAGATTTAAGAAGGGGGAAAAGTTAACATAATAAAATACCATTGATGATAATTTTGGATTTTTTCTTACTGAGAGAAATATAGGATTTGTCTCCATTTGATTTGGCAACAACAATTAGCAAAATAGGGTTTGGCAATCAGGTACAAATTCCCACAATGTTACCTAGTATATGTATTTCTGATAGTTCTATGGATATTTGACTAACTCTGGTGATCAAAACATTCATTCTTAAAGTTTGCTGAAAAAGTGTACATTGCTATTTCAGGTTTTCCCTTTGGATAATATACATTTTTGTACAGTAAACCAATTTATTTTGACAATGCAGGAAAAAACTTGTAAAAATAATTTGCTGCAAATGTCCCTGCAATAATGTCCCTGGAATTCTTCTTAAACACTGCGTTAGTTGCATAATTTTATTGAAATTGAACTGATAGCCCAAAATTAAGTATCTACAACATTTGTATAATCAGTTGGGTTTATAATACATAAAATAGCAATGGCCACAAAAACAATTATCTACAAGATTTTCATTAAGTGAGATTACGATGCAATCAGAAAAATGACATCTATAAGCCCAATAGGGTGTATCATAGGAAGTGTCAAGGTGAACACCGCCATGTATTTAGATTTAAGTGTTGTGAACAACATATATTTACAAATAAACAGATAATGATAAATTTCAATTCTAATTTTACAAACAGGTCAAAATATATATTGGATAGATAACAACAATACAGGAACAAGTCCAGAACATTTTTTCAACTAATTTAATTGACCAACAACCAATGATATTAAGTAACTGAAGAAAAGTCTTCTATTCTATAACCACAAAAATTGATACCCAAGAATATAAATGAATACACAATTTTAGTCAGAATTTCCTCTGATCCAGCAACCTTCCTCCTTTTTATTTCAATATTCAATGGATATGTTGGACACATTAATATTGATTAAAATGGAAGGTTGCAAGGTCAGAGGAAACTCAGGCTAAAACACAGTATAATGTGTAATATGTGGGTGGACTTAAATTACAAAATCCCAAGACAAAGCATGCTGACTGTAGTATTTCCAACATTAACCCCCATACATGTCTTTTACCTAATAGGAACATAGGAACACAATAAAAGAAATTACTACTCACTAAGGAAGAAGTACAATATGTAGGCTACCAATTTTCAATTTTATAATGGTCTGGTCAAACCATGAATTAAAATTTTGCACAAAATGAAAATTGAAGTTGAAACATAGAAACTTATTCTAACATAAAAACCACTAAAATGGTTACCTACCATCATAAGTATTTTCAACAGGTTAATCAGCAGCCATTAAGGATACTTACCTATTGATTAATGGAAATATAGAAACAGCTATATATACAAATGGATATGCAGTTAATGGTTTTATATCTTCTTTCAGCATCTGTTTCTGTCTCTCTGTATCTGGATCATAAGTACCCTGCCATGTGGAAGCCTATAGACAGGTAGAAACAGGACATGGTAGTGGAATTATTTTTTTAAATATTTTATTTGCCCATTTTTCAAATGAATTCAAAATTAAGGTGATTAATGGTAATGCTTCCTATAGTTTCTTGTTTTTGTATGAAAACGAAAGAAAAAGGAAGCTGTATTTGTTGTCCTGCTAGGTAAACCCCCATTCCTTCTATAAAGTGAAGAATGGCAAAGCCCAATAAAACAGAATTTTATAACTCATTCTGACTGGAAACAAAAAAGCTTAAAAATATGGCTAATCTATATAAAGCTACATAATAAATTTGAAATCAATTCATTCATTTTGAGTTCAGATTTATAATTGTGACAAAATTTGGAGAGACTGAATGATTTCAATATACACCTCACTCTTTGAATGGGGGTAAAATAACAACTCATTTGTATCTGACTTTAAATGAAGTGAAGAGTACCTATATATATGAAATACAACATTATATGACTTATCATTTCAAGGACAATTTTGTTGTTATTGACATGTACATGTATATAATGAGTCTAAGTGATGGTAATTGGTACCTACATTTTTACGTAAACAATATATGATGTATGAGTATGTGACGACAAGCCCTATCAATATTACAAACAGAGGTCCATAATATCTGAAATAAAGAAAAATAACATATTGAAGTGTTGTTCAAGAGGAGGTCTTGGGGTGCAACCCCCCACCCCACTTTGGTGAAAAATTGTGTGAATAATTGCATTATCTGGACAAATAATGCCCAATAATAGCAAGGACTCCACTTTAAATTTTTTTTTATATATCATGGAGATGTATTTTAAAATCTTTTCACCTTTTTAATTGCACCTAAAATGAGTAATGAGCTTTTAACATGAGTCATAGAAAGAAAAAATGGTGAGGAAAATAATTTTGTTTTTATTTCATCAATACTGCAATAATAAATCAACAGTGTTCCAATGCCCCCCGCGAAAAAAAAAACTGCAGAAAACTTTAAATTGACTGAAATTTTCTTAGTCCAAGGGCCATAACTTCCATAAAAATCAATCAACCATACCCAAAGTTAAAGTTAATCTGTAACTTTTCATAGTAAGACTACATACAAAACATAAAATCAATTGGTAAAAGCATTACAAAAATAAATTCTGTAAAATTCATTCAACCGTTACCTAAGTAGAACTTAATCTGTAACTCTTTATAATAAGGTTACATACCAAAAACAAATTTATTTGATAAAAGCATTACATAAAAAAGTGTGGAAAACGTGGAAGGACAGACACCCAGCATTTCCACGTCACCTCACAAAGCGTTGCATGGGACAAAAATGGGCGATAAGGCACTCTCAAAAAAGGGACAAGGGAGGGTCTAAGAATCAAGAAATAAACTTTGAATTGCCCCAAAACAACTTATTCCTTAAGTATTACCAGATATATTTCTACTTACATTCCTATACGCCAACCAACATTGGATTCTATCCAACTGAAAATAAAGATATTGTATTAAATATATAAACAGTTGCATTTCATTAGGAAAGTTTTTAACAATGAAATCTGACATTCAGAGTATGTTCTTTTTATATATTTCTTTACTCAATCAGACTATGAAATAAAAAATCAGCATCTCCATAAACATCATTGACATATGATGTCAATGTATTAAAACAACCAATAATTCTCATGTAGCATCAGATTAAACTATACCACAAGTAATGTTTTACTGTTAAAATCTCTCAAACAATAAAATGATCAGTTTCACTTTACCACTTAAATCCTTATTTTCAAAAATGATTCGACTGGCTAATATTGTTCATGTGAAAATTCCACAAGAAATCAACATGAAAGCTATATTCACATGAATTTCACATGAACTCAAGTTGCCTTTTTAAGACAAAAATCATGTGAAATTAATTAGCCTATGTGGCAAAGCTAAAACTGAGATTACTTACCACCAAGCACCTGCTGGTCCATAATGGTTATTGATAAATGGAAGTAAAGACAACAACAAGGAAACACCCCAACAGAAAATATGGTACACCCTGAAATAAATATATAATATGGTACACTATAAAATACGGTACACCCTGAAATAAATATAATATGGTACACTATAAAATACGGTACACCCTGAAATAAATATATAATATGGTACACTATAAAATATGGTACACCCTGAAATAAATATATAAAATGTACACTATAAAATATGGTACACCCTGAAATAAATATATATGGTACACACTTAAATAAGTATAAATTACAGTCCTAAAATACCATGTTTAAGTTGCCAACAATAACACCAATTTTGATAACTAAAACAGAAATTATCTCCCATATCACAACAAGCCTGATGATTTCAATAATGACATTTCAAAACAAACAACTTTCCTTTCACTGGTGCCATCACAATCTTTACCATGTTACATGTATGTTGTCAATGGAAATTGCCGACAGTGTTTACAAAAGTGCGTAGTTGTCTAATAATGTTTATGGAAGTGCAGCTGTATGAAAGATGAATTAGTTCACTGTAATTTTCTGTTCTGTTAACTTTCTTTTACAGATATAGAAGACAAGTTTGTTGTGATTAACGCATGCTCAAAATACTGTTAAAGCAAAAATTTTTATTACAGATTTATTTTCATTTATTTCATGGGTTTAACACATCAACGAAAATAAATTCCAAAATTTATATTTCAGTTTCAAATAAACCAAAATAAATTCAATAATCCTAATTATTCCCTAAAAAGAAATAGCCTTAATTTACTTCACATATGTGATTGGTAAAACATGTAATACACAATAACGGGAGTGCCAAGCTGTCCTTGAGCCCTTCTACATTTAATTAGCAGATGATAAAAGATCGTTTACAAAAGTAAAAACAAGTGTCACTAATCCTTTAATTCACTTGATGAACTCTTTCCAGATGTCAAAACATTAACAAATGGTACCATTGTTTTAATGAAACCCTAGATTTGCACCTAAACAGGAAATGTAAATATTTGAGCTGACTTGTTGAAGGGAACCAACTTTATATCATTTTAATTAATAAATTGCTAACATCAAACAATACTACTTTATACTCCAAAGATTAGATTATCAGCCTTGCCAAGAGGGAGTGGGAAATGTGCCGTTTACACAGGAGAATACCAGAAATCAGATAGATAGCATCAGAAGTGCATTCCCATTAGATATCTTTGAATCATGAAACAATCAAATTTAAAGACAAAACCACAAAATTTCATCCCCACAAAAATATATGATTTTATCTCAACCGACCTATGAAATTCCCAATAGGATTAATGCAATTTTAATTTTAAATAATCGTATATGAAAATATATGAAAAATAAATGTATAAGAATTTTTTTCGACAATTCATGAAACTACAATGCACTATATTGTAGAATTCAAAATTAAGGGAGATAAGTAATGATACTGAAATACAATAGAATCTATTGGATTTTTTATGCGAATTATCTCCTAAGAACAGATTGGAATTAATGGTTATATGTGTCATCATACAGACCCAAAAAAACAATTTAATATTAAAAATAACAAGAGGCTCCAAGGAGCCTGTATCGCTCACCTGGTTAAATTTTTACCTTTCAAGGGCAATAACTTTAACAAGGAGTTGTCTGACAATTTTAACTCCACAAAGACTTTGGTAGGACTTATCGAAAGGATCATTTCAGCAATTGAAAGTTTTATTCTATCTATTATAGTTTTCAAGATATTGACTGAAAACTGCTAAAAATGTATTTTTATGCCTTTCAGGGGCAAAATAACTTTCATGGAGTCATCTGACAACTTTGATCCCTTGAAGACTTTTGTAGTCATTATAATAAGAATCATTTTAGCAATTGAAAGGTATTGGCTAAACCTAATGGTTATGGAGATACATGCAAAAAACTAGTGTCTGACCCTATGTTCTATTTTTAGTAAAAGTGGCCCAGGTTTTTAACTGATCAAAAATTCAAAGAGACATTTTGGCTTAAATATACATGATATACTAAAAAAACAAAAGTACCAACTTTCATTGAATTCTGCACAGTAGTTTCTGTGTTTCTTAAGTTTCATCCAAATCCATTCAGTAATATCAGAGGAGAAGATGTTTGAAGAAATTGTTAATGATGACTACAGATGTCAAGTGATGGCAATAACTCACATGGCCAATGGCCAGGTGAGCTAAAAATGTGTAGCCTTTTTTGGGGTGTATCACATATTACAGAATTTACATGATTCAAACAAAGACTGCTACTTAAATAAGAAACAAACTGTTTGACAATGTAAAAACTTACCACTCATACTTTTCTGTGGTTGTTTGTCTGACAACATTCATAAATAAATTAAATGTGATGCAAGCTACCCATAAAAGTACAGAAAAATCTGCAATGAATAAATGAATATAATAATAACAAACAAACATGGTGTAATCAAACACACCTGTGAACCAGAAAAGTAAAACAGAAAGGTAAACAAATACTTGCTGTAGTGCTAGGTGTATCCTTACTCTCAGTATTAAATCCTTATTGCAGGTTGCTTAGGATCATTTTGTATACATGTAACCCTTTGTGCAGTTGTTGTATCTTTCCTACAATCCTTATTTCTATCATCAATATAATTAATAGAAGTTCAAATCATTTGCATCAGAGGGAGCTAAGATTTCACTATCATAATGCATGTATAAGCCTTTAAAATTCTAAACTTTGCAAAGCATTGACATCTGACAGCAACCAATACAACTCACTGAAGTGAAGCTACGGCCAAATTCAAAGTTCCTAAAAACAGGAAGTTGATATCAGACAGCAACCAGAGTTCTTACAATGTATAATTTTAAATTGATCGATTAGTAGTTGCTGCAATTATTGAGATACACAGACACTGCAGTCATTATAAAATACCAACTGACCAACAGACATGTCAGACAAAAATTGGGATGGTCAGACAGATTATTTGGAAGTTTTTGACTGCTTTATAGGAGATAAGAGTCAAATATGGGTTTTGGTCAGACAAGTCGGAAATATATTTCATAAAGACAGAGACAGAAAGATGGAATAACAGACAAGTCAAAGTTTACAAATGTACTAATAACCAACGAAACATTTATGACATTTTGAGAAATGAACCACTAATTCCAATACGTGTACCACATACACTATAGTGAATCAAGAGGGAGTAAAACAACAAATCATATCTATCAAGATACTCATTTCTTTGATTTATCAGTTGCACTTTAATACATGAAATAAATTGCAAAAAACAAGATGCTGCAGAATACCAGACAATATTACAAATTTCATTATGTTCAACAATAAGCAGTGTATAGAACCATCTCAATGTAGTTAGTCAAAGCTTCTTCAATTTACAAATATAAAAGTTTACCAGAATTTTACCACTGGAATCCTGAGAAAAGTTTCAAACAAAAACTAACATTGATTTTTTTGGATTTTTACTTTGTCACTTACCAAAGAACTGAAGAAACCAAGCCTGAAAATGACAAGTGGCACCATCTGGAATAAGTGCACCCTGAAATAATAAGAACTATATCCATGTAACTATACAAAAAATCATTATGAATCAAAACTATTGTACATTTGAAACCATTAAAATATTGTAGAAGTACTTCTTCAAAACTGGATATATGCTTTAAAAAATTTTTAAAACATTAGATAAAGGAAAAATAATAATCATTATAATCAGGGACGTTTAAGAAGATATAAGTGTGACTGTGACTTTTATTCCTGTCTGACCTATGACATTAAAAATTAATACGTATGAACCAAATGTAGTAAACGGTGACCATTTCATACTGTGTTATGAGAATTATAGAGAAAAAGACATCTACATATATATACATTTGTATATCCCTTTGCAACTATAAAGACAAGAGGAAATAATGTATCATCAAAATAATTTTACCATTAGATATGCTATTGACACAAAAAATGCAGCTATGCTCAAGTACAATATCAGCCTCTGAAATAAAAAAAAGAAAACTTGTTTCAAAATTATAAAGTATCAAACATCACAGAGTTCAAGTCACATTAAATCCATAAATGATTTTAGACTAGTGATACTTATTAAAGTTACAGCTTGCTACCTCCAAGGAAACCCTCTGTGGCTGTAAATGATGTGATTGATGATTGTCATGGTAACTGAAGTACAAAAAGTATCAGCATTTATCACCTGACTACTTCGTTGATTTAGAAATAAATAGGTGTCTGGGTGAAACTATTATCGGCAATGTAGTTGATTTTTTCCTGTTAATTATTGTTAGTCTCAGATCATGTCGTGATACTAGAAAATATCTGTCAATATAGAAATCATGTGACATACCAGTAATCCAATCTGACCTGAATGTGAAACTGATGCACATTATATAATTTATGGTACTTGGGAATACATGTGTAAATTTATCAAATATTTGACCTTAATATTAAATTGCTAATAGACAGACTAACATGCACTAGTGTAAGAATTTTGATACTAAAAATATTTTATTAAATATTAAGAAAGACTCACCATCAAGACATATCTAGCTCATCTACAGAAAATGTCAGGTATGAAAACTTTATTTACAGTACTCATGTTTCTTTATATACATGTATCAGATTAATAACTAGAATATTTGAAACAAAAGGAATTTGTAAATACATGTATATTCAAATGCTTACCTGTGAAAAGACTGTATATTTCTTGAACAGCCATATCACAACTATCATGAAGAGACTGAAATTAAGAAAACATATTCTGTATGAACAAGTGAGATTGGGGCTTCCCTGATATCATTTCACATGGCCTTATACATTTCACCATATTTTAAAATATGTTATTAATTAACAAGACAATGCTGCCCTTATCATGAGTGTACATCCTCAGGTAGTCAAATGTGACCTTAAAGTTTTAAGTTTTATCAATCTTTTTCAAACTGACTTGCATTAAATTATGTTCAGTGCAGACCCAAAGGGAGGTCTGAGTTCGGAAATTATATTTTTTATAGTTTTTTTTTCTGCATAACTTGGGCACAAAATGAGCAAATAGTAATCCGGAACCCCCATTTACAAAATTCCTTGATCCTTGCCTGTTTACTCCTTTGTGACAACATAATTTTTGACCATTTTTGCACCAATGTGAAAGGTGTTTATTACACTTCTGTCAGTATGGAAATCTCCACTCTACACGGTAGAGGTGGAGAAGTGGCACCAAATGAAGTCATGTCTTTCACTTTCTTCTTTCGCAAACATCAAAGATACTTACAATAATGCTGTGAATCAAACAAAATTTTAATTACATTCAGAGAAAAGAACTGAAAAAAGTGTTATTAAATAATTCATTTTTGGTTGAGACCAAGTGGAGTTAAGTTGGTCAGTGGTGCCACCATTGTTCCTTGAACATGTTGATTTCATGCTGATGGAAGTGTGCAGGTTGTCCTCATGTCAAGGTGGGGTGCCTGCAGGAGCCCCAGTATTATCTCATTTCACATTGGCATGCCCTCAATATAGAAAAATCAACATGCCTTCACAAGTTTCTTGGGAAAAAACTATATAAAGGTACATAGAATGTACATGTACATGTATTACTGAGCAACTAATTCATTATTACAGGAATTGTTTTGTTTTCTTGATCATCCTGCAAAATCAAATGGTTGTACCTTTACTGATTATAAAAAAATAAAATCTTGTTCCTTGATTAGGAGGAAGTAAAACAGAATTACAGTACTAGTAATTGTCTTTGCTAACATACAATATACAGTAACATAATATGATCATATTCATATAAACTAAAAAGAGCATTGTTGTTTGTACAAATGTTTGTATAATGACTACAGGCAGGGTATTTTTTTTCTATTAAACAATACTTAAGTTGATTATAGCAAAGAAAGTATATGAATTACCATCCTATTAGAGATAATGCACCAGTAGTTCTTCTTACAGCTATAACAACATCCTAAAACAAAAGGAAAACATAGCACATCAATGAAAACAAGAAAAAAGAGCAAGTTCACATAAAGAATACTCTCACTTCATATGGACTTAAAGTGTTCGAACTCTGT
This sequence comes from Perna viridis, assembly GCA_037379345.1. Lineage (NCBI taxonomy): Eukaryota > Metazoa > Mollusca > Bivalvia > Mytilida > Mytilidae > Perna > Perna viridis. The sequence goes on along the minus strand of CM074512.1, from coordinate 40,262,981 downwards.
TTGATCATACCTTGAGTTGTGCTTACAGTTTTCACTTGTAAAACCCCTACATGTAAGATCAACTACATGTATAAAAGACAATAATTATATTCCTTTGTGTACTTCCATGAATGTAAGATGTCTAATTTTCCTATAAAATTCCATCAAAATCCATCGAGTGGTGAAGGAGGAGTTGATTCTTAAGGGTTTTGACATGTAAAATCCATTTCCTAAGTTAAATTACATATACCTCTCCACAAGTCCTTAGTAAATTCTGATGGAGAGCTTATGTTTGTTCAAAGAAGACTGATTGGAATTAGCTGCTAAGTGCATTTGATTTTTGTTTGAGTCTGTAAATGAGTTTTCCATCCAGTTTAAGAGTTGAAACCAGCAGAAACCCACTGTAGACAGTAGTTGGTTTTTGTTGTTTTTTTTTCTCTTTAGTTACATGTACAATGTATGTCCAAGATTATTAGATTTTGTCATTTTGTTAACATAAATTATCTTTGTTGTATAGCCTGGATGTTTGTTTTAAAGGTTTTTAACTAAACATTTCTATTTAGAACATTGCTTTCATTGGATTTCCTTCTTTCTGCATTCATCATTGACGAATGATATTTTTGGTCATGATGACAACATTTGTGTGGAATGAGTGTAGTACATGTTCATAGAACATCAAGTTTTTACTTGTTTAAGAAAGGTCTGATATACATGTATATGTACAATTGTAGCACAGTGCTTGTTTTTTTACTCATTGCATGATTGCTTTATTGTTAATATAATTGACTAACAATACTGCAAAACAGCAAAAGACCTTTTCCATATTCCAGACTGACTTTGTTTTTATTAAATTTTGAGCAAAGGTAAGTAACTCTCCAACCCGACAGACAGGTTTACTTTCTGTCTGCAGCAATGGACAGAAGTAGATTTCAAATTCAAATATGTGTAGTAAGTACTTTTAAATAATTTATTTCAAACCATTTAGCTACTATCAAAACGTAAATAGTTCAAATATCAAAGAAAAATGTTTACTGTCCTTCCTTTCCCTAATGAGACTGCCAACCAGGTTGTTGTGAGTTGGTGAGTTAGGTCCCTTTGAAAAAAAACTTGCTAAAATGGCTTGCATTCCATAAATATGAATCAAAGGGCTGATGGCGTTGAACCTCGGAAGTCATGAGATATTTATAAGTATTTTAAAAACTCTATAATCAGCCCATGGTAATTTGTTCTATCTGTATTTACAACAGGATTAGCACTTTAACCTCTACTAAAACCACACATCCACACAATTTTTTTTGTTTATTTTCATTTTGTTTCATATTTTGTTTCTCATAGTGTAATCTTTACAACCTATTTTTAGGTTTAAATGTAGCCCATCATGTGGAATCCAAATATGAATTAATACAATATAGTTCAAAATCCTATATATGTATTTGAATTTTTCTTTGACAATCAATTATGCAAATATAATTCCAATCGTATACTGTAAAAACAGACAATGTATTTATACGGAATAATTAATTTGATACATTTTAATATTATTCCACCAGATCTCTTTCGCGGTGGAAGTACAATGTACTTTTAAGGCGGTTATCAACCAGAAGTACTTTTGATCGACATCAGATGGTTATAAGACTCAGAAGTCACATGACTTCCGAGTAAAAAGGACTATTGTAGCATGGTGCTTGTGTTTTACTCATTGCATGATTGCTTTATCTTTAAAATAATTGACTCAAAATACATTTGTTATAGTTTAGTTTGGAAGCTGTTACAAAAAGGAGAATTTAACTTTCTTGGTGCTGTAAAAATATTTTAATGGAAAGAACCAACCACATTGTACATTAAACCTTCATAAAAGAGGCCAGAGTTCTCTTGAGATTATTAACTGTTTTCTGATTTGGCCACCCACTTACACATACATGTAATGGCCAAATAAGAAAATGGCTCTAGACAATGAATCCCAAAAGGGATTGCAAATGTTGCTTGAGACATGCTTACATTTATCTTTAACAAGTTATTTTTTTTATGTAATACGTTACAAAGCATCGGTAGTTGGAATTAGAGTGGGTGCTTTTCATCAAATTCATGCTGAAAATGTTCTAAAAAAATCAGAAAATTTTACAAAGAATGTAAAAAAATGACCCATTTAAAATTCTGATCCATTCTCAAAATTTTAATTCCAATCACTGATAAGCAGACAATAAAGGGTATCTGATCAAATTAAATGTTTATATTCATACATTATAAGCGAGTGAACCTCACACTAAAATGTTTAGAAATTGGTCTAAATTTTTTCTATTGACAACTCAAGAAAATTTTGTCAAAACAAAACACTACATCTCTACCTATTAAAGCTTTGAAATGTCGTCAAAACACCTGCTTAACAAAACATTTCAAAAACCAACATGTTATTTGGTTTGTACACCTTGGAAATCGTAACAAAAACTTACATGTACAACATGTACTTCAGGTTGTGGTAAAACAAGACATTCTTCAACCAACACAGAACTGTTAAAATTCAAAATATCTTTTGCAAACTTCCGCAGATGAAAATAAACAAAAATCAAATTTTGGACAAATGGTAAATAACTAATTTCTTTTGAAATGCAGCGCTGGGGATTTTTTTACCACCTAAACCAAAAGTCAAAACAAAAAAAATATCTCCAGCGCCGAATCCCAAAAGGGATTAGGTACATTTTATATAAAGGGGAACCTATTCAATGCTTCGCTCGCACTGAAGGCAAATGCCTTCCTCATATCATACAAGTTAAACTAGTTTAAATAATTTATTTCGATATCCTCATCAAATGTTTCGAAATGACGGAGGCGTATCCACAAGTTTACTTTTTTTGCAAGACAGAAATAGTCAATAGGCAGGTAAAATACTATTTTGGTCATTAAATATCTTGAATGATTAATGTATATAAAATATACTTACACAGTGGTCAGGATTATCAGGAAATAAAGGGCATCTAGCCAGTGACAGTGGCGCTGTGTCATTTTCCATTTTCTTGTTTACCTCGAATTACCTTTTCAGCCTCCGACCAGAAAGAGTTTTTCAAAGTAAATGATTAGGTACGTCTAAAAACCGGATATCACATCTTAGATATTTCGAAAGGAATGTATGCTCTGGCTATTTTGTAATATATTTTAGAAACACGGAAATCAGTAGCTAACACAATGATAAATTATCCAGGACAAGTTTATAACACATACACAAGGTAAACGCAATTCAGTAAGTAGTTTCATAAATAGGGGGGTGTCCTGCTCTAATCACTGGCTCTGGTGGTCCTGCTGCAATATAGACTTGTAATTACAGATCTACGCCTGCAGCTATAAACCACACCTTTCATCGATGAATTTTTCCACTATATTATTTACTAGTATTTGATTTAAAAATTGACCCTCAACATTACAAAGTTGAAAAAAAAAACAAATGTAGAGCCATTGCATTTTTCCTCTCCTGATATTAATGTTGATCGGAATATTTCCTTTTGATAAAAAGAACAAAAACAAAAACAACAAAAATAAAACAAATCAAAACAAAAACAAAAACAAAAACAAAAACAAAACAAACAACAATTACAAATCAAAAAAAGAAGAAGAAGACATAAAAACCAAAAAATGACACAAGCTTTCGATTTCTACCTTCCTTCTCTGCAATCTGAATTTTAACTATAGAAGTTTTATGTTATACATAACACAATTTTTTTAATTCTTTGAAAAAAAATCTAATATTAGTAACATGACATTATTTCCATTTTTGCAAAATCTGTTATAGGAGTGAGAATCATGTCTTATAAAAACAAAAACGTGTCATATCCATATCTGACATGATTTCTTACTAATAACTTCACTTGGAACAACGTTTTAAAAGTAAATATGCAAGTTATATACATAAAAACTACTTGTATATATTTTTGCAACATTTTCACCAGGTAGCAGTATAAATTATATAAATGAGTAATAAAGTCACGTACACAACACAATTTAAAATGAAGACAGTCTCGCACGTGCGACTCTTATTTTATACTGTCAGTCTGCATGCTTTGTGTTTTCAATGCCTCATAAAAGAACAGAATTTGGTCTTATATATAACACTACTTTCGTTTTTTTATTTTTGATATTCATACACGCATACGTTAGTTACAACCATGCAAGAGGTTGTAAGTTTTCTCTCATATTTGAATGACAAACTATTATAAATTACCAGGGAAGAATCCTACACCACCGAAAATTTACGTCTTACTTTCTCAATTTGTCTGTTTTTGTTGCTTGTTTTATTTTTATTTATTTATTAATTATTAGTTGTATTCCTAAATTCAATGTTTCATTGTTCGACGGTATTGCTTACACGCGTTGAAAATCAAATAAATATTTAAGGCAACAGAACATGTATGGAAACAGCAAGCTATCTTGACTTGTAAATATAAAACTACCAATACATGCCATGTTTTTAGTAAACTATTCTCGGTACATCCTCCCCTTCTGTTAGTCTCTCATAAAATCTTAAATGGTAAACACGAACACTCACTATTGTATGCCTTGTAGGTTTATTGTTAACTTGTGAATGAAAGCATTAGTCAATTATTCATATTGACAAAACTTATATTGACTTCGGTAATATTTATTGTCATGGAGTAAAATTGTATGCACAATGGTATGTTAGAGCGTTGTTTACTTTTTCCCATGTACGGTTGCAAGTTTAAAATCATTAATTTTCTTTTGTCATATACAATCTATCAAATTGTTTTCATTATAAAGTTGAATGAAAAATGAAATAAAATTACATAGGATTAATGTAAAAAGTAAGAAATTGAGTGTGAGAAAAATCACTGCACGTTCTCAACATGACTCAAAGAAGCTCCATGAAAATGAAGGATTCTGGTTCTTCTGACGACAAAATTCTACCACTGGTTTTGAAGAAGAATGAGGGATTCCTAAGGCGACATCTTATTCTCTCCCCAACGATCATTGGCAAATTATTAACTACAGGAATTCTCAATGATACAGTGCACACAAGAATAAAGGTAAGTTTTCTTAAACATGCAATGGAAGCGAAACAAAACCGCATTGAATAATATTCGCTTTGACACGTTATCTCTTACTCGGTTTACATGGATTCATGTTTGTTATATACTAATATTTGTTATTATACCCCAAATCAATGAGTGGATGGTATAATGAAATTACATTGTGCGTCCGTCTAAATTTTCGTTGCAATTATCTCGGCTACCAGTGGATGGGTTGAATTCAAATTTGGTGTGTGGCTTCATATAGATGAGGCATATGTTTAAAGCAATTTTGTTTGCTCTCCAATATCAACACCGTTTGTTGTGGGACTTTGCCATTATTTTCAATATGGAATAATAGGGAAAATTTTGTCACAAAATTCTCGGCTCCCAATGGATGGATAGATTTAAAATTTGGTGTGTGGCTTCATATATAGATGGGGCAATTTTTTGTTGCTCTCAAATATTAACTTCCTGTATGTGTGGGGGTATGCATAGCACGACAACGCGTGTAACTTCATGTTTTTTTTAAATCCATGGATGTTGAGCAGGAAGTGGTATCATAGATGCATGAGCAATGAATTATTTTAATCACAATGAGGAATCGACCAAATTTGCAGGCTCGCACTGAAGGAGGAAGAATCGTAAAAAACTATACGACAGACGAAATGACTCTCAAATAAAACTGTCCAATTTCAATGGCAAACATCCATTCAGTATTAAAGCACATACATAACACTAGAGTCTGCTCAAGCTACATAGCCTGTTTGCTAATTTTTTTAAAAAATAATCTATTAGAATAATATTATGTTGCCATGGTTTTGGTGTGGCCATAAGAATAGATTTGTGTAAAAAATCACATTGTGCCTATATTACCTTTTCATCTGAATGTTTCATCATATGAATGACTAGAAAGGTGAACCTGGTTCATACTCCAAGTTTCTTTTTGTGGATTGCTGATGTATTCTCAGTTTCCCAGGGTGTTTTAGTTACTTTCTGTTTTCATAGTGTATTGTTTGTTTCCTTGGTGTAGTTTTTTTATCACCGTAGAGGTAAAATATCCTGTTATAATCATGGTTTCCATGCCTTTAATTTCAGGGGCTAAGCAATGAAGAGCAGGTCGATGCATTACTGAATATACTTCGCCGAAGCGGTATGCAGGTATTTAGAAAATTTATTGAGGTACTACGTACATCTATGGACAGTTGGATTGCCGATGTGCTCTTAGAAACTAACATCGCCGAAGCGTTACTTTCAGGCAAAAGGATTTTGTTTGGAGATCATTTGAAAACATTAGAACCATTTTCAATAGATCTTGCTTACAAAAAGTCTATCGTTTTGCCACATAAAGTGAAAGAAAATAGACAATTAATGACAAGCAGCGTGAATGGTCTGAACAAATCGACACCCGTGGAGATAAATCTCAATGGAAAGCCCATCGAGGATTATCGTGGAAAGAACATGATGTCATCGACTTATCTTCAACGTACCATTGTAATGTTTGAAAACGAAAGACAGTTACAAGAATCTGCATTGAATACTTTGCGCCAAGAAGAAACAGCAATACGGGATCGTTTAGAGAAAAATCTAATCGAACAAACTATGAAAAAGAAAAAGCAGAGATCTCTCTTTGAAATAGAGAAAAAGCTAAAGCAAGTATCATACGAAAACTCTCAACTATCAACACCATTACCAAGACAAACCAACACCAAAGAAAGACTTTTGAACATCCATCGTTTTCCTAGGAATCGCACTTTTCATTTTGATAGTTTTTGACAATCGAGACTGAAATTGCCATGTTAGATTTTCCTATGGTTAGTAAAATGTAGAATAGAAATAGGACTTAGACAAATGTGTGGAACATCATATACTGCGATAAATCTTGAAGAAGTATGATTATTTCATTCAATTATTAAGCTTCGTTGTCAGATCAATATTGGCTCACTTTATCTAAACTTTTCACGTTATACGTAGGTGAACGCGGACCACTACAGAAACAGACTAGGAGCGAGTATTTAGTTCAATGTGTTGCATAAAGAAGATGACAAATTTCAACGGAAATACATTCATCCAACAAAAGTACATTTAACAAAAGTTTTATTTACGAAAAACTGATATTTAATCAGGGATGAGAAAATGAAATTCAAAATTAGAAAACGGTTATTTTATTCTTTGACTTTGTGGAACAGAAATAAATTTCACAATAAAATTTGTTAGCTACATCGCATTTAACAAAAGAATTTGTTGATTTTCAAAGTGCTAATGATCTTGTGCATCAAAGATTATCATAATAATTAAATAATTCTATAACAATAAAATAGAAAAAGATAGCACTTTCCGTTACTCCCTTCATAAAACTAGGATATTGTGGTTTTGAGGGGATAATTTGACTGTCTTTTTAAATATAAACCACTAAAATCCCCCAAAATCTTTCGTAACACAATGTTAGACGATATGGGTGACGCTGACCATCAGCTTACTGTTCCTATACTTGCTTTAATCGTCGTTTTCGTGCTAACATATATACTCAATACTGTTAGACCCGGTAGACACTTATATGTGGTACTTGTAGTACATGACGGACTGAGGGGTTTCTTAAAGACATTGTCTATCATTAAGGGTCTCTCATGGACGGTGTATAGCATCAAAGCGTTTACAAAGACCCCCGGTATAGTCATACCCGTGAATGTGGGTCAAGGTGTATTTGGGGGAAATTAGTCATGTGACCACGTTCATTCGCTAAATTCATTAAAAGCATCACTTGATTAATGTCGATCCGTGACTTAGTGATCCAATTTGTGATCTGCACGCTGTACAGCCTACAACATTGCTGAATTTTTGACCCAGCGCAATACTATTTGGGATAAAATCAACACTTTCCAGTGCAAAAGATGGTCACAATTCAAACATTTTGTAGAGTCGGAAGGTAGGGATTTATTTTATTTTTATTTACATTTTGAAACGAAATAAGTCATAGTGACACACTGTGTAGTGTTGTCAAATCAGAATACAATAATGAAAACTAAATCTGCAAAGACTAAACATGTAATTGACTTTTGGGGTGCGGCGTTGGAGATATTTTTTGTTTGGACAGTGTTGGTCAAAACAAAACAAATATCTCAAGCGCCGAATCCTAAAATGGGATTATCCACGACCAAGAGCACACTCCTGGCATGTCTGTTTACAATCGATTATAAATATAAACAACCAGTATTTCTAACTCTTTGTTTCCATCTAGGATAGAAAAAAACATCTTTGGCTTTATTTTCTTCATTTTTTTTTCTGAAAGACAGTCGGCAGACTTTTTAATTACTTTATTTTCAAAAACAAAAATAAAATTTTTTGGGTAGGGGTGTGAAGGAGGGTCGGTAGAGTGGCCGGAGACACAACATTTTTAAGGCCTAAATGGATGGTCTATATATTACTCCAGCAGTGCGAGAGATTGTCTGGCAAGCTATTTTCTGACTTAGTTGGGGTATGGAAGAACAGAAATCCAACCACACACATTATAGGAGTAGACATATATACAAATAATATGAGGTTTGGGTTTTGGGTTTTCAAAAATTGTTAAAAAAATTTTTAAAGGAAAAATGCTCAGAAAGCAGTCCAGGTGGTAGGTAAATTCTTCAAATTGCATTTTATTAAGTTGAATATGGTCCAAATTTCTTCTCATTCTGCTGGAGGAAGAACTTGGGCTCCAATGTTAATAGGACCTTTCTTTACATATCTTTTATGAGTTTAAGTTCCATACACGTACGCGTATATCATGCATATGTACTTTTTGACGTTTTGTTGCAAAACACATGGCATTGAGGAGTCTGTTGGGTAGTCCACTTAGCTGCCCATTACTGTATCGTGAATTGGAAGTTTCGGGGTTTCTACATCATGCATATAGAGGTTATGTGCACGTAAAAGTACAGTGTACATGTAAGTACATTCCCAAGGAGCTCCAACGATTTTTTAATTTTGCTATAATTATATGTATATTTCAGACTGCATGTGCTGTCAACTCTTTATATGATTTTTAATTTAACCATTTTCTGTTTATGACTTCGTGCCAATAAAGTAAAGTTTGTACATGTACATAAAACTATAATTTTAGTCCCCTTTATACTTAAATATTGTACATGTAATAATAACTAAGTTTTGTTAAACTGTGAAAAAGATTTACAGGATTCAATGAAATAGAGATTCAAAAGAAAAGTTAATGACAGTGTTGTGAAGTGCTGAATGTACATAAAGGTTATGTTGGTTTTGGAACCAAATAATACTGGCAGTGCCTTTAGATATATTGTATACAGCTGCAAGACACGTTATGTAGTATACAGTTTTTGTCCAAAGAAACAATTTTCAGGCTGCAAATGTATATGACTATTTAGAAGTTGATGAAATTGCTTGATATAAGATTGAGTTAAAATATTGATTTGGAAGTGTTAGTTGTGAGCCAATGTCGATGGATTAGCTTTAAAGTCCTTCTTACCGGTATTGTAGTTTTGTTTCATAAGAGTTTCGAATGTTTTCTGTTTAGTACATGACTGTAACTGAGAAATTTTTCCTTTATGCAGTTTTATTCTCTTTTGCTAGAGAATTGTTTAACTAGGACGAATGTAAAAACAAAGACCTTATTAATGTTAATTCCTAGCAAATCACACACTACTAATTTGGTCCCAAGGATTTAATTATGCTGTGGTCTCATCTTTCGATAATTATTAACAAAAACCCAAACTTCCAGGATACGAGCGAACGCTAACACCAATATACCATTAAAATTGTTTACCGTTCTTAGACGTTTATATAGCAATCATAAAAAGTAACATATTTTGTGAATCGCAACAAATGCACAATCGTGTAACCTTTATCAAAATAGTACATACTTACAGAGATCACCAAAAGGTTCCCAGTAAGTGTTAACTCACCTTTAAGTAAGCTTTAAAAGGTTCTCGACAACAAAAATATAATATCCACGGTAACAGAACGATGACACTTCTTTAAAATAAACTAAAACGTCGAATAACAACACGAAGACATATCAATGAACAACATAATCTGAATATGGACAGGCACATGTCTGCGGTGGTGTTAGACTAGTTTTATATGGTCTTAACCACCCCTCTTTAAGGTAAAAAATGAACTGAAACAACAAATAAATATACCATAAAATTCACTCAGTAATATTTCCAATAATCCTTCATGGGATACCTCAACATACAATATATACAATGTAGACAAAATGAGATATCTAATTAAAGAACGATCACAGAAAGCTAGCTCAGAACATAGGTCGGTATCATAGAAGCAGAGGCCCAGTTAAGTTTGTCCACACACCATTTGTTCACCTACTTTTTCCTGGACTATAATATTTGCTTTCAGGTTTCTACATGTAGATGCGATTTGTTGTATTCGTTCTCTGTTATTTGAAATCCAGTTTAAACTGCAAGGTTTCTATTACTTTTATAATTACGCTTGTTTTTTCTTGGATGTCTGACTATATTGATGTGATGGAGATGTTGTCTCAGAAACGTTTCCCACGACTCACCTGCTCCACTGTTAACAAGATGATGAAATTGAAAGCTTTTGAAGAAATGAAACACTTAAACGGAACATAGTTTTTCCTTCATTGACCTTATTAAATAAAACGTATGTTGCGCTGAAGTAATGTTTAAATGAATAAATGGTGTATCTTCTGTCAGTTGCCGTGTCAAGATGTATACGTCATTTCCATTAATCATTCAAAACGAGACAAACCGGATCAAACTCTTTTATTATTGATTAATACGTATAAATGTAGATGCAGAAATACGAAATGCATAACATAATGATTAAAAAAGAAGAGCAAAACATATTTTATCAGGTATGGATCTATTGCTCGGAAACTAAGCTATCAAATATCCAGAAAACATCGACCACTGCCTACCAAACATTGTCTCGCCAGGCCTGTTATCCTTTCTCACAAAGACTGTCGCACCCTTTTTTAAGACGAGTACGACATTTGCAGTACCTGCATCCCAACTGCGACCGTACAACTTCACAATCATTTTGCCATCAACCACAAGTTCACAATGCAGATGCGTGCCATAGTTCGAACGAGCATTGGCAGAGAACGCATAGAGCCTGGATTTAGGAACCGTAAATTGGCCGGATTTGGTCTGGAGAGTAGTGACCGCTAATGTTGGTACGTACGTTGTCAAATATGATGATTTCGTTTACTGGAGGAGAAAAGTCGTTTGATAGCTTTCCCAAGAAGGCGGGTATATTTAACGGATCTGAAAGAAAAAGCAAGATATAAATTGTTTGGAGTTTTAAGCTGTTGTACAATTACGTTTTATATATAACACTTTACAGACACTTTTCTCTGTCAGAGTGGTTAAAGGTCGTGAGGTCTTTAATTTTGAAACGAATGAAAGTTTTAAGTAGGTTAATGAGTGCCAAGGCTACATCAGTTTTCAAAGACCCCGATGTAGCAAAAACAATGTCTACTATACATGAAAATTATGTAGTCGTACCAGCAGACAAAGCCTAAAACAACATTGTTTTTATCTGCAAAACGTTTTACATCCAATGTTTATTATCAGAGGTAGACGTAGAAAATAATAGCAATGAAAAGATCTATACTGCTACCACACGTTCTAAAGAAGAGATTGTGGAAAACCATAAATCTGTGCTATCCTCTTTTGGTCTCTCTACCAAGGACGATGATTGTGATTTATCGTCTATGTACTGGATTCTTAAACTCCACAAGAATCCATACAAATGACGTTTCATAGCTGGATCTGCAAAATGCACAATCAAACCTCTTTAAAACACATTCAACTTTTATACTCACAACTGTCAAAGAGGTTCTGCAGTCCTACCACAACACTTGTTACTCCCGTAGTGGTATTAATTCAATGTGGATCCTGAAAAATTCGAAAGATCTTTTGGAGACAATCAGTTCAAGACTATTATCTGAATATAATAACATTAAAACATATGATTTTTCAACACTGTATACTTCTATTCCACATACTCAGTTAAAATCCCGACTTAAAAACATTATACATCGTTGTTTTTCCAAAAAAGATGGTACACCTAGATACAAATATATAGTTCTTGGTAGAGATTCCTCATACTTTGTAAGAAATAATTCCGAATCATCTTCCAAATATACAGAGGAAGATGTGTACAAAGTGCTGGAATTTTTAATCGACAACACATTTGTCCAGTGTGGTAGACGTGTTTTTCAACAAACGGTCGGCATTCCAATGGGAACAAATTGTGCCTCTTTACTTGCTGATCTATTCCTTTACTCTTATGAGGCTGACATTATAGCTGATCTGATCCGAAAGAAAGAACATCGTTTGGCTAGATCCTTTATTCTCAGTTCCCGCTATATAGATGACGTATTATCTTTAAACAATCCTAATTTCGGGGATTAGATACATCGCATCTACACCAAAGAACTTGAGAGAAAGGATACTACAGACACTGTGAAGTCAGCCTCATATCTTGGACCTACACTTAGAAATCGATGATAAAGGAAAACTATTGACCAAACTTTACGACAAACGTGATGACTTTTCATTCAGAATTGTCAACTTTCCTTTCATCTGTTGCAACATCCCTTCAGCACCTGCGTATGGAGTGTTCATATCACAACTCATACGTTTTGTCAGAGCCAGGGATTGACACCTGTTTTTTTTTCTGGCAGTAGTCCAAGGACTAGTAGATACACAATTTTTAGTAGTCCCTGAACATATTTAGTAATCCCCTAAAAATCAAGAAGACATAAATAAGTCAACACGGCAGAGTGAGACTGTGTGTGTGTGTCAAACAGAGAATACTGTCAATTAGTTATAGTCTTGTTATTGTATGTTGACCGAAAATAATGCAACGGACGCGAAATACATATTTTGTTTAAAATCATCGATTTAAAGACCAGTTTTGGTTAAATCTTTTGGAAACTTAATTTATGACCTCAAATTCAAAGACATCGGATGTATTATGAGGACATTACCCTTAAAAGCACGAAATTTTTTCATAAAAGTTACGTTATACCGCGTTGCTGTCAACATCGTACTGATCATAACTAACAACCAAACCGACCAATCACGATTCCTTAAACAGTCACACAAAAATCATAATGTAAACATTCTATTTTTTAACCGTAGGTGAAAGAAACACGTTCCAGAAGTTCATTTCTGTCTGACGGCTACAATAATACGATTCACATGACAATGAGACGCAATTAAAAGTCATTTTCAATACTGAATTTTTACTAGTCCGCGGACTATTTCTACCCCAAAATTTCAGTAGTCCCCAGCCAGTTTTAGTCGGCTCGGGCGATCGGACTAGCGGAAATGCCGATGCCTGCAGCGCTTGTGGAAACTACGCAGACTTTAGGTATCGCGCTAGAACAATAACAAATATGCTTCTGGAACAGGGTTATGTTGCTACAATATTGAAGTCATCACTACAGAAGTTTCATGGTCTTCATCATGAACTCGTGGATCTTTATGGTGTATCCATCTGCACCATGAAAATTGATTTATTCGACGGGTCATAGTTTTCCTTTCCTCGTTTGTCTACTACGGACTTGACTTTTATGAGGAACTCGGCGGATGTTTCTAGAAAAGCAGAGGACGCTTACCCTACCGGTGCACCTGGTCCATGCTCCCAGTTTTTAGTGGAGTCCGGGTTGCTCATTTGCTTTTGTCACTTTGTATGTTTGATTTTAGTTACTTTATGTTCTTTGCTGTGTATGTCTGTTTTCCATGTCTGGTCTTTGTCCCTGAATAACATTCTTTTGATTTTCGCTATAACCTTGGTTCCCTTGATTACTCTTTGCAAATAAACGATATCTAAATAATAGTATATAAGTCATGTATTCAGTGAAAATTGGCATACACACATACACAAATGCAAGCAAAATAAATTAACCCTCTGACAAGTCTCTTGATAAATATTGTTCATGCATTTGCAACAAAACAAAAATACATTAGTGAAAAAAAAATATGATATATGATATTAGGTCATGATACAATTTACTATTCAATCCAAGGAAATGTACGAGTCATTGTTGTACTGCATAAGCCTTGCATTCAACTAGTCTATTATACGAGTTGGACGAGTAATTTGCTTCTGTGGTGTATTGTATTGTACCCCAATCTGGATTTTGACCTATTTAATGTACAGTACTTTCTCTGGGAGTATCAAATTGGAATGCGAGTACCAAGTCACCACCATATCGGTGGTTTCCATCTGTCCACTTTTTGCCCTGATATTGCCATTTGTTATACAGACTTTCCTTTTGAGTATTCCTTTTGAGAATTAAGTAGCTTTTTTATTTCATATTATGTGAAATTAAGACCAATATAAACCAAAACTAATAGAGCCAATTACTTTTTTTTTTTTAAATCAGATCAACTTACCAGTGAATTTTAGGAAGAGGGAGCGTATTGTAGCATTTCTTTCTGCCGATAGGTTTTGCTTAACTTCTTGTAATCTTTTTTTCACTATACCATCGACAAGGCCCGACATCGCCGCTTTAACCTGTTTCTCTAAACTTCTTTTAATCAGTTTTTATTTGAGAAGAACAGAAATATCCAAATGAGCCATGAGAGGGGCATCAATTTTCGATAGAAGTGGAACATCAATCTCACTACAATTGTCGAATTCATTTCCAAAACAGACACAAAAGATACAGGAAAACAATAAGAAAAGTACTTTGTAACTAGTCTCCGCCATTTAAAGTTTAGAGTATTCAATCAACATTAAACGTAGAAACGAGGCGGAAACTATACTTTCAGAAAATAAACATGTCTTGCATGCTGTGATATTGTTAATTACATATAATTTCTTTTTAGATATAAAGCTTTTCAAATTATATAATTTTGCAACTTCATAAGAAAAGCAATATGTACTTATGTTAAAATATGCTCTTAAATAAAGTTTAACTTGGAAAAATGCGTTTCTCACGGCATTAAGATGGTTTTAGAGCAACTATCTTTGCAGACTTTATGACCCCCAACATGTACTTAGTATCACTTCATGATATGAAAATATAATATCTGTTACGCAGAATGTTGCGTTATTTTCTTAGTTTCTAAAGCGGATTGTATATAGTGATCACGGTGTTCATCGGTGCACTCGTCTGTTCGTTCGTCCGTCTGTCTATAGCTTTCTCACTACAATTTTCTATATATCACACCCTTTTATAAAGTCATACCATATTAAGGGATTTGAGCGACTTCAACTATCGGTTTGAGTATTTGCCTTATATTTGTAGGAATGCAAATATGCTCTTAGAAACTAACATCGCTGAAGCATTACTTTCAGGCAAGAGGATCATGTCATTTTACGAGATCATTTGAAAACTTAAGAGCCTCTTGTAATGGACCTAGCTTACAAAGTTCTACTGTTTTGTCGCATATAGAAAAAGAAACTTGACAAGTAATGAAAAGCCATGAGAATAAATCTGATCTGAATAGATGCCTATCGATGATTATCGTGGAAAGAACATGATTTCATCAATTCATGTTCAACGTACTATTGTAATGTTTGAAAATGAAAGACAGTTACAAGAATCTGCATTGAAGACTTTGCGCCAAGAAGAAACAGCAACAAAAGATCGTTTAGAGAAAAAATGTAATCGAACAATCCAATAAAAAGAAGAAGAGATCTTTTTTTAAATAGAGGGAAAAAAAATGAAAGTGTCATACGAAAGATCCCAATTATCCACTAAATTACCAAGACCAACCAACGCCAAAAAAAAAAAAGGCGTCTGTAAATCCATAATTTTCTAATGAATCGCACTTTTCTTTTTGACAATCCAGACTGAAATGGGCAAGTTATATTTTCTTCGAAATGTAGAATATGACATGAACAAATTTGTTCATCAACATATCTTTAAGAATCGTTATAACCATTTCATACGATTCTTATGCATCGATGTCAAACACTTTTAACAGTGCACGTATTAAAAAACGATTACTTTCAATACAATCAATTAAATTACAATTACTTTGCCAAACTGGACGACTAATTTGAATTGATAATTGATAATTACAACATTTCTTATAGAAATTTATTAAATTAATAATGAATTGGTAAAGTAATCATGATTGCAGCTGATTACATTGAATTTAAAAATAAAATCATAATTATGTGAAATATTATTAACATGTTTTAATAGTCCTATTGGTGCATACCCTGTTTCCTTCCCAGGGTCGCCACACAGCAAACACACGGTCGACAATACTGGACTTTACTTGGAAATATTGTGCAATATGAAATACTGAAAAATTATGAAGTTAACTTAAGTAAAAGTGCTCTACGCGAAAGGTCTTAGTTTTATACATTATTTGAACATGAATATTTGTGGACAGTTAATTAGATATCAATATAATCAATATCTTGCGATATTATGTCAAAAATTCTTATTCTAGTGTTTGAATCTAATAAGTATGCTTCTTGTAAATAGTGTTACATAAACATAATTTGAGATTTATCTCTTTTATGATCAGAATGTATTCAAAAGTAATCACGGTTATAGGATATTTTGAAATGTCATTGATTAAATTAAATTACATGTAATAAGCCTTTGGGATGATTAATAACTACAATGTTTACTTGAAATTATATAATCAATTACAGCGGATTTAAGATTGCAGTTCCTCCATCTCTGTCAACGATCACTATATGTTTTGCCCTTTTAGTACACAAAATATAGTTACAGTATAATATTTTAGCCACAACGTTTATTACAAAGAACTTGGTAGTAATAACGACCTTCTATATAAAAGTTACAGAACAAAACAACTATAATAATAATAATAATAATAATAATAATAATAATAATAATAATAATAATAATTAAAATGCGTCTTTGCAGCAATGTCACCATCATAACAGAGTCATGATTTTTTTCAAATACAAATCCAGTTAAATTATGATGTGGTCCAATGTATCTTACAAAAAACGTATAACACACCAATATACCAACAAATGTTTAACCGCTCTGAGAATAAAGCTGCTATGTTGTTATCATGAACTTTGCCTGTCAATAGAGAAGGAGAGGCCCAGGTAGATTTTTCATACACCAAGTCCATGTTAGCCCTCATTTTGTTGTAATTATATTTGTTTTCAAGTTCCTGTGTATGTTGTTTGTTGTGTTCTTTTTATGTTCTTTACTTTTATTTTTATGACTTTTATAATATCTTTTTGTTTTAATGTATGTCTAACCAACTTTATTGATGTAATGGAGATTTTCTCATAAACTTTTCCCCCAACTTTTCTTCTTTCCTGTTAACAAGATGTTGTATTAAGGGTAACAGCAAATTTAACGAACTGATAAAATCTATGCAGTAGTCAAAAAGACAGTCCGTAAAATAAATTGCAATTACCGGGAAGTTGGATACCACCGCAATGGTCCTAACTTAATATTGGCATTTTAAAGTGAAGGTGGAATAAGCCAGGTTTTAAAACAAGTTAAACCTCCCGCGGTTAATTTTTTCCGGTATATTTCAACAGAAATGAGCAGCATAAAATTGCCACTGTGCCAGTCAAAATCGGAAAAAGCAGTAGTCAAAACTGTTCTGACGGTATAAGCAATAAATAAGTGAAAATAAAACGAACTAAATGCAATAGATAAATGAAGTAAAACCGGGCTATGGAGCTCCAAAAGAAGTATTGAACTTTGTCGGGAAGGTGCATCAAGTTTAAGATGAAATAATCCACTATAAGTAACTATAGACAATTGATTGTTAGACATAATGAAAATTCATAATCTATCATCCGTTTGTCAGAAACAGAATATTATAAAGATATATATATTGGAAATAAAACTTTTTGGGCAGCGTATGAGATGTATTTTCCTATTACCTTGGTCCAAAAGCCCGTCTCTAAGGCAACAATGGTGTCTAAAGAAGTCAGAATAGTGGCTACATGGTCTGACATACGTCAGTAAATGAGAAATATAAAACAACAAATGCAGGGAAAGCTGGTGTATCACATCACAAGAAAGAGAAATTTATAATTTTTATTTCAAATTCGCCTCGTTTGTCATATATGTTTGCACCAAGATGACTACTGACGTCAAGGTCAAGGTGAAGGTCTAAAAATGACGCAGAGGAAGTTTTGTCCGTAGTCTCTTTAATTTCTAGTTAAATAAACGCAAGCCATTCTCCAAATCTAGGATTATCAATGAGAGAACATCACCAATATATCGGTACTAGTATGAGAAATTAAAGGATCAGTATTCTTTAACCTTTTCGTCGTCCACAATATTTTGAAGGAAATCCGATTCATAAGAAGAAAGAAACAGATCGGCTAGGAGAGGGACACAATTAGTGCCATTGGAATGCCGATACTTCGTTGAAAAATTGTCCCTCCAAAAGTGTCAAATAAATTGTCTAGGAGAAGCTCTACGATACTGATTATATGTTGTTCGGCGAAGTACTTTTTATATTTTTGTTTTGTAGTCGTAATATATATAGAATCGTAGTCTAAACAACAAACTTATGAAAATTACCATTCTTGCTGTTAAATGCTTTGCGAATGATATTTAGACGGGTTTTTAATTTATCGTGGAACAAGGTTGTATATCATGTTGAAAAGTCAAAAATTTTAATAGAGTTAATTTCAGCAAAGGAGCAAGATTTAAGATTATTTAAAACATCTTTAGAGTTTTCAGAATCCACATATGATTGATACCACTACGCAAATAAACAGTTTCACATTGTTTTTTGTTTCCTTTCTTCAGTGCGGACAAAATATGTTTGTACAGACAGCTGTTTTCTTGAACAAGTTGATTATCGAAGTTACAAGCCAGTGAAGGAAGGAATAAAACTCCACGAAAAAGCGTTTTTTTCTAAATTGACCTTATTTTGAAATAGAAAACAAATTTTGCGCAATATTATGTTCACATGCATAAATAACGTATCTTCTGGCAGTTAGTATGTCAAAATAAGCATTAATAAAGACACAAAATTAATCAAGTAATCAAGGTCTTTTTTATCATTGTTTAATACGTTTAAAAGTAGGCACAGGAACACAAAATGCATAACACGAGTATTAAGAAAGAAGAGAAAAAAAACAGCATATGCGCAAAAAGAACCTTTTAGAAACTAAGCTATCAAATATCCTGAAAACATCGACCAATGCCTACCAATCATTACTTCGCTAGGCCTGTGGCCCTTTCTCACAGACTTTCACACCCTTTTTTAAGTAAAGCACGGCATTTGCAGTACCCGCATCTATTTATAGCAAACTGAGACCGTACTACTTAACAATCATTTTGTCATCAACCATAAGTTCGCAATGAAGATGTTTACCGTAGTATGAACGAGTTGTTGCAAAGAACGCATACAGTTCGAGTTTCGGTACCGTAAATTTTCCGGATCCTGGTGAGTAGCGACCACCTGTGTTAATCCGTATATTGTCAAATCTGATAGCTTTGTTTAGTGGAGGAGTAACGTCACTTGATAGCGTTGTTAAAAGGCGGGTATATTGAACGGATCTGAAATAAAAGATAAATAAGTTAACAACTGCTTGGAGTTTTATGCTTGCAAAACCAACTAAGGCAGTATACGCTTCAACCCGCAAAGTGGTTTATGGACAAGCGTTGATTAATCCAATAGTGATCATGCAAGCATAATTTAGTAAAACAAAACAACAAAATCAGCCCTTTTAATCGATTCATGTCGAAATGAAGATTTAATCCTTAACCAAAAACTTAATTAGAGAATATTTGTAATGCAGACTGCTGACCAATCGACGTTAATTACGTCACAGTTTAGTTTGTGCAAAATAGCTATGTTGCCCAAAGTTACTTATCCAATATCTTATTACAAATGAAATCACATTATTGACAGTAATTAACATCGATTCGACTCGTTTTGTATGACCCACTTTTCGAGTGTTCAATACAAAATTCATGACGTCCGATATTAAATTTCCAGTTTCACAATACAGAAAGGTTTGTGATTATTACGTTACGTAAAATAAAAGTGTTTTTTGAATACATATAGTTGTACATTCTCAGTATAAAAAAATCTGTCATAATTTTACAAGACGTAAATATATTCCTTCCTAGTAGTATGGCTAACATCTTACATAATATTATGTTTATGCCAATGTAAGCTAAAATCAATAAATCTCAATGCTTTAAATTTACTAGTATAATATAAGATTAACTTGTATTTTTGAAAAGAGAACGTATTGTAGCATCACTTTCTGTCCATAAGATTTGATGTTGACAAGGCTCGACATCGCTGCTTTAACCTCTTTCTCTACATTTCTTTGGATCAAAGTTTTTATTTTTGAAGTAAGAACTGAAATATCCAATTGAGCCATTGTGGAGCATCGAGTTTTGATAGAATTGGTATATCAATCTCCTTAAAATTGTTGTTTCCATTTCCAAAAACACACAGTAGCTCGAAGAAAATAACGACAATACCGCTATGGAGCTAATCATTGCCATTTTGAGTTTAAAAGACGAAAACTTCATTCAACATTGAATACACCAGAAATGACTCAAACATTATGCTTTTAGAAAATAAACATGTTGCATACCATGATATTGGAGAAGGGTCTATTACTTTCAGTATGATATTATTTACAGTTTAATTTATTTACAGATATTAAGCTTTTCCAATTGTTTTGCAATTGCGACTTAGTATGTAGTATTTGTAGGGTTTTTAGTGCAAGCATCTTTTCAGACTGTATACCTTCCATAATGAACTAAACCACCACTCCACAAAGTAGTATACTCATCTGTATACTATATCTCTACTTCATAGAGTTCGTCTCTCATCGTGCACTCAAAGTATTTCACAATTGGCAATACATGTAAGTTTACTTCTTACAACAGCGTTCGCCTAACATCTGATCCATCGAATTGTTCTCCATTCGGCATGCTGATTTGTTTTTATGCGTTAAAAATTGAATACATGAATACATATTCCTCCAGTCGCGCTTCTTTTGTGAAAAGTTCCAGCTTTCTGGAAATTTTCTTTTGTTTTTAGACTAAACGACGATATTAATGATAAAATTCTGTCTTGTATATTCAATTATAGTTTAAAGTTCAACATAAACATGTATTTTGAAAACCCTGTCACTGTGAAATAAGTATTCTTCGTTTGTGTGTGGGGCATAAACAACAGTTTTTTTCTCTCTAAGTATTTAAGTATCTTCCACGACCTTCGTAAGAAAACTGTTCTTTATTAAGCCCCCAAAAAAAGATATTTCTAGTGCATGTACCTAATTTGAAAATTATTACTAAATTTTCATTGCATAATTTTACTTAATTCAAAATAGTACATTCGAGTTCATTCGTCTGACTAAGTTAGTATTAATGTTGACTCAGTTATTGTGCACAAGAAAGATATTGTTGGCCTATTTATCGGAACATCGCATTATTATAATATATCCTTCTCATGTCAAATATATACAAAAAGTAAAAGTTATCATGTATACATATTGCATCTTGTGAGAAATGAGAATTGTATATAATTTTGTTGGGTGATTTAAATTCTAAAACGATAGGCTTCTCAAGTGATATTTCACTCTATGGATATAATACGTGTCGTGTCAATGTCCAATTTGGATAATAAACTCTAAAAGTTCATTTATCTCTTTGGAAACGTACGCATTTAGGATGAATAAAAGTATAAAAGAAAATCACAGTATGAATAATGATTATAAAAATTCTAACATTCGAGTTAAAATTACCATATTAAATTATGTTTATTACAAAACGAACTGGATTGGTTATCATTAAGGTGTATTTATCAATATTACACTCCATGTACCTGCCCTTTAACTCCAAAAAGTAAAACCTTCCTATTACTAAGGGGTATATTTTAACAACTGTTTAATCTGTTTTAATTCATATTGAACTTAATCTGGATCGTGTTGTGTGAAAGGTCATTAAAGATTTAGAAAGAACTTTATATCAAACTTCACGTTATTATCAAGTCTGGATAAAGCTTAATGTAAACACGGACCTATTCGAATTTCATTATAAAGAGTGAATGTTCTCTGCGATAATTCAAATACTTGGAATGAATGTGCATAGACTTTTTTCTAAGTGAATAACTTATTATGTAAGTTGTGATTCTGGTTTCTATCCACTTATCTTTTTGTGATATGTTTTGACCAATTCTTGAGAATCTGGGATAGTTTGGAGCCGGATAAGTATCAACTTTAATAGGCTTTGGTACGAATATTTAAAATATTTTGTTTGTTTAAAATTGATTAGTTACATGAATTTTGTTTTACAATTTCTGTAGTGATTACTGAATGACTTTTGGGTAGGCGATAGGGGTGCGTAGACAAAACTAAAACATTTTTTTTATATGTAGACATACATCAGGTATAGATTTTACGCAACAAAAAAACTTGAACATCTCTTTGATTTAGAACCTGTATGGTATGAATTGCACAAAACACAAAAAAAAAATCTAGAAATTTGGAACAAACATGAAAAACGTGCAGCTGCTGTATAAAATGCATGTGCATGTTTGGTCATATGTCTTAGAGTGATTCAAAATTAAGAAATTTCAGATAATGACTGGACAGTAAATCAAAACAAAACCACGATGGTGAAATTAGGACTAATTGAGAACGGCATTTGGGAAAAAATAACCAAACGAAGTTCTATAAGATAATAAACTGGATGTCAAAATGTTTTTCTTCTTCATTATTTATAATGTTGTCTGACTGTCAGATGATTCATTTCCCTACTTGCCATTTAAAGCCAAGGGAATCTAATGTCGCTTAAATGCGTTTTTATAACCATCCTCCCCCGAATGAAAAATTATAACCATCCTCCTCCGAATGAAAAACAGCAGTTATAGGATGTTAATGTTAACTTTGAAGTAGAATCTTAGAAATGTGAGAAAAATTTCTCGTTGTTTTTATTTTATTTTATTTTTTTTTTTTTTCATTTTGATGAAATAATTATATATTGTAAGCTAAATGTTGATACTATCTAAAGTTGTTAAGATTAATTTCATTTTTTATAAAAAGTTAATAAAATATTGATAAAATAGTATTTTGATACCTATAACAACTTGATTGTAGCGTTTTTATTTTCATATGTGCATATTGTTTATTCACATTCAATAGCCAACTCAAATTAATATGAAGGAGATTACGTTAACAACCAAATTGTCAGTTCATATAGAGGTCTAGACTGAAAGGAATAGGATTAAGCGATTTATCCAATGTATAAGGACAAAGCATGAACAAGATTATTGGTTTAGTGAAACGCAATCTGACCCATTTATTAAAATACAAAAAGATTTCATTGTGGAATTTCATTAATATGACAATATTAAAATTCAAATGTAGTTCAAATGTCATCCTTGCTTTAGAATGAAAAAATACTATGGGCATCCTTGATTAAAAAGAGGTAAATATGATTTTTTATTAGTTAATAATCAATGGAAAAATGGAAATTAATTAATACATCATTTACAGTGTCATATTTCAATATAACATTATTGTCAATTTAAAATAGAATAGAGCGTGTTTTATTCCAATCAAAAGGCCTTTTAGAGACCGTATATAACACATCATACATCGATAATTATCAATCAGTAAAAAAACATAAGAGATGGAAAAATGTATATATATATACTGGCATAGATTATGAAACTAGTACAGGATAGACTTAAATACGATTTTAAAGTTTATGATAAAAAGGCGAAAAATCCATAATTTTCATCACCTTTTACTCTTTGACAGTCCCCTCGTCTTCACAATATAGGCTAAAAACCACTAATTCCACTTCCCATAGGCTTCTATGCTAATTTCACAATATTCAATGGCTTCTCTGGACTTTACCTTAACTTTAACCTGCAGAGGACTATACATCAGCATGATTCTACATATGTCAGCTCACAATCCTCAGAATGGCATGTGGGGTTAGCAGACTTGCAGTGCAGTACTGGTCACCGGAAGTGAAGTGTCTATAAATAGCATGGGAAATCCCAGTGTTTTCACAAGATAGGGGTATATTTAGAAATCATTATGGAGATTAGGCTTCACATCACAAGAAGCAAAATGCACCTATAAAATGTACAGAAATGTTTTTCCTATCAGAAACTGTTTAAATTTTTTAAATGAGATGAGAACTTTTTTCACAGCACTATGAGGAACAGGGGTAATTTCTGCGTAGGACTATTTTTGCGTACGTTCCAAATGCTCATTGGTTGAATTGGTGGTCTGTAACCTATATGACAAAACTTTTTCAAGAAGTTTTGTTTTTTTCTTGTATAGGAAGCCACTGAATTTAAATCTTCAACTTTTTTTATGGTAAGGAGATTTCTTAATACATATCATTTCAAACATTTTTATGAAAAGGATATTCTGTGATAAAATGAACCACTTCCTCAGTTTTGAATAATATACATTTTTGAATATATGTCAGTCTGACTACTCTCCACCTTTACGTGAGAACTCATTGTAATTTTACAAGTAGCAAGTAGATTGTCTCAACTTAAAGAATATCAAGTTTAAATATTTTTTTTCAAAACCAAAAGTGTTTTAAAATAGCAATAAGTGTAGGTGTAAGATACTATCTATTGTATTTACCATTGAAGTGGAAGATAGTATTTTTGTCTTTACCGTTAAAGTGTAAGATACTATCCTTTGCCATAGCCGTTAAACTGTAAGATATTATCTATTGTGTTTACCGTTGAAGAGCAAGATACTATCCATTATCAAAACCATTAAACTGTAAGTTACTATCTATTGTATTTACCGTTGAAGAGCAAGATACTATCCATTATCAAAACCGTTAAACTGTAAGTTACTTTCTATTGTATTTACCGTTGAAGTGTAAGATAATATCCATTGTGATGACCGTTCATTTGTAAGATGCTATTCATTATCATAACCGTAAATTTGTAAGATCTTATTAAGTATCATATTCGCTGAAGTGTAAGATACTATCCATTATAATAACAGCTGAAAGAGTAATCAAGGGAACCAAGATTCTAGCGGAAATCAAAAGAATGGGACAACGACCAGACAATGAAAACAGACAAACACAACAAAGAACATAAAGTACTAAGTAACTAAAATAATACATATAAAGTAACAAAAGTAAATGATCAACTGAAGTGTCAGGTAATATCCATTGTCATTATCGTTTAACTGTAAGGTACTATCCGTTGTCAAAACCGTTGAAGAATAATATACTTTCCATTGTCATAACCGTTAAAATAATTTTACAGAGAATGAGGACAAAAATTCCAGAATGGTTGGAGCAGTATCAGGAAGTCAGCCGAAAACAGCAGGAATATTTATCGAGACTAACGAACATGCGAAAAAGTATACAAAACAAGGATGAGAAGGTCGTAATTGTTTCAGTAGAACGAGAAAGACATCTGAAGGGAAGACGCACTAACAAGAAGCACCCGACAATGAACAAAATGAAACAAAACGTCATTACATTTCAGACCAAACCGTTCCCTACCAGACCGATATCTGATAGACGCTTACAGCTTGTTCCACACTCAATTCCTCGTAAACTTCCTCCGATTATTAAACCGAGTTTTCTACACATTGATCTGACAAGTGGACATAAAAAAGGCGTCACGGTGCCGCCGGAACTTGATCACATGAACACGGACTTAGAAGCGATAGAAACAATTGCCGAACGCAACAAAATAGATCTGAAGGGCCTTATCCGACTTCAGAGCCCGCACCAAAAACAAAGACAAGAACTTTCAATCAGTAAAGTTTCGTTAAAAGATATAACACCTGAAATTGTGCCTTTGTTTCAGAGAACTCCTACACCTAACATGGAGTATATAACTAACTTAAGCTCCAGAAAACAAATTGTCACTGCTGAAAAGACGAAATAGTGCTTACAACAAACTGTTTTCATCGTCAAACTGTGCTTTTGACCCATTGCATAATTTATTCATAGCGTACCATGTATCATTCAGCGTTTCGTATTTGGATTGTTTATCACTTTATTACAGATAAGAAAAAGTTTTGTTATTAACACAGTCTTACATTAGTTAATCTTGCACTGTTGAAACTAGGTCTTACGAATGATTGGTGAAATAGATGCACGACCAAATACCGACCATGATGATGACGTCTAGAATAATGTTTGGAAATCAAATCAAGTATTCTGGTGCGATTAAACATTTCGCTTTTCAAAAAGAATCTAATTGTGTGGAATCTAATTGCATAGCTTTATGCATATTTCTATCTGTGTGTCTATATTTATTTAGTCAAATTCTTCGCGTTTTAGCAGTTGAAAGACACAATGAAACAAAAACTAACAATTTTATACATGTTATCGTCTATCATGTTTACCACATTTTAAGGTATACAATACGTACGCACATCACTAAAAAAATGTAAATATTCTGATGTATGATTGCACTGTTGCAGTTATGTTTTTCAGCAATAAAAAAACTCAACGATATAAACTATATTTTTTTCTATATTTTTCTTCTTTCTGAGTAAAAAATATATTAAATTGCAATTTATTTTTTAAAATATATGCTTGCAACATTTCGACTCGTAGGTAACAAACATAGAAATACATTTGGAATATATAAGAAAACACGAAGTATCCTCACATTTTAGTTCGAGGCTGACAAAAGAGAAAATGAAGTACAGGCGGGTGATATGTAAAAACGTACAGAGATTCTGCTGTTTTTATGAAGCTCGATTATTTTCTTTTCGATATCGACATATTCAAATAACATATGATGAAGACTAACCACTGCTACCCACTACTTTCCGCGCCATGGACAAAAACTGAATAACTCAACAAATTATTTTTTATTTAGAATAAAGTCATGAAAGAGCTCGCGTAATCAAGGGAACCAAGATTCTAGCGGAAACAAAAAGATTGTAATCCAGGGAAAAGGGAATCAGACATGAAAAATAGACCAACACAACAAAAAACTTCAAGTAACTAAAATAAGACATACAAAGTAACAAAAGTAAATCAGACTCCATAAAAAACTGTGAGCATAGACCAGGTGCATCGGTAGGGTAAGCGTCCTCTGCTTTTCTAGAAACACCCTGAAAGTTATGGACAGGATCAGTGGTACGGTTGTGAAACAGGATGAAAGTATTATAAATTTCGAGGATGACACTCACTTCATTCTAAAAGGGACAGTAAATAACGTACCAGTTGGAGTGAGAGCTTTATCTCTACTTATTCAAGTTCCCCTTGAAAAAAATGAGCTAAATTGCCGTTGCAATGACAAAACAAGCAACCTTGCTTTTCGCAAATGGACAGCTCAAATAACTGCATTTTCCCAAATATGTTACGTTATGAAAGATTTTTTTTAAAAATAGAAATGAAAGTATAAACTAGACCAATTATGATGAGTTATTAAACGTTAGCGGTGTCAGCCATTATTACGGTGAGGTCAGGCGTCGGTTTCACAAAAAAAGTCGTAAGTGTGAAATTGATCGTAAATCATGACGTCACAATGTTATTTTAGTTTATGACGTCTTTACTTACGATCAATTTTACACTTACGACTTTTTATGAAATCGAGACCTGCAGAAGTTTCATTCCCCAATGTCGTAAAGAACCTAAAATTCTGAGTCAACAAAATATATGTATGGAGATAGACTGTTACTTTCTGTAAATTACGATGTCGGAGGAAAGAGCTTCTTGTTGACTTACCTAAACGATGTTTCATTATAATATATATTCACCCTTGAATTGCACATGATAAAACCTCTCAGTGATGGATTTGGCTTCCTATTTTGATAATTTTTGTTTTGACAACTTCTTGTATACAATGTTTTTTTTTTTTTGGTTGAGATCTTCCTATTTACATGTGTATTTGATTCTAATGCTGTTCCTTGAAACACGTGTGCAGTACATCGTCACCAAAACTGTCGATATAATAAATTAATGATTATATATTATTTAGTGACAGTGACACAGGTATACAGAAACTTAATATTTTTTTTTTTAAAATGGCAAGAAATCTAAAAATAGGTATCGTACTATACATGTTATACGTATAATATTCACATAATGATTTACATGTAACTACAAGAATAACACTGTTACGTAAACGTATGTTATTGTCAGTCTAATTCTTAGACAAATTGCATTTTTGTTTCATTTTAAGTAGGAGTGCATCACTCAGTAGATCTTTTTCTCTGCGGATTCCATTTAAAATTGACCTGTTTTCATGTAAACGTCTCAGCATATACGGCAATGTTTCATCAATGCTGCCATACGGGATTGACTTGTATATTTGGTAGCCTGCTTTTCCTTTAAGAAGTAAAGTAGAATTGGAATAAATATTTAATGCGAGAAAAAATGTTTTAACGTGGATTTCTGGATGTCAATTGTTGATGCGAAGTTAAGAAATTAAATAAAACAATTGTTGATACATATATAACACAGCTCAAATTAGCAAAATATATAAGGAAAGTAATACTACATTTTGTCAAAAAATGTTGATATGAATTAATTGTTGATGACATTTAATGTAAGCTTACATATATCAAATAAAAGAAGATTTTGTGTGAAATGGCGGGGATTTCATTTAACCAATAACGATCGATTTCCAGAGCCACAATTAGGGTAAGATATGGTTTCAGTTTGCCGGTCGCTTTACACTTCCCGTTTTTTAGCTTTGTACCAGTAGGAACATAGTGTTTTCAATAGTATTGGTTAATTTTGAAAGAAATGGAGAACTAAGTGAAAACCTAAAAAATGAAAAAAAAATTTACCTGGGTTTGTTTGTGTTATTTTATTCACAACTTGATCTTATTGTTCGTGTTTTATTTTATTTACAGTTTTATCTCTCTATATACCTAGTGCACAAGATACTTGATCTCCCATTCCATAAACTTGTGCAAATAGAAGAGAATTATTCCTTTTGTTCAGGCCGGTTTCTTTTATTCTAAAAAATCAAAATATATTTTATTTATTAAAATATATTAGAAAACAGAATATTTTAACCACTCTTGTGAATAGAACTAAAAGTAATTCATGGTGATTGATTGTGATAAAAATGTTATTACGGTTTAAAGCAAGCAATGCATTTTTCTTCGTAAAATTGCTTACAGCTGTACGTTTGTAAAAATAAAAACAAATCAAATCACGAAGGCCTTTGAACTCATTTTAGTAACTCCAGTATTTTATTCGCTTTATTCACAACAAAATAGGACCAGAATCAGATAGCACACCTTCTATTTATTCACGATTCACGGTCCTTATGATTTGACATCATACAAAAATGGTGTAAGTAAAAATCAAGCAAACTGGGTTAAATCTAATCCAAAGTCTGACGATCTCCTTTACTATGGATGACAAGCAACTGGTCTTTTCAACACCACAGTATGAAAGAGTAATCAAGGTAACCAAGATTATAACGGAAATCAAAAGAATGTAATCAAGGGACAAAGACCAGACATAGAAAACAGGCAAACATAGAAAAGAACATAAAATAACTAAAACAATACATACAAAGTAACAAAAGTAAATGAGCTACTCCGACTCCATTAAAAACCGGGAGCATGGACCAGGTACATCGGTACGGTAAGCGTCCTCTGCTTTTCTAGAAACACCCGCCGAGCTGCTCATAAAAAAGTCAAGTCAAGTGTAGGCGAAAGAGGAAAGAAAAACTATGACACGTTGAAGAAGTCAGTTTCATTGTGCAGATGGATACACCGTAACGATCCACGAGTTCATGATGACGACCATAAAACTTCTGTAGTGATGAAACGAGTAGAATTAACAACTAGTTATAAATGTTAAATCTAAGTCTAATCTGATATTTTTTTTGTCAGTGTTTTGTTTGTTTGTTACTTTTTTCTGCTTAATGCATTATCTACTATCTGATTTGAACGACTACTGGCTTTATCATATCCATACCTGTTTACAGCATACAGAACTGTATCTTCATTATGTGAAGCCACGACAAATTTACACTTGTCTTTGTTCTTAATCACAGAATTCAAAATAAAGTCAAAGGACGCATGATAAGTCTTTGTGGTGTTTTCGTATGTGTCATTGATTGGACAAGGGTATCCCTGTGTATTAGCTAACATCCTTTCTTTCTCTAGATATGCTCCTCTCACCAGTTTGCCAGAAAAGCCGACGCCGTGAGATTGGATATAGTCATGGTCCTTTTTTAAAAGACGGGTTGTTTCCTGCAACGCAAATACATATGTAGTTTAGTACGTTTCCCAAAAACTTCGCGGATTGAATATTTTATTGTTGCATGAACGTATGCCTATCGGTCATATCTATTCTCAGCTAAAATCAGTGGTATTTTTCCTTATAAGCAAATAGGCATTGGCCTAAATAACACCCGTCCTTACAAATAAAGAAATATAAGCTAGACTTTTATTGCATCATCTTTAAAAACTCAAAATTCTTGATTTAAAAAACGCGATAGAACACCATGTCAAACTCATTATAAGAAAACAGAATTATGAAAATAACAAATATTAACGGTTTGGCGTATTCCTTAAATATGATTTATTTAGTTCATTCTAGAAAAGGACACATGAAATTAACGCACACATCGACAAAGTAACAAACGTATTAACTTTCGCGGTTTCTTATTTATGCGAATTCTGTCAAATGATCATATTCGCTGGTATTAATATTCGAGATTTCCAAAAAAAAAATGAAAAGCGTTATATAGTGTGAAAAAAAAAACAATTTAGCGGGTACTAATTTTCGCAGTTTTCTGTCCATCGCGAAAACAGCGAAAATTATTCGGCCGCAAAAATTGATACGTTTACAGTATTATAAACCGACAATGGTTAAAGGTTATCACATGCCTTCAAGTAGTTTTGGTAGGTATATCCGACAATGTGACTCTTAGTATTGTAGTTGAGCATCATGGCAAGGGTCAGTAAGTTCAAAGCAGGGTTTATGTAGGTATATTCAGCATCAATCAACATCCATATATTATTTTTCTTAGCTTCCTGAAAACAAAGTTTTGCTTTTAATTATGACCATCTGTTATTCTTAAATTTCATACACATTTGCTTTGTATCAAAATATGATACCTCAATATTTCATGGAAATCCTTACCCTTCCGAAACAACGTTTGGAAAAAAACCAATTTCCCATTTATTCACCGAATAAAATACTTAAGGGTAAATGATATAAAAAAATTCTGAAATTATAAAGTTTTACTTTTAAAGCTTATTAAATATCGGTGGATACTGCTTTAGATTGTTTCCTTCTTTGTGTTATGTATTGGGTTATTATTAAATAATACCTGTAAAACAGATCTTAATCTTTTCAATCCAGATTCAAATTGTAAATACTCTTCTCCAGTCAACTTCAAGTCCGTAAAACTTGGCTGGAATATAGGACTACTCGTTATTTCAAAAGACAAAACCAAAAAAAATCACAGTGCGACAAACATATGTTGATGTTACACGTAAAATCTTACATTTTATTTGTAAGCACGTTCCCTTTCGAAAAAATCAATATTTTGGATAAGTTTTTTTTTTCACATTCTACTAACTCAAAGCATATTTCACAGCTCATAGAAATGTAATTAAACAAGAAATGTTTTCGTGGTGACACGTATGCACCATCCATTAAAAGGTACTAATAGAAAATGTAATCGGCCATTTCTATGCTTTGAAACATTCTCTGTGTAACCAAGAACTTATTAAATATATACCTCGACTGAATGCATAATTATATTAATACGGCGTATGCGGAGTTCTCATACATTTTAACGCATGATTCGACACAGATAACACTGTGAACATAGGATCCGACTATTTCCATACATTTTGTTATTTTTGTCGAATTCTAGTAATTTTGATCACATCTCCAAATGTTTCCTCAGTTTGATATTTTTCGCCGTGTACTCTTATTGTGTTCTCTGTAACACTTGATTGACGAGAGACTTTGTGAGTATGCTATCAATTAAACATTGTAAAATTTAGTAGGATCATCAAGTTCCAGTTTTTTTTCTCTAGGTTTGCTTAAGCTTTCAGCTGCTATTTTTCTGTTGCGCCTGAGTTTGTCTTGGGATATTTTAATTAATTTTAAGTCATTGGAAAAATAACGAATCCGAAATGTTTAATTTCACAACATAAAATGCAATAATAGCATAGCTACACTTATTGCTTTTTGTAAAATTTTAAAATATTCTAAACAAATAATGCAATACAAACGCTTCTGCTTGTACTTACCATTTTGTTAGTATAGAAAAATGACGAAAGTTTCTCAATAGTGGCTTGATTCGCAGTACTGGGATTAGGATATAGCCTCGACAACTTTGTCTAGGAAACCAAAAGAAACTTGTTTTGGTTACATCTGTAGCTGGTCGATCAGATATACAAGTATGTTGCATTAAGTATGGCCATAAAAGCATTTTGCCTTAGGGAACATATTAGGGAACATTTATTTTGACAGAAAGTTATACATAGACATACAAACAGCTTGCATATTTCATCATCAAGAAAGCACAATATCCGTATTGTCAACTTTCCTTTCATCTGTGGCAAAATCCTCTCATCACCTGTGTGTATGGAGTTTTCATATCACAACTCATACGTTATGCCAGAGCTTGCCGTAACGAGGCAGACTTTTTGTATCGCGCAAGACTTCTTACAGTTAGGCTTCTGGGGCAGCTAGGGTTATGTTGCTACAAGATTAAAGTCATCACTACAGAAGTTTTATGGTCATCATCATGAATTCTTGGATCATTACGGTGTATTCATCTGTACCATGAAAACTGATTTGTTCAACGGGTCATTGTTTTCCTACCTGTTTCGTCTACCCTTGACTTGACTGTTTATGAACAACTCGACGGATGTTTCTAGAAAAGCAGAGGATGGTCCATGCTCCCAGTTTTTAGTGGAGTCCGAGTTGCTCATTTATTTTGTTGCTTTGTATGTATTATTTTAGTTATATAATGATCTTTGTTGTGTGTGTTTGTTTTCCATGTATGGTCTTTGTCCTGGATTACATTCTTTTGCCTTCCGCTAGAATCTTCGTTCCTCATGATGCTTTCTCTAGTAGAAAAGACCATTATTTTAGCTCTACGTCGCTGCGTTTGCTCAGAATTTTTCAATAGAATGTTAGAAAAGTGAAGTTTTCGACAGAGTTTTCAGCCCATGAAATGGTCATTTTTAGTGCATTTCAATGAAATAATAACTCAATTTACCAAAATGATACGGAAAGCTCTGTATGTTTTCCTTGATTCTGATGCACATAGTCAACTTAGACATTCAAAACACTGTTTTTTCGTACCATGTACAAATTGTGTCTGTGGACAAATCATGATAACAACATTATGTAAGACGTGTGGAGGAAAGATTTTCGATTTCGTTGCCTTTATTGGCTTTTTCTTTTTTGCCTGACTTGTTTTTTCTACTTCTGTTTCTTCTTCTGTAAAAAAGCGTGCATGTACTATCGACCATGATATACATGTTTTCTACGCGAATGTAGACGCATACCCTACCGATGCCTCTGATCCTTTACTATAACTTTTCTTATGTGTTGCTTGTATTTTGCTTCTGATCCTATTTGAGCTGTTAGTTGTTATAGTATTCGTCATTTTTTTTTTAATTTCTGAAATTTGAATATTGTTCTGTTTGATGTTTACTCCGATTTCACCTCCAAGATATTGCAATCGACTGATTAGATAAAAAGTGGATACTTACACATATATCTCCTGGTACAATTGCGGTTAATTTCAACTGCATCATTGGGACTTCGCTGTTTAAACCTGATACCATTTCGAGACAAGTCATTGTTTTGGCAAGGTTTTTGTCCATGATGTCTTCGACACTTCTTGTTGGTTTAAATTAAATGGTAAAGTTTTTTTTAATACATTATTGTACAATATTTTCCTACAATAGCTAAAAACTTGGTAAACGGATATATACTACTTATATTTTAACATGAAGAAATAATGAAGACAGTTTTATCTCCTTTCATCAAAGTTGTGTATCTTGTATTGTAACGTCGTCGTCCATCTGTCTGTCGGTTTATGAATTTCTTATCATTCATTGAAGCAACATCCTAAATGGACCCAAATTTGCATTCATGTGGTCCTTTGAGGTTTTAAATCAATATCACGGTCAAAAGGGCAAAACTTAGCGAGATGATTCTGTCGTTTGAGTTGTTTTATTATTCAATTTTCTTTTTAATAAAAAAAAATCTTATTATTAATATTGTTTTTACATATCTTTTTGAGCTTTGTTTTCTTTAATTAATTGTTTGCATTTTCACAATAGTACACACACAATCTATATAACAATACCGAAAATCACTGGATCCGCCAGCGTCATCTTCCATTGGAACAGCCAGTAATGGGCCTATTCCATCTAATTTCAATTTATCAACCAATTCAGCTAACTCCTCGGGTGAGTTACCTCCAATAAACTGACCGTAAAATGTTTTCCGTTGCAAGAAACTGTAGATCGTTTCACCAAGTAGCCTTTTTGACAAAGACATTAACTGAAATTTACAAAAATGATAATCGGTGATGAACGTAACTACACATCATTTGAGAAACTCTAACATATATATATATATATATATATATATATATATATATATATATATATATATATATATGTAGTACGCATACACGAGTCAACCGTTTTATACACTGACGAGAATTCACAAAAAAACGTTGTTTTTTTTTAGTGCATGGTATAGCTTGATATATATACAAAAAATCTTCCCTAGGACTTAGTAAAAACAAAATTGGTAGATATCTTAATCGTTGACCATGGCCTTTCCAAGATGTAAGATTTTTTATTAAATATTTGAAAATCATAAGCTTTTCGTTCTCAAACAACTTTTCGTTTTATCATCTTTAGGTAGTAGAGAAAACAGTTGAAAGGTTTTATTCGCTCGAACCCCGGATTTAGGCCACGCTTTGAGGTGCTATTAAGAGTATAAAACTGGTAGGCCTTTATTTGGAATGAAAAGTTATTATAAAAACTCTAGAGTTATCAGGTAAAAGATACATGTTGAGATGCAAAACAAAAGTCACCAAAACGCATCAATGGCAGTTGGGCTCTAATTTCTTCAAGCTTCCTGCACATCGATTCGTATTCTGATAATCAATCTTATTATCCGAAAAAAAAAATCATATTCGTGAAAATTATCGCGTCTACTACGAAGAAGAAACAAAGCAAGAATAAGTGCAGTATGTCTCATTTGAGAACAACTTATACGAACATAATTACCTTTTCTCCATTGTTAACTACCCAATCAAATGAACATATTCGGAGTACAAGTAACGCACGCGACAGCTCAGAAAGATCTTTATTCTTGAAGATTGTCTTGTAGTCGTCAAATTGAATTGGGACTGTGTCATTTTCAGTTGTATCTATATTCAGAGTATTTCCCACTAAGGTTCTACTGGACGTGCGTACAGTCGATAGCTTCCTACTGATCCGGTGTAGAATTGCTCCATGGAATAACGATGTTTTACATTTTGCTTGCATTTGGAAATCTTCTATGTTATAATCAAAAGTAATGCCCCACTATTTCGAGTTATACACTATTTATTTATGTGAATGAAACTGGAGACGTCACGGGGTTCAGGTATATATGTATCTAAATATTAGTTTACAGTCTGAATGGTATTGTTGTTATTCTGAACGCATCTAATTCCAAACTACCTCCGAGCGCAAAGTACATGCCTTAGAATAATTCACTCGAATTGTTTTTCTAATTTCTCAAATTACAGTCATGATATGTATATGTGTCCAAATCTAAAAAGTGTAAATATTAATGTTGAAGAATCACGTTGAGAAGACCGCGGTCGGTTCTAATTAATCCTACTTGTCATGATAATTGGGAGCTAATGCTTCGTTAACGCGTACATATACCGTGCACATTCGACACTAAATTCAATTTCTATTTCATTACGAGTATAACTAATAAGATATATTCATATACAACCCCAAAACATATGTTTGAATCCAGTGTGCATTACATGTGAATTACTTTATTAAGAGCACTTGGTGGCAGTATGAAGGAAAACAACACTGTCACCAACGAGTTGTATATAACACTTTTACTGTCGGCAGTTTTTCATTTTTTTCTTTCAGCAGACGACGCATTATGCACAAAATTTAATATTTCAGTAGAAATGGAAGTCACAGCTAGGCAAATCGTGATAATGATATAATTTGTCTTTAAATAACCAATAAAATGCATGGCACAGCTTCATACGACAGCAAAGGTCGTACTAAAAAAGTTGAGATAATTCAAACATGTTACAACATATTATTTGTATTGTGATATTTGAGCAGATTTTGACCTAATTAAAAAGAACTTTAAAATTAGCAGTTGGACAAGAAAAATGAAAAAGATATAAAGTTACAGAACATGCTTATTGTGGACCATTTTTGGTTCTTAATTTCTATACTTAAGAGGACCATAATGATATTTTTAATCCATCAAACATCCCTCTTGATGTATGGCTTCTTAAAACGAAAGGAAAAATGTTATGCTGAGGTCAGTAATGGATCATTTTTCCAATGTAGGAAAAGGAAATTGGAAGCTTACTTTTTACAACAGAAAATTGTCAGTATGGATAGCCCTTACTGTCTATTGCTTTCACACATTACCACATTAAAAAAATCATTTATGACTTTGCATAACAATGTGTCATTCTGTTGAGCTTAAAAAGAAAGATATGAATTGGATAATAACAAAGTGACAAGACTCAAAATTATTTTCTAGAATCTTATATTTCAAAAGGAAGCATTTGCTTTATAATAAAATGTTTTGTGTGGCACAGCTAGATATATCCACTGAGGTCGAATCCAAAGAATGGAACAGATGGGGCAGATATGGACACACTACTCGATTTTGGTACAGCTACGAATTTTCATTGTTATAAATGTTGGACTTGGAATAACATTTTGACAAGAATGGAGGTAGTCAACTTACCACAATCCTAAATCAAAGTAACTTATTTATCCACAATGTTCGGGATGGGCAAACATGCAATTTTTCGGAGGGTACCACATAATACCTCACCACTAAATGTGGTGGAGGATGATGCAATGGATATAACAACAAGCAAAAGACATGTTGGTAAAAAACAACCAAAAAAATCCATTACATGTATGTGTAATTTTATTAAATAACTTCAAAGTCTACCAGTATACAGGTATAAATTATCTATACTTGGCATAAGCAAGTCTACAAATATACAACATGCATACAATACAGAAATTAACTATATATTTTCTAACTTCTATCACAAGAGTTATCAACAAGTAGGACTCAAAATAGATTTTCTGTAAGAGATGATAAAGACTTTAAAAGTATTTCATTAAGTTAATAATATGTTCAATTAAACATGGAGTTAAAGATATGACTAGATTATCAATATGGGCTGAAATTGATTGTTTTTTTTTTGTGTATTATTATTAGCTTCAATGTAGTCCCATTACATGGGATATGAACAAGATAAACTCAATTACTGTTAACTGGAAAATTGATTAGATAAATGACTCTGTGTTATATTTACAATAAGCTAAACTAGCATTATGGAACTCTTAGGATTGATAAAGCAGGATTTTTCAACATTATAAAAGTTTGCAAGACATTTTGCCCAAAATCACAAAATAACAAAATGCACACAATAATTTCTGACTTGCATCAGTTTAAATCTTGCACTACAAAATGAGGTAGTCTCAGTGCATCTCTGAACAGTATCAAAACCTAATCTAGCACATTTTAAATTCAAATTATGGAAAAGTGTTTTATTATTTTGAGTAACGCTGAGCCAATAGAAAACATCAGATTTCTAAATTGAAGTATTCTGATGAATATTAAAGGTAGAAAGCAATAAAAGCATGTACATAATATCAGATTCCAAAAGTGAAAAGTGAGAATATATTGATAATTTAGAGTGATCTACAAATATACAGCTAACACGCCTGTGTAGATTAAGATATGTAGCTAAAAGGATGGGTGTCACAATAGAGAAGCACCAAATCATACTTATAAAATATTCACTAAAGCATACTTTGATATGACTTACTTAGATATACTTTAATGGAACTCAATAAAGCATACTTATAAAGTATTCACCACAAAAATCTCTGCTCAAATGCTTACCTTAACTGTGTAAATTACTCACAATAGGATAATTTATACATGTATTTAACACTTTAGTCATTTTTTAAAGATGAAGTAATTCACATAAGCATGCTCAATAGTACTCATTGGCACTAATTTACAAATATTCATTTTTTTTTTCTCTGAACTTTACAATCATAAACCTGTCAGATCACTAGAGATCATATATAATTTATCTTCTTCTATTGAAAAACTTCAGATAACTCTGTAATAACATTGAACCAAGCTATTTTAACATTCACAGTTAATGGACTTAATAAATATACATTAATCTATCAATTTTTAAGATTGTCCTTTCTTAGCTAATTCATCATGATATTTCTTCAGTCTCTTTTTCAGTTCTCCTGGAAACTTCTCATGACACACACGGCAAACTGGTTTCAAGTCAAATTCAAAGAATTTGGTTCTGAAAGAGAAAAAAAAAACAAATGTAATAATTCTTAACTGTTGCAATTCCAATTAAAAATGACTCTAAATGTGAAATTGTCTTTGTTATTGTGAAAACTGTAACGGAGTTGCATTGAAATAAAAAAAAAATGCATGAGCCTGAAAATTAACCCAACCTTACATCCTTCCTCAGGGTTAATGGTAATATTTTGACTTGAACATTTTGCTTTTTACTTCATTCAAATAGTTTTATTTGGATCATTGAACACTGAACTTACTTTTGGCTCATCTTCCTGTCACAGATAGAACAGCAGAAATGGGAGACACACCATGCTTTATTGAAGGCACTGAAAACTGTAAGCAAACAAACAATATGAGTGGAATATTTACCACAGTTTACACCAATTTTCATGTGTACATAAAGATAAAATGGCTGAAAGTAAAAACAAAACTTAAATATATGTTTTTAACTTTTTTTAATCCTCACTCTGATTATTAAATTGCGTATAAATCATTAGGTTGAATACTACAACTTAAAAATCAGGGGAAGTCCAGCCTTTAATCAAGCAGTAATTTGCAATTAAAATTGAATTATCTCCCCTTCGAAGAGTCTACTCACCATCTCCCTGTACTACATTGTTGCATACAAAACAGATATTTCCAAATAGCTGGAAAAAAAAAAAGAAATTCTATCTTAAAATAATCTTACATTTTCATGCAAATATCTGTTGATTCATTTAACAACAAAAATCAAACTTCTGGTCTTACAAAATTAATAATTTTCATTCACATTAGAATACTTAGTCTGTTAGAAATTTTAATACTATTTTTCAGTTTGCAAAAACACAAAAGATTTTGTTTTATGTTTTATGTTAATATCCATAATAGTAAGACCTGATTTTGCTAGCCAACAAAGCGAAAGTTAGCAATATACAGCTAATATGAATCTTAACAGTACAATCCAGACTTTAAAAACGTGGAATTCTGCTTTACAATTAAAAAAAAAAAGAGCTGTGCTCCAGGTCCCCTGCCTCACAGAAAAAGTGATATTTCATGGAATATAAGTAATGAAAAGAAGTTTATTGCTTCAATGTCAAAGTTTTAGTTTAACATTGGAATTCATATTTCTAGAAAATGTTGAGCCTATGACCTAGGACGTAAATAAAGCCGAATTCTATACTCCCACTTACAAGTTTGATGGAAGGATTTAAAGGTATTTGAAAGTCATGCTCCATGAACCAATTTTTCTACCCACAAATTCTGTTTCAATAAGTATGTGTGACCTTGACCAAAAAATCTACAATTGTCTTCCTTACCGCATAAGCCTACAACTGTGTCAAATTGATGAAAGCCTGAGGTGTTCAAAAGTAAAGCCCTGGAAACAAATTTTTGACCCCAAAATTCTGTTTCTTTAAATACATATGACCTAGAACTTTGGCCCCAAAATAAATCAGCGTCATCCTTACCTCATAGGCCTACAATTGTGTAAGTTTGATGAAAGTCTATGAATGGGTTCAAAAAGTTATACCGTGGAAACCAGTTTCGGACAGAATGAAGGACAGATGAACAGAAGGAAAGCTAGATTCTATACATCACTCTTTTGTGAAAGATGGGGACAAAACAGGTCTTAACCATTTACCTGATGATAATGAGTTTCACAGTAGGCTAAACCTTTCTTCTCATAATGTCTGGTTCCAAAGAATGGTCGTTCACACTTGGCACAAACAAAATGCTGAATAGAAAATCAACATAGATAATGATTAACAAAAGAATACTACTCAAAATAACAAAGGCTAATCAAGGTCAACTTCTTGTTACAAATATCATTTTACATAGAATTACTTCAACACTGCTTTGGTCTTAACTATTTAGAAAGACAAAACTAGGATTTTATACTCTTATTACTAAGTGTTATCACAGGCAGTGTTTGCTATCTGCTAATTTGTCATTTTTTTGGTCATATGACCAATGAAAATTACTGTTTTTCTCCTGTAATATTCAGCATCTCCAGGTATAATAAATTTGATATTTTCATGTCAAGTAAGCATAGATATTTGTATTCTGACCAGAATTGAAGTAAGTACTGATTTTTTGTTGTTGTTGTAAAGAGTCGGGGAAATTGTCTTCAAAACACAAAAAGTAATTCCCTTAAAAGGTCATGGATGCAAGTGAGAAATAAAACAAACTGACACCATTCCTTACCTCAACATGCCAAGCTTTACCTAAAGCATGTACTACTCTCTCCTCTATAGGACGCCTGTAAATAAAATAATTAATTTTTAAAATAGTTCCCTAGGAGCATTACTTATGTTTTGAAGTATTGGGGGTTAAAAAAGATTCGTTATATTTAATTAGATTTATAATCTACATTAAAACTAAACCTGCAAGTGAAATGTTTCACTGCAGCACACACACATACTGCATTAGAGCATGATTATAGGGATAATAATTGATTTTCCATAATGTCACTCCAATGATAGCCTAATTTTAACTGAAATGCATTTCATCTAATTGAGTCATGTGGGACTAGTAGATTCACACAAAGATTGCTCATTTACATGCAAAAAATATTTCCAAAACAGAAGTCAATACATAATCATTAAATTACTGTCCATGAAGAATTAAAATGAAGCACAATTAATCAATGTTATTTATTTCACACGTTTTAAACAACATAAATTGAAAACTAAAAAGATATCTTGGTTACCATATAATTACATTTTGATGTTTCATATTACTTGAATACAAAAATGTAATTTTTGAAATCATGGATCAGACAAACTTTATCAAGTTCTACATGAAGTTCTTTTTCAATCTGTTAAAA
Organism: Perna viridis; assembly: GCA_037379345.1. Classification (NCBI taxonomy): domain Eukaryota; kingdom Metazoa; phylum Mollusca; class Bivalvia; order Mytilida; family Mytilidae; genus Perna; species Perna viridis. The sequence continues at coordinate 40,221,685 of CM074512.1, read as the reverse complement.
TTTGACATGACTGTTCTGCTGTTACATGAATTGAGGCTGCAACAGACATCATACTTCAGGATAAATGGAACTATTTAAGATTTAATACAATATATATGTCACTACATTTAGTAATCACAGAACCTGATTCAATGTCAGGAATTTTCTTCTTTGTGATGTCATTAAGTACAATGTCTATCTTCAGTCTGCACAGCTCACTTCGTGTAACAACGCAACAGTTATACTAAAATTTTACAGGTTGTAAATGTTAATGTGATAATTTGGACATGTATAATTCTAAATACAAAATACGAAGAAAATTAAAATGCCAGGGAGTCTTTAAACCAACAAAAACATACCTGCAAGCACCACAGATAGGTATACCCATCTTGTCATGACACCTCAAACAATACAGCTCTCCACCTTTCTCTCTACCATTGGCATCCAACTCAACACTGAAAACAAAAACTAGGGCATGAATGGAACATTAATTGATACCCCCCAACACAATGGTGAAAACGGAGGATGGTAAAATGTTCAAAATAGAAGTCATTGATTCCTTCTCAAGTTATCATCTAGAAACTGTTGACAGACAGAAGGACTTCATATGGTGGAGTAAAAAAATTTTAGATATGATTCAACTAAGTGAATCTTTTTAACTTGATAACTCTGTAAACTTATGTAATGCATACTACAGTAAAATCTGTCTGAACTCCACCCTACAGAACTTACAGATATTATATGTTTAAGCAATTGTGTCAACTTACACCAGTAAAAATATATTTGAAGGAGTGACATAACCTCTTATTGGCCACTTTAAAACCTAATAAATTGAAAGACAATACACCAAGAAGTACTCAAAACTTTAAAAAAGGCATAAAAAGATATCCTACTATTCGAGATTCAGAGTCCGGTTTCATAAAACATCTCAAACTGAGGTTCTCCTCAAATCCCTCCTCAACTCAAATTTTGATCATTCAAATTACTTGAAACTGAAGATTTGAGGAAAAACACAGGACTTAAGGAAATTGTCATCTTGAGATTTTTTTTATGAAACCAGGCACTGGTTCATTTAGGGTTTGGTTAGGACATATTTTACTGTATATACTGTAATGAGAAATGTTTTCATTTTCCATATTTTGCTTCAAATCACTTTTGGTTAAGTGTTGTAAGCACACTTGGAACTTCAATACCTAAGATCAAATGTGGATTGATCCTTTTTCTAGATTACTTACCCACAAGAAGTACAGTTGAAATGGTAGGGGTGATAAGCCTCTCCTTTAAATTTTATGTGACCGTCTTCAATTATGGCACTGAATTAAAAAAATGAAAGAAATGACATTTAGATAATGAATTGGTTAAAACAAAACCTAATAACATTTGGTATAATTACACGTAGTTAATTAAGCTTATTACATTAAACTATGAACTTGTTATAATCTTGGCTCTTGCAAAAAATTGCCTAAAAAATTATACACTTTTAAATGTAAGTATCCACTGTTGATAGACAGAAAGTTAAATTTAATAATAATAAGTAAATTTTTGATTTTAAGTTTGTTTTATCTAAGTTTTTTTGATTAAATAAATAAAACAAACTTTAAATCCAAAATTTACTTCTTATAACTAATGATTAAATGATTTCTTTACAAAAGTTTTATTAAGTGATTAAAACATCAGTAAAGGAATCACTTAATCCTCAAATAAAATTGAAAAGATGTGAACAAAGAACACACAATATGGGTCCTCTGTAAAGAATTGGCAACTTAAAATAGAATTTTGAACATGTTTCAAAGGTTCAAGAATATCTTGTTCCTGTACGTAATTACTAACCTCACTTTAACAGCCTTGCCAAATGCTAAAAATGTTAAACCTTCACCAACTTCTGACTCTAAAGAAAATTACCATAATAAACCAAGTAAGATTCTATGATTATATTATAACCCAGCTTTGAAATGATATTAAAACTTCTAAGATGTAACTACTGACATTTATGGCAGACATATTTCCCTGTACTTACTGACAGTTATGGCTCACATATTTCCCCTGTATTTACTGATATTTATAGCAGATATATTTCCCTCATACTTACTGACATTTATGGCACACATATTTCCCCATTCCCTTGGCTCTTTCCTTGTTGTTGCATTCCTTACACAAGGCTCTGAAAATCAAAGTAAATACAAAATAAGTTTCATTCTTGAACTAAATACTCCTAGCTTTAAATCTACAAAGATCCTTAGCAAAAGAACATCCTTTCACAAAGGCAAGGAAGGATAACTAGAAACTGTTAGCTAATTCAGTTAGGTCAAAGCTACTCATTTGTTCCTGGGTAAAGTAAGAGATTCACAATAACTAATGACTTAAAATATTCTGCTTTTGCTTTTTTGTTGTTATTTTTTTTTTAACTTTTGACTGCTCACTGCTGCTATGATAAATATTATATATTGCTAACAATGTGCTACATTGTCAGTAAAGGGTATCACCTTTACTCAACATATTGCAATTGGGTCAAAACATGAATAATTTATACTTATACCTGTACCTTTCAAAACACCCTCATGAATGACAGCATAATTTTGTTTGGTATGGTATCTAACTAGATATACACATTAAAATGCTGAAGTTAGATTATCTCCCTTTGAAGGGGTTCACCATTAATTACTCACTATTTGTAATCATATTCAAATAGATGAGTGTGAAGTCCTAAATGTATCTCATGCAATATGCAATATCTGTTAACAGAAGTCTTTTTTGAAGGGAAAGACCACCTTTGCATTAAGTCAGGCTCTTATAAAAAATCATACCCATGTAAACAAAAATAAATATCCTTTAATGCAAAAAGTGCTTTTGCAAAATTCGAAATCTTTGAAATATATGTGAATAGCCATCTTGCAGTTCTCTCCTTTCTGAAGGAAGATCATAAGCAGACTTTACTGATTTTTACCAATAGCTTCTGATTAGCTTGTGACGTCACTGAGTCGGTTTGGTGCCGATACAAGTACTGCATATAATATGTAAACAAAGAATATTGCTTAAATATTTCTACGATCCTGTTTATCCAATCACCAAACCATGCTGTCTTGTCAAGCTTACAATTGCACAAATGATAAAAGAGAAATATTCAAAAAGTTTTTTTACCGTTAACACGAACATTCTTTTGAAGTAGCCATTAGATTTTTCTCAGACATACTAGTCTTCTGGTTGCATAACCTGTTGTTTGTCAATGTTGTCTGACATTTGCTTACATATTGTGCCTCAATCTCTTTTTCTGTATATTTTGGGTTATTATATGGTGTCGCTTATAGGCGCGAGAAATTCAAATCCCTTAATTATAAATCATGAGTAATTAGTTAAGAAAAAGAAATTATTTTGTTTCAATTTAATTTTCACGAACATTTCAGGATAGTTTCGATACTTATGACTTGCACAATAACATAGTCTTCTCCTTTAAAATATTCAGAAGAGTACACTTCTTGATCAAAGATAACTTAAGTACAAAAAATATTCCTTTTTCATAAAGTTTAGCCATCTCAGTAATTTCACTTTGGTCTGTGTTAAAGTTTGCAGTATGAGATGCTGACAGTAAGTATGTCTTTTATGTTGTACTGTGAATGTACTACTTTTCCTGGGGTAGCAATTTTCATGTTTTCATGGGTAGGCCAAACCACAAAATTTGGTTCCCAACAAAAAGGACATTTCCATTGATGTGTATACAAAGCCTCAATAACAAAAATTCAAAAATCCACTTATGTTTCTTCCCTAATCCATGGGAATTTAAGTACTTTTACAGTATTTGTCCTAATTTCGTTGTATACTTATTTTCCTGGATATTTCTAAAACCTACCGTCCAGCGTTCTTGACAAATCCAGCATCAGCCAGAGGAGCAGCACACAGTTCACATCTAAAACAATCAGGATGCCAGTTGGTATTCATGGCTTTGATAACTCTTCCAATGATGAACTCCCCTGGTAAGAATAAGTAAACAATTTATAATCAATCTAATATGAGCGCTTTAAATTGTAACTCCTTCATGCATCTAAATACATTTATGTACATATCAGTATCAATAAGGAATGTTTCATTGTTACACTCTATACTGAATATTATATGTCAAAATCTGTATCACATGTAGTATCAACCTGAGACTCCTATATCATCCCTGGGGCCACCACCCCACGGGGTAATGTAGGTTGAGGGTTAATACAGCATGTGATACAGATTTTAACATGTCATGTTCATCATATATTTTACTCCAAGTATGGGATATAGGACTAGGGGTGTAATATAGAGTATGCGAAATAGGTCTTGGGGTGAGATATAGGGTATGCGATATAGGTCTAGAGGTGCGATATAGGGTATGTGATATAGGGTAGACAATATAGAGATGAAACTTATAATGCATATACATATGCATATGCATTTTATTTTTAGAATTTCTAATAAATCAAACATGATGGGATTTTTAACTTAAACATAAAAAAACACAGAGGTAAAAAAAAAACTATGTCACTAAACTCTTATCCAAGACAAAACAAAATTATCTGCCATCCTTTGCCTAATTCAAATATGGAGCAGTACTTTTACAAAAAATGATCACTTCTCAAGTATATGACCAGTTATTTTGTATTTAACTTACTGCATTTTCCACAGCATGGGGCAAATAACATGTGGAAATCATGTTCACAGTACTTTCTGCCATCAAACTGAAATTTAAATTTAAATACTAAAAGATTAAAATTAAGTACATTTTTTTAAATTTTGAAACTTTCACATACAACTACATCAATAAATGTGAGTTTAGTAACATAATAAACAAACCATTTACCCAATCAGATACAATTCATAGTTCGATGTTAATTCAATTCAAATTATAATAAACCTCGGCCAATGGGCTAGGTCAATATTTGTTTTAGGTCTACCTCATAAAGACATATCATATCTAAGGGGTTATAAAGATAATATTTGACATTTGTACAGAGCTTAGATACCTTTATTACATTACTTTATATGAAGACAAAGGTTAGCAAGTCAAAATCAGAAACTGAGAGCTTAAACCCATCAAAACTCCTCAAGAAGGAGTACACTGTTTAACATGGGTTTATTACCGTATTCTTACGTGTTTACCCCACACTTTTTACTTCCTTTTCTATAAGACCCTACCTACATACTATAGAAGATAATATTATCAAATTTGGATAGTTTATAGATATTGGATAGGAAGTTTACCCTCTATGGAAGTTACTCAACATGTCTTGAATCTGCACTGTAAATACCACTTTACAAAGGGTACTATAAGCAACTTAACTTCATTTGTTGAATAAATATGGATATCAAATTGATATTTAACATTTGTATGTAGATGTGTGTGTTTCTTTAATACTTTTCTGCTATATTATGTAGAATGTGTATAAAAGGAACAGATCCTCATTCTATACATATATTTGGAAGGAAATATTTTTTTCTGCTAATTTATTAGTCAGTTATGCAGGTTTTTTTTTAAATAATAAAAAAATACCTCATAGAAAACACCATCTTGAAAAGGTTGGAAGCACTGTGCACATCTGAAATCAAATGAAAAAAGAAATGAGAAATGCAATAAAATTAGTTCAAAAGCAGAACATGATAGAAGTCCATTCATCACTGCCCAAGTATGAATCTTAATTGTCAACATAACAAACTAAAATTTATTACTTTACAAGGGGCACCTTGTCTTTCAACTTGTAAAAAAAAATTAAATGTGTATACATATTCACATACACAATTCTACATGTAGGTCTGTGGATCTGAAAAATAAGAAGTCCACTTTGAAGAAAAACTCTGTTTTCATTCCTCCCTTTAGTTGTTACCATTAATACTATGAATAGTAGTAAAACTAGTACAGAGAAGTTCAACCCGTTGACCAATGAAATGAAAAAAAAAATTAGAAAAGTTCAACAAGGTTGACCAATGAAATGAAAAAAAAATAGAAAAGTTCAACCCGTTGACCAATGAAATGAAAAAAAAAATAGAAAAGTTCAACCCGTTGACCAATGAAATGAAAAAAAAAAAACAAAATAAGAACGAACATCTCTAAACACCATGTCAGTAATTAACACAAAATGAGGTTTTTTTCCAAATCACAGACCATAACAACCAGTGATACCCATATAAATCCCAAAGCTTACTCAGGGGTTATATATGGGAGAGGGATGTTATTGGATGTGAAATGGAAAAAAAACCCATATAATATTCTGTTTCTGTAATACATGAAGTTAATGGCATAGCAAAAAAGTAAAAAACACATTTGTTACTAATATTTGATAAATAGAAGTATCTGATTCTATTGAATTTCCTACTACATGTAAAATTAATACAAGAACAGTCTATAATTTTATAGATGAGCATGGGCTTGGTCATATTTATTATACAACATATTTACAATGTTATGTTTGTTGACACATGACATAAACATTACTGGTGTGTACAAGGTTATTACAGGTCAGATATTCTTGGGGTCACTGTACCACAGTCATTTACCCTACTGCTCTGTTTTTAATACATACATGTGTACACAAACTTAACTGGTATTAAAAAAAAGACTTTGAAAAATAAATATTAAAATAAGATAGGTCTTTCTATAAAAGACGATTTTTCCAAATTAGATGGCCTCATATGAAGCATGGTTGATAAAAAAATGGAACACACAAATTACAAGTTACTAAAATTTGTAATGATGACAAGAACAGATTTGCTGTGAAAACAAGGACTACATCCTAGTAAAGAATGGAACATAGTGCACAGACTTAACCCCTACATTGTATACATGTCTTATACTCAGAAAACAATTACTACAGTGAAACCTCTTTTAACTGGATCCCTTTCTGACAGATGGATTTGAACAGGTGCTTCTATTACAAAGGTTCACAATACATTGAAACTTTAGAAGATACAAGGTTTAGAAGGTTTCAGTGAAATGGGCAGAGAACACAACAGAGGCCATAGATAATAACAATAAAAAATATCTTTTATGAAACTCAAGCTTCAGTTTGTGCAAATCAGAGTTATGAGGGGGCAAACAAGTATGGATGGAAAGAAATATGATTAAATTCTTTATCAAAGAGAACAATTAAGTAATACCTACACGAAACACTGGGTATGCCATATCTCTCCATTTGAGTTTACTATCTGCTCTTGTGGGGCAAATCCTTCATTACAGCGATAACATAGCCCATTGGCCATAGACATGCTTGTGCTGCAATAAAAAAAATAGAAATATTAACATCAGTGGGTTAAATCTTTTTTTCAGATATCATGAAAGAAAATTGGCCAGTGACATGCATACCTTGCAACAGAAAAATGATAATACCAGTAAACATTAGAACTTGTAGTCAAAGACCTTTGTATATAAAGGGATCTTTAGTGCAAATACACATGTAATTACCAGTATAATTTTGTATGTTTTAAACCACTCTGTAAGGAAGTAATTGAATGTCAATGTTCTACTTTGCTCAATAGAACAAACGTGACATAATTCAGGTGAAGTCATAGGAAAAAATGTAATATTTCCTTAACATTGCTTCATTTGTCCGCTTGAAAATATTTTCATATTTTTTTAAAGCAGTAAATATACGTATAGGACAGCTATAAAAATCAGGCACACAGTTAACAAGTTTACAAATAGCCAAAAATTCCTTACTTTCAGTATTTTCAAAATATAACATGCAGTATCAACATCCCCACAGTTTACTTGTGCATAGTATTCAATGGGTAATTAGGTTCTAATGGGAATCAGGAATTCCAATTAAATATCAATTAGCAACTTACTGATCATATTTATCATTCATTTGCAGGTATAATGCAAGTTTTTTAAGAACTACAACATTTGTTCTGAATCAGCACTGTTAGCCATGAAAAACAAAGGAATTATTTTTTTTCAAATTTCATTAAGTGCCAGTCTAACCTCTTGTTATGTATTAGTTTTGCAATTTTTAGAAAGTACTGTTGTCAGTATTATTAAGTCAAATTAATATCACAAATCAGATTAACTTTCCCACAATATCATGCAATTATTAACACAGGTACATAGATGTATGGCACTGACCATCAGTAGGTTTTGTTTATATACTATCTAACTATTACATTAAAGATAAGTAATTTTATATCTGTTACAAATTAGTTAAGCTTACACTACATGTTTACATCATATGATATGTTCTTACTATATTAAGGTTGTTATAGGATGGGAGAATATTGTGGGAGGAGTTAGTAGTTTTGAGAATGAAAATAAGATCAAATCGAGAGAGAGAGAGAGAGAGAGAGAGAGAGAGCTTTGACATCAGAGCAATTAACATCTATAGTGTATTAGAACATCTAAATCAATCTAATACAAAGTGAACTTTATTTTTGGACTTAGTATTGCTGCAGCAAAAAGGATGACGGTGACAAAACATATCATGCAGTACAAAAACCTCTCGCAAAGTAAATTATATAAACCTACATTACTTTACACCCTACAAGTTACATGCCTTTCAGAGAAGCAGCAACTTCCAAATTTTATTATTAAAATATATGAGTAGAACAGGTCAAGTTTTACAAATAACATCATGGCCAGTGCCAGTGAATTTTCACCAAGCCCTGAACTACAATCATTAAAAGTTTTGCTACAAAGCCAGTGATTGAAATTTGAAAAATTTTAGCTAGCCCTGCTGAAAATTAATTGGTCTTCAATGACTTTTAAAAACAAGCCAGCTGGTTGGCCGGGTGGTTAGTGTTTGAAACTCTGCCAGCAAGTAACTACTAGTGCAGGTTATAAAGCTGAACCGCAAAGTCCATGTGCAGAATATTTGAAATAAGCATACTGTAACTACATAATGTATGATTTATGTATGCAAGTATTCATGTATTATAAAAAAAATATTTATGCACATGCATACAAAATTTGGATTATTAAATAAGGTGATGTGTACTGAATTCAATTTAAAAAAAAAATGTTTCATTTAACATTCAACTTAGTCATATAACTGCTTAAATATGTGTTAGCAAGAATGCATAATACCATATGATAAAATTTCCTTACTTATTCAATACAGAACTAAATACTGCGTAAATTCAAGTTAATCCACCGAACATATATCCCTGACTTTATAGTAGCTGTGCTTACAGCCCTAAAGACAAGCTATGTCACAGCTGACATATACTATAACTATGCATCACTCTATTTCCTCTACTTAATAATCTACATCCTACATGTAAATACCAACTGGAGTAGAAAATAATCATTTACTGTCAACCTATAGTTTAGTACATGTAACCCGGAAACACTAATACAATTACAGTTTATTGGGAGGGAAATTTTGAGGAGGGACCATTTCAAACTTTTTCATATAAGAGGTTTTCTTTTTCAAAATTGATCTTTGCTAGCCAAAATTCTATTTCCTTTCCTTCACCTTGAAGCACAAATGGTCCATAGATGGTCCCCTGTTTTCCCAATCAAAAATTATGATGAGAGGAGGTACAAAAAAGGTAATATCGCAATAGATTCGAAATAAAAGCATACTGACCACCAACAATAAACCACAATACAAGGAAAAATGAAAATACGATCAATTAAAAAAAAAAACATAAACAAGAAAAGGTTGATCCAGTGATCACAAATATTTCTGCATTTCAATTTTTGATGTGAAAAAGGGCCATAACTCTTTCATGTCTTTAACATCAAATACAATACACACCATGAAACTTTATAAGTATTATGATGAGATATTTTGAAAATATTTGTTTGCATGGTTTAATTAACTGGTCTTTGAAGCATCACATATGGAAACTAATGTGACAAATAAACAATCACTATAAAACTCCCATTTACTCATAAATTGGGTGTATAAAGATTCTTAGAAATTAAAAATCAAATTTGAAGAAAAATTTTCCATGACAACTTTTTCAATTCTTAGTTAAAATTCTTATGAATAACAAAAAGGGAAAGAGAAGATGACTCCCATAAACTGAACTTTTGTATTCACCATATCTAAGTGTTTTAACCTACGACTCTGGGCACTGAAGATTTGCTTACATCTACATATAGATATTTTAATTTTTCAAAAGTCATTAGAACATGATAAATGTATTTTTAAGCATGTTTCTTGTAGATATCAAATCCCAAACCTATTTCCAAGGTTTCTGACTTTCAAGGCATTCAAGCAATTAAAAAAAAAACTTTCTGTAAACACTGATGAGAAATACTGCCATGTACATGTATGTACTCTACCCTTCATAGAAAAATGAATTTTTCACATTAAACATTTGATTTACTACCACTTTACATTATTAAATGTCAAGCCATTTCAATGTGTTATTTCCCTAACATTTAACAGAAAAACTATGACAGCAGGCATTATACAAAGCTAAAAGAATCAATAGTTTACATAACTTATGATGAGAACTTATATACATGTACATGTACATGTAATTATTTGAGCTTTGTTATACCCTAGGAGCTCAACAAAAACATAATCATTAACATCTTAGCAAACCTTAGAATGAAAATGATGGGTAAAATCTAGAATTACGTAATTTTTTTAAGAGATTCTTCATCCGTAGAGCAAAGTTTGCAGACAAAATCATAGAAAATACAGCAAATTCCTAAAGGTAAACATCTCTGTATTAGTAATGAGACTGAATGCTAACTGCATCTTAATGCACTAGTGACAATACTTCATGGGTAAAACTACCAGTAACTAATAAAAGTAAAAAAAACAGATTCCTTTCAAACAGACCAGCTTGCCAATTATATTTTTTTGGTCATCATACTTCATGCATGCATAAAAACAAAAGCTTTAGGGGAAACTGCTGACAGGCACTTCAATGTACTTTTCAACTACCACTCAATTAGATAAAAAAAACATGTAGTACAAACAAATGAATTAAGATGCCAGATAATAACTGTTTTCATAGAATAAACATCCTAAAAATGTCATCTGCAACCAATTATTTTCTGTAATTTGCTGACATTGCATGTATTTTCAAGAAACTTAAAAAATGCAGGCCTTACAGCATTTTTGGCCTTAAAAATAGGGCATTTTATATGGTTTTGGAAATCAAAATTAAAAAATAAGGGGTTTCAGTGAAAAATTGGAAAAGTTACAAGTTTTTTGTTTTGTTTTCTCTTTTTGTTTTTTTGGGGGGAGGGGTTGTAAATTTTATGCTGTGACTAGGTTCAACAAATCTAGCCTCCCCACCCACATTCATTCAGTATATACACATAAAATGATTTATATGAGTGTCATATATTTATGTAGATATACAGGCCACTAAGCAGTGGAAGGCTTTGTGATTTGTACACTGTACATGTGTACAAGGTTGACTCCTGTCTCCAATAAACTTAATAGAGGATACATTGGGAGAGCTTTCAGCTAAAATAAAGGGATTGTAAAGATTTGGTAAAAAGAAGAGGAATTCTCTAGAAAAAAAACAAGATCAGAGGGTCAACTGAAGGCTTTAAAATGTGAACTACACAAATGTAATGCAATAATCATAATTGAAAGTGCATTTGCACTACAAGTGTACATGTACATGTACATCTGAGTACCATATAAAACTTCAATATTTTAAAGTGGTTTCACTGTTGAGTGAATATGAATTACTTCCAAATCATTTTAATAGGTTTTTCATTCATAAAAGTAGTGCATTATTAAACAGTTAAGACATTAAATTTTCTAAAAGGGAGACCAGTAAACATTGCTGAACATACATGTAAACACATGTACATGTGACAATGGTAAGAATCCCACATATGAAGTCTGAAGGTTATTCATTTGATTCTATTTCCTTGTAGTAGACCTAACGTTATTCCCAGGGTACATGGGGGACGAAACCCTAAAGTATCATCTTAGAAATAGGTATAACTCCTAGTCTAGAGCATGTGCTTAAAAAAACTGGACTTTTGTTAGGCTTAAACCCACATGTATGACAAAAAATCTCCAGCTCCTTAACTACTTTGCCTTGTATAAAGATTTTCATAAACCTATATGGGTTTTCTTCTTATTCTTTCCCAACTCTCCTTAGCCTAAGTCAAAACTAGCAATACAAAAAATAACCCACACACTATAAAAAGCCATACAAAAAGAGACAACAAAATAATAACTAAGGTCAGTTCCCCCCTCTTTAAAATACTACATTTTCTGTAAAGATCCAAACAGTTGATTCCATATTTCAAAAATAGCATTTATGCATGATAAAGTCTACTTTAGTCTGGTACATTGTACATGTATATTTAGTATTTTGACACATTACTGCAGTCATATGTCAATCAACAGCATACAGTGACATGAATATATCCAAAACAAAATCAACAAGTGTGAACATTTCAAACACGTCATTATAATATTATGTAATGAGAGAAATAACATTCCTAATTTCAAATAATACACCGATTTATCTTCAATTTGTTCTTAAAACAGACTTTGGGACACTAAAAAAATGTAACTTTAAACCATTTTGTAAGGTAATGTATGCAGGGCTATCCTTTTCAAAGGATTAATTTAATATAAAGATCACAAGAATATCAAATTTCGAAAAGATAAGAATTTTTTGCTAAGGAAAACTGTATCTTGTAGTATCAGGTTTAGAATAGGGTGATTTTTGTTAGTTTCAAATCATCTTTGTTGAAAAGTTTGAACATACAAGTAATTTTTAGATTTTTTTAAATAGTAAATTCTGAAATAGACTAGCAAAGAAATACCTTATATATTGTAGTCTCTCCTTTTACATTTTATACAGCTATTGTTATTCAATATTTAGACTACGCCACTACTGCATTGTCAAAGTATATACATGTATTATAGTACACGTACATGTATTTCAATCTATGTCCCTTTCAGTCAGTGCTTCAACATCTTAGATATTTAGCAAAAATTATTTAAAAAAAAAAAGTATATATGAAAAGTTTCATCATATAAAATGTTAAAGATATATCACTCTTTTGCTGGCCAAAGCAAAGTTTTGCTAGTTTGGGCATAGGACTCGTGTCTAAAGACCAAATATGTTTTTCAGGTAATGGCTAAATATCTTTCAGTTAAAGAAATATCCAAATACCAGTATATGAGTACATTTTGTACATATGTTGAAACACTTCAAACACATCTAAGTAAATATTACTGTGTCAACAGTCCCTATCTTATAAAAATCTTTTAAAAAAATGCTGATGGCTATAAATGTAAACCTTCAATTTTAATGCTGAAATTTAAAAATAACATTACCTTGGGTCAAAATTGTGACCTTCATTATGATGCCTTCGTCTCTGAAACAAATCACTCTCAGTATTGTCATTTAAAGATTGTAGACGCAAGCGCTCTTTGTGCTGAGCAAGAGAGATCATCATGCAATGCACTTCAATGAGTTGTAAACGGAAATGAATAGCACAACTCCGCTAAGTTCAAATAGTACTTAGATAAATCTTATTCTTATTGTCAACTTGGTGTAACTTTAAACATCACTGCAAGCTAGGCAAATGTCCCACGTAAATGTAAATAAATGAACTAGCTCCAATATATCAGGTGAGATTATACTATGTAAATATCCAACTTTAGGAAGATTAGACTTGTACATATGACTAGTAGCTTGATCCTCACTGAGTGAAAAAAACAGGTATAGAAAAAATAAATCCTCTTAGATATGGTTAAAGGATTCACAGAATATGATAGGTAGAAATCACCAACCATAAAAAAAGCATTTAATACCGCTGTTGTAAACCCGTATCTAATTAAAGCAAATGACTACTGTCATAAATACCTATCATTTTTGATCGTCACTGACCCTGCATCTGTTTGAAAGGTCGTCCTTATCAATCATTAGATACACCATTTTTAACAGTCATGGATGTAAATAATCACCCCTTCTCTCCCCTAAAATAAAATGGTACATCGCTATACTGGCCTTTAATAATAGGACACTATAATCTACCTTGTAATACTGCATTTATTTAAAGGGACCAACCCACTGGGGTTATTATTACAATGGACAGCAGAACACCAAGACGTCATTTAATTCCTTAACATGTATTTCAGGTAAGAATGTAACATTTCTCCACCTTTTATTTTTTGAAGGATGTGCCTACTACATGTACATGTATGTTATCATCTATTTTTTATAATAGAAAATAATTTTTTGGCACACAGGAAGGCTTAGCTAGATTTAGAATTTGTAACTTACATTTGGTATTAACAAACAAAATGCAAAACTTACACAGTATGAACAAAATCTACATGCACACTGACAATCTGTCTAACACATAAAATGAACAATTTGTACCCCTTCCCCAAACACACTTACCAGACATTGGCATTACAAATGAGCCTGACAAATGAGCATGATTTTAAAGAACAAATTGTGGCTCAAGTTTATTTTTTTGCTTTTCATTGCTTAACTAAAGTTAAACTAAAATACACGTGTAGACTGCTAGAAATTTGAAATTTACTGAGACTTTATGATACAGGTTAAATTATAGTCATTCAAGTTGAAGCTACGTGTAGGTCTCTCTGTCTGTCATTTGACTAACAACACAGGCTTGACTGAAAATCTAGTGTATTAGCTCCCTTTTAAACAAATTGTTTATTAAAGAAAAGTTTAAAGCAGGAATTACATAGTATCAAAATCAGGGAACTTCCTTTCTCAATTCTCCTTTGACAGCACCAACACTACAGGCTCTTATGTAAACAGTACATGTATAACCATTTCTAGAAATCTAAATGTCTATATCTACATATACAGGCACATATCCCTGGGCAGGTACATGTCAGATCATAGAGATTATAAAATATCCTAATTCATTTTATTCATTAGCATATGATGTAAGAGCACAGAAAGAAACACCCACAAAAGTCAAACCCAAAACAGACCGAGAAAATATGGACACAAAATTTAAGCTTGATACAGCTCTAAATTTGAACATATATAATATAGTTGACCAGAATATTTGACGCAAAATATATAAAAATCAAAAAGAAAATAGTAAAAAGGCATTATCAAAATCGGAAGAAAAACCAAACATTCTACATGAGTTTTAATGAAACATCCATTTTTACACTTTTTGGTCCTTTGTTCTAAAGCGGTAATGGTCACAAACTCCAAATTAATTAGGAATCTTCCTTCAGAGGTAAGTAAAATTATACCAAAATTGCATAACAATGGGTCAACCACAACTTAATTTATTGCAAAAAAAAAAACCAAATGTCTATGGACAACTACAGTGCCATACCAATACCCAATTATAAACTGTTTGCAGACCTATATTAAGTGGAAATTTATAAATTTCAAAAGTAAGCTCATATCAATAGAAAGAAAAAAAAATTCATCAGTTTCATAAACAAGAGGCTCCCAGGAGCCTGAATCGCTCACCTAGTTAAAGTTTGTCTTTCAAGGGCAATAAATTTAACAAGGAGTTGTAAAACAATTTGGTGACAAGAAGACTTTGGTAGGACTGTCGTAAGGATCATTTCAGTGATAGAAAGTTTCTTTCTGTTATAGTTTTAAAGATATTGGCTGAAAACTGTAAAATTCATATTTCAAGGGCAATAACTCTTAAAGGAGTCAGCTGACAACTTTGATCCCTGATGACTTCCGAAGGCCTTATAATAAGGGTCATTTCTGCTATAGAAATAAGTTTGCTAAACCTAAGAGTTTTGGAGATACTGCGAAAAACTATTGTCTAACACTATGTTCTATTTTTAGTAACGGCAGCCATGTTTTTTGACGGATCAAAAATCACCACAACTGTTCTATGCACGATACCCCAAGAAACATTCATACCAAGTTTGGTTCCAATTGGTCAGGTGGTGTCAGAGGAGAAGATTTTTGAAAGAAATAACATTCAAAATAGCACAAACAAAAACGTCAAAAAGGGCAATAACCCCAACATGGCTTATCATATCAGAATGAAAATTTAACCACAGATAGATCTCATCATGCTTAACACTTTTACCCTATCAGAATTTGGCTAAAAATAATGGTTTTGGAGATATATGCGAAAAACTACTCTGACCCTTATGTTCTATTTTTAGTAACAGTGGCCACGTTTTTCTATCAAAAATCCCCACATCAGATCTATGCACGATACTCCAAGGAACATTCATACCAAGTATGGTTCCGATTGGTCAAGAGGTGTCAGAGGAGAAGAGTTTTGAAAAATTATTAATGACGACGACACTGGCGGACGACGATGAAGACAGACGCCAAGTGATGGCAATAGCTCACATGGCCTTTGGCGAGGTGAGCTAAAAAATGGTGTCAGCATTTTTGAGTTATTGTGAGCACAGATGGACCTAGTATACCATAATATGTCCTGTATAGACAGATGGGTGGATTATTATGTATACTTTGGCAACTTATATTTGAAGGTAAGCAGGCAAAGAGGTGATAAACCCAGCTAATGTTAAAAGCTCTTATTTAAGTTCAAACTGATCTGGCCAATATATATATATATTGACATAAGATATGTAAAATACTCTCTTCATAACTGTTTAAATATCCTAACCACACTAGGTAACAGCAGACCCTTAAAAGAAAATTAATACAAGAATGGGACTTGCATGTACAAATATATCATGGTTTTTCTGAGAAAATTGAGTTGTCTCCCTTTATCCATTACCAAAAAAAAAATGCAGGAAACAAAACCTTCGATTATTCATTAAAAGAAGTCATTAGAAAAGATCAACTACATTATACAATGCAAAGAGTGCACTTTGTTTTTATTGATAGTGTTTTTGTTAGGAAAGTGAACATAGATGATTGCTACACCTGAACAGCCACACATCTCACTTTCCATGCCATTACAGATCCTCCAGGGATTACAGACTTATAATTTCTAAACTGTATGCAAATAAGTTCGTTACTACAGTACCAAAATCTTTGACCTAAATTTGAGCAAATCTCCCACATAAAGTTTCTCCATACAATGGTACTGACACTCTCCTCCTTATTCAAACATATTTCATTTACATATACATGTACATACGTGTAGGTTTCAGGTCAAGACAGTTGTGCAAAATAATTTCACTGTGAGATGTATAGCATCAAGAAGAGATATAAGTTCATGCCATAATGGAGACTTTCAACATTTAGCTACATGTATTCCTAAGTACATTGTACATGTAATAGTATGAAGAGAATTGTATCAATACATGTACATTTTTTTCTTCTAATACATACATCATTTCATCTAAATCTATGTTCACATGCCTTGATTGAGGTTCATATTGTAATAGGTAACATAAATGTAAATCATAAGTAAGAGTAGCTATTCATGTGTATCTGAAATTCTTTGCAATATGACATTTCACCGAATTTCCTCTACAATGTGTACAGTGATAACCTACATGTACATGTACCCCCCTCCATTTTTAATATAAGAATCTTCTCAAAAATACCAATAAGAAAGGGAGACATCCATTTACATGTATCTGTCATTTTAAGGACAATATTAGTACACATGGAGAAACAATTCAAACATGAAGATAAAAATGCAGTTTTTCTCTCCCACAAATGACAGGATGAGAACAACAATTTTATTTCTGATGATGCCTGTCAATGAATCACACTTAAAATTTAAGAGTTATGGATATGTCACAGGTTTAGGCTAGGGTTACATGCACAATTCAATCATGCAGGCACATGATCTTCTTACACCCAGTTTTTGAAATTCTTACAAGAAGTGTAATAATCCAACGATTAAGTATTTAAGATCTTGTTACATCCCAGATTACCACTCAAGGAATACGAATATGATTAAATTTGGTGGCTTATTTTCTAAACCTGACCTACATGTACATGTATCTACATTGTGTAGTTCATTTTCAGAGTCCTGTTGTCTTAAATTTCATTTCAATTGAATTTTTAATTTTTTGTTTCAGGAGTATCCTTCTTCATTGACATTTCCACACATTATCCATAAAAATGGTTCTGGAAGTGAACAAAACATATAGGTATGTATGCACTGTACTACTGATGTACTTTTGGTACATGTTCTTTCAATTACAATGTAAAATGTTTCAATTGAGGTCACATACAAGTAGTACACCTAAAAATCCACTTTATGGCACATTATTCTGACTGTAATTTTCACTAAATCCTGTTGGAAGTGTTTTAATTGATACTTTTGTTTGCGTAAACAAGACATGCTTATCAGTTGCTTTTGGATTTTGAACTCCTACAAAAAGTGAGCATTTCTTTGAGAAACATGTACAAATGTAGATACAGGCTGTTTGTATTCTGTATAGATCTCAGGAGTTAGATTTGAATTCAACAGATTTTTATAATTCAATTTATTGTTGTATTTTCCCACCAATGTTCTAGGTTAGGGAGAAGGTTAAGCACTCACATGCAAGTTTAACCTCACCACATACTTTATGTGCCTGTCTCAAGCAAGGAACCTCCAGTCAATAGTTGTTTTTTTTATGTTCGTTGTTATTCATTATGTTGTTTTTCTATATATTAGGTTGATTTTTGTCTTTAATGAATAGTTTCACTTCATTTATTATGGGGCCTTTTACAGCTTGCTAAATATTGGTATGGAATTTGCCCATCATTGAAGACTGTGTGGTGACATGCAGAAGTTCAATTTTTCTTTGCTTGATTTTTGATGGAAAACTGTCTCATTGGCAATCATACCGCATCTCCTATTTTCCTATTTTTATTTATCAATATCCAAATAAAAAAGTCGTGTTACAGACCTTTAAATCAGAGGAGATTCAGACTACCAAATGTCAAAGAGAATCACTTGTCAAGTTATCTATATAAAATATTAAGGCAGGTTCGAGATTGCTCTGATGTCCAATGGCTGATTTGCCAGACAAGCTGGGATCATGTGTATGTTTTTGATATAAGACAAGCTCTGACATCACACGACCCCAGCTTGTCTTATATCAAAACCATATTTTGCACACCAGTTTTGGTGCACAGTTCAAAACAGAAATTCATTACTTTATTGGCTCTTGAAAAGTTAAATCTGGGTACATGTATGCAATGAAAGTTTATACTATTAACAATATCAATCTGCTTTTCTGCAGTAATTGAATTGATGTTTTTAGATTGGATATGATAAAAAAAAATGACAAAATATTGTGATCTTGAACCAGGGATTATTTAATATTAGTTATATTTAATCCCAGCTTGAACCTATAAAATTAAAAATCAGGTAGTCAAATATTGTGAGATTTTGTCAAACAAAACAGTGCAAATTTCAGAAAGAGGGAAAAACATGTCAATAGTGTCGTCTGTTGTACAAATGTACATACTACAACAAATAACTTTTTTGAATTAACAAAATTTTGATGTCCAAGCAAATCCCATGTTTTGGATATGGGACAAGCTCTGACTGTCTCCTTTTGGTAAGTCTAAGCACTCAGTTGTTTTATAACAGAGGCAAATCCAGATGGAGGATGAAGAACCTGGCTAGCACCCCTCCTTTTCAAAGTGTCTGGATCCTGCCCTGTAAAAACACCTATACATGGAGGTGTGTAATACATTAATGCAGGGAGTATATTGAAGAGGCGGAAGTCACTGTTAATAATCTATATAGAACACTGCCTTGCTGTTTGTTAACCAATTTTCTCAAATTTCTCTGTTGAAAATAGGGTAATTTTTTGAAAAATGTTTTTAAAATCACTCGATGGATTTTGATGAGTGATGTACCAAATTAAAGACAAAATATTGGAGAATTGCAACATGTATTTTTTATTTATTTGAAATGCGAGGAATGTAAATATTTTCCAGTTCAAAATATGGTCTTTTTAGACAAATTACCAAAAAAATGCACTTTTTTTTAAAGATTCATAAAGGTTGATTAAGAAATAAATCACAGAAACTCCATTTAATCATTGTTTTACCATGGGCTGACCATTGATGCTACATTTTTTTTAACCCTGAGCGATATGGATAGTAAAATAATGTGGCATAAATGGTCAGCCCATGGTAAAACAATGATAAAATGGACTTTTCTTGATTTATTTCAATTCAAATAGGGTAATTACGATACTTTTTTACATTTTCGTGACCTATTACGGTAAGGTTAGACTCGCTGCATTTGTCCATATTTGAGTGTACACTGCATTAAAAGGTCAAAGTGTTCACACATGGACAGGTACAATGTTTCAGTCAGTCCCGATTGTTTGTTTTAATCATGTTATTGTTGTTTTCATACATGATGGTTCACATGTTTTTTTTCTAAAACATAACAATTAATATTTTTATTAAAGATTTGATGTTCATTCACGCTACTGAAATGAATGAAAACAGCTGATACACATCAGATTGTTATGTGTGTTTGTTTACATGATTAAGGTGGGTAGTAATTTATACACACACAAGCCACACCCAATAAGTCGTGTGCTGCTCATGTAAATCGAAAATTACACAGAGTTGTGGTCCAAAGCCTTTTAAGCACGTCATACAATGTATTAGAATTTGTCATTGAGTGTATGTGAAAACTATTGCATCAATTAAAATGAAATTAATATCAAAGGAAAGAGAAAAATCATCTAAATGGCAATGGCCATTTTTGATAAATGTGCTTAGAATAACAATAAAATGATGACTAAACCAATGTCTTGAGAAAAAATAAAAAAATGTTCAAATTAAAAAACTATACTCTATTAAGGTATCAATCATTGTGTCTTTCTGCTTGTTTAACCTCTTGAATTTACTACCAATTAAAAGATTAAAGAAACTTTTTTAAAATGATATATAACTTTTATTGTATAACAATGAGTTTAAACCACTTAAATAACATTTAGAAGCCGACCAATTTCATTAATTTTCTCTGGGGCAATTACTGACAACTACCGTATTTTCCAGACTTTAAGTCAATGTGGAGTATAAGTCGAAATTGCCTAATTTTACCAAAATCGATGAAAAAAACCGTAGATAAGTCAAATTTGCCTGATAGGTTGAAGGTCAGACATGTGCATTTATATCTAGGTGTCAGCAAAGATCCGAGTTGAGTGGTTGTTTTCACAGCATATTATTCCAGCGATGTTACATGTACTTGATATAATATTTCTGAATTAATATTAGTATTTTTGTTTAAGTGTACTTTGTCCATGAGTTCAATTATTTTTTATTGAATTGCATGACAATTACTCTGAAGCCTTAGATTGTCAGGTGTATGAAACCGTAAACATGTCAAGCATGGGCACAAAGGTGTGATTTTAGCAGGAAATTAGTTTGATGAATGGGTCATATTTACGAGTGCTAATTAATAAACAATATTGCCTGGCATTTCGAAATAAAATAAAAAAAAATAAATTTGGTTGCAATTAGCCATTTAGATAACACTAATTATGATTACAGTTAGAGTCACTTGCGAATGTGTAAGGTCATACTGTACATGTACATGTATATGGGTATAAATTTGCATATTAAAGGACCGATACCTCCAGAACACTTGATGTCTTACCAGTAAACGAGTTTAACATATCTTCTGGAATTTGTTTATATATTTTAACATTTTTATTAACATCTTTGTATTCATTCATAAAGGATAGCGGCACTGATCAATAATCTTCAAGTTTGATCGCCAGTTTGACTGAGTGACGGCTTTCGTTATTCAAAGTTTACTCAAAATTTTGAATGAAAGCAATCAAAAATGAACAAAACAAATCTAATGAATTGCATTGAAAAATCCTTATATAAGTCAAAAAGGATGATAAGTCAACGCTGGCCTTTTCTTGAAAAAAAAATATTGACTTATAGTCAGGAAAATACAGTAATTAGTGATTAATGATTTTTACTATAATTTAGTATTTTGAGAACACACCCTTCGTCAGTATTTTCATCATTACTTTGTCATAATCAATTTGTTAAATCTATAACTTATATAACAAAAAAATTCTGAATATTTCTCATTCTCCCAGTATGCATAAACCTTAAAGGCTTTAAGGTTACAGACCACCAATTCAACCAATGAGCATTTGGAACGTACGCAAAAATAGTCCTACGCAGAAATTACCCCTGTTCCTCATAGTGCTGTGAAAAAAGTTCTCATCTTATTTAAAAAATTTAAACAGTTTCTGAAAGGAAAAACATTTCTGTACATTTTATAGGTGCATTTTGCTTCTTGTGATGTGAAGCCTAATCTCCATAATGATTTTTAAATGTACCCCTATCTTGTGAAAACACTGGGATTTCCCATGCTATTTATAGACCCTTCACTTCCGGTGACCAGTACTGCACTGCAAGTCTGCTAACCCCACATGCCATTCTGAGGATTGTGAGCTGACATATGTAGAATCATGCTGATATATAGTCATCTGCAGGTTAAAGTTAAGGTAAAGTCCAGAGAAGCCATTGAATATTGTGAAATTAGCATAGAAGCCTATGGGAAGTGGAATTAGTGGTTTTTAGCCTTAAGTTGAAGCCATGGCAAAATGAAAAGTTTCTTGAAATAGCTTTAAACTACTTGAAGATCTTGTTAACTTTGCCATGACAGGAATACACTACAAAAATCCTTCAAAATATGCATTTTTTTAAGTTATAGGTCCAAATTATGGAAAATTGGTCTTTTTGACTGATTTTTATGTCCTATCTTGTAAAAAGTGTAGAAAATTTAGTAAAAATATCAAATATTAAACTTTGAGGGCTATATTTACCTAAATATGGTAGTAATAAGCACTTGAAATCAAGTTTTGTGTAGATTTGAGCAAAAATTAGGTTAGAAATGAGGAAAAACTCACTTTCATTACTGCGGTTAAGGCCATATAAGCATTCCCCTATGGCAACATGGAAAATCCATTATTGAGCACTTTTTTTGCTTTAGGTGCCCTTTACTGGTCATGTTTTAATGTGAAAACACTGTATTTACAAATTTAAAGCCAAATATATCACCTTTTGTGAAAATTTAAAGATTTAGGATTTTTGACATGTGATCAAGAAAAAGGGGGAGGCATGTCAGAAATAAATTTTTAAAAATAGACCAATTTCTCAGAAAATGATTACTTTTAAAACTATTTCTTCATTAATATTGTTAAAAAACAAGTTGTGGTTGATATTTTTTATTTGAAAAGTCAGAAAAAGTTCTTTGCAAATATTTAATGCATTTCAGTATGGTAGAATATTGTCACTTTTTTGCTCGCACAACTTGGTTACCCTATATTTAAAAATCAAATATTTAAAAAAGTGCTTGTCACATTTCACTGAAACTTTGCAGATGCATTCAGTATGTGTGTAGGAAGATACCTGTATAGTTATTAATTTTTTCTAAGACAAAAAGTGACTCTTTAGGTTACAGACCACCAATTCAACCAATGAGCATTTGGAACGTACGCAAAAATAGTCCTACGCAGAAATTACCCCTGTTCCTCATAGTGCTGTGAAAAAAGTTCTCATCTTATTTAAAAAATTTAAACAGTTTCTGAAAGGAAAAACATTTCTGTACATTTTATAGGTGCATTTTGCTTCTTGTGATGTGAAGCCTAATCTCCATAATGATTTTTAAATGTACCCCTATCTTGTGAAAACACTGGGATTTCCCATGCTATTTATAGACCCTTCACTTCTGGTGACCAGTACTGCACTGCAAGTCTGCTAACCCCACATGCCATTCTGAGGATTGTGAGCTGACATATGTAGAATCATGCTGATATATAGTCATCTGCAGGTTAAAGTTAAGGTAAAGTCCAGAGAAGCCATTGAATATTGTGAAATTAGCATAGAAGCCTATGGGAAGTGGAATTAGTGGTTTTTAGCCTTAAGTTGAAGCCATGGCAAAATGAAAAGTTTCTTGAAATAGCTTTAAACTACTTGAAGATCTTGTTAACTTTGCCATGACAGGAATACACTACAAAAATCCTTCAAAATATGCATTTTTTTAAGTTATAGGTCCAAATTATGGAAAATTGGTCTTTTTGACTGATTTTTATGTCCTATCTTGTAAAAAGTGTAGAAAATTTAGTAAAAATATCAAATATTAAACTTTGAGGGCTATATTTACCTAAATATGGTAGTAATAAGCACTTGAAATCAAGTTTTGTGTAGATTTGAGCAAAAATTAGGTTAGAAATGAGGAAAAACTCACTTTCATTACTGCGGTTAAGGCCATATAAGCATTCCCCTATGGCAACATGGAAAATCCATTATTGAGCACTTTTTTTGCTTTAGGTGCCCTTTACTGGTCATGTTTTAATGTGAAAACACTGTATTTACAAATTTAAAGCCAAATATATCACCTTTTGTGAAAATTTAAAGATTTAGGATTTTTGACATGTGATCAAGAAAAAGGGGGAGGCATGTCAGAAATAAATTTTTAAAAATAGACCAATTTCTCAGAAAATGATTACTTTTAAAACTATTTCTTCATTAATATTGTTAAAAAACAAGTTGTGGTTGATATTTTTTATTTGAAAAGTCAGAAAAAGTTCTTTGCAAATATTTAATGCATTTCAGTATGGTAGAATATTGTCACTTTTTTGCTCGCACAACTTGGTTACCCTATATTTAAAAATCAAATATTTAAAAAAGTGCTTGTCACATTTCACTGAAACTTTGCAGATGCATTCAGTATGTGTGTAGGAAGATACCTGTATAGTTATTAATTTTTTCTAAGACAAAAAGTGACTCTTTAGGTTACAGACCACCAATTCAACCAATGAGCATTTGGAACGTACGCAAAAATAGTCCTACGCAGAAATTACCCCTGTTCCTCATAGTGCTGTGAAAAAAGTTCTCATCTTATTTAAAAAATTTAAACAGTTTCTGAAAGGAAAAACATTTCTGTACATTTTATAGGTGCATTTTGCTTCTTGTGATGTGAAGCCTAATCTCCATAATGATTTTTAAATGTACCCCTATCTTGTGAAAACACTGGGATTTCCCATGCTATTTATAGACCCTTCACTTCTGGTGACCAGTACTGCACTGCAAGTCTGCTAACCCCACATGCCATTCTGAGGATTGTGAGCTGACATATGTAGAATCATGCTGATATATAGTCATCTGCAGGTTAAAGTTAAGGTAAAGTCCAGAGAAGCCATTGAATATTGTGAAATTAGCATAGAAGCCTATGGGAAGTGGAATTAGTGGTTTTTAGCCTTAAGTTTATTAAGTATAAAGATCGGGGAGACACAGTTATTTTGTACATTATGTAGACTTTGTTAGGAGTGACCTGTCCATTTAATATAAAGTCCCCAATGAATGTATATATATTATGCTATGGTATAAATGACAGAAAATTACACCTAAGGACATTGACATTGTTTCTCTTTTGTTTTGTACACAAATAAAAATGTTGTTTTATGAACAAATACATACAAATTAGCGAAGTATTTCTAAATAATACAAAGAGGTAACGTAACATCAATATGGAAGATAATATTAATATTGTTGAGGGCCAAAATACACATGTAGTGCATGTAAAATTGTTTACAATCTTCAACATACAGACAGTACAGGTGATGTCGGTCGATGTAAGACAATCCCATGTATGTCGCAAAATCTGCAGCTGTTCCTCGATTGGCTTCATTCGGAAAGAAAAAAATATAGAGAGACACTTTCCTTATATGTGATTGTATTACCTGCCAGTCATAATATTCAGGGTTAAGGATGGGGAAATAAATGATGGCCACTTTATAACATCATTTCCGGTCTGTATATGGTGAGGATGTAATTCGATATCAATGAATCAGCTGATAAGTAATTTGCCATCTCGGCCCTAATAGACGTCCCATAATGATATGTTAATAAAAAGAAAATGGATTGAATGACAAATTATTAATCTACATTTATAACGTTAACAAACTTATGATGAAAAAAAAACGAGAATATTAATATCATATAGACCTGAAACAGATCTATGCTAATGTTATACCATATACCTGTAATTAAAATAAAAGGTCTATTGTTATACTGGGATTAAATATTACTAATATTTTACTAGTCCCAGTGTTATACAATCCTTGCACAATTTGTACACAAGTGATTAAGAAACAGGGGTTTTATATTACAATTCCTGGCACATTGCGACTAAATGTGACATTATTGAGCTAATACATGATATCAGTAACAATGACCAATATATTGGTCTTTGCATCGTACTTTTGATGGGAAATGTTAAATGGACTTCATGACACCTATTTAATTAATCAACTTGAGTGAAAGAGAACTTTTCTTTTTTGTAGTTTACAAATATGACGGGACAGTCTTACCTAACGTCACAAAGTAAACGTTACCAAGCAACGTCAGTTTTCTTCTTGTTGAGAAGTCTGTCAACACCAACATGGAATAAGAACTATAAAACACAAGTAAGACACACATTAATTTATGCATAGAGTGACAAAAGTACAACGTTATTATTTTGGGTTATTTTGTGGTAGAAAAAGGTCTAGCTTCTTAAGCCTCCAGCATATAAAAAACATGCGGATTTAGTTTCAGGTCGAGGGAACAACCACTTGATACTAAGAGAACTCCTAGTTATTCGGAGATTACAGTATTTATTTTATACTTTTAAAAGACCAAATTAATTATTCATTCAGAGGTTGATACACTTTTCAATCTAGACCTAGCTATATGCATTTTTTTAGTTTTTGGCGACCGAAAATTTGAAAAAAAAACAGCTCGGTACTGACTACTGAATCAAATACTTGTCCACTTAATTTTACAAAGACTATTATTTATATGGCCAATACTTTCCCCCTCTTCCTAAATTTTGATTTTCAATATTTCATCAGCAAAATATCAGTAATGCAAGCACAATTCTGTAGATGCTTAGTGCAAGACAGCAACAGGTAATCAGTACTAAACTGTTTTACAATAAGATTTCAGTTCGGTTATTTTTTTGTCGGATATGTCTTTAATTGATACTTGTTGAAGTCCGAATGTCAGCTTGATTTCGTTGTTTAACGTGTAAAAATGTGAATTCACCGTAAAAGATTTCATTCTATTTTATTTTCAGAAGTAATGCCATTCATGCATTTAAGGGCTTGTCATCCCAGCCAGAACAAAGGATTCCCAGCTTTTAAATTAGATGGAACAAAAGCTAATCAAACCATCCGTAATCTTATGTCGACTGAATAAATCTTTCAACTGTCGGAAGCCACCGAGGGGGATTCTTAAGGTTCGACAACATGAGAAAAAGAAATGGAAACTTTTAAAACTAAAGAAAAAGTTAAAACTTATGAAAAAGAAAAATAAGGAAAAGAACAAAAACAACAAATCCAAAAATAAAGATAAAGAAATTGTACCAAGTTCAAGTTACATCACGAAACGCGAAAAAGAAATAAAAAAGGGCAAGAAAGACAAAAGAGCTGGAAAATATCTAACAAGTTACAGCAGCGGCAGAACCGACCTACGGGCAAAAAAGTATTCACTGCATTGGGCAAGAGAACCCAGCAGAACAGGTTTTCTTGATTTGGAAGAACAGCTGCTTTTCAATGGTGTAAAAAGAGTTCGTTTTAAATTGCCTACTCACAGAAGGGCTAAAAAGTCCAATCCAAATTTTTGGTAGTTCACGATTACAAATATGTATCGCGCAAAGGAAAATATGCATGGAAAAAAATAATAAATAAAAAAATAAGCACATCTAAATATGCAATGTTTGCTTCTTTGATTTTTTTTAACAAAAGTTTGACTTTGAAGACCAAGTAGGTGTTACAACATGTAAAATTAGGAAATTAGATTAATTTCGACATTTATAGACTGAAAGACCATTCAATTCTAATTTGTTGGAACAACATTGCTTAAAAACCTAACGCTTCTCTGACAAAAAAAAGTAAGGAAGCTACAGTAACCTTTGACTATTGACTGAAATCACAATTTCGTTGTAGCTGTGGCCAATATCCAGATACTCCAACTATGGTAGCAACTATATGATTTTGAAAACTGGGATTAAATTTTCTTCAAGTATTAAGTAATCATTTCCCTCTAGATTTCATTAATAATGAAACAAATCTAGAACGGATTATCAACTAATTTATTTTACCACCGTGATCTAATTTCTGATAAAAGATCAAACTTGAGACATTTCATGATATCCCGTGTTGGCCGTGTTTTGATTGATATTTTGTTTGAGTGAACAAGGTGTGCTTATCGGTTGCTCTTGAACTGCTTATAGAAAAGGCGTGTACTCTTTCGAGGTAGATACAGCTTCTTGGTTTGTCCTATAGTATACTGTATCGATCTCAAGAGTTCAATCCAAATTCAACTTTTTTACTGTTCGTTTGTTGTATTTTCCCGCCACTGCCCTATGTTAGGGGGTCGAGAACTCAAAAACATGTTTAACCCCGCCACTTACTTTATGCGCCCATCTCAAGCCAGAAACTTGTAGTCCAACGGTTGTTGTTTTTTTGTTTTGTTTTCATTCTTATTTGTTTTACGTTTTTCAAGATTTGGTCGATTTTCGTCTTTTACGAATACATGAAGTTTCATTTCATTTATTTTGGGGTCTTTTACAGGTTGCTTTATGGTATGGATTTCGGGTGGTGACCTCTAGAAGTTTGTGTTTTGCTTGACTTTTGGTGGATGACTGTCTCATTGGCAACCGTACCACATCTCATATTTTTATATAAATTGCCTTGTAATACATCATGAAAACTGTGAATATGAACGTACATCCAAACAAATGAACAAACTGCACATAACTAAATACCAATAGAATAGTCTTCAACGACTTCTCATACATTACATTTAATCACAACAAGTATGATACAAGCCATCAACCCCAAATTCTTATATGAATATGTTGTATTTCACCTGTAGGAGGACAGATTTGTTTTTTTAAAATCAGTTTTGGTTAAAGTAACTTAACAGTGGTTTATTAAAAAAAAAATAACAAAAATTATAAACAAGAGGCTCTCAAAGAACCTGGATTGCTCACCTGGCAAACCATGCCCAATTTAATAAGTAAAGGTATCATGCTTTGTTGCCATGTTTGACCAAAACATTGCTGAAAAATATCATTCATTGAATGCCATAAGTTCAACTGAGTACATCAGGTACTATAAAATGTAAGAAATGCCTTCAAAGAGTTTTTAGAACATCTGTTTTTTCCTAGTTTTCTGGTACATGTATTTAATATTGAAATTTTACTTTTATTTTGTATGGGATGACACTGACTGAATTGCAAAGAAAGTTTAAACAAAAATTTTATAAAAGTTAAATATCAATTATCTAGAAAACAAGAGACTCTCGAAGAGCCTGAGCAAACCATGCCCTATCAATGAAGTAAAGGTATCATGCTTTGCTACCATGTTTGACAAAAATTGCTGAAAAAGAGCATCTACTGATGAATGCTGTATGTTCAGTGTGGGAAATGCCTTCATAGTATTTTAGAACCTCTGGAAAAAGGTGGAGCAGGAGTTCCCCATGCCCTTTTATCCAACCAGGTGTAAGGAGGCATTAGCATTTCAACTGAGATGACCATGTTAACTATATAAACCAAATATCATTGAAATTAAAGCAAGTGTACAAATCAGCTGGAAAGTGGTCGCCAAGAAAATTTTTTGTCATCACCATTAAACTTCGAATACTATATTTCCTTACGGAACCAAAAATCATTGAAATCCCAACAATTGGTAAAAATGGCCGCAAATTGACATTCATTTTGAAAATGGTTACCTAACAAAAAATTTCAATACTGCCAGTCAACTCAGAATATCATGTTTATCTTCTGAGTAGGTTCTTTCATTCTTCAATAGTTGAGGAAAAAATAGGAAAAAAGCATTTTGACCACTATGTTCTTTTTTCAGTAATGATGACCATGTTTTTCAAACGATGAAATATTTTAAACAATCTTTTTGTGCAGGATACCCTAAGGAACAATTATGCAAACTTTAAATTTTGTTGCATGGTTTCAGAGAAAAATTTTTTCGAAGTTGTACATTTCAAAAACAATAAAAATATCTGTTTCAGGGTCCATAATTCCTCCATTGGGTGACAAATCATTTCGAAAATTTTGGCAGTTAGTCTTCTGGTAGTGAACATAATTACCCATGTTTTTGTTTTTGAGTTATTTGCAAAAAAACTGTATATTGACCATCTTGTTCTATTTTTAGTAACAGTGGCCATTTATTTAACATTTAAAAAAAAAACAGATCTTTTTGTGCGGGGTACCTTAGGATACAATTACAACAACTTTTATTAAATTTTGTTGCATGGTTTTGGAGTAGAATATTTTAAATTTTGTATACGAGAAAAACAACAACAAAATCTATTTCAGGGGACATAACTACTGCATTGTGTGACAAATCATTTTGAAAATTTTGGCATGGGTCCATCTCCTGATGGTGAACATTATTACCCAGGTCAGAACTTTGAGTTATTTGCAGAAAACTGTATTTTGACCGCCTATGTTCTATTTTTAGTATCAGTGGCCATGCTTTTTAACATTTCAAACAATCTTTTTGTGCAGGATACCCTAAGGAACAATTATGCAAACTTTAAATTTTTTTGCATGGTTTCAGAGAATAAATTTTTCGAAGTTGTACATTTCAAAAACAATAAAAATATCTGTTTCAGGGTCCATAATTCCTACATTGGGTGACAAATCATTTTGAAAATTTTGGCAGTTAGTCTTCTGGTAGTGAACATAATTACCCATGTTTTTGTTTTTGAGTTATTTGCAAAAAAAACTGTATATTGACCATCTTGTTCTATTTTTAGTAACAGCGGCCATTTATTTAACATTTAAAAAAAAAACCAGATCTTTTTGTGCAGGGTACCTTAGGATACAATTACAACAACTTTTATTAAATTTTGTTGCATGGTTTTGGAGTAGAATATTTTAAAATTTGTATATGAGAAAAACAACAAAAAATCTATTTCAGGGGACATAACTACTGCATTGTGTGACAAATCATTTTGAAAATTTTGGCATGGGTCCATCTCCTGATGGTGAACATTATTACCCAGGTCAGAACTTTGAGTTATTTGCAGAAAGCTGTATTTTGACCGCCTATGTTCTATTTTTAGTGTCAGTGGCCATGCTTTTTAACATTTCAAACAATCAGTTTGTGCAGGATACCCCTGGGAACAACCATGCCAAGTTTCATTCTATTTGGTCAAGCATTTTCAGAGAAGATGTTTGAAAAAAGCTAACACCCACTGACGATGATGGACGCAAAATGATGATAGCAGACACAGCCATTTGGCCAGGTTAGCTAATAAAAATGCCATAAAGCATAAGATAATCTTATCCTTTTTTGTATCTGAGTTTTTGTACAATTAACAAAGAAGATGGTCCTTTTATCAAGTAATACACTGTAGTAAAATTTTTGAAGTCCTTCAAAGCATATTTTAGCAAAATATATGAAGTACAGGGGTATATCGTTCCATTCTACATGTACTTTAATTTAATGTCCAGCATTCATGAGTAATTACAGAAAAAGGAAGTGAGAAATAACAGTTCCTGTTACAGAACAATTATATATCTACTATATACATTTATACACAATATTTCAGTACTTGAAAAAAATAAATCACATCCTTTTGATGTAGTAAGTCAGCTTATTGTCATTTTTTGCTTGTTTTTCTCTAAGTAGGCAACCTTTTCCAGTTCATTTGACTTCTGAAATGACAAGAGAGGTCATGTTTATATGACAATCATATTTTATATGCATACATAGTTGATGAGTTTAACTTTGTATAAGAATTTTGTGAGTCAATGCTAACTTACGATACCTAACACCCTAACTAAATTTAACTTAACGTCATTGTGTCACACAGAATGGTAAAAATTGAACCTATAGAGAAACATGAAGTTGTTCTATAGATCTGAAATCTAATCAAACTACATGGCACACCCACACGAAATTGATGTAAAAATATCAAGTAACTTTGAAAAGTACAGTGACAGCTACAAAACCCCAACATGACTAGCATTGTGTCACCATCAAATAATTGTCAGCACATAAGTATCTTCAAAATGTATATAAACCAAGCATCTCCAGGGTTTTCCCTAAGAAGTAACTGGCAGCCAAATTGCATGGTTCAAGCACACTTTTGGCATGTTCAAACTGAGTTTTTACTTTTAAACTGTATGCAACATTACAAGGGGCTGCTCTGGGTTTCAAAATTCTGTCTCTAGAAAAATCGCCAGCTGCCAAATTTTATCGCCAATTTTCAGAAGTTAGAGCCAAAATGGGTGCCAAAATTTTTTTTCTTTTTTTTTTTTCCAATATGACAGTATTAAGTCCAGTGATGATTTATCAATTCATCAAAATAACTCCTTCATTCATGACATACATGTATCCAAGATTCACTCTTGATGCATGTATAAAGCAGGTTAGTAGCTCTAGTCTCAGTCAGGATATAAAACCATTTGTCACTTTTTATATGCAAACTAAAATTAGTACTACTTCAGAAAAAGGTGTTTTATTTCTATCAAGGACTTTATATTACTATGCTCATATAGTCCCTAATTTTAAAACATGTTCATTGTTGACCTTTGTCCTTTGCGGTCTAATTAAGTTTATCTTAAAATATAATTTTGTTTTTTATTTATAAATTTTCAACAAACTTGATTCTTTTTTCAAGTGATAAAATTTCCAGCAAATAATCATTGACCGGTATAAATTGTCCCTTTTCAATTATCTCAAATTCTATTTATCTGAATATAATAAGAATTTGGGTATCCCCATCTATTTGTTTACCGATTTTCCCGCCAAAAAAAGGAACATGACAAAAGTGTAAACAAATGTCATCCATTTCCTTTTATCAATTCTTGCTTTTCAAAGTGTTTTAGACACTTCCTGATGGGATAATCATTGTTAATTGGATTTAATTTATTCTGTTATAAGGTAAATCTGTTTCTGAATGTATCATAGTTATGGTTATCAGGGCTGTGAAGCTTGTATGTAGCCATGTGCACATAGCCATGATTGTGTTTACCTTTGACCAGATGATAAGAGTTTTGATTGGTTCGATAATATACCTACATCTAATTGACACCTCCCAGGACGATATTGTGAGTCCAGGTCACCTGGTCTAATTATTTTTAATTGGCTTCAGTTGTAAATTGGTTATGGTCAATTAACTTTTGACCAGGTGTCAACACAATTGTTTAATTGGAGAGAATATCTGTTGCTGACAAACTTCACGTCAATTTTAATATGCAACACCTAGGCGCCAAGAAAATCGCCAACTGGTTATTTTTGTCCCCAGATCAAATAAAAAATCGCAAATTGCGGCATTGGCGAAGACTAGCGTGATCCCTGAACATTATTAAGTTTTGACCTGTTCACAGCTTTTTTTGCCAGTTCCAGCATTAATTAGGGAAAACCCTGCATCATAAAAAAATACAAATTTTCTTATAACCGCATATACTGCTGAAAAAAAATGACTTTTGTTCAACATAACAAAAATGTAGGAAACAATCTATCAAATTTTTCCATAAGAGGTGGACATCTTCAATTTTGTATAAGCAATGTGCAAGATTTAAATCATATTACTATTTGAGTTAACGACAACACAAAGTGCATAATGTAGGTACTGTTTACCTCATTAAATGACAAAACCATGTTCAACATGTTAATATTGTAGAAATTTTGTACAATACAGAAGGTGCACATTTTAAAACATAAATGAGCACTGTGCAAACTATGAATAATATCAGTTTAATACCTTTTGAGTTACAGGTTACAGGAAGTGCATTAAGTGGCAAAAAAAGCTTTAGTTGAACATGCAGACAATGTATGGAAAAAATCATAAAATTTCCTCAATTATTAGTGGTGCACATCTTTAATATGTACATAAACACTGCAAAGTTTGAATAACATTGGTTGCGGGTAAATACTTTTTGAATTACAGAATACACAAAGCAGGTACCACTTAAGCATGACAGACAGACAGAGTCAAGTGACTACAAGACCTGCTATCAGAGTTGGTGACACATATCACGGATAAAAATAGATTATTTCTTCAAAGACTAACAACATGTATTCTAATATTTATTGTGTTCTAACCTGTATTGTGGAGGAAAGGGTAGATTCTGTTGACTGGAGACGATCCAAGAAATCCTCAGAGACTAATAAGTCATCAGAAACCTGTATAGATTCTGTCTTAGAGTTACATACCACTTTTTGTGATCCCTAAAATAAAAAAACTAAGTTAACCTCATCATACTAGTAACTAAAGCAAAGCCAGAAAGGAAGATAAAGACTGATTTAATAGCAACTTGTGCATACAATATTTTTTTTAAATATTGTATTATGCATGTACATGTGTACAAGTTAAATTCAAATGCATAGTTTTACTAGACTGTATAAAGTTATTATTACCGGTAAAATAGTTCGATATTTAGTGCTCTTTTAATGTCTAAGGCCACATCAAATTAATTTGTAGATTATGATCCTCACCTGCCCCAAATTTACTTATTTGGGATTTTTTTTTACAGTGGTTCAAATTTCAAGATTTCTTTTCTGTCTGTATCCAACACAACTCTACTTATACACAATACTATAGACTTCTGATCAAAAAACTAGTAATGAGGGTATATTTACAGAATATCTTGATATTTTTTGGCAGATCTCAGGATGGTTTATATTGTCAGTCATATTATAAGGGGAATTAAAAAAATAAAGGTTTGCTATGTCACATACATGACCGAAAGTACACATTTCCAGTTCTTCAACAACTTTGTCAGCGGGAATAAGATTTCACAAATCTTGGAAAAATAAAAAATAAAATCCTCCCACCCACTCCATTTTTAGTTGCTGGTCGATAAGAATCTACAAATTAACTTGATGTGGCCTAATTGATTCTAACATGTTTCATATTCATAAGGACTGCATACATGTATTCATAGAAATACTATAAAATACATGTATATCATGAGCACTTACACAAACTAGAACTGAATTGCTCACGTGGTAAAAAATAGTCTATACAGCTTTCTAAAGCTGGACTCTTGACCTTACAGTACAATTGTCACAAGAATTATTTTAATCAAAAGTTATCAATCTGGTTTTCATATTATAAAAAAAATCTCTGTCATTTTTTCTCTTCAAGGGCAATAACTCTAACATTGAGCAACAGAACTTTATGAAAATTTCAGCATAGGTTGATCCCCCCATGCTGACCAATCCCCCCCACCTTAGGAAATTAGGCTAAACCCTTTGGTTTTCAATTTATTTCAACAAATCTTCAATTTGTATTAGTGATAATGTTTTCGACATAAAAAGTTGTTAAGGGTATCCTAGCAAACATTCATGCAATATTTGGTTGCAATCCATCCTACAAGTTGTCTAAGGGAAGATTTAAAAAAAAATCCATTTCAGGACCCATAACTCATTCATTTGTCAACGGATCTTTCTGAAAATTTCAACATTCACATACATGTAGGCAATCCCATCATCCTGAACAATTTTAATCCCTACCAGATTTTAGCTAAACCCAACTTTTTTTTTTTGAGTTATTTGCATAATTCTTCAATCTGACCCCTATGGTCTATCTTTAGTAATGGCAGCTATGTTTTTCACCAGATCAAAAATCCCCACAAAAGAATTTTTAAAAATACCCTAAGGAGCATTCATGCAAAGTTTGATTACAATCTATTGAGTAGTTTCAGAGGAGAAGATGTTTGAAAAAGCTTACAGATGATGAAGAGGGACACAAAGTGATGGCAATAGCTCATGTGGTCTTTTGGCAACGTGAGCTAAAAAGGACTGACAGTTACAGTGTATGTTAAGCTTAACATTGAAAATTCAGAAATTGTCACAATTTTTTTTATTTGCAAAAAATGCAACCAACTTTAATTCACAATAATAAAAACTTGCTATATGGAACTTGTGTCATTACAGTAGAGGGATTATACTGAAAAATAATACTTTCCACTAAATTGGCAAAATCATGATAAAAATCTTTTTTTTTTTAGAATTTACAGTAGTAAAAACAGGCTTATCATATAGGAATACCAATCACAACTAATGATCCCTGCAAAAATGATTTGTCAAGTAAACGGACACATTTCCAAATGACTGGAATTATCTTTCAAAAATCCATCTCAAACTTACTAATCTACACAATTCACTAGACAAATATTTAGATAGATATGTTTTATATCTTGGTGGACACAGCTTTCTCTTTGAAGTAACCTCTATTACACCATTGTGTAGTTGATTGGTTAATTCACCATTGATGTACTCTTTCTTCTCTAAATCAATAGGTTCAAATTCTAAAATAAAAATGTTTTCATTTATAATACATGTATCTTTTATTTTGTCAAAATCATAATATTTACAAATACTGTAGAGAAAACGCCAAAGAAGCTAAATAGGAAATTCATTGATTTGATTTACATGTACATGTACGACAGTATAAAACAAAATATTGTATATTTAGAGACTTTAGACTGGTACTACACTATGTACAAAATGCATATGTACACTACACATAGCTGATTTTTTAAGATTGTTTCTCAAAACTGGATATGGGTTTTTTTTATCTACTAAGATGTATGCAGTAAATACTGTAATAGTATGTGTGTAGTTGATCATCACAGTGGCAATGTTTGTAACAGACCCTTCAACATTGAAAACATACAATTGTATGAAACATTGCAAAATACTTTTACAAGCCCCCTTTTTCAGAAATTTTTTAATCTGCAATAAAATTTACATTTTTACATAGCAACCACTTGTTTCCTTAGGTAATTTTTCATCCCTAGCCAAAAGTGCAAAACTAAACTAAACTTTGGAGAACTGGCCAAGTATATCTCTTCATGTACATCTATATATCATGCTTAACCTTCCTACAAAATTTCATCAAAATTCCTAGACCCGTTTAGGAGGAACTGCACTGACAAAAAATGTGGACAGACAGACTGGATGATTCTTATATACCCCCAAACTTTGTTCGCAGGGGTTTAACAACCATAAGAGCTGTGCCTTGCCAGTAAGCATGGAGCTACATGTATCACAAGTTTTTAGGAAAAATTATTGACCAGTGTCGGATAAAAAAATAAGTCCAGTGCTTATAACTTAAATGTATCTCAACCATCTAACATGTACAATGTTTTAAATTTTTTACCAAGATATTCCAATAATTTTGTTATTTGAATTTAAAATTCTCAAAATCATGCAGTATTCCTAAAAAATAACAATCGCCCCTTCTTTATGGATTCCAAATTGGGTTTATTTTCATCCCAAATCAAACAGGAGTGGGCACTTTTGAAAAAAAGTAACAAAATCACTGTATTCAATATAACAAAATTTGGGGGCACTTCATAAAGCAGTTAACAAACAAGCATAAATTGTCCAAAAAACTAGACCAATCAATATCTGAACAACTTCACTCACTGAGATGGAATCCATCTCTGTAAGCCTCTATGGTACGTGACAAATCATCTTTAGGTGATTTACCCATACAAATGTATATGCCAAGTATCAGAAGCCCACATCGCAAAACAATACAAGTTTTAGCCGGGACATGAGTTTGTCACTGAAAAAAACAGGCAAAATTATTTCACATGACTTTCACCTAATTTTAGCAAATAAACTTTGTGACAGAGTTCACGTGAAATCTGGGTGAATCCAACCCTCACATGAAATTCACATGAATAGTTCACATGAAAGTGTTGATAAGTGAATTTCAAGTGAATCTCTATTAACATGAATTTCACGTGAAAAATATTTACTTCAAGGTCATAGTTCAAGGCTATAGGCCACTATCCATCATAGCATGGTATGCAACACATTGTCTTTAAGCGATATTCCCAAATGCAAAATATCAAAGGCCTACATGTACATGGACAGACCAAAAAGCCGGAACACAAGTGATGGACAGGCGGAAAGAGTGATCAGTATAGATGGACTGCCACTTTTCATGACAGGGCCTTAATTAAGATCAGTGTTGACAGTCGTGCAGTTTACACACCTGTTGTATTACTGGAATCATCTACTTCAGTCCAAGCCTGACCATCAACTGAGATGCTCTCATGGAATGCTGATTCAAATATCTGCAAATGGTACAATATTGGTCTTCTTTTACTTTTTTTTTAGAATAGTGCAGTTAACATACATTACAGGAGTTTTATGATCACAAAAAAGTAACACAAAAGAATTGGGATAGATCTGAGTTAATAAACATATTTCTTGAGGAAAATTTTAGGGCTTTGGGTTGAGTCCCTTCTAGATCTCTAGATCCACCACTGACAGAAACATCGGTGAGAATCACAAAGTGATCCGAATTTGCTAGGGGGGTTTGGGGGCACGCCCCACTCCCAAGAAATTATTGCTTTATTAATCCTCAATCCTGCATTCTGAGGATATCTTAAACAATTTTTCAACAATTTTTAAAAATTGCAATTTTCTGAGGGGGGTGGGCTTGGATAGTCATGTTATTGTTAATCTAATTTAAAATATAGTTACATGTAAGCATACATGTATACAATGCATACTGATTTTTAACTGGATTTTCCAAAAGAAAATATCAGAAGTTAGTTAAAAGATGTATATGTACATGTAGTTTTGTGGACGGACAGGCAGGTGTCAAACATCGTCAAAATGCAGCAACTTGAAAAAGTATTAGGCAGACTCAAGTTTGAAATAAAAATAGATGTAAAAATGTAGTATGATTGCCAAAGAGACAGTCATCCACCATACAGCCAAGCAACAAACAATTAAACTTCTACAGTTCACTACATGGTCTTCAATGATGGGTAACACCTACACCATAAAGCAAGCTGGGAAAGGTCCCAAAATACATGTAAATAATGTGAAACTTTATAAAGGAAGAAAATCGACCCATTCCTAATCAGATTATCTACAGAAAAAATAAAACTGTAAAATAAATAGCAATGAACATAAAAAAAAACGACAACTACTGCACCACAGGTTCCTGGCTTGGGACAGGCACATACATGTACATGCAAATAATGCAGCGGTGTTCAACATGTCTGTGAGTGTTGTGGATATGTTGTTTTAAATGACATAATGAAAGTCAAGTTTAAATTTTACAAATATTTCTTTTGTTGTTACTGAGCCCTGGCCACTTTTGTTGCAAAAATAAGGACTTGGACCATTGTCCATTACAATACATGTACATGTATGTATAAATGTGTTATATGTATTTACATATACAGTATCTGGCAGATTCTTTTCAGAACTCTTAATTATTGAATTTGATTATGACCCCAATACAAATGCACATTTGTATATGTACATTGTAGTAGGCTGTTAGCCTATAAATAAAACTATAGGAGGGATTCATACATGTAGTTCTATAACATGTGACTTTGTAGGGTTGTGCTAAGTAATACATTTAGATAGGAGAGTTTTCATGATGTCATCACTTACCTTAATCTCTTTTGGGATTCAGAGTCCGGAGCTACATTTGTATTTTCTGATTTGGCTGCCCACTGAATCAGAAAATAGCTCCAGACCCTTAATCCCAAAAGGGATTACACTTACCTGTGATTTGGTTTTGGTTGGTAAAAAAATCCATGAAGTGGCATGGGGTGTCTATCTTAACTTTTTCATTTTTTAAGATAATTGATTTTTTTCTCCTCAACTGCAAATAAAACTCTTTCTTATCCATGGATTTTTTAAAGAAATAGTCAGCAATTAGACTGTGTGAGCATAACTTTTTTAATAACAATTTTATATGAATATAGGTATCACTACAAATATATTTTTTAATTGAAAATAAATGTTTGTTTGTAAAAAATGTATGATCTTTATAATTTGAATATTTGTTTTTGTCTCTTAATAAATATACAAAACTTTATATTTTTTTTTCATTTCTTATTTAAGAATTTACAGTAGATATCTACAATGTACATTGAAAGTGTAATGACCGTAGTCCTAAATAAAATTGTCTATAAAAAGCAAGTTTCGGTATATGACACTAAATTTTATATACATCAATTGATACACGTACAATATAATTACTAGAGGGGACGGATCGACTGAGAGACGGATAAACTTGGAGATGGAAAAGTTTGGCGACCAATCTATATAGAATTAGAAAATGATGTTAAATAAAATCAGTAAACAAATTGTCACTTGCTGTATAAGAGTTAAAACAAAACTAGTTTGGTTTCAATCTTCATTTAAAATATTTTCCAAATTTGTTAATTTTACAGTGAAAAATTCCCCCCCCCCCCACCCCAAAAAAAAGGGAACAAAATCACTGACTGTTCCACAATTCGATAGTTCTTGGAAAGAGAGATTGTTGTCCAACTTGTAACTGACACTGAGGAAATTGAAAGGATAATGAGTGCAAGTTCCAGGACTGTCTGAGAGGTGGTATTAACCTGCATGTTTTAGCAATGGCAACTGGCGAATAATTGATTTTATAAAACATTATTAATCTTGTGTCTGATCATCTATGAGCTAGGCTTCTCCAATTTAGAAGTTGTATAATGTTTGAGACACTAGATGTATTGTAATACCTGTTAGTCTCAGACTGAGCTGCACACCTTTGTATCATTTATGTTTTGTTTATGTAATCTACGGTGTATGGATTCCATATAGAGCAGGCCTTACTAGCGATTTTCGTGTATATACATGTACCTGTTCCTTTACCTTGGTGGAACAGATGTTTAAATTTCTTTTTAGAAAGCTTAATGTATTGGTGGCTTTATTGCATATGTTGTTCATACATGTATGACTGTTCCATTTAAGGACTGATTGGATCATAATGCCAAGGTATTTAGTATACGGCCATGCAATGTGTAGGTATATTCAATAAGGTTTTTGCTACAAGTCTAACTAGAAATTAGTCCAGATAATCATGCACTTGCTGAGGCATTTTTTATCTAATATTTATGCCTCAGTGATCAAGCAAAATTAAAATAAGCCTCCCAAGACAGCATAATTATTTGGTCTAACTGTATGTCAAAAGAAGTCTTAGTGGTACAAAAATGTATGCCATGTCACTCGTGGAGTCGTGCCAAAAAAAGCAAAGGCTTTTTGTCCATTTTGGCTTGCCATAGGCAGTCCATACTGACATACAACATGTGGATGTGCACATGCCAGTTTTGCTCCTACTCAAAGTTTATCTAAATTATTGTACAAAGCTACAAGTAATCACAACCCCTTTAAGAGTTGCGTATACAAAACGTCGCCGCAACTGATATAGGACTACACACCTCCCTAAAGCTATTCATCCATAAGGCCCTTTCCTCTTCGTTCAGCTCTGATGTTTCTTCAACTACATTTGATGTTGTACAAATTATCTCGTTCACTAATTCTTCTCCGAATCTTTTACTTTTAATTTCCACCTTTGCAGCCCGGTTCTCCGTCATATTAGAAGGTATGTATGAGGTGCTTTCTTGTATGACACCTTTTAAAAATTTCGTATAGCCCGCTGTTTACATCATGTGTAGTTTATTATTCTCTGTTGGCGGTTGCGCACATTGGATCTATTAAAATAAGTCTCTCGCCCCTTCCACGGGTCGCCCAAAAAATATCTTATTGATTTGGACTGTTTGTATGATGGGAGAGAGGGAGATATTATATCCTTCTATAAAAAAA
The DNA here is from genome assembly GCA_037379345.1 of Perna viridis. Lineage (NCBI taxonomy): Eukaryota > Metazoa > Mollusca > Bivalvia > Mytilida > Mytilidae > Perna > Perna viridis. The sequence goes on along the minus strand of CM074512.1, from coordinate 40,180,283 downwards.
TCTTTGACATAAACAAGGAATGTTGTATAAAGTCCCTAATGTAAAGGTATATATCGCTTTAAAGATAGATTGGTTGTGCTGGAATACCAATACCTTCACCCAAAGCACAGGGGCTTGCTCCAAACAGGAAGTGTATATTAGAGGGTGTAATATAAAGTCTCTACTCCCACTATCATATGTGCAGCCCCTCTTTTATAAACATACAAAGGTTTATGCCAAAAAATCTTTTTGAATAGTTTAAATTTAAATTTTCAATTCAAACACTATTTGCTCACTGAAAATGAATACTCTGTATGATTTTGCAGGATGACAGAAACGAATGCTCCGTGATATAGGTTTGATCTACCATAACATAAACTTCGTAGTTACGCGATCAGAATTGATATAGCGGTAGCCAGAGCAAAGCCTGTTAGCATCTTCAGTTATCTTACGCTACCGCAGGAAAATAGTCCCATTTAGGTTAAAATGCAGATATTTACATATGTAGGCCCACTTAATAGGCATTTCTAAAATCTTAAATTTATTTTTATGCCGATATAATTTACGCAAATAAACAAACTGAATCATTTTTTACTGCGAACTAAATATGCTAATAGTTGATCTCTAAACCTGTTCATTCCTGTGCATTTACCCGAATAAACCCAGTCGTTCGCTATCGATGCATTCAAGTTGCCTACTGATGCTTCTTATACATGTTTTTTTTATTCTTAGACCCATAATAAACCATTTGATGTTTAGCTAGAAATGAAAACCCTGTGAGGTTATAAATAGCCATCTATCATAGATGAAATATAATACCTGTTGGAAGAGCTGCCTTCAGATATATTATGCAGGCCTGGTCGGCGGGATCGTTAAATACAAAGTTTTCTTTTTGTGTTTCCCATGGTTTTGGTGTTATGATTTTTTTTAAATATCTATTGTTTCATTTTAACGAGTCCTTATGACACTCTATTGCTGAACTGTTTTATTATGACTTGCTCAATAGATTCCTATGTCCTTCTAGCTGTCTGAGCATACGACAATAACGATATATTGTTTTTTACTGATATGATGATGTATTTAGTATAGTAGTTAATACTTCTGTTAGTAACAGAAAGTTAGTTGTATAATGGGACAATATACAGTTTATTTAGGTGTTATTATGTAGGATAGAGGATCAAATTAATGATACATGTCACAACAAATCTATATTATACAAGCGTCTCAGAATGTGACGGCTCTATAAGGTAAACTATGCAAGCGGTGTTGCCATAGCTGTCACAGCGGTATGAGTTCGAGTGCCACGGAGGGAACGACCAAAAATTTGCATCGCAAATTTAAAAATTCTAACATCGTTGAGAATTTTTCAGACCCTTCTATATATATCGCACTATTACGCAAAAATTTCGAGTCTACGAAAATAAGCTCAAACGGCTTTCCTAATTTTTAACATTCTACATTTAACATTATTTAAAAAATTACGCCCCAGACAGTTTCTGTAATAAAATACGGACGGATAAAAAAAACCCCAACAAAACAAAACAAAACACGGGGATCCACCATATTAACTGACCAATCATATTGGCCTCGATAGCCGTATTGGCCCTCGGCGATGCCTCGGGACCCATACGACCGCCTCGACCAATACGACAGACCTCAAACCTATAACTGTTCAGGGGCAATATGAAGTTACATATTTATTAACATATATTGTTAACTGATGACTTAAAATACAATGTAAATTGCCCCTTTAATACAACAGGAGGTTTCAGCAACCATAATTTATACAGGGCAATTGCCCTGTATTAATTTAATACAGGGCACATGCCCTGTCTTAATTCTGGCCCTGTATAAAAGTTAAACTTGTTCTCAAGTTCTTCAAATGAAGAAATTTAAATACATGTATTTTAACAATGAACGTTAATTGTAATATGTTAATTGTTATTGTTCAGATTTATTTGTTTGAAAAAAAATCTGATTTACCATGTAGATTTGTCCTTTGGTTTTTTTTCAGTCAATTCCTTGACAATTTAAAAAAAAAAAATGTCTTTTTTTCATACATTTAATTGATCTACATGTATGTTTCATAAAGGGATCACTTTATGGCTAAGTTCTATATGTGAAAAAAAAAACATTAACACACAAAAAATCAAAACTGTATAATGATCTACACATTAATAAAATTCGTGGGAAAAGCTAAAGAATGCATTAAAAACCTAATTTGAGAAGGTATCAGCACACTTGGTATATTAATACAGATCTATATAGAAAAGAACAGTTGGGGTGAATAAATGCATCAAGAGATCTGGAGTGTTACAGTCTTCACTAGGAAATATGTCATACTGAGCTGTATTTAAAGGTTTGTACGGATAACTCCTGTTATTTTAAGTCATCAGTTAATAAAGGGATCATAAAATGGTTATTTTCATATTAATCCTGTATTATGTCCTCGTACAGTCGTATTCGCCTCGGGCCAATACAAGTGATCTCAACCCAATACGGCTGTACTTGGATATAATACAGGATAAATATGAAAATAACCATTTAATAACCCTATAATATAGATTTTTGTCCACTTTGGCTTGCCGTAGTGCTATTTTGTAACATTTAACTCGATATAGAATACACTTGTCTTTTAACCTTACATTAATCTGGGATTAAAATTAATATAACTAATTGTTGTTTTATAAATCCCAGCATTTATTTTTATTTTAAATATTTCCGGTCATTTCAAAATCCAATTCTAAAAAAAGTTTAGAAATTGTTTTTCCGTTACAGTAATTCACCTTCTGATCGATCTATTCCATTTAACTGACTAGTGTATATATAATGAACACCTGATTTAAGATTTTTACGACTTAGAAATGGGTTGTGTTGGAAGTTCTCAGTCAAATTGGCAACAAAATCAAAATCTTTCACCCGAACAAGAGGGTAAGTACCATTTTGCATCTTTCAAAATAAGTATTTTCTTACTTGCTTATATTTCATAGGCGTGGTGTATTCTTTAATATTTTCAATTAGATAGATTGTGTACCATTATTGTGGCGATCCGTTCTTTGAACGAAATAAGTATTTACAATGTACTCCATCGTGTCATGTGAAGCAACATAAATCTATAAAATTTCATATAGAAGAGTACTAATATGAAACGTCTTGTTCTATAAGTTGACCTTCAATATATGCAGTGGTGGATCCCAAAATTCTAAAAGGGAGGGGACTGTCTGGCCTAGTACTGGGGCACTGCCACTATATACTTTATTCTGTTGAACCTATGTAGAAACATTCATACACAGATAAACTTGGATATTTTGCAGTATTAATGTACACTTGTTGAGGATAAAAAATGTTGAAATACAAATAACAAGCAAAAAGGTAAGAGGGAAACAGTGAGGAACAAAGTTATAGAGGTAAAAATGAGTAAATGGCTAAATGAGAGAATTCATTTTCTTATGAATAAATCTGAGAAATTGACACAGTTTGCGGAGTTCAGACTTTTTTGTTGTATTCATTAATTTATTGAACTTTAAAACGTTGCAATTCACTATAAACTTCTTATCTATATGTACTTTTCTTTCTATCATGAAGGACTTTTTAGTATATAATGATTTCATCACCTATACATGGCCATCCCCACAAAAAGGGCAAATTCTCTGGATATGTTTCTCCATCTTCCACTTTCAAGAGGAAGTTTATAATTTATGAGTCCAGATTTACAAAGCGCCTCTCCAGTTATTTTAATTTTGTTTTTTTTTTTTCAAATCAGACTTTACACCTTGGATCCGCCTATGCATTTGACCAAACAAAAAATAAATATAAACCTATCATATATATATAGCATGTGCTTTTTATTGTGATTAGTATAAAAAAGTTGTCCAATGCAAAAAAGATCTGTATTCTACCCACAGTATTCGCGTACATGTCAACAAGACAATATTGATTTCGATTGGTACCAGTTCATTGTTTCTCTCCATTAGGCCACTATTGATTATATTTAGTGTCCTTTCGTTGTTATACTAGTTATTAAGAATGGAAGGTCTTTTGACAGTATTTATTTTTTTTTCTTTATTGAAAATAGCTTACAACACTTAGAGAATGTTTAACTTGTTTGCATTGTAATACAAACATTTAATATAAGTTGTACTTTACTTAAGAATTTTAAGACATTTGTTTTATTGTCTGACTTGGCATTGACTAATGTGAATATGAGGGTAAAATACAGACCATTTAAAGAGAGGACTGAAAATCAATATTCTTTTTATAGATTGACCTATACGTGACACTTGATAAACTAATTCAAGGGGTGTAAATTCTGAAAGTGTACAAATGTACTTATGACCAAGGCATGGGTTCACTTCTATATAGTTTATTATTAAACATGAAACTTTATTCAGATAAAGAATTATTCTAAACATCGCAGTTTGATATAGTTTTCAATTATCACCAGTATTAAAAATAAAAACAAAAAAACAGGAGTTATAGAACATGACATGATGTGTGTCGTGAACTATATCTATGGACATAAATGCTTCCCTGTAAGAAATGTTTGGTTTCAAAACGAGGACCTGTCTAGTCGAAAGTACCTTACTTATTGCGAAAACTGTGAAGTAGCAGAAAACTTCCGTTTTCGCTTAGATAATAAAGGTACAACTGTATACCCTCTAGGTCATTTAACTCGAAAACTTTAGGACTTTTGTACGCTAGTCTTTGGGACGGGACGGACATGTACATGTATTATGATATATCGGAGTCCGTCCGCGTCGTTCACGCTTCGTACAATAACTCAAAAATACTTCCACCGATTTTTGTGAAAGTTAGGTGACATGTTTAAATTATGTTGATTGGTGTGAGCTCACATTAACACTTTTTCGTTTTTTGAGTCATAGGACTTTATTCGTACAAAAATGAGGTGGTTTTCTGTTTTGGACCATAACTCAAAAACATGTGCATTAATTTCAATCAAACTATATTGAATTGTTTATTCATATTGATGAAAGCTCCCTTTAAGTTCTTGAAAAATTGTGATTTCACGATTTAGAGTTATTGGACTTGATTACTAAAAGTGTGGTTGAATTTAGCAATATTCAGACTATAACTCAATTATAGTGGTTGCACCTATTTTCATGAAACTTTGTCGAATTGCTTCTTTTGATTGGTAAAAGCTCCTTTTGAATTTTAATAAGTTTCTGAAATTCTAATTTTTGATTAACGTGGCTTTTAAATTCACAAAAAGGGGAGACATTTCCCATAGTTTTGTAATAAGGTCTAACTGCTCCAACTATCCTTGAAACTTTGTTGAATCGTTGACATATAATCCCCTTTATATTCGATATATTTTGGATTTTACATTTTTGAACTACAAATATGGGGCAATTTCCCGTTTTTGGACTTTACTCAAAAACGCTTTTACCAAATGATATGAAATTGTGAATTATTTATTTCTTTGATTTTTTTTTACCACACCCTACAGATATATAGAAAAAAAGGAACTATAGAAAGCACTTTGTCTCTGTTCGTTTGTTTGTCTGTTCATGTTATCTTTTAAAAGTCTTGTTTTTGACATTGTATTGCACATTTTTTTATATTTCAGCTCAACTTCGAAAAGCGAAACAGGAAGTATATGGAAATTTTAAAAGCATCGCTTTGCTCCTTCTTGCTTCTTCCGTTATAAGTATTGCATGTGGGGTCGTATTGATATCGCTAGGATACACAGCAGGTTTTCCGATTACGTCATGTGCTCCCATATGGTCAGGTGGTATAGTACGTAAATTTGTGTTTTGTAAATGAAGCTTACCAAAAAAAGATACCTTTGCATCCAAGGAAACATATACTTTCGACAATTTTTATTCAAGTTAATATCAGATGCATAATCTTTAGTAGGTACAGAATGCGTACATCAGATCACATTCAAGTCAATGATAAAATGTTGAATAAAGCTACTGAAAATTCAGGACAATAATATTATTAAAATACAAAAAAATATTCAAGTCTCTCAGGGACGAACTTTGAGATTTTGTAAGGGGGTTCTTGAAAAAAGAGATTTTCAAGCTATTTTTTTTCCGTTTCATCTATATAAAATGAATGATATTTTCCAAAAGGGAGAAGTTCTCGGAACATCCCTGGATCCGCCACGTCCCTCCAAACAAAAATGAAATGATGTGAAGGTAGTGAGGTTATGAAGTGCTTTTAAGCGGAATTAAAATGTAAATTACTTCTATATGTTTAACACCCGGACTGGTTATTTTTTTCAGATGTTAGGTGCAGCCGTGGTAGGATTAATTGGAATTTCAACAGATCCAAACGAGAAGAGAGAAAATAACATGTCAAAACAGGACTACTATGTATGTTAAACATTATTCTGTTTAAAAATGCTTTCATTGTTTTATACACACAATAGAAATCTCATTCCTTGTTGCCTTTATCAAAGGCGGTTAATCAACGAGTTTCAATGATCGTAAACTTGAGTTCCCATTTTTAAAATCATCTTTTCTGACTATAATAAAGGTAATATCCGAAACAACAACAAAAAATCTTATAATTTCATAAACTAATATCGTTCTGGCAATTAGTTCAAAAACGAAAAGTTCAACTTTTTTTTTACTGAATTGCGCGTGCTTCTACGCTGCCCTTTGTTAAACGAAGTTCATTTGTTGAATCAAGATATCATAAAAAATTAACATATAAATTTTGTTACGCATTTTTGCTTGGAATATGAGTTTCATGAAAGATGTCAGATGAGTAATGCAAGTACATTTTTGCGCGATTTTAATCAGTAGAGTTTCTATAAATTTGATAGATATTTTAGAAATAGAAAACGAAATGCATTCACGACTAAGATGTGTATCTATACAAATTTTAAAATTTCGTTTTAGATGAACGCATCACGTGGTATGCTCTGGTGGATGTGTGTCTGGATAGGAATGTGTGTCGGATACGAAATATATTCGCTTGTTGTTTGTGCTATGAAGGATGAGGGAAAATGCCCGAAATATCCAGACGTTATGCTTGCAATGCAAATAATATCGCTCGTTATGAAAGCTATTTTCATTACATGTAGTGTCATGACATGCAAAATTTACAGAGGTTTTGACCAAATACAAAAGCAGATCTGTCCGTTCACTACTGTAAATGCAACTTTGCAGAACCAAGGTGGTTTGCAGTCACATACCCAATATGGAATGCAACCACCACCGACATACGACCAATCAATGAGTACAAGCAAATACTGATATAAACAATACAAGTTTTCAGAGGTCACAAGGGTTTCTCTTCACCACCGTAGGAATTATAGATGATCACTGTACTTCAAGCTTCAAACATCATCTGACATTCATGACACTCTTATTTTAACGGAATACTGCAACAATAAACTGTTTAACGGTTTTTAATACATTAGTGAAGGATAATTATGCTACAGGATAAAGTCTCAGCAACTGTATAATTCATCCTTATACCGTAAATTGTGTCGCATGCTACTACTTCGGAGAGCGGTATCACCAATTATCACGGCACTAGTGAATTCTAGGATTTTGTTAGGCTAGGAACTTGTATTACGATATCACCATACCGCAATGTTTATGTTATTAGTTGCTCATATAAGGGAACAATATGAAAGGTTATTGTGGCCAGTGTAATGAACATATACATATATAAAACATAGTATTATACTGTTATGGTATCGATCTCCGATCGAAATGTGCTGCTATTAAATAGAATGAGTTATACGAGTTATAATGTGTTTTAATTTGTTTTGGTATACTTCGTAATTTTATTTCATGATTAATTTCTAATAAAAATATACATATATTGTGAAAATGTAAAATGATTATAGCTGTTATTCAAAACTTTTAACTCACAAGTAAGATACCTAGATAACTTATGGTTACATACCACTAATTCAACCAATGAGCTTTTACAACCTACGCAAAAATAAAGAAGTTTCAGTGCACTTGTGTTACGTTGCGGTGGTAAAAGTGCACATCAAATCTGAACAAATGAGCTTGTGTTTGGCCGGGAATTATATTTTCATTTTTTCTACATAAAATAGTCACTGTAACTTACTGAATTTATTTTTTTCTTGGTTCTGCATGAAGACCTCTATTGTGAAATGTAGGGAAATTCCCATTCTATTTTTAGCTCATTGTCTTTTAGGAGCCGGTGTCGCACTGCAAGATAGTAAACCCCACATAATATTTTCAGGGCTATTAGTGTACACATACAGCTTTTAGGTGATGTATAGTCTTCTTCAGGTTAAACTTAAGGCAGAAGCTCCATAACTCATTGTACTTAATGAAATTAGCATCGGAGGCTATCTGAAGTGACATTAGTGATTTGACGCCTTATCTTAATGTGGCAATATCACATACTGTATTACAAAATAAATTAAAAACTTTGTTATCCCGTCTTGACCTTTCACTTTATTTGTGTAAAATTTAAGCATCAAATAAATACATCATAAGATTATGATGATATGGAAATATGAACTACCCCAAACATGGTTTAAAAAAACTTTACCGACCCCCTTGCTCATGTAAAAATGATTTTATGGTTGAACTGGAAAGGATTGGAAAAGAAAAAGAGACCATGATCAGAACAATGATTCAAAGGATAAATACTAGACCAAAAACAATAAAAACAAAATAAATAACACAAATTAGCTAAATTAATTCGAATAAATGAAGAACTAAAATGTCAAAAAAATGGAGTATAGATCAGACACAATGGAAGGCTAAGTGTCCTTTTTTTTTCTAGAAACACCTATGATGGTAAATTCGGGTTAAAACCGAATGAAGTAATTTAAAACTAAAACATCGCGAACAAGAGTCAGTTCTCGTGGTGGAGGTGGCCACACCATGGCAATGAATTCATGATGTCGACCGTAATGATGACTAGTCGTGTTTCAAGTTTTCAAGTCTTCCTTCTTCGGCTCACAGTAGGTCATGCTGCAGAGCGTCCAGAGTCTGTTGTTCCATTTATTTAAAGTTTTTTAATGGGAGAGACAAAATCTAGGATCATTCAATGATATAATATAATCTTTATATAACGGAAATCTGTCCTAGTACCATTTCCCCATGTAAACAAGATCTGTTATGGGGTCTGCCGCGTAAAAAGGAAGGAACAGATCGACGAACAGTGAAACACAATTAAGGAGCAACAATTTGCTTGTCATGGTGGGGGATTCCAACATTTTGACATCATCTTTGGTGTATTTATATGATATTTTAGCCGATTTTTAACTTATTGTTTCATTTGCATCTTTGATTACATCTAAAGCAGAATATAATTGTAAGTCGGGATTTACACATGTAATATAGACTCATATTGTCTATGAACCAAATCAAATTAATCAAACTTATGATTGTTTCACTCTTATGAGGCTGACTTTATAGCTGATCTGATCCGAAAGAAAGAATATCGTTAAGCTAGATCCTTTAATCTCAGTTTCCGCTTTATAGATGACGTATTATCTTTAAACAATCCTAATTTCGGTGATTTGATACGTCGCATCTACCTCAAAGAACTTGAGATAAAGGATACTACAAACACTGTGAATTCAGCCTCATATCTTGACCTACACTTAGAAATCGATGGTAAAAGATAACTATTGACCAAACTTAACGACAAACGTGATGATTTTTCATTCAGAATTGTCAACTTTCTATGCCAACATCCCTTCAGCACCTGCGTATGAAATGTGCATATCACAACTCATACGTTATGCCAGAGCTTGCCGAAACTACGCAGACTTTTTATATCGCGCTAGAACTCTAACAAATAGGCTTCTGGAACTGGGTTATGTTGCTTCAAGATTGAAGTCATCACTACGGAAATTTTATGGTCGTCATCATGAACTCGTTGATCGTTATTCACTGATTTATTCAACGGGTCATAGTTTTCCTTTCCTCGTTTGTCTACTACGGACTTGACTTTTATGAGCAACTCGGCGGGTGTTTCTAGAAAAGCAGAGGACGCTTACCCTACCGGTGCACTTGGTCCATGCTCCCAGTTTTTGGTGGAGTCCGAGTTGCTCATTTGCTTTTGTTACTTTGTATGTGTGATTTTAGTTACTTTATGTTATTTGTTGTGTATGTCTGAGATATTTAGATATTTAGATACATATTTGCCACTATCTTTAAGCTGAGTGGTGGTTAATATAAAAACTATAATGCTTTATCTAGATGGTTCCTCTATTGAATTTGTTTTAATCATCAAGATGGTTTAAGCAGGCAACTCCAGAGGTGAAAATTGTGTAGATGCTTTTAGTTTTTATCTAGATGTTATTTGACGATTTCTGGATAAAATGTATACGCAGTATTGACTTTATTAAGGTTTATCTGAAACAATAAGATAAACCAATCTCCAATGCGAACTCCGATGCGTTCTTTATGTTTTCATAAAGAGTCTTCTGATTTCACTTTTCCAAGCGTCATTTCAAAATTCCCAAATAAAGTTGATAAAAAAAACACACACACACACACACACACACACACACACAAACGCATATTCCGTGTTTTCCACTAACAATTCTGCTGCTGTTTTATTGATGCTTTAGGCTGCTGACCGTAGAGCTGGCTTTTGAATTGGACTATTGGATTGACATAACTTGACTCAAACTTATTAGTTTAGAAAAAAAAAAAAAACAAAAAACAAAATACAAAAAAAAAAAAAAACAACACAAAAGCAAAAAAAAACAAAAAAACAAAAAAAACAAAAAAAAACAAAAAAACAAAAAAAAAACCATGAAGTGATGCCAAAACCAAGTAATAAATTTTGGATATTAATATGGATGTGTACAATTTTTATCTGGCATTTCACTCTTAATGTGTTTAATGTTCGGATATAAATTTGTATGAATAAAAACATAACAATTATATCCAAGTGAATTTATATATAAATTTGCAACTGTGACTGTTAAAAAAAACTACGGTCTTATTTTTTTCATTGTGAATTTGGCAGCAAATGGATGCGCTTTGAAATATGATTTGTCATTTTTCTATTTCTAGTTGAATTGCGTTATCTGGCAGGAAAGGGGGGGGGGTCACAATTTCATGCAATTGAATGTATGACCGTGTCATTTTTCTTTCTTGTTATACCACAGGAAGTTGTATCGAGACAGTCTCTTGTTTGCCTTGATTCATGAAAATGTTCGGGTTTGGCCGCTCAAAATTTTCATACATACCTCCATTATTGCCCATTCCCACTATTTTGAAACGATATAGCTTCCCAACGGGTTATGAATATGAGTTGGCGTAACTGTATATCAAACCTCTCATTCTTGTAAGTCTACCTAGAAGAATTTGAACATCAACTGTTTCCAGGTGTATCACCTTATCCGGCATTTCTGTTTAATCTTGCCAGATATCATCGCTAAGATAGAATTTGCAAGCTATTTTCACACTACATATGCACCGTGTCTAACCCCTAACGCAGGTTTTACGGTTTCAACGCCGGATGCACAGTTTTAGTTTTTCTAACGCCGGTTTCTGCTAATTTACGGTCAAGTACGTAGCGTAAATTAATTGCTCTGATATTAATGAACGTTTAGTCAATATATATAACAAAATGAGCGTTCGGTGCTAAAATGATCTACATGTACCTTTAAGCGGTTGCTTATCTACAGGGATAAATGTGTGCCGTTTTCTCCATCATTCGTGAAAAGCAAACGTAAACAAAGCGAATTTTGTACAATTGTTCGCTTATTCGTCTCTAAACGGTCTGTCATGAACCTGAAATACATATCGGGTACTCCTTTCGTCATCATTTAGTAAGGGGAGGTTACAGACCACCAATTCAACCAATGAGCATTTGGAACGTACGCAAAATAGTCCTACGCAGAAATTACACCTGTTCCTCATAGTGCTGTGGAAAAAGTTCTTATTTTATTTTAAAAATTTTTCTGAAAGGAAAAACATTTCTGTACATTTTATAGTTGAATTTTGCTTCTTGTGATGTGAAGCCTAATCTCCATAATGATTTCTAACTATACCCCTATCTTGTGAAAATACTGGGATTTCCCATGCTATTTATAGACCCTTCACTTCCGGTGACCAGCACTACATTGCAAGTCTGCTAACCCCACATGCCATTCTGAGGATTGTGAGCTGACATATGTAGAATCATGCTGATATATAGTCCTCTGCAGGTTAAAGTTAAGGTAAAGTCCAGAGAAGCCATTGAATATTGTGAAATTAGCATAGAAGCCTATGGGAAGTGGAATTAGTGGTTTCTAGACTGGAGTCCAAATTCACGGAATTTTGATTAAACGCAGGGTTTGACGGTTTTATTTTCTTGCAACGACGGTTGCGTTTGTATCGATTTGAGACAAAAATTAGTACAAGTACTTTAACTATTTGTAATGTGCATTTTGTTCAGTAAGGACTAACAGGCAACGCTCTCAGAAAAACAATGGTTAAAACATGGGGTTTCGTGATTTATTTTGTATTTTTTCATTTCTTGTAACAAAGAAAACTTCAGTTATTGTAAAACTACTGAGTAAATAATTTCATACGCCTTCATATATATAGAAGGTGTCGCTTTGCCCGAATTTTTGGGCCACGCCCTTAATTGTCTAAAATTAAAATTATTGATGCTGGGGTTACCTCATGCATTCATAACAATATTTTGTAAATTTTTGTAAACTTTATTGACAAGTAAACGCTAAGACACATAATGTATGCAGTATGAGGTCAAGCATGCATGTGTATGTTCAATTCATATATGACAGAAAAAAAAACCTACAATTGAAGACCAATGGACGGCCTTGGGCTTAATTTTCTTCCTTTGACATATACATCATACCTATTCTCGTTATAAACAATGCATATACTAAAATAATTGACTGATTTTTCTTCTAAAAAGAAGAGCTGTTTTTGAAACATCAATATGATATTAGGTAAGTAATTTGATAAATGTATCCATTCTTGGAAAACAATTCGGCCGGATACAATGGGTGATATCCTTTTGCTCCAAAAGCGACTCCTTTGTGCCATAATTCAATTATGCCAGATCATTTTTTTCGCATTTTGTAGTTAAATTGTGCCAAAACAAAAGGAATTCTTTAGTGCAAGAAAACAGGTAAACTTGCAATTATCTTGATATCACTATGCCGTTTTGTAATTTCATCAGATAAAAAAGCAGCATAAGATTGAGGAACCCTGGATAAATACAATAATGTAGCTCTTGTACCATATTATAAATTTGCGGGGCTTTTACAATAACAAAGTAAACCTATTTAGTCCGTTACGAGTTGTTGGATCACCTTGTAGCTCCGGAAAAACAGATATACATGGACGAATCTGGATATTATTAGCACATTTTAGCCTTAATTTTACCCAGAATTAAAAAAAAAATTTCCTTCAGAAGGTGGATTTATAACGCCGAAACCCCGGGAGGATCATTACACTCATCTCGGTAATATTTGACTATTTTTAAATATAATTCGAGATAGATGTATTCTAACGCTAATTATTCATGGGGTCAATGTATCTAGTTTGGTAATTGATACATGTATATCAGTTATTTATGAAAAAAATAATTGTTTTTAAGAGGAAATTAGACTTAAGAATCTGTGGCGGAATCAGATTCACCACAGTCTCGATAGAAGATTTGTACTGAGACGAAATAAAGAAAAGAAAAGCTTCAAACTGTTCTATTTAATTTAATTTCGGTACCAAAATGATAACGTTGCAACCGTCGTTACAAGAATGTAAACCGTCAAATCCGGCGTTATCATAAAACTTCGACATATTTTTGCAAATATGAGAACATTTATGAAAAAGCTGAGAACTCCGCACACTAAATGATGTACCCAATTTGCATTTGATGTTCCTGACAGACCGTTTTGAGGTGAAAAAGCGGAAAAAAAAGAAGGCAAACTTTGCTTTGTTTACGTTTGCTTTTTGCGATAGATTTAGAAAACGCACATTTTACCTCTGAAGACAAGAACCTGCTTGTCTATACATGTATATATAAAAAGAGTAATCAAGGGTACCAAGATTCTAGCGGAAATCGAAAGAATGTAATCCAGGGACAAAGACCAGACATGGAAAGCAAAGACAACAAAGAACATAAAATAATTAAAATAATACATACAAAGTAACACAAGTATTTCAGCTACTCGAACTTGCTTTGTTCACTCCAAATCTGATTTAAATTTTTTATTTGGTGAACTGTGTAATCACATTCCATTACTTAATTTGATTAACAAGCTATTTTCAACTATTCGACATATAAGATTATTCATAATTTAATGTAAACGAGATTGAACTTTGCGGGGTTGTGGATGTTACCTGATGTGCGTCGGAAGAACAAAAACAAAAACAACAACGACAACAAATAAAAAAAAATTAAAAACAACAAAAACAACAACAAAAAAACAACAAAAACAAAACAAAACAAAACAAAACAAAACATCACAGAACAACTAAACAGGATCCATTGTTAAATTGGCCGCACATTTAATTAACAAAAACCATCATACTCGACCATCTATCGCACTCATATGTGGTATTGTGTATTGGGGGCCAATCGATGTCTTTGATGAATTGATCATGGTGTGCCATAACATGCCAATATGGGTTATTTATATATTATAATCAGCTTTAAAGGGGAAATAAATTGATCGAATGAACAAATATAACTGGGACTGTATACTTTGAAACCTATCAAATTTCATGCGTATATTTCAATCCTAGATAACATATTGTGTATAAGCACCCAAGTATTTCGAAATGTACCTTTAGTTATTAATTTTACCAATAAGGTAATCTATTTATAGAAACCGTTACAGAATTTCACCCTGAAGACCATTTGTATAAAAATCGATCCGACTGCAGTATTTTCACATTTCAATACCCCAATACTATAGAAATGGGTTGTGCTGGAAGTTCACATTCAAATTGCCAACAATTTCAATCCCTCACACCTTTACAGGAGAGTAAGTACATTTTGCTGTTTACATTTATTTGTATATTTAGAAATACAAGCATCAATATTAATAAATGGAACTTAGCTGTAATATTTGTTTAAAGTGTTTCGTCAACAGGAAGAAATATTTTATATTGTGACACTGTAGAAAAAACTTAACTAAATAGGAAAATAAATGATTATATTATTTATATGATCAATTGTAAATTAATTAATTTGAGATAAATACTGTAATCTGATTGGTTAAAATAATTTTGTTATATCTCAATGGATAAAAAAATATATTGACACGCCCCTATTCAGTTAAATTCAGAGCTACTCTTCCCATGTTTAAAGATAAAAATATGTTTTAAAATTAATTTAAAAGAATTGGCTATGATAAAAAAAATTGTCTATTGAAAAATAACATAAATTTTTCAATGGACAAAATTTTTATTACTTCCAATGGACCGTTATGATATATCCATCTGCACCATGAAAACTGATTTATTCAACGGATAATAGTTTTCCTTTCCTCGTTTGTCTACCCCGGACTTGACATTTTATGAGCAACTCGGCGGATGTTTTTAGAAAAGCAGAGGACGCTTACCCTACCGGTGAACCTGGTCCATGCTCCCAGTTTTTAGTGGAGTCCGAGTTGCTCATTTGCTTTTGTTACATTGTATGTATGATTTTAGTTACTTTATGTTCTTTGTTGTGTATGTCTGTTTTCCATGTCTGGTCTTTGTCCATTGGATTACATTCTTTTGATTACCGCTATAACCTTGATTCCCTTGATTACTCTTAAACAGTATAATTAATTCCTTGTTTTGATATTGTGTTGTCAACGTATATTTGTTCCTTATAACAGGAGTTCCAGTGGAACATCTTTTTAATATTATTTCTAATGAAAATTTCTGACATGAACACATTTATTATAAAATTTTTATTTCATTAGGAAAAAACATTACACTCAAATTCAATCTATTTTGTAATATTTCTACATTTTGAACATGTGTTTAGAAAGAACTTTTGTTCTATAGAGTATTTATTCGATGTGTATGAGAAATAAAATAAAAATGACGATTTTGTAAAATCAATTAGCTGCTGTCGAATGTAGCAAGACTTATAGGTAAAATACAACAACAAAACACAGAAAATTCACAAATGCAGCTTAAGTGCTGTATTAGCCGTCCAGACAATCTTGAAAGTTAAATACTATTTGTTATTTGCTACATGTACATTTCAACTTGGAATTTAATAATTAGCTTAGAATTTAAAAAAACTTTAATCAAGTAAGATGACAGAAAATCCATTTTGAACAATGGTGGATGGCTTTTTCATAATATTATTGGAACCTAGTTCGGTTATGGACAAAATTTTAGAAAGTCATTCTTTTATCGATGTTAAAAGTCTGGTTCTTAAAGCAATGTCATATGCTGATGTACATTTGAAGACTAGATTAAGACGACTACTAACAAAGTTTCAAGACTACCCATAACATTACATTGAGACGAAATTACTGAAAACTATACTTACCACTTATAGATGCGATCGATAAAAATATCTATTTGCTACCCTAGAACTATTCAAGTGAAAAGTCTGATAAAATTTGAAAATTTCTTCATAGAAGGATAAGGAGCAAATGTCTCTCATTTAAACTCAACACATTTGTATAGAAAAAAACATCTAGCCAAGAAATGTAAATGCCACTCGAAGCATTTGACAACAGATCTTGAAGCTTTTATATCTGGATTTTTGCATTTTTCGTAGGAAAAATGTGTATATTTCATATTTTCTACATTTACAGGTCAACTTCGGGAAGTAAAGCAGGAAGTATATGGAAAATTTAAAAGCATCGCTTTGGTCCTTCTTGTTTCTTCCATAATAAGTATTGCATGTGAAACAATGATGACATCGCTCGGCAGCGCAGGAGGATTCCCGATCACGGCATGTACTCCGATATGGTCAGGTGGCATAGTACGTATTTCGTTCTGTAATTTAAGTCCTTGTATTTTTCATCTGATGATTACATAAAACTTATGATGTACATTTATGTTTATAAATTAAAAAAATACCTATTTCACGGAGTGGGCTAGGGGAGTAGGAGTGGCCTGGCGTGAATAAAATAACATAAAATATCCCAGTTAATGCAGTAAATAGAAGATAAAATTGATCAAAATATCTCGCAAAAAATATGCCTATTACAAAATAAAAGTAAATTTAGGGAGATTAGAAGTACAATGAAATTCATAGTATAAAAAAGGACTCGTTCTTGTTATTTCAGATGCTAGCTGCAGCAGTGTTAGGATTAATTTGAATTTCAACAAATCCAGAGGAGAAGAGAATAGATAATAGATCAAAATGGGACTATTATGTATGTTAAAACAAGTTAAATAATCGTATATACACGTAACAGTTAAAAGGTGATCAAGTAGTTCTTTGTTGTTTTTGTAAAACCAATTTGCTCTTAATAAGAGCAATTTTATCATCTTAGCTTTTAGACATTTATAATTACTTTTAAATGTCTGATTTTTTTCTCTTAAATAATTATTTTTTTTCTCTTTACAATACCTGTTTAATTTGTTTAAATTCTTGTTCAGAGTATGAATTGTTGTTTAATTAGGATGTTGATGACATTCAAAAGAATGTGTATGTAGTTTCTTAATTTGAGCTTCTGCAAAGTTTGCAGACAAATACCAAAAAGAAATCGCATTGCATGACCAAGAGTTATATCTATACAAATATTGTTTACTTTTGCTTTAGATGAACGCATCCCGTAGCATACTCTGGTGGATGTGTGTCTGGATGGGAATGTGTGTTGGATACGAAATATATGGGCTTGTTGTCTGTGCTATGAATGATGAGAAAAAATGCCCGAATTATCCAGACATAATGTTTGCAATGCAAATAACATCGCTCGTTATGAAAACCATCTTTATTACATGTGGTTTCATGACATGCAAAATTTACAGATGTTCTGAACAAAGACAAAAACAGGTCTGTCCATGTTCAGGGAACACAATTGGAGTGCAACCACCGACATACGACCAGTCAATGGGTACAAGCAAATACTGAGAATAGCTACTATCAGTTAAATCAAAAGTGTTGTATTTTGATATTGTGGTGCTATTATTATCCCGCCGTTAGATGACAATATTTACAGGCATTTCATTGGATTCATATATTGACATACGCCTTTCTTAAACAGTATTAGACAGATGATATAAACATATTCTTATTTTATAACAATTCCATCCTTTTAACGTCCGAATATTTTACTTTGGTGGTGCTTTATTTGAATAGAGTTACGTCATGAATTTGCCATCAAGGATTTTGATGCTCTTCCATATTCCGTGGTAGGATAGAGTCATTTTCATAGCGAAATGAGGCATATCACGAATACCAGTGTTATTACAAAGACAAAACGATGATTACATTTTATCATTGTTAAGTTTGATGTTAGTTTGTTTTTTTGTTGTTGTATATTTATTGATGTTTTAATAGAAATATTTTGAATGCTTCTAATGAACAAAACTGTCGTGTTTCAAACATGTTAATTTTCGTTGGAAACAAACTACCGGCATAAACCTGAGCAGGTCAGGTCCTTATATAAACTATATTATCCTTCATTTGGTGATGAAGCTTTAATGTGTTGGGATTTTACATAAGGTATGGTAATTAGTGTTTATCGGGCGGTTCCAGAGGTCTAACAAGGGGGTTCCAGGCTATTATTTGCTCAGATTTGCCCAACAATTAAGGCCCAGACGCCACTGGAATAGCAGCTTCAGTGATTAATGCGAGGGAAATTCATGTACGATCTATGGACACAACGTTTCTTGTTTTTTTTTATACAGCACGGCTCATGACTTGATCCTCAAACTTACATGTACATTAAAACAACAGACAAGGAACAAGTTATAAAGTTCACAAAAAGAATGCAAAAAAGGATATAAAGGTTGTATAAATTTGCTTTGGAAATTATTAATTAAGGTAAATTTTCAAGAAGCACCACCTCCAACTCACACTTTGAGAGTAAAAATCTAGAACACGTTGGTGAAGTTTAATATTGCTAATAAACACAATACAAACAGATTTCATGAATATCTATCAAAATAGTATAATGTCAAAAAATGCATTGATTTGTTCGGCTATCTACATCTAAGATTTCAGTTTAAAATAAAAAAAGTAGACTGGATACTACTGAAAGACGATGAGTTTTGTTTTCTGTAGGAAGAACGTTTAGCAGAAAAAGGTTTTAGATTTTATATCAAAATCCCATTAAATTGAACTTTTAAAAGTTATTGCTTTATGACCAAAATAGAAGGTAACTCTATTGTATTAAAAGATTTAGAAGCGTCAATCATGGGTTTGACGGTGACATAGTGAGGTAACTGACGGCGCTTAAGCGGGGTCAGAAAAGGGATATTTGCCGACATCAAATCTAGACTGACAACGATAAATCATTGAATACAATATGGTCATGTCCATTCCAATGCAACTCTCAAATATATCTGTGAAAACAACTATTACAAATCTTTAAAAACAAATCTGCAATGCATAAAATATTGAGACAGTCAATAGTGGAATGGATGAGCTGATTTCCTAGTGGAATCGTATGAAATTCCTTTTCACAATGAATGGTTACATATATACATTATATACAATGATAATAAAAGATGAATTTAGACAAGACAAACAAAAGTTATGGAGCAGATCTTCTTAAGAAAAAAAAATGCCTTGCAATGAGTAATATCTATAACCCACAAACAAGCATAGTTCATTCCTTCAGGTATATAAAAAAGTTTGAGATGTATATTGCCTATATTAAATCTTTCTTAGACAAAATTAGCCAGAGTTTGCTACGAACTTGATGACCAGGAATTTTTCATTTGAGGGAGAAGGTAAATTATGATATCAGTTAGCATTAGCCTGAGTTTAGCGGAGGACGTTTTACATTTTGTTTTTCATTTGGGTTAAGAATGGTGGTATTTCCCGCGATATTGAAAAAATCTTTTATAAGAATAAAGGGGATAATAATTTTTTATAAAATCATTCAAACATCATTTTTTATGATTAAGAAAATACTTATACACTTTACTTAATGTTCACCCTAGTAACCGGATGCAAGATCTGCCCACAACCACAAAAAATATCGAAATCGAAGTCCGTAGTCCTTGTTAAAATGCCAATGTGCCCCTGTTGCTTAATGAAGTTCGGGACCTACCATATCGTCATGATAAGTGCTGCTACCACACCAACTATAATACTGAAGAATGAGAGTGGGACAGCTTCTACAAAACAAGTACAAAAGTATATGGAAATAGCATGAATATTCAGAACGGCAGTCGTGAAAAAAAACATCATCAAAAGTCATAACCCATCGTCTGTATTTGGTATAAAAAGTTATCATAAACCCAAATTTTAACATACTTGTCTTTATTGTGCTTGTTATCTGGATGCGAAAGAATAATTGACTTATTCATTTAAAAAAAAACCACAAAGCCAAATATTCTCCATTCTTCGTCATACTTTAGAGGCTCTTTATATTTGATGATCTTAGTTTTTTTTCTTATATAAACGATGTATTTGCTATTATTTCACAATCATTAATTCAGCGATCATTCTTATAGAATTCGATTCATATACACCATGTTGCAACTGCATATTGCTTTACCTACACATGGATATTGTCGGTATAATAAATGCATGGCTAAACTAGTCGTCAAACGGCTTAAATGTATATTCAGTTATCAATTTTCTATAAAACTGTGGTAACATTCAATCTTGAAATGCCGATCAAGTTCCTGGAAATATCATCTTTGACAAGAGTCTACTTTAGTTGCAGTAATATAGAAATAGACATAAACAAACATAAGGTAATAAAGTAATTTTTATTCACAAATGACTAACCCATTGCTCCGCTTGGACACTGTGCCAATACTTGAGCATCACACTGCGCATATGATGTCGTTTCGTCACTTCCGTCATCGCAATCTGATTCACAATCACAAACAAAAGCTCTGTCAACACAGGATACTGCTCCACTTTGGCAGGTAAACCATCCAGTTGGACACAACTTGAAAACATAAAGGACGTTAAATGGAAATAACAAATCAGTAACGCATGTTCCGGTGTTGAATATGCTTTCAAATGCCAGAAGCCTATCTTCAAGTTGTCAGATAAAACAGAAAGAGAAATAATAATTGAACCTACAAATAAGTCGTATCTTACAGAATTTCCATATTAATTAGTTTGATCATAAATAGATATATCCTACCTTATTGTTAAACAATCATTTAAAATTTCATTCGATTCGACAAAAATATTCAGTTAAATTTATTTGTCAAATTTTAGCTTATTTGGATTACAAAGTGTTACACATGAAAAACATGACACTTTCTAGGGTATGCTGTTGATTGTTAATTATGCAAACTTCTGTACTAAATCTGCCCAAAATAATATTGTTCATGATTAAAAAAATTTAAATGTTTTATTAAGCATCGTAGTAAAGTATATATACCTGAACATATGCCCCTGGAGCTGCAGTTGGACAAGCTTGTACATTACAGTCGACAAATTCACTAGATGATCCTTGGCAGTCAAGACCACCATTTTTGGGATAAGGATCAGAACAGGTCCTAGTACGTGAATATTTACCACCCCCACAGCTAACTGAACACATACCAAACGCTGACCAGGCAGACCACGCACCATCAACTAGAATAAGAAAGATTAAGTGTAAGTTAAACTTGTTCAAGTAATATACTATTCATAGTTTTTAAATTTTGGAATGTGAAGCACGTAGATACAAAAGCATTCAATATACATGAAGTTAGTCACTGTTATATTGTATGATAATAACTTTTCATTCATGGATATTTATGTCACTTATAGCAGCCTTTTGAATTTGGCATGTTTTACCCTACCGGTGCACCTGTCCATGCTCCCAGTTTTTAGTGGAGTCCGAGTTGCTCATTTGCTTTTGTTACTTTGTATGTATGCTTTTAGTTACTTTATGTTCTTTGTTGTGTATGTATGTTTTCCATGTCTGGTCTTTGTCCCTGGATTACATTCTTTTGATTACCGCTATAACCTTGGTTCCTTGATTACTCTTTTATTGTCAGACGCTTTAACATTGTTATTCCTGATTCAACTTCAGTTGTAGAACAAAATGTAACATATAAGTTTTTTTAAGATATAATTTAATTATTGAGAAAAAAAATCACAACCGTTTAATGAAACACACCAATTAACATCAACACGGGATATTTTCTAGACAGATACTCACTGATACAAACTTGAGTGTTACAATCCTGCGTCTGACTTGTGTCCCCTACACAACTGGCCCCTCCGTACTGTGGAGCTGGATTAGTACAGCTTCTAGTCCTACCCTGTGAACCCCCACCACATGAAACGCTACAGGTATCCCATGATGTCCAATCTGTGAAACCACCATCAACTGAAAAGATAACATGGTGCAAGTTCAAATTACCAGAACTTACGATTATTATTTTAGAAAACTTTATCTTGATTAGAAAAGTCATGTTGATGTTAAAGCATCATTCACCTCGAGCGGGTACGGTGTCAAAAGAATAGGCCCGCAGCAGCGCTAAACTTATCGTAAAAGGCGATTTCATAGTGCTCAGAACATGGGCGGGGGCTAGGGCGCTCTGCCCACAGAGCAACTGGGTTGTATGCCCCAGTTGGTGGAATCGGGTAACTGGCATGCTTCATACTGGGGCCATCGGGCCACAATGCGGAAAACGTGATTGCAAACCATAGTGGTGCAACCTGATGACAAAAATTGTGTATATTACCACTGTATTATTAACATTTAAGTTTCTGACAAACTGGATATAGATGTCATACGAGTTAGAACTTATCCCAAAATGACACCAGCCTGTTATTTACAGAAGCTTACAATCTCGTCACCAAAAAATAAATGTGTATAGAATAATGAAATGACAGAATGACATAATAACAGAATGGAGCGGGGATATAATTATAAATTAAAAACAAGTACTATCTTTAAAAAAAAAATAGCCGACGCAGTAAAATTTTGTTCTTTTTAATTTTCTACATTTCTTTCCAGAAAATAATACATGGCACGCAATTTCAAATTTTTCATTACTTTTATTCGAACTCAATTTCAGAATTCCGATACAGTTTTTTCGAACACCACTAAGTTAGCAGTATTTGGCCAATCGGGAAACATAATCGCGATCAGGTGATTTGCGTTGCCATAGAAGAGCGTCCTTAAGGTGAAAGGGTAAAAAGCGAAACTATACCAACTGCATCGATATAATGAATATAAAAATCTTAAAATAAAAAGTAGTTTTTGAACCAAATTTATGTTCATAATATAACCTCGTCAACTACATTGAGAGACAAAAATCAGCATCTTTTATCTGGAATATTCATTACGACATATATACAGTGAATTATGACATCTACGGGAATTTAAACAATGATTACAACACTAAATGTACTTACTTGGACAATTGTGGGTGTTACATGGTTGGTTTTGACTCCTATCACCTACACAGTCGTTCCCACCATACTGCGGGATGGGGTTCGTACATGTCCTTGATCTTCCCTGTGTACCACCCCCACAAGTCAATGTGCAGGTATCCCATGACGTCCAAGTTGTAAAGTCACCATGAACTGATTTTTTTATATGCACAAAAAGATAAGAACTTATTTCTGTAACTTCATATTATTATAACCGCATACTTACAATTAGTGAATTTTATTTTTTTTTATAAATCGAGGTTTGACTGTCATCAAAGTTTTTTTTCATTTTTAATATAAATTTCATTATTATTATTTCAAGGCAAAATATTCTTAAAGACAATTTATGTATATTAGTGTGGAGGCATATATTGTAAAAAAAATAATTGTTTGCAACTGCATTTACTTTTGATAATGAGGTTAACCATGAGAATGAAGGTAAGATAAATGAGTATGTGGATTATTTCACATATACGTTAGGTATTGGAATCGAGTTCTGCCGATTTTTAAAAAAAATGATTTTCTTCTCTAATTTGCTCCTAAACAATTCAATTATTATATGAACTCCTATATTTTTTCCTATTTTTACAAACTCGTTAACAAAAAGCCATATGAGTACGCACTTGGACAATTATGTGTGTTGCAGTTTTGTGTCTCAGAGCTAGCACCAACGCACTGAGCCCCGCCATACTGTGGAGTCGGACTGTCGCATCGTCTTGTTTTAACCTGTGTACCTCCTCCACATGACACAGTACATGTTCCCCAGTTTGTCCATGAAGAGTATCCACCGTCAACTACAAAAGTAAACACAAACAAACAAGTATTAGTTTTGTACTGCAGTGACTGTTTGCAAGTAGCCGACCCATGGGAATCAGTATTATTGTTGTTATCTTAAATAGTAATTCACTGTTTTTTTTTTGTTTAAAATTAGATATTATTATGTACAGCGCTTTTGTAGCCCTTATCTAAAAAAATATTACTCTGAACGCTTTAAATGCATGTCAAAGTCACATTAAACAAAGAAAAAATGCAAGAACCTATATATCAATAATGTAAAAAATAATGAAAAAAAAGTTTTTCAATGACTAAAATACAGTGATAAAATTTAAGAAATTAATAAAAAGTATTATAATATAAAAACATATACAGAACAACCAAGATAATAGCTACCACATTTATTCGAATGGTGGCCATCTTAAATTAATAATAAAGCTGTTAAAAGAAAGCACGATATGTATTGTTGTCAACACCATCCTTTAATTGTTAAATAAGTATTCAAATTATTCCATTTGCTCCCATAAAAATGTTACTATTGCGATATTGTTTTTAAGAATTAAGAAAGATTTTTTATTCTAAATTGCACATCAATTTCAAACCTTTAATCATGGGCATTTTAATATATTCAAATTTACTCCCCTACCTCTGCATTTGAATTCAACTCACTTGGACAGTTGTGTGTATTACAGGATTGTACCTCATTACTATCTCCCACACAGTTTGCCCCACCATACTGTGGTGAAGGATTGGTACAAGTTCTCCCACGTCTTTGACTTCCACCACCACAAGTGACAGTACAGATGTTCCATTGTGTCCAAACTGTGAATCCTCCATCAACTATTGAAACATAAAATTACTCCTTATTGCAATGATAACCAAGGAGTTCAGGCCAGGATACCACATATTACGTTTGATTTTGAATAAGCGGATTTCACTTAAAAGACATACATACTTGCTTACCTTAAATTCTGTCAGCAATAAGCTACTAGTACTTTTGTAGCCATCAAACTTCAGTTTTTTTTGTAAATTAATTCTTAACAGCCATATTTTGTTTTTTTGCCACATCAAAATTGTGTAATACATACTAGGACAATTATGAGTGTTACAGTTCTGCGTCGCTGAGTTTGGGCCGACACATTGTGCGCCACCATATTGTGGAGCTGGACTGTTACATTGTCTTGTTTTTTCCTGTGTTCCACCACCACAGGAAACAGTGCATGTTCCCCATCTTGTCCACGTAGAGTATCCGCCATCAACTAAAAACAGAAAATACACAAACTACAAATGTAAATAACACAAATGACAACTAAATGAAAGCCATAATTACTATGCATTATGATGAAATAATTCCTCTTGAACAGATCGGATTCATTAACATTTGTGATAAGATTAATGAATAATAGGATAATTAATTGGAAGGAGTGAATAACCAAGATATGATCACGAGTGCCGAAGAACACATAGATTTCACGAGTGTGCGAAACTTGTTCTGCGCATGAGTTAAATCTTACTGCGTTCTTGGCATGAGTGATCATATTTTGGTTATTCACGATAACCAATTGATTATCCTATTTATTATATAGATTTCCTCGATTATTCGTTGATATTTTCAACATAAATTTCAAATTTTGTGAACAGCGGATTGATTTCAAAGTTGTGACGTTTTGGTGGAAGAAATCCGAGAGAGTGAAATTACCGAATTTTATTTCACAGTGTGAATTATCGAAATTTATTTCACAGAGATCATTCGATAAAACACTGCTATCTATACAATAAAGTAGAATATTAAACAAACGGTGTACTTTGTTGCAATTTATTGGTACATTGATAGTTTATTTAATCATAAAAGAATACCTTAATCAATTAGAAGACATCTAATCCTAGCATCATGCCTTATGTGCACATGGAAGGACTTCAAAATAGAACTTACTTCAATTGTGGTGTTGTTTTTTCAGTACATTATTATAAATTACTCAGCAGTAAGTTGTTCAGTTCAAAGGGGACGTACACGGTAAGTACAGCAAAACTAACGATATCGACGAAATGAAAAACAGTTGAAACTAAATTTATTTGTTCAATACTTCAAAGAATATTACTTTTACATTCTATCATACTCTTTTAGGTTTTAATGACTTATTGTCTTGTACTAGTATCTCAAAAAATAAACTTACTCGGGCAATTGTGTATATTACAGGCCTGCTCGTCTTCCAAATCCCCCACACAATTAGCACCACCATACTGTGGTCGAGGATTGGTACAGCTTCTCTTACGTCTCTGACTTCCACCACCACATGTTACACTACACGTGTTCCATTTTGTCCAATGTGTAAAGCCTCCGTCAACTGTTTAATACACAAAATGTATATATTTAATTGAAGATGTCGCGAACATTTTCCACTGGTACATTGGGCATACAAAACAGATTGGTTTGAACATTATGTGAATATTTAAGAAAACCCAACTATACATATTAGAAAAGAACACCATATTTTTAGGTGAATAAGTTCAAATATTTTTTCAAGTACATACCGCATAATTTATTCCAAACAACACAATATTCTTTTGAAATTTTGTGAAATAAACATATGTCTTTACCTGCATGTAGGTTACACATTTGACATTTCTTCATTACCTTAGCTAAGAATTTATTTATACACTTTTCGATTTTATAAACAACCAATGCATTTAATGATTAAAAAAAATCACATAATATTTGTAGCAAAAAAATTCCCATTCAGATCTATTAGACAAAACTAATCAAAATTTTATTTTTTTTTATTATGTAGTGTTGAGATATTGCAACCACTGACAAATACAACATTTAAGTATTAAATTTCATTTATTTAAAAAAAGAGACACTATTTTCTCAAATACATTGTACATCGTTCTTACTCCAGAAAAGACAGTATATCTAGATCCAAATACCAAGTACTTTGTAAAGATTCCTCATACTTGTTTAAAAACGATTCCAAATCATCTTCCAAAGAAGCCGAAGAGGATGTTTTCAAAATGCTAGAACATATTTATCCTAGTTTTAAGGACTTTATACCTCGCATCTACCCCAAAGAACTTGAGAGAAAGGATACCACAGGCACTTTGAAAACAATTAACCAAACTATATGACAAATACGATGACTTTTCATTCCGTATTGTCAACTTTCTTTTCATCTCTGGTAATATTTCTTTAGCAGCTGCGTAAGCAGTTTTCATATAACAACTTAAACGCTATGTCAGTGCTTGCCGTAACTACGCATACTTTTTGTTTCGCGCCAGACTTCTTTCAATTAGGCTTCTGGAACAGGGTTATGTTGCTAAACGATTGAAGTCATCACTACTGAAGTTTCATGGTCGTCATCACGAACTCGTGGACAATTTACGGTGTATCCATCCGTACCATATGAATCGATTTTTTATGAGCAACTCGGCGGGTGTTTCTAGAAAAGCAGAGGACGCTTACCCTACCGGTGAACCTGGTCCATGCTCCCAGTTTTTAGTGGAGTCCGAGTTGCTCATTTACTTTTGTTACTTTGTATGTATGATTTTAGTTACTTTATGTTCTTTGTTGTGTATGTCTGTTTTCCATGTCTGGTCTTTGTCCCTGGATTACATTCTTTTGATTACCGCTATAACCTTAGTTCCCTTGATTACTCCTTCAACATGTCATAGTTTTTCCTTCCTTCCCCCTTTCGTCTAACCCGGACTTGACTTTTTATTAGCGGCGGGTGTTTCTAGAAAAGTAGAGGACGCTTACCCTATCGTTGCACCTGGTCCATGCTGCAAGTCAGTTTTAGTAGAGTCAGAGTTACTAATTTACTGTTGTTTCTATGTACGTATCATTGTGGCTATTTCATGTACTTTGTTGTGTGTTTTCTCAGTCTGGTCTTTGTCAATGGATTGCGTTCTTTCCGCTAGAATCTTGGTTCCCTTGATTAATGTTTGAAAATCAAAGCTAGTTTCAACAAAACATGTTTATTAACATTCCTGCAAGGTGTAAAATTGTTCACATACAATTATTCAAAAGAGACAGTTTTTTTTAAAGATATCAGTAGATAAACAAAACAAACAAATAACAGGTAATTATTCCATATAGTTTAATTATTAAACCATATTGAAAAAAAAAAAATGACAAAACAGATGTATATTAATATTAAATTGAAAATGAAGTGTTACTTGTTTGAAATTGATATATAGACATACTTGGGCAATTATGTGTATTACAATCCTGGGTATCTGAGCTAGCGCCGCTACATTTGCTGCCTCCATACTGTGGTGCTGGACTATCACAGCGTCTTGACCTGTCTTGTGTACCCCCTCCACAGCTAACTGAGCATTTACCCCATACACCCCATGCAGAATAGGCTCCATCGACTAGAAATGATTTCACTCATCATTAATAATTTTCTTCAGAAATATGAATAAATTGATTTTTAACGTAAAATCCCTATTCCTGTTGAATATATATACGTCTCAGAATGTTAGGACTGATCCAGCTGGCCAAATTGATACAGGGAATATAATGTAAATTTATAGAAGGGTCTAAAAAATTCGAAACTATGTTAGAACTGTCATATTCGCAAAGCAAATGTTTTCTCGTTCCCTCCGCGGGATTCGAATTCGTACCGCTATGACATCAATGGCAACACCGCCTGCACAAAATCCAGTGCCCTAGACCATTCGGCCAGCTAGGCTATATGATATATAGCTTTCGCTATAGAGAATTTTTATATAGCCTAGCTGGCCAAGTACTTTGAATTTATTTTAATTATTTTGCTTATATTTATTTTAATATCAGGTACTGTTTAGCTATTTACTAGAAGTATTATTTTCAAGATTTATGAGGCAAAACAAAAGTCACAAATCGATCGGTATTCACTTACTTGGACAAAAATGTGTATTACAGTCTTGGCTCTTGCTTGTCGCACCCGTACATGGTGCGCCATTATATTGTGGTGCAGGATTTGTACAAGATCTTGAACTACTTTGTGTTCCCCCACCACACGAAACAGAACACCTTCCCCATGAAGACCAGGTGGTGAATTTACCATCAACTAAAACAAAACCGACAATGAAATGACGTTTTTGATGTGTGCAATAGTGCTTGTCATTCTATGCATGGTGTGATACTAACAAAATTCTTTTTGGAATGATGATGTCATATTTCACTTGCTATTTGAAATTATTGACCCTTTCAGTGGTTGTAATTGCCATTTCATAAAACGCGACACTCTTAGCTGACGAAAGTGGATGTAATGCATTTATTGAAAAGTTAACCATGCGACAAAGATATTGAGGCAGTCAGTAATTAAAAGAAAGAAAAAAATATTGTTTTTTTTTCTAAAATTACTATTTAAGGCGTGCGTTGTATCATGCTATTTATTTATTTATTTTATATCTCATTATTTGACCAAAACAAAAAGCAAAAGCTTTGTGACCACAATAATATTTAGACGATGTGGATTACGGGCTTCTCTTTTACAGTACTTACTTGGACAATTAAGTGTGTTGCATTTCTGTTTTTTCGAAGTGTCTCCAACACACGAAGCACCTCCGTACTGTGGTGCTGGATTGGTGCAAGTTCTTCTGCTGATTTGTAATCCTCCACCACAAGTTACACTGCATTTATCCCACCTTGACCAAGCACTGAATTTACCGTCAACTATTGTAAAGTGATATCAATATTGTTTATTTTTATTTAAATATATTTTTTGTGATTTTGATTCTACTGTAGAGTTAAAGAAAAGAACAGAAAAACCAACAAATTATTGTTAACAAAATATTAAACTATGTTTATGCTTTGAAACAATGGTCAATAGAGACAAATTAAGGTTCGATGTATTTGCCTGTTCTTTATAATACATTTTTGCAAATACCCTTCACATGATTTATATATATATATATATTGCGTAAATCATAACAACTGTACACTTTCAATCAAATGCCATCCAATATTTTCTCATTTAAGTTTACAGTGTCACATTGCATCAACAAGCACTCCACAGATCCATATATATTTTCGTGATAACAACTATTGTAAATAACTTGATTTAACCATTGAAAAAATCCAAACCCGTTCAAAAGCATAACTTCATTCTCTAAGTAAATTGTATTGAGATAAATGTATTATCAAAACTTATCAACTAAAATTCGTTCAAATAATATCAAAAAGGCGTCGGTTAAAACTATGAAATACAATACACACCTGGACAGGGTACACCCCGGCAAGACTGTGCCTCCGATCTGGCACCGACACAGTCATTACCACCATAAAGTGGCGTTGAACAGGTTCTTGTTCTTCTTTGCGTTCCGTTGGCACAAGTAACGGAGCAAGCACCCCATGACGACCACATCGAAAATTTCCCGTGGACTGCAAAAAAAGCAAAAGAAATAGCGTTTTATTTGTACTTCAGCGATTAACTTATTGAAGATAAGTGTCATATCACAGTTATTCCATGCATTTGTAGGAAGAATACTTAAATTATAAAAAAAATTATTATTTTTTCGTGGTCTTCATGCTATCAATTTTTCTGTGTGTACTTTTTTCTTCCTTTGTTTCTTTGTCAGTTTGAAGAAACTATCCATTTAGAAACCATGCAGTTCCTATGATATGGATGACACACAATAAATTTCATCCCATGGAATATTTTGTTCCAATGTAATATTTATATCATGAATATGTCCAATAATATAAAGATTTGTTTAAAATCCACTATGGATGGCTCAGAAAACGATTTCACAGTTCCCTAACAAAGCAACCAATTTTTTCATAAAATTAAAGAGTTTTCTCCCTTTTCCTATGAATTTCAAATATTTCTATCTAATTTATTTCTCTTTAACCATATTAGTTAATCAAAACCATCATTTAAGTTTGAGAAAGTATGCATTTGCGATATAAAATAGATGAAAAGTTTTTGAAAACAAAGTGGCACCCAATGCCTGGTTTTTGTGTGGGTGCCCTGTTAATCTCTTTGTTGTTCCTTGTATTGCACTGACTAATTATTTTTCCTAGATTGTACGTCCTATATTGCTACCTTTTCTTTTTTCATCACATCACACCAGTTTCTGTCTAAATTACCTTATTGATGTATTATGGATATAATATGTCGTCATGACAAAGCTGACAGAATTCTATATACCATCCTTAATACAGATGGGGTTTACAAACAGAATCTTGAAGATGAAAATAGGAGATGTGGTATGATTAAATTAAATGCCAAACAACGAACAATTAAAAGGTCACCGCACGGTCTTCAATAATGGGGAAAACCCATATAATAAAGCAAAATGTAAAAGGTCCCCAAAATAAACGATGTGTCAAGAAACATAACATAACCCAACTCGATGGGTGTTTTTAATTTTATTGACATTACATTTGTAATATGAACAGGATCTATACCTGGACAGTTATGAGTGTTACACCTTCCCTCCTCTACAGCTGCACCACTACATGACTTTCCGCCATGGGCAGGTTTGGGGTTTGAACAGCTTCTTTCTCTCATTTGTTTACCTCCACCACAAGTCTTGTCACATTTACTCCATGTTGACCAGGATGTGTAACCCCCATCAACTTTAATTATAAAAGATGAATTATTTCTTTACGACAGTAAAAAAACAGAAAGTTTATTGTCAGCAAACGTCACAAAATATATTCATATAATCCAATACATGACTCCCTCAAAATCCAACGAAAATTGTTAAATACATCTGAAGTTGATTTCGTTTAATCAAACAAAGAGTAATCAATGGAACCAAGATTCTAACGGAAATCAAAAGAATGTAATCCAGAGACAAAGACCAGACATGGGAAACAGACAAACACAACAAAAACATAAGGCAACTAAAATAGCAAAATAACAAAAATAAATGAGAAACTCAGACTCCACTAAAACTAGGAGCATGGACAAGGTGCACCGGTAGGGTAAGCTGTTATTTACAAAAGACTTTTAAAAAATATTGAAATATATAAAAAATATAAATACAATTTCATATATTATCATTCTAATATATAGGACAATGTACAATTCTAAATGAAAGATTTAGTTTGTCTCAAAGTTAAATATGTTTTGCGACTCCCATTTTTACGAAGGAAATATTACGCTCATTTTTATTATTTTATGAGGATGAAGGATCAACTTCAGTTCTATTTAGCTTGAATCATAGTATGAAATCCTGGACTCACCATTTTTAAAGACAGAAATTATTACAAAAACAAAAAAGAGTCAAGAACCCCGTCAAACCAAATCATTTAGTGTTTCAAGTTTCTATAACAAACGAAGTATTCACTTACTTGGGCAAACTTTTTGTGTACAGGACCTTCTTTCAGACCTGTCTCCAATACAGTCTTTACCCCCATACTTCGGCGGTGAACATGTTCTTGTTCGAGTCTGAATCCCAGTAGCACAAGTTACAGAACATTTACCCCATGATGACCACTTTGAAAATTTACCATCAACTGTTTTAAAAGATTGCAGAAAAAACAATTATTATTTGTGAGTCGCAAAAGTGGAGCACAAAAATAAAATGATAAAGATTTTTATAGTGTAATTGATATGAAATTAAAAGTTAGCAATCTAATCTTAGTGTACAGAGACGATGAAAAGATGGCGATTGTAGGAATTGCACCACATTCTCTCACTACATTGAAAAAGTATCAATGCATTTCTTTTAAATATAAAAAAGACGTTGTTCATTGTATTATTACATTAAATATGAAGCAAGCTTTATGAGGTTCTTAAAAGGAATAAGTCTTTCTTACACAACTGAAAATTCCAGTCAACTTTACATATCATATCATGAAACCGATTTGCATGTAACTGAAAATGCGATGCGTTGGGAAAATTAAATATTAATTTTCATTGTTCTAACAAACCTGGACAGTTATGAGTGTTACAATTTCCCTCCTCTACAGCCGCACCACTGCATTTCTTTCCACCATAGGCAGGGCTTGGATTAGTACAGCTTCTTTCCCTCTTACGTTTACCACCTCCACAAGACTTATCACACCGAGTCCAAGTCGACCAACTGGAATATCCTCCGTCAACTATTAAGTACCAATTAACGTTTCATAAATTTTTGTTCTGTGTGTTTAGAGTTTACGATTCCGTTGAGTGGTATATTTGAAATCATTTATTATATGCCTTAATACGTTTTAGTCTTAAAACGTTTTGATCAAATATTATTCTGATCTCTTTTTGTTGGTGTCTGTTTTCATTTCAATAAACATTTATTTTTGTTGTAATGACAAGGGTGTTTATAATTGTAATTTCCCGCGTTTCGAAAAGTATAGCGGGTAAATAATGTACTGTCGGTATGACTATATTAGTAGTCGGTGTTTTTGATATTTACTATTGTCCAATCAGGTTTGGGTGCGTTTCTATAATGGTAGGGTGTTTTTGACAAGTATTTCACTTTCTAGCCGTCGTTCAAACCAGCACACTTCCGTCAATATTGTAAAAATTGTTGATATAAAATTTTGATTTCGATGAGGTCCGACACCATGTCCTTAGATAGGCTTGTGCATTAACATCGGAAACAGTCGACCAGGTTTCCTCGAAATCGGGGTTTTTCCCGGTCGGCCTTGTCTATCAGTAGGGGATAAATTTTGGTAAATGTATTCAAGAGGAATCTGAATATTGAATGCTGCATGTTCATTTTTTTGTTTCCACTGCAATTCTATGCGGCGTCTATTACGGGAATTTGTGTTGGTTTTTATTACTGGCCATGAAGTACATTTTTGCATTTCGTCAATGTTATAAGTGCGTCACTAGTTGTCTGTCGACATGTTTACGAGGAATATAGATAATACTACATTATTGTACTGTTAAGACTTCTATTGTTCTGATAAATAGTTTCATTGCTCAGTACTTTTATTGCTAGAACCTAAGTAAACAATTGCTGTTGTCAATATTATCTTCAGCTATTCCATTATTGCACATTTGCATCGGAAATTTTCTTTCAGAGTGACAATATAATGCTTAAACAAGTAGCCACTCGTTACAGAAAGTATACTTACTCGGGCAGTTACTTTTAGTGCATGTTTTCTGTTCCGAATTCGCTCCAACACAGTTTAATCCACCATTCAGAGGAGGTGTACATGTTCTAGTTCTTGTCTGTTTTCCACTACCACATGTAACTGAGCAGGACCCCCACCTGGACCAAGAGGAGTACTTTCCATCAACTAGCAATACAACGTATTCTTACTAAATTAAGGTGAAAAGCAGTTTTAGATGCTATACATAACTTCGAGTCCAAGAAATGATTCGAGATTATTATGTTTTTGTTGATTTTTTAAACATTTATATATCTTTAATCAATATCAATTAAATAAGCACCTTTCAGCTAAGACAGAATTTTTACAGTAAGTCTTGACTTTAGGCTTAAAAATGAAAATCAGTCTTTATTTAGACAAAAAGTGCGATGCAATATGATGGTGAAAATAAAAATAAAAAAGAGGGTCACAAAGATGCTTTACATCGTTAAATGGATAGAAACGTTCCTTAAATTCAATTGTAACGTTAACTCTGCAATGATCTATCTAAAATGCAAGGCATTTGTTGCTGAAGAAAATATTCTGATAAATCACTCGTAATAATATTTACCTGGACAACCATTATACACCTTACAAGACCCTAATTCAGTAGCACTGCCACTGCACTGTTTTCCATCGTATTTAGGAACTGGATTGGTACACGATCTCCGTCTCGATCTCGACCCAGTAGAGTATTTTCCAGAGGTGCAGCTAACTGAACATGTTGCCCAAGACCCCCAAGATGCCCACATGCCATCAACTACACACAAAAAATACACCATCAGGTATTTGTATTTTGGCGTATTTATTATTTTAATGTATCTATTTTGTACATGTCATGTGGTCTTTTTAGTTTTTGTAGTGACCGGTAATGTAATTAAGACCGTGCTTGGGTAAAAAATGTTATAAACTCAGAGTAATCATCCAAATTTTGCTCAATGCTTGTAATATTTCATACGGGCTTTTGTATGCAACACATTTTGTACGTTCAATCCAAAAGCTAATTCGTAATGGTGAAATGAAGGTAATTAAGTTATTGTATGGAAGTTCGTCAATCATAATTTTATGTCTTTTAAACTTTTTCGGCATTGACAATTAAAGTTTGCAAAGTTTAGCGAGAAAATAATATCGTCATCAGAAAAAAAATCAAATATTTATATGTATCTAACATAATGACACTTTGCCGAAATTAAAGTTTCAGGGCATCTTCAGATATTTCATAGAAGGGGTTTATTTTCTATCACATTAGTTGTCCAGGCCTTCTAACATTTTTGCAATTCACACCAAAAGCACAACACTTATATAACTCTAGAGTAAGTTTAATGTTTTTACTGAACTTTTTTATTTGTTGTATTGCATCTATCTCTAAAAAAAAGTATGTTTGATTTTACTACTATTTATCATTAACCACAACTTATAAAAGACAAGTTCAGTAAAATTCTTACTTGGAGGAGGTTTAGCACAATCTTCTTCTGCTACTCCATCTCCGTCATCATCTGGTTACAAAAAATATAAAAAAATGTACTCATAATATTACGCTTATGTCATGTTGTTATTATCTCAAAAAAATGCACGATTTACACCTGGGTCATTTATGTTTGATAACTGTATAATAAGCTGCGATGTTAACTAAGAGGTAAATTTTATCTATATCGAGACAATTTATAAGTTCAAATATCGACAGATATTTTATTTTCTGTGGTACGAAATGAAAATTCAGTTATATTTATACACTTGTTAAACCTTTTTAATGAATACCATTTGCATGATAAAAATGTACCGTACATCGATATAAATAAATAAGTCAGTAAATAAATACAAATAATAATAAAAAATACCAAAAAAAAAAACCAACCCAACTTTTTTGGGTATCAATTTCGCTGTTTCTAAAAAGTATTGCATTAATTCGGTTCATGTAACTTACTGTTGAAATTGAAATTGTGATTAACCTTGAAACACGTGTACAACATATACTGATGTTATAATTCTAATTTCTATATTTTAAAGTTAAACATTCAAATTGATAAAAATAACAACAAAAAATACAACATGCAAAATTATTTTCTACTTTTAATATTAATCGGCATAGTATAAATTAGTGTCAACATTTCAAATATATTTCTTACCCTTTCCTTTGTTTTCTACAGTGCAAAGTTCTTCATCGATGAGTCCATCGCAGTCATTGTCGATTCCATCTCCGACCGCAGTTTTCGTTTTTACACATGGCTGAAAGAAATTAGAACTTCTCTAAGGCTCAATATGTATATGCTATGTTAATGTTATTCTTCAATTTGGAATATGATTTGAAAATGACATTTTTCTAATTCTTGATTATGTGTGTAAATGTTGTGTTACCAGATGCAAAAAAATCAATACATAGCCAGGTACAAACATAGTTTTAGAAAAACAATCATTGCTGCAAAGACGTAGTTGTTCAATTAGTCATTTCACTTCTTCATAATTTCAACTCCTATTTTACTTTACGATAGGTTTATCTGGTCTTCTAGTTAATAGTTAAAAGGATTTCGACATTTTGCTGTTTATAAAATGCATGAAAATTGTTGGTCATTTTAATTGCTGACGTATTAAACATACACGCAAAACTACAGCAAACGGCCATCAACACCCTAAAAAATTCGTAAGACAGTTTTTATATTGCGTGGTGAAAATGGTAGAATAACGAGGAAATTAATAGGTCAACTGAACTTACTACGTTAATTGGGGCCAATCTCATTCCTGTTGTAAAGCCGTAAGATTCATAATTAGCTCTTCCGAACAGATATCCTCCAAAGACCGAGATAGGCGATTTATGCCTGACAGTATGTGAACCTTCACTGATTTTGATGTAACCACCAACATAATCTGTCCCTGGAATCTTGTTGTACGTTACGCCTGAGATTGCCTTTCCGTCCATCATCAGTCCGGTTTTCTCTTTCTCCTTGACGACAAACATGAAATAGTTAATGTATGACCCCCGGGAATACTTGGGTGTGGCAAATGTGTAGTCTGCTCCATATTGTTCAATTGGTGGTATAATCAACATAGCTGGATCTGCTTCTTCCCTACTACTTTGCTGACTGAGCACATATTGTGCTAACAGAATTGGCTTGTCAGATACAATGTTAGCATAAAGTTTTGAATCATAGTGCTTTTGGACCCAATATCCTGCTTTGGAAAGTGTAATGTCATCTTTGAATGTTTTTCCTCTAATCTGACCATTTACCTTAATTCGTGTGTTGTCTTCACTTGCAATGATTCTATAATAGTCACCAGTTGTCCTGTCTGGAGTTGGAATCGTAACAAAATCTTTGCCCCATACATCAGTCGGCGTTAGATGCTCTACCAAATGATCCTGTGAGCCTCCCTTGCCAATGTTAGTTTTCCTGTTACCACTGAAAGCTGAAACAGGCTTGTTTGCAACAATAGAAGTTCCCGTCAAATCTCCTTTTGTAGCTATTTGAAACGTGTCGAACCTGTTCAATGTGACAGTAATTTTAGAATTAGCTTTGTATGTTTTTCTGTTCCAAGAAACTGCCACCTTGTTGTGATTAGGAAGAGTCAATGTAACCGATGTTTTATCGTGTACACCAACTACAAGGACTTCTGTGTTTCTAGTTGGTGGATAATAGGCGATAGCATAGTACTTCTGGCCAAGAACATCAACGGGAAGTCCTAGGAAAGCGTCATTTGAGTAAGTTTCTTTATTGACTCCATATACAACAACTTCATCGTCCGCCTTAATATACACCCCTTTGGACGATAACTCGGTTTGTATAAGACGAAGTTTGTTTGTAAATGTTACCTGCTTAACTTGACCCGCGGTCACAGTGAATCTTTCGTTAAGCTTTGCTGCAGGATACTTTGGCGCCGTTACCTCAACGTATACTTTTGTTGTGCGAGATGTTGTCACAAATATTTCCAAATTGAAACTTGTCTGGTAGTTTTCCATAAATCCTATGATGAATTCTTTTCCTCTGTTATCGGGGGCACCTGTTGTATTGTTAAATGTTTTAATTATACAGAATTTATTTATTATAATGCGCGCGCTTTTTTGCATTCCTAAGTTATTCCCCAAAGTAGGTGCACAAGCCCGAATCCATGTTCATGGAAAGCTATTCCATAATATGCACATATAACAAATATTTCAAAGTAGATGTGTAAAGAGAAAAATAAATATGCTTTAAGGACGATTTAAAGGCAGTTTTGTATTGTTAGAAATTGTCCATTTACATACAAGTAGTATAAAAACAAGGAAATAAACCAAAAATAGATACTTACAAGATGAGGAACACAAAAAAGTTACTCACACTCAAAGTTCAATATAACATGTATCATAATTCATTTTAATTGTAGTTTACTTTCTGTTTCTTTATTCGTGCAACCCAATGAAGAAAATTTAGAAAATTACTTTATATTTACAATTAAAATGTCTGAACTTTACAAGAAGTCTGTAGCCCGACATTTTAAGAACGTTATATAATCTTATATATTCTACCCACCTTTAACCTCATTTGCACAATACAATAGGACCAACAGTACCAATAATGACAGTGTCATCGTGGTAGCTTACCAACTAAAAGAAACGAGATGTTAATCAATTATATTCAAGGATTTTACTGCGGATAGAAAATAATTGCAAAGTTTTATTGTTGCAAAATATTAAACAGGTGTAACAATTATAACAAAATTCCTCTTCGGAATTTTACGATTTAAATTAGAAACTCCTACTATCTGAAAAAAATAAATGCATTTATTGTCTCCAGAAAATAAAAAATAAAAAAATCACAAAAAGCAATAAGCAGTTATTTTAAAAATTAACAAAAATAAATTTTACAAAATATTACATCTAGATCCCTTACCGATCTACTCCTGCCAAAGATATAAGGGGTTTTAAGATGGTTATCTTAATATAATCATTATAATTCTTTGATGGCCTTAACCTGAAAATGCTTTACTTCTTCGCATATTTTAGTCACATAATCTGGTTTGTAGGACTGCTCTTAGAGATCTCATTTATTTAAGGTTAATCAAAATGTACTTTTAAAAACATGATTATCTTATTAAACAAATGATTTATGGTTACAAGTTTCTATGCACTTTAAATATAATTTCATAGTGATTAGAAAATAATACTCTTTAACACAAAGGTAAAATGTCGGACTTCCATTTCGGATTGAAAAAATAATTAAGTTTGTTAATACGTTCTTATTTCAATTTCCATCCAGATTATAAAAAAGAGTACACCTAAATTGCAGAGAATATAAACAATCTGTAAGTCATGTTTCATCGTTTCAAAGTTTATTTATTTTTTATTATTATAATTAAATGAACTATTATATCTAAAGGGCGTTCAGATTCCTATTTTTAGTGAACCTTATGTTTGCAGTGGTATTTGTTAATTGTTGAATCTGTCTCTCTTTGTTTACTGACTTGAAAATTTTGTATCTAATGTTAACTGTGATTACCTCCGACCATCACGCTATAAATAATAAGTAAATACCAATATTTTAACTGTGACTTGTAAATATTTCCAATTTTGGTTGGTAAAGGACCATGAAATGCTGCTTCCAATTATCATTGTTTATGCCAGAGCTTGCCGTAATTACGCAGACTTTTTGTATCGCGCCAGACTTCTTCAAGTTAGGCTTCTGGAACAGGGCTATGTTGCTACAAGATTGAAGTCATCACTAAAGAAGTTTTATAGTTGCCATCATGAACTCGTGTATATCCATCTGCACCATGAAAACTGATTTGTTCAGCATGTCATAGTTTTCCTGTCCTCTTTCGTATACCCCAGACTTTACTTTTTATGAGAACTTGGCGGGTGTTTCTAGAAAAACCGAGGACGCTTACCCTATCGGTGCACCGGTCCATGCTCCCAGTTTTTTTAGTGGAGTCCGAGTTGCTCATTTGCCTTTATTACTTTGTATGTATTATTTTAGTTACTTTATGTTCTTTGCTGTGTATGTCTGTTTTCCATGTTTGGTCTTTGCCCCTGGATTGCTTTCTTCTGATTTCCGCTAGAACCTTGGTTCCCTTGGACCCGGTGAACTGGTAGGGCAAGAGTAGGGTAAAAAGGTAAAAAATGATTTTTTTTAAAAAATTGCCTTTTGACTTGTTACTTAATGAGGTTCATTTATATAAAGTTTATGGTAATCATTCTTAAAGTTACCATTATTTGTCGATGAAATTGTTGAAACTGTTGAGTAAGTAAAATGAAGCAAGCACTCTAGAAAACTTGTTCACATTATATACATGCTCCTCTGCTCTCTTGATGTGATTCTATTCACCAATTTGTTTGTCGAGCGAAGATCGAAGTAATACATTTATCCTACTTTTCCCCTATTTTGTACGTATGTGATCGTGAAGACATACTCAGCATTTTATTACCCTAGTTTGATTCTCGATGATGATATAAATATTATATCAATTAATTCATGGAAATTAATGTGGTTTAACTTAACTCTTAATGTTGAAATATAAATTGAATCAGCTTAGATAAAGCGATTGAAAAGTAATATATTTGTTCTTAAAAAAAAAATGGTGACCTCTAAACAGTGGTTTGAGACCCATTCACATGATCAAAAGTCTGTCATCAGTTTTTATGAAAACGTTGTAAAAGTTGTCTACTTACACAATCAAAGTTTAGTGATTGAAATCCGTCATATGGACCAGACATGTAGTAATTATTCTTTGTAATTGTAATCAGCTGTAGCGGTTACATTTTTTGCATTTAATTAGATTAATCAGTAATTATTAGAAATATGATTACATGTAATTTAATTTAATTAATTTTCTTTTTTCACAATATGATTTAGTGAAGTGCCACCCTGAAGTTTTGTTCTAAACAAGTTAAAAACTTAATTATATTCATTAATAATGTATGCTGGCTACATATAAAATTATAATAAAAGTGTCATTTCAAAATCATTTACTTTTTGGCACTTCAGGAGGTAGACCTAGAGTAAGGGACATAACTCTTAAAATCAGTGATATGTTGGTATCATATTCAATTTCACCAAAGCATCTCAAACTTTCGTTTGAAGCAGAATAAATCAACCCAAGTTAAGTAGATGCTTACATAAGATTGAAGTAAAATGCTGCATACAAACGTTCTAATGATTTTTTAGAGTTGTGTTCCTTACCCTAGGACTAACTCCTTCAAACATACTCGTTTCAGTCTTTTCAGTTACATGTACACAATAAACAAATGCTGGTTGTGTATACATCTTAGCCTGGGGCTTCATTCTCGTGTAGCTTGATCATCACTGATTTTATTAACAAATATAATCAAATGATTTCACAGTTAATAAACTTTTTAAGTTGAAATTAAATAACTGGAAAGTGAGTGATTCCTTGTTCAAACACATATGTAAACTTAATTAGTATTTGTCATTTTGTATTCTGATCATGCAAAAGACACCTCTTAGTCTTTTTTTTTAATTCCAGCTGGAATTGAAGGTCCAGTAGAAAGAATCTTTAGCATACTAGAATAAAACATTTTGTCCAGGGAGATGGTAAAAGCTGATTTTGAAAACATGCTGACTTATCTACCTCGAAAGCGCTCATATTTCTAGATAACGTTTAATTAAACATTTACCAATAAACATTGAATGTGTGGTATTAGTTACTATCTTTGAGAAAAAGAATAAAGTAATCAAAAGTAATCAGAAGTCATCATAACTACTTGATGAAGTAATTAATTGCAAAATCGTAATAATAAAATGTTAAAGTAATTGTAATTTAATCAATTACATTCCAATGTAATCAACTACATGCCTGATATGAACAGGAAAGCACCTGCTACTTGTTTTTATTGTCATTCCGAAAACTCATTTGTGTTGGTCGAACTCCATCAAAGTCTGTCAAAAAGGATAGAGTTCTATTCCACCAAAGTTCATCAAAGTTTTTTTGTTGAAGGTTTACTGCAGGTTTACACGGTGAAAAAATTGTCAAAGAAAACTTTGATGGA
Organism: Perna viridis; assembly: GCA_037379345.1. Taxonomy (NCBI): domain Eukaryota; kingdom Metazoa; phylum Mollusca; class Bivalvia; order Mytilida; family Mytilidae; genus Perna; species Perna viridis. The sequence continues at coordinate 40,138,116 of CM074512.1, read as the reverse complement.
AAACGAGCCTTAAGGAAAGGGTCAAAAATTATAATACACAACACGACACATGTCAATTGGTAATGAACGATTAACTTCATTTAACATTGATGACTAAATATATGTGTACAAAATAGAAAATGGATTTGTGTCACATATTTCCTTAAAATTTACCTAAGAAAATGGTTCTATTTACTTATAAACATGTGTATGATTGTTTTGTTTACATTCGTTACACAGACAACATTTCGCCACGAATAAATAGATTCATGGTCGAATGAGCAATTCAAAGATATTAGGGATGTGTCCGAGTATCATCTGTAGAATTAACCATTTACTCGAATAGCACCTGGACAGGTTAGATTTGAAATCAAAAGACGTGAATTACTCTTGGAATTCTTTTGCTTGTTGGGCAGTGAACTAGTTTTAAGATTCAAAATGGCGAAAAGTTAAAGAAGGTAATCGAATAAAATTGGTTCAATTTCTTCAAAATATGGAGGGGCGCACTCCCCGCCTTTAAGGCATGCGCGGAAAAAAACTGATAAGTTAAGCGTGTGCATTAGTATGTTATGTTAATTGCGACTAGGTTCTGGACCTAACTCGAGTTCTTTATCTGAACACCATGTAAAATCATACTACAAAATTTCCATTAAAAAAGGCAATCACAGTAATTGAAACAGAAATAAGTGGCATCCTAATTTCCACAAAAATAGATACGTGTATATCAGTCAGATTTGAACAAAAATACGTTTTCTACAATGAGTACTTGATATGACTGTCTTTTTTACACTTAGGATATTGAAACAGTAAATATGTTGTACTACGCTACATTAGTTCTGCTGCTCTGTTTTTATAATTTTTATAAACTATATTTACATCTAACACCATCTTTTTAACTAACTACTTCTATCACTGTTTGATAATTCTTTCAATTAAAAGAAGAAAAGAAAAGATTCATGACTGCGTATTTACAATTTGAAGCCTGAAATGTCACATGACAATAAAGTCGACAAAAGGAACCTTTAATTAGAAAAAAAACCAGTGTGTGACATCATGGTGAGCAATCCTACACGTTGGTATTTTTTTCAATGAATCGGGTCAAAGAATTGATATTTGTGTTAATTCGTGAGGAGACTTTCCGTCGGAAAGGGGATTTATATCGGCTGTTTTATACTGGTATTATACATATTAATCACCTATATTATTCTTCCATTAACGACCATAGAACAAATCAAAATAGATTATGCTACGCTTACATTTCAAGCGGGGTAGAATTCCATGTAACTGATTCTTGTGATTAATGTTATCTTTTAATTTTCTTTTACCGACAATGTATATTGTTATAAAACACATATAGATTAGGGTCAACACTGGGCTCAAAACAAATCTGGAAACTGCACAGAGTTATACACCGGAATGCTGGGTATTGTGTTCACTTAAATGAGAAAAAAATCAATCTCTTTGACATATTCACCATATTTATTCTCGTTATATCTTAGTGCAGGAAACTAACTTTAAAGCTAGAAGCATATTTACAAAAAAAGAAGTAGGATTTTATTTATTTGCTTGCACTTTATCAGAAAAATATTTGAAGGCCTCAGTCAAAAACTATTTGATTACGAATGTCCATTGAGCTTCAAAATATGTTACAGTTACTGTTCCTGTTGAATTGCGTTAAATTCATACTTGCGTATAAATTTACTTTAGCTAAAATCTACAAGAACTATTGATTAAGACAGAGATTGTAGCTTTTTTACAATGAGATAATGTCTTATTTAAACAAAATAAAGGGCAGTGAGTTCCTACCCCTAAATAACGAAGATATAGCATAAAGAAGTAGTGGGCTGGCAAAAGAATTTCAGTGGTGGCTATTTTTGACCTGATGGTCATTAGATGTAAGTAATATGGCAATCCCTACATAATTATACGATTCCCAATGACAATAAATATTTTTCTCGATAAAATACAAAAAACTTTGATACCATTTACATTATTGTGAATATATTAACAGAATATGCATCAGCATTGAATTATAATGCATGTTAAACTAGAAAAAAAAACCGCTTTAAATTAATGTTCGCAAGCATTTTAGTAATCATCTGGAGTAGCCTACCAGATCATATTTTCTCAACCACCAAAATTGAAATAATTGAAAATTGACCCGACAATAATTGGAAATACCATCCTATGGAATTTGATTAGACACTGGAATATTGACAGATAAGAGGAAGTTACTGAGATACCAACCGAATAGAAACCACAAAGTTGAACAGAAAATAACCAGTAGCTTCTGCGTTAAACAAACGTGAGTATGCGTAGGTAGAAAAAATCGGGAACATGATAGACTTAAGATAACAGTTTATGTGTAACAATAAATAGCATTGATATATAAAATATATACGTTATATACAGTATTCGTTTTTTTTTTCTCTCGTTGTCTTCAACACATTCTGGTCAATTTATAATGTTTTTTCAATTAACAAAAATATATATGAAGGTTCAAGTATATCAGAAACTAGCAATTGAAAAAAATGAACTAGGCTGACATTCGAATATGTATACATGTATGCAAAGAAAAATTATGATAATTTACTTCGTTCCAGAGAAAACGATTGCCGAAAAAAACAAAACAAAACAAAACAAACAAACAAACAAAAGACCAAACACACACACACACAAAGCCCAAAATGAAAGCCTAGCAAAAAAATCAAAAGGGTTTCAACGAAATTTTCTATTAATAGCTTTAGGTTATTTTTTAAATAAATTTTCCTTGTGCTTCTTTTTTAATTGCAACATTCATTGTCGCTTGTTCATGACTGTATTCCTTTTGCATAAATTTCATGTGTTGATAGATGATTGCTTGTCTTGTTTTATCTATGCATATTTTTAACTAAATCGAATTGTATCGACAATAGATATCAATACCTGTCTTTATTTGTTATTTTGGTTCTGTATTGCAGACGATGTTTTTACATGTTACAAGTATATCTGACAACTTGTCAGATTATGATAATCATACTGATATACTTCTCTAAATCACATTGTTATGTTATGTCAGGAACTGAAATTTCGCCCAAGTCGAGAGTAATAGAATGTTTTTGTTCTACGTTATCAACAAATTTTGCATTTACAACATTAGGAAAATATATATTACTGACTTCGAGCATGAAAACGTCTCTTTTTGTTTGGCCATTTAGTTCAATATAAATGAATAATGAAGGAATTTGACAAGATGAATCCCTTGTTTCTAATAATGCACTGAAAATTTTTTTCTTAAAATGCACCGTCTGCGAAAGTAGAAATGAAATAATAATACAACAGAAATGAATATAATTACGCATCATCCCTTAGGTAGCAATTAAACTGCAAAAATAGTAAATCCTTATGCAAGTCGGATTGACCAACATTTTGACATTGAAAAGGCGCATTTCATAAAGGCGATTTAGATTTTATTGGTACTATTGCAATTGAATCGCTGTAATAAAACGAATTTAAGAACTGTGTCATTGTGGAAAATTTTCATGTAAAATATCACGTACGCCGATTATTATAATAAACAACTACTAGCACTGACTTGACCTAAAACCAATCTACGGAAAATACTTAGAACCTCTCCTCCGACTTTTCTCTGGCTCGAGTCAAATTCTTATAAAGTCAGTGTACTTCTGTTGTCTTTGAACAGCAACAAAAACTTTAAGGAAAAACAACCCTGAAAAACATAGTTTCTATTCTACCCACAAAAGCAAAAAGCTCCATATCAGAACAGAAACTGTCAAAATACTCCCAATAAATGCCAAGTAACTTGATCTTTTTGTTGTCAACATATTTTTTCTAAGAAATGAAACAGTTTAACTTTCAACAAACCAACATGTAAATCTGTTTGAACCAGTGGTGTCCCACAACTCTCTAACCTATTTTCAGTATTACGAGGCTAAAATCATAGTAGACCCTATCCAGCAGAAAGATTGATAAATAACATTTACCGTTCCGCTTAATCGGGTCAAATGCTAGATTCAGATATTTATCTCCAGCGCAAGAATTCCACAGAACTTTAGAACAAGATCATGCATGGTTCCTTTATACAAAAAATTCATTATTCCTTAAGTTTTAAGGCTGTAATCATGAATTCGATGATCGATATGGTCTTTCCATATTGACTACGGGTTTCCTTTATGTCATCTTTGGCTCTTGGTATATGAGCTTTAGATTTCTCTTTTTTCCCACCGTGGTTACTACAAAGTTTTTTTTCATTTCTATTTATGAACACAATCGCATATCGGTTTAGCGTTCAAGGTATATAATATAAAAAAGCAAGAACAAAAAAAACAATGAGATGACATGACAGAAATAATAATAATAATAAAAATAATAATAATAACTTTAATCTAATATTGGCATTATTTGAAGAGTTATTTATTTTTGAGGCATTGATAAAAACATTCAAGCATCAAAATGTTAATTTTTTTTTTGTTTTTTTGTTTTTTATTATTTTCTTAGTTACCTAATTCGAACTGGGTTTGTTAGGCTGACGCGGATTATATTCTTATCTATTACCCAGCAGATTAAGTATGATCAACAATAATCTCGTGCTCGTTTAAAATTTGAAACAAAATATTTGATGGTTTCAGCCTAAGACCAAACTGTGTAAACAATTTTCATTTTAAAGGACATTGAAATAAGGAAAGACTTCAGCAATCAAATTAAAGTTCAGCCAAAGTCAATGTCTAGGAACATTCTTTTTTTGAAATGTTTTCATTCATAGTTTTAATAATAAAATAAATTTAGCACTGAAACCTGCTAAATGTAAATATCTTTTCATGTATTTTACATACAAGCGCAAGTCAAACTAAGAAAAAATATTTATAATTTCTATAACATTAAAAGCAAAACTGTAAACAAAATATTTTAGATCAAATCTACAGCGGTCAAAAACTAGATTTGAAGTCTGAAATTAATTTAGTCCTGTTCCTGAATGTATTATGCCGTGCAAGCTAGCTTTAATTTTATTGAAATTAAATTAAGAAGAAATGAGATTTTTTTATGCCACGATCCAGCTAAATACCAAAACCAATAAACATAAAATATCAAAATATTCATTAAAATCTGGCCATTTGTTACAAATAATTTCTAGCTTGCACAGAACTAGACATTAAGGCTGCAGCATGTTTGCATTTCCGAACAAAAATCCGTTCTTGTAAATCTGCACATTTATTTTTAATATGATGTTTACTCTTCTGTTGTTAGCAAAATATGGCAGTAGTAACATATTTTGTGAAGGAAGGAAACCATGTTTATATGTAGAATACTTTATAAAGAAGCATTAAGCAAAGTTTTCAGGAACATAATAATTGTATTCTTAACATCTTGACTAAAATTAAGATTTTTCTTCCGCAAAACAACATGTTTAATAAGGTATATTTTTATATATTACATTGTTAAAGAAGAATAATTATTTTGACCGACAGATATTATGTTCTGCAAAATATCTGTTCCGAATTTCTTTAAAAACGACATGTTAAGATCAACGAAATATCTCCTCCTTTCGACGTTTATTAGAGGAGTACCGGGGCTGAAGTTGCTCGTATCAGGTAGAAGAGAAAGTAAGGAAAATACAATTAAATGAACTGTCTTTAGGGGCGATAAATTGGCGCAATTATTGTAGAACACCTATAAAGCCATCTGCTAAGAAACATTGTTAATTAGACAGTCGCAAACATTCCTAGTAACTTCATTTTGTACTGAGACATTTGTAAACTTTATACAAGTATATAAATCAATATTTTTTGTGCACTCTTGATATTTGAAACTAAATAAGGAAAAAATGACGACGCCGATTCAATATAACGAGAGTCGGTTGAGTTTGTAATCGGGTAATTGATCGATATAAACTGATGAATTGTGGGTAAATTAGATGATGTATAACCATTTTAACTACGGAACTACAATATGTATACACTAAAAGCATACAGTATTGATCTGCGTTAAAAAAGATTTTATATCATAAAAACAGTATATTAAGATTTTATTTTTGTTTTCTATGTTCTTGAATTGAAATATATTTTTTCCATTGCTGGTTAGATCATGAGAGAAAGACGACCTTGGATCGGTTTACGCTTTAAACATAACAGCGTAAACCGACCCAAAGTCGTTTACATCCAATAATCTTACCAGCAATTGAAAACTACGAAGTAAAATATTCATACAATATGTGTTAAAGATCGCTATAATGGTGTAAGACCTATAATGTAGGACAATCCTTAAATGCGCCCAGAAGGGTTAACAGATTAACTGCTTACTTATAAGATTTAAAGCTTATAATGGAAAGTATGTCAATCTACAGTAAGTTTACTTAAAATAATTAACCAATTACGTAACAGGCACTGTTAACTTAAGCAAGACAAAGAAGAGAAAACATTATTCTACGCCATGATTAAAAAGTTCTGTGCTTTGACCTTTCGAATATCCATACTTTAATTCAAGATATTGCCTCGGAGTCATTAAATTGGTTGTTTTTTGGTCTCAAATTGTTTCGAAGTATATGCCAAAACCTAAACAATTACAGCCTGACTTCATAGGTATAAACCTTGTATTTATATTTCACAGAGATTCATACCCTATCCGATCTTCTTTAGAAGTTTTCCAGACGACATCAAAGATCATATTGCAAATTAATCTGTAACAATGAAACAAATAACGACAAACGTGTTGTTCATTGCATCTGTCGTTTAGTCTTTACACTGCGTTGACTACTGTAATACCAATTTTAACTTGCATGTGCGTAACACAAACCTACAACGGAAAGCTATGAATCCATATTTTGTAAAATCATGCCATATTTTGTAAATAAATATGTGTCATATTTTGTTAAAGAAAATAGAAAATTCTGTGATCTTTTGTAAAAAAAAAGTTACAAATTTTTGCAATATTTTGTATAAAAAATTACAAAATGATGCCATATTTTGCAAAGAAATTACAAAATTATGCCACATTTCATGAAAAAAATTCCATTACAAAATTATGCCATACTTTGTAAAAACATTACAAATTATGCCATATTTTGTAAAGAAATTACAAAATTACCCCCTATATTTTGTAAAATTATGCCACATTTTGTAAAAAAAAAATTTCATTACAAAAAATACTTTGTAAAAAACATTACAAATTATGCCATATTTTTTAAAGAAATTACAAATTTACCCCATATTTTGTAAAATGATGCCAAAATTTGTAAAAAATTCCAAAATTATGCCATATTTTGTAAATAAATTACAAAATTATGCAATATTTTGTATATTGTTATTACATTTTTTACATAAGTTACTAAGTTTTGTAAAATACTTGCTTAATGCCCTTCATTGTCACTAAATACCTAACAAGTACAACAAACCAAACAAATAAATACTTTAATAAGTCAATACCAATCTTACTTTTGTGATATGGAATTGTGTTGTAAAACTTTATACCATCCCATTATAAAACCACAGAAAAAAAGGAGCAACTAGGATTGAGAAATCAAGTACAATAAAATAGTGAACCAATAGAAGAGCTTGAAGTGTTCACTGATTTTGTATATGAAACTAGTTGTTCTTGTTTTTATTAAGTTTTCTGTGCTAGAAGGGATGTATAGTTTAAATATTTTAATGAAAAAGCATCACCTTTATTTCCTTTAAAACTTATCTGGATGTTGTTATTATTAAATTATACACATTGGCCCTAGTATGCTAATCGGGATGACAGAGATGTTTCACGTTGCCCTTGTCTGTATAATATATAAATTCTACCCAGTAAATAGCTTTTCAACCAAGTCCAATATGGAAATTCGTATTAGCCTGTCATGTATCCACTTTCTACAATACAGCTTTCCGAAGGGTCAAACTGGATTTCCATATGGACCGGTCATATGGACCAGGTATACAGACGGTTTAGTTTATTTAATTAAAGTGTTACGAACTGGCTGATTGTATCGGCCCCTAATTGATTCACAGTTAGCTGAATTGGCCCTCAACCCTATGGGCCTTAGACCAATATAGCCAACCTGAAATCAATACCACGACCAATACAGAATCAGCCAGTTAGTAACACTATATTATTTTATGAACCTGGTATGCTGTAAAACACCTTAATAGGTTGCTATAAAGGAGGCACAGTTTGTTCCCAGTGGAATGCCAACTTATATTCATGTCAATTCGCACGACTTAGTTCTCCCTTTGTTTTTTTTTGTCTCCTGATTCCCCTTGTCTGTCACCCTGTTTTTTGGTCTCCTGATTCCCCTTGTCTGTCACCCTGTTTATTCTTTCTAAACCTGTATCAACTACACTTCTTGAACAAAACATTTTTAAATTGGAAAGAGTGCAATGTACATGATTGTGTACTTCCCATATCTAAACTGCACCTTCATTAACCAAACACAAAACCCTGGTAATAGATAAAATCTATGACATCATATATACAAAAAGAATAAACAAGAGATTTCATACTTTAATAAATTAAGTATACTACCTATTCATACAAGGAAGAGACCTGAAACCCATCATATATCAGCTGCATGAATGATTTCATTCAACATTGGGACATGTATATACAAGGATCCTTTAGGACTTAATGTGTGTCCTTAACACTGCCCAATGTATAATTGATTTGACAGGTTGCACCACATGAACAAGCATATGAACTCATGGTACATATTCCAAACATTATAATTTTACGTAAGATGTCAAATGAAAATATTTATAGGGATTAATTCCTGTTGTAAACAAATGTAAATAAAGTCTCAATTTTGTGACAACTTTTTTATGCACTGATTTTTCCACCCTGAAAATAGTGAAAATTTGTACATAGCTGGAAGTACAACATTTACAGTACAACTAAAATACCCATTAATTCTATCACACATGTAGTACTTGAAACATCCAGATGGTGAGTCCTCCATCATCAAATGAAACACAATTATGTCGAAAATACAGAACTGCTAACCATCTATATACATGAAATACCATATGCAGGACAACAGTATACTACTGAAGATGAATTTCATTTTTTATTCACCTGTCCTTGATAGTGAACTAGTCACTGAACATTTTGCTGAGATTGTTGATTACCATCCTGAACAGAAGTCCTACAATACACAAAATATATTTAAAGATACTGTAAACCGAAATTTTCACACCATCTTTTTTTTCATGATATCTGCAATCAGTTTACCTTTGTGCAGCTTTAAATTCACAATTATTCCCCAAATAGTATTACAAAGTTCTCTGAAGAAATTCAACTATTCACAACAGTTTGTGTTTGATTTACAGTCCTCATGAATAAAAGTGAGGGAAAATATTTTATCCAAAATTTCAGTTACAGTAAACAACCTATATTAAATTGAAAGGGACCAATGAGGTTTGCCACATGCCACAAATCATATAACAATAAAATGGGAAAAAAATGAAAACCATAGAATAAAATAAATGAAATATCTTTAATAAGATAGGTGCATGAAATTAGGTACATGATAACAGTTTAAATACCTTCCAAAATACAAATCCAGATGGAAAATAAATCACTAAAAAAGACTATTCAAACTTTCATAATATAACTTGACATAGAAGGAGTAGGTTTCAAATGATGATTGTTAATATACATAGGAAGTGTTGCCAAATTAATCAATGTACAATTGATTGATTGATTGTTGTTTAACATGTAGCAGATATTCCATGCAATTTGAGGACAGAACGATTGACCAATTTAACAGACCCTGTTTTGTACTAGTCTGACACACTGTGCTCGATTTGTGTTATGGTACCTCACAGAAGCAACAGCCTGCAGGTAGCCACTAAATGTATATTGAGAATAGGTATGGTGAATATGTCAAAGAAACAACAACTCCACTGGGATGGAAATATCAGCCCAATGCCACCCATGGGTCTTCAATGAATGATGATGAAACCCTCACACCACAGGGCAAGCTGCAGCTGACCCAAAAACATCATTATAAACAGGAACATTGCCCTATATACTCAAGAAACATAAAAATAAACTTATGTGCCAATTTTAAGGGCTCAACTAGATCAATCCTGCTTCATCAATAAATCTAATAGACATGGTACTAAAGAAATGATTGAATACATGTTCAAGGACTAAAGAAACCTCATCCTTTAATGCTTGTTAAACAAGTTAAGTCTAGATTTGCAAAATATCAAGGTAGAACTACTTGGTGACTTGTTAGCAGCACATAATTTTTTAACTTGTTGCACAATGTAACATTTTACATCCAAGTCTTGATAAGAATCAAGCAAAACAAGTGTGTTTAAAACCTACTGATTATACACACTTCAAATAGCCTTCTGTAACAAATCAATACTTATATCTCTGTAGATAATGATTAATATCATGACTTTTAGACAGATTGTGTTACAATTGTTTAAAAACCTTCTAGGAAAAATAAAGATATCAAAGAAAAAAATCAAAGACAAACAAACAATGTTGTCAACAATATTGTTAAAATTAAGGGCTGGAATTTGTATCACATCAAATAGTTTTAGCACTTGCAATATAAGATCTTCTTTCTGCTCTTGACTGCAGCAGTTGATGTCTCACATTTGTAGTTTTAGACAACTTCTTACCTTGTACCAAGAGACTATTTAATTTTTTTTTCAGTAAAACATATTTAAATCAGTAAGAGGGCACCTTTCTCTAAACTACAACTTATCTTACCAGTGTACTTAGATTAACTGCAAGATGAGTTCACTGTCAGATAAATTGGTACAAATGAGCTAGGCATTTCAATCCATTTAAATGTTTTGAAATATATGTCTCCAAAATGATGCTTCTGAAATGTTGTACTGAAATGGATAATTCCCTGTAATTCATGTGTTTCACACCCTGTCTGATTCTACAGATTAGCAAGTCCATAGTCTGTAACCTTAAATTGAACCTATCATTTCTCAGCTGTGCTTTTTTGTTACTTTATCCCTTGCTTTTATCACATTTTAAAAGAGCAAGTGATGGACAGTGGTGACAGAAAGAAGTTCATTACCTGTGAGCAATGAACTCCATTGCCATTTTTGACATATATAACAAGCACTATGAGTCACATCACCATATGATACAAACACTTGCTAAATGAGAACTATTCACTTCTGCAAACACCTGATGATTTAAATCCTGCTTCATCAGTTTCTACATAGGATTCCAACTCCCTATCTACAATTTGATCAAAATTTGAAGAATTCATTTGGTGGAGTTGCAATGGCACACTTTAGTTCATGAAAACCATTATCCATCACTACAGGTTGATTCATTTCCCTCTGCAGCAGAAAGCATCCAACAAAAACAATCTTGCTTCAATCAAATCTACAAACAACATGTACAATGCCTAACCTCCATTTAAAGTTTCATGAAATTCAACTGACTGGTTCAGAAGGAATTGCACGTAAAATGTACATGGACAAATAAATAACATGATGAATGGACAGACAGACAGACTAATGGAAAGACAGAAATGTAGTTTCTTTATACTGCTAGGGTCTCCTCTAGATTCAGTTTGCATGAAGTATTACCAACCTGGACAAACAAACCTCTTTATACAACCTTAAGTTGGGACAAGGTTAAACTTTTATTTAATGTTTCTAAATAAATCATCTTACGGTGTTGGACTAGTGTTGGGCTTAGGCATTTTTTCCAAAATTGCTGCTATTTCTTTCTTCTCGTCATAGTTCTTCCACAACTCATAAAGGGCTAAAATCTGTCTGGAAATTTCTAAAATCTGAAAAAAGAGGAAAATATCTAAGTCCCTTTATTCATAAATTGAAAGTCTATATATTTTTTTTGTTGACCCAGGTGGAAATCTGAAATTAGAGCTGTACATCAGAAATGGCAAAATAAGTCCGACTGAAGGCATTGTCAGACAAAATTTCATTTGGTTCAGCAGAAATTTTTCTTGTTTAACATAAAATATAGTTTTTATTTCACAAAGTCTGGCACACACCTCCATTATTTAACTAGAATAAAATGCTTTCCAGGGTACACAGCTAGATATGACTGCAAAAGTCAAACCCAGAGCTGAGTTGGGTCAAGTAGGGAAACACCATTAAAGCTTGATACAGCTTTGAATTTTGATTGTGACTAGACATTTGACACAAGATAAACATTTGACCACAATTGAAGGGGCCCCTTTTTTACCCCTAATTCCTCAGTGGTTCTTAGTCACAACCCCCTAAATAACCCCTTCAAAATCTTTCCTTTTATTTTAGGAAATGCACCTTGTGGTGTACAATTTCAGAGAGATCCATTCTTATCACATAAGGGAATACTTGTTTCATGCTCCCAGTTTTTAGTGGAATTCGAGTTGCTCATTTGCTTCTGTTACTTTGTATGTATGATTTTAGTTGTTGTGTATGTCTGTTTTCCATGTCTGGTTTTTGTCCCGGGATTGCATTATGTTGATTACTGCTATAACCTTGGTCTCCTTCATTACTCTTTCAGGTACCTTTGTCCCTAAGTCTTAATAAGGTGTCACAACCCAAAAATAAATCCCAGCTTTCCTTTGGAAAAATGGCATCTTACTGGAGTTATCCAATTAAATTGTATGAAATGCTTGTTTTTTGGCCCCATTTTAGGCTCCAGATTCAACAATGGTTGGGCCATAACCCCAAAAATCGATATCAACTTTCCTTTTGTAGTTTGGACCTTGTTGTAAAATGTTCTGATAATAAGCCATCTAATATTGAAGTTATTGCATGAAAACCAAGTGTCTACAGGCGAATACGATGAAACTGACAAAAACAGAGTCATGCCATTTTACATATGCAATTATATTTGTGATTGTATAAAAACTGTGACAGACCTGTTTATTTTAGCTAATCACAATCTGTACTTTTGGAAATATTTTAAGAATATTATCTGTTAAATCTTGAACTTAATGTGAATATGGAGAGATTCACAATTTATAAAGCATAATTTGTTGTCAAAATTCTTGAAACTATGTAGAATCCATAAAATTGTAAACACCTGTGCTGTGAGCAAATCTCACTACAGAATATCCTCTGATCCCCTCCCAAGATGCCATATGATCACATATATTTGTCACCTGCCTGCAACTTATGTTAACTGAAAGTATACCCCCTTCACTATAAATCATATGGGCAAAACAGGTCAAGAGTTCTACTATATTATGACATTGTATATACATGTATGTACACATACAAGTTATGACATCTGAATGACCTACCAATCAAGTCAATGAGATACCTGGATAGGTCATTATTGCATTTTACTATGACTTGTACAGATTTATAGGTACATTTCCAATTGATCTCTCTGCCAAAAAACTTTTATTATTGTCTTCTTTCTGACATAGAATATTAAATGTACATTGTAAAGCAGTATTTCCACAAACTGATCGATTATTTGTATATTTCATACTTAATAACAAGCATTAGCAATACGTGTGTTCCTACATAGAAAATGCCTGATCAGGTACAACTTGAAGGTAAAATCCAAGTACTGTGAGATCAAATTTTTATATATTTTTTTTTATGTGTCAACGGAATCGATAGAATATGATATAAACCATTTATATTTTTGAAAAATTGGAATTTGAACTACAACATAACCAGAAAAATGAAAAGAATATTATAACATTTTACACGTGTGCAACTGTAAGTGCAGTTGTAGTAGTGGACAGTAGTGTTTGAAGCAATTGGGCATTTGACAACACCTGAACAGAATACATTGTTTTGCGCCTTCCTTGGTCACAAAGGTGTGATATTTTTTGCACATCAGATTTCCAGTGGTTTTTGACCTGATAAACACAGTACTAAACAGAAAGTTTCATGATGCTCAAGTTTAAAATGAAATCCCATGACATTACATACCTTAATTAAAGCATCTATCAAAATACCTAGTGGCTGAGATAAAAAATTGAAGAGGATGACAAAGTTTATGTTTTGCATAAAAAAACCCAATACCATTCAGTCATATCGATTGAAGGGCAAAGTAAGAGGTGCACTATGGGATCATCTAATAAAGAATATATGCAACATTTACTGAATTCCATTCAGCAGTTTCTGAGGAGTTACTGATAAGATGGTTCTCCCGTTATTGACTAATTGACAAAGTCTATGTTAAGCATCAGGAAAACCCAGAAGTTATTCAGATGGAAATGCAAAATAGGAGGTGTAAAGCTATTGTTCATTGGGTTTTAAATATTCATACCTTATCCATGTCAACATTACATTCAGCTAACCATTGTCGGAGATCTTTCTGTTGTATCACACAGGCTATGTGTAAACAAGCTACAACATAAATATCATTTAACCAGAACACAATATTGCAGTAAATTTTTGTGATGTTCTTCATCTTAAATATTTCTGTGAGACCTACAGAAACATGAACAAAAAAACTTGCTCATTTTTAATGTATGTCCACAGTTTCAAATCTATGAAACGCGAAAAAACTAAACCTGCTTTCACCCTTGGGGATGCAGGTAAAAACTTCTACTTATTAATACCTTAATTAATTTTGGAGAAAACAAAACCTATGAACTAAGGACCTGTGAAAATTACAAGCTTTCCAGTACCAACTGTATTGTACCAGTCCTACTGTATACATGTACAAGATATGTAAATAATACCTTCAACTAAAGCTGTAATGCTTTAAGGCAATGCAGAGATTCTCATAAGTTAATCATTATTCTGGTAAATTTTGTTATTCTGTTTAAAAAAGTCACACAGATGAATGATTAAAAGGATGTGACACAAATTATCACCAATATTCAAGTAAATTGGTAGTAGGGGACAAATGCATTGTGTAATGACCATTAAAACTCTTATTCCATGATGTCACAGACAGTATGATGTAGTGGTGTCACTTGTTAACAACAACATTTCTTATAAGATCCATGAAAATCCAATAAAAGAGCACAATGATTTGACAATAAATATCAACATGATGTTAGATTAAGGGAATAAAAACTTGTTTGTTTACCATGGCTATACAAGTATGTCAAATGAATGCATGTCAAAATTTCTGATTTAGACTAGCTATAATTCTCTTTTTTCTTTGCAAAGTTAATGTTTAAAAAAAAAATGGTTTTATGATAACTGTTTTACTTTTGAAACAGTCCATGTAATTTCCCATTATTAACACTGTCTCATGTGGACAAATTATTGATCTAAATATTCTATCATTTTACATTTCTCGGTAAATGAGTAATCAAGGGAAACAAAATTCTAGCGGAAATCAAAAGAATGTAATCCAAGGACAAAGGCCAGACATGGAAAAAAGACAAACACAACAAAGAACATAAAATAACTGAAATAATACATAGAAGGAAACAAGAGTAAATGAGCAACTCAAGACTCCACTAAAAACTGGGAGCATGGACCAGGTGAACCAGTAGAGTAAGCGTCCTCTGCTTTTCTAGAACACCCGCCGAGTTGCTCATAAAAAGTAAAGTCCAGGGTAGACAAAAGAGGAAAGGAAAACTATGACACAATGAACAAATCAGTTTTCAAAGTGCAGATGGATACACCACGACTTCATGATGATGACGATAAAACTTCTGTAGCAATGACTTCAATCTTGTAGCAACATAACCCTGTTCCTGAAGCCTAATTGTGAGAAGTCTAGCGCCATACAAAAGGTCTATATATTCATGGCAAGCTCTGGAATAAAGTATGAGATACAAAAACTCCATACGCAGGTGCTGAAGGGATGTTGCCAAAGACGAAAGAAAAGTTTACAATTATGAATGGAAAATTATCACGTTTGTTGTAAATTTTGGTCAGTAGTTTTCCTTTACCATCAATCTCTAAGTGTAGGTCAAAATATGAGGTTGACTTCACAGTGTCTGTAGTATCCTTTATCTCAAGTTCTTTGGGGTAGATGCGATGCAACAAATCCCCAAAAATAGGATTGTTTAATGATAATTTGTCATCTTTTTAGTGGAAACTGAGATTAAAGGATCTAGCTAAATGATGTTCTTTCTTTCCAATCAGGTGAGAATCCACCACACTGGACAAATATGATGTTGATAAAAAATTCCAGCATTTTGAAAACATCTTTTTCTGTATATTTGGAAGATGATTTGGAATTATTTTTTACAAAGTACCAAGAACTATATATTTGTATCTAGGTGTACCATCATTTTTGGAGAAACAACAATGTATAATGTTTTTGAGTCAGGATTTTAACTGAGTATGGGGAATAGAAGTATACAGTGTTGAAAAATCATAGGTTTTAATGCAATTATATTCTGATAATAATCTTGAATTGAGGGTCTCCAAAAGATCTTTCAAATTTTTCAGGAGGATCCACATTGAATTAATACCACTATGGGAGTAACAAGTGTTGTGATAAGACTGGAGACCTTCTTTGACAGCTGTGAGTATAGAAGTTAAAAGTTTTGAAAGCAGTTTGGTGGTACATTTGGCAGATCCAGCTATGTAATGTTGTTTATATGGATTCTTGTGGAGTTTAAGAATTAGAGAGAAACTGTTATCTATGGTAACCAGTACCACTACAGGCCACTTTTATTAGAGAGATACTGTTATCAATGGTGACTACTACCACTACAGGCCAGTTTTATTAGAGAGCAACTGTTATCTAGGGTGACCACTACCTCTACAGGCCTGTTTTATTAGAGAGATACTGTTACACCACCTCTACAGGCCAGTTTTATTAGAGAGAAACTGTTATCTATAGTGACCACTAAGCAAGTTTGATTAGTAGAAATAACACATCCTGAGGGAAGAACTTGCAGTAAGCTAGCTTTGCTTCTTTTAGACTTGCATTACATTTTTCCAGAAAAAAAAAAACTCAGATATTTCATTGACTGGCACTATTTTGTGTATTTCTTAGCCATTTTACTACTGTGTTTAAAATGTTCTAATTGTATTAAAGAACCTTAATGACCGTGCTCACATAGGACCCTCAAAATAAATTTGTTTAAGTCCCAAGGCCTTGAAATGTTTTACTGTAACAGTGTCATCTGTAGAAAATATTCACTCCCTCACTGGTAACAAGACTAATACATGTCTGAAAACCTGACATTAAGCTACCTAGTCCAGAATTGTTTAACAATACTGCATAAGTACTTTAATTCATGTATACCAATTTTCGTGGATAAGGGAAGAAATACAGGTTTGTTGATTCTTGAATTTGTGGTTTTGAGGTTTTCAGTAAACACATCAATAAGAATATCCTTTTCGTTGGGAACCAAATTTCGTGGTTTGGCCTACCCACGAAAACCATGAAAATTGGTACCCCATGAACAATAGTACTTTCACAATAAGTTACTCTCACTAATAATCAGGCATCAAGTGGAAACAATGAGTCATATGCTACAGCAGAGGAACATGTTGTATACCGACACGATGTCAATGTTATGCCATGCTCTCTCTTACAATAAGTTGATGATGAAGTACATACCTAATGAAATCAGATAGGGCGGGTAGGTCAAACACACATCTGTTCTTAAACTGTCATTCACAATTCTCCTGTAAATACAAAATTAACATACTTTTTAATCCCATGATATTATTTCCACAGCTTAGATACTCCATCATGACCGATACTGTTTTTTTTATTTTACAACCAGGTCACCCTTTAACTTTGATAGATTCTATTCCATTTAGCAACTAGGCTACATCCAATCCCCCCTTTCACATCTATTTTGATAACATCACCCTTTTATCGTCTAATCATCTAACCACCTTTTTGTTTGGGACTCACCATTTTTTAAAAAATTTTGTGCACTTTCAGGTAAGTAAGTCTATTCAATCAAATCAGTTTTTGTCAAAATATTCATGTGGTCTACACTGTTTAAAAATAGTTCTCAAGTTCATTTATCAATTTACCACAGGCTGTCCATATTTGTTGATTTTTTAAAGTAAAATCAAAATCTACATGTCCACCATTTAAGTATTAACACAAAAATTTAACTTGTCTTGTTGCAATTACAATAAACTTCTATGGATAAGTATTTATGTAAACAGCTTGCATGTATCCTGCATATTGAAATTTTTTTACTGCACATTGAATTTTTAAGACAATTAGAATGAAATCCATATTACTAAGATTTTAAGTAACTGTCTTTGTAAGAATCATGCAAAATCAGAAAAATGTGATACACCTTAAAAAAGGCTACATATTTTTATTTTTGTAATTAAGTTGTTTTATGGGTCTATACTATGAAATGTGTAATAATTCATTCAAATCTGCCTGCTCTTAGGAGATAATCAACATTGAAAATCCAATAGATTCTATTGTATTTGAGTGTCATTTACAGAGTTATCTCCCTTAATTTTGAAATCTGCAGTGCATGAAAGGTATAATTGTTTGTTAGCTGCATTGAATGTCTTCTGGTATATTATTAAAAAAAGACTTTTTATTCCTACACCTACATGTATTATGTAAAGTAACTGGATTATCATACACATGATATCAATGCCTTTATAGTATCCCATGCAAAAATACTGTACATTTCATTTTTTTCATCATTTAGATTCCTTATATACATGTACTCAAGCAACATGTTTCTGCCAATCAAAAAAAAATAGTAATGTAAAATTTTTAAAAGTAATGCTGTCACAATGATATTAACAATTGTAAAATCCTTACTTATGAATATATAATTTTAAACTTGCATTTTTTGTAAAATCTACAGCAGTATTTTATGGTTAAGTACAATGATTGTATGATAAGAATTTGACCAGAATCAAAGTGGCTCCATACCATCATACATTCGCAAAGTTCTGGAGGCAATATAAAATCACATTATTACTCATATGGACAATATTTCAATCTATTTTCAATAAATAATTAATTCTTAAAACACCACTCAACGACAAATTTTTATTAAAATATCAAAATAAAATTGAATTAAAATGAGAGTTTAACTAAAAGTTTAACTATATATACATGTACATTGAATGTCTGACACTTTCATCTAATCTTAAGGTAAACTTATTTTTTGTAGTATTTAATAACTATGTTATATAAAGAGGATATTATATAAAAAAAACTTTCACAGTCAAAATATCACTCTGATTAGATAGAGGTTTGACCTATACTACAAAGAAACCTGTCTAAAACACTGATTAGATAGAGGTTTGACCTTAACGACAATGAAACCTGTCTAAATCGCTTTTATTTGGTTTATAAGATGTTTAATCAGCTTCAAAATGCAAAATGTATTTTTAAGTGTAAGTTTATATAAGAATCTGGCAAATTTTGGAAAAATCTGAAACATGCATGTCAAAACTCCACCAATCTGACAATATAATTTCACTCTAAGATGCTTTCTCTTTTTGAAAAGACCATTATTTGATCCCTGCATCACTGGATTTTCTCAGAAACTTTTCAACAGAATCTTAGAAAAATTACGTTTTTGACAGAGTTATCTGCCCTTGAAAAGTTGATATTCAGTGCATTTCAATGAAATTATAACTCAGTTTACCAACATGATATGGAAAATCTTGTCTGTATTCCTTGATTTTGATGAAGCAAATATTCAAATGGTGGAGTGTTTCATACCAAGTTTCACTCACTGCCTGATTCTTACCGAGACTGACACTAAACAGAACTGAAGATGAGAAGGGACTTCAACAAGTTTAGAGAGATTTTCAGTTTAGTTTGGGTTTGTTTAAAACAAGTTAACCTGTAGTTCAAAATACAAAATAAATTTAATCAAATTTCAAAATAAAGATTAAAATTTCATAAAGCAATTTTTTATTCTCAGTGTTTTGTTTTTTGTCTACATGTTTATATTTTGACAGATTCTACATAACAGAACCTACATTAAGCTTTAGGACAAATCATATTCATAAGGTACAAAAATCTGTGTCCTTGAGTCAAGGGTCCGGAAACAGTCAAAAATGCTGGTCACTGACCAACAAATTTTCAACTTTGACATATAGTCAAGGTCATTATAATGTCATCCCCTTACATGTTACACCTGCCTCATATTACACTACATAATACTAATTTGTTGTATTGATTTTCTGGACCTTGAAAAATTCACAAAAAATTGATTTTACCCATTATAGTATGTATATTAACCTTAATATACATTTGTATAATGGATAAAATCAATTTGGAACAAGTGTGGATAAAATAAAAGGATTTGACACATTTAAGCACAGGGACTTACAGTTCATAATAAACACAATAACTGGTTTGGATACAATATATTGTACAAAATTTGAAATTCATTCAAAGGAGAAGAAAGTGATGCTTAAAAGGTGATATATATATAATTAAAAACCTATGTCTTCAATCCCTATAACTCAAAAACTGAAAGAGAAGATAGAAAAATGCAAGCAGAGAATTTAATACGGAATCTAATGAACATTTTTTTCTAAATTGGACAAAAATTAAAAAGTTGACTTTTTGGGGTATAGCCCCTTTTACCTCTTATAAATCAAAAACTGTAAGAGATATTTAAAATCTGATTGAAACACTGGATGGGAATTTTAAATAAAACAAAAGACGGACAGACAAAGGAACAGACAGGGATAAATCAATATGCCCCCCGAGTGTTTGTTGCAGGGGCATAAACATTTCAAAATCAGACTGAAAAATTAAAAATTACTTTTTTGCTGGTTGTGGCCTAACTTCATTGCCCTTAGCTTCAAAAACATTTCAAGATAAGTCTACCCTGTACAAACTTAAAACAGAAGGAAACATTGGCATCTGAATCATCAACATTAATTGACAATAAGATTTTCATTCAATTCTAATGATTACATCCATTTTCCTCCATTAAACCCTTAATTTTTAAAAGGGATGGGGTAAAAACCACCAAAAACTAAAGGGCCCTCTGCCATGGCGCTAGAAACAATGTTTCAAAATGTGAAAAAAATTAGGTAAGTTTTACTCAAGTTAATGTAAATATGAAAGTTAACAGACACCATTGAACACATGGATGACGACAATGACAGTGTGATACCAACATGGCTGAAAATTTTGTTGTTGTGGTACGAAACCTCTGAGTCAAGCTCCCTTGGAAATACCCCTGTCTTCCCTATCTAGAAACCATATAAGATACCCACACATGAATTCAGATTTGATAACAAAATAAGAAGTGCACAATAGAATCATGTGATAAAGAATGCGTGAAAGTTTAATCAAATTCCATTCAGCCTTTTTGAGCCGGAGTTGCTAATTTACTTTTATTACTTTGTATGTATTATTTAAATTACTTTATGTTCTTTGTTGTGTTTGCCTGCTTCCAATGTCTGGTCTTTGTCCCTGGATTACCCTCTTTTGATTTCCGCTAGAATCTTGGTTCCCTTGATTACTTGAAGTGTCAGGGAATAAAAGATAGTCCCCCTCCTTGGTCCACATATAACAAAGTCCATTTTTTACATCAGGAAACACAAAAACTCATTCATATAGAAAAAACAAAATAGAAGATGCACTATGCCATCTTTTAAATAATGTATAAACATTTTATCCAATTTTATTCAGTGGCTTAAGTGAAGTTGCCGATTACAACAATCAGACATGTAGATGTATTGACAGACAGCATGATCACTATAGTATTAACCTAGCTTTCAAACAGAGCAAAGTGACAATTAAATGTTCACTAAAACTTACAACATACCTGTTCAGGCATGTAGCCAGAGGGGAGGGGTGTCAGAATGGGGTTATATGAACCAAACTATCCCTGAATTCAATAGTACTTAACCAATTCTAAGCCCTTTTATCTGGTCTTTGTCCCTGGATTGCATTCTTTTGATTTCTGCTAAAATCTTGGTTCCCTTGATTACCCTTTTATCAGTTTCAACACTAATTTTATTTTTAAAGGGGGATGGTGTTGTTGTTATGCAATGTAATTTATATGGTTTTTTTCCTGTAAAGTGTAAAAAAGGTTTTTTTCAATTTTGAAGCCCAAATTCTAAACAGTTTGCAGTAATAACATAAGATTTATATTTTGTGCAAGAAGAAAAGCTTCAATGTTATAAATACCTTATAAACCTTAAATTATCAAATTTTATTATCTAATGTATTTTAATACAATAGATATTGACAAGTTTATAGAGAATCATATTTCAACTGTTGTTTCTTCAAAACAAAAATTACTGGTCTTTAGACAGAATTTACTAGTCTTAATATCGATTTTAGTTGGTCTTTGCACAGAATTTCAACTTCCAGTATATCATTCATTGCAGGTCTTCAAAAATAAAACCGTTTCTGTATTAGCAGAACGTGATTTGAATGGTATAGATCATCCATACTGAAAATGCTGAGATTTATATCATGTGAATAGTCGTTAGTCGTACACTTAGTGGTTCAATACAAATATGTTGTTTATTTCTGAACTTATATGTGTATATAGTATTTGAACACATTAGTTAATAAAGGTGTACCTGAGGCCAATACAGGTGACCTGAGGCCAATACAGGTGTATCTGAGGCCAAGACAGGTGACCTGAGGCCAATACAGGTGTACCTGAGGCCAATACAGGTGACCTGAGGCCAATACAGGTGTACCTGAGGCCAATACAGGTGACCTCAGCCCAATATGACTGTACCTAATAAAGTATATTAAGTTGTGATAATTACAATCAAAATAAAATGCTTCACATGGGGTAGCTAAATATACCACTGCAGAGACTGAACCCTGAACAGTTGGGGCAAGTATAGACAAACCATTTAAACTTGATACAGCTCTGAATTTTGATTGTATTTAAATATTTGACATAGGAACAGAATTTGATCAGATTATTTCCCGAACTCCTAAAACCTCAAAAATCAAAACAAGCCTTCCTTTAGCGATACGGCATCTTTGGTATAATTTAAAAGAGATCCATTCATGTTCATTCAAGTTATCATCTGTACATACGGAAAATTCTTCTTACTGGCCTTTTTTGGCTCTTGATTCCTTTTCAGTTCATGTAATAGCACCCAAAATCAATCCTGGCAATCCTGTGGTATGGCGACTTGTATTACTGGTACAATCTAATAGAAATTCATTCACTTATACAATTAATAGTCAGGTAATTTTCCCAACATCTTGAAAAAGTATATGGCTCAATCTTGAAAAAAAGTTTGTTTCTGGCATCTTTTTGGGTCCTTATTCCCAAATGATTTGAGTTTCAACCCCCAAAATTAATCCCAGCCTTCCCTTTGGTAGAATGACACTTTAAAGAACAATTTTATAATGATCTATACCCTTATACTACCGGTAAAATAATGTCTGCGGATGTATAAATAATAAAAGTTTATACCAAGGAAATATTTAGGTGGGCAGGGATCAATCTGGAATCTTGCATGACCACATGAAGTTATATCATTAATAAGTCGATGAGAACAGATGTGAAAAATGAGCCCTCAAAAAGATTTAAATACTGTGAAAGCATTATTGTTCATTGGGTACCAATTTTCGTGGTTTTCGTGGGTAGGTCATACCACAAAGATTTGGTTACCAATGAAAAGGAGACGTCCATTGAAGTGTATACTGAAAACCTCAATACCACAAATTCAAGAATCCATGAACCTGTGTTTATTCCCCAATCCACAAAAATTGGTATCTGTGAATATAAGTACTTTCAAGTAGGTAATTTCTAATTTTGTTGGTCATTTTGACTCATTTGTTTCAATTTTCAAATTCTGATTGGAGGTTTGACACAAAGCCCAAACCAAAATAACCCCTGTGTGGGTTAAAAAATAGGGACAAATAGAATTGGACAAATAAACTCTTTGAATGACACACTTCCAAGACAACTGGAGAGATGAAATGCTTCCAGACCAATGTGAGGTGTGGGAGTAGGTAAGAGCATGAACAAAGCCCAGCCACTAGTATGACTGTTCCTTGGTCTGGTATTGCAAAGAATGGTCTGTGCAACCAACAACAGTTGGTTTTACTAACATTTACCATCGACAGCAAGACCCAAATGGGAAGACAAACTCTTTAAAAAAACCCTTATCATCATCACCAGACAAATTATTCTACATATACAATGTGTAGTAAATAAGCAAGTGTTATGGATACCTCATTACTAAAAGTTATCTAAGTAATATGAGCTAAAAAACATTATATTTTCTAAGTATTAAGCAACAGTTTTTACCCTTCACAAATACTATTTCAATAATAAATTTTGTGTTAAGTTATAATTAACACTTCTTGAGAAGACTCATATTTTTAAAAACAGATTTAAAGAAAATGTTATTCATCAACTACATGACATTCACATAAGCGATACAGTGTGAAATGGAAGTCGGACATTTTGACAGCATTTTCACACATTAGTCAAAGTTCTACATGGGTGAAAATGTGCATTCAGTAAAGATATCAAATTGAAGGTCGCTTAATTTTCAGATATCAATTAAAAAAAAACTGGAGTTTAATTGCACAAGTAAATCATGTATTTTTTTTCTATCTACATAATGCAAAACTAATGCCAATAATCTAAATTATCTATTAAGTGTTTTATTCTGCAATTTATATATGTGGTACATATTTTTCAGGAAAGAAGTGGTGATGACCATTTTGAACTAATATCAACATGAAGTTGCATGCATGCTAGGTAAACGCCTACTTGTACAGGGAGTTGATATCATAAGCAACCAAACTCTCTTACAATGTATAACCCATTTATATGAAGCTACATACCAAACTAAATCAATCCATCCTTTGGAAGGGAATATTTTTCGTGACAAAACATTTTCTATATCATTTGATATAGTAAATACAAAAATTAACAGTTTTATATATTTTAAATCTCGATATGCTGTACACATATTTCAAGGAGTAACCTCTCATCAGCAGCATTAAAATTAAATATGTAGGAAGATCATAATCAAAATATTAGTTGTATACAAGAAGTACTAAAAACCAAAACTATCAAAATAGGAAGCCATATCCATCACCGAGAGGTTCTACCATATGCAATGCAAGAAATGAAGCCTCAGTGTTTCACATATTTTAAAATTTGGAATACTGTTAGATTTCATAAATAGGGTACATAAAATATGATATAATTCGGCATCAGACAAGTCTGATTACTGGGTTGGTAAATACCCTCAGGGGCCTCAGGTCCATCAGCAGCGGTACAGACCCAGTGGTTCTTAAATTAAAAAAATACCAGTATTAAATACTGTAAATTTTGATATACTGCACACGTGTTTCAAGGAGTGACCTCTCATCAGCAGCATTAAAATCAAATATGTAGGAAATTCATAATCAATATTAGGACAAATTATAATAAAGTTAATTAACATTCAATTTATTAACAAGAGAGTCACAACCAATAAAGAACCAATAAAAACATAATTCAAAGATTTAACAATGATATGGTGAAGAAAAGCCTTACGTATAAGTTTATTCTAATATTTTTCCACACAAAAAGGATTCTGTTAAAACTTTCAATTATAATTATTTAATTAGAGATAATAATTGCTCTAAATCTATGGTTAAAGGTGTCATACCACTATTTCTGGTCTCCTTTACTTTCTATGTTAAATTCAACTATCTATAAGACTCAATTTTTTTTACATCAGTACAGATGGTGCTAGAGGGGTTTCATTATTATGGTCACCCTTTACCTTAACTCCCATAAAAATCCAACATACCTGATGTGCCTTCTAAGAAAGAAATATAAAGTGAAAGTAGACAGGTGCAGAAAGCACTACTTTCTTTTTGAAATTAAGCCACATCAAGTGGCCTGGAGTTTCTGTTCAGATTTTTTTTACCCTATAGGCTACACTGAATAAAGAATTTAATGTTACAGCTGATTCAGTCTGCTTTCAGATCACACTAAATTTGTATACCTCTACTAAACTAGGAGTACGACAATGCAATATTGGGACTACATTGTGTCATTACAAACTACTTTCTTGTATATCAAGGCGATTGGTTTCTGAAATAGTGGTATTACACCTATAACAGATATAATTGTTCAAGTCTACTGCTTTTCTTGTTTTATCCATTAGAGTATTGCAATCACAAAGGTATAGAGAAAGTGTATGTTTTGGTGTATTGAGTCACTCTTTGGGGAAATACAATGCGCCCATACCCAATACAAACTCTATGGTAAAAAGAAACTGAAACTTCATTTCAATTTTTTTTCTCTAATAGGCAAATATATTGTGTTTAACTCTTAAATATGGACTCAGCTATGAAAAAGCAACTCAAAAGTATCAGTTACATGCAAAGATAGCAAAATTAATATCAGATAAATGTAAAAACTACAAAATCTGTCTGAAAATTAGCATGGCCTCCCTCTTTTTTTTGACCAAATACAAAAATAAGAATTATGAGTACTAGAGGGTAAATCTGTTGGTATTTGGTTTATATGGCATGAAATGTGTAAAAAAAAATATATACAAGGATGTACTCAACATGTACTTTACATCATAATTTGCTAAGAAATAGCATGAATAAGTGAAAAAAAAAAATTTACACCTGCTATGAGACAAAAATTAGAGATAAAATTTGAAAAATTGACCTACAACACCAACTAAAACTGAAAATTTGATATTTTATTATTAACAGGTCTACCTAGATCTGCATTTTAAGTATTATACTATTACAAAGATAAGTTCTAACTACCAAGAATTGAGACTAAAAACATCATTTTCATATAGCAGGCTACTGGCTATCAAATTGCACTTTCAAACATTATGGGAACAAAGTTGTTAAGCTCACCAGGAGTTAAAAATATCAGACTTAGCATATACAATGACTAATAAATATATTTAGTGCAAGCAAGCTTGCAAGGAGATTCTAGGCAGAAAACGACATTTTCAAGACCTAAAACTGGAGAAAAATACTCCAAAATTTGAAATAAGACCCAAAATTTAAGAAATTTCAACAAACTTGCATATTATGATGATACTAACCAGGTAAAAAGAAGAAAAAAAAAACCAGAATGGTCTGTTAAGTATTCTTGAGGTGTCAAACATTTAAATGTTCCCCAAAAAGATGGAAATTGACTACTTTTATTTTTTTTTGCCTTTTCTGAGTTGCTCCGCTACTTTTGTTACTTTGCATTTTACTATTTTGGTTATTTTATGTTCTTTATTGCGTGTGTCTGTTTTCCATGTCTGGTGTTTGTCCCTGGATTACATTCTTTGGATTTTCACTAGAATTTTGGTTCCCTGGATTACTCCTTAATAGGTGTCATACTTCTATTTATAATATTTTAAAATATTTTGCTCTTAGACATAATTTAGACACATCTATTTATATTGCAATCAGAAAGTAATCAAAAGTAATCATGGTTACAGGGTATTTTGAAATTTAAATGATTAAATCAAATTACTTGTAATCAGACTTGGGACGATTAATGATGACAATAACTACTAGAAAAAATGTAACTGACTGTCCAGGTTAGTGTCAAATATCTCACTGCATTTATTGTATAACTATAGAAGAGATCAAAGTTTGAGGCTTTATTTTCTATAGGAAATGAGAATTGAGATGATTCAAAAACAAACACAAAGCACACTGTTTTACCATCCTTGATAATATAAGATAGGCGCTATCTTTAATGCTAAGGAAGAATCTTTTTGTCTTAAAAGAAAACCTGTAATGTGTCATCATGTTGAAAATATTGAATATTGAAATGTCATACTTCAATCATGTGACCAACAATGCCAGTGATTTCCAGTATATCTGACATGATAGTCTGACCTTTTGATATGCCCCGTGCAGGTCCGGGTGTTAAAAGAATAGGCCTGCAGCAGCGCTAAGCTTGTCGTAAAAGGCGACTAAATAGTGCTCAGAACCCTAGCCAGGGGCTAGGGCAGTTTGCCCACAGAGCCCCCGGTGGTTGAATGGGGTACCCCTGGCGTGTTACATGCTGGGGTTGTCAGGCTATAATACGGAAAACCTGACAGCAAACCATAGTGGTGCACTGTGTTGGGAAAGATGCCATGTTCCTCGCACATTAAAGAACCCTACTGTGGTATTCTCCCGGAGTAGGAACCATAAGGCTCCACCACAGGAGGCTAAATTGCCCGACCCTACCCATCTCTCCCTATTTCCAGTGGCAATCAAAATTTGTCGACCCCATTGTCCTTGTGTCCCATCCCTTTTTCATTTTATCATCATTTCATGTTCATTTTATCATCAATTTCATGTTCATCGTCTGAATATAGCTGAAATATTGCTGCTCAGACGTTAAACCCCAACAAACAAACAAACTGACCTTTTGATACAGAAAAGCTATTAATTTTTTTTATTATTTCTTAAAAGGTAAGAAAAAGCAAACACATATAATGAAAAAAATAACAACAAAGTTCAAGGCTTTCTTTGACATTTTTAAAAGCCTTGAATCTTGCACATTCCTTCCGGTAAAAACAGGACTACAGCTTAAATGGACTTACCTAACTTTTTATATATATTTTTACATGTATTTCAACTGGGTATATCTGGTTTTGAATGTGTGACTCATACTACATGTACTAACAGCATGAACATTAAATACAAACAGTTATGTTCCTTATAGGCTAAGTCTAAACCCATATTCATAGTTATTATTTATGGTTACAGTAATAATTTTCTAACTTTCAGTTGTTTGTTATGGTTGTAACTCACAAAATGTGTACCAGTATTTTTATAATACTAATTGAAAAGATTGTATGTTCAGTTTCTTTTGGTATAAAAAAGACACTTTCCTATTTACTATTTTAATGTAGGAAAGAGTCTTTTTTTATGCCAAAAGAACTGAACTAACAATCATCTTTCTCATATTAAAATAATTACCATGCTAATGGAAATAATGACTCATCTTGTTGTAATTCTTTAAAATACTCCGTCAGAGGTCTATATGGATGATATAGGACTAAACAACAATCCTGAAAAATTCAAGTTTTTAATTTATCCATTTTCTTCCTAGGTAACATATTTCATTCTACAACACCTTCTTAAAATATTAAGTAACCTGAAGTTAAAGAATGCTAAGAATATATAAGTAACAATGTACCAACACCAAAGAAAATAAATAAAGACATACAGACACATAGATGTAAATTATCCAAGATATAATTTTAAATGTATTGCATGCACATCTTTCTATACTAGTTTCTAAATGTTATTTATAGAATAATTATCAATTATGGACTTTTTCCAAAATATTTAGCCACTTACGCATGTACATGAAGATTAAAGAAAAAGGAACATTTATCTCAATAAAAGAATTTAAAAGCCTTGTCTACATGTATGTAGCATAATGTATCACATGTAATTAATAAAAAAAAAAAAAAAACAGTTGTGAATAATGTGCATATGCATAATAAACTTCTCTTCACTTCTCCCTGACCCTTCCCACCTCTCTGGTGTCCCTTGGAAAGAGAAGTCACTTCTCTCTGTTTCTATCATGTAGCTTGAACCCCGATTACTAGTATATGTCAAATACTGTGATTCCATTTTAAAAGTAATTCTAGGTGAAGTTTTTCCTACTTTACTAAAGAATACCTATGTGAAATTTTTCCTCTAAAGTCAGAGTTCGACACTAACAGTGGTCCGGTAGTCCTGTGCTCATCTTATTTGAGGGAGGACAACCTTGAGATTAAATTAGCAGTCCTTTGGGCACCTTAAATTACTATTTAAAATCTTATTAGTCCTGAGGAGAGGACTGCAAAACAATTTTGGGGACCACTTAATTTATCTTTCAAATTGTTCTGTGGGCTACCTAATCAGTTAGTGTCAAACTCTGATTTATTCATCATATTATATCATAATCAGTAAGAAGTTCTACAAGCCTTTCTCTAACTTTTATCGGAACCGAGCAAATACACAAATGAATACCCCACAGTTCCACATAGAAGTACATGTATACGCAATGAAAACCTTTGAATTTGAATAACTCCCAATGTTAGCATCCTTCTTATGATACCCAACTTTCACATCAAGGTTGATTAAAATTTATTCAGGAGGACTTGCTCTTACAAAGTACATGGACAGATGAATCATGAATGGACATGGTGATTCTTATTTATCATATGCAAATTAAATGTAATTATTTGAGTATGGTATTTGATTTGTTGATAAAACAATGAAAAAGTTCTTACCATCATCTCTAAGAGGTAAAATTCACATTCCAGCACCAAGCTAATTCGATAGGGATACTCCTGTGGGTGAGCATGAGAAAACTTGTTTTTAACTGAATAAAAAATGAAAAATGATTGTTACTTTCATAATAAAAATTAGTTAAAGTTAACATTAAGAGTTCTATGAATGTAAATTAATGTACAACATTTTTGTGTAAGCGTTTTTTTCATCATTGAAAATATTGTTGATTTTTTCCTATAAATGTTTTTTTTATTTAATTGATCTCATTACAACAATAGTTTTTTTTTATTTCGTGTATACATGTAAGTGTTTTTTTTCATCATTGAAAATATTGTTGATTTTTTCCTATAAGTGTTTTTTTTTATTTAATTGATCTCATTACAACAATAGTTTTTTTTTATTTTGTGTATACATGTAAGTGTTTTTTTTTCATCATTGAAAATATTGTTGATTTTTTCCAAAAGATGTTTTTTTTTATTCAACTGATCTCAATAAAACACTGGTTAACTCTGAAACCTTATATATAATGAAGAAAACAATTGTTGGTTTTAATTGTACCTACTAACAGAAGCAACTGCCCATACATAATAGGTAGGCATGTCACCATACTCAAACAATATTGTCTATATGCCAACTAGCTGTCACTCCATCACCTTTTTGTCACATGCTTAACAGAGTAGCAGTACTACCAATGTTTAAGTCTTTGGTATGAAATTAAGTCCACTCATCAACTTCATGGTGATTTTCAGGTACCTTTACACCTCCCATTACCAAATCAAATTGTCACCAAAGAATATTCTTGGATTCTTTTTCAGTAGAAGCCTATATTTGTACCCCACTGGATCAAGAAGCCAAGATTTTTGTGACTCAATTGTTCCAGGGTCTAAGTCTTCCTGGGACAGCATATTTGAAGAAACTAAATACATATAGGTATCATCATGTAGCTCAACAGTCTCAGCTTTACAACTGTACCAGGAAAATTGTGGTAACAGTTAGGATTTGTAGTAAAATAAAAAAATGTACCACTACCTTGCTGAAAAATCGCTTAAATTGACATATTTTTCAATGTATAAACCCCTAGAGTGTTTATGCTTCAGTAAAGAATGGCTTATTTGGTATTTTCTTTTTAGTATTATCATAATTGATACTTCTTTTGATGACTTGTGGTGATTTTCCTAGTCAGAATTTATTAAAAAAATGCAAAAATTGGATTTTCGATTTCCTGTAAAAAGTCACATAAATTTCGACACTACAATTTATAGCTCAACTAAAACTTCTCAGATTTGGTATCATTTGATAGAGATTTTAAAACCATGAAAAACTAATTTTCAAGAAAAAAATTCTCAAAAATCGTTAAAAATAATACTCCTCCTCTAGAAAACTGGTCTCAGTATACAGACAGAATAAAACTCATATTATAGTCATTTATAATTAAGATAATGATGTATCCAACATATCTGACCAATTTACATTTTCTTTTTGAGGTTATAATTACTATAAAATTGTAAAAAGGGAAATTTTCAGAATTTCAGGTTTATTGCCAATTTTTGTCATTTTTTTTCAAAATACCATAGTTTAAACAAGCTTTTGTGTGATACAGTACATTTGTATAGTATCTTAGCTTTCAAATGAGCCAAAGTAATAAATACTTGAATTTTTCCAAGTCAAGTTAGGTGAAAAATTGCCACCTGTATCCATGAAAAAAAAAAAACTCAACATAATCAAAATGTTAATTTTTAGCTTATGAACAATAGACATGGGTACTATTGTTTTAATTATTGATGTACCCAACATATCTGCTCAATTCAGTCAGATTCAATGTGACAATAATGAGTTTTTCAAAAAAAGGGGAAATTTAAGAGTTCCATATTCTAATTGTCAGTATTTATTACTTGGGCTAATTGTGATAATACTAAACAGAAAATACCAAATAAGTCATTCTTTACTGAAGTATAGATACTCTAGGGTTTTTAATATTTTAAAACATGTCAATTTAAGCAATTTTACAGTGAGGAAGGGGTACATTTTTTCATTTTAATCCAAAATCCTAAATGTTACCACAACTTTCTTGATACCATTATAAAGCTGAAATATTGGGCTACATACTGATACCTATATTTGTAAATTTACTTCGTTTTGTAGAATGTAGAAGTTTGAACAATAAAAAATATAAAAGATGTTTTTAACCTCAAAGAGTTATAAAAAGTAGCCAAAAAAATACAAAAATGCTTCAGTTTATTTTTTTGGTGACAAAAAGAGTCCTAAATCAGAGGTATATGGGCAGCTGAAAATGATATTTGGGTTTATGAGTACGGGGGTGCACGAAGGTGTAGGCTTACAATATAAGTAAATATTTCTTTAATGTGTCCACTCTGGACATGTGGAAAGTGCATATCCAAATGAGCAGTTATGTATAACCTTAGATAACTTACCCACAGCCTGACAAGTACTGATAAGTCTGGTATTGGATATCACACCAAACTCCTGCCAATAAAAACATACCATTAGCCATATACTTTCTAACATACAAAATCAAAGTGGATATCTCATTTCCTCTATATGGAGTATGTTGAGGTATTCAGTGGAGAGATGTATTAATGAGTGAATTTTATGGTGTGTTTTGTTAATTGTTTCAGTTCATTTTTGACATTACATTAAAGGGGGATGGTTAAAGCCTCATAGAAAAACATGTTGTTTAACAAATCACATGGGCCTATCCACAATCAGGAGATGCTGGTCATTAATAAGTCTTCAGGTCATTATTTTACATTTTAGTTTATTTTTAAGAAGTGTCATTTTTCTATTATTGTGGATTTTATTACGTTTGTTGTCAGAGTCTTTACCGGTATATTGAAAGGCATGTTGTAGACTTTTTAGCAACCTCTGAAAGTATTCATTATTTTGTATTTTTATCTGTATGGTGATATTTTTCCCATTTTAAAGCCGAAAATTCAAAACTTTGTGAACTGGAGCCTTGGGTTTCTGGAGAGTTTCTAAGACCCTAACCCTCAATTTAAACAATCAAGTTTCACCTCTGATTGCGCATACAACGCGGAGGAAGATTAACAATATAAAAACAACCCTATCTTTGGCCCTACAAATAATTTACACCACTGTAAAAAACCATCAATGATCTGACAATCACTGAATAACAAATAAACAAAGAAAAAGAACATATTGAATAATGACCAAAGAAGTATTGAAAAAAAATATATCGTAAAACAGGTTTAGGTTTGTGCTAAAATACATAGAGACCTACAGCTAGAAAGCCAACACTGTGGCAGGGCTAGACAATCCTGTTAGTCCGGTAGTCCTTAATTTCAAGAAGACTACATAAAAAATGTTCATGGTAGTTCTATGGTCTACCTAAATTTTGCCTTATTTTTATGTCATTACCATCTGCTGACTACCTGTTTTACCTCTGAAGTAGTCCTGTTGACCACCAAACAAAGTTAATGTCAAACCCTACTGTAGTACAAAGTCAAGTATGTGAACAAACTGTGTTTTGTTCACACTTTGCTTTTATTCTTCATCAAGGAATAGAATGTATTACAAACAAAAATTTCAGATTTTTATCCAAAAAAAGATAACAATGATCAGATGGGAACAATCATGAAAAAGAGGGCACTTAATCCCCCTTCATCAGAATAAGAGCAGACTTTTTTCATCCTGTTGGGGTTGGCTCTCTGACATATTCACCATACCCATTTTCATTGTATTTATACATAAGGGGTAAAATAATGATTTTGGTTAAAAAGAAAATTTAATGTCAGTAAATCAAAGACTGATCAATTGGTGTCAACACTTACAAAAAATATGTACGTGTCACTATTGTTCAAAGTTTTTTTTTAACTACAGGAAAAATGTGATGGGTATAATGTCTTTCACCCATCCATCAGTCCATCATCAGTTTTACTGACTTTTTTCCGAACTCTTGCAGATATTGACATGATTTTTGGTATATAAGTTCACCATGATAAGTTACAAGCCAAGATAACTTTTGTTCCGCTCCAATGATTTTTACCGAAATTACAGGCCTTGAACTTAGCAAAATTCACAGAAATAACTGTTGTTCAGACTTTTTTTTCTAAACACTTGCAGATTATGACATGATTTTTTGGTATATAAGTTCACCATGATAAGTTACAGGCCAAGTTTAACTTCCGTTCCATCACGATATTTACTTTGGATTAACTAAAACTCAAAGAAGTAAGTCTGGAGTTTGAAACTACCATTCTGAGTAACAGAATTTAGTAAGAAGAGAAAGGTCTAAAGCCTAAAAAACATTCTTATTCCTTTTTTTATCGGGGTCCTTCTACATGTATTTCTCTTACAAACAAATTTACTTGAGTATCCAACATGGGGATGCGTGGGGTATGTGAGCGTGCTCACTGAGGTTCTTTAATTTTGAATTAAATTTACCACTAGTGTTAAATCTTTTACATGTTCAATATGTATGCTGCTTCATGTGCTGAAAAAATTGTTTGAAGCAAGCAGAATTTCAAAATGCATAGTACTTGTCAGCTCAATTAATGGATACTGACTAATTTAACACTGGCATTATACCAAAACTATATGTGCAAATATGAAGGGCTGGCTAAAATCGAGACAAGATAACATAACCCTTATGGCTAGAATACAACTAAACAACTATTGAGTGAAGACTCATGCAGTTGACCAACAATCAAGGGAAGACCCATGGTTGCTATTTCAGGACACACAGTAATAGATCAATGATAGGATATCTATAGAATAACACAGTGTTGATCTATCTCTTTTATCAACTGTTATACTGTATTTACCACACTCAATGAATAAAGTGTACTTGAACAAAAAAATCTTACATTGGAGTCTATTTATTCTATATTCCTTTGAAAACACAGTCAGAGTAAGGAACATCGTGGCATTTGAGCACAATTAAAATTTAACAATATATTCTAAAACAAAATAAATTGGGGGTAAAAACTGGAAGGAAAAGTGATCTGAAACTGACTGTCCATTGATACAGGACAATGTTAGCATTTGAAGAATCAAACTGAGAAATTAGTTGCAAATTTGACAAAATCAAACAGACAAACATACATGTTTACAGTACAAACTAAACACCCACAGCTAGAAAAATCAGCTAGTACAAACTTTAGAGTTCAGTGTCTATTGTTTATAATCTTCCCACACAAAAAATGTGTTGTTCACACTTTAATTAAAGAATCAAAAATTTTATTAACAACAAATTAAAAAGAAAAAACTGATAAAAACAAAGAACTGTGCAGATGGACACAATCATGAAAAAGAAAGCACTCACTCATCTTTCATCAGAATACGAGCTGGCCCCAGCGCCACAGAAGTAAAACAAGAGGCTCTCGAAGAGCCTGAATCGCTCCCATAGCAAACCATACTCTATTAACTAAGTAAGTAAAGGTATCATGCTTTGTCACCATGTCTGACAAAAAATTGCTGAAAAAAGAGCATATATTGATGAATGCTGTAGTTCAACTGAATACCTAAGTCACTGTAAAATGTTGGAAATGCATTCAAAGTGTTAAAAAATAGCAAAAACAATCAAAATGTTCTATTTTTAGTAATGAGGGCCATGTTTTTTGACCAATGAAAATTTAAAATGATCAGTTTGTGCAGGAAACCCTAAAAGAATTGAGCCAACTTTTATTAATTTTGTTGAAATTGGTTTCAAAGAACTGTACATGTAAAAAACGAGAAAAAAAATTGTTTCAGGGGCCATAACTCTTACAACTGGCAACAAATCATTTTGAAAATTTTTACGAAGGCCCGTCTCCTGATGGTGAACAGTATTACTCTCCACCAGAACTTTGCTAAATTCAAGATTTTTGAGTTACTTGCAAAATAACTGTATTTTGACCCCTATGTTCTATTTTAAGTAACAATGGCCATGTTTTTTCAATAATCAAAAATCAAAATGGTCAGTTTGTGCAGGATATCCTAAAAACAGTAAAACCTTCATTAAATTTTGTACAGTAGATTCTGAGGAGAAGATTTTTGAAAGTAATAACATCAAAAACAGCAAAAATCATCTGAAAAGGGCAATAACTCCAACATGGGTCAACAGATTTTTACCAAAATTTGACCACAGATAGATATCATTATGCTGAATACTTTTACCTATGTCAAAATTTGGTTAAACCTAACAGTTTTGAAAATATATGCAAAAATCTGCTGTCTGACATCTATGTTCTATTTTTAGTAACAGTGGCCATGTTTTATAACAGATAAAAAATCCAAACATTCATTTTGTGCAGGATACTCTCTAGGAACAATTTTTTTTCAAGTTTCATCAAAATCCATCCAGCAGTTTCAGGTGAGCTAAAAATATGTAAGCCTGAGAATGTTCTTAATTTCCATGGCAACTCAAATCAATGTCTTAAAAAGATAATCTTGATGTTAGTCAAGTTCAATACAGGAGGTTTTCCGATAAACAAGTGTTATGCTTCTTTTTTACTTCACATTTATTTCATCAGCGGGAGGGACCAATAAAATAAAATACATTTCGTAGAAAGGCACTGCATCCTCCTACTTACAGCTGGGTCACTGAAAACCTTACCTCCACTTTAGAAGCAAGAAAAACACATGTTGGTGCCATCAGCCAGGGATCTATGCACTTCAAGGAATTCCTTAAAAAATAAAATAAGAATATATGTAGTATCAGATTTAAATAATAAACAGAATAAAAATTAAAATATTATTTCTCAATTACCAGTATTGGGATTAGGAAATTAAGAATCTACCACCTGTAAAAGTGCAAGATAGGGAAATCTCAGACACCAAAGGGTAAGACGTAATCATTCTAGATTAGGGAAATCTCAGACACCCAAGGGCAAGATGTAATCATCCTAGATTAGGGAAATCTCAGACACCCAAGGGCAAGATGTAATCATCCTAGATTAGGGAAATCTCAGACACCCAAGGGTAAGATGTAATCATCCTAGATAAGGGAAATTTCAGACACCCAAGGGTAAGATGTAATCATTCTAGATCAGGGAAATCTCAGACACCCAAGGGCAAGATGTAATAAAAGATGTACAAAGATGGCCACCAAGAACAATCATCACCATTCAAATTAAAACACCTAATTTCCTACAGATGGAATCTGAGCAACTGGTGAAAATGGTTGGTAAAATGGCAGCCATTTTGAAAATGGCCGCCTAAAAAATAAATTCTATACTGCCCGTCAACTTAGAATATCATGTTATCTAATGGGTAGCTTTCATTTTCATTATTCTTCTATAGTTGAGGGTAAAAAAGCAAATAAAGCATTCTGACCTTTGTGTTCAATTTTTAGTAATGACAGGCATGTTTTTTTGACTGATGAACAATTTTAAATGATCAGTTTTTGGAGGAAACCCTAAACAATTAATTTAAATTAAATTAAATTTTGTTGCAATTGGTTTCAGGGAGTTGTACACATTAAAATGACCAAAAAAAATCTGTTTCAGGGGCCATAAATCCTACAGCAGGCAACAAATCATTTTGAAAATTTTGGCAAAGTCCATCTACTGATGGTGAACAATATTTCTCTCCATCAGAATTTGGCCAAATTCAACCGTTTTTGAGTGATTTGCAAAAAACTGAATTTCAATTCCCTTAGTTCTATTTTTAGTAACAGCGGCCATGTTTTTTCATCAATCAAAAATCAAAACATTCACTTTGTGTAGGATACCCTAAAAAAACAGTAATACCAACTCTTATTGAATTCTGTAAAGTAGTTTCCGAGGAGAAGATTTTTGTAAGTAATAACATCAAAAACCGCAAAAAACGTCCAGAAAGGGCAATAACTGCAACATGGGTCAACAGATAACCAAAATTACTTAACAGATAGATCTCGTCATGCTGAACACTTTTACCCCAATGTCAGAATTTGGTTAAACCTAATGGTTTTGGAGATAAATACAAAAAACTGCTGTCTGACCACTTTGTTCTATTTTTAGTAACGGTGGCCATGTTTTATAACAGATCAAAAATCGAAACGGTCATTTTGTGCAGGATACTCTTAAAAAGCAATCATTTTAAGTTTCATCCAAATCCATTCAGTAGTTTCAGAGGAGATGTTTGAAGAATTGTTAACGACGACGGACACTAAGTGGTGGCAACAGCTTACATGGCCTATGGCCAGGTGAGCTAAAAATGTGTATCAGTTATACAGGGCCACTAAATCAAATCTTTGATGCTTTATTGAACAATTTGTACATCCAAAAGTAAGTTTAAAAAAAAAGAAACAGATTTGTATAATTGATATAAATGTTTAAAATTTTCAAAGTAATGCTACACTGAAGTAAACATTAGAACTGTAGAGTCTAAATAAAAAAATGGTTATATTCTGTACATTTTGGATTTTGTTGAAAATTACACTTATCTGTATTTAATGGTACTAACAACTGTGCGAAGTTAAATAAGAATTCATAGATGTGTTCTCAAGTTATCATCTGGAAACCATGGGGGACAGACTGAAGGATGGATGGTTTCTGAGTGCATCACATAATATCTCAACACTTTGTGTGGCTGGGTATAAAATTGTGCAAATTTACCTAGAGTAAAATCTTTTAAAGTAGATTGTTGCTGTAGCAATGACTTGTTGTCTCAACTTCAACTGTTCACCAAGAGACTGAATAACTGGAAAAAACATATTAAATGCTTATTACATGAATTAGATGGGGGTGGTGTTTATTGTCTAGTCAATTTACCACTCAACAATGTAAAAAAATTGAATTGAATAAAAAGCTTTGTCATGTGCAGCATAATACAACCACAATGATTGAACCCTGAACAGATGGGGCAAGTGTGGACACAATATTAGTTGAAAACTTATAATTCATTATGGATACATTAACTGGTTTGGACATAATATAGTACTAAACTTGAAATTGAATAAAAAATTTTCAAATTCAGACCAAAAATATAAAAGTTGATTTTTTTTAGGGCATGGCCCCTTCGACCCCTTATAACTCAAAAACTGTAAGAGATATCTGAAATCTGGTTAAAAAATGCAGGCACCGATTTTTATGAGGTATCCAATGAAAGAAAAAACTATTTAAAAATAAGACCAAAAATAAATATCAGTCAAGATATTGTCTGGCCATCAGAAAAATGCATGTTTCTATTTTTGACCCCTAATTTCTGAAAAATTCAAGTCTTTACCCCCAAAATCAATCCAAGTCACTGTGGTATAGAATTGAATTCTATGAAATGCTTGTTTTAGGCTCCTTTAAGTCCCTAATTCTAAAATGGTTGGGGCTATAACCCCTAAAATCAATACCAACCTTCCTTTTGTGGTTTGTAGCCCTATCATAACGATCAACTAATACTCAAGTTATCACACGAAAACCAGGTGTCTACAGACGACAACACAGACAACTACAACAGAGCCATACCAATTTATGACCGCAATTTTTTGAGGTTGTATATAAATGTATGTTTGAAAAAATTCTATATCAGTTCATTCTTCAGAAGAAAAAAATGGTTATATCACTTTCTGAAGTGTTTTCTTTGACACATATTTTTATATAAATAACTAAATGTATGCATAAAAATGTTTGTCTCTCAACAAATTTACTGCAAGGGTCAAGATAAAAAAATATGAAACTACTAAAGAAAATCAGATATATTTTCTACAGAAAAATCTTACTAGAACTCAATTTCTTTGTTGTTAAGATTGAATAATAAATCAGGGAGTTACATAAGATTGCAGAACTATTCAAAACATAAAATGGCAATCCCCCTTATTTTGGTTCCATTTAGCCTTATGTTTCCTCTTGTAAAAGAAGGAAGATTCCTAATAAAAAATTATAAAAATCCCATCTATAGCTCTGTTGTCGCAATCAAAATTGACAGCGACAACAATTAACATAGTTAACCAAAACTTTGATGGAACAGAATCATATCTCATTTTTACTTGTAATGGACTTTGATTGTTGACAACAAACCAATCAGAGTTTACAAATAAATTATAAATTAACAGAAAAACTAAGTTAGCAGGATAAGTTTGAAAGATAAAAACTTTGAATGAATGAAATATAAAGAACTGAAATTGTGGAGAGCTTTTCAGTTATGGATAACAACCAGCGTCTTGTCTCTTTTTCGAACACTCTCCAGCATACCCACAATGGTAACACAAAAATTACCTAGTTAACAGGTACCGGTATAGTAGATATTCTGTAAGGTACTTAATGAACATGTACATGTAAATGTGTAAATATTAGAGTGACAACAAGTCTAATGAAAATAAATAATCCAGTGGTCTACTAGATATATATAGGCATGCTACTGGTATAGCCCTAGTAAGGTTGTTTGTAGATGATATCGATTAAAATTTGATCTAACCTCCTAAAATGTACACCAAATAGTCATAAAGACCCTGAATTTCAAGAAAGTTCAAAAACATTGCAGTCACTGTACAGCCACCATTACAATCAAGTACACATGTTTATGTACATGTATATTTGCAAATATTTGTGTTAAAATTATGGACATAGAAGACTTACAATTTGCAAAAAAGATCATGATTTTTTGGTATCCATCTTCATTCAACACTCCCAGATCAATCTGTCTACTTTTGAACAGTTCTGATGGATCTAATAGCCACTGTTGACTAAAAAAAAACAATGATCAAGTGTTTTATGTATTAGTTTCATAACAGATAATTCTACTTTAAATATTTATCTTTGAAAGACCACAAAATGTACAGGGAATTGTGCAACTCTACAATTTTAACTAGATTAGTATCATCAACCAAAATTTTACTTTCTCTACTGTTGATAATGGAATCACTTATGTCCTCCACTGTCGACTTCAGCAAAGTGAAAACTAGGAGAAAATTGCTCAATTGCTTTACTTTTCAATACTTTTATCTGTCCATAACTGAGAAATGTTATTAAACTGCTAGAATTGTTAAATATACATTTGTACCTTGGTATAAAGATAGGAGTAGTAAACTACAAACAATTTCTGAAATCGTGACTCTACTGTGGAGAGTGGAGAAATTAAAATGTGTGTTGACAGTAGTGTACATGTACATCGTACATTATAATTGGGGTATGAACAACTTCAGAAGCATTTAAATGTTTTCACTGTCTCATGCTACCAAAGAAGCTCCTCATTATAGTGAACCCACTTATTACAGCTTTACATGTATATAACACTTCTTAATAAAATTTTATACAAGTAGCATATAATGAATAGATCAGAACTGACAAAGCTGGCATTGCTACACAAAAAAAAATGGTGAATTTATTACATGTACATGTAATTAATATCAAGTCAAACAAATTGGTGCCCAATTGAGAGATATGTAGTCAAAATCTTCAAAACTAATCAAGCATTTGCCAAAGAAAGTACAAAACTGTATTTCAATCAGCTTTGTGTAAGAAACACTCAAGACAGAATACATGTAACTCAATAAGGAATGAACATTATGGTTATTGATACTTTATCATTCATACTCTAACAAAACATGCAAAGCAACATGCCTTGAGAAATCAATTTACTTCAAATGATATTTCGGTAGGTAACATGAAACATTTAATTTGATCTTTTTTTTTTATTTCGACAGTAAATTCACGGTTTCAATCATGAAGGGAACATGTCTTAAGCTTATAACAGGTTTGAATTGACCACTACCATACATTTCATATGTGTCAATAAAAAGTCTTCAACCTTGATATGTCGGTTATCAATTTTGAAATGGATGTTGATAACTTTTACCAACATGATATCTGACTGAGACATCTATGGCAACACTGCCTGCACGAAGTCCAGCTCCATAGGCCACTCATCCTGAGCTAAGCTATATAAAATATAGTTTTCACTGGCCAAGTCATTCCTCCTCATAGGATTAATCAAAGGTTGTAACTTAGTACATGATGTTTGGTAGTACGGGACAGCTCATCTACAAATGTAGGTGTTGTTATGTACATTTTAGGATAGAGGATCAAATTAACAATACATGTCACAACAAATCAATATTATACAAACATCTCAGAATGTGATGACTCTATTTGCTACACTGCTCCATTGGATCAAATTGATATAGGGAAGATAATGTAAGTATAGAAGGGTCTGAAAAATTCCCAATGTTGTTAGAACTGTCAAATTTGCGAAGCAAATGTTTGGTCGTTCCCTACACAGGACTCGGACTTATACCGTTGTGACATCTATGGCACTACTGCCTGCAGGAAGTCCAGCTCCATAGGTCACTCATCCTGGGCTAAGCTACATAAAATATAGTTTTCTCTGGCCAAGTCATTCCTCCTCATAGGATTAATCAAAGGTTGTAACTTAGTACATGATGTTTGGTAGTACGGGACAGCTCATCTACAAATGTAGGTGTTGTTATGTACATTTTAGGATAGAGGATCAAATTAACAATACATGTCACAACAAATCAATATTATACAAACATCTCAGAATGTGATGACTCTATTTGCTACACTGCTCCATTGGATCAAATTGATATAGGGAAGATAATGTAAGTATAGAAGGATCTGAAAAATTCCCAATGTTGTTAGAACTGTCAAATTTGCGAAGCAAATGTTTGGTCGTTCCCTACACAGGACTCGGACTTATACCGTTGTGACATCTATGGCACTACTGCCTGCAGGAAGTCCAGCTCCATAG
The DNA here is from genome assembly GCA_037379345.1 of Perna viridis. Classification (NCBI taxonomy): domain Eukaryota; kingdom Metazoa; phylum Mollusca; class Bivalvia; order Mytilida; family Mytilidae; genus Perna; species Perna viridis. The sequence goes on along the minus strand of CM074512.1, from coordinate 40,095,489 downwards.
GTCACTCATCCTGGGCTAAGCTACATAAAATATAGTTTTCTCTGGCCAAGTCATTCCTCCTCATAGGATTAATCAAAGGTTGTAACTTAGTACATGATGTTTGGTAGTACGGGACAGCTCATCTACAAATGTAGGTGTTATGTACATTTTAGGATAGAGGATCAAATTAACAATACATGTCACAACAAATCAATATTATACAAACATCTCAGAATGTGATGACTCTATTTGCTACACTGCTCCATCGGATCAAATTGATATAGGAAAGATAATGTAAGTATAGAAGGGTCTGAAAAATTCCCAATGTTGTTAGAACTGTTAAATTTCCAAAACAAATGTTTGGTCATTCCCTACACGGAACTCGAACTTGTACCGTTGTGACATCTATGGCAACACTGCCTGCACGAAGTCCAGTGCCCTAGACCACGGCCATCAAGGCTATAAAAATTATATAGATTTCGCTGGCCAAGTCATTCCACCTCGTAGGATTAAGAATCCAATCAAATACAAGGAATTGTTATGTTGTGACTTACATTGTACATATTTTTGTATATCAATTCCATCTTTGGATGGTTCCATTCATCATAAGTTCTCAATGAATTAGAATCAAAAACATCACTCTCTCACTTTCAGATATACATGTATCTTCACTTGCAAAGATTCTTACAGGTTATGAATCAACTTATGATTTCCCATACACTACCACTCAATGGAACCTTTTACCTATTTAAATCATCCATTGAACATCAGTACACAGCTTCCCGTGCTGTTCTAGGGATCTCCATTCACCAAAATGAACACATGGCTCACTCTTCTGTTGGACAAATTTTCATCACAGCATGTGTCCTTTCACACAGAAAATAAATTGCCAAAGAAAATATGATAAGGTTGAATGAATCATATTTAATCGCACAAGCTACAACATAGAAATTAACAATCAACTATGGTAAATCTTTCTGTCTGTATTGTTTAACTCAATTATACCAAGGTAAAGTTTTCTCTTTCCTAGGCTTGACCATAGGTCCAAAGCTCTAGTGAAATTAAAATCAGTGGTAAGTGCAGTCATTTCGTTGATACGGTCATACCATTAAACAAGTTCTTTATTAATTTAACCACAAGAACTTGTACAGTCAAATGGTTTTTTTTGTCCGAATCTGTGTCATTAAACAATCCTTTAGAGCTGTTGGGAATATATTTGTCACCCTTTCAAAAAAGTTAAGCAAATTGGTTTGCTTTTCTGCACGTCAGATTAATGCAAAGATTGTTAAGACATTGTTGTATAATTTAAGATCGTCTTCCTTAAGCTGCCATCACATCGATCTTTGTCAAATTGAATTCAACTCTTAATACTTTCTACATTTTATTAAATGAAAAGTTATCAAATTTTAATTACTTACAAAAACAGTAGAAATCATTCAGCTTATTTGAATCTTATTGACTTTGCTGACAGTGATAATCATGAATTTGACTGATCTAAGTTTGTTTACACACACGTTTTACTCCCTGACACATTAACCCCCTGGAAATTATCAATCAAAACATTGTTTTAACATTTGAATAAACACACACGCGAATCATATTGATTAATGACAGGTTTAGGTGGTTAATAAGCTAGATATATATACAGTGCCGATTTGCAATGCATGACACATATTTGAATACATGGCACACACTAAATGAACACACAAGGAAAGCAACACATGGCACATCACCATGCAAAAAGAGGTAATGGAGAACTCTGTCATTCTCTCAACACTGGTCTGATCAATCGTTACCTCCTCAGTTCAACTGTTCATAGTAAGAAACACTAAGGACTATTGTGTATTCATCTGTTCTCAATAGTCATGAGTTCTTGATAGCGATGCGCATAGGCAATTTGACATAAAACACAAAATAGCATATGTTGTCTATTCACCAGGAATTTACCTACTGAACACTTTCTCTATTGGACTTCGACTTTGCCATCTTGCATATAAAAGTATATACAATATCAATAAAATTTAGTACCTATTTCTTCTACCTTTCTCTTAAACCCTAAAAAGTACTCTAAGTGCCCACCTCTCCCAACACACATTTTAAATGTTAACAAATTTTACTGAAAGTGATAGGTCATATATTCAGCGGTCATGTGCAGCCTGGACATATAATCATGGCTATGTCAGTAAAAAAACTTGTATGGTAGTCAGTTCTGGTCATATCTTATTATTTCTTACCCAAAAACATTTAAAAACATCATGACATTATAAATGTTTTATGAGATACAGAATAGCAATAATATGAAAAGCCAATTTTTTTGGCGAATTATAATACAAATGACCTTGTATATTTTTGATCCTATGTTTGGAACACCCCATCACAGAAAATTAAAAAAACGTAAGATGTGATCAAAATTTTTTAGCCATATCAAAGTTAATCAATTATAACATTCAATGCAAGTAATATATGGACCCTGAAAATATGAAATATCAATGAAAATATATTGAATTATTTATTTTCTTTAATTGCACTTTCCAATTATGTCTCTCGTGATCTCCATACAGAAAATCATATCCCTATCGAGATCTGATGACATACATGTAGTACCCATAAATATTTCAATACAGTACTGTAGGTCACCATACAATTTTTTTTTTCTTACTAAGCAAACATGGAATTTCACCAATCTTCCAGGGAAATAAAAACAAAGATCAGTTCATATAATGACTATGAAATTTTAACTTTTTAATAAGAAGTTCAACAAACAGGTAAAAAACATTGCTATGCTATCGAGAATCGATGACACCTTTTCACAATGAATTGTAAGAGTATAATTAGTCGTAAGTTGTGACGTCACAATACTTAACTCTATTATGACATCATAACTTACAACTAATTTTACACTTACGATTTTTTTGTGAAAAGGACCGTGGGATACCACTAAGTACATGTACTTCTCTCTGCACAATTTTCCTACGTAAGTCAAAATATTATCATTTTCATGTAAATAAGCAACAAACACAACAGTAGGTAATCATCTATTCTCTGGTAGTATACTGGAAACCCTAAAGAAGATGAGATAAATTGAAAGTTTGTATCAGGCTCCTTCGCCTTCGGCTTCGAAGTCAGGAAATTATTTGTTTCATTTTACAAAATAAAGACTGACGTATACTGTCAAAGTCAAAAATTAAACTTACTAATGCGAACTTTGCCAGAAATTTCCAGCCATTTTCTTATCAACCCTATAGGTTTCTTGTAAATCATAACATTTTAACAAAAGTAACGTAAGATCGATTGAATTTCCTTCAGATTTTTTCCAAAGCGGATATGTAAAAGGAATTATAACAATGGTACAATAACGGAATATATTAAGACATATTTCCGGAACCAAACACAACTTTGCAGAAAAAAATGGACTAAAATGATTACCAAACACCCAAATACCCACAAATTAAAAAAAAGTTAGATGGCTTTAATTTAGATCAAGAAACATCTATTGATAAGTTTCATGAAAGTTACATATCTTCATAAAAGCAACTTGGTAGCAGCATCTTCTGGAGCTATTTTCTTGCGAAGATTCCCACAATGTCTGAGGGCTTAATTTCGATGACAGAGTAGATCAAAATGAAGTATCGGATTGGTATACATGTGTTAGCAGATCAAATTTTTCGGTGACGGTAAGTTTTTTGGCAATGATCGACTGATTGTTGATTGATTGTTGGGGTTTAACGCCCGATCAGCTTTAATTTTAGCTATATTCAGGTGATGATCATGCAATGGATGATAAAATGAACACGAAATGACGATGATATGAAAAAAGGATGAGACATAAGGATAATGGTTTCTACAAATTTAGATTGCAATGGAAATAGGGAGAGGTCGGTAGGGTCGGGCAATTTAGGTAGTACAATACGGTTAGGTCATTTCTGACAATTTGGTCTCATTTAGTTGAAATAAAGCTGTTTTGAGGCAGTCCGTACAGAAATTTCAAGTGTTTTGTCATAAAGGAGTGCATATTTTTGAAATCCTTGGTGTGTGGAGGTTCAAGTCATTTAAAAGTAATTCAGTGATTATCTTTATAAAATCCAGTAGCCATGGTTACATGCTGAAAAAAATATTACTTAGTTTTAGTACAAATCAGGGGTGCCTTTCCGAAACTAACAGCCAAATACTAAGTGTTACAAAATATCCGGCACTTAAACACTACCACAGGATGAAAGCGTGCATGGAGTAGGTGGAAACAGGGTAAAAATAATAAGACCCTTTTCGATTCATTCTCTCGCAATTTTAGTTCTAAAAGTTCGTGCTAAATATGGTATTTTGAAAATCAGCCATCTGACGAGAACCTAACACGACAGAGGACTGAAACGTTCTGGATACCATTTTCCATTTAAATTACACAAGTTTACCATTAACTATATTACTTCTATCTATGTATAAATGCTTAACTACATTTAAACAATATATCCACCAAATTTCAACTTTTAATTTTAAGTTTTACCAAATTTTACCGGGATAATTCGATGTGCGAAACAGTGCGTCTTAATGTAACTGTATAGTGCACCCTTAGTCTCCTGTAGCAGAGCCAAAAGGTTCCTACTCCGAAAGAATACCACAACAGAGTTCTTTAACGTGCGAGGAACGTGACATCTTTCCCAACACGATGTACTACTCTAGTTCGCGGCCAGGTTTTCCATATCATGGCCTGACGACCCTCAGCATGAAACATTACAGGGGTACCCCATTCTTGGGGCACACAACCCAGTTGCTCTGAGGGCAGAGCGCCCTAGCCCCAGGCCACGTTCTGAGCACTATTTAGTCGCTTATACGACAAGCTTAGCGCTGCTGCGGGCATATTCTTTTGACACCCGGACCCGCACGAGGCTTTTGACAATGAATAGTCTAATATTGAAACGGTATCTAAGAATTTCTTTTCATCGGTCTCATCTTGGGATTTTCTACGTTTTGCAGGTTAATTTTCAGGAGAAGAAGCAGTAGACCCGAAGATAGTGATGTTTGATTGATCACTAGGCGTAGTCTATTCTTTCATTCATTTCTTTATTTCCCCAATATTGGGATTACATGAACATAGATAGAACATATTTACACATAAATTACTACACATATAGAAAATATTTACATGTACGTATGTAATATTATAAATGCAAAAATAAAATCAACAAAATTTAATACAAACACATATCATATATATGTATGATGTGGTTGAGTGGAGTAAAAATATATAGAGAGCACACTGACAGGGGTAAAACAAAGCCTCAAGAAATGATGGCAATATCACACCGTGATCCTACAGGAACGCAGTTCTTTGTCATAGGCTGCAGTAACCCTTACAACGTGGGTATATCACAATCGTTGGAATGAATTTTATTAATTTTTTTCTGAGTATTGTGGCTGGCTGTTTTACGAGCATAATGCTGTACAGTGACTCGTCATCGCACTCACTTAATTCGACATATAGTTCAAGCAGAAGATTCTCGATAAGTAGGCCCCACTAAAATTAAGTCAAGTAAAGAAAATGTAATAGTACAATATATGCATGTATGAATCAATATATCATGAAAAATTCTGTTACATAATTTGCAAGTCTGAGTGTGTCTCTTTGGTATAGATGAAACAGTTTTGCGATGAAAAATGCATTTTTCAGTTCCATACAGTTTGAGGAATAAGACCATATTCTTGCGACTGAGATTGAATTGTGTATTCGTTCAAAGCGAGAAAAATTGTCATGATTTCTTGCATTTTTCACTATTCGTTCCATTCTAGTTTGCTTGGAAAATATCCGTCTGATATAAATTCTTATAAAACGTTTGAAAAGGAATATTTATGGATAATAGCCACAATATCAAGAATAAAATAAAGATGACTGCTTTCTAGTAAGAATGTGTAAAGCCTGTTCAGAAACACTTTCTTCAGCAGATGATGATTATCTACATTACAAAGTTTACCAAAGAAGTACAATTTACGTTTTTCAATTTCACATATTATGTTACGCAGTCCAACCATACTGTCACATACATCCGAACGGGTAGTTATAGGAAGTCTCTTAGCGTGTTTCGCAATAAAGTGTTGCCGCCTATTCAATAAATTGATATCTTGTGATTTCAGATTATTCCACATTTCACATCAATTATCCGCTAAGGGGATGACTTGATCACTACTTTTCCATCTAAAGTTTGTCTTGTTATTAGTTTTCGCAAACTGCATACAAATGTAATTTCAAATGCCATTCTTGTCATTGAATGTAAACCGCCATTTACGCGCATAATCACCACAAATATCTTAAGCATTTTTGTAGGCTACAGGGTGTTGTTGCCATACATCTTTATTTCTCAAAAACCAAAATACAATAGTACAGAGAACATTAAACAAATAAATAAATACGTAAATGTTAACAAGATGAACAAGTAACACATGGAAGTACAGTTCAAAATACATATAAAGTTGACCTGGGAGATTAAACTGTTTGTTGACGATTCGTATGAATTTACACAAGTTATTTAAAACTGTAGGATTCGTACTATTCACAAGATCATGAAATTTAAGAATGAATATTTGGCCTATCTCGTAAAGTTTTCTAAATAAGCCTTTTCCTATATTGTTATCAAAAAAGGAACATGTAAAAATATAGTGGTACTCATCACCTATTTCATTAGTATTACAGAGAGGACATATCCTGTCTTCTCATTCTGTAATTTGCCACCTTCCTGATTCAACTGGTAGTTTATGATTCAGAGTTCGGAATCTGCAATAAATGTTGATATTTTTGTCGTCTAAAAGTTTGAAATAGTTTTCTAGCTTGAATTCATTCTTGAAAATTCTATAGTTAAGCGATTTCGGAGAATTTTGTATATCTGATATCCAAAGTTGCCTAAATTGATTAGTTAGTGTTTGTTTCACATTTGCATACAGCCAAGATATATTGTCAACATTTTGCGCATTCCAAATAAAAGACATACCACAATCATCTAAAATTTGTTTTATATGTTTATACCACATCATTTCCATATTCTCCAAAAGCAAGTTTATACAGAACTGGTAGTTTTTTTTTTGTTTTCCTGATAATATTTTCGCTCAATATTTAATCATTCTAAGTTCAATACATAAATCAAAAGGATATCTACCCAATTCACCGTATATCATAGAATTTGGGGTAGATTTTTAGCTTTAATAGGTATCTTGCAGAATTTTAAACGCACCCGTCCTATAATAGAGTTATTCCCCAGTCCCAAACTTCACATCCGTTAAGTAATATCGGTTGAATAACCTTGTCAAAAAGTTCTTAAGTGACACTCAACGGATAAGTTATGTACTCTGCCCTTTCGTAAAATATCATACATGGCACGGGTTGCCTTATCTGCGTTCGCTTTTTTTGAACTACTAGATCTAGAAAATAATACACCAAGGTAAGTAAATTCATTAACAATGTCAAGAGGAATATCGTTGTATTTGAATATCATGTTATGTGGCAGTCTACCTTTTGAAAAAAAAACAAAAACTATTTTACTCTTGTCAACATTGACTTTCAGCTTCCATACTTGGCAATATGTATATAAGGCAGCAAGCTGCGTTTGTAAATCACAACTTGACTCTGACAATACAACAATATCGTCAGCATATAATATGACAAATAAATGTAAAAAGAGGAGTTCTGATTCAATGTCACCAGAAATACTTCTAAGACATATAATATTTTTACTTTAAAAAAAAATCAAGTCATTTACATATAGTAAAAATAACGCGGGTGAGAGGTTTTCGCCTTGCCTCACCCCCTACATTACACGAGAAAAAAATCAAAAGTATTCCACACGTTACTTCGTCAGCAAGGCTTGAACGCAACATTTAGTATTTATCCAAGACCAAAAAGGACCTTCGTCTAAATGTTTTAATAGGTCATTATCAATCTTATCAATCACAGTAATCAAGGGTTTTGTGCAAACAAACAATAAAAAACATATCAGTTTATTTTTTTCAGAAACAAGTGTGGACACAGACTGGCATTGCCCGAGGGACAAGTATAGACGCAAACTGATATTGCCAAAAAAAGCAAATTTGAACATTCATACGATTTATCTTGAACGTGTTTGCATTGTCTAGAAAACTCCATTTATTGATATCAATAACTGAAGTATGCACATGTTGATAAATATCCATTAAGATGTGTTAGTAAACATCAAAATGGGGAACACATTCTACTATGAATTGCCATAAAACAAGTCATATACATACCACAATGCTTCTCGCTTGAAGGTGTACTTGCGTGGATGTGTTGAACTTGATATGTCGTGTAAAGGATTGGCCATTTCACTTTATACAGGTTAGCTTGATAAAATTCTGGACTCTCATTTTTTTTTCAGATTAACAAAAACCTACAGTGTGGGATCTGTCAGTTACATGAATGGCCTTTATTTTAAAATGGTAAGGACTATAAACTCAAAATCAAATAAGAGCATTTCTTTAGGAGTTAGTAAAATCATATCAAAATTTCATAACAATTGATCAACCATAACTATAAAGTCATCGAACGAAAACCATGTGAATACGGACGTCGACACGGACGCCGCCGACGGTGACGCCACTGTCAGCACCATACCAATATACAATGTTTTGCGGTGACACTATTATATTAAATATATACATATATATAGGCTAATTCGGGGTTTGGGAATGCTCCATTTGCAATTCCCTAAAAAGCCTGTCAATTACTTTTCCTTAGGACCAACTTGGTAGTGTGTGATTTGCTAAGAATTTAAAATTATAAGGTCTTTGTTTTTACATTAGTCTTAGTTAAACAGTTCTCTAGCAAAAGAGAATATAACTGCATAATGGAAAAAATTCCCACTTATAGTCATGTACTCAACAGATACCATTTGAAACTCTTATGAAACAAAATTACAATACCGGTATATGAAGAACGTTAAGACTAAATCCATCGATACTGGCACCAACTAAATCATGTATCAAATAATTTTAATAAACTTCTAAACAGCTAAATACATTTGTAGCCTGAAAAATGTTTCCTTGGACAAAAACTGTATACTATAGTACTTGTTTTGCAGCTGTATAAACTATATATAGAGGCACTGCCAGTGTCGTTTGGTTTTATGAACATTCAGCATTTCAAAACACTGTCATTGACTTTTTCTTTAGAATCTCTATTTCATTAAATCCTGTAAATCTTTACAATTTAATAAAACTTAGTTATTTTTACGGGTGTAGTATTAATGCCTTGATACTAAACAAAACCGTCATCATTTTAACAGAAAAGCGATTCATCCATATTTGTCTGCAAATATAAGAAAAGAAAAAGAGTAGACTTTTAGTACTTCACAAAAATAATCAAAACTGTTCTTTTTAACATACATGTAGTTGTATATCAATGCCTGCATTTGTTGATTGAGTGTATGGCGTTACTCTACATCTATAATCATATACAGTAAATCTAACTGTGCTATTCAAAATCATTGTCTATTGAATAATCTTAGGAAAACATTATCTGACATCACTATGGCTATAAAACATTTTTAAAGAACATTGCATGCGTAATATCTTTTATCTTGCATGCACATATGTGTACAACATCATAATATATTGAGCTCAGACCACCGCCATCAAAACAAAAAAAAAATATCTCAAGCGCCGAATCCCAAACGAGATTTGGCCGTGGACTAAGTCTAAAATTATTACAATGTAGTTGTTTGGTCTTTTTTTGCATATTTGGTTTTCATTGTATTTTGAGTTTGGTGTCACTATAATGACTTATTTTATTTCAAGTTTTAAATAAAAATAAATCCCTACCTACCGACCCTACAAAATTTCAGAATGGTGATCGGAAACATAACTTTATTTTTACGGCCTTGGTGATTTCTCATCAATTGACTGGCATGCACCAATAAGTTGACTTACCAATCTGTCTTACATGTACATGAAACTGTTGATTTTGTCGCGAAACGTATTTTGCTGGGTCAAAGATTCAGCAAATGTTTTAGGCTGTACAATATGAGCGTGCAGATAACAAATTGGATCACTAGGTCACGGATCGACATTAAATCACCTGTTAATGCATTTAATGAATTGAATAAATGAACCTGGTCAAATGACTACTATATTTTCCCCCCAAATTCACGGGTATGGCTATCCTCGGGGACTGTGTAAACGCTTCGATGCTTTACAACATCCGTGAGAGACCCCAAATGATAGCCAAGGCAGTCGAATTATCAACTCAATTATCTGCTAGAAGCAACCATGTCCTAGCTTTATAATACACGAAATGAAGGGTGTAACGGATATATGGAAAGTGCTAGCGTTTTCAACTTTATTGTTATAGTGTTATTTAATTAGCACATCGATTCGGTTTTACTTATTTCTAGTAAATAATCAGCTTATTTGAAAACTTGTCATTAGAAGCTACCATCCCTCTTACAACTGTCAAGATGAATGATGGATTTGTTTAGCAAAAACAACCGAAATAAACCTATCCCGATCAACAAGGCTGACTTAGAAGATGTAAGGTTTTCTATACTAATCAGACAAATAGATAATATATGAATGACACCGACAGAAATGTCATGATATTAAACGACACATGGCGAAAACCTGTCCACATGCTTTTTGTACAAGAGATGCACATTGAATTGTACAGTCAAAATGATTTAAGATGGTACCACAACAGATACACACCGTAGCCAATGATTTGGACAGTACCACAGAAATACTTTATATCGATAGGAAAATAAACGAAGTATTTTAAACGACAATGACATTCTTTATCATCCACTGGACATGCGCGGCAATTGAAGAATGGAACACCATAGCTTTAGAATTCTGGAAATATCATATATATTCATTATGATGTAATAATCAGAAGTATTATCTTGCCTTACATTTTTACCGTTTTATGTAACAAAGGCTACAGGGAAAAAATATTTGGCCTCCATGCCGAACTACATGTTACAAAAAAATGAATAAAACGGTCAGGATATCTCACCTATTAATTGTATCTTGTATGATTTTAGACAGGTTGGTATACTTGAATCAGGAAGGATATTTCAAGGTAATTTGTTACATTATACACGTGCATGTTTAAAATTAAACCTCCATTTCGCTATGAAATGCCACTATACATAATGGCTAAATTTCATTCTTCGTTTTATCCTAGATTTTTCCACTTCACGTACTCTTTGATAATATCTCCCTTCCCGAATTATGATTATGGGTTCGCGGTAATTTTGATATTACCTTTATTAACTGTGAACTTACATCTTCTAACCCCATTTACTTATAGAGATGTGGTGCTTTTGTCCAGAACTTCGATATGACATATAGTTTTTCAGTATATGGAAAAGGATAAATAAATAAAGGTCTTTAAAATGCGTCTTAAATAAATAATATACTAAAAATAGATATATACCCGCGTTTTAAATACCTCTAAGTCAACGTCACAGTCACTGCCGATCTAATTCACTTCCTGTAAGAAAGCATGTTTCAACTCGAATATACACGGGTATAAAGGTCGATCAGTAGTCTAGACCAGGTAATATGGGGTAGGCATTGCCTAAATCAGCGAGCACAGTGAGCTTTACCATACATGTACCGTCTGTGCAAGAGTAATCAAGGGAACCAGGGTTATAGCGATAATCAAAAGAATGTAATCCAGGGACAAAGACCAGACATGGAAAACAGACACACACAACAAAGAACATCAAGTAACTAAAATCATACATATAAAGTAACAAAAGTAAATGAGCAACTCGGACTCCACTAAAAACTGGGAGGATGGACCAGGTGCACCGGTAGGGTAAGCGTCCTCTGCTTTTCTAGAAACACCCGCCGAGTTGCTCATAAAAAGTCAAGTCCGGGGCAGACAAACGAGGAAATGCAAACTATGACCCGTTGAATAAATCAGTTTTCATGGTGCTGATGGATACATCATAACGATCCACGAGTTCATGATGACGACCATAAAACTTCTGTAGTGATGACTTCAATCTTGTAGCAACATAACCCTGTTCCAGAAGCCTATTTGTTAGACTTCTAGCGCGATACAAAAAGTCTGCGTAGTTTCGGCAAGCTCTGGCATAACGTATGAATTGTGATATGAACACTCCATACGCAGGAGCCGAAGGGATGTTGTCACAGATGAAAGGAAAGTTGACAATTCTGAATGAAAAGTCATCACGTTTGTCGTAAAGTTTGGTCAATAGTTTTCCTTTACCATCGATTTCTAAGTGTAGGTCAAGATATGAGGCTGACTTCACAGTATCTGTAGTATCCTTTATCTCATGTTCTTTTGGGTAGATGCGATGTATCAAATCCCCGAAATTAGGATTGTTTAAAGATAATACGTCATCTATATAGCGGAAACTGGGATTGAAGGATCTAGCCAAACGATATTCTTTCTTTCTGATCAGATCAGCTATAAAGTCAGCCTCATAAGAGTGAAGAAGTGACCCTCTTTGACAGTTGTGAGTACAGAAGTTAAAAGTTTTGAAAGAGGTTTGGTGGTACATTTTTCAGATCCAGCTATGAAACGTTGTTTGTATGGATTTTTGTGAAGTTTAGGAATCCAGTACATAGACGGTAAATCACAATCATCGTCCTTGGTAGAGAGACCAAAAGAGGATAGCACAGATTTATGGTTTTCCACAATCTCTTCTTTGGAGAGAGTGGTAGCAGTATAGATCTTATCATTGCTATTATTTTCTACGTCTACCTGTGATAATAGACATTGGATATAAAACGTTTTGCAGACAAAAACAATGTTGTTTTGGGCTTTGTCTGCTGGTACGACAACGTATTTGTCATGTATAGTAGACAATGTTTTTGCTACATCGGGGTCTTTGAAAACTGATGTAGCCTTGGCACTCATTGACCTACTTAAAACTTTCATTCGTTTCAAACTTGAAGACCTCACGGCCTTTAACCACTCTGACAGAGAATCAATGTCTTCTTGTTCTCGTTTTATCCATTTTCTTGCATAGTCCTCAACGGCATCCATAAGAACTTTAAAGTTATAATTCCAATTTATGGAGCGTGGTTCACGGTACTTGGGACCTTTAGAAAGGATATTACGTAGATATTCGTTTTCGATAATGGTTAAATCTCCCGTAACGACGTGACCAGAAGGACCATATTTGAATGGAGAGCTTTTGCAAGAACAGTCAGGTGGTTTAGCCTTGAAGTCCTCAATCTCGAGGTTCTGCAATAGCCTTTTATAATTGAAAATTTTGGATGCAATGGGTGAAGTATAGGAATATGAAATAAATGGCATGGATTTGTCTTTGAAATACGGGGGAATTTTTTTGGTAACGTTTTTGTGATGGAGGATGTTAGCCAAATTAATTGCATCTATACCTTTGTTGACAAACGGTAGTGGAAGAAATAATCGTTTTTCTTCATCTTGACGTTTTACACAAACTGGTTTAAAGAGTCTGAGGAAACCAATATCCAAATTAATGGCAACAAGTCTGTATAATGATGAGGTGGGGTCAGAAACAGGAGTGTCAAGATTTGTTTTGTAAAGGGAGTGTAGTAGAGTGAGAGGTATAGAATAAAGTTTGGTTCTAATGTGATGAAGTCCAAGAGGTTTTTGTATGAAAGGAAGGAGACCATCTATGGAGACATCATGTAACTTAGGTGACGTATAGTGGCGATGGCTATGACTCCTTTCCCGTCTTGGATTTTTGTCAAATAAATTCAAATTTTGTCAAATTTTGTCAAGACTCGTAAAAAATAATGAAGGACATTACAAAGAGAGGGCGACCCGGTTGAAAATGTTTGCTACGCAAGTGCAATATTTTCATTTATATTAAAGCAGCAAGCAAAATCAGTATGTCTATTTAAAAGTCTGTCTTTTCAATTAATGGGGGAAGTTTTTTTTCAGCAAATGAATAACTTGAACAATTTCCTCACCCCCAAATTCCAACCCCATATCCCCCTTTCCTCTCGCTCTCAAAATGATCAATAACTTTATAGCACCTCGCAATGCTTTACATTTTTTATCCCTCAAGGGTATCTCTAGCAACATCCATTTCAGTTTTGCCTGTCAGATCAATCTGCACATTTACAGATACCGGAAATATTACAGTTCCCCACGCATGGTGGGAATATTTTACACATATCATATGACGTAAACAAATTTCAGACGACAGCTGCAAATATTCCAAACAAGAAAATGATTGCCTTTCCTATCTTACAAAAGCTATGCTTTGATTTTGATAATATAGTCGGAATTATATTTTTTCCAAGACGGGTTAGGTTCTTTACAACAATAACAGTGTAACAGCGGAGATACACGTACGTACATCCACGTGTTTCTAGAAGTTTTTAAAAAAACATAACATTCACTTCTTTAAACAAGTAAAACAAATTAGAAAAATACTCGAAAACTATCAGATAAGATTAATTTATTTTTGACTTTTTTCGTTAGTATATTGGGGAACCTTAAGGGAAATTCTGAAAGTACACGTAATAATCGTAGAGCTCACACCGCTTCGCGACGCTCGCTGTTACTATTTATGGTTTAATTAGTGCTTTTATTTTTCAATTATGATTGTCATAATTAAATTTGATATAGTCATTATAATATCTCGTTGGTCATTGAAAATATATGTTGATACATCTTTCGGCTACTCAAGCAACAACATAACAGAAATAAAAAAATGTTATTGATCGCGATCTTTTATCGTTGGACCAATGGTCACTATTAGTTAATGAACTTTAACCCAAATAAAACAGAAATTATGATGTTTTTAAAAGTCTTTCAACTATAAATTTCAGTCTGAACGGAAAAGACATTCCGCTTAACAAAGCTCATATACTTTTAGTGACGACGCAAAATGGAACGAACACATACAAAAATCATGCTACCTCGATTAGAAAGCATCTCAGTATTGTTCGAAAATTAAAATTTAAACTTTCTCGGAATCAATTAGAAAAACTATTCACAGTGTATATCCGACCTTTATTTTAATATGCCTCAGAAGTCTGGGATAGTTGTGGGAAAGTAAACACTCAAAAGCTAGAAACTTTAAAAATCGAAGCTGCAAGAATAATAACTGGCTTACCGACATGCACCAAATCGGAGCAAGTATATCGAGAAATCGGATGGGAAAAACTAGAAGATCGAAAAAAACGTAAAAAAATAAATGTATTTCATAAAATTTATAATAAAATGGCTCCAGATTATTTACAAGATCTAATGCCACCGAAGATTCAATCTACTACAGTATATCCGCTTCGGAATGGTGAAGATATCATTGTTCAATTTGTAGGCTGTGAATCCTTTTTTCCATCAACAATAGTTGAATGGAATAAACTAGATAAAACATTAAGGGAGATTCAGTAACCCAAACAATTTAAATCGTGTTTACTGAGCACCAGTGATAATTTATCTGTTCCCAAACATTTTTGCAACGGCTCAAGAAATATAAATATATTGATCTCAACTTCGTAATTCTTCATCCTTTTTAAACTTTGATTTGTATAGAGTCTATATTATACAACGTCCATCGTGTCATTGTGGTCATACTTAAGACACTGCTCACCATTACTTTTTTGTATGCCCTCTTTATAACAATTCAAGAACCAAACTAATGAGCGACCTACAGTGGGTTCTTGAATTTTGCAATATAGATCTACATCTACTTGTTGGTCTTGCAGAAAATCTATCAGACAAACAATATCAGGTTGTGTTGGACTGTGTATATTCCTTCGTTAAATGCACGAAAAGTTCCTTATTCCTTGAGCTGAATTAGTACACATCACATCAAATCTCACCACATCACCTAATGTTATATTGTTACTGTCTCGTCTGAACTTTGTAAAACATAAATAACACTATTGAATTTGTATTCCTATACTTTATTGTAATTATTATTATTTCAGGAGAAGACTTCATAAGTATGCTATTTTTCTTGTGTATGATCCATTTTGTTTATTACAAATAAAATGTTTAAACTTAAACTTGTAAAATAAGCAGAAATACGTCAATATATCTCCTACATGTACCACGGTAACTAAATTACAGGTGAAGTTTACTTTTACGAGACATTTTAGGTGTTTCTAGAAAAACTGAAGACGCTTTATATTTGGCTTTGTTGTGTGTGTCTGTATTTATTCTTGGAATATATTCTTTTGATTTCCGCTCGAATTTTGATTCCCTTGATTACTCTTTTACTTTTCACAGAATCAGTCTGTATGTTATATAAATAAGCAGTATAGGTCAACGCGAGGCGTAACATACTTAGCGGTATTACACTTTGCCCTTGAACTTAAGATTATGAACGTGCGAACCAAAAGGATCCGAGATAATTCTAAAGAATAAAAATCATAAAAAAAAAGAATCAAAAGAATGATCTTGATTTAAACTGTTCACAAAATGTCGTCGAGTGATGGACGACAGTCAGAATTATTTAGGAAGATTTGACGCTCTTAGAATTCGAACTTTCAAATGGCCAATCTATTTAAATCTTAGTACATATCTGCAGATGTATGCAGATGAATTCGTATTACTTAATTTTGTTCGTGGTGGTACCAATATTTGTGGTTTCCCTTATTTTGTCTTTCCCAAAATTAGTTTGTTTGTTTGTTTGGGTTTAACGCCCAAGCAGCAATATTTCAGCTATATTCAGGCGATGAAAATGAAGTGGATGATAAAATGAACATGAAATGGTGATGAAATGAAAAATGGGACGGGACATAAGGACAATGGGGTCGAGAAATTTTGATTGCCACTGGAAATAGGAAGAGGTGGGTGGGTAGGGTCGGGTAATTTAGCCTCCTGTGGCCGAGCCCTTTTGTTCCTACAACGTGTTCGATTCAACCCACCGGAATTTTACGGTAGACTTAACAATAAAATGTTGTGTTGACCTATATGTGGATACCTTTTGACGGGGGTTGTGATAGATCTGCTGCAATAGGTCACCAGATACCCTTTCAAATATAAGAAATCTCGAAACAAAGACACTAAAATGAAACAAAAGACCGAACAGCAAACGACATTTACACAGAAACTTAAAGAAAAGTTATACTTAGATTGTTTGTTTGTTTGTTGGGGTTTAACGTCCGAGCAGCAATATTTCAGCTATATTCAGACGATGAACATGAAATTGATGATAAAATGAACATGAAATGAAAAAGGGATGGGACACAAGGACAATGGGGCGACAAATTTTGATTGCCACTGGAAATAGGGAGAGGTGGGTAGGGTCGGGCAATTTAGCCTCCTGTGGCGGAGCCCTATGGTTCCTACTCCGGGAGAATACCACAGTAGGGTTCTTTAACGTGCAAGGAACGTGGCATCTTTCCCGACATGGTGCACCACTAGGTTTGCGGTCAGGTTTTCCGTATTATAGCCTGACAACCCCAGCATTTAACACGCCAGGGGTACCCCATTCAACCACCTGGGGCAAAGCGTCCTACCCCCGGCTAGGGTTCTGAGTACTATTAAGTCGCCTTTTACGACAAGCTTAGCGCTGCTGCAGGCCTATTCTTTTAACACCCGAACCTACACGGGGCGTTATACTTAGAAGAAAAGTAACAAACTGTTCTCCATTAAGCGCTTGGAACATGGGCCAGGTGCCTGATGAATTACAAATATTCATTTTATCAATTAGTTCAATTCAGAAAAATGACAATATGCAGCATTTGTGTCCAAAAGGACACAAAGTCCAGCCCAACAACTTGGTGCCCTGTATGTGAAGAATTCGCGTGTACGTCTTGTTCTTAGCATCACCTTCTACTTTCACCTACATGTTACCACAATACTATACCTTATGAAAAATTACCTTCTTTTATAATTAATACAGATTTGTTTTGCAAAGAACATAGAGAACAAGCATTCTGACAGTATTGCTGATGCAATACAGTATCCCCTTTCGGCCTTTGAACTCATTGCCTTTATGAGATTTTTTTTATATATGTGAACTAACAATGGATGGCGTTATTTCCTAACAATCAAGAGAAAATAACTCTTGAACAGCAAAAGCAAATTCCATCAAAATCAAACCTGAGCTTCATTTTACAGTAGATAATAACATTTTTGCATTATAGAAAGCTGCATAAAGACATTCTCTCTCTATCACCTGGAAAGATGAAAAAAAGTTCGTTATTATGAATTAAAGGGCAAATAAGTCTAGAATGACAGCAGCAATTTGCATCAAAATGATGAAACATAAAATTTTATGTAATTTTCTATGTCAAAGGGCCATAAGTTCCATATAAACCATTTTGCCGCAATAATATTTAAATTTAATTTGTAACTTGTCATGATAAGACTAGCTAACAAATATGAAATCAATTGGATGAGGCATTACAATGAAAAGTCTGGAAAACATAAAATTTTATGCAATTTTCTATGTCCAAGGGACACAACTTCTGTAAAAATCATTCAACCGTAACATCATTGGAACTTAACTTGTAACTTGTCATGATAAGACTATATACCAATTATGAAATCAATTGGATGAGGCATTACAAAAAAAGTCCAGAAAACAAAATTTCATGAAATTTTCTGTCCAAGGGCCATAACTTCTGTAAAAAATCATTCAACCGTAAGGTCATTCAAACTTAACTTGTAACTTGTCATGATAAGACTATATTCCAAATATGAAATCAATTGGATGAAGCATTACAAAAAAAGTCCGAAAAACATAAAATTTCATAAAATTTCTATGTCCAAGGGCCACAACTTCTGTAAAAATCGTTCAACCATAATGTCATTCGAATTTAACTTGTAACTTGTCATGATAAGACTATATACAAAATATGAAATCAATCGGATGAGGCATTACAAAAAAGTCCGGAAAACATAAAATTTCATGAAATTTTCTATGTCCAAGGGCTATAACTTCTGTAAAAAACGTTCAACCGTAACGTCATTCGAACTTAACTTGTAACTTGTCATAATAAGACTATATACCAATTATGAAATCAATTGGATGAGGCATTACAAAAAAAGTCCGGAAAACCAAGTGTGACTGACGGACTGACTGACAGACGGAGTGCAAACCTAACTCCCATTCGGCATTTGCCGAATTTGGAGAAAAGTGTTGAAAATGCGAACTTTTTCCTAAAACAACAATGCGTAGGTGGTAACCTCTAGTACACTGATGTTTATCTAGAAAGTAGTACAATTGATAATATTTTAAAACTAAAGAACATAGGAGAAATCGAAATAATGAAGAATCGGCAAATGGAAGAAATAAAAGACGTTCAAACAAATCAGGCGCTGATGATTGTCTCGATTACAATGCCCACAGGTCTCAAACTTCAAAAAGTTTACTTTGCCAGAACAAGAAAACCCTGGCGGCTATTGCGGTTGTTGTTCATTTCCAATCGGAGTTATGGTATTCTGTGACTACCGCAGGGATCAAGTTCTTACGTATAATCCAGACGCACTGGGCAGATCAACTATTGATTTCACCGAAAAAGAAGGAGTCTATGGAGTCGCAGTTTTGGACGAAACACATTTTGCTGTATCAAACGCTGGTAAGAACATCATCTCCATCGTTGATATAAATACGAGTGCAATTGTCAAAGCAATATCTACTGATAATGAACTATCCAACATAGCACCATTATTGATAACATACCAAGACGGTGCTGTCATTTTCATCCAGCTTTACTCTGGAATCAGGCGACTGAACTTAGAAACAAAAACATGCTCAAATGTAATAAGTGACGAGGACGTTGATTTTTAAACATACCTTGTGGCACACAAAGACATGCTATACTACACGAAGTTAACTACAAACAAAAACTACTGTTTTGGATTCAAACGACAACGTAATTTTTATATTCCATGATGAGAGTTTACTAGAAACACCTGCTGGGATTGCAGTGGATGAATATTGTTATATCTATGTTGCTGGGGAACGTTCGAACACTATAGTGGTAATTTCTCCTAACGGAAAGACATGTAACGAAATAGTGAACACTGAATGTCCCAACTGTATTCATTATAATAAAGATACTGGATTCTTATTGGTCAATACATTTGATACCTGGAGAGCTTACATATATACAATTAAGTGATGTGAACCTTAACAAATATAGGACAAACAACCATAGTTATAACATAAGTTTAACCCAAAAGCAGAATTTATGCGCCTGTTACGTGTCAAAAGATGTTTGTCATTGATGTGTATTGGTACCTTAATATTACTTTCAGTTTGTTATCGTTCTGTTATTTGTTAATTTTATTACATTCGTTGTCGGTGCCTCTCAGATCTTACTTTCAGGTGCGTGTTAACACTTGGTGAAAGCCTTTTGGCGATCGCTGCGAATGTTTACATTTTTGGATTTAGATTAATATAATAATGGGTGTTTGATCAATCTGAGAAGACAGGAATTTTCTTTTTGTTTTGAACATACACAGAAGACGTGCATAGAATGAAACACGCACCAAACGAATGAACGGTATTAACATAAGCGGATGCGTGATAATTTTAGATTATTGAATTTGCATTAAAACATCCGACGAATTGGACTTTTATAACTCTATGTAATATTAACATATATTTTATATGAAAAGTAGTTTAGTTGAAATTAAGTTTAAAGAAATTTTCTCTGTTAACTGAAAATCTTTATTACATTTTACATATAATTACATTTTCCAGTTTTTACAGTAAATCTAGAAAAATGTACAAGCCAATATTTAAAAACCTACGTAAATTGTATCTTACTATTGTGAAAAGATGAATCTATGTTGCTCATTTTAGCTTTCTGAGTGTTTTTCTTTCAGTCCCTTTACTTATATATTTTGCCTGCTGTTTCAATTTCTAGTGTCGTTGATAAGTTATTTCCTTGACTGTCAAGTCTGTGATTTTGCTTTGGCTGTGACATCTCATTGATGTTACTTGGACTATGTATCATTTTTATATCGAAGTCTGTTGTTTGTATGGCACTATTATAACAAAAGAGATGAATAAATCATCGATTTCTGTGAATTAATATAATTTACCTATCCTTGTTTAATTTTTATATCATGTAAAGTTGAAATGTTTCCCATCGTTACATTGGTTTGTTAACGTCGGCAAAAAACTTCCGACGCATCATTAATAATAGGACAAAACAAATATACCGGAATGCAAGTACATAGCATTTACGTGAAAACAGGAAACAGAGACAATCTGCATACACGATTTATCGAACAGAATAAATATAATTACATATAAAAACTAAAGATAAAGAAAGAGTAATCAAGAGAACAAAGATTTTAGTGGAAGGGAGGGATAAAGACTACACAGGGAAAACAGAAAATACGGCTCTCCACAAAGAAAAGAAGACAAAATCGAAACAAATCGAACAAAAACAAATAAAAAAAGAAACAGAAAAAAAAACGGGTCAATATAGAAGAGAAATATTGAAATGTGAAAAAAATTCGACATTTCCGTTGGATTCTGGAACTTACTCTTGTGCGCAAAAAGTAACATCTTTATAGAAATATACATAATACACACATATCTAAAACTGACTTCGCTTTTGACTAAACATTTGGTCTTTGACAATGTGGATTGTGAGACTGAGCCTTTGTTGTTATTGAACTTGTGTATAGCAGATAAGATTAACAGCGACCAGGCAGGCCGAACATACTGCAAAGTGAACTATTAAGTTGTTATCATTTTGTCACCTGATACATTTACACAGGTAGAACTGTTAAATGATAGCGAACATTACACTTTCCTTTGATCATGAAGTATACCGTTAAAACTACCTTATTTTCAGCACAAGGAGAAGGCTAAATGTTCAATGTATGCGGAAAAATATTGATATGTCTATATGTCATAGAGTTACAACCATATACCACTGCATTATTATAATGCTCCTGGTCTTTTGAAATTACATTATGATTTTATGTCTTGCTGTTTTTTTATGTGTCTATAAAACTATGATTAATATATCAGTGATATAAAGATATTACTAGAATAATTTCAGAACTTTGTATGTACAGGGTTATATGACGGTGAGTAGTAAAGCTTTATTGTGAACAACTAAATAAACAAATTACAATTCTGTTTAACTTTTTAACTTCTTATACTGAACAGCAAAAAATAAATAAGCACCTTATTGTTATGGAACGTTCAAAGACCACTGAACCAAAGTAATGCTGACTATTATGACAGTTGAAAAAAGGTTATCAACGAATAATGACGAAAGAAATATTAATAAGTCGCAACAAAATGCAAAAATTAACTTTTTAATAGAAGTATATTAGACTCAATTTGTTAAAGAGAGACG
The DNA here is from genome assembly GCA_037379345.1 of Perna viridis. Classification (NCBI taxonomy): domain Eukaryota; kingdom Metazoa; phylum Mollusca; class Bivalvia; order Mytilida; family Mytilidae; genus Perna; species Perna viridis. The sequence goes on along the minus strand of CM074512.1, from coordinate 40,073,256 downwards.
ACATCTAGTTTTTCTATATTTTGTTTAGGTGAGGAAACATCTCCTTTTACCTTTTCAGGATCTGACTTCTCCTGAATAGAAAACGAATTTGTGCTAAAAGACCGACAGTAGGTGACACGACGCTTCTTTTGGCCAAACTGTTCGACACTTAGTTGTAGGCTTGGACGTGATTCATTTTGGTAATCCAAGTCTTCAATAGTCAACTGCATATCCCCATTTTCATCATTTACTTTTAATGAGATAGTATGTACAGAATTATTTTTCCGTCTCTCGAAACCTTTCCAAGAACAGTTATCAGATGTCTGACAAGTTTTTCCTACATCCCGTGAGGTTCGTGATGCAGTAGATTGCCGCTTTGACTCGTTACAATCCTTTCCGAATATAATGGAGAGTATTTCAGCTTCTTCCTCTTCTCGCCTTTGAAGGTCCAGGGCTGGCAATGGCGTCGGAGGATTCATCGCACTTTGAAACTCAGATCTGTTGTAGGCGTAGGTAAACGGATTTAAAATAGTGTTAATTATTGACACAATTAACAAGTAATAATGAATTTTTTCATCCACCAGATATATTATTCTACTTATATTTACTGGCAAAGTAAAAACAAACAAAGGTACTAGAACGAAACCTATTGTTTGAACATATTTAATGCTCCGCTGTACGCGATGGTTTGGGTAATTATAGAAAACGGATCTGTCAACTGCTTCAATAGTTCTAGAATGGTATCTAGCTATACGGTAAATCTTAAAGTAAGACACCATTGTAATTACAAGACACGGAAAGTATAATAAAGACACTGATATTTTCTCTGTTAGAATTGCAACATCGAATGACACAAGGAATTTTTTGTCGCAAATATTGCTCAGAAGACTAGGTACCAAGTTAAATAGAACTGGAAGCAAAGAAATAGCAAGCGAGTACACCCAACAAATGACAACAACTATGAGTACTTTAATACCAGTCATTCTTGATGAGTAGTTTAAGGAATATTTCAAGCTGGCAAATCTGTCAACGGATATTGCTGTTACCATCATAATTGTTACACACGATGAAGCACACAAGGCACGATCACAAATTGCTAACAGAAGAGTCGATTCGTATATTCGAGAGACGGTCCGTCCAAATAGAAAACTTTCTGTGAGCAGATCAGCAACACATAAATTAACAACCAAACCATTAGCATATGTTTGCAGAGTCATATGTGTTCGTATTGCAAAAAGTACATATGAATTGATACAACTTCCAGCGAGAACAATCACGGTGGTTGAGAACATATAGACAACTTTATGGTAAAGTTCTATTTCATTTTCTGATGAATTACATAAAGTTGTCGAATTGTCAATACTATTCATTTTGCCTTGAAAAGTGTCCAAATCCATGTCTTCTGTGGTTTCTGATGTTGTCATTAATATAATAACAAAATGTTCACAGGTGTAGTTCTTTGAAAATGCTTTGAGGTTGTAGTAAAACTTCCCAGCATATATAGCCAACGATCGGATTAACACCTTCGCCATTCGCAACGAGGAGGGTGACTTTTGTATATATATAGTCAACCTTTTCCCGGATTTGTGTCATGGAATATGTCATTAGAGAAATACTCTTCATATGTACAAGTGGTGTACCTTTAAAGGTAAAATGTATGATGAAGATATTTTGAACATCTTCCAATCACCTGTGTATAAAAGACAAAATTTTCTTCGTTCACTCAGAGGATGAGATCCTCATCTCTTGCTTAGCATGAAGATGTGCTGCAATAACGATTGCTATTTGTCAATTTAAAGTTAGCGGCAAGCTTAATGAATTCGATCTTCAGTTACTCGTTCAAAGAAGTACGGCTCTTTCCTGGCAGTTTTTTCTTGTTACTAGAAACAAAAAAAGATCAGAAACTTCACATCCTAAAAAATAAAACTGGACTCCTCTTACATTTGACAAAATACTGTTCTGTGATAATGTTATGATCTGAACTTCGGAATCACAACATTCACAATCTAATTTACCAAACCTGGCTTAAATACTAAAAAAGATCATCTCTAGTGTTTAAGATATACAAATTATATGGTTTTTTTTAATTTCTTTTTAATTTGAATTACAAAAGTGTATGTAAACCTAACAATTATTCTTGCCCTCTATTTAATTGTGTACGTGCAAATGGCTGCAATTAAGGTTGAACGATGCCATCACCATACTACGTTTACATATGTTACAATCATTTAACATTTAAGGGGGGAAAAGAAAAAAAAATAATAGTTCTAGTTTGGAACCTTAATTAAAAAAAAAAAAGGTTATTGCATAGTCACCTAAAAAGGCCACCAATAACAATTTCACTACGATTAGTTATTATGTTGAACACAATGATATATTTTAATGCCTACGTATGTATTTTCAATTTTGATTGCCACCAGAAAAAGGTGGAAGGGTAAAGTCGGGCAATTTAGCCTCCTGTGACGGAGCGCAAAGGTTCCTACTCCTATCGAATACCACAGCAGAGTTCTTTCACGGGCGAGAAACGCGGCTTATTTCCCAACACGGTGCACCACTATGATTTGCGGTCAGGTTTTCCGTATTATAGCCTGACAACCTTAGAATGTAATACGCCAGGGGTACTCCATTCCACCTCCTGGTGCACACATATCAGTTGATGTGTGAACAGAGCGCCTAGCCCCCGGCTAGGTTCCTGAGCACTATTTAGTCGCCGTTTACGACAAGCTTAGCGTTGCTGCAGGCCTATTCTTTTGACACCCGGAAAGATGTGATAATTTGTTTGTTCGGGAGTGTGTCAATATTTAAATCAATAACAACAATTAAATAACACAAAGGTGAAGGTAGAAACAAATAGATAACAATTTACTTAAGTACCAGTCCACATAAAATTCAAACACGGTACGGTATAGGTGATTCATGGTGTAGAAAAACCCACAAAACAATGTTTTTTTTTTGATCTTCGGATGCTATATTTTCAGGGAACAGAAGTTTTTTTTGTATTCATATCTTTAGAGAAAATCATAAATCCATCTCCCACTAAAACCAACCAAATCAAAGCAAAACAAGATAACTCTTGCAAAGTGATTATTTCATGTACAATCTATATAAATTTTATCTCAAAAGCGCAACACCCGAAGGAAAAATTATGACTGGTTATGTGATCAGTAAATGTCTCTGAACAATAAATGAAATTTAATTCGGTGGGTTTTTGACATGGATGCATCATTTCCTGTCTGATTTTTAGAAAGACTGCTACTTAAATACGTAAGAGATGTAGAATAATAATGGTACACAATGAATTCGTAAAATATTCTTTATATTCGCTTCTTCATTTACATATGATAAATCGTTGCTCTCTCATAAAGTACATTTATTGTTATTTGTCATATATGACATATTAGTCTTTGGGGCAGCAGCCAAACTGGTATGTTGATACACAAATTTTTTTATGGCGTAAGACATGATTGATTGATTGATTGTTAGGGTTTAACGCCCGAGCACCAATATTGCAGCTATATTCAGGCGATGAACATCAAGTGGATGATGCCCCGTACAGGTACGGGTGTCAAAAGAATAGGCCTGCAGCAACGCTAAGCTTGTCGTAAAAGGCGACTAAAGTGCCGGGAGCTAGGCGCTCTGCCCTCAGAGCAACTGGGATGTGTGCCCAGGGTGGTGAAATGGGGTACCCCTGGCGTGTTACATGCTGGGGCTGTTAGGCTATAATACGGAAAACCTGACCGCAAACCATAGTGGTGCGCCGTGTTGCGAAAGATGCCACGTTCCTCGCACGTTTAAGAACTCTTCTGTGGTATTCTCCCGGAGTAGGAACCATAGGGCTCCGCCACAGGAAGCTAAATTGACCGACCTTACCCATCCCTCCCCTTTTTCTAGTGCCAATCAAAATTTGTCGACCTAATTATCCTGGTGTCCCATCCCATTTTTCATTTCATCATCATTTCATGTTCATTTTATCATCCATTTCATGTTCATCGTCTGAAAATAGCTGAAATATTGCTGCTCGGATGTTAAACCCCAACAATCAATCAATCAATCATGAAGTGGATGATAAAATGGACATGAAATGATAAAGAAAAGAAAAATGGGATGGGACACAAGGATAATAGGGTCGACATGCCTATTCTTTTGACACCCGGACCTGCACGGGCTGCGCAAGACATGAAGCAAGTTCTAAAATATACACGCCTTACATTCTTTATTTCCCCTTTTGAAAACACTTGAGTAATTTAAAATATTTAAGAGCATTATTATTCCATAATTATTTTGTTTCAACTATTTATAACCCAAATATTTCTATTATCTGTTACAACCCCCAAGTCTTTCTCTTTGGTCGCTTGTTGTATGGTCAACCTCTTCTATTTTGTACTGGTAATTTGTAGTCTGGCCCGAAGTGAACATGTTTGCATTTTGATTTATTGAATTTCAAGAGTCACTTGTCAGACCAATTTATCAAGTTGTCAACATCGTTTTGGAGGTTGAGTCGGTCTTCCCCATTGTTGATTACTGCATGGACCATAGTATTATCAGCAGAGATTTTCGCTATATTTTATACAATTCAGGTAGGTCATTTATGTAAACAGTAAACAATATGGGTCCAAAAACACCCCTTTGGAGATTCCACTGGTAACTGGAGTCCATTCAGGTTCTGTACCATTTATAACTCCATTGTTTTGCCCCGTGCAGGTCCGAGTGTCAAAAGAATAGACCCACAGCAGCGCTAAGCTTGTCGTTTGTTTTGTTTGTTTGTTGGGGTTTAACTCTCGAGCAGCAATATTTCAGCTATATTCAGGCGATGAAGATGAAGTAGATGAAAAAATGTACATTAAATGATGATGAAATGAGAAATCGGATGGGACACAAGGATAATGGGGTCGAGAAATTTTGATTGCCACTGGAAATTGGGAGAGGTGGATAGGGTCGGACAATTTTCCATAAATTTTGTGAACATCTTCGTAAATTGAATTCAAATTTCTTTTGCTGTTTTCTGTAACAGTTTTGGATGCACTTTATCAGGTCCTGGAGATTTTGGTGACTTTTTCATCACTACAGAAGTTTTATGGTCGTTATCATGAACTCGTGGATCGTTATGGTGTATCCATCAGCATCATGAGAACTGATTTATTCAACGGGTCATAGTTCTCCTTCCCTCGTTTGTTTACCCCGGACTTGACTTTTTATGAGCAACTCGGCGGGTGTTCCTAGAAAAGCAGAGGACGCTTACCCTACCGGTGCACCTGGTCCATGCTCCCAGTTTTTATTGGAGTCCGAGTTGCTCATTTACTTTTGTTACTTTGTATGTATGATTTTAGTTACTTTATGTTCTTTGTTGTGTATGTCTGTTTTCCATGTCTGGTCTTTGTCCCTGGATTACATTCTTTTGATAACCTCTATAACCTTGGTTCCCTTGATTACTCTTTCAAGATGTTTTTGGATTTCATTCTGTTAGAAATGTTTGTTCTCGGATCCAGGTGTGGTGCATTTTCTTGGTAATATTCTATAGCAAATACCCTGTGGAAAAAAGAGCTATTCATTGTCTTGACTTTTATCTTATCATTTTAATAAAGTGTTTCGTTTTTTGTCTACTATTCAAGGAATATTTTCCTTGGTTATAATCTTGGATTGAATTATCTCCAAAAGATTTTACTGTCTTCCTTCGAGTTGATGGCAATTGACCGTTTATATTTGTACTGGGCTTTTCTCACTGAATAGTTTGCTTCTCTCTTTGCTACTTGATAAACAATTGATACTGTATCGGCAAAACTGTTCCAAAAGATCAATGATATCATCTTTGGCCAACTTTGAATCCCAATCTACAATTTAAAGTTTTTGGTTGATGTTTGTATAGTTTCCTTTAAAGAAACGTAACCTTTGTTCAGAATGTTTTTCGTTCTTGCTTCGAAAGTTAAAATTAAATTCCAACATTTCTTTATCACTGTTCCCTAAAGGAACGTTGTGATCGATACTGTTTATCATGCCCTCCTCGTTTGTAAGAATTAGATCTAATAGGATTGGTTGATCATCTCCCGTAAATATTTTCTTCTTTTTAACATGTTGAATTAGGAATGTGTCTCTTGTCATTTCAAGAAATCTAGTTGCTTCCACACTGGTATTATTGTTTTTCCAACATATTTCAGGGAAATTGAAGACTCCCATGAATAGTCAGTAATCAAAGTTAATTTTGCCAATGTTTATGGTGGATTTCGTGTAGTTCATTATACAGATTTGATAAAAACATGATACCAACAGTCTATTTCTGTTTTTAATGTATATTCCCAGTTGGACATACTCTACATTTACAAATTAAGTGGTCGCCACTTTATAAGTGTCTCACATATATCAAGCATCATCTTCTTGTAAAGATGCCCTTTGGTGTGACAAAAACTTTGTAACTTTCTATTTTTTATTCCAAATCGAAAATATCACTCTCATTTCCGAACTTTGGGTATATCTCGGTGAGGTCATTGCTATCATATTTAAAATCTGATGTTATCCCGTGCAGATCCGGATGTAAAATGAATAGGCCTCCAGCAGCGCTAAGCTTGTCGTAATAGGCGACTAAATAGCGCTCAGAACCCTAGCCGGGGTCTAGGGCGCTCTGCCCACAGAGCAACTGGGTTGTGTGCCCCAGGTGGTGGAATGGGGGTACCCCTGGTGTGTTACATGCTGGGGTTGTCAGGCTATAATACGGAAAATCTGACCGCAAACCATAGTGGTGCACAGTGCTTGGAAAGATGCCACGTTCCTCCCACGTTAAAAAATCCTACTATGGTATTCTCCCGGAGTAGGAACCATAGGGCTCCGCCACAGGAGGCTAAATTGCCCGACCCTACTCACCTCTCCCTATTTCCAGTGTCAATCAAGATTTGTCGACCCCATTATCCTTGTGTCCCATCCCATTTTTCATTTCATCATCCTTTCATGTTCATTTTATCATCTACTTCATGTTCATCGCCTGAATATAGCTGAAATAGTGCTGCTCGGGCGTTAAACCCCAACAAACAAACAAACCTATTTTTCATCAGCAACAAGTACAGAAAGCAACAACAACCACCAATACCTTCAGAGGCTTATCCCATTTCCTTTAGAAGCATACCCTGGACCTTCATGTAGGATGAAGTAATTTGACTTGTATTTAGTTGGATTGATTGATTGATTGTTTGGGTTTAACACTCGGACCTGCACGGGGCATATTTAGTTAGACGATACCATAATTGTATGATTTTGATAAACTTTAAGTAGGAACACTACTTGTTTTCTGGTTTAAAGTTCATAAGACTGTATTAGAATAAAATATCTTTTTATAATCAAAATGTTTGACCAGGAAAGAATCCTTTTCTAGAACACCCCGTGCAGGCTCGGGTGTTAAAAGAATAGGCCTGCGGCAGCGCTAAGCTTGTCGTAAAAGGCGACTAAATAGTGCTCAGAGCCCTAGCCGGGGGCTAAGTCGCTCTGCCCACAGAGCAACTGGGATGTATGCCCCAGGTGGTGGATTTTTGTTCGTTTGTTTGTTGGTGTTTAACGTCCGAGCAGCAATATTTCAGCTATATTCAGACGATGAACATAAAATTGATGATAAAATGAACATGAAATGATGCTGAAATGAAAAAGGGATGGGACACAAGGACAATGGGGTCGACAAATTTTGATTGCCACTGGAAATAGGGAGAGGTGGGTAGGGTCGGGCGATTTAGCCTCCTGTGGCGGAGCCCTATGGTTCCTACTCCGTGAGAATACCACAGAAGGGTTCTTTAACGTGCGAGGAACGTGGCATCTTTCCCAACACGGTGCACCACTATGGTTTGCGGTCAGGTTTTCCGTATTATAGCCTGACAACCCCAGCATGTAACACGCCAGGGGTACCCCATTCCACCACCTGGGGCACACATCCCAGTTGTTCTGTCGGCAGAGAGCCTAGCCTCCGTTTAGGTTTCTGAGCACTATTAAGTCGCCTTTTACGACAACCTGAGCGCTGCCGCAGGCCTATTCTTTTGACATCCGGACCTGCACGGGGCTTTTTCAATCGGTGTTATTGACGACATTGGTCAGTGAAAAAAAAAACATTGTACACATCATTGACCAATGGAGACATCAGTCTGTTAAAATACCATACCATTCATATAGTAGTTGCAAATTCTTAAATATGACTGGCAATAGAAGAAAAATATTACTAATATGTATTTGTAGCTAAAAAAATCACCAAGTTTGTACTAGGAATTTAAATTGAGCAGGAACTATGAATTGAAAAACAAAATCTTCTATCTTTTTTACTTTGAATATTAATTTGCATTTCTTAAACATTTTATTTCATTATTTTAAATTATAAAACATTACTCAATATCAAAGAATAAGCAAAATGAAAATTGAGATAGAAAATTCAACACTTTTAAGCGTAATAGCGTGATAAATATCTAATCACAAATTATTAATTTGAAATCTTGAACTCCGCAAATATCTGATTTAATGTTATATTGAAGATTAAACTATGTGAAACATTCCGTCTATTCCCTTTAAACTCATTTAATTGGATGAAAGTGGTGTAAGATGGAAAGCAAAGTATATAAAAATTAAATGTCTAATCCGCTTTGAAACGTCAGTTTGGATAATGAGGCATGAAGCCACGCAAGTAGGTGAAACTTTCTTATTAGTACGTTTCCATTGATGGTGCAAAAAGGATCAAAAGGACATTTTCATCCAACTTTATCTATTATTTATGCATGATGACTCAAAATATTTGCTACATCATAAGTTTACTTATTCTTCAATCGCAATAACAGTTATAGTCTTTGATTAGAAAAGCCCACTCCCATGGATATGTGTCGATGATACAAAAAAATATATAATAAATTGCACCCTTGTATATATGCTTGCACTCTTTGAATGGTCAAGAAACCCATACTATCCAAAATCTAGATATACGTTGATAGTCTTTGATTAGGCATGAACATACGTTTATGTTTTTTGAATAAGCAAACTGAATTTTCTACCCGAGTATCCATCATTGTTTGTCTTGCTTCCCAAATAATTCAAACAAAATGACTTTCAATTTCAGTTAATTGCAGAAAAATTGGATCGTCAATACTTTAATCGAAGTCTTATCCTCCTCTTTGTGTCTCTACCAAAGACGATGATTGTGATCTACCGTCTATAAACTACACAATAATTCTTACAAACAACGCTACAAAGCTGGATATACAAAGTGTACCAAAAAACCTATTTCAAAACCTTAACGTCTATACTCACACTGTCAAAGAGTCTCCAAACCTACTACGACACTTATTACACCTTTTGTGATATTAATTCAATGTGAATCCTGAAAAATTCGAAAGATCTTCTGAAGACCCTTTATTCAAGATTATTATCAGAATACAATAGCATTAAAATCTATGATTTTTCATCTCTTTATACTTTTATTCCCCTTACTCAGTTAAAATCTCGACTCAAAAACATTATACATCGTTGTTATTCCAAGAAGACGGTGCAACTAGATACAAGCATGTAGTTCTTTGTAGAGATTACTCATACTTTGTATAACATAAATCCAAATCATCGTCCAAATATACCGAAGATGTCTTGAAAATGCTAGAATGTTTGATCGACAACATATTTGTCCAGTGTGGTGGACGCTTTTTTTTTCAACAAACGGTCGGCATTACAATGGAAACAACTGTACAAACTGTACTCTTCTACTTGCTGACCTATCTAGTCATGAGACTGACTTTATACTGATCTGATTCAAAAGAAGAAATATTCTTTAGCTAGATCCTTTAATCTCAGTTTCCGCTATATCGATGACGTATTATCGTTAAACAATCCTAGTTTCGGGGATTTGATACATCGCATCTACCCCAAAGAACTTGAAGTAAAAGATACTATAGACACTGTGAAGTCAGCTCTATATCTTGACCTACACTTAGAGATCGATGGTAACGGAAAACTACTGACTAAACTACCACAAACGCAATGACTTTTCATTCCGTATTGTCAACTTTCTTTTCATCTGTGGCAATATCCCTTCAGCACCTGCGTATGGAATTTTAATATCACTAATGATACGTGATGCCAGAGCTTGACTTTTGATTCGCTCTAGGCTTCTTACACTTAAGTTTCTGGAACAGGGAGACCCGTGCAGGTCCGGGTGTTTAAAGAATAGGCTGCAGCAGCGCTACGCTTGTCGTACAAGGCGACTAAATAGTGCTCAGAACCCTAGCCAGGGTATAGGGCGCTCTGCCCACAGAGTAACTGGGATGTGTGCCCCAGATGGTTGAATGGGGTACCCCTGGCGTGTTACTTGCTGGGGTTGTCAGGCTATAATACGGAAAACCTGACCGCAAACCATAGTGGTGCACCGTGTTGGGAAAGATGCCACGTTCTTCACACGTTAAAGAACCCTACTGTGGTATTCTCCCGGAGTAGGAACCATAGGGCTCTGCCACAGGAGGCTAAATTGCCCGACCTTACCCACCTCTCCCTATTTCCAGTGGCAATCAAAATTTGTCGACCCAGTAGGTAGAGGTGGGTAGGGTCAGGCAATTTAGCCTCCTGTGGCGGAGCCCTATGGTTCCTACTCCGGCAGAACACCACAGTAGGGTTCTTTAACGTGTGAGGAACGTGGCATCTTTCCCAACACGGTGCACCACTATGGTTTGCGGCCAGGTTTTTCGTATTATAGCCTGACAACCCCAGCATGTAATACACCAGGGGTACCCCATTCCACCGCCTGGGGCACACATCCCAGTTGCTCTGTGGGCAGAGCGCCCTAGCCCCCGGCTAAGGTTCTGAGCACTATTTAGTCGCCTTTTACGACAAGCTTAGCGCTGCTGCAGGCCTATTCTCTTAACACCCGGACCTGCACGGGGCCCAAATCAAAGAAACCATATGGTCAACAATGTCGTCAAACAGGGAGTAGATATTGATCGAATCTGATACAATATCAAATTGCTGTGATATGTTGCGGCAGCGTAAGCTGTAACACAAAAGGCGCAGACGGACATGATCAATGTGCTCCCCCATTCAACGTGGAGGGAGGGTATATCATACTAAAAAGTTTATTATTAGACAAAAATAACATTGTATTCATAATAAAATTAAGCTTGAATATTAAAAATAAAACTAATTATATTGGTATATCTACGTAATAGATACTTTAGCAGTCAAATAGTATCAAAGAGCGACAACACTAACCATTTGGTTTTTACGACTCGGTTTTAAAAAAATGTAATTTCCACTCATTAACATCTTACGATCTTTTTGAATGTATCAAAGAGTGACAATTCTTGCAATATGTCAGCCATTGACAGAAACTTAGAAATGCCCTCTAATTTACAGCGAAATGAGACAAGTATTTAATTAAACCATGAGTCTTAACAATATCATTAAACCAAAAACGCCCCGTGCAGGTCCGGGTGTTAAAAGAATAGGCCTGCAGCAGCGCTAAGCTTGTCGTTAAAACCGACTAAATAGTGCTCAGAACCCTAGCCGGGGGCTAGGGCGCTCTGCCCACAGAGCAACTGGGATGTGTGCCGCCGATGGTTGAATGGGGTACCCCTGGCGTGTTACTTGCTGGGGTTGTCAGGCTATAATACGGAAAACCTGACCGCAAACCATAGTGGTGCTCCGTGTTGGGAAAGATGCCACGTTTCTCTCACGTTAAAGAACCCTACTGTGGTATTCTCACGGAGTAGGAACCATAGGGCTCCGCCACAGGAGGCTACATTGCCCGACCCTACCCACCTCTCCCTATTTCCAGTGGCAATCAAAATTTCTCGACCCCATTGTCCTTGTTTCCCATCCCTCTTTCATTTCATCATCATTTCATGTTCATTTATCAATTTCATGTTCATCGTCTGAATATAGCTGAAATATTGCTGCTCGGACGTTAAACCCCAACAAACAAACAAACAATAAACCAAAAACAATTGTCAATTTCTCCTCTAAACTGGCAAAATTGTTCTTGGACCCCGATTCCAAATAGGCTTTATTGGTGGTAATGAAAGGGGAAGGGTATCAACTACACTTCAGAGAATAAGAAGTAGAAGAGCAAATTTTCATAATTTTAGAGTTAATCATAAGACATTCTTTAGGCTATTTGCTTATTTAGTGAAAGTACCAAGACTTAATCGCAACACGTTAGGACTAAGTTGGATGGGTAAATAATTTGTATGCAAATGTGTGTTTTTTCAAAACATAAATAACACACTTTACTTATATAGCTAAGACATCGGTCAACAGTAATGGACAAAAATATCAATAATGAATTTATTGTTTGATTGGGAACACTGATATTCGTAGGCGTTAAGTGGTAACTTTTACCTTTCGTACAAGTTCGGATGACAAATACTTTTATTGAAATTTCTCATGCAGAAATATGAAAACGCGTCTCGGATTTTGATGAAATGATTTAAATGTGACTATTTATGTCATAAAAATGTACCTTTTACATATTACCCGAGACGACTATGTAAATAATTTATATGCAATAGTTGATTCCATACAAGTTTAAAAGTATATGTTCACCAGTATAATTATAAGCTAAATGATGAAAATTTTGTGGATTTGTTTCATACTTACTATCATTTTGTGTGATACAGTTTATACATACACATCAAGAACGAAAGTAAGTATATTTATATTGTAACCAAACTTCAACATACTTTACCCTATTCTGATTAATGAATTTTGATTTATTTTGCGAAATTTAGGTTCAAAATTCGACTTGTTACAGTTTATTTGTCAAATAGTAAAAAAAAAACATTCGGGTAATTTAAACGCCGTTTATATTGAATAACCAGTATTTTTAATTCATGAGATTTAAAAATTCTCACAATTTTTTTTTTCAATATTTTCGCGCACAAGTGCTGATATAAAGTTTCGTTTAAAGTCGTCAACAACTCCATTTTCGCTTAGGTTGATCAGAGAATATGTTATCTAAAATATCATATCACAAAAACTTGAGGTTTGAAGGAAGATTGCGCTCTTTAAATAAAAGGTGGTTACAGAGCATACAGTTTGTCTAAATGATATCATAACACGAGATTAAACCATTTATGCTGATACTGGCATATATGCCAGACAAAGGCAATATGTATTTTATATTGCTTAGACTTCGTGTTACAAATAAAAATCAACGCACTGATTTTCACTATTGTAAAAAGACTAAAAAGGTATAAAAAAAAATACACATACAAAACAAACGAAACAAAAATAGGACAATCATAAACAACAAAAAAGACAGAATCAATATGCTCTTAAAACATTCAACCCCCACAGCAACAAAAATAAAGAACATAACAAAACGTATACTGGTTTTGTAGCCCTATCAATACGTTAACATGTCATCTCTTATAATACAATTTGATACTATAATACAGTTATATTCCAGGATACAGCTGATAGAAATGAGTATTCAGATAAAAGAGAGCAAGACCTAGTAGCTATGTTAAGGAAACTGTATAAAGTGAGTAACTATGATGTTGGTTCATAAAAGGTATTAAAACTAAATAACTTACTTACTAAGCCATTATTGTAAAAAAACATTTCCAGTGAAAGAACAAGGTACGTTAGAAAAATTACCTTATTAACATCAATAATGGGAAAAGTGCCCATTTGCTCCAATAGTTCCCCCCTATATGTTTGTGAATTAAATTGTGAACATCCGCTGGTACCATAGTACTTCTTACATGAACAACCGGATATTTCTGTAACACATTACCCTTTAAGCGTGTTTATAGGTGCTTATATGACATCTAGACAGACAGGTAAAGTAACTACACATTAGGCTACCTTTACATGGTATATATATCGTATTTTGTAAATTCCACCAAGAACGCAGCAAACAAACAAAAATAGAATAAAGCCTATTGCTGGAAGGACAAGAATAAAAGAGGACCTACTCCTATCATAAGTGAAACAAATTTTAACGTAGAAGAAGGACATTTTACTTTTAAATTTTTAATTGTTTGTACTTATTTCAACATTACCAGATATTGGGCTTTCTAGATGAAACATCGAAGTTAAAAGGGCGATATAAGTATTAAATGGAATTTCTACCTTTTGAACTACTTACTCTGTGGTTTTGTGATTCTACGTATATATATGACTTTTTTTAAAATGAACACTAATAATTACAAAAACCTATGGATGTCATATTTCGAAAGGATTGTCATTTTTACTATTAGATATGTTCAATTACAGTAAAACACGTCTGACGTTTACCTCATTCAGCTGAAAGTTTCGGATAGTGGTCAGCTTCAATATGTGAAAAATGCTGTGGATTCGACACTATAAACTAAGGTGTCAATATTTTTACATCGACAGGATTGTATATGCTGTAACATACGAGTCCATAATTACTTTAAAGGGGGTGACCCGATCCAGAAATAAACTAGAAAAGACCGAACAAGCTCACAAAGAGAATTCTACGACCCGCTTTAAATAAATTTAAATATATGAACTGTCAGTTAAATTACCTCCCTTTGGAGTTTTTTGTCAGTAACTTATTTCTTCATGCAAATCTACATATGATGTCTAACTTCCCTTTAAAGTTTCATCAAAACCCTTTGAGCGGCTTTGGGGGAGTTACGTTAGCAAGTATTTAACATGTAAAGTTGAATTATCCCCCTTTGAAGTCATCATACAGTAACTTATTTCTTCATGCATATCTACACGTGATACCCAACTTCATCAAATTCGCATGAGTGGTTTAGGAAGAGTTAAGATGACGAGGTTTTAACATGTAAAATCCTTAAATTCAATTATTCCCCTTTCAAGTCACCAGATATTTACTATATTCCTACAAGTAAACTACACTTGGTAAATATGATGCCTAATATTCCTACAAAATTTCATCAAAATCGCTTGAGCGGCTTAGGAGGAGTTGCGCCGGCAAGAAATGTGTACAGACGGACGGAAAGACATACATACAGACAGACGGGGTGATTCCTACATACATGTACCCCCAAAAACTTTGTTTGCGGGGTTATAACAAGGGGATTCACGACTATTTTAAAATTGCTTAATTTTACCAACACTTGATACGAAATTTATTAAGTTTTGAACTGAAAGAATGGGGACAATCCTCTGGATCACCAAGTTCCACTTTCTTAACTAAATAATTCTGGATCAAGTTGAATTTAGTTCACTATATTGCGTATAACTTTCAAACATCTAAAACCAATATAAATGCCAACCCTAATCAAGTTGATTGGAACTTATTTGTATTAAAAAGATAAATATTTGGTTTGTGTATTTGCGTCATTCAGATGAATTTATTCATGTACTATATTTACCAACTTTCATATTAAATAAAACCCTTGAAGTTTAAATATATTATCCAGCTGTGAAATACACTGGCCTCATATGAAATCTGACGTTCCACGTTAATAGTGATATCAAAGCTATTTTTTTAAATTGTTCTTCCTAATGTTGAGAGGTTGCGATATCAAAATATTTGCATTAAACATTTCTTGATGGATAAATGGATTTACGTAATATAACACATTCCTATAAACCTTTAGTTAGTTAAACAACTTTATTACCTAACTCACGGGGACTATGTTAAGACTTTGTAAAAGACATGCATTAAGAACGGTTACATTAGCATGTCAATTTATACCAATATAAACTAAATATTTGAAGTAGTTGTATTTATAAGAATTTAGCAATTTATTCTAAAAATGGCTACATATTTTTATTTTAATGCAAGTTCGCTTTTATCAAGTGGAGTGATTTTTTGCATACGAGAACGTCTAGTAACCGAAAATTGAAGTGAACTTGATAGGAGATAGTGTTAAATTATTCGGTGTTACATCTCCGTAAGAGAAGCTACAATCTGTTTCGTCATAAGTTAACGCACGGAATACACATTTTACTAAAATTATTCCTTACTCCAGTAACTTTGCAGATATACTAATGGGCATTCATATAAAAAATATATATTCTGTGAGAAAAAAATGGCATTTAAAAAATAAAAAATACTCAGGAAGACTTTGAAATAAAGTTTTTATGTTAGTTATAATAATATTTTCCAATTTAGCAAAATTCGTATCTTATATGCATATGTTATATACACATGACTGAACTGTTATACGAGTTAAGAGCTGAACATTACACAGTTCCTAAGATCATGATTGCTTTTATTTTGCACTCTCAATGACCCGAAAACATGATTACCAAGTTTCATCCAAATCGGAGCATTTTGAAGTTTTAACGTGAACAGTAGTCGCAACGGCAACGGTTACTTTCAGATGGTCCGGAAATCTGAAACTTCAGATTCAGCATATCATTTTCAGCCTAAAAATCAAACTTCATCCAAATTGGAGCATTTTGAAATGTCGATGACTGAATTTCCCTTAATGCAATATTTAAGTTGCATCATCCATTCCAAATCTGATTATCTATCACAGACTATAAAACATATATATCTTTCAATTTAAAACGGCCTCGTGCGGGTCCGGGTATTAAAAGAATAGGCCCGCAGCAGCGCTTATTTTGTCATAAGAGGCGACTGAATAGTGCTCAGAACCCTGGCCGGGGGCTAGGGCGCTTTACCCACAGCAGCTGGGTTGTATGCTGTAGGTGGTGTAATGGGGTATCCCTGGCGTGCTTCATGCTGGGGTCGTCAGGCTATAATACGGAAAACCTGACCGCAAACCATAGTGGTGCAATGTGTTGGGAAAGATGCCACGTTCCTCGTACGTTAAAGAACCCTTCTGTGGTACTCTCCCAGAGTAGGAACCTTTTGGTTCCGCCACAGGAGGCTAAATTGCCCGACCCTACTCAACTCTCCCAATTTCAAGTGGCAATCAAACTTTGTCGACCCCATTATCCATGTGTCCTATCCCATTTTTCATTTCATCATCCATTTCATGTCTATCGTCTGAATATAGCTATATATTGCTGCTCGGGCGTTAAACCCCAACAATCAATCAATTTACAACGACAATCGATTCGATGAGATAGTGAAAATAACTGACTGGTGATTAGATTGGTGAATATTTTATAACAATTCCAAAGAAAATCATAGGTATGAAGATGTAAAGCCGCAGTTAAAATTTGAAAGTTTAGAAACAAAAAAAAGCAAGGGTCAACTGCAATTTTAGAAACAAACACGTGTCGAGTTTCGAAGTTCATATAATGTATTAAATTACAGTAACTATGATATAATAAGCAATATCTCCTGAATGCTTACTGCCAATTTAAATAAGTTTTAGAGTTTTAATTATAATACGAAGTTCTGTGTCTTTAGAATGAACAAACCTGATATCAATTCATATTATAGTTACTAAAGACACAAGATCAGAAGAATGACTGTGTGGGCGATGATTGTGAAGACGTTAGTAGCCGAGGAATTTTTGGATGTCACCAGGAAAGATGTGGTGGACGTTGAGAGGATATGAAGTTAAAAAAGTTCATTGCTTTATCAACTATAATTTGAAAA
Organism: Perna viridis; assembly: GCA_037379345.1. Taxonomy (NCBI): domain Eukaryota; kingdom Metazoa; phylum Mollusca; class Bivalvia; order Mytilida; family Mytilidae; genus Perna; species Perna viridis. Next base: position 40,055,825 of record CM074512.1, on the reverse strand, counting down.
GAACAATCAAGGGAATGCAAGGAATGGAAGCTCTAGAAAAAAAAGAACATGCTAAATGCATAACCAATAAATAGAAACAAACAATAAGAGCAATATTTTTCTTTCTGTAGATATGCTATATCCAATTGCTGAGTAATTTTGATTTCCTATGTGTTGAGATAAGACAGTAATGTCGAAAAGGCCTTTTCTCTAAATATTCTGTATCTATTTAATTTCTTCACTGCAAAATTTATGTCAGTCTTCCACATGTACTACATATACAATACTACAATATTGCCTGGGCCAATTTTACAAAAACAATTCTATTACAAGAAGTATAAAATGGAAAAGTGTCGAAGTTTTATAGCTGCTTTAGCTGCCAAATTTGTTCAGTTTTGATTCTAATGAATTTTGCTGACTCAATGAAATAAGTTTGTAGTAATGTCGATAATACCTACAGATTATCGGGGAAAACGGCTTATTTAGCAAATACTATAACTATGGTGTAATACGACGACGACTGCACCATCGCCAATTCACAACACTTTTTATAAAGAAAATACAGTTTTGTTTTATACTTATTATCTTATTTACATGGCATTGTTTGGTCGCGGCTGTATGCTACTTTTGAAAAAGAAATTCATTAAAATTAACTTAAAGTCAATCATTCAATACAAGTTTGAAAAGCACACAAGAATTGTTCAATATAAGCAAAAATGGCAAACGCGCAAGAATACTATAAGCACGCAAGTCAATATTAGTTGGAAAAGCACACAAGAATTGTTCAATATACGCAAAAATGGCCGACGCGCAATGATACTATAAGCAAGCAAGCTTCAGGATGGGAATGGGTATGTATTTTTACAAATCTTAAAAAAATGAAACAACGATGTATTGATGAGTACCTGTCAGAAGTTTGCAGAAAAATGGACCCGAATTCCGCGAGCGATCCCTTTTATATTAAGGGAAGTAACTCGCTAATATGTAACGATTTCTTTCCTTAACATTAATGACCAGTGGACAATTTCAGGCGTACAAAGGACAACTCAATCGCGTTTCTAATATTCCAATTAGCAGAATCAGGGGATCTCTAGCGCCCCATTGGATAGGTCTAACCGTATAGCATTTTTAATTTATTACAGTTACAAAGTTTACAAAGAAATACTTTTTGTGGGATAAGTTTTACATAAATGTGTCGTTTGTAATCTATAGGGATTATTTTTAACCATAATGGAAATTAATTTAATTGGATTCATTTTTATGATACCTAGATTATTTTTTTAAGATTGGAGTGCCTTTTAGCATAAATCTCTGTTCTCTGTAAAATTTTTCTTTTCTTTTCTTTCTTTCTTTTTTTTTTTTGAGGGTGTGGGGGCTCGAATACATTGTTGAATAAAACAAGAATAATGTTCATGGTATGTTATGCTCGGAATCTGTTACATGTTCAATAAATCAATACCTGTCTAAATACCTACCTTCTAACTTTCCTGGAACAATGACTTGAGATTTTTTTTTATGAGTAACCTTCCAAAACAATGGACTGATTATTTCCCTATATGAAGGTCAATTCAATGTTTTGAACCTTTTCAGTCCCTGATATTTTTGAATTGTACAACCAACTTTCAGTCAGTTTGAAGGGTGGTAATTCACGTATAAAAATTTTATTTATCAATTTGCACTTCGGAAAAAATAGAAATTTCTAGTCGACCTAAATTAATATGATTACAGTGTTTTTTTGTTAAATGCAATACAGCAATTTCAGACAAAAACTACATAAGGGTATGAATTTCTTCTAGCATTGCTATTGTTCTGTAAACAAGGCTTTACAATTCAGTGTTTATTTGTGAAGTGATTTGATTTAATGTCTGCGCATTGAAAATATAAGTAGCAGACAAATGCTTCAGTTTCACAAAAAGTCGTAAGTGTAAAATTGATCGTAAGTCATGACGTAACAATGCTATTTTCTGTTATGACGTCATTACTTACGATCAACTTTACACTTACGACTTTTTGTGAAACTGGTCTCGCTCCTGCGTATGGAGTGTTCATATCACAACTCATACGTTATGCCAGAGCTTGCCGAAACTACGCAGACTTTTTGTATCGCGCTAGAGCTCTAACAAATAGGCTTCTGGAACAGGGTTATGTTGCTACAAGATTGAAGTCATAGTCATAACTACAGAAGTTTTATGGTCGTCATCATGAACTCGTGGATCGTTATGGTGTATCCATCAGCACCATGAAAACTGATTTATTCAACGGGTCGTAGTTTTCCTTTTCTCGTTTGTCTACCCCGGACTTGACTTTTTATGAGCGACTCGGCGGGTGTTTCTAGAAAAGCAGAGGACGCTTACCCTACCGGTGCACCTGTTCCATGCTCCCAGTTTTTAGTGGAGTCCGAGTTGCTCATTTACTTTTGTTACTTTGTATGTATGATTTTAGTTACTTAATGTTCTTTGTTGTGTATGTCTGTTTTCCATTTCTGGTCTTTATCCCTGGATTACATTCTTTTGATTACCGCTATAACCTTGGTTCCCTTGATTACTCTTCCACTTCCCATAGGCTTCTATGCTAATTTCACAATATTCAATGGCTTCTCTGGACTTTACCTTAACTTTAACCTGCAGAGGACTATATATCAGCATGATTCTACATATGTCAGCTCACAATCCTCAGAATCGCAGGGTGGTTAAGGTTCTTTCGTTGAGGTTTCTACAAGGGGAGATAACTCTGTCGTGACGTCATTTCGTAGCTATAGAAACGTCGACGCCATTGCCTTCGCTTCGATCATAGCGAAGTGTTTTTTCAATTTTTCCCGGTCTTTGTTACTCATATTATGCTTGTATAAGGAATAAATAAATGTTTTCTCTCAAAATGTTTTTGCAAGACGATAGAACACAATATTTAAAAGAGGAAATATGCCATTTTGTGCATGTGCATATCATTAGTCATGGGCGGAACTTTTTACCTTATATGGAAAACGACGTTACTGGGAAGCTTGAGATCAGCTGATCGCACATTCTTTCGACTAGCGAGAAGAAAATTACGTTACAGAACGTAATGTGACGGCTTCTCCAATATACCAACGTATGATGTGATAGCTACAGGTAATGTTTATAACTCTATCAATCGATAGCCTATCATTTTTTATCATACACATAACATTTTGCCTTTCCTTGGTCCAAAAACGATGACCCGACTTTGTACACAGTCTTGACATGTTTTTAATTTTCAAAATTCAATATCAAGGTTTGCCATTAGAGTCGAGATTGATTATAACCATGCATATCTTTGTAGTGTATAGCCCAAGTTATTTCCATCTTCGAAGTTATCACAGAAATATTTTATCAAGACATATCCATGTGTCATGCTGCATTCTGATCTGTTCTCTGTGACCATTACTTGTGTACAATTCAGCGCTAGTCTATAATAGTAATCTTTGCCTTTGGTGTTTGATCTGCTAGTGATCTGATACATATATGGAAACATGCAGACTAAAAACTCTTTAGTATGAAAACCCTTAATCAAAATTACAGGATATTGCCTGTGATATTGAAATTTCTGTACCAATGGTTTTGAAACTTTTGGAAAAGTCTTACTATATTTTGCATTTGAAATGAATATAATGTCATTCTGCACTGAACAGCAGTTTAGATTAAATGGGGAATTTAGCAATACATGTATGTGTATGAATTCAGGAATAAATGCACATGGAGATTTCATAACAATTTGTCAGTATCAGGAGAGTATTTTCTTTTTAATCGGTTTCTTATAATTACAAAGGCATTAAATATTTTGAAAGAACAATATGTTTGCATGATTTTCACCAAAATATAGCTGTTGTGAACACAATAAAATACTATGACAACCCATTTCATACATGTTTGTTATTTATCTGTAAATTGTATAATAGTTCACAAATATAAATTTTAAAGAAACACATGGGACTAAATTTGCATTTATAATTTTAGGACCCTTTCTTCTTACTACCTGAGCAGTTTGAACAAAGATTATATACATACAAATAAATGTATGTATGTATGTATTATCCAAGTGATGTAGAAGATGACCAAATATGAAAGACATTTGCCAGTACAACCAGGTGATTTAATATATTTCATACTTCAAAGTGCATTTTAAATGTACACTGACACACACAAGTGCATATGGGTGATGATGAATTGTAGCACTGTCTATTAATATTTCAATGATAACATCTTGTTAATACATGTATCTAAGTACCAGTAGTAAATGAGACTACAACTAACATGTACAATGTACATATTAATACCTAATTGTTAGCTGTGCCTTCAATTGTTTCATTTTTAATTTTAGCAAATTTGTAAATAGTGTGATGTACTGGCTACCACATTTATAAGGCATGTACCCTTCTTACAAATACACAAGCACAATCACAATCATCTTGTCTGTCCAGTAATAGTGTTGCTTGCAATTTTCTTATCTTGACTTATTGTTACATATTTGGTCAATAGTTATAACATGATGTGTTTGATATTTTTTCCATTTCCTTATTATGGTGGACATGGTTTTATGAAGTGAAAATAGTTAATATCTTTATATAAAGATTGTAATGACCTATAGAGAACCCTGATATTAGGTGTCTTGTAATAAGCTGTATATTAGATGACATGCCAATCATAACATGTAATCCAGTACAGTAAAAGTATGGTACAGATGTATTACTATATTGTGTATATTTATATATTTCAGGATGCACCAAAGTAAATTGTTGAGGTCAAGCTGATACCTCCAACCATTTATTATGTCATGCCATGCTGTTGGATAGATCAATAAAATAATAACTTGCTTACATTGACTGAAGTGCTGTCCTGGCCACATGGAATAACATGGTATTAGGAATATATATGCAAATCAATGTAACAAAAGATGCTAGATATTTCTCAAAGTGTTGTTTGTTGATGAACAGGATGTGAAATTGTCATGTTTTGATAATAGAACAAAGTATGAGGAGGAATGAAGCTTAAAGATGCAATTTTAAAGAAGACACTTGCACTTGTTTATGAACAACAACACATTTATGTCTAATTCACAGCATGTACTTACAAAAAAGAAAACAGAATGTATGTCTTACAACAAGACAAAAGACAGATTTACTAGAGGTCAAACAAATACAGGAAAGATTTTCAGAAGTAATATCATTATTGCATACTCATTTATCATAAACATATTCATACATTTTAGTGCTAGCTTTAAAAATTAAGTACTTAACTTTGCACTTGTGCAAAAAACTGAAGTTCTTTATTATAGTACTTTGTACTTCTTAAGTAAGTACAGATGTTAAGTATGATTCCTTTATATACATGTATAATTAAGCTATAATGATGAACTAATTTATTTTAATTTTCTATGTATGACCTTTTTTATTTGTATACTTGTTCAATCACTATTACCACTACACATTATTAAATCTGTTTTCTTCAAAAGTTAGATAGTTTTCTCTCCATATAATTGTCAATTGCTCAATGAAGGCATGTAATGGTGACTGGTTGGTTTGATAATTATATACATGTATGTAAATGTAAAAATGAAAAGTAGTTAGAGTAACTGTACAAACTATGCAAAAAAGGAATATACAAGTCCATAATACTACATGAATGTTTCCAATTAACTAAAGATATGGTTCATACAGACTCTGAAGAAAACAAACTTAGTCTTGTTCTTCTTTGTAATTTCATGTTCCCGTGTTTTCTGTTGACTTTAAAACCCTTTTTATTGGGACTTCAGTGAGAGTCATGTTCTATGTTGATGACTGTACAGTGTTCCATAGGAACTCTCTGTCTTGTTGGTTCAATGAAATTTCATATACATCTTAGATTAAATAAAAAGTTTGTTCAACATGTATGTGTTGCAAGAGCATGTACTAGCAAATTAGTTTGCTGCTTGCAGTTTATGATCATGTACAGTATACATGTAACTCTTAATAGAAATATTTTAATACATATGAATGTGAATACATATTTAATTTTCCTAGATTAAAATTCAACTATTTGGAAAAACATCCAACCCATGAAAAAAACATACCTTTTGGATTTACTTTTTTTTATAAGTTCATGGAGTGGTGAGTAGCTGTCAGATCTAGTAACCAACCCTTATCATAATGTTGTATTATAAAAAAAATATGTCGTTTTACGACAAAGCCCATCTATAATCATACAGACTAAGTTTTTTAGAGTGAAACATTTCATCAATACACCAGCTTAATGAGTATCATTTATTCACAGTTCGATTTTCCTACATGTGTCATATAATTTGAGGCATGTTTAGGTGACACAACCCTATCATTTTATCAATTTAGATTGAAAATCAGAATTGATAAACCAGTCGCCAGAACCTGAAGATATGTAAGGTATGTTAGCACATGAAATTATCTATTACACGGCTGCAAGAAAATAGATCCATATTTAAAAAATATCAAATTAGTTTCCACATTTTTTACCCAAATAAAGAAAAAAAAAACCCAAAAAAACCTCTTAATCTGAATAGCACAAGTGCGCCCCCTCCTAAAATTTGCAAAGCATGGATTGTCAAGGGTAGGTTTAGGCGGGTTTAGATTGAAACTATTTTCTCGCTAATTTTACCACAAAAGATATCTATATTGGACCCACACTAAAAGAATATTTCAGAAATTTCAACTGTGCGCCCCCCCTCCCAATATAAAAAACTGGATCCACTCCTGGAATAGCATATTATTTGGTTTGAAGTAATAAGATTTCGATTAAAAGCACTTGATGTCTAACCTCTTATCAGTGCCAGTTGTTCATTTCTATCTACATGTATTTACATGACTACACCTGTCGTTTACTTTCGATATTCAAGTTGTCTACAAATGTTGGACGAATACAAAGCCATTTGATGTTTGGCTAGGCAAAGAATCCCTATTAGATTGCACAATTTCAATAGTCCTAAAGGGGGTAATGGTGACTAAAGAGTGATACTGTACAACAATCGGAGAGTTTTTTGTTCATTGATTTTAAGGGTACCATGTAATCACTCTCAAAATTGAATAAAACACCAACTTGTGCACTGCTTTGATGCCACGTTAACTTTTGTGTACTACATTAATGACTAAATTAGTGTCACTTATGCTGAGCATCATGGTGAAATTTAATAAGTGGGTCTAATGTTAATAAATTGATACAACAAATTTGTGTTTTGATGCGTTGATCCCGGTTTCTTATGTATATCTTAACCCATATTTATTCTAAAGTAAATTTTCAAACAAGCGACAGATATTGATTCAGTACATGAGTACTTTGATTCCGTAAGAACTTAATTATTACCCATTTCTGCCTTCGTGTTTTAATGAGTTTGTATTAAAAAATAGGTATTAAAAAAGTGAACATTTATTTCAACATGTTGAAGAAATACGCCGGATATGCTACTATGTCATATATCGTAGTTATTCCATAACGAAATCCGATATTAGAAACTGATCACCTGTGCGCTTGGCAAATTATGGAAGGACGAATTTTTGCCACCTTGATGCATAAAAGTACAAAGGCCTGGGTAATAAGACCTACAGATTAACTCCTTCGTCATGTTTCAATAATCTTCGATAATATTGCAATTAAAAAACTGCTATGCCTACGGATATTAACCAAGTGTAACAGGGCGGGTTCGGACAATATGCTTATCCATACCCCGTGTACTAGAATGGTCTAGAATTGCTTTTTTTATATCTGCATATATCTGTCTGAACAAATAGAAAGAAAACCTGTAAAGTACTCTTTATGAACTTTCAAACGTAACAACAGCCGACAGATCTTATATCAACAGTTAACGACGACAGTGTGTACCATAATGTTGCAGGTTTCTAGACTAGTTCGTTCCACTGATAACTGAGCTTTTTAAATGGCAATAATGACTCAAGACTTTATTAGTTTTCATATCTTATATACCAGAACTTCAACATTTGTAAACATTGGTATAAATATTTCAAATTCAACAATGTAAAAAAGTTTGTGAAAATGTTTCAAAAATAGAAGTAATTTATGCAATTGCACTTTTCCAAATAATTACAAATCATCTTCAAAATATACAGAAGAAGATGTTTACAAAATGCTGGAATTTTTAATCGACAACATATTTGTCCAGTGTGGTGGACGTGTTTAAATAAATCAGTTTTCATGGTGCTGAAGTCATCACTACCGAAGTTTTGTGGTCGTCATCATGAACTCGTGGATCGTTATGGTGTATCCATCAGCACCATGAAAACTGATTTATTCAACGGGTCATAGTTTTCCTTTCCTTGTTTGTCTACCCCGGACTTGACTTTTTATGAGCAACTCGGCGGGTGTTTCTAGAAAAGCAGAGGACGCTTACCCTACCGGTGCACCTGGTCCATGCTCCCAGTTTTTAGTGGAGTCCGAGTTGCTCATTTACTTTTGTTACTTTGTATGTATGATTTTAGTTACTTTATGTTCTTTGTTGTGTATGTCTGTTTTCCATGTCTGGTCTTTGTTCGTGGATTACATTCTTTTGGTTACCGTTATAACATTGGTTCCCTTGATTACTCTTTCAAAAACAATACGGCTTTTAAATAGACGGCACTGGCAAGGTAAATAAAGAGGACGGACTAAAAATTAACCAAAAGAGAACGCACAGTGATGATGGACCTAAATTAGCTAAGTAAGCTTTATCTTTTACTTTTTACTTCATTTTAAAGTCAGAATTTAGTTTGAATTTTAGCAAAGTTTAAATCAAACTATTTAAGTTTTCAAACCAACATTTTGATGGAGTTTCCCCTGATATGAATCAGGTTTTCAAAAGTTAGTAAGGAAATAGAAGGATTTATACAAATTCTATGATCTATGAAACATACTTTGTAAAGCAAATTCCAAGACAAAGTGTAAATTACACATTTAGACTATATGTAAATCTTATATCAAACTTGTTTTGGTAAAGAAGTAAAATTGGCTCTTCAAAATTTTAGTCTAAAAAGACAATCATTTAAAATGAACAATACCTGCAAGTAATTGTTAAGTAGGACTATCAAATCCGCTAAACAGTATTGAAAAATATATCTGCCAAACAAGAGTAAAATTCACTTTACCTGGCCATGTGTATTAAGGGGAGATAATAATGAAAAATTAGCCAAAACCGTCACACTTCTCCCCCTCAGAACAAATTATATTTAAAGAAAATTTGTTCTAAATAATTAAAAATAACAATTATCAACATTTTAAATATCAACAAAAACAATTACCCTTCCCCCAATAATGTTTTTATTGTCCATGATTTACGATTCACCATTTCTTTATAACCTTTGACGTTCCAATACTAAAATCGAAATCCAAATAATGTCATCTGCATACACTGTTGCTCCTATTGGCTTGCGGTAAATTTGGAGATGTAATAGCATGTTGTTTTGCGTAATTTTTGCTTTCTTTTCTAGCTCTCTCCCTGGCTTCTACATCAATTTTTATCAACTTCATTTTAATTTCTTTTGGGTCAATGAAATTCATATTGTGTTCTTTTACTGGTTTAATGTCTTGTTTCTGAATTACATTGGATGTGAATCCATGGTGCTGTTTAAAATGTTTATTTAGCTTCCATTTCTCATGGTACTTCAGACTGCAGTTTTTCATTACACAGTGGAATATGTTGATAAAACGGACATGAACCTTCCGCCAATGAATCATATATTTGTCATGGTTGTTGAAGTGAGGGCTTTTGCAATCCTCGACTTCACAAGGCATGCCTTGTGAAGGAGAACTATACACCTCATATCCAGAATAGTTTGGCACCACAAATGGAGCAATACATATAACATTGTCTGACATTTTCTGGAAAATATAACTTTTACTATAATATGTATTTATACTGATGCTCTTTGGAGGTAGAATACTACCTGGATTTATATATTTATCGCGTTTAAGCACTTTTGATTTGGAAAAAAAGTCAATGCTTGTAACAATTTTCATTACAATAATTGTGTGTAGCTTTTAAATGTCGTTTTAAGTCACAACGTCTAGAATAACTGCTTTTGCATTTTTCACAAAAGAAAACTTTTGTGTATGAAGCATGGATCTTTTTCCAGTGTGTAATGACTGAAGCATAGCAATTGAATATTTTGGTGTCACAACCAGGAACATTGCATGCCATTCCTTCAGCTGGCCATGTTATTCGTAAATCATCGTCTAGTTTCAGTTGGTCTCGTTCATCGATATCAATTTCTATTTCGTCTACCATTATAACTGAAAATTTATACAGAAAATGTTGGTATAAAATATAATAGATTTTGTTTGTTTGTTTGTTTGTTTTTTTCAAATACATGTATCTTGGAGTTTCTACGATGCACACTCGTTATTTACAGAATTTACGTAACCAATTATATGGTTAAATTTTAAACAGATTCAATGGTATATTATCATTCTGGAGAATATTTACTTAGTTTTTTAATGACGCGACCACAGCGTGTTCTCTTAGGTGGTGTCACCGCTTTAGAACTGGTCACAGCAGGAGAATTGACCTGCTTTCAGTTGAACTAGGCAACTCAAAAAAATTGGGCAAATAAATAGAATAATTTAAGTCCCCATATTGATCAGTATCAAGCTGAAATGTTGTTATTTCATTTTCTTCCTCAACATTTTCTTCATCAGAATTTAAAGCAAAATTTTCAATTTCTTGCTTCCATGCATCGGGGACATTTCGTCCGGTATATGGTTTTAAATGATCGACATGCACAATCAAAATTTGCTGGTTGGTGACAATCTAATTTGGTATAAAGCACCGCTTAGTTTTCTTTGGACAAGATAAGGCCCAGTCCATCCCAATGCTAATTTCAGGTTGGCTTTAGGGGGGATACCACCTTCACACGAAACTGTTCTCGACAAAGATACGAGGTTTCATACCTCGATCATAATTTTTCTTCTGCCGAGACGCAGCCTTGCGTAGATTTCCCTTTGCAAAATTATGTTAAGGTGAGAGCATGTTTCACCCATTCAACATATTGTACTGGACAAAGAGAATTTTTATTGTTAAATGAAAAACCTGAAATTATATCCACTGGACAAATTGTATCCCTCCCAAATAACATTTTATAAGGGGAAAATCCGGTACTATCTTGAATAGTAGCTCTGTATGATATTAGCAAATAAGGGGGATGATCATCCCAATCATTTCGAGTCTGATTTACAAAAATGGACAACATTTGAATCAAAGTTCGGTTCATTCTTTCTACTAAGCCATCGGATTGGGCTCTATAGGGACAGGTTCTAGTTTTGTCAATGCCCAATAATTTACAAATTGCCCTAAATAATTCAGATTCAAATTCTCGGCCCTGATCTGAATGGATCTGAAATGGAATGCCAAAACGACAAAAAACTTCAGTTACTAAGTTATCAGCAACTATGAACGCGGTATGATTTTTAACAGAAAATGCTTCCGTCCACTCAGTGAAATAGTCTGAAAGCACAATGATATATTCATTTTCATTTTCTGTGATAGGACAAGGACCCAAAATGTCAACTGCAACTTTTTGCACCAAAGACTGATATCACTAGTCAAACCTGGCCACTAAAATCTACGTTTAACTGAATCAATAGTTTTGTCACGACCTAAATGACCAGCTAAATGCGAATTATGAAGCTGTTTCAAATAAAATCTCTGACCTCATAAGGAGCTACTAATAAAGTTTTTGTTTCACCAATTTTATCAATGAACATGTAATATAAAACACCATTTTGTACAGACATTAGTTCCAAATTACTCCATAAAACTCTAACTGAATTAGAACAACCCTCAATACAACTTTATGGAGGTTTATTTAAGTATTCAGACTTCAAATCCAAAATTTCCTTATGTCAGAATCTGAATTTTGCCAAGTCAAAATTTGTTCTTCAGACCAAACCGATAACCAATTTGAATCTATATATTGCCCATCTGTCTTATCCTGAGTAAGATTGTCTTGTATTGAATCGTGTTGGTCTCCTTAATCGGATTGTAAAACCCGTACTGGAGCTAAAGGTTGTAAATTTGTCTTATTATTACAATCTTCACAATCCCTAGTATCAACAATGATTTCATTTGTACAGTCTGGACAATCTTCCCTTAAGCATTTCTTATGTGGACGTCTTGACAAACTATCAGCATTACAATGCAAACTTCCACTGCGATGTTCCAAAGTCATATCGTAAGTATCAAGTAGAGAAATCCATCTTGCTATGATGCCTTCTGGATTTTAAAATTTTTTCAGCCAAATCAATGATGCGTGATCAGTCCTAACATTGAAATGTCTACCCCATAAACAGTGTCTGAATTGCTTAACAAAGGTGACAACTGCTAATAACTCCCTATAAGTGGTGCAATATTTTCTTCGAGAATCATTCATAGTTTTACTGCTATAAGCAATTACTTTCTCTTGACCGTTTTGGACCTATGACAAAACTGCGCCTATACCGTTGGCACTAGCATCAGTATCTAACACAAATTCTCCCTCTTTCATAGGATATGACAATATAGGGGTAGAAATCAACAATTCTTTTAATTTGTCAAACCTTTTCTGACAGTTCTCATTCAAGGCAAACTTTTTAGCCTTTTTTGTTAGTTCTGTAAGTGGGGAAGCTACTTCTGAGAAATTGGGAATGAATTTTCTGTTATAACTGGCTAAACCGAGAATACTGCTAACATGAGTGGTGCAAGTTGGGGAAGGCCAATTTTTGACAGAGTCTACTTTTGAAGGATCACAACTAATCCCTTCATTTGAAATTATGTGACCCAAGAAAAGTACTTCAGTTTGAAACATGGAACATTTGCTGTGTTTTAATTTCAAATTTGTAGATCTAAATCTTTGAAAAACTTTTCTAGAGTTTTTTTTCAAATGTGTCCCCGAAAATTGTAACATCATCCAAATAACACAGGCAGCGTTCCCATTGGTACCCTTTTAAAACCATTTTTATCATACGTTCGAAAGTGGCTTGGGCATTACAAAGTCCAAATGGTAGTACTTTGAATGGGTAAAGTCCTTTATGGGATGTGAAAGCAGTTTTTTCTTTTCTTTACTTCCTTATGACATTTCACATTGCAAATAGCCTGATGTTAAATCAATAGTGCAAAACCGTGTGTTTCCACCCAAGGCATCAAACGAATCATCAATTCGCGGTAAAGAATATGCATCCTTTCTTGTAACCGAATTCAGGGCACGAAAATCAATACAGAATCTAACAGAGTTATCTTTCTTAGTTACTAACAAAATAGGACTAGACCAGGCTAGGCTCTATCACATAATTTTTCAACATCTTATCTATTTCATCTTCAATGATTTGTTTTTTTTAGAAAGTGGAACCCTACGAGGTGGTACACGAATAGGTTTTGGTTTTTAGAAAGTGGAACCCTACGAGGTGGTACACGAATAGGTTTTGAGTCACCAGTATCAATAGAATGTTTCACGATGCCATTTCAATTTTTTTTTCTTCAGCCAATTTCGAAGAAGCTTTGTCAATGAGACATTTAAGATGTTCTGGTACAACAAAATCTTCAGACATATTAATGTTTTTATCATCATTTGATAAAGGTTTTATATCAATTACTGGTTCTAGTTTACCTAACAAAGAATCTTTCTTTAAATTGACAGTTTGATTTGTTTAATTAATTACATTAACAAAAACAGTATTATCTGATTTTTGACAAAGTGTCCTAGCTATCATTAAGCCTTGTTTATTTAAATCTCTTCTAGGTTCTAATACAGAAGTAGTATTTAACTTTTGTCCAAATGTATGCCCTTTTATAACCATTTCTGCCTGAGATGGAATAGCTATATTTTCAGAAGCTTTTATGTGATCACAGGTTGTAAAACCAAGTTTATAAAGCCTTATCTTATAGCCTGCTATTAGCATGTGTGATTTAGAAACAACCAAAGGAACATCAAATTGGTCTAAGAAATCCATGCCTAAAATTCCAGCCATTTCAAATAAATCTGCTATTATATAGTCATGTTCAAAAACTTTGTTTGATAAACTAAATTTAAACTTTATTTGTCCATAGACTTTCATTTCACTGCCAAAACAGAGCTCAAAGTTGTTGAAACTTTGTCTAAAATATCTGTAGACAGTCCTAGCTTATCAAAAGAATGTTTTGAAATTAAGCTAACAACTGAACATGTGTCTATCAAAAATTTAAAAGTAAATTTCTGTATTCTTGTTTTAGCAAACAAACAACTTTGCTTAATAGCGTTTATCTGAATATGTGGCCTTTTATTCTGATTTAAAGTTTGGACTGAACTTTTGACCTCAAGATCAGCCCCATTTAATTTTTTGAATCAGATTTTTGATCATCATCAGTTTTAGTCTCTTGTTTACGCTCATTCAAAACTGTTGTGCAAAATTTGGCTTTATGATTTTGCTTTTCACATCTCCAACAAATGAAAGGTTCGTTATAATATACATTATCAAAATTTTGATAATTCCTTCTGTAGTTATTGCTTGTTCTTTGGGGGTATTTATTAGAAATTCCCATTTTATCAATTTTGTCTGACATTTTGCCTATGCATTCAATAAAGCTTTTCATCATTTCTTTTACTTTTGTTACTTTGTATGTATGATTTTAGTTACTTTATGTTCTTTGTTGTGTATGTCTGTTTTCCATGCCTGGTCTTTGTCCCTGGATTACATTCTTTTGATTACCGCTATAACCTTGGTTCCCTTGATTACTCTTTTAATTCTGAATTTTGGGCACTTTCAATGTTTTTATCAGTTTTATTTTCTTTCACAGGTTTTTGTTTATTTTCTCGGCTGATAGCTCTGACTGTAAAAGGCAAATCGTCATATTTCGGTTTACGAGAAATTGATTGCGATTTTGTGAAAGCCTCGTATTCTACGGCGTATGCAATTGCAGCTTCGAGAGTCTGCGGATGTGTAAATTGGATATGCTTTTTCATTTCAGGATAAAATAAATTGGTTAATTACCAACTGCTCCAAGACATTATTGTACTCATCATCCGGGTACGCGAGTCTTACAAGGCGACGAAGCTAATATCCGAATTCTTGTAGACTTTCATTTTGTTTTCGCATTCTTGCTCTAAACTGGCATCTGTATGCGGTAATTTGTTCCTTTGGATTCAAACGTTGAGCTAAGATGTTTTTAAGTGCTGAATAATCGTTCACTATGGATAATTTTAAATCACCGAGTAACTTTTGAGCGGCTCCACGGAGACTCAAAGCTAATTGTTGGGCTTTCTCAGAATCGGACCAATTGTTCCATTTAGCAGCTACTTCAAAGTGAACAATATAATCTTTCCAGACAACCGATTTATCGTCATAGTTTTCCGGTTCTTTTTCTCGTCTGACGATGGGCGTATTCACTCAAAATCTATCGGCACGTAATTTGGTGGAAAACTGCGGTATTCAGGCGTGCTACTCGAGTTAAATCCAATATCTCTACTTGAAATGGAATCATGATAATTTTGACCAAACCTAAAACTGTCATCGGATATGTTTTGTCTTAGGAATAATTTTCAGTATTGCTTTGCAATGGATTGTTTAAACTGTATTCCTGATTTGATCTAAATCTATTCGTATGTTCTCAGTCACGATTTGCGCTGTTATTCTCATTAACATCTTACATATAACGCGATCTATTTGAGTCGTAATCTCTACGAGAATCTGATATATGAGATACTTCAGTACTATTTCGGATATACTCAGGACGAAATCTTTCAGACAGATCATTTGCTGATCTTTCTCTGTAAACATCGGAAGAACCTGGAGTATAATTTGGAGTACTAGAGCCCCTGTGTATTCTATACTCAGGAGTTTCGGGCACGTATTCTACTCTTTCATTTTGGCCTCTATACGTATCCGGCGTTCTTGAATACCGACTATAAGTGTCACTTTCAGATTGTAATTGAAAGCTAACATGTCTGCTTTCACGCGGTTGAAAACTAATTCTACTTAATTCTTCTGGTAAATAATCCGGCAAATCGTTATCATATGAACTATCAGAGCGAGCTTCAGCCATTTTATTTTTAATTTATTTGATTTTTATAGTTTTTGATTTAATCTTATTGCCAAGTACTTAAGCTTCAGATAGCAATTTACACTAGCCACCAAAAATGTAACAGGGCGGGTTCGGACAATATGCTTATCTGTACCCCCTGTGTACTAGAATGGTCTAGAATTGCTTTTTTATATCTGTATATATCTGTCTGAACAAATAGAAAGAAAACCTGTAAAGTACTCTATTTGAACCTTCAAACGAAACAACAGACGACAGACCTTATATCAACAGTTAACGACGACAGTGTGTACCATAATGATGCAGCATTCTAGACTAGTTCGTTCCACTGATAACTGAGCTTTTTAAATGGCAATAAGACTCATGACTTTATTAGTTTTCATATTTTATATACCAAAACTTCAACATTTGTAAACATCGGTATAAATATTTCAAATTCAACAATGTAAAAAATTTGTGTAAATGTTTCAAAAATAGAAGTAATTTATGCAATAGCACTTTTCAAAAACAATACGGCTTTTAAATGGACCTAAATTAGCTAAGTAAGCTTTATATTTTATTTTTACTTCATTTTAAAGTCAGAATTTAGTTTGAATTTTAGCAAAGTCTAAATCAAACTATTTAAGTTTTCAAACCAACATTTTGATGGAGTTTCCCCTGATATGAATCAGGTTTTCAAAAGTTAGTAAGGAAATAGAAGGATTTATACAAATTCTATGATCTATGAAACATACTTTGTAAAGCAAATTCCAAGACAATGTGTAAATTACACATTTAGACTATATGTAAATCTTATATCAAACTTGTTTTGGTAAAGAAATAAAATTGGCTCTTCAAAATTTTAGTCTAAAAAGACAATCATTTAAAATGAACAATACCTGCAAGTAATTGTTAAGTAGGACTATCAAATCCGCTAAACAGTATTGAAAAATATATCTGCCAAACAAGAGTAAAATTCACTTTACCTGGCCATGTGTATTAAGGGGAGATAATAATGAAAAATTAGCCAAAACCGTCACACAAGTATAAAGTTTGCAGAGTGAATTGAACAACGGCAAAGTCAAAATTTTCGATTTATTCAATGAATTTATCAAAAATAAAATATTAAAACTTGTTAATAATCGTAGGCATAGCCTTTTCTAAAACTACTTTTAACGCCGCATTTTGTTAGGTATTGGTTATATGGATCTGTTGGGATTATCACGCAGGAGTTATCTGTTTTATGTGAAGTTCGTCCATATCTCTTTAAGTTTCATTTTATATGCTTACGTTCGATTCTAAATATAGAAACAATAAATAAAGTAATTTTTATCGCTTGTTTTCTTATATCATAACTTTCACTGAAACATATTTATTATGTGGAAGAAATAAGAGAGGTTTAAAGTGATGCGTAAATTCCATCATATTTTTTCCGGAATTTTGCCGAAAGTACCTTAACTACCCTGCGATGGCATGTGGGGTTAGCAGACTTGCAGTGCAGTACTGGTCACCGGAAGTGAAGGGTCTATAAATAGCACGGAAAATCCCAGTGTTTTCACAAGATAGGGGTATATTTAGAAATCATTATGGAGATTAGGCTTCACATCACAAGAAGCAAAATGCACCTATAAAATGTACAGAAATGTTTGTCTTTTCAGAAACTGTTTAAATTTCTTAAAGAAGATGAGAACTTAGTTCACAGCACCATGAGGAACAGGGGTAATTTCTGTGTAGGACTATTTTTGCGTTGAATTGGTGGTCTGTAACCTAAATTAAAATAGCATTGTGACGTCATGATTTACGATCAATTTCACAGTTACGGCCTTTTTTGTGAAACCGACGCCAGGAAAATAGAGCACCTTTCCTCTTAAGACAATCCATTTAATTGTACTTTACTAAGATGATTCTATCCTAACAAATGGCCACACTTTCGTACTCTAGTAAGTAATTATACTCAAATAAACTCCACCATACTGTTCCGCATAAATTGATACATCAAAAGTGCAACATCAAGGACCGGATTTATCTCCAGTAATGGATATTTGAATTAATATTCATGAGTAACATTTTGCAAGTAAACAATAAAGAAACATGCTTTATTATTTCCTATCCCTAAAGCCTGTTCCAAATTGGGTAAGTATATTACTCGTAATCATCAAGTCTGATGCCATGATCAGTGAAAGTTCGAAAAATTGAAAAACCTTCAACATTAAACTTGGCTTAAAACAGCCTATCCTTATCCAAACATAACATAGATGAGTTAGTTACCAAGAGCAATAATGACGTAGTGAATCATGTTCTGTTTATTCGGTTGGTTGATTGATTGATTGTTGGGGTTTAACGCCCAAGCAGCAATTTTTCAGTTATATTCAGGCGATGGACATGAAATGGATGATAAAATGAAAATGCGATGGGACACATGGATAATTGGGTCGGCAAATAATTTTGATTGCCACTGGAAATTGGGAGAGGTGGGTAGGGTCGGGCAATTTAGCCTCCTGTGGCGGAGCCCTATGGTTCCTACTCAGGGAGAGTACCACAGAAGGGTTCTTAAGCGTGCGCGGAAATGGCATCTTTCCCAACACGGTGCATCACAATGGTTTACGTATTCCGTATTATGGCCTGACGACCCTAGCATGAAACATGCCAGGGTTACCCCATTCCACCACCTGGGGCACATAACCCAGCTCCCCTGTGGGCAGAGCGCCCTAGCCAGGGTTCTGAGCACTATTCAGTCGCCTTTTACGACAAGCTTAGCACTGCAGTGGGCCTATTCATTTGACACCTGGACCCGCACGGGGTCTGTTTATTCGGTAAAGCTGGTGAAAATACAAAAAAAAAGAAAAAGAAAAGCAAACCGTTACCCTACACTATCGCACCGTGATACATAGTCTGAACAAAAAATAAAAATAGATGAGGAGCACTTAATTTCCAATAGCAAAGACATAATCTATGAATTATTAGATTGACTGTTGTGGTTCAACGCCCGTGTGGCAATATTTTAGCTATATTCAGGCGATGAACATGAAATGGAATGTTAAATGAACATGAAATGTGAATGAAATAAAAAAAAATGATGGGACCTCAGGATAATAGGGTCGATAAATTTTGATTGCCAGAAGATAAAAGAGAGGGATGGGTAAGGTCGGGCAATTTAGCCTCCTGTGGCGGAGTCCTATGGTTCCCACTCCTATCAAATACCACAGCAGGGTTCTTTAAGGTGCGAGGAATGTGGCATCTTTCCCAACACGGTACACCACTATGGTTTGCAGTCAGGTTTTCCGTATTATAGCCTGACAACCCCAGCATGTAACACGCCAGGGGTACCCCATTCCACCACCTGGGGCACACATCCCAGTTGTTCTGTGAGGAGAGCGCCTAGCCCCCGTCTAGGTTTCTGATCACTATTTAGTCGCCTTTTACGGCAAGCTTAGCGCTGCTGCAGGCCTATTCTTTTAACACCCGGACATGCACGAGGCATGAATTATTAGTTTTTTTTCTGAAAAGAATTCATTCAGTATAAGTATCATCATCCTACTATTTGTTGATAAATATTTATACATGAATAAAAAACACAACAAAAACAAAAATCAAAACAAAATGGACAAAGAAAGGAATGATAACTCCACAAAGATCAAACATCAAAAAAAGATTAATGCTAGACACTTCTAAATTTCCACTCCAAATTTTAGGAAGGAAATGGTAGAACAAGTCTAACAACATTCTGGAGATTAAAACCATTTTAGGTGAGGTGTCAAAAAGAAAAGGGAGACTTGTTTATGCAAAACATGTGGAAACGTTTTATATATGATCAAGGAACCATTTCAAAACCAAGAACAAAGTTATAAACTGTCCAAATGCAGATATACTTATCAAACAAGTTGCATGTTTCACTTAACCAATAAAATGCATGTATTTGACTTGTTGTGATTACAATGAAAAGCAGGTCAATGCTCTCAGTTTTTAGTGGAGCATCTGCGCATGGAGTTTTCATATCACAACTCATACGTTATGCCAGAGCTTGCCGTTACTACGCGAACTTTTTGTATCAATTATGTTGATAAAAGACTGAAGACATCGTGAAATCGTGGATCCTTAAGGTGTATCCATCTGCAGCATGAAAACTGATTTCTTCAACGTGTCATAGGTTTCCTTTCCTCTTTAGCCGACCCTGCACGTGACTTTTTATGAGCAAGTCGGCCGGTTTTTTTTTCTAGAAAAGCAGAGGACGTCTAACCTACCAATACACCTGGGGCATTCTCCCAGTTTTTAGTGCAGTCAGATTTACTCATTTACTTTTGTTACTTTGTATGTATTATTTTAGCTACTTTATGTTCTTTGTTGTGTGTGTCTGTTTTCCATGTCTGGTCTTTGTCCCTGGATTACATTCTTTTGATTTCCGCTAGAATCTTGGTTCCTTTGGTTAATCTTTGAAACTCGATCGTTTGATCAAAACTAAAACGTAACTTTCAATCAATGGGTGATCGAATAATAGAACCGCATATTCAAGAATGGAGAAATAAAAGAAGTCATCGTCACTAGAAAAAGGAAGAAGTAGGCACTTTAGGTGATCTTCTTGACTGGGTTCATGATACGTTATGGATTAAGTACTCATTTACTATACAGAATCAGTTCAGTCACTAAAAATTCACCTAGCAAAGTCTTCCGTCAAATGAATATATTATTCATATAGACTTAGCTGAAAATTATATGGGTAAACTTTTGTTGCATCTAGGATGCACACTTGTCTTCATACCGGGTATTATATCACTGGTAAAATGGACACCGTTCAATCATTTTGTGACGTATCAGATAGCCTTCAACATGATCCAGTTTCTGTATTGGCCTATAGCTACATGCACCCGATACTGGAAAAGATTAAATAGGAATTCCCATGAGTTGATACTCCTCACTTCTTCAGTGACGGCCCAATATCTCAGTACAGACAAAAGCTCAATTTCTTATTAAGCAAATCAACTCACCATTATTTATTCAAATCAGTCAATTGGAATGTTCATGCAGCAGAAAGTGATACCATATGGTATCGGTGCTGCTTTAAAACGTTCTGTTGATCTCCATGCGAAACACGGATCAGACATAGAAAATGCAAAGGATTTCGTCCGATAAATAAAGGACACTGGAAGCAGAGTATATGTGTATGAAATACAGGAACAGGATATTACTTTTATTGAATTCAAGAGCCCCGTGCAGGTCCGGGTGTTAAAAGAATAAGCCTGCAGCAGCGATAAGCTTGTCGTAAAAGGCGACTAAATGCTCAGAACCCTAGCCGGGGGCTTAGCAGCAATATTTCAGCTATATTCAGACGATGAACATGAAATGATGAAATGAAAAAGGGGTGGGACACAAGGACAATGGGGTCGACAAATTTTGAAGGCCACTGGAAATAGGGAGAGGTGGGTAGGGTCGGGCAATTTAGCCTCCTGTGGCGGAGCCCTATGGTTCCTACTCCGGGAGATTACCACAGTATACTCCGGGAGAATAACACGGTGCACCACTATGGTTTACAGTCAGGTTTTCCGTATTATAGCCTTAGAACCCCAGCATGTAACACGCCAGGGGTACCCCATTCCACCTCCTAAGGCATTTGATAGTAAACTTTCTTTTCTTCCCCATATCAAATTACTTAAATATAGGTGTCTTAAGGCACTAGATAGTTTAAAAATGGTATCCAGTACCGATTGGGGTGCTGATACCTCAATTTCGTTAAATTTGTATAGATCTTTAGTTAGGTCTAAACTTGACTATGGATCTATTGTTTATGGTTTCGCCAAAAAATGCTACATTAAAATTTTAGACGCTGTTCACCACCAGGGTTTGCGACTTTGCCTTGGTGCCTTCAGAACCTCTCCTCTTGAGAGCCTTTATGCCGAGGCAAATGAACCATCCCTTGGAGACAGACGTTTGAAATTAGGTCTTCAATATGTAAGTAAACTAATGGCCTACCCTGATAGCCCTGCCTATGATTGCGTCATTAATCCTATTTATGTCGACATTTACCGAAAACATGAAAGTTAAACTCCTCCTTTTGGAATTCGAATAAAATTGGAAGCAATTCGTCTTGAGACCAATGCAGTGTCACCTGTTGTTACTTCGAAATGCCCTCCATGGGAGCTTCCACACCCTTCTTTCATTTTTGATCTGCGTGAATATAAAAAGTCCGATACCAATCCTTTTTTTTTACAACAGAAGTTTTCTGAAATTAAAGCAAATTATCCAAATTTTTCGACGGTGTATACAGATGGCTCAAAAGATTGCGATAGTGTTGCACGTGCTGCTGCCCATGGTGACAGAACTGCAACTGAACGGTTGCCATCAAACGCTTCCATATTCACAGCTGAACCTCGAGCCATCTTGTTAGCACTTAAATTGATTACTCAGTCTAATCATTCACAGTTTATTATTTGTTCTGACTCGTTGAGAAGTCTTTTGGCAATTAAGAGTCACAAACTGAAAAACACTCTTTTTTCACAAATTTTGTATTTTATTCATCGACTGAGAGAATTTGATAAAGATATTTTTTTTTCTCTGGGTACCCAGTCATGTTGGTATTCAGGGGAATTCAGTTGTAGACAGGGTTGCCAAAAAGGCATTAAATGAAATAATAAAGGACGTTAGTTTGCCATACACCGATTTTAGACCTTTAATAAGAAAATATATTTTGAAGATGTGGCAGGACCGATGGGACGGTCTTGAACACAACAAACTCCATTCCATAAAACCGGATCTCAATCCGAATAGGGCAATCGCAAAGATCAAGTGGTCATGACTTGATGTCGCATTGGACATTCTAGATCTACACATGGCCATTTGCTTGTTGGCGATCCTCGACCTGAGTGTATCTCATGTGATTGCCCTTTCTCTATGAAACATGTTCTTTTCTTGCGGGACATCGGTTTATTTAATAAAATCTAAATTTGATGCCTTCCTTGATTTTTCAATATTTTAAATGTTTTATCGAAGTTATGTTTCTATATGTATTTTATGTCTTAGGTTAACCTTTTATGTACCTTTTTATATGTAAATAGCTGTTTGTTTTAATTTCATAATTTTATGAAGAGACTTTGATCTTGCTTTTAATATTTTCCTTACATTAAATGTTCTTGTGATATGGCCCTGGTCGCTGAAACGGCATTAAAAACAACAATCAATCAATCAATCAAAAAAACTATAGCTCACATAATGAAAAAAAGTTAAGGGTGGGTTCCTACAATCAACATTCTTTGAATATAACTACTATAAATAATAAAGAATGTCCGTTTCTGAATCTTAGTAATCATATCAATAATAGTAAACTTAAGATTAAACTTTACTTTAAAGGAAGAGTTTTTCATTTCTAATTGTTAACCGTCTATTTTTAAATGGCGACGCGCCCTTACTAACATCATATGGTATTTACATAACACAATTGGTTCGATTAGCTAGTTTTTATGTAATAATATTTCGGATTTTAACGAAAGAAATCTTTATATATTCGAGAAATTACTACATCAAGGTTTTCGATATCACAAGCTCGTAAAATAATTCAAAATTTCTCAACCGATAAATAGAACTCATTCTCAAATACAGATGTTCTTGTAAACGATTAATGTGTGCGGGTATTTTCCCTCCTTCATTTTATGACAATATTCTTCACAAAGCACAGAATGCGCAATACTTACCTTAGAAGAATAAATCTTGGAAAGGCTATTTCGTAAGGGATATATTTATGATATTGTTGTGAAATCATTAAAGATAGCATTTTTTGGTATTTTCATTGAGCGAATCAAACACTATATTTGGCATAACTTTTTTTAGGTTAAAACTGGTCTGGATGCATGTCAGTTAACTGCTAGTAGTCCATTGTTTGTGCATTTGTGAAACGTATTATCAGTTTCTTTTTTATGTTTTAACTAGGGATTCATACTTTTTTTGACTGATTTTTAGGTATGTTTAATTGTGTTAAATAATTTCCACAGTGGCCAGATTTAAGAGGATGGGTTGTTATCTCGCCAGAGTACTCTAACCCCGCCGCATTTTTGCGCCTGTCCTAAGTCAGCAGTTTCTGGCCTCTGTTTATCTTTTTTCGTTTTCACTTTCTTTTATTTTATTTTGCTGGGGTATATAAATGTTTTTCTGAACCTGTGTAGAGTGTCGTTTTGGGGCCACGTGCAGGTCCGGGTGTTAAAAGAATAGGCCTGCAGCAGCGCTAAGCTTGTCGTAAAAGGCGACTAAATAGTGCTCAGAACCCTAGCCGTGGGCTAGGGTGCTCTGCCCACTGAGCAACTGGGATGTGTGCCTAAGGTGGTGGAATGGGGTACCCCTGGCGTGTTACATGCTGGGGTTGTCAGGCTATAATACGGAAAACCTGACCGCAAACCATAGTGGTGCACCGTGTGGGGAAAGATGCCACGTTCCTCGCACGTTAAAGAACCCTACTGTGGTATTCTCCCGGAGTAGGAACCATAGGGCTCCGCCACAGGAGGCTAAATTGCCCGACCCTACCCACCTCTCCCTATTTCCAGTGGCAATCAAAATCTGTCGACCCCATTGTCCTTGTGTCCCATCCCTTTTTCATTTCAGCATTTCATGTTCAATTTATCATCAATTTCGTGTTCATCGTCTGAATATAGCTGATATATTGCTGCTCGGACGTTAAACCCCAACAAACAAACGTTTTGGGGCCAGCTACAGACTGCCCAGTGATTTGAGGTTTTCTTCGTCGTTCATTAAAGACCTATGGGTGGTTTTGAGATGATTCTTCTCATCAGTTAAGGGTTGTTGTCTCTTTGACATATTCACCATATCTATTCACTCTATATTCCATTGAAAGAGGAGAAAAAAGTGAATTATGGAAAAATGTAAAACCTATTAATCCACTAATTCCACATAGAAAAAAAATATCTAAAATCAGTACAACTTGAGCAAGTCCTTCCTTCATTGATTGCATACCATCAGGTAAAATTTTTCAGGAAATGCAAACAAATATGCAAGACCGCTGCTACCAAGATTCCAAAACCATTAAAAATACAAGGGATAGTATTTACTTTTACAATTGCAAACAAAACTTTTGGTAACTATACTGTACTGTTGAAAATACGGAAAATGTTTTTTTTTAAATTGCAGGGAACTGATAAAATGAAGAAACAAGTGCAATTGCACAAATACACAGAATATGTAGTATCGTAGTCTTCAAATGAGCCCATGTAATGAATATTTGAAGTATTTCAAGCCCCGTGGAGGTTCGGGTGTCGAAGGAATAGACCTGCAGCAGCGCTAAGCTTGTCGTAAAAGCCGACTAAATAGTGCTCAGAATCCTAGCCGGGGGCAAGGGCGCTCTGCCCACAGAGCAACTGGGTTGGGTGTCCCTGGTGTGTTACATGCTGGTGTTGTCATGATAATATTAGCTTGTAATCAGATTAATTTTGAATATTGAAGGTTTGACTTCGTGCTTCGGTGGTCTGAAAGGTAAACTGATTAAGATTATCATTACTTTAAAAACGTCGTTCCTTTCCGTTATTTTTTTCATTTTTCTCCCAGATTACACGAACTTTGGTTCTGTTGTCCTACCATTTGTTTCTAAGTTAACGTTGTCCTTGGATAAGGAGATTATTTTTTTTAATCTTTATTTATTTATTTTTTTTTTTTTTGAAGATCTTATTTATATCGTAGAAAAATGAACTAGAAAAAACAATGATATATATTGTAAAATTTGCACCCACTGTGCGTAAAATGATACTATTTGAAAACATAAGTAGCAAAGAAGTATAAATAGCTCATCATTCTCGTCTAAAGTTATGCCTAATCCAAAAAAAAATGTTGCAAATCAAAATGTACCTTTGGTTTATTCCGTGATTCTCCTTTATGCCATGCTGTCCAACATCATTGCTAAGAATAGCAGCGCCATATGGATTTTGCAGTTTTCATGGTCCAACTGTTTACGTGTTTGGAAGGGAAGAAAGCTTCCAAGTCCTTTAGACTCAATGTTGCCACGGAAAGAAATAAAAGAATTTGCAATTGGAAAATTGCAAAAACACTAAGAAGATGAGACAAAATTTTGCAACGGTTGTACTTGAAAGCAAAAGCCTTAAGGCACATTACATGTATACTAAATAAAAACAAGATTTTGAAAGTTATTAATACTTTATTTTAAAAGGACCATATATCTGAAATCAGGTCTTTGAGCCACTAAATAGTAGAGCTTCTTGCATCAAAATCGTGTAAAATATAGGTAATGTATCGGATTTTAAATAGAAAGTGTACTTTGAAATATCTGTATTGCTAAAAGGTTTTGTAGAATGGTTCAATGTATTATATGTGGTATTTAGGCTCTATGCCAAAATCAATGTAAATAAGTCTGTAAATATATAATACTTTATATTTTGTAGGTCTTAAACAGAATCAAGACACAGTTGCTTTTTTCGCTTATCTATCGCGTAATGTACAACCAAAGACTGATAAAATCATTAAATATGAGGCCGTATCGCTGAATCCTGGAAACGGATATAACAGACACAATGGTCGATTGACGGCTCCGTCTGACGGTCTGTACCTGTTCCATGTTGCAACCGGGATGTATTTAAAGTCGTTTGTCATCGTCAGCCTAGTCCACATTGGCTCTATTAAAGACATAGGTATGTCGGATTCTGCCACGTCAGGTTTCATAAGACTGTGAAACCAGGCAACAACAGCAACACCATTAAAGATGAGGAAAGGAGATACCGTCTATGTGAAATGTAGAAAAAAAAGGTGGAAATTATATCGAGAGCTCTGATTGGATCCGATCAAGTTTCTCAGCAATAAACATTGCTTGAAACATGACTTTACATGATAATTTTGAATAAAATATATCACTATTAGATTTTTTTTCTTACTCAATGTATCAGCGTACCAATTTATCAAGTACTCATTGGGATCTAGTCACAAAAAGTGGCACATGCCTTTTATGACCATTCTGTACTTTAACTAATCAATTTGTTCCCATTATTTTTAGTAGGCTAGAAAATGTATTTTTAAACACCATAGTTCATTGTCGAAAAACATAATTAATTTGAAAATGCAAAATTTGTATGGGGAACTTATAAAACATGTAATATCCAGTGATGCTCTTCGAAAATTCGATGGCCTGAATATAGCTGAAATAGCTGACATATTGCTGCTCTGGCGTTAAACCCCAACAATCAATCGATTGGAAATACGAAACATTTACCAAATATTCATTGTAATAATTATGAGTACAACACATTTGAATGGAAACAAATTGACTACCACTATCGAGACCCGTGCAGGTCCGGGTGTCAAAAGAATAGGCCTGCAGCAGCGCTAAGTTTGTCGTAAAAGACGACTAAATAGTGCTCAGAACCTTAACCGGGGGCTAGGGCGCTCTGTCCACAGAGCAACTGGGTTGTGTGCCCCAGGTGATGGAATGGGGTACCCCTGGCGTGTTACATGCTGGGGTTGTCAGGCTATAATACGGAAATCCTGACCGCAAACCATAGTGCTCGGGCGTTAAACCCCAACAAATAAACCACTATCGAAAAGACATATTCAAAAGAGAAACGATTTGATGGACTAGAAATGGTAATGACAAACACTAAAAAAATGCATTTACAATGAATTCAGAAATCTTATCAACTTCCTAACATTTCCGGAGAACTGATGGTTATCATTTTTTTCATTCGAGAATATGTAGGTGTTTTTGTTCGGGTAGAGAATTAAGGAACCTTCTGTCCCAGTTATTTGAAAAATTCCTTTACATGGTGGTTATACGACTTTTTTCCTTGACCGAAATAGTAAAATGGTGTCATATGTTGCTTTCATGTTAAATTCGTTTACGCTTGTTGGGACTTTAAACAATTTTGTCACTTCTATTATTCAACGTTTTTTTTTACTTTATTCATATAGGGTATTTAAAGTAATGATTATCGGACGGCCTTGAAAACTTGAAAGGTGTTATTCAATGTATATAGTCAACAATGTCCAAAATATCAATTTTTGATACGCATATAAGAAAAAAATAATATTTAAAATGGGAGAAATAATATTATACAAATCACTTCCATGTTCGTTTTTGCTCATCTTTATTATAGTTTTGGGCAATGAACTTAACACTCAGATGAAATGTAACAAAATATATGATGTTATTACTAGTAACTAAGCTAGTACTTTTTTATGGACGAGGTTAACACGAACATGGTTTAGTAACGACCAAAACAAATGTTCCCTGTTGATAACGTGTCAATAATTCGGTCAAATTTGTTAATCGATGTTTTTAAATAATATTTTAAGGAGTTTCGAACATAAAAATTCAAAACATGCTAACCACTGCCAATTAAATCTGTATATAAGCTGTTTATTTATCATTGTAGTAATATGAGAACTAATATTGTCTAGAGATAAAATAAATACAAAGAAGACGAATCATAGTTTAGAGTGAAGCAAACCATCAAGCAAGGATATTTTTTTTAACAAAAACAAGCTAATTTTGTAAAATTTTGTATGCGCTATCAGTCCCTTCAATACGAATGTGACATGGTGATAATATTTAAGTACCATTTTGTGGAAGAATCAGGCAATGGGTGGCACATCATTTTCCCAAATTTAGTCATTTTTGTCTAAAATATATTCAGTACATCTTGAAAACAACCAAAAAGCTATATAAGTTTATTCTGAAGCATCTATGACGTAGATATTTTTGACTGCTTATATAAGGAAAAAGTGCGCTATTTTTCCATAGTGCATTTCAACTAAATTTGACCTATCATTATCATAAAAAGGCAAATTTTACCAATACTTTGATGGTTATTTCTGGAGGTTATCGGGTATAAATATTTGGTTAATCTACGGTTTTTCCTTCATCTGCCACAATTTATACACATGTTGCCTGCTTCTTAGACGGAGAAGTACTTAAATACAAGAGGTCCCAACTACTTATTCAGGATTCATATGATTTGCTTGACTTATGTCATTACTGTATGCTGTAAAATGTCTACACGTTTTCACTTTTATATCTGTTGTAAATGTTGACGTTGAAATTACGCCGCGTCCTATGGGTATCTTCAGTTTTTTGAACGCCAACTTAATGAACAGTAAACAAAGAACAACAAATCTGTAGGCAAAGCCTAACGAAAAACTAATGCTTCCTTCCTGAGAGAAATGTGGTCAAAATATAAACAAACTGTCTAATAGACATTTGGTCTAGATCGAGTCTGAACTGAAATTCTTAAATATAAATATCTATATAAATTTGTTAACAGCCAATTGGGATAACCCATGAAAGCCACATGGCTAATTTCAAGTGGAGTCCCATTTTGTCATTCATCTTACTTAACATATGATAAAAAAGTAATTTCATGACTTAGGCAGGTTTCTGACACAAGTGATTATCTTGTTCGATTTACATAGACGATTCTATTTCAGTTTTAAATATTAAGATTGATATTTCATCTAGGGATATAAGAATCATTGCTAAGAGTATAATGAATTTTCAGTGCTGGGATGGAAATTTTGTTAATATAAAAAAAACTTTTAAACAGTTGCAGTTCCTTTGAAAACGCACGTGTCTTGTTGAAACCCGATGGTCACCTTATTCTTATTCATATTTTATATGGTTTGTTACAAAAAAAAATACACTTGGGAAACCTTCAGTGTCACATGACTAATCCCATTACCCTTAAGCTCTTTGCTTTCAGCCTCAAGTTCACATTTACGGTATCATTATTCTAGGTAATTTCCTTCAACTTCTTATTATCGAATTACAAGAAGTGAAGCCACTATATTAGAAAAGAGAAGACGTGTTCAGGTCAAAGAGTAATCAGGAGAACCAAGATTCTAGCGGAACTCAAAAGAATGTAATCCAGGGGCAAAGACCAGACATGGAAAACAGACAAACACAACAAAGAATATAAAGTAACTAAAATAATACATACAAAGTAACAAAATTAAATAAGCAACTCGGGCTTCACAAAAAATGGACCAGGTGAACCGATTGGTTAAGCGTCCTCTGCTTTCGTAGAAACACTCGCCGAAGTCTATTTATGCTGTTCATAGTAGTTATAAATTGGATTTGCTTCAAAACCTACCACAATGAAAGGAATCAACAAGAATTGTGCGTATCGTACTAAACAAGGAGCTTCATTGTTTGCAGTTTTTTTTTGCCTCCGTTCACCATTTGTCAACATCAGTAAATACTTTTGTTAAATATCGACACAATTGATTTTCAGCCTCTCATACGAATGGATTACTAGTATATAAATTCTCAGATTGGGGTAGTTAAATAATGGTGTTTTCAGCATGAGCTTTAACGTACATAAATTACTACCATTTAACTAACAAAGGACAAATCTTGTAATTTACCGAGTTGAAATGTTAAACGATCTTTCCATGATTTCTTTAATCAATGAAATTAAAATTTGAAGTTTAAAGTCTCCAAATCTTTGTGTATAACGTCATAAAGCTTTGATAGCATGAACATTAGTAGAGAAGATATAATATTATTCCATTTGAGAGAAGTAACTTAACAACAAAATATATTCAAATCATTGTCATTTTTTTCATAGTTGAAACAAAATCATTTACCCAACAATTTTATTTGGTATTTTGTTCTCAAGACAATTGTCTACAAATCTATACAAGAAATTTAAACCGATTGTTATTTTAAAGCTGAGCAGCGAATATTCTGAACTTCTTATAACACAACAAAGAATGTCGACCAAACCAGACAAGGGGAGAAGCGCGTCTACATTGTTTGGCGTGGATCATAATCGCTACATATATTATAAGGAAGATTTGTCATTCGACCGAGGAAACTACACTTACTAAAATAACCAGTGTTAACTGAAAAATGTACGGTAACAATGTTTATTACCTATTTGCTAAGTCTCAGTACATCGTTTACGTGTTACCATTAATCAACGAACCTACTAACAAAATATTAAATTTCCTTTACAAGCATATCAAGAAAAGTGCAATCAAAGGGACAAACGTACGTTTTCACGATCATCAGTAATTCTTAATACCCTGCGACTTTAAGACCAGGGCTTAAATTACAAGAAAATTGATGTTGCTATTTCATAGAGGACGAAGAGTCCTTGCAGGCATGATATATTTGTTTAATTCCACCGAATATCATTTATTCTTTTTCTTTGATTTCGATAGAGTTTCGAATTCTAAATCACGCTGTTTTGATAAACAATAATCTCGGAGCAGATTCATAGCGAATTAAGTTGATTTCGTAGTGTTTTTAGAATGAATGTTCGTCAATTAATCATCTATTTCTTCCTCTGTAGCATGAGCAAACAGCGTTGACGGTCGTCTGCCTCGTCGACCATCTTAACCGTTTGTGTAGTTTTCGTTCGACAGATGAAAAGCCTAGAGGCGTTCGGAAGCACGCTATTTTTAGCGCGGGGGATTCACTAAGCTCCGTTAACAAATACCCCGGTACTTGAAACACTGGAGAAATTCGTGAAAAATACCTTGGCTCTTAACCAATCAAATTGCAGTCTTTTTACATATGGTGGAATTAATACTGGTAATCAATACAAATTTAACTTTTGATCTTAGAAGTATATGAAGTCCGATTTCAGACAGTCCGACAGGAAGTTACACATATTATAAGGATCTTTACTAGTTTCATATCTTTAACAAAAACAAAATGTTAAGCTGTTTATAGCTCACATCTTGTAGGTTTGTTACATTTTAAAAACAAATAATAAATCCTAGTTAATGTAAAACTGTAAGTTTATAAAGCTTAATTATTTATATATTCAACTTTGTCCTCTTACATGTTACACTTGCCTCGAATTAGTTTCGTGGAAAACACTTTTCCCATCCGTCAGATTCAATTTGTGTCAAATTTTATGCGTCTGTATTTGCTTCCCTGTAAGATATTTATTATGGATCAAGGGCTAACATTTTAAATAATATTGCCCGCTTATTCACACCATGTGTTTATATTACGGTCACAAACAATGGTATAGTTACAATTCAGTGGAAACCGTGTTAAAATAAAATTTTCATTTTATTCAGAGTAATAAAGGTAAACACCTCATTTCAGAACTTCCAAAACATAAAATTGGATGCATTTTGCGTTCCATTTAATCAACAAGTTATTACATCAAGATATACAAAACGGTTTATTTCAATACAAGTATAGTTTAGAATAAGCAGTTTTTTTAGACATCGATATTTAAAACATAGGCTGCAATGTTATATCTTTCCTATCCAAAATTACAGTTCCCAAATAATTTATATTCCAATTAACTTCGACAATACTTTTCGTTTAGTCGATGTGCGTAGTCTCTTGATATAGTCAAAACAGAAGAAAATGTAGCTTAATTACAAAAGAAGCAAATACTCACCGTAGGAGTATACAGTTATTTGCTGTTATACGAATGAAAAATAATACTTAAATGTTTTAAAATATGTTTTTTTTTTATATTCCACTCTTTTCTAAAGTTGTTATTGGGAAAACTTTTTTTCAGTATGCCTTTGTCTTTGATATTGAAAACCATGGTTTCAATTCAGTGCAGACCAATATGCTAGGATTTAATTAGGCACATTTATTTTTTAAGTTACTTGTATAAAAGGATTTTGTAGTTGTTATGAAGACAATGATAACATAATCGACAAAACAAAATGAGCTGTGATAGACCTATATGAATCATAAAAAAAAACAGTAAAGCGAGATATTGGTAATGTCACAATGTATGTTTAATTAAAAAGTTATATCCACCATATGTAAACTTTTATGTTGTTCCAATTTTTACATGGATGTCTCTTATTTCATCTGGCCAAGTCTTCATTAGGTTAAGGTCAAATACGGGTTAGAAGCAAATGTACTTGATATTTTTAATATATGAACGAAAATGATTGCTTTGTGGGCAATAAATATCTTCCGCTATCATCATCGTTATTAATTCACGTAACAAAACGGGTTTCAAAAGAATAGACCCACAGCAGCGCTAATCTTAATCGTAAAAGTCGATATAATAGCACTCAGAACCCTGACCGGGGGCTAGGCACTTTGCCTACAGAATAACTGGGTTGTGTGCCCTAGTGGTGGAATGGGGTAACCCTGGTATGCTACATACCATAATACGGAAAACCTATCCGCAAACCGTAGTAGTGCACCGTGTTGGGAAAAATTGCCACGTTCCTCGCACCTTAAATAACTTTGCTGTGGTATTCGACAGGAGAAGGAGCCTTGGCTTCGCCACCAGAGGCTAAACTGCCCGACTTTACCAACCTGTCCAAATTTCCAGTGGCAATCGAAATTCGTCGACCCTATTATCTTGGTGTGCCATCCTTTGTTTTTTTTCATTATTTCATGTTCGTTTGATCATCCATTTCATGTTCATCGCCAAGATATTGCTGAAATATTGCTTTTTAGGCGTTTAGACCCGTGCAGGTCCGGGTGTCAAAAGAATAGGCCTGCAGCAGCGCTGAGCTTGTCGTAAAAGGCGACTAAATAGTGCTTAGAACCTTAGCCGGGGCTAGGGCGCTCTGCCCACTGAGCAACTGGGTTTTGTGTCTAAGGTGGTGGAATGGGGTACCCCTGATAACTTGCTGGGGTTATCAGGCTATAATACGGAAAACCTGACCGCAAACCATAGTGGTGCACCGTGTGGGGAAAGATGCCACGTTCCTCGCACGTTAAAAAACTCTACTGTGGTATTCTCCCGGAGTATGAACCATAGGGCTCCGCCACAGGAGGCTAAATTGCCCGACCTACCTACCTCCCCCTATTTCCACTGGCAATCAAAATTTGTCGACCCCATTATCCTTGTGTCCCATCCCATTTTTCATTTCATCATCATTTCATGTTCATTTTATCATCCACTTCATGTTCATCGCCTGAATATAGCTGAAATATTGCTGCTTGAGCATTAAACCCAAACAAACAAACAAACAAATATTAGGCGTTTAACACCAACAATTAATCAATCACCCGAAAACTAACGCACGGTTAAGAAGATTATGTGCTTACATGAGCCTGAAGTTGGATGAAATCTTCCGAACAATTTTCTTCGTGAATATCTACATAATTATTACTTACCATCCTGACTTTTGCTACCGATTTGGAATATAAAACCTTGAGATGGATTCGCTGCTGTTTGAAAGCGTGATATAATATTCATTTATATCCAACAATAAAGAAATACAAACCGTTCTTTAATATCTAGAATTCTATTAAGCCCTTTCGGTGTAGTGCTTACTACATATATACCCTGGATATGTGGACGGACAGGGTAAGTTCAATACTAACTTTTTTTGTCGGAAAATATTCGAAATTATTGGGTTTTTTTTAATAGTATTACCTAATGTTACTAGAAATGCTTACAAAGAGACTTTGAAGTCATATTGCATTGATTATGATCAGTCATCCACATCTACATTTGATGCCCAGCTCTACAAAATTTCATCGGCTTTAAGCGATTTTGGAGGAGTTGTGCTTACAAGATAATAACATGGTGGGGAGCAAAAAACACCCATTCGATCAATGTACGTACAAGAAGAAAATGACGAGTTTGAGATAAAGGATACTACAGACACTGTGAAGTCAGCCTCATATCTTACCCTACACTCAGAAATCGATGGTAAAGGAAAACTATTGACCAAACTTTACGACAAACGTGATGACTTTTCATTCAGAATTGTCAACTTTCCTTTCATCATCTGTGGCAACATCCCTTCGGCTCCTGTGTATGGAGTGTTCATATCACAACTCATACGTTATGCCAGAGCTTGCCGAAACTACGCAGACTTTTCGTATCGCGCTAGAACTCTAACAAATAGGCTTCTGGAACAGGGTTATGTTGCTACAAGATTGAAGTCATCACTACAGAAGTTTTATGGTTGTCATCATGAACTCGTGGATCGTTATGGTGTATCCATTAGCACCATGAAAACTGATTTATTCAATGGGTCATAGTTTTCCTTTCCTCGTTTGTCTACCCCGGACTTGAATTTTTATGAGCAACTCGGCGGGTGTTTCTAGAAAAGCAGAGGACGCTTACCCTACCGGTGCACCTGGTCCATGCTCCCAGTTTTTAGTGGAGTCCGAGTTGCTCATTTACTTTTGTTACTTTGTATGTATGATTTTAGTTACTTTATGTTCTTTGTTGTGTATGTCTGTTTTCCATGTCTGGTCTTTGTCCCTGGATTACATTCTTTTGATTACCGCTTGGTTCGTTAACCTTGGTTCCCTTGATTACTCTTCCTAAAATATTGCAGTGTCTATAATTAAAATTTGTTGTGATACGTAAAATAAGAAAAAGTCGTCCGACTATTCGACGCTTAAATTTGTAAAATCGTTCTTAAAGGTTTCCGTGGAGAGTAAGACTTCGAAAATTGCATTTTATAAAATCAACAATTAAGTTGATATTTGGCACGGAATTTTATTTTAAATAAATCCACTTTCACAAATCAAAGAAAGAGAATTGGCAAAAGTTTAATTATATGTTTTGCGTTAACATAACGTAACTTATGCTGATCAATGATTTCTATTCATTTTGTGAACACTGATTTGTTAAACTACATATAATATGTTTACAATGGGTTCCTCAGGGTTACGGACAGAAATGGTAGTTGTAAACAAAAAGTAGTCAACGAAATCGTGATGCCGTGTGCAAAATTAGCATAAATACTGTTCTGTCAGTTCTTTAAATCATGCGTTTGACCGACAAATTTAAGTAAGTAATTTTAGTTTTAAATACATGAAGTACAAAAAAAAATAAAATCGCTGTGAAGAAACTAATATTTGAATATTACATTTAATTCAGTTTGAAAAAAAAATGCAATTTGTTTTAATCATTTCGAAAATCTAACTACCTTCAATTTTTTTTTCGTTTTTGAAAACTTCGAAGCATTTGTGAATAGTTAAAGTCGTGAGATGAAAACAAATTGCATTTTTAATAATAAAACTGCTTAATGTTTTAGATATTAAAATGGCCTGTCCAGGTTGCAAAGGTGGTGGTGTTGCCTTCAAATGTGACAAATGCGGAGCAATCCAATGCAAAAACAAGAGTTGTAAACACCATAATTCAAATGCAGCTAGTAAATGTGGAAGCTGTGGAAAATCTGGAGGACAGAAATCCGTATAGAACGATTGTAAGTATTAAACTAATTCTCGTTTCATCTACTTAACATTTAATGAATTAATTTATCTTTGTTTATGTCGATATATCAACTGGTTAAATTAGATCATGACACCTTTTGTATGTTTTGCATTCTAATGTTACCAATAAGTTAAATCGTATCAAAAAACCGTTTCAACTCTCAATAGGTATATGTACTTTTCATGAAAAATGTTTTGGAGATCTTTTAAAATAGGAACCTTATTGAAGTAGAAGTGTGTTAAGGCTTTCCGCTTAATTATTCTTGAATAAGAATATTTCTCTTGTACGTGTTCGATAGTTCATATTGTAATTGTCGGACGTCTCTAAAGCAAGACAATTGTTTTACAAGTTTATAAAGTTTATATGATATTTTATTCAATTTCTTTCTAAATAAAGTGAACCCTGACTTAACCGAATCCCTGTATGAGCGTATAATATTTGAAATGAAAGGAATTTCAACGATTATGGTTTAGACAGGAAACTGGTATATTCAGGGTTCAATTCAGACAGGCTTTGTTGTACATGTTGAAAGCACTTACCATTTAATTAGCGAACCGTAGGTTTATTATGATTTTAAGAAATCCCAAAATCATTAACAAAAATTATAATTGAATATTTCCCAATCACTCAACAATTTATATTTTCCGGCTGCTGCTGAAATAACATATATACATGTATATTTCATATTATTTTCAGATTTCCTTGAAAGTAGTATGACGGATGCAAAAAGTTAATCTGTACATTATCCTTAAAAATTAGAAATGTAATCAATAAATGATGTTCGTTTTTTCCCATTTTATCGCCTGATTCCATAGTTCACGTTTGGAGATATGGTCGGTTGTCTGTTAAACGTCCTTATAGCAATATTGTATTGCCATTTATAAATCTGCTTTTGAAAAGAATTTCAGTAATGGGATAAGTCTAGCCTTTTCCAAAAATCATTTAATATGACTCATGATAAATTTCTCGCCTAGAAGCGAGGGTTACATCATTAAGCACAGTGTACTGCTCACCTTAATTTTGAGCCATACTTCATCAGATAAAACACAAGAACCAAAAACTGTTTCAGTATATTTGGATTTTAAATAAAAAATGAAATCTCTCTAACACTTTGTCATCTCTTTTATTTAATATTCGTGCACAAGTGTGTGTTTACCCAACAATCATGCAGATATGTTTATTTATAAAATAATATATTATACCTTTTAGCAGCATAGGTTGCTCTCAAATATTGACCTAAATGTTCTAATTACGTCACTATTGTGCTCAAAAGTTAAACGCATTACCAAAAAAAAAAGAGTCTAACACACGATATGATAAAATTAACAGCAAAAAAACAAAAACAAAAACAAAGAAACAAAAACAAACAAGTTAGCAAAATGGAAACGACTATTATTAAATGAAACTTTTGAAACAAAAAAAAATTAGTGGCAGTTGGCAGGTGAAGTACTGATTTGTAACCAATAAAAATTTACATATAAGTATAGCTGACATTACATTACTAAATTTCTAAAAATATTGTAAATAGTGTCACAAGTTTATGAAGGGGGATGGTGTACGTTTCATTACACAATTTTCGTTACATTTTTCTGCAACTACTAATCACAGCAACATGATATTCTGACAGTTTTATGAAGGTATGCCATATCTGTGGTCTGTGTAAAGTCATCAGGTACAATCTGAAATTTAACGAGATACACAATAATAAATGTTATTTTTTCATATTCAGCTTCCAGTGCTTTTTGACAACTTAACAAGATTGCTTCACATAACTACATCCCCTCCGCTGATGAGGTTTAACGTTGCATATGTAAAAAAAATTGTTTCATTAAAATGGTGACGTTAAATGCATATGATGTATACTCTATGGATAATACTCAGTTGAAATCCCGGCTAAAAAGCATTATGCATCGTTAATACTCTCAACAAATGGAACATTTAAATATATATAAGTAGTACTTATCACCGATTATCAGTACTGTTTCGGATTTTGGAAAGCATGTGGGACACATTGAATGAAATGTTGCTTATTTATTTTAATCTAGGTTTTGTATAAGGTTGTTTGATTGATTGATTGTTGAGGTCTAACGCCCGATCAGCAATATTTCAGCTATATTCAGGCGATGAAACGGATATGATGATGAAATAAAAAAAATGGGATGGACACAAGGATAATAGGGTCGACAAATTTTCATTGCCACTGAAAATGGGGAGAAGGTCGGGCAATTTAGCCTTCTGTGGCGGAGCCAAATGGTTCCTACTCCAGCGGAATACAACAGGAGGGGTCTTCAACGTGCGGGGAACGTGACATCTTTCCCAACACGTTGCACAACTATGGTTTGCGGTCAGGGTTTTCCGTATCCTGGCCTGACAACCCTAGCATGTAACATGCCAGGGTTACCCCATTCCACCACCTTAGACACACAACCCAGTTGTGTTGTGGGCAAAATGCCCTAGTCCCCGACTAGGGTTCTGAGCACTATTTAGTTGCCTTTAACGACGAACGTAGCGCTGCTGCGTGCCTACTCTTTTGACACCCGGACTTTTGTATAAGGAGATTGAATGATTTATCTACAAAAGACGGAATTGAAAGGTCAAAACCAAAATAAATTTTATATTTTATTTATTAATTTTAAATCTAAATTGGAGTTTCGTGGTAGCCATCATGAACTAGTGGATCGTTACCATGTATTCATCGGCACCATGTAAACTGATTTGTTCATCGTGTCATAGTTTTCCTTTCCTCTTTTGTCTACCCCGGACTTGACTTTTTATGAGCAACTCGGTGGGTGTTTCTAAAAAAGCAGAGGACGCTTACCCTATTGGTGCGCGCCTGGTCCAGTTTTTAGTGGAGTCCGAGTTGCTCATTCGCTTTTGTTACTTTGCATGAATTATTTTACTTACTTAATGTTCTTTGTTGTGTATGTCTGTTTTCCATGTCTGGTATTTGTCCCTGGATTGCTTTCATTTGATTTCCGTTAGAACATTGGTTCTCTTGATTACTCTTTCGCTTTGGGACCGACTTTCATATACTTTATCTTTAGTTATAATCTTCACAAATCTTCATTTGAAAATTAACCTTCGAAACTCTTGTTCAAGAATAGATAAATGTCAAAATTTATTTCATGGAAACCCTCAGTTTCTCGAATCATACGGAGAGTTTGAACAAAACTCGTTAACTTAAAGTTTGTATAAGTGTTCACGATATTTGCTATAGAACGAACTAGAAATCTATTTCTGTAGGCTCCGCCATGGCAATTAAGCCATATTTATACCTCAAGGTCATAAGCCACTTTTCATGGTATTCGGCACATCCTTATTAGATCCAACCGCATGCTAAATATTAAAAGACCACATCGAAAGACAAAAAAGGGCCCGGACACGAGTTTTAAGACGGACGGACGAAGTGACTTTTCGTGGCGGGGCCATAATGAAACATAAAAAATATTCCAAAATTTATGAAAAATGATTTTTTACTGCTTATATCTCCTTTGGCACCCCACTTGTATCTATATATATTCAATATAACAAAATTTAATTCTACCTTAAATTTCTTTCTGTTTTTTTTTTATATTTCTTGTCAGAATCGTAAATAAATCTTCTGCCGCGCATTTTTATGCTTCACGGTCCTAACGCTGAGTTCGCCATCTCTCTCTATTCCCTTTCTTGGCTATTGCTTTATTAGCAACCCCCAAGGCGATCCAATAGCGAAATCTCGCACTTGTATGGAAGCAGCTGAAATCTCATTTTAGCGTCAGGGCTTCAGCTTTTAGTGAGATGCGAAAATAAAGCGTTCCCTTTAAAAAAAAAACCTGCTTTTCAAAGATTTTCATGAAGACATTTTCAATAGTTGCCTTATGCGCTTCATTTGTATAACAGTACATTGCGCGCATGTAGCATGTAGTAACTGGTTTTCTTGTATCTTTTCAAATACAGGAGTAATCACTAATGGACGTTAAGAAAACAAGTGTGATTTTGTCGCAATTATGCTTTTAAATAAAAGTGACCGATACAGGACAACTTTTATTCATAATATTATATCATGGGAAACTAATAAAAGATGCAATTCAATTAAGTAAGTTTTATTTCAGTTTTCTTTTCTTTGTTACAAGTGTGGACACAGACTGGTATTGACCGAGGGGTACGTATGGACGCAGTCTGGTATTGCCAAAAGAGCAAATATGAACATACAAACGTTTTGTCTTGATCAAGAGTAACCAATGGAACCATTATTCTAGCGGAAATCAACGGAATGTAACCCAGGGACAAAGACCAGACATGGAAAACAGACAAACACAACAATGAACATAAATTAACTAAATACATACAGACTCCATTTAAACTGGGAGCATGGCCCAGGTGCACCGGTAGAGTGAACGTGTTTGCATCGTGCAGAAAACTCCTTCATTTACTGAAATCAATAACTGAATGATGCACATGTTTATAAATATATATTAACATGTGTTACTAAATATCTACTGATATCAATAAATGGGGAACAAATTCCACAATGACTTCCCACAACCATAAGACATGTCATATATATTCTTCCTTGAAGTTTTACTTGCATGGATGTGTTGAACTTGCTATGTCATGTTCATAATTTTAAAATCGTAGCGGCGGTAAACTAAAAAAAAATAGGAGCAATCATTAATTAGTAGTTAGTAAAATCTTATCAAAATTTTATAACTACAGATCAACCATAACCATAAACTCATCGCACGAAAATCAAGTTAATATGGACGACAACGACACGGACGCCGCCGATGATAACGTCACTGTCAGCACCATTTTATAACCTTAGGACCAAATTACTAGTGTATGATTTGCTAAGAATTTACATCTATAATGTCTTTGTTTTTACATTGGTCCTAGTTTAACATTTCTCTAGAAAAGGAAAATAAAACTGCATTATGGACAAATTTCCCACTTACAGTCATGTACTCAAGGAAAAACATTCGCTATTCTTATGAAACAAAAATACAATACCAGTCTATAATGGAATCCAAGGGTAAATCCATCGGTACTGACTCGCCATTAACACTTCAAAATCAATATTTCAACTAAATCTTGTATCAAATAATTTATCTAATTCTACATAGTCACATACATTTGTAGCCTGGAAAATATTTCCTTGGACAAAACCAGTTTACTTGTTTTGCAGCTGTATAAAATATATCAAGAGGCACTGCCGGTATCATTTGGTTTCAAAACCAATATAGCATGTACGTACATTCAGCACTTCACAACATTAACTTTTTTTATTAGAATCTTTATTTCTATATGTATAATTGATGTAAGAGGTTTGAGTCCGTTCTTTCATACCCCAAGCCAAGTCAGAAAAAATCTTGCCAGACAATCTCTAGCACTGCTGAAGTAATAAATAGACCATCCGTTTAGGCCTAAAAAAATGTTTCCGGTCACTCTATTGATTCTCCTTCAGACCTCCTACTCGTAAGTTTATATTTGAAATTTTGAAGGAAAAAGATTGTCTTTCAGAAAAAAAAGAAGAAAATTGGAAACATATATGCCATGAGTGTGCTCTTGGTCGTGGATAATCCTTTTTTTTTGTAATTCGACACTTGAGATATTTTTGGTTTTTACCACCTCCACCTCCTAAAGGGATTAGGCTGTGGACTAAGTCTATTACATGTTTAGTCTTTGCATATTTGTTTTTCATTGTATCTTTATGACTTATTTGATTTTGAAAATATCAAATGAAAATAAAAATTCCTACCAACCGACACTACAAAATTTTAGAATAGTGCTCGGAAACATAACTTTATTTTTTTACGGCCTTGAAAAGTTCTCATCAATTGACTGGCATGCACCAAAATCTGTCTTATATGCACTGGAAAGTGTTGATTTTATCCCAAAAGGTATTTTACTGGGTCAAAGATTCAGCAAATGCTGCTGTAGGCTATACAACGCTGTATATTATGGGGCGCCGAACGGGACTTGATCTTTTTGTGATAAAAATCAATTTTGTGTACACAAAACTGAATTCCGTCATAACAAAATCATTTTTGTCGTACAAAACTATGTTACACGGACTTGTTTTATGATCACTTCATTTTTAATGACGAAATTTATTCTATTTAGACAAAATTGAATTGTGTGTCACAAAAGTCAATTCTATGTCACAATATTAGATTTTGTGAGACAAAATTTAATTATGTGTCACAAAAATCAAATTTGTATGCAAATTAGTTTACCGAATCCTTTGGGTATGCAAATGAATTCTCTCTCATTACGTTTTTTGTAAGAAGGCTTCTCATTGGATTAGTAACCGCGGGTCTCGCAGGTTTCTGATTACTTCGAGCAAGGGAATATCATATGGTTGATGCGCTATTCTGCAAAAGTAATACTTTATTATATATTACTAATTTTTGCAAAATAGCTCAGGGGCAGATTCAGGTGGGGCGTGGTGGGCGTGCGCTCCACTAAAAATCATGTGTTGTCAGGGTAGATTTAGGCGGCTTCAGGTTGAAACTTTAATTTCTCGCTAACTTTATCACAAAAGATATCTACATTGCAGTCACTCGAGAAGAATATTTCAAAAATTTAACCTCAAATAATTTTAAATGTGCGCCCCTCCCCCTAATCTAAAATCCTGGACCTGCTCCTGTAGCTCAGCACCCATATTATATGCCCTTGCTCGAAGTAATCGCATTTATTATATCCAACGAGAAACCTTCTTACAAAATCATGATAAGAGGTTTCATTTGCATATCCAAAGGATTCTGTAAACTAATTTGCATACAAAATTGACTTTTGTGACACAGAATTGACTTTCGTGACACTAAATTGAAAATCTGTAATATGTTAAAAATTTTGTTAATCTGAACTCATTTTTGTTGAATAAAATTCACTTTTGTCTATACAAAATTGAATTTTGAGTACAAAACCACAAGAGTCCCATTCGGCGCCCCGTATATATAGCGTGCGTATTACAAATCGAATCACTAGGTCACCGATCGACATTAAATCACGTGATAATGCATAAATTTTAATAAATGAACGTGGTAACATGACAGCTAATTTCCTCGAATACACCATGACCCACATTAACGGGTTTGACTATGCCCGGGGACTGTATAAACGCGTTGATGCTTTACACCGTCCATGAGAGACCCCAAACGATAGCCAAGGACGTTAAGAAACACGTCAGTCCGTCTTGTATTACAAATATTAGTGCAAACCTAGTCTATCAGTATTGAGTATAGCCCCGTGCAGGTCCGAGTGTTAAAAGAATAGGCCTGCAGCAGCGCTAAGCTTGTCGTAAGAGGCGACTAAATATTGCTCAGAACCCTAGCCGGGGGCTAGGGCGCTCTGCCCACAGAGCAACTGGGATGTGTGCCCCAGGTGGTGGAATGGGGTACCCCTGGTGTGTTACATTCTGGGGTTGTCAGGCTATAATACGGAAAATCTGACCGCAAACCATATTGATGCACCGTGTTGGGAAAGATGCCACGTTCCTCGCACGTTAAAGAACCCTACTGTGGTATTCTCCCGGAGTAGGAACCATAGGGCTCCGCCACAGGAGGCTAAATTGCCCGACCAAACCCACATCTCCCTATTTCCAGTGGCAATCAAAATTTGTCGACCCCATTGTCCTTGTGTCCCACCCCTTTTTCATTTCATCATCATTTCATGTTCATGTTATCATCCATTTCATGTTCATTGTCTGAATATAGCTGAAATATTGCTGCCCGGACGTTAAACCCAACAAACAAACAGTATTGAGTATATATGTTAGCACGAAAACGAATGTTAAACCAAGCATTCGAACAGTCAGCTGGTTATCAGCGTCACTCATATCGTGCAAATGATTGGCTGACACTGTGTTACGAAGATTTTCGGGGATTTTAGTGGTTTATATCCACAAAGAAAGTCGAATTATTTCCTAGAAGCAACAACGATGTTGTAGCTTTATAATGAACGAAACGTTTTCAACGATACCTGAATAAAATATTTCTGCAATACATATGTATCATCAGAAACTAACGGTTTTTACATAACAAAATTACCAAACAAAAAATATACAAGATAACACAAAAATTAAAATCAACACATACACCTTAGACTTCAATGACCACGTCTTCAGCTTCAGTAGTCCATCAGTAACTTACAGGAATATATGGCTGAATCTGCTATATACTTCACATTGAACAATTCTGCAATCCAGGATCCAGTAATATTGAATAA
Organism: Perna viridis; assembly: GCA_037379345.1. Lineage (NCBI taxonomy): Eukaryota > Metazoa > Mollusca > Bivalvia > Mytilida > Mytilidae > Perna > Perna viridis. The sequence continues at coordinate 40,011,552 of CM074512.1, read as the reverse complement.
GATTTAGATTAGCAAGAATGTTGAGAATGGCATAACTCAGAGATTGTTTGATAGATTTTGCTAAACATCTTTAGCTGATCCATATTTAACAGTACTAAATACAGCAACTGTTCAAAGTTTCTTAAACATTCATTTATTGGTCCCCAGGTTATCATCTGGAAACAGTAAGGGGACAGATTGACAGAAACAAACCTTAACAGAGTGTATAGAAAAAAGTGTTTAAATCAATGGCATGTAAATTGCATGTTATTAGAAGCGAAACATAAGCTAAAGTTAAAATGCGATGAGCTTATGCATGGATTATCAGAAGCTAAGCACTAACAAAACATGCAAAAAAGCGTGAAAGCGATACTTCCATCTTACCAATGAAAGTTAAAAGCAAATTTGACTCTGAACGATCGATAAACAGGAACACAATTCGATTGAGTACCTTTGATAAAACGTGTCCATCGAACCAAATTCGTTCCCGAATAAATTGCTTAACATTTTTGGTCAATTCTTGTAAAGTTAAGTCTTTCCTTTTTTTGTCAGCAATAATTGAAAAATTAAATAGTTTCTTGTCTGATACAGACTGCATTAGTATGTTTTTGTGCAATCTGTTCTGGGATTTCAACGCTTCAACGCCACAATCCCCAAAATAAAACATCATTTGTTGGTAGCAAGCTTTCTTGCTCTTTTTTCTCTTTGTCGACCCGAGCTTTCTTAAGTTTTTCTCTAAGAATTACCTCTTTCCTCCTCACTATTTTATCCCTGCGGTTTTTATAGCATTGTCTAGTTTCCCAACATCTATACATGCCTCTTTTAGTTGTTTATTCATTTCCGCAGGGTCCTTGGAGTTGAGCCACTCTCCAGTTTTATTAAAGGAGACCATAAACTATGCCTCTGTGGTTTGTACCTCATCAAGCCATCTAAATAAGCAAAAACCGATTCGTTAAACTTATCGTGTTTTGCAACACTCGCTGTTACGCTGACCTGCTCATTTGTCGGATTTTCATATTTTCCTCATGGGAGGTGATCACTGAAATGACTCGTAACAAGGTTTGCAATGGCTGGGAGGATAATATTCAAAATAGTGCATGCCTCACCATCATATTGAGACGGTTTAATACGTTTTTCATACAGTTTTCTTTTTTTTTTTTTGTCAGTGTCATCTCCAAACGTCAGCATATTTCCTGCCGTGAAGTCATCAATATTCATAGCTGCATCTGACAATAGGTTTGTTTATTGCAAAAAGTGTCTGTTCATATCCATTATGGCCCCGTGCAGGTCCGGGTGTTAAAAGAATAGGCCTGCAGCAGCGCTAAGCTTGTCGTAAAAGGCGACTAAATAGTGCTCAGAACCCTAGCCGGGGGCTAAGGCGCTTTGCCCACAGAGCAACTGGGATGTGTGCCCCAGGTGGTGGAATGGGGTACCCCTGGCGTGTTACATGCTGGGGTTGTCAGGCTATAATACGGAAAACCTGACCGCAAACCATAGTGGTGCACCGTGTTGGGAAAGATGCCACATTCCTCGCACGTTAAAGAACCCTACTGTGGTATTCTCCCGGAATAGGAACCATAGGGCTCCGCCACAGGAGGCTAAATTGCCCGACCCTGCCCACCTCTCCCTATTTCCAGTGGCAATCAAAATTAGTCGACCCCATTGTCCTTGTGTCCCATCCCTTTTTCATTTCATCATTATTTCATGTTCATTTTATCATCAATTTCATGTTCATCGTCTGAATATAGCTGAAATACTGCTGCTCGGACGTTAAACCCCAACAAACAAAAAATCATATCCATTATGTATACATCCTTTTTTTCTATCAAAGCTTTGAAACCAGCTATAAAAATGGTATCTATAGGTCATGAAGAACCCACTGATTTGAACCATGATCTAAAAACTCGAGATCATCTTTTCAGGAAAAAAAACTACTCCTGCATTGTGAAACAAGATGGCCTTTTAATGGCGTTAAACGGAAACTCGGCATTTCGTTTTCTGTGAGGAAAAGTTTTATATAAGTCATAAATGAACCATGGCATCAATTTTCGCATCACCGCTTAGAGAAAATGCTTTGTAACATGTGTGTATCAGTCGGACAACTGCAGATTCGGACGTTTTGTCAAGCTTTTTATTTAATATTGGCACATCGTCATTGAAGTTCTTTTTTTCTACATCGATCAAAGACTTCTTTGATACTTCTGCTATATGCACCATTGAATGCAAACGGCAAAAGAAATTATTGTAACAATACAGTTTTGTCTTCATCGGGTAACTGATCCCATTCTGTAACAACAGTTCGCAGAATATATCGTCTATATGCCTCTAATAAATCATTGAATCTGACATGGTACTCCGTATGTTAAATAAAATGTTATGTGATACCAAGTTTTCTGCATCACAATACGTGACAAGCTCACGTAAACCTAATACGTATGGGACATAAACTTCAAATTTGGTACCAAATTGTGATGTTTCGTCAGTTTCTATACTTATATTTGCCTTGTTGGAAATATCATCCGAAAGCTGTTTCTGCGCTAAAACAGACGTTAAATATTTATATTTTTAACAGTTGTGGTTGATTGCGACCTATTATGTTGTTTGTTTACTAACTTCAAACGTGCTTCAATTACAGGCCCTATGCGTGTTAACATGATTCTCGAGGGGTCTGTGGACACATTTCTGAAGTTCAGGAGTGTACTCTAATGTGATTGGATCAAAGAGTTCTACAGAACCATCTTCAATCTTCAGAATATTTGCCCTCTTTAGTTCTGCGTTTTCCTTTCGTATTTTTTCTCTTTTGTCACCAAAATTTTTAATTTCATGGTTTGAATCGTTCATGTCTTTGCTACCCTTTAAATCATTTTCTAATTTTGTAAACTTGTTGCGATGATATTCTTCCCTCATTTTAGTTCGCTTTAAATCAATGTTTTTTTCTTCTCCTTCGCCGAAATAGATGTTATCTCTTTTTGAACTTGCATATTGATTTTGGATTGATTTTCTACTTCCTTTTGTCACATACTATTTTTAGTTTTTTCGTTTTCCAGTTATTCTGTAATACTACCGACGATATATGCTGCTGATTCTTTATCGATTGGTTGACGTCGACTCACTTCCCTATATGTTTGATTTGTATGTATAGATTCGGGAGGTGATTGCGCTGGAAATTGAAACTCTTCCTTTTTAAATTCATCCAAAAAGTTCGTGTTTTTACTTTTCTTTACCTTGACATAGGTGTCAGAAAGACGTTTTACTTTTTGAAAATAAATTTAGTAGATACATTTTCCACCCTTTCTGCTTTTTCTTTTAAAATTGAGACCATATCATGAATCGACCTATCTTTGAGCATATCTCGGAGTTTTTTAAGGCATTGTTGTTTCCTGTTTTTGGTGCCTAGAGAAATTATGGTTTTAGTTGACTTCTTGGAATCTTTGAGTGTTAACTAGTAGATTGCCAGTAAATAAATCAGAGGAAAAGACTTGTAATGTTCAAGTTAAAGTTGCCTGAATAACTTTGTTTTGTTGCTTGTAGAATAGCTGTAACAATGAATATGGAATACTTAATTGAGGACTGTTTGTACCGTGAGAAACTTCAAACGGTCAAGTTGGTATAACAAGGTTATGTTGCCGCAAGACTTCGTATTAGTAGATTTACATAGGTTAATTATTAGACATACAACATAAGATTTTCTAAGGATGGGTGGGATATTTTGAAGAAAATATACGTGATACAGATTTTAAATTAACAAAAAAAAAACTACATCTGAAGTGAAAAAGTAGTCATAAAATCTGGCCCAAATTTTCTATACTATTTACTCAATAATATATATAAAGAGATATAACCTGGTAAACAAAGTATGCCAATAGGATTTTCTTGCATGCATAGGAACCCTACACACCTTAGAAAATATAATGGTCTATGTCTTTGTGATGATGTGATAATGAGTGTAATTATTAGTGCATTAGTAAAAAGGAAATCCTTGCAGACAAATTTAGTCAGGAGTGATTACATTATGGCGAAATTTGACTTATAGTTACCTTTATTAATCAGTTTTTTTCTTTATGGGTCCTGGGTCTTACATCAGGTGAATCTGTCTCAATATCTGAATCCGTCTCTGAGACGGCGACACGGTCTGGACTTGATTTCCTCTGCAAAACATAATTCAAAAAGAAAAATTATTCATCAATCATCAATTCAGACTCCATGTGGTATTGATTTCTATACTATTCACTTTCACTGAGTGTGACTTAGAAAATAATGGTCATTCTAGATGCATATTGTTATCAATACACATTAAACCTAAAATTATTAGAATTGTCTCAGTGCTGAGCAAAATTAATGCACTCACTTGTATATTTGACATTTAAATATTATCATTTAATTTTATCAAATTCTGCAAATGATCATTATCATTGGGTATAATCATTACTAAATTTAAATGGAAAAGGAAAATTAACTAGGAGGAACTTTTTAGCATACTAAAACATATGTCTCCCCATCATATAAAATCAAGTATTTGACCTTGAGGTCAAAGGTCTAAGTTACAGGTCACCGATTTAGGTACGCAACACATCATCTTCATATGTTCTACCTACATACCAAATATCAAAAGCCCAATCTTGTAGAATAGAAGCCTTTTTGTTAGAGTTCTAGCGCGATACAAAAAGTCTGCGTAGTTTTGGCAAGCTCTGGCATAACATATGAGTTGTGATATGAACACTCCATACGCAGGTACTGAAGGGATGTTGCCATATATATGCATTCACTCTATTTAATTTGATCATAGGCAGCAGTTTGTGTGACTCTCACATAGATTTTGTGAAACTTGACAGGCGTGGTGTTATTTAATTTCATTAACACTTGGATTTTTTTGGTTGGAATACATGTATATTCTGATTTGAAAGGGAGTTACGGAGGGATTATTTGCGTCTGATCATAGAATCACACATGTATAATAATACATATAAATGGTTTTCAAGAACCAACTTCGGGAGGCCTTCGGTTGTATTATGCATCACTGTTGGGTTGTTGTCTTCGTGTCATATTCCCCAACTTTATATTATTTTATTACCGTTCTGCCTCGTCGTACCAACTGAAAAAAACCACAACATGTTATCAATATGGGAGTCATCATTTTTTAATACAGCATCAGTATGCTTTTAAAAGCATTTTACACCTCCTGAAACATGTAACGTTCCCAATCCGACGTAAACGAAGCACACGAAACACGCACATGATTCCCACGAAACACACACGAAGCACGCACATAAAGCATACGATACACGAAAGCCACACGAAACACATTGCACGAAGCACGATACACGAATGATCGTGTCCGCCGTAAGTATTCATGTAAGTAATTGGTATATTTCGGAATTTAACTTGCAAAACGAAACTAACAATAGATATGGTATACAGTGTACGTCTGTTCGTCGTACTTTGTTGATTTCTAACATCTTGCATGTAATTTTAAATTAATGTGTATTGTGCTTTAATAAACACATTTGATATATACAATTTTTAAATGTCTGTACATGTTTTGATATAAAATCACATTCATTTTCATTATACATCGTACATTGCGAAAACATTGTCTGGTCTGGGAGTATGAAAATGTTGAAATCTCACAAAATTTTGTTGTTAAAGTTTTTTTTTTATCATACAATCATATTGCTTTGAATATGAAATAAATAAAACAACTTTTATGTGAAAATGTCCATATTTGTTAAATTTGGATCATTGTGAACATATTTTTCTAGTTCCTGGAGAATTAAAATATCAAAATTTCATAAAGTATCGATAAATTATTCTATATTTTGGAGGTGATTAAGCTATTTTAGCTAATGTAGTGCCATCTTATTTGTCAAAAAAAGACACTATTGCATTGTTGATATGCAAAATGTCCATTTTATTATACATGGTACATTGCAAAAACATTTTCACTGGTCTGGGAGTTTGTTTGTTTGTTTGTTTGTTGGGGTTTAACGTCCGAGCAGCAATATTTCAGCTATATTCAGACAATGAACATGAAATGGATGATAAAATGAACATGAAATGATAAAAAAAAGGATGGGTCACAAGGACAAAAGGATCGACAAATTTTGATTGCCACTAGAAAAAGGGGGATGGGTAAGGTCGGGCAATTAATCCTCCTGTGGCGGAGCGCAAAGGTTCCTACTCCTATCGAATACCACAGCAGGGTTCTTTAACGTGCGAGGAACGTGGCATCTTTCCCAACACGGTGCACCACTATGGTTTGCGGTCAGGTTTTCCGTATTATAGCCTGACAACCCCAGCATGTAACACGCCAGGGGTACCCCATTCCACCACCTGGGGCACACATCCCAGTTGCTCTGTGGGCAGAGCGCCTAGCCCCCGGCTAGGGTTCTGAGCACTATTTAGTCGCCTTATACGACAAGCTTAGCGCTGCTGCAGGCCTATTCTTTTAACACCCGGACCTGCACGGGGCCTAAGAAAATATTAAAATTATATGAAATTGGGGTAAAATATACTCAATTTTTAGATAATAAAGTATTTTTGGATCATTGGGAACACATTTTCTATGTTCAAAGAACATATAAATACCAAAATCTCATAAAGTATTGGTAAAAGGTACTCTATTTTTAAATAATTTAGCTATTTTAACTAACGGGATACCATCTTACTTGTCTAAAAGACAAACTATTGCATTGTTGATAAGCTAAGTGTCCATTTTTATTATATATGGTACATTGCGAAAACATTTTCACTAATCTGGGAGTATGAAAATATTGAAATTTCATAAAATTGCGATAAAATATACTCATTTTTACACAATAAAGGATTTGTCTTATGCAATACCATTTAATTGCTCTGAATGTAAAAAGAAAGTTATTTTTATTTGATAAAAATCCATATTTGTTGTATATGGGTCATTTTGAACACATTTTCCTTGTTCGATGAGATTAAAAATTATAAAATTTCATAAGGTATTGGTGAAAAGTACTTTATTTTGAAAAAAAAGTAGCTATTTTAACTAATGGGATACCATCTTATTTGTTTAAAAAAGAAAATATTGCATTGTTGATATAAAAAGGTCCATTTTTATTATACAAAGTACATTGCAAAAACATTTTCACTGGTCTGGGAATATGAAAATATTTAAATTTCATAAAATTGGGTAAAATATACCCAGTTTTAATTCTAAAATGACAAATAAAAAGCTATTATAGTTCGGGGAAACATTTCCCCGCCCAATTCGGAAGGCCCTTCGAATTTTGGCAGTATTTTATAATATGTACAAATAATGTACGATTGTTTGAAACCAATAATTTCCTACACGTATTGATTTTTCAAGGTATACTGATTTTGGCATAGAAAACGAAATTAGAACTGTATTCTGACAAATTGATCTACCATAGGAGGTATTTTTATCATCCAATTAGGATACAGAACCGTTGCACGATAAACGTTGTACGATACACGAAGAACGAAGTGCGTACAAGAAAGGCACACGCACAGGAATCCCACGCAGCACGTTGTACGATCCCACAAAACACGCACACGAATCGCGCTAAAATGGGAATGTTACACAATTCAGGAGGTATAAAAACCACTTGTAGAAAATTTTAGCAGGGGTTCCCTTATATATCTAAGTTTAACAGAACCCTTCAGATGTTAAAATTTATTGAAATGCCTTTAAAGGCATTTTTAGAACCCCCTGCGTAAAATTTGGGCAGGTGTTCCCCTCTATATTTGGTATGACAAAAAAAGGGATACTTCAATTTTTTCATGAACTGGCTTTTTACTTTTTCACTATTTATACCTCTTCACATTGATTGAACCACCTTGATGGTTAATTGTTGCAAATGTCCAAACAGATGGCATTTACGTGATCACATAAAGCGATCAACAAACTTAATGTATCGAACCGAAAACATCCGGACGTAACATTTATGAGTTACCAAGTCAGCGGATATATCTATAAAAGAATAGGACGCTTACCCTAACGGAGTATCGTGTCTATGATCCCGTTTTTTCAGTCAGAGTTGCTAATTTACTTCTGTTTCTTTGTATGAACAATTTTGGTTAATTCATGTGTTTTGTAATGGTCTATTTTCCCTGTCTTGTCGTTATCCTTAGATTATTTTCTTTTGATCACCGTTCGAGTCCTATCTCCCTTGATTTTCCTTTTACAAACTGTGTTGACTTGAAATGGCAATAAAAGTAATGAATCCGACAGGCGGCTTTAGAGAAAATGTGACCACTGTTACGACGATAGTCAGTTGCTGACTACTACTATCCTTTCGATAGGAAATTTTCCTTAAGGCAAGGCAATGGCAATTTGTAATAAAGTTAAATTATTTTTTATTCTCTTTCTTAGTAATTTCCCCATAAAAGGATGAGATTAAATTCCCTTTATTTAATAATTTTGCATTTTCCCTTACATTTACATTGAGTCATCATACATTTGATCTGTAACTTGAAAAGATATTTTCAAGTGAATGTGTCAACTTATGTTTGTAAATGATTATTTTATTTTAATTACGATTAGAGTAAATACTTAGACCCCTTTAAAACTGTAATTGCGAATGAAATCTATCTGGGTATCTGATTTCCTTAAAGATTGATTGAATGTTGGGGTTTAACCCCCGAGCAGCAATATTTCAGTTATACTCAGGCGATGAACATGAAATGATGACGAAATGAAAAATGGGATGGGACACAAGGATTGTGGGGTCGCACCACTATGGTTTGCGGTCAGGTTTTCCGTATTATGGCCTGACGACCCCAGCATGTAACATGCCAGGGTTATCCCATTCCACCACCTGGGCTACACAACCCTGTTGCTCTGTAGGCAGAGCGTCCTAGCCCCCGGCCAGGGTTCTGCGCGCTATTTAGTCGCCTTTTACAACAAGCTTAGCGCTCCTGCGGGCCTATTCTTCTGACACCCGGACCAGCACGGGGCTTTCCTTAAAGAAACATACATGTGTATTAACATCTAACAGCCTCCATTAATTTTGCAAACTAGCCGACATATGCAAAAAAAGAGTGATTGTTGGGTAGTATTTGTCTGTCTGAAGAAACCGGGCAGGTCATGACTCGTCAGCGGTGACAAACAGCCGATCTAAAGGAATGGAACCTGAAGAAAAAATCCTGGTCCTCCTGGTGGGGGATTGAGCATGAATCTAATAACCCCGTTTCTTAAAAACAAATATATTACAGAAATTGACGCAAGAAATTAAAGTACAGCAGGAGCCCTTGCTGAAGGAGAAAGTCTTACACACAAAATCTGCCAGAAAGAGAGAGCAAATACAGAAAACATACTGTGATAAAGACAAGGAGGTAAAGAGATCAACCAGACAAGATAAATGAAATTACATCAATATGTGTGCAGATGAAGCAGAAAAGGGAGCTCAAAGAGCTGACCTAAATACTGTTTATAAAATAAGGAAAAAACTAAGGGGTAAATCCAGCCAAATACAACCTGTTAAGGATACTTGACGTAAAGTCATTACAACTGAAAAAAGCAATCAGCTAGATGGCTTGAACATTTTAAAAACGTTCTGAATAGACTAGAACTAGATATAGCATTTGCATCAATAGTATGAACTTAATATCAACACCGATCCACCAACAAAAGTAAAAATATGCATAGCAATCAAAACCTTAAAATCGGGGAGAACCTCAGGCATAGATGGGATTTAAGCCAAACTCTTAAAAGTTGACCTAAAATCATGTTCAAACTCTTCAATACAATATGGACAAATGATGAAATCCCAAACGAATGTCAAAAGATTTTCTTGTAAAGCTTCCCAAGAAAGGAGACCTTGGAGTTGTGACAATTTGTGAGGCATAACTCTGCCATCCATCCCAATTGAGATCTTCTGCCAGATGCCATTCTAATGAAAGAACAAGCTGGATTTCGAAAAGGGAAAGGATGCATCGATTAAGTATTTGCCTTGAAAAACATCATTGAGCAATCTATTGAATGGAAAACGCCATTGTTCATTATTTTATTGATTTCATGAAGGCCTTTGACAGTATCCATAGAGCCACACTTTGGACAATAGTAAGAGCTCATGGAGTGCCAGAAAAGATTGTAACCCTAATTAAATGCTTCTACGCACAATTCGAGTGCTCTGTCCTATTAAACAACAAAGAGACATATTGATTTTTGGTGAACTCTGGAGTCAGATAGTGTTGTATCATCTCGCCAAACTTATTTTTAACCACAATAGACTGGGTAAGAGGAAGACCACAGGTGACTCGAAAAGAGGAATTACATGGTACATTTTCTCCACCTTAGAGGACCTTGACTTTGCTGATGATATCGCCTTACTGTCATCTCGGCGTGACCACATACAAGAAAAATCTCAGAGACTCTATGCCACCATGCCAGACAACTTAGACTTCATCTTAACACTAAGAGAACAGAAGAAATGAGGTTCAAGACAACATCTCTGAATAAAATAGAAGTTGATGGTAATGAAATACAACAAGTAGTCAAATTTGTATATCTAGGAGCACAACAAACCCAACACAGAAAAACATAACAAACAGACTAGCTAAAGCAAGGGCAGCATTCCACATTGAAGCCCATCTGGAAATCCAAACAATATAGCAGGAAATCCAAAGTCAAATTATAACTTTATAATAATATAAAGTTAAATCTGTACTCTTGTACAGAAGCGAATACTGTTACAAAAGGCAAACATGAGATCCCTGTCAAGTTCCACCATAACTGCCTCCGACAAATTTGCAAAATCTTTAGACCGAATACCATCACAAATACCAGATTACTGAAAAAGATAGACTCGAAATGCAATATTCATGAAATAACGTACAAGAGATTTAGATGGCTTGGACGTGTCTTTTGGATAGAAGGATCAAGCATCACCAAAACAGCCCATAAGGGTAACGGCCAGTAGGAAGACCAAAAACAACCTGGCGTAGGACTGTTGAGGGAGAATTGAAAGAGCTTAAGATGACATAGGGAGGCTGAGAACAAGGCAAAGAATAGAGCTGAATGGCGAGATCTTGTGTCAACATTATGCTCCACCCGAAGCGAAGAGGATAGGTAAGTAGATGTTGAGTAGCATCATACATAATTATAAATGTATTGACATCTGTCGTCTTAGTGTTAACATGTCCTAGTTTGCAGGTTTATTTTTATGTTCTTACACAGGCTAAATTATTTCACATGATTTTCACCCGAATTGAGAAAATAAACGTTGTGACAGAGTTCACGTGAAATTCGGTTGAATCGAGCCTTCATGTGAATTTTCATATGCAATTGGTGTTAAATGAATTTCATGTAAAAATCACGTGAATTTCATGTGAAGCTCAATAAAAATGAATTTCACGTGAAAAATATTTGCCTGTGTAGACGAAAGAACATCTGAAATGTAAGCATTTTATTATTTTTTAAAATACAATGTATGCATGGGCTTTATGTATCAATGTTACAGCTGAAGTACTGGCAGTCGTAGCAACCATGTGAACATTGTTGTCAAATGGTTGACATTTGAATACGTCTATGTTTTGTTAACATCAATTAGGGAATATACCACCAAGTATACTCGAAAACGTAAAAAAATGAAGGTCACGATTTTTTTCCGATTGGTGAGAGAAGTTTTGAGTGATGCAAACATGAGAACAACAATCGAACATACATTAGTATACACTTACATGTCCTGTCTAAACAGATACGCACATTTAAACGCAAAATTAATTATCAATAGGGATCTAGAAATTCAGTGACCTTACATGTGTACTTTTAAGCCAGTTAGACTTGAATTACTTTTCAAATGCCTTAGGTATATGAAAAACCTTATTTTTTTTTTATAAATAAACATTGACCTTAAACATCAGTGTCGTATCTAACCACAAATAATGGCTCAAATTGTTACTATTTGTTTAAAGTGCTATCAAATATATGACGGTAGAAATTTTAACTGCTGTATACTTTCATACTCCCTTTCACGAAAAAAAATTACTAATCGAAAAATCAATTGTAGATTAATATATCTGCATTATTTGCTAATCAACAGTTTTCCAAAGATACATATAATTTATATATTCACATATGATTTTCGGTGGCTTTACATCTCTACTATCCCAAAATATTTTCGGGTTGGTCCTCATTTATGGCGCTCTAAGGCAATAATCTCCAACTTGTTTTGTAAACAAACATTGGTCGATATACAGAGTACGGATACGTAGTTAAGATTCTATATTATAATAATGACTTAAAATTTAAAATGTTATAAGCCGGTAGAAATTTTCACATCGAATCTTTAATTATTTACTTTTCTGATCACATTGTAGGTGAATATCAGAAGAGATTACAATAAGCAAATTGTAAATAAATATAATGTAACACTAAGAAATGAGAACCAACAACACTATTTCAGGTACACATCTTGACCATAAAAGTAAAAAGTAATCTTTTTCAGTTCCTACAACTATTGCGTTGTATCAATTAATATCTACTACGTCTAAAATAAGCTGTTAATATGAGTTAGGCACATCATACAACCGAGCATCGCACTTAAACATTTTCATACGTTTGTAAATCGTTGACTAAAGGGACGATAGCTGAATGGGGAGATTTAAGTATATTTCTTTGTCTCAGATTAGTCAGTTACCTTAAAAGAAGTTTGGTGTATACAGAAAGCCTTTCTGTTTATCATCTTTATTATAAGCCACCCGATCATATTTCATTGTATTTTCTTTTCTTTAAACACCATTAAAGATGCATATGAGGTGAACATAAACTCACTAATTTAGTCACATGTACATGTACATGTAAAAGCCTAAGTTGGTAAAATACTCACTTGACAACTATAAGATATTTAAGATACAAGCACCATGACTTGTATATCAAATTATGATTCACGTGTATACAGAACAACCAGTGCCTCAACTGTATCATTTAAACGTTAAACCCTTATAAAAATTTAAATAGTTTCATAAAAATGCGTTTATTTATGTTACCAAGAAATATCGACGACGTACAAGATATAGTTTTACTCTTTGTGTTTATACAACGTGTAATAATCAAATTTTCAAAGAGCTACAAGATTTAACTTAATTGAAACTTACGTTAAATGTATTGTTTGAAGGAAAAGCTTAAAATAATAAAATGCAAGATTAGCATCATATTCGACCGAGATCAAGTATGTTGGATGTTCGATATTCGACATTCAAACTTTTCAATATCAAACTGAATATCAAACGGTAAAACTTTACCGTTTGATATTCGTTTGATATTCATTTCTGTCTACTTTTAAGAATGTAAACTCTTAACGAATATCAAACGAATATCAAACGGTTATCTTTTTCTGTTCGATATTCGTTTGATAATCGTTTCCGGTTTATATATTGAATACAGAATGGATTTGAATATCAAACTGAATATCAAACAGGATCTTTTTTCTGTTGATATTCGTTTGACATTCGTTTCCGATTTATATATTGAATATAGAATGGATTTGAATATCAAAATGAATATCAAACAGGATTTTTTGTCTGTTCAGTTTGATATTCAAATCCATTCTATATTCAATATATAAACCGGAAACGACTGTCAAACGAATATCGAACAGACCAAACTCTTGTTTGATATTCATTTTGATATTCAACTCCATTCTACATTCAATATATAAACCGGAAACGAATGTCAAACGAATATCGAACTGTGCTATGCAAGGGGTAATCAAATTTCACCAATCGCACTACACTATTGAAAAGCACTATGGAGTAAGGAGTACAGATAAATAATACGCTAAAACCTGCAAATCATATTTTTAAAAGAAATATTTTTAAAATCGCGTAAGCGCACATGACCAAAGACTTATTACAGTATCTGAGGAAGTCAAAAAAATTTGCGATCGGTCATTGATCCCCGGACTTGACTCTTTATGAGCAACTCGGCGGGTGTATCTAGAAAAGCAGAGGACGCTTATCCTACCGGTGCACCTGGTCCATGCTCCCAGTTTTAGTGGAGTCCGAGTTGCTCATTTGCTTTTGTTACTTTGTATGTATGATTTTAGTTACTTTGTGTTCTTTGTTGTGTATGTCTGTGTTCCATGTCTGGTCTTTGTCCCTGGATTACATTCTTTTGATTACCGCTATAACCTTGGTTCCCTTGATTATTCTAATATACACATTATCATAAAGCAGTAAACTTTAACATCAATTAGTACTTCAATTTTAAATTTGTTTTATTTTAACAGATATGTCATTTTACATAACAAAACTGCGATCAGATCGGTCATTGGTTATCGATCCGTCAAATCTTTGCGCGGATCGGATAAGGGATTGTAACCATATCTAGGACTGCACGACAGGCGCAGGTACGCTCACCCCCTTGAGCTTGTCTTCACACTTAAAATTAATATTAATGATAGTCATATAATGAATGATCGAGGGCACTACTCAATCAGACCGCCCCCAAAATAAGCATCCGTCCATGTAAATGATATGAAAAGTAAGGATGAAGGGTAATAACAAAATACCGAACTGACGAAGTGTAGATAGAAGTCAAAAGAAAAGTAACAAATGGTAGTATCAAGGGAAAAACTAGAAAGTTGGAAGCCATCGACATTAAAGAAGTTGTTGGAATGATTTGCCTATCATTTCGATACTAAATGCCTATCGGAAATAATCAATCACGAGATAAATAATATTCCGTACATTTGCAACACAAAAAGAAAATTTTGAAATTGATGAAACATCAAAAGAGCGTTTACATCAAAGGAAACTATTACATGAGAATTGCTCCAAAGGTTTTTTTTTCTTTTTCTTTTTTCTTTTTGGTTTAATAAGTCCGAAAATGATTTGCCCATTTCATCATTACTCGGAAATGTGAATTAAAGAGACTTTAAACCAGGAGAAAATAATTCACGGTCTTTTTTTCTTAACTGCTAAAAAAGTATGCTAAAGTGAGAATAACGGAAGGATATACAATACAATGATATACTAATACACGTTCTGTCCACAAAGATATGTATACATGTAAACAAAATTAAATATCGGTATTCTTCTCTGTTGCTAAAATACTAAGAGTTTGTCTAAATATTGCGAAGGATTTATAATAACAATAACCTTACATGTGTACTTATAAATAAGCCTATACTTGATTTACTTTCCAAATGCGTAAGATAAATAAAACATCGGTTTCATAGTTGTTTTGTAAATAAACATTCGTCGTTCACAACAGTGGCGTTTCTAAACATAAATATAATGATTCAAAATGTCCAAGGTGCTCTTTTAACTTCTAATTGTTGTATGTAATCCTAGCAAGTTACATTTACTGAT
The DNA here is from genome assembly GCA_037379345.1 of Perna viridis. Lineage (NCBI taxonomy): Eukaryota > Metazoa > Mollusca > Bivalvia > Mytilida > Mytilidae > Perna > Perna viridis. Next base: position 39,996,270 of record CM074512.1, on the reverse strand, counting down.
CGTAGATATATATCAAAATGATTTGCTATTTAACAACCTTCTTCAGATCTATAAAATTGATATATACACATATTTTAGTTATGTATTTGAATAACCTGTAATATAATCCATTTTTTAACCTTTCCCCAAAGTTTCACATGTATTCTCAAGCGGTTTTTAGGAAAAGACGTGTAAACATGTAGAGAATATACCTACAAACTGTGTTAATGTAGGGGATTATCAACCTTCCCTACTAAATTCCTTTTTTTTATACATTCTTCTTTTGCCTTGAACTTTATTAACCATTTTGTGGGAGGTTTTAGACATGAGGATTCGGACATTTTTATGAGTACGGGTTGAGACTTGGACAATGTATTAAGAAGTGGTAATCAAAAAACATAATAGGCCAAAATATCTACTATCCAAAAATATTTCCCGACTGGTCCTCATCTACAGTACTGTTAGGCAAGACCGTGATTTCTAGCTTGTTTTGTAACAAACATTGATCGTTTAACGGAGTAGGAATAAGTAGTTGTGATTCTAAAAACAAATAATGACTTTAAAATGTCATAAGGTTATAGAAATTTACACATCATAATCACTTTTTCACATTGAATTTAATTTGCATTTTGCATCTCATCCAAATTATTGTAGAACTGTTATTAAATTCTATTTTATAGTAAGAGATATGAGAACCAACAACGCTAGTTTACGAACACATCTTGGCCGTATTGAAAAAAATAACAATCTTTGTGTTCCTACAACTACGTTACAGAGTAAAATCTGCTATAAAGTCTTGTACAAGTTTGAATGATACACTGTCCTATGTATAATAAAATGTGTAAAGTTTGCAACAAAGCAAACTGCATCCTTGATGAGTTACCTTTGAAGTTTAACATGAAAAGTTTTGAATTTAATGCTCGCCCTATCAACGTTTTTTGTTGGCGCAATCAGCAATGTCGTGCACACAATAGGTACAATGTCATAGTTAAGAAACTTTCAGTAAATAAAATGGCAATTAAATTAAAATATATTTCACTACTATCTATTTATTATGAAGATAACCGAATTTAATACATTTCAGTAATACCAATCCTAAATGAAGATCCTTTAAGAAAAAATAATAATTCCGTTTCAACTGCCTTGAAAATAGTTTAGATAATGTGATATCAGTTACGTGCAACAACAATAAGACACAGGAGGACAAAAACATAGAAATAGTATCAGTAAATGATTATAAAAAATATAATTCAAACTGCCTATGAATGGTAATAATGTTAATAAAATTACCGAACTGATAAATGATAAGTTGTAGGCAATATTCAAAATGTATAGATATTCAAACGGTCAATCAATCTTTGTAAACAGTCTAATTTTACTAAAATATTTGTTTTGGATTGTTTACGAATGAAAAACTACGTAGTCAACAAAAATATTGAAATTCTTGTAGGACTCTAAACGTCGTGTGCAAAAATAAAACGTAATCAACACAAATATTGAAATTGGCGGGACTGTAGAACCGTGTGCAATAAAGACATAAATGTAGAATGCTCAGTGGTTTCCATAGATCGAATCACAGAAAACCGAAAAGGTAAGGTAGTTTAGTTAAGCACTTGATGTTAGCGATTGCTATATACGTGTAACAGATAGATATACACGTTGACGTACTCATGTAAATGTCATATGGAACGGGGGAAATAGCTCGGCGAAGCCTCGCATTTCCTACCCGTTCCGTCGCCTCATCACATATCTTCAATAATTTTCGACAATGTACCTATATTGTATATATACGTGTACGTTTTTTCCTAAGTCATGAGATTGTCTTTAATTTGGTTCAATCCTCTCTCACGTTGCAATTTCATTAAATCTTCAACAATGGTCCCGTTGTAAATTTCTCGTTAGAAGTGTGTAGAATTGAGTCTGCAAGATGAAATGTCCTATAAAATGCATGTTCTCTACTTCAGTTTTTACAAGTCATTATTACATGACCGTGTAAATGATGATTGGGGGTTTTTAACGACCTTGAATACCAATACAGACCTCTCACGGTCGATGTTAGTGGGTTAGTAGAACCAAAGGGTGTTGGTGGCGGAGCCCAGCCTTCGGGATACCTGACCGAATAACTCGGTCAGAGTGTGTCCTGCTAGCGGCTGGGCTGCTGTGTTGACGCTCTGGCCTACTCCCAGACCCCACGTGGGTCCGAGAGCGTTTTCCCACTCTAACTGTTTGGGAGTGCGTCAACGTGTAGAGTGTGAACGTGTAAAGGTTGATAACTTCTGTTTATTATAATCCATGTCAATTTGCTGAATTTTGATTGGTTCAATACAAGGGTAATATTCTGCTCTATCACATGTCTCAGAGGGTGATATTTTTTCTATTAACCTCTCCTGAAAAGCTAAACAGGTTTCGGCAAAAATAGGTACCAATTCAATCTTAGTCAGTTTTGCGTTTGAAGGAATCAACATTCGCAAAGTACATTTCAATAGCATCGATTAATAAATGAATTTCAGCACACGTATATATTATTTCATTATTAATTTTTGTTATGATACCAAATCTACTACGGATTTGTACCCAAACATTTCTTATTGTTTTGTCAAATTAAAATGTAGCAGGCTGGAACAGGAAAAGATACTGTTCAAATAAGTATGTCTGTCATTGATGTTTAATTTCCATACACTGCATTAATTCTGGTCCTTTTTTGTTTTTTGTTGTTGTTTATTCTGCCTCATAAAGACCTATGGTAACAGTTGGATTAAATAACTATATAAAAGAAAACTTAGAAATAAACAAAACAACAAACAACAAACAAAGTTTACAATTTCAAATGAATGCAAACTTGAAAGAAAATAAAACAATTTTAATGAAGAAAGTAAAGACAAAAGACAAACATACAAAACTGATTGTTAGGACTTACTTTCAGTATAATAAAATAAATAACATAGCTTAGAGGGCGATAGAGAGTTTGTTACCACTTGAAAATACACTGTCACACTCGGCTACGCCTCGGGTTGACAACGATGTTTTCGGGGGTAACAAACTGCTCTATCACCCTCTTATCTATATGTTATTTATATAAAACTAAATGTAAAATCTATGCAAAACTTTGATATATATATATATATATATATATATATATATATATATATATATATATATATATATATATATATATATATATAACACATATAAATAAACAAAAAACAGAACGATGCAGTTATTTCAAGATCAATATAAATAGAAGTTAAAGTGCAACAATAATTGTGCCTGCTAATATTATTCCAAAACAGATTACTCGTCACGGGCATGTGACTTTTATAAGTACATTTTATATTCGTTTTATAATATGTTTTATTTGGATTTGCATGGGGGAGGGTATGTAGCCACAATTTCAAAAGACCAGACGGAGAATATGTTGGACTTATACAATTATCCCAAGATAAAATTCAAACGTTTAATTAGAATGACATTACGGTTACAGTATGTTCAACTATGAATACAAAGCATTTTGTTGTAAATTCAGAAATTCAAATGGCTTGTCCAGCTTGCAAAAGTGGTGGCTGTGCCTTTAAGTGTGACAAATGCGGTGTAATCCAATGTAAAAACAAGAACTGTAAACACCATCATTCAAAAGCTGCTAGTGGTTGTGGAAGCTGTGGTAAATCTGGTGGACAGAAATCTGTATAAAACAAATCATGTAAGTCGTAAGCAGGTTATTATTCATATTTTTATCCCATTCTGCTATTACTTAATTGATTATTGCATCTTTAGGGTCAATGTTTCAGCTTTTGTTTGTTGTCTATTATTAAAGATAATCAAACGTTATTATGATATAATGAAAAGATATGTGATTGTCGGACATATCTTGTGTCGCATATCGTTTTTTTAAGGTATTATCAAAGAAAACATTTTTTTCGCCTCGTTTTACAATAGGTAAATTCTATCGTTTTTTATTTATTTTTCTTTTCCAGATTCATCAAACTGCAAGTAGGGACGACATTTGTAGATATGAACAATTTAGGACACATTGCATCTTTTACTTTTGACAGTTAATGCTGAATTAATAAAGTTATAAAATGAAGTGTGTTTTTTTAAACGGTTATATTATGAACCAAAAGGAACACCATGAAAACTCAATTTATCACTAGTCATACTACCTTATTGAAATAGAGCAACCCGATCAACTGAATTTCGAGAAATTTGGAGAGGTGAGAAGGGTGAGGGCAATTTAGCCTCCTAATCGAAGCCGAGGCTCCTTCTAATGTCGAATACTGCAGCGGGGTTCCTTCACGTGCAAGTAACGTAGAATTTTCCAAACACGGTGCACTACTATGGTTGGCGGTCAGGTTTACCTGGGGCACACAATCGGGTTCTGAGCGCTATTTGGTAACCTCTTCCGTCGTCGTCGTTAACAATGTTTCAAAACTCTTCTCCTCTGACACTACTTGACCAATTGGAACCAAACTTGGTATAAATGTTCCTAGGGGTATCCTGTATAGAACCGGTGTGGGGATTTTTTGTACGTCGAAAAACATAGCCGCCTTTACTAGAAATAGAACACAGGGATCAGACTGTAGTTTTTTGCATGTATCGCCAAAACCGTTAGGTTTAGCTAAATTCTGACATGAGTAAAGTGTTCAGCATGATGAGATCTATCTGTGGTCAAATTTTCGTTCTAATCCGTTAAGCCATGGAATTATTGCCCTATTTCAACTTTTTTTGCTATTTTAATGCTATTTCTTTCTCCGCTGACACTACTCGACCAATTGAAACCAAACTTGGCATGAAGGTTCCTTGGGATATCTTGCATATAACTGATGTAGAGATTTTTGATCCGTAGAAAAACATGGCCGTCTTTACTAAAACTAGAACATATGGTTAGACAATAGTTTTTCGCACATAACTGCAAAACCGTTAGGTTAAGGCAAATTATTCCAATAGCAGAAATGATCCTTAATACTAGGACCCCTATGTTCTATTTTTAGCAACGACGGCCATGTTTTTGGAGGGATCAAAATCTCCACATCAGTTCTATGCAAAATTTCCAAGAACATTCATGCTAAGTCTGGTTCCAATTGGTCAAGTAGTCGACGACAACGGACACCAGTGATGACAATAGCTTAAATGGTCATCGGCCAGGTGCGCTAATAACATGTGATTTTATGCACCAATTTTGGTGTGCGGTTCAAAACTTAACTTTATAACTTAATTGGTTCTTGAAAAGGTGAAACTATGCAATGCTATTAACAATATTATGTATATGCTTTTAAGTAGTAGTTGGTGTTTTTCCTCTTTCGCCTACCCTGGTCTTGACTTTTTAAAAGCAATTCAGCGGGTGTTTATAAAACTAAAACAGAGGACGCTTACTCTACCGGTGCACTTGGTCCATGCTCTCAGTTTATATAATGGAGTCTTAGTTGCTCATTTACTTTGTATGCATTATTTTAGTTATTTTATGTTCTTTGTTGTGTTTGTCTGTTTTCCATGCCTGGTTTTTGTCCCTGGATAACATTCTTTTGATTTCCGCTAAAATCTTGGTTCCCTTGCTCACACTTTAGAATGAGATTTTTTTTTAAATTACAACATATTATAATTTGAACTTATGAAGATCACAGAAACAAATATTGTGAAATTTCGTAAACACCAAGTAGTGTGCATGTACAGTGAAACACATGTCAGTGGTGTTGTCTGTTGTATATGCAACAGCAGCTAATAACTGTCTTTCTTCGAAGAATTTAGACTATCAAACAAATCCCGTGTTTTTTTACATGGAATAAGCTCCGGTGTCCCACGGCCTTATCAGCCATTGGACGACAGAGCAATCTAAAACTGCTACTTTAAGATATGGCTGTCCATATTCATAGGGACTCAAGGCCTGTTGCGGACACTACAATACCATTATTATACGCACTGCATACAGTTTTCATACACTAAGTGTACTAGTTCTGCACATTTTTTATCCATTTAGCCAATTTTATGATACTTCATTTCAGAGGGGGGATTGTTCTAGATACATGGGATTAATTTTAATGTAGACCGAATGTTAAAAAAAGAGCATGAACTTTTAAATGTTATATTTTTATAAAACCAACCAATTCAAGAGACAAAATGTGTGAAGTGACATAAATTTATGATCAATGAGTTTAGGGTTTTAAAATACAAGAAAAGTCATACATATAAAATACAAGGCAACCAAATGTGTTGCGGACAATACGGCTTCCTCTTTCTTTTTGATCATGATCTTCCTACATATTTGATTTTAATGCTGCTGATAAGAGATTACTCCTTGAAACACGTATACAGTATATCAAAATTTATAATATATAAAACTGGTATTTTTGTATTTGATAAAACTGAAAATATTATTCCTATGTGGAACTAATATGCATTTAGAAGAAAACATTTAGTATGTATATCATGTACAAGTATTAAATTTGTCACACTAAAAGAAAATTATCAAATGCAGATTTCGGACCTTCTGTGAGCACAGCATTTAAGATTGAATGACAGTCAAAGATGATGAGTATATAATAATTATTAAATCAAACAAATTATATACATTGTGTACAATGTGTACAAAATTTATAAATTTGTTTATTAAATTTATTTTTGGAATTTAATGCAACATTCATGATACAAAATATGTAATTAAAGTTTTAAAATGGAAGAAATAGCTGTCATTTGTTCTTTTTTAGGTTATCCATGGGCTGGGCAGTAGAGACTTGACGGATTCTACAAGCTCTCAAGAGGTTTCTGGTGTATTGGCAAAAAAAAAAAAAAATAAAAGGTCGCCCAGATTTTGGTACAAGACATGACACATAATGTTCTCCAGACTCAAAAGTCAATATTAATAACACGAAAAAAAAATGTATGAAAATTTGATCAAGTGTATCGATAAATATAATGTTATCTGTTTTATTTTGCAAATACATGCTTGTTTGGTTGATTTAAAAATACCTTAGCTTTTAATTTGGGTGTCTTCTTATGACATGAAAATTTTGATAATAAGCTACAAACAAAATACTGGAATGTATAATGTAAACATTTTTTTTTATTTCATTTTATTTCCAACATAATTTAATCGTAAAGCCATTAGTCCATTCATGGACCACTTCAAAGTCCTTACATTCATCGATTTTCTCGTATACCTTTTGTCTGAATTCATTAACTGCATGGCATGTGCATTATGTTTCAAATAATCTGATACAATTAGTATGGAGTGCATCAAGTAAATACCTGTTTTGACTTTAAAGTATACAACCACTGCACGTATCGTACTGTGGTTTGTGTCCAAAAATGCAGAGTGCAATTCATTCTGAAAATCGGCAGATGTAATTTCCTGAAATAATCCGTTATAACTACAGCCTCATTTTCTTTTAACTTCTAACAGGTTGCTAGTTGTTTCAGTTGTCATGTGGCTCTGAAGTGATAGTTTGCAATTACCAGTTAATTGCCTCTACAATTCTTGGAAGGTATTCTTCTTCGTAATACATGAAAGCTTCGCTTTGTAGAGCCTTCTTTCTTAAAAAAAAAAACATTACAGCCTCCGATCTCTTTTGATCCAAGTTCTTCTTAAAGTTCCATAGCCGGTGCATTCCTGGTTTATATAATCAGATTCTTGAAAGTCTTCTTCATAAAGATATTAATATAAAATAAAATATGTAAAATGACTGCTGATGATTAAAGTCATTTACCAAAAGCTAAGCAAAAAAAAATCAGAAATCGTCCAGGTGCAGGTCATAACTCGGGTTCTTCCGCTGCATTTAATTTGACCTCTTTGTAGTTCACCGGAATGTCAAGAAGTAATCAAAGGAAGTAAGATTCTAGCGGAACTCAAAAGAATGTAATCCAGGGACGAAGACCAGACATGAAAAACAGACACACACACAACTAGAACATGAAATAGCCAAAATAATACGCACAAAGAAACAAAAGTAAATGAGCAATTCTAAAAACTGTGAACATGGACCATGAAGTGTACTTGATTTTAAATGATGTTAAAGAGTAATCAAGGTAATCAAGATTCCAGTGGAAATTTTTTAAAATGTAATCCAGGGATAAAACCCAGCAATGAAAATGGACATACACAACAAAGAACCAAGCGAATATAAGGCTGACTTTATCAAAGTATCTTAATTATCGTAAAGACTAGTTACATTATGCAGCTTTTGCACATGTAGTTTCACTTGCTGCTCTGCATGTTTTAACTACCAAAAGTGTCTCTGCGCACGGAAATTGTTAGGAAACTTGTGCTACATTAAAGTATTTTTTTAGACAATTCACACTTCTTGATTCATAAGGGAACAAACTCTATCAAAGTTAATCAATATTTCCATCACAAAAACGTCACCAACAAATTCCCCCATATTTCAAAGATAAATCCATACCAATTATTTCATATTCCTATACTTCACCCATTGTATCCAAAAATTTCAATTATAAAAGGCTATTGCAGAACCTCGAGATTGAAGACTTCAAGGCTACACCACCTGACTGTTCTTACAAAAGCTCTCCATTCAAATATGGTCCTTCTCGTTACGTCGATACGGGAGATTTAACCATCAACGAAATCTCTACGTTATATCCTTTCTAAAGGTCCCAAGTACCGTGAACCACGCTCCACAAATTGGAATTATAACTTTAAAGTTCTTATAGATGCTGTCGAGGACTATGCAAGGAAATAAATAAAACAAGAACAAGAAGATATTGATTCTCTGTCACAGTGGTTAAAGGACGTGAGGTCTTTAATTTTGAAACGAATGAAAGTAGGTCAATGAGTGCCAAAGCTACGTCAGTTTTCAAAGACACCGATGTAGCAAAAACATTGTCTATTATACATGACAAATATGTTGTCGTACCAGCAGACAAAGCCCAAAACAACATTGTTTTTGTCTGCACAACGTTTTACATCAAATGTTTATTTCAGAGGTAGACGTAGAAAATTATAGCAGTGATAAGACCTGCTACCACACTCTCCAAAGAAGAGAGAAAAACCATATGGAAAACCATAAATCTGTGCTATCCTCTTGTGGTCTCTCTACCAAGGACGATGATTGTGATTTACCGTCTGTGTACTGAATTCCTAAACTCTACAAGAATCCATAGAAACAACATTTTATAGCTGGATCAGCGAAATGTACCACCAAATCTCTTTCAAAACTTTTAACTTCTATACTCACAACTGTCAAAGAAAAGAGTATCTGCAGACCTACCACAACACTTGTTACTCCCGTAGTGGTATTAATTCAATGTGGATCCTTTTGGAGACAATCAGTTCAAGACTATTATATGAATAAAATGGCATTAAAACCCATGATTTTTCAACACTGTATACTTCTATTCCCCATACTCAGTTAAAATCCCGACTTAAAAACATTATACATCGTTATCTACACCTAGATACAAATATATAGTTCTTGGTAGAGATTCCTCATACTTTATAAGAAATAATTCCAAATCATCTTCCAAATATACATGGAAGTTTTAATCGGCAACATATTTGTCCAGTGTGGAGGACGTTTTTTTCGACAAACGGTCGGCATTCCAATGGGAACAAATTGTGCTCCCTTACTTTCTGACCTATTCCTTCACTCTTATGAGGCTGATTTTATAGCTGATTTGATCCGAAAGAAAGAATAGCGTTTGGCTATATCCTTTAATCTCAGTTTCCGCTATATAGATGACGTATTATCTTTAAACAATCCTAATTTCGAGGATTTGATACATCGCATCTACCCCAAGAACTTGAGATAAAGGATACTACAGACACTGTGAAGTCAGCCTCATATCTTGACCTACACTTAGAAATCGATGGTAAAAAAATTACTGACCAAACTTTACGACAAACGTGATTACTTTTTATTCAGTATTGTCAACTTTCCTTTCATCTGTGGCAACATCCCATCAGCACATGCGTATGGAGTGTTCATATCACAACTCATACGTTTTGCCAGGGCTTGCCGAAACTACGCAGACTTTTTGTATCGCGCTAGATCTCTAACAAATAGGCTTCTGGAACAGTGTTATGTTGCTTCAACATTGAAGTCATCATTAGAGAAGTTTTATGGTCGTCATCATGAACTCGTGGATCGTTATGGTGTATCCATCAGCACCATGAAAACTGATTTATTCAACGGGTCATAGTTTTCCTTTCCTCGTTTGTCTACCCCGGACTTAACTTTTTATGAGCAACTCGGCGGGTGTTTCTAGAAAAGCAGAGGACGCGTACCCTACCGGTGTACATGGTCCATGCTCCCAGTTTTTAGTGGAGTCCGAGTTGCTCATTTACTTTTGTTACTTTGTATGTATGATTTTAGTTACTTTATGTTCTTTGTTGTGTATGTCTGTTTTCCATGTCTGGTCTTTGTCCCTGGATTACATTCTTTTGACAACCGTTATAACCTTGGTTCCCTTGATTACTCTTTCAAAAACAATACGGCTTTTAAATAGACGGCACTGGTAAGGTAAATAAAGAGGAAGGACCTAAATTAGCTAAGTAAGCTTTATCTTTTACTTTTTACTTCATTTTCAAGTCAGAATTTAGTTTGAATTTTAGCAAAGTTTAAATCAAACTATTTAAGTTTTCAAACCATCATTTTGATGGAGTTTCTCCTGATATGAATAAGGTTTTTAAAGTAAGGAAATAGAAGGATTTATACAAATTCTATGATCTATGAAACATACTTTGTAAAGCAAATTCCAAGACAATGTGTAAATTATACATTTAGACTATATGTAAATCGTATATCAAACTTGTTTTGAAAGAGAAGTAAAATTGGCTCTTCAAAATTTTAGTCTAAAAAGACAATTATTTAAAATGAACAATACCTGCAAGTAATTGTTAAATAAGACTATCAAATCCGCTAAGCAGTATTGAAAAATATATCTGCCAAACAAAAGTAAAATTCACTTTACCTGGCCATGTGTATTAAGGGGAGATAATAATGAAAAGTTAGCCAAAACCGTCACACTCCTCCCCCCTCAGAACAAATTATATTTAAAGAAAATTTGTTCTAAATAAATTGAAAAACAAATAATTTGATTAAAAATAACAATTATCAACTTTTGAAATATCAACAAAAACAATTACCCCTCCCCCAATAATGTTTTTATTGTCCATGATTTACGATTCACCATTTCTTTATAACCTCTGAGGTTCCAATACTGAAATCGACATCTAATTAATGTCCTCTGCATACACTGTTGCTCCTATTGGCTTGCGGTAAATTTGGAAATGCAATAGAATGTTGTTTTGCGTAATTTTTGCCTTCTTTTCAGCTCTCTCCCTGGTTTCTACATCAATTTTTACGAATTTCTTATTCTAATTTCATTTGGGTCAATGAAATTCATATTGTGTTCTTTTACTGGTTTAATGTCTTGTTTCTGAATTACATCTGGTGTGAATCCATGGTACTGTTTCAAATGTTTATTTAGCTTCCATTGTGTATCCATCTGCACCATGAAAAGTGATTTGTTCAACGTGTTATAGTTTTCCTTACCTCTTTCGACTACCCGGACTTGACTTTTTATTAGCAACTCGGTGGGTGTTTCTAAAAAAACAGAGGACTTGGTCACACTATGAAATGTAAGCCACGCAGATATACCACGCAATAGACAATTCTTATCAAAGGTCCACGAAGTTCCAACTTTTTTGGTCGATCAATCATCCATTTGTTGTGTCAAATAAATTTTAAATTGTTGCGTGTTCAGCTGCGTCATCTTTGAGTTTGACTATCTCATTTGAACTAGATGCCATTTGTTTCTTGTCCGGCAGCAGTTAACTTCATTCAATCTTATAATCCTTTACATGAGCCTCTTTCGCAGTTTGAATCGTTTCTTCAGGTCCGAAACTGATCACTTCATATTCCTCAATTATTAACAAATTAAGGATCTATATTTTACTTTAAAAAAAAACTGCTGATTGATTGCACTTCTCAATTTGTTTTTGTTTTTTTTTTGTTTTTGTCTTGTTTTTGTTTTTGTTTTTTTTTTTTTTTATATAATATCTATTTGATTGAAAACTGTACATTTGTTAGTTTGAAAACATCGAGTATCGGTACCTTATCCCGGTTCATTAACGTTAGTAGCAATAATATCAAAATATATACAGATGTTAGTATTTGTTAGTACATACATGATTTTCAATTATAATATTTACACACATCACAACAGAATATCAAAGAAAAAAACCACAGATAGATAAATCTAGAGCAGTAAAAATGTAATTTATTAACAAACATACAGATTTGAAAGCAGTTTGTTTAATGGGAAAAAATAGATAATTAGGATTTGGGACAAAATTTAAAAAATACATGAAAGAGAGAAAAAAATAATAAAAAAAAAATAATAAAAATAGATTAATAAATAAATAATAAAAAAATTTAAAAAAATGAATAATAAAAAAAAACAAGATTTTTTTGTTTCCCTGGTAAATTTCTTAATCTATCTGTTGGCCATTGTACATATGTTATTTATTGTTTCATCATTCAGAATGAAATATAAGTATATATAAATTAGTTTTCATAATATAACAGTGAAAATATTCCACAATTCATTAAATTGCTCTAGTTTGTTATTTCTGACAGCAATAGATTTTTCTATGTTATATAAATCTTTGACAATGTTTTTAAATGCTTGTAAAGATAACTGTTCTCTAAAATATTTACAATTGTATATGAATTGTTTAATTTTGAGAAAGAAAAGATTAAAAACCAGACTTCTTCTGCCTCTAGAAGTATCTCCCAACAAAAAATTCTTTTTAGTAAAGGGGATGCTGATATCATTCGATATACGCCATAAATTAATTTCCAGGATAAAATTCTGAACTTTTTCACAATTTCAAAACAAATGTTCTATAGTCTCAACCTCTTCATCACAAAAAGTACAATTTGCAGTATCTGTAATTTGTATTCTAAAAAAAAGATATTTATTTGTTGCAATTATGTAATGATTTATTCTAAATTGTTTAGTGTTTTTGTCATTAAAAATGGAAGATTAAAAATACCCTTCCATTCTTGATCATTAATATCCAATATGTCCCCCATTTTTGTTGTCCACAAGGCACACAATTATTTTTTATCAACACTGAATACATATCTTTTGTGCCTTTTTTACTCTTCATAAACAATTTAATATAATTCGGACAGAATGGACATACAACATTATTATCATTGTACACAAAAGATCTCTTTGTCTGTCTTAGTGCAGATATTAAACTATTATACTTCATAGTATCAATATTAATAGCAAATTTCTGCTGAAGTTCTAATTTAGACAAAAAGCATCCATCTTCTTTTAAAATATCATTTACAAAGATAATACCTTTTTGAAAAAATTCCTTATAAAATACAGGTTTATTACCAACAATAATATTTTTATTCCACCCCAAGGGACTAGTAACAAAAAATTTCCAGCTATCATCTTTATCTTTTTCAATAATACTGGTTCAAGCATTAAATACATCTTTCCAAAACATATTTTTACATTTTACTGACACTGCATATCCATTCCCACATTTTAAAAGTTTTTCTCTATCAACAATAGAATATAATATATCAAGCCATTTACTCTCAGAATTGAAAACTTTTCTAACCCAGGTGGATTTTAAAGCGTCCATAAAACATGCAATATTAATCATTTTCAGTCCACCTTCAGCATGATTTTTTGTAAAATCTCCTTTTTTTACCCTGCCTGTAAGTGAATTCCAAATATACGAGTAAATAAGGCCATTTATTTTATTTATGACCACACTTTTTGGACGTGGTAATGTTAATATAAGATGGTTAAGAATTGGTAATATTAGAGTTTTAACAACTGATATTTTACCAATGACAGTCAAATTTCTCTTCGACCATGTGTTAATTAGACTTTTAATCTTAACCAACTTTTCATCATAGTTCATATATATCATATTAACAAGATTAACATCAAAATATACACCTAGTAATTTGAAAGGTGTTGTTCCCCAAGACAAATGTCTTTCAGGGTGAAGCACATCTTCGCTATACTTTTTGCTGCCCATCCAAACAACCTGGGTTTTATTAAAATTAATTTTAAGCCCAGATATGTTTGCATACCAACCTAGCTCTTGCATAGTTGCATTTAAAGATTTCTCAGATCCGTCCAATATCAATGATGTGTCATCGGCATATTGAGACAGTTTATGATCTACTTCAAAAACCTGAATACCAGAAATATTTTTGTTACCCCGAATTCTGATAGCAAGTATTTCTGCACACAGAATGAAGAGGTAGGGAGACAAAGGACCCCCCTGTCTACATCCTCGACCGATTTGAAAAAAATCAGATAAGTTCCCACACTGTATAACGGCAGAGTTAATGTTTTTGTAAAATACTTTGACCCACTGTATAATAGAGTCTCCAAAATCAAAGAAACTCAAAACATTTAATAGAAAGATCCATGACATGAGTCAAAGGCTTTCTCAAAATCTATTAACAATAACAAACCAGGTATATCTTTTTCTTCAGAATATTGCAAAATATCATAAATCAATCTGATATTATCTCCTATAAACCTACCATTTATAAACCCAGTTTGATCTAAGTCTATCAATTTGTCTAAAACTTTTCTAATTCTTCTAGCAATAACCCCTGAACCAATTTTATACACTGTATTTAGTAGAGAAATAAGACGCCAGTTCTTTAAAAAGTGTCTTGGCTTATTGTCTTTAGGAAGACAAGTAATAATACCTTGTTTCTGTGTAACTGATAACTCTCCCCTGACTGATAACTGATAACTGAGCCAGGTGATTTGTCATTCTTCATATTTTTCAAAACCTCACTGGCTTCTGTGATAGTTATCTCCCCTTCTAAAGAATTCTTTTCATCCTCAGATAATCTATTGAAACTCAAATCCTGTAGATCATTTTCAAGATCAGTTAGGTTATAAGTATTCAACGGATCATCTCGAGAACGATATAATTCTGTATAATTTTTTTTTGTTTCTGTCAGTATATCAAATTGATCTATTACAATAGTAACATCTTCCTTTTCTATTTTAGGTATAATCTTATTAGCAAAATTTCTAGACTCAAGTCCACAAAAATACTTTGTTGGTTTTCCCCCTTCTTCTATTCATTTAGCCCTTGATCTAATTAATTTACCCTTCATTTTTTCTTTCCTCAGAGCTTCCAATTCAGTCTTTTTATTATCTAACTCTAAAAAATTAATAAGTGATTGTGACTTCAGTTTTTCAATTTCTTTTAAAAGTTCAGATTCTAAATTATTCTTTTGTTTTTTCTTATAACTAGCATAAGAGATAGTTTTACCTCTTATTTCAAATAATAAGGTTTCTAAAAATAGCTGACTATTAATTGTCAACTGTATATTTTCATCATCTATCATGTGAAAATTTTCCATATAATATACTGGAGCACAATACTGTTTTTTAACATCCATAATTTTTTCTTTAACACAATTAATATATTAGTATAATAAGGAGTTGTTGAACTTCCATAGGCCTTTACCTCTCACATAAGGATTAAATTCTAATTCTAAAGTAACCATTGAGTGATCAGACCTATAGCTTGGTTCAATTTTACATGTTTTTAAATGTATAAGCATAGAATATGGTATCAAAAAGAAATCTAACCTAGATTGCTTTCAAGGAGTTCTTTTTCTCCAAGTATAACGTCTCATATTTGGATATATCTCCCTGAATGGATCTACAAGATTCCACTGATCTATAATTTCTAAAACCTTCATTCTAGCATTTGGATTATTAATATGTAAATAGTTAAAACAATCAATAGTTGGATTCAAAACAAGATTAAAATCACCACAAACCACATAATTTTCATTTCCAAAATCTTCAATAATTGACATAATATTATCAAAAAATCCTGGTATATCTTGATTTGGACCATATAATGACAATAATGTAAGTCTGGTACCATTAATATTTATATCTAAGGCTAAAAAGTTACCATTTCGATCTTTTTTCTCTTTCCATATTTTAAATTCTAAATTATTATAACTAAAATAACTACACCTCGTGAATTAGAAGTTAGGGATGAGAAAAAACACTCATACCCCCAAACAGATCTAATAAAAGATTCATTTTCAGTTACAAAGTGTGTATCCTGTAAGCAGTACAAATTATAGTTTTTGACTTTAAGAAAATTAAGAACATCTCTTCTCTTGCCAGGGTCACCTAGCCCTTGGCAATTCACTGTTAATATTTTCACAGATCCCATATTAAAATATATATTAACAGATCAGTTAACCAACATTTATAACCATCTATAAGAAAAATCACCAGGTAGTTGTAGCAAAATATTTTAAAAATACTCAAAAAGTAAGTTTCTTTAATGATACAAAACAGATAGGATAAGAAATAAATAAGTCTCAAAATGGCGAGCATGTTGAATTAAAAATACTCAATTCAATCTTTGCAAAAAGAGAAAATAAAGTCAACAAAATTTGAACAGCACATTTGTAATGTAAACAATAAAATTCAAGTTACTTCCCTTGCCTCAGTCTGTACTCAATATCATCATATAATCCAAATTTCAGCTGTAGTCCACACGGAGTCCTTCCATAAACACCACAATTAAAATACCATACAGATTCAAAATGCCAAGTTTCTTCAAGTCTGTGGATCAAGCCCATATTTCTTCTAGTAACATCATCAACAAATTTCACTTTATTTTTAAGGTCTCGTCTGACACGCATCAAGCTTCTTGTCACATCGGAATTGAAGAGTCTAATAATAACGGGTCTGGGTTCTCGATCGGCTGGTAGCCTATAAATCGCTACTACGTCTCTTTCGTCAAGTTCCACTTTCAGGTCATCTTTAACCATCTTAATAAAATCCTGATGAAGGTTTTGTTTTTCTTTCTTTGGTAAATTATATACTTTGATATTGTTTTTTCCTTGAATATTGTTCGTTATAGTTACTACTGATGCTGTTTTCCTTTGCTATCTTTTGTGTTTCTGCCATTTCATGTTTCAATTTTGACATACAAGATATATTCATTTCAATATTCTTTTTCAAGTTTTCATTTTTTATAGTAAGGGCTTCCATTTTTTCTTGCACTTCATTTTGAAATTTTGCTAATTTGTCATTCAATTTCTTTTCAAGTGAAGATTCAAATTTACTAAAAAGTTTCTTCACTATATCATTTACAAATTTTCCAAGTCTGATTGTTTGACAAGGTCTTTTGTCACTTCATTTAGATCATCTTTAGTTGTAAGATTCCTTAGGCTAAACTTAATTTCATCGAGTTAATAATACTAGATATGTCAAGGCTAGTATTTGAATCAGATGACACTTCAGAAAAAGTTCTCTTAGATGGATGACTTACAGATGTATCTACTTTGGCTGCAAGCAATTGTTGAACAGTTTTTCCTTTGCCCTCTGTTTTACCCTTAAGTTTCTGTTTTGTAGAGTTGTTAGAAAGTCCTGAGGGCATAATAGCGTGTTGAAATAATCCTTGTATAGTGAAATAATCCTTTGTTTGTAATAAAACACTGCAAAATATGCACTAAATGTCTATTTTCCTCATTTTCCATTTAAATTTGTCTCCAGAAAATGACACCATTGGAATTCCCATCTGAAGATATAACTTTTAAGTCATATTACAAATTATTAACACAGAATTTTGCAAAAATTGAGGAGCAGAATTTTAGTGTGTTAACTGCTCGGCGGCCATCTTAATCCTTTTTGCACTTCTCAATTAAACTGTATAAAGTTGCATCCCCACGCCCCTTCCCCCCCAAAAAAAAAAGAAAACAAACAAACAAGAAAACACAGCGCCTCATCATTTTAAATTGACCCAACCAAATACTGTATATTTAACTTTTTAAAACAGATAAACCGAAAAAGCCATTGACAAGTTTAAGAATGCGGCTAATTTTGGTTAATTATATGTATAACTAAATCAAAAGGCAATTGGTTTAATTAATTTAGATTGTTTTGAATCTGCTCTCAAAGCTTTTTCTTTCTTGTTTTTACTACAAAACCTAATTCACCGCAATATTTTGAATCTAAATATTTTGCGATAAGTGTTTCTATCAATTTGATACTTTTTTTAAATCCAATGAAAATGACATATTTTTCATTATAGAGTTCGTCTAATATTAAGCTTTCAAACAAAAATGGTAGAATCGGGAACTTTTGTAAAGAAATATTAAACTATGAAATTTAGGGAAAATATGGAACGAATAACAAAAAGACTTGAAAAAAAATAAATCTAATAAAATCAATCAATAATGAGATAATCTTAAATCGACCATAGATAATGGATTTCCAAACGTCTGGAATGACAAAAATTAAAAAACACGCAACAAGTTGGAATATGACATTTTAAAAAAATCACAAAACAGGTAATCAAAAATGCAGATACAAGCCATAAATAGGTGTACGATGATTACTGAGTAATCCATGTTTGGTTGAAGAATATCTATTATAGACGTCTGACTTACCCCCAAAAATGGATATATAAACAACAATCGTAAGTACTTGTGTGTCGACTTTCTAAAATTCAAACAATTATGAAACAAGGGATTCAACGTTATAAGACGTATATTGTACCCTATCAAAGATTTATGTTCAATTCATACCTATGTAATGGTTTTTTTTTTATATTTATAACTTCAATACTAATTTTCATAATTCTAAATGATAAGTGGTTTTTTGGTATACTTTATAGATTATGAACATTGATTTATCTAAAACTCGGTCACGCTTTGTGATTGTTATGCTCTGTGTCGTTTTAATGTCTGTCTGACAAAATCATAAAATCGATGAGTGACATACTTCCGGTTTTCTGTTTTCCAACTTATAGTCAGTGATAATTCAGTTATATAAACAGGTAAGATAATTACGTAAAATTGTAAATAAGCATTGGTATGTTTATTAACGAACAAATGCACTTGTAATTTGTGAACATTTTTTACTACAATCTGGTGTGCTTTTTAGCTATCGCTTTAAACACCCCAATATGTTTCTGAAAACTTCCCCATTGATGAAAGTGTCGGATACGGGTAGAACGAGAAGTTTTGTTGAACATGATAGAACGGGATGACTTTTCATTCAGAATTGTCAAATTTCCTTTCATCTGTGGCAACACCCCTTCAGCACCTGCGTATGGAGTGTTTATATCACAACTCATACGTTATGCCAGAGCTTGCCGAAACTACGCATACTTTTTGTATCGCGCTAGACTTCTAACAAGTAGACTTCTGGAACAGGGTTATGTTCCTACAAGATTGTAGTCATCACTACAGAAGTTTTATGGTCGTGATCATGAACTCATGGATCGTTCTGTGTATCCATCTCCGCCATGAAAACTGATTCGTTCACTGTGTCATAGTTTTCCTTTTCTCTTTCGATTACCCCGGACTTGACTTTTTATGAGCAACTCGGCGGGTGTTTCTAGAAAACAGAGGACGCTTACCCTACCGGTGTACCTGGTCCATGCTCCCAGTTTTCATTAGAGTCCGAGTTGCACATTTGCTTTTGTTACTTTGTTTTTTATTATTTTAATTACTTTATTTCTTTGTTGTGTATGTCTGTTTTACATATATGGTCTTTGTCCCTGGATTGCACTCTTGATTACCGCTATAACCTTGGTTCCCTTGATTACTCTTACTAAGATTACTGTACTTATTTGAAATAAGAAAAAAGCTGATGTGAAACCGATGTGTTTTTTAAATTAAATTCTGCAAATCAATATTTCAAATACTGCTTCTGTTATTTCTTTGAAATAAGTTAAAGTGCTATCGATCAATGACAATAACGATTCTATTAAATATGTCTACATTAAAATGCATTTGAAATTACTTCCAGGAATAGATACAAAACAACTATTGGGAAAACCTTGTAACTGTTTTTTTTTTTTTTCATCAGCACACATAGCCGACATGGTCACGTGAGCTATTGCCGTCGCTTTGCGTCGTCTGTTAACAATTTTTAAAACAACTCAAGGAAATGTTAGCATGAATATTCCTAAGGATATCCCGCACAAAAACTGAATTTGGATATTGGGTTTGTGAAAATGATATAACATGATCGCCATGTTTTTCTATAGAACATTTCCACGTTAAATGTCAAAAGCAATGAGAGATAGAGCAACAAAATAAAGATGACCTTCCTTCTTTTGTTTGCAACACCATACAAGTTTTGGACCACTCTTTAGAAGAATCACTTTACTGGAAAGGCGAATAGTTAAGTTGTATTTTGTTTTTGCTTATGTTTTTCTTTTGTTTAAGCTTATATCGTGAACTCCATAACAGAAAGAGAGAAACATTTCATTGAGGGAATGATCCTTTTGATAAGGTCTACAAGTATCGTATTCGTTCGATGATTTAGGGTTACCCCTTGTTCAAGATATTGTCATTGAAAAGCGAATACGACGTTTTTGTCGTTTACAGCTTGTATTCCAAATCAACTGCAGAACAAAAGACATTTTCAGTTGATGAAATTTTTTTATGATAAGACTTACAAAAGTCTCAATGAAGTCTAAGGACGGGTCATGGTTTTGAGATCTTGCCCTTGAAAGAGACAATGACGTTTTTTTGCGATTTTAACAATTATCTAGAGAACCATTATAGATAAAAACAACTTTTAATTGATCATCACGATAAGGTCCACTAAATTTTCTATGGTTTCAAAATGTTGGACAATGACTGGTTTGAATTATTTTCCTTAAAGTTGAAAATGATTACAGTTTTCATCTGAAATCTTGAAAACTATTCTAGAATCGATCCCAGGCCAATCCACACAAAATACTTTGAAATTATTTATCTTCGACAAGCACGTATCTTAGGGGGGGATAGAGTGGCGATTGGTTGACTAGGGGTCAGAATGATGTTTTCGAGTTGGGTTTCATGCCTACCTTCGGGTTGTAGATTCTATGAGTTAGCATAATAAAGATCCGACTTAGTGTGTTGCACGATTACAAAGCACGTTTGATTGGTCAATTGTCCTCGTTCCGAAATGCATGAAATATCTGCCATAGAACGTTAAACCATAGTTATTCATTCAGCAATCAATAACAATGTAGGGTATGTATTTCAATAGTCGAAGCAGAAAGGGAAAAGAAAATACATGTAATGGGAATATTGTTTTTATTTCAAATATCAAATGTCCCTATGGAGCAGTAATAAGACCCAGGTGGGCAATTCAGTCCCTATAGGTGATTTATTTGGTTGCGTCATATACATTATTTTAACAATATCAATATTTGTTTTTTCTTTCATTAATCACCATTCACGTTATTAAACTTTTTCTTTTCCTAAAAATGCACTTAAGTACAACACTTAAAATACTTTAAAAATCGGTTAATTAAAGAATCCATATGATTTAATCGAGAAAAAAAATCGTTTCAATATTTTGAAGGACGATGCAATTTCTTGGCATGCTCACACTGTAAGAAATCCAAACGGTATGAACAATCAGTATATGCGTATTATTCACAAAAAAAATGTTCTTAGAAAATAATCATTCGACCACATAACCCAAAATGACACCCACCGTCAATATTTGTTGTCATCCATTTTAATACTATTGTTAGATAGGAAATTTCTTGATCCAAGTAAGAATGTGTTAAGAATATACAAATATAACTCATCTTTAACAGACCTTGCAGTATTAGTATATAACAGCTAAACATGGGGGTGATTTATGGGATATTGATGAATTTGACTTGACATTGAACTTGTTTGCTTTTTTGTATGCTTGGCTTGTGTTGGTATAGATATAAATAACTGAAAACGAACATTTTCTTCAGAAAATAAAACGCCTTCTGGATATTCAAGTACCATTAACTACAAACATTGTCGATGTTTATTGTTCGTCCGTAGAAAACTCCAATATGACACACCTATGGTATGCTTTCCCGCAGCAACCTGTTGTTGTTCCAAGTACAGGAAATAGAGGTGTTTATTATAATAACCAACAACTGCAGAGTGGGCCTGCTTACTTTCAAGGCAATGAATGTCAATCCCACATTGCTCCATGTTATGTTCCCATTCACAACAATGCGCAAGTTGCTTTGCCAACTTACATCAATCCACCTGTACAGCAAAATGTAATGCAATTGCCAGTGTATAATAACAATCAAGATTTTAGTAGTGGATTCACTACTCCTTTACAGTGGAGTAACCATTGCATCCAGCGACCGGTAATGCAACAAGTTCAGAAATATAATAACCATTATAATTCAGGAGGGCTTGGACAAAATCTGACAGTTAATTTACCTACAGGGAGGATGGAAATGCATCAGAATCAGAATGGTCAAACAATGAATATTACACATTATTAAACAGTCAAGTTAATTATCATTTTGTTTTGTATGCACTAAACACTGTTGTAATGTCATATGTTGCAGATGTAACAGTTCTAAGTTATAAACGTATAGCCGTAACACAAATTTAAGTATACGTCTTGAACACTTTTTTTCAGTTCAAATGCATTAAGTTTGTTTAAAAGTAGCGTCAAAAATCTGTCCGTCTGTCCTCATTTCCTGCACGCACGCGGTATCAATAAGTTTACAAAGGAATTTGCCACTACCAAATTGGAATTGTAAATTAAAATGGACTTAAAACATGTAGAACGTTTCGAAGAGACATTTTCATTGCATTTAACTTGTAATGGCAGATCATCAAATTTTGACAGCAGATTTACGTTGCACATGTTAAATGTGTCCAAGCAAAACTACCAGTGTACCCTTAATGGATTTTTATTAAGGTGTGTGCTATCTGTTTATATTTATGATTCAAAGTAATAAAAAGTCCAATGCAAGTACCATTATCATTTTTAATGATTATTTTAGCGCTTAAAAAACAACTTTCATGATATCGATTCGAAATTTAGGTTCATCTTTAGGTTTCATCGTGTCTTAGCTTTTTTGGCTTAATCAAACATCACATTGTGGGAAACATTATATTGCTTTTTAAGGTTTCATATATTTAAGCCATGAAAGCTTGTCAAGCCATCAATGAGAGAACTTTGAAATCTTGGTACAATCTTGAAAACACATTTTGGCTTAGTCCGGTTTGAAGAAACTGTTAAGTTATTCTTAAGGGTTTCATAAATTTTCAAGTCTGGGTATGTGTTCGTTTCCACGGGTCGGTTGAACATTAAAATCATGTTAGTCGTAATTTTTGTCTGCGTTTTCTAATTTCATTAAAAATATATCGAGAGATTTCCAGCAACTGTTCCTGGAAATGGTTTGAAATTCAAATTAAAAAAAAAAACACTTATTGGCAAATTATAATATTAAGGTAAAGATCCAATATGATTGGTTGCTATCGGCGCAAAACCTTCGACTAGGTGATTCACACCACGATTTTTTTTATGTTTCTTTCAACTTTAAAGATGACAGCGGCATTCACTTTCTAGGAACACAGCCCTTAATTTAAATAAGTATGACAAACCAAGAAGAACAAGGAATATTCGTGTTTGAGTTTCCATGCATTATATATGTCAATCTGTAATACCAGTTTAAATATATTGAAAATACTTTCAATCACACAAAAGTAGATACAAAATTTGATATTTTGAATTTTATCAAGAGTGTAAGTGTGATACAGAACATGCATAATGCATGTTTTTTTGTAATGCAATAGACTATGCCATATTCATTTCAATTATTTTATTTGTGTTTTATAAATAATGTATTTACAGTTATACTTATAAATTATCAATTTTACATATTGTATGTTCTGAACACTATGCATCAAATCGCATATCATATTACAATATATTAAATGCATTATAAATACAAAAAAATAATCTTTAAATAATAATGTTTATTATTTGTATATCGTATAAACATTACATAAACAAACAAAGTCGCATATTGATGCACAAAAGTACAGTAAGATTATTATCAATTTACATGAAGTAGTTTTCTTTATTGATATGACCAGTTCCGTAACACAAATGTGTCCAGGTGAATGATATATAATGACTTTCAAGTCATTAGTAATGGGTGATGAGCCACTGATTATATTATATGTACCACACTTCTTTGACAGTTATGGCGCTTTGGTGTGAAACTGGCATTAATGAACCCTTTTCTCAATAAAGTACAATGTATTTTCAAATAATTAGTTTGGAAGGACCATGATTCAATCTCTATATAAGTCAATATACTTGTTTTCTAGAATAGTATGAAACACGTCATAAACGCGCTCGTTCTGGGTAGCCTATACATTCTTATCTTGAATTAAATACCTTGTAAATGTTTTTGTTTTCTTTCAACGCATTAGCAGTATCAGTAATGAACATTTTCCCGATGTCTTGAAAAATATGTTGTAAACTTGTGGTCTTCAGTAAAGGAGTAGGACTCATTACGAAGATAGTTACAATGACGGTTATAAAACTCTTGAAGTGATCAGATAATACACCTGAAGTGACAAAGTTTTGTATATTGTAGGTTCTGAATACTATGTATCATATTACATATATACATATGGCAACTTCTACAATATACGAATGAAATACCAAATCGCTATCCATTCGCAGTTCAAAAGGGAAAAAAAGCACAAAAAATAGAGTTTGTAATGGGTAACTGAACATATTATAACTTTAAAAATTCGCTCGTAAAATTTATCAAATATGTATTGAACATCCTTGTAAGTTACAACTATTTGTTGCCATATTTAAATCCAGTAAAGGTTAAACAATCGATCGATGATACGAATATATGGTAAACAAAAGCGGACAAAAATCAATATTTTGTAATATTAGAAAATATTTTGTTTTAATATTACTTAATCATTTTTTAATATTAGAAATTCATTTTGTAATATTACAAATTCATTTTGTAATATTACAAATTCATTTTGTAATATTACAAATTCATTTTCTAATATTACAAATTCCTGATTTAGTAATATTACAAAATATCACACATTTAGTAAAATGAATTTGTAATATTGCAAAATCAGTTTTATTAAAAAATCGCAATTGAATACAACAAATCTATCTTGTAATATTAGAAAATCAATTTTTAATATTAAAAAATCATTTTTAATATTAGAAATTCAATTGAATTTTTAATATTAAAAAAAGGTTTTATGATATTAGAAATCCAATTTGTAATATTAGAAAATTAATTTGTAATATTAGGAAATAAATTTGTAATATTAAAAAATCATTTTTTTAATATTAGAAAACACTTATTTTGTAATATTGGAAAACATACTTTTTTGATATTAGAAAATCAATTTCTAATATTAAAAAATCATTGTTTTAGTATTAGAAATTCATTTAGTAATATTGAAAATTCATGAGGCTGACTTTGTAGCTGATCTGATCAGAAAGAAAGAATATCGTTTGGCTAGATCCTTCAATCTCAGTTTCCGCTATATAGATGACGTATTATCTTTAAACAATCCTAATTTCGGGGATTTGATACATCGCATCTAACCAAAAGAACTTGAGATAAAGGATACTACAGACACTGTGAAGTCAGCCTCATATCTTGACCTACACTTAGAAATCGATGGTAAAGGAAAACTATTGACCAAACTTTACGACAAACGTGATGACTTTTCATTCAGAATTGTTAACTTTCCTTTCATCTGTGGCAACACCCCTTCGGCTCCTGCGTATGGAGTGTTCATATCACAACTCATACGTTATGCCAGAGCTTGCCGAAACTACGCAGACTTTTTGTATCGCGCTAGAACTCTAACAAATAGGCTTCTGGGACAAGGTTATGTTGCTACAAGATTGAAGTCATCACTACAGAAGTTTTATGGTCGTCATCATGAACTCGTGGGGGTCGTTATGGTGTATCCATCAGCACCATGAAAACTGATGTATTCAACGGGTCATAGTTTTCCTTTCCTCGTTTGTCTACCCCGGACTTGACTTTTTATGAGCAACTCGGCGGGTGTTTCTAGAAAAGCAGAGGACGCTTACCCTACCGGTGCACCTGGTCCATGCTTTCAGTTTTTAGTGGAGTCCGAGTTGCTCATTTACTTTTGTTACTTTGTATGTATGATTTTAGTTACTTTATGTTCTTTGTTGAGAATGTCTGTTTTCCATGTCTGGTCTTTGTCCCTGGATTACATTCTTTTGATTACCCCTATAACCTTGGTTCCCTTGATTACTCTAATATTACAAATTCCTGATTTAGTAATATTACAAAATATCACACATTTAATAATATTACAAATGAATTTGTATTATTAGAAAATCAATTTGTACTATTAAAATGATTTTCTAACATAAAAAATCGTAGTTGAATTCAACAAATCCATTTTCTATTATTAGAAAATCAATTTCTAATATGAAAAAATCATTTTTCAATATTAGAAATTCAATTGAATTTTTAATATCAAAAAAGGATTTTTAGATATTAAAAAAGGGTTTTTAATATTAGAAATCAAATTTGTTATGTTAAAAAATGAATTTGTAATACTAAAAAATATTTTTTTTAATATCAGAAAACACTCATTTTTGTCCACTTTGGCTTGTCATACGAATACATATTCATGTGAACTTTGGAATCATTCCAACAATTACTTCTACTGTCCTGTGGATGAGCTATTTTCATAGGTAAGAAATCTGAAATTGCACATCGGTTTCTATTGAAATTGTTAACAATACTGTAGTACAATTCGTTGATGATCGATTTGAAATGTCAGGAAAATAGGTGCATTAAAGTGACTTTCAAAATAATTAAAACCTGTTGTAATTTTTTAGAAAAAAAAAACACAAACAAACAAAACTAAAATAAACTAATGGATATGAAAACCGTTGTTTTGTTAACACTTCAGTCAATACTTTTAAGCACA
This sequence comes from Perna viridis, assembly GCA_037379345.1. NCBI lineage: Eukaryota > Metazoa > Mollusca > Bivalvia > Mytilida > Mytilidae > Perna > Perna viridis. The sequence goes on along the minus strand of CM074512.1, from coordinate 39,969,517 downwards.
GAAAAGCTTGGTTTTATTGATAATCAATTATCAGACTTCCTTGTTACTGCTGAGCTATTTATAGTCTAAATGGAAGTCAGGTCTGGCAAAAACGAAAGTAACAAATATAAATAAGTTTTTAAAGATATTAAAAAATGAGATTTTCTAAAGCCATATTATGACTAAATTAGGCAGCTGAAAGATTTAGGGTTTTTTTTAATGCAGAAACTGCTCAATATTAAATAACCATTGAAGTATTTTGGGTAGACGAACTAAGAAATTTCATCAATATTTTGATAAACATCCTTATAATTCAATATGAAAGTTCTCAACGGTCAAATATGTAAGTAATTTTGTATCATGTCCTGCGACGGTCTAAGCATAATGTAATTAATCAGTTTCATAAAGCTCATATTCAAATGTGGTAGTAAAGAAGCCTTCCCCTTACATGTATACAACTAACATTTTGAGTTTGATCTTCCAAAATATTTGATTTTAATGCTGCTGATGAGAGGTTACTCTTTGAAACACGAGTACAGCATATCAAAATTTACAATATATAAAACTGTTTTTTTTTATATTTAAGAACCACTGGGTCGATACCACTGCTGGTGGACCTTAGGTCTTCGAGGGTATTCACCAACCCAGTAGTCAGACTTGTCTGACCCTGAATAATATCATATTTTATCTACCGTATTTATGAACTATTGCAGTATTCCAAATTTTAAAATACGTAAAACACCGAGGCTTCATTCCTTGCATTGTATATGGTATAACCTCTCGGTGATGGGTTTGGCTTCCTTTTTCGATAGTTTTGTTTATGAGTACTCCTTGTATGCAACTAATATTTTGATTATGATCTTTCTACATATTTGATTTTAATGCTGCTGATGAGAGGTTACTCCTTGAAACACCTGTACAGCATATCAAAATTTACAAATATAAAACTGGTATTTTTTTGTATTTTTGTTTCTCATTTTGATAACGGTACTGGTAAAATAATAATGAACCATCTACCAGCCGTTTGTTATTCAACATAGGCTTCAAGTACTGTCTACCGCTTCTGTCATTTAGCATCGAGTTAAAGGCCTAATAAGAACTCCGAATCAACTATACTTTGAGGTGTCTCTTAAATTATGGAAAATACAGTTTAATGTATTAAGCAATAACGACAATGATCATCGTAAGATTGGTCTTTAATAAAACGAATAAAGAATGCTGATAGCAATATCCTGCATTGATAGTTCAGTAACACAAACAAAGATTTTTTTTTCAGCCGATATTATTTTTGGTTAGTTTGTGAAGGCATCCAAGGTATTATTTGGACTTCATCACATTAGAACCAAAATGTATTCTGTACCTCTCACTCTACTACACTACCTTTACAAAACAAGTCTTGACACTCCTGTTTCTGACCCTACCTCATCATTATACAGACTTGTTGCCATCATTTTGGATATTGGTTTTCCCAGACTCTTTAAACCAGTTTCTGTGAAAAGTCAAGATGAAGAAAAACGATTATTTCTTCGACTACCGCCCCGTGCTGGTCCGGGTGTTAAAAGAATAGGCCTGCAGCAGCGCTAAGCTTGTCGTAAAAGGCGACTAAATAATGCTCAGAACCCTAGCCGGGGGCTAGGGCGCTCTACCCACAGAGCGACTGGGATGTGTGCCCCAGGTGGTGGAATGGGGTATCCCTGGTGTGTTACATGCTGGGGTTGTCAGGCTGTAATACGGAAAACCTGACCGCAAACCATAGTGGTACACCGTGTTGGGAAAGATGCTACGTTCATCGCACGTTAAAGAACCCTACTGTGGTATTCTCCCGGAGTAGGAACTATAGGGCTCCGCCACAAGAAGCTAAATTGCCCGACACTACCCACCTCTCCCCATTTCCAGTGGCAATCTAAATTTGTCGCCCCCATTGTCCTTGTGTCCCATCCCTTTTTCATTTCATCATCATTTCATGTTCATTTTATCATCAATTTTATGTTCATCGTCTGAATATAGTTGAAATATTGCTGCTCGGACGTTAAACCCCAACAAACAAACAAATCTTCGACTACCGTCTGTCAACAAAAGTATAGATGCAACAAAAACGTCACCAACAAAATCCCTCCATATTTCAAACACAAATCCATACCAATTATTTCATATTCCTATACTTCACCTATTGCTTCCAAAATTTTCAATTATAAAAGGCTATTGCAGAACCTCGAGATTGAGGACTTCAGGCTAAACCACCTGACTGTTCTTGCAAAAACTGTCCATTCAAATTTGGTCATTCCGGTCACGTCGTTACAGGTCAATTATCCATCATCGAAAACGAATGTCTGCCTAATATCCTTTCTAAAGGTCCCAAGTACCGTGAACCACGCTCAATAAATTGGAATTATAACCTTAAAATTCTTTCGGATGCCGTGGAGGACTATGCAAGAAAATGAATAAAACGAGAACAAGAAGACATTGATTCTCTGTCAGAGTGGTTAAAGGCCGTGAGGTCTTTAGTTTTGAAACGAATGAAAGTTTTAAGTAGTTATTGGAAGATAGAAGACGATTCAAATGTCTTAACATGCTTTACTCTATTCATAACCAGCTGTGTCCACAATACTTAAGTGATCTTATGCCCCCACTTAATAACCATATTTCGTCGTATAATTTACGCGAAAGTGCGGATTATACCATACCCCACTTCAGATTAACTAATACCAAAAGGTCATTTTTCTATTCAACAGTAAGAGACTGGAATCAGCTAAATTTAGAGACAAGAAATGCAAGAAACATAAGCATTATCAAAAGAATCATTAAAGGACAACGGAAAAAAAACCTTGAGTACTTCAATTTTGGTGAAAGGAAAGTTAATGTTATACATGACAGGCTAAGAAACATGTGCAGTTCCCTAAATGTTGACTTATATCGTATAAATGTAGTGCCAACCCCTTCTTGTAGTTGTGGACATCCTTTCGAAGATTGCATCCACCTTTTTATGGAATGCAATTTGTATAATGAACATAGAAATTCTCTGTTGGCACGGTTAGGCGGTTTTAACGTAACAATAGAATTTCTGTTGGCTGGTGACGAAAACCTCACATACGCTGAAAACACGGATATTTTTGCTTGTGTTCATTATTTTATCAAACGAACTAAAAGGCTTAAATAATAATGCATGTACATGTATATATGAAATGACTATCTTTCACGTTACTCCCACCCCCGCCCTTTTGCCGGACCCCCTTTTTTGCATTTCCTTGCTTTAATTTAATATCATTTGCATTATCGTTTCATTTTCGATTGTTATTTTTAGTTTTATCTAATTGCCGTCATTATGCATTCTTTGTAATCATGATTGTTTGTATGGGAGAGGACCTCCATAATGTTGTTATGACTTGAGCCCAATCCCCTTGCTTGTACTCTTGAGCAAATAAATATGTTTAAACTAGTCAGCCTTATATCTTGCCCTACACTTAGAAATGGTAAAGGAAAACTATTGACCAATTCTTACGACAAACGTGATCACTTTTCATTCAGAATTGTCAACTTTCCTTTCATCTGTGGCAACATCCTTTCGGCACCTGCGTATGGAGTGTTCATATCACAACTCATACGTTGTGTCAGAGCTTGCCGAAACTACGCAGACTTTTTTGTATCGCGCTAGAATTCTAACAAATAGGCTTCTAGATCAGGGTTATGTTGCTACAAGATTGAAGTCATCACATTCATATTTCCGCTAGAATCTTGGTTCCCTTGATTACTCTTCCTCATGTATTTGCATTTGTTTATGGAGGATTATACAGTAAATCTATATAGAAGTGTAGCAGCTCAGTGAAAAGTTGGTTTTTTTTTTAATTCCGTTGCCCGAATGTCAATAGACAAATATTTCATGTTGGTGGTATCATCTGTGTCTGGGATGTCTCAAGGATATTGGCTAATAGGTGTGTCCATTGATAGGACGGGGCATTACTTTGTATAATTACACTAAACGTTACGCTTTACATTAGCTTAAATTTTAACAGTAATTAAGTACTTCCTTTCAATGTCATTAAAAGATTATATAGGTGTGATTACTGTAAACATATATTCTATAATACTTCCTTGTACCTTAAAATAATTTTCATTTTGAATTGAATCCAGTTTTCAAATTGTGTTTTTAAATTATGTTGTATTTACAGAAAGCGAATCGATCGACTGGGCAACTAATCAAAAAATGTAATTTCCTGGACTACATGTGACATCAGATAAAAATGAATGATTCGAATGATTCATGTGGAATTTGCTTCGAACAGTTTGATGTTGATAAACACGAGCCCAGAAAACTTCAATGTTGTCATACATTTTGTTTCGGGTGTCTTAATGAAATTGTCTCTTCAAGACAGATATCATGCCCTTTAGATCGAAGTTTACTGAAGTTGGAGATTTAGGAGTTTATGAATTACCAGTGGACTCCACTAAACACTGTGGTAAGAATTTGTGCATTTAGACGTGCAAATTGGCCATTGCATTTTCCAATAACCAGAAACTTCGAAACGTATAATTTGGTAGGAGTAGCGATAATGCTTATAATGGCAAAAACTTGATAATTGAACTTGAAAGAAAAAAAGATGAAGTCATAATTATTAGGATTATTAAAGGAATAAGGGTAACAACAAAATTACCGAACAATAATCCGATCAATAATCAAGTCAAGTCCATAACAAATCTGTTAAAATAGATATTACACCACCGGAGCAGGTTCTGATTATATATATTGGTATAGGCATTTCAAACGAAATAATAGATTAAATCCGATTTATAGCGCGTTAAACCTCCCTCATCAATTGCGGCGTGACTATACCGATGGTGATCAAATAGCATTTGTTGATATTATACCACTGTCCGTCTACAGATACGATAATGGGCCAGGGGGCGGGGGTTGATATGCCTGCATTTAAGGAAGCTCATTGTTGCTTTTGTTTGTTTTTGAAATTTTCGTTCAAGCATTATAGAAAGAGGAGGGTGGGTATATTGGCACATCTTTGTATCAGAAACCTGTTAAATATGTTACTGAATCAGATGTATTTCTGATTTGAACTGTGTTGTTAATATTCAGTAGTTTGTAAATGATATTATAGTATGAAAAATATAAATCTTATTAAATCTTATTTACATAAGTATGTAATAAACGTCAGATTTATAAAAATTGTACATTTGCCACATGCCTTCCACTGCCTGACATTTAAGTTCCTTTAATCTATTTAGGCGTATTATGTCCTTTAAGAGTCAAAATAGTATTAAGATTAAATGAAATAAATACTTTTTACAAGAAGCAATTTTAGTTAAGACCTTTTTCCCAGAAAAAAAAATAAATTGTTGCCAAAAATCACCATAATAAGGCCCATTCAGGAACAAAAACAGCATGTAAGTATGTCGAACTTTTACGACACTTTCTGTTTTTAACCAGGTTGCACTTAACTCAAAATCATGTATTTCAGGATAAAGCTTAATTAGTCATACCAAAAAGAACGACATCAAACCACTTAATGGAACGTACGTCTTTTACTCGTTTCAGAACCATTCATCCCATTTTAGATAAGTGTAAAAAAAAACTTATTTTTATTGGAGGTATTTTGGTTTAAAAAAAAAGATAGTTAGCTTTTCCCTTGTAGAATAGGAAAGTTATGTAATATGTACGAAATAAAGATGGAAAGAAAACTATATTTCCAAGATTATTTGTTTTTCAGATACAGAGATTAGAGAAGTAAGTTCACCGCTTGGAAGTGTTATATACAGCAGTGATTTTGTAAGCCCTTCAAGGCCGCCTACTTCACATTCGGAAATTTCATCAACCGGAAGAAATCTTAACACTAGTAGAAATTTTGTTAACCCGTCGACTACACTACGTCAAATATCTACTGATCCACCACAAAGAAACTTAATGCAGCCTATTTACTGTAACCCGCAGGTTGTTTATCAACCAAGCGTGCCAATGCCCATCCAAGGCTCGTGTTGTAATGGCCAAGTGGCAGTAAATGCGCCTATTTCACATTCTGTTTTTCCAGGCTATCAAAACGTCCAGCACGCTAACAACTATATGCCACTACAGACTGATATTATGCAAATGCCTGTTTATTATACAAACCAGAATAATAGTAATTTTTCTTCGCCTTATCAGTGGAGTTACCATTATAACCAGCCGCCAGTCAGACAATATCAACAGCATACAAAGCCTCCAACTGCAAATGGATTTGGACAAAATATGACAATTAATACAACGTCTTCAAAAATGGAAATGCATCAGAATGCTTTTGGTCAATCTATGAATATCACTTATTACTGAAATTCAAACAGGTCAAAATGTTCAAATATCAAGAAATTTTTAAGAAAATATTTAGTACAACTTAGTACTCAAAGCATCATTTCTGTAAAATATTTGAAAAAATGTGTTAAAAGAGTGTGTTATTCAGAATAAGGTTATGTTTTAATTCTTACAGTGAAACCTTTCGCTATTTCATTCACTTATGTATTCTTTGAAGAAACAATTAAAATTTGTTCAATAATCTTCAAAGACCTCAATGTAGTTAAAACATTGTCTTTTATGTGGACTGGTACTTAAACTGTTTTGTGTGATTTTTTTTCCCTGTATCTTACATTTGTGGTTTTTATACTTACTACCTTGATATTAGGTTTGTTAAATAGAAATTAAAATAATTATTTATATATATTTCTCATATTAGTCCTGATTTTTCTAAGTAATTTTTGGTTTTGTCTCTTTTTCATTAGACCAATTTGCTTCTTACAAATGTTCGGTATAATCAAAGGGAGACAACTCAATTCTTGGTTCCCCATTGAAATAATTAAATGTATATTTTCTAATTATATATTTGAAAACTGTCTTTTGTTCATGTACGCATACCTAAAGCGACATCTTCCGTGGAGTAATACGAGTGTGTATAATGAAATATGTAGTCATAATAGTAGATATGTTACCACTAGACCTCACAGTAAACAAAAATCATACATTTACTCTTGTTTCACTATATGGCTACTATACAGATGAAAATGAACTGTTCAATTCTATTTATCAAAATATTGCTCTGTATAAAAATTCTTCTGTATTATTATGTGGCGATTGGAATTTTGTACTTGATAAAGATATAGATACAAATAGTATATTATAACATGGTAGACATAATACATGTAGAAAACGTGTTCTAGATATTATTTAGACACATAAATTAGTAGACTCTTAGGGAATTTGTAACTTTAGTTGTAGAAAATTTACATGGAGTCGACATTCATTGAAACAAAGTTGGGATGGTTATTTTTTAGTTACTGAAGATATTTACTCACGAAAATTGATAGCATAGCTGGGTAAAAAAAAAACTGATCATTTTGCTATTGAATTTAGTTTTTCGGTATCTTTGGCAAAACGGGGCAAAGGTTATTGAAAGTTTAATTCTCAGCTATTGTTTGATGTTTATTATGTTGCTTTAGTAAAAAAAGATGTAATCCTGAAAATGAAATAAAAGTGCTACTATTGCTTATAGTATTGACTATTGGTAAGTTAAAGCAAGAAGAAATATATTATGTGTATTGATAACGATATTGTAATGTTAGAAAAACAATTCTAACAGAAGACGTTAAGACTAAGTTGCGGAAAAAGAAACAAGCAGATAAAACTACGTGAAAAAATTTTGATGGCATTTTTATTAGATCAAAGACTAACTGGTTTCATATCAGAAAGAAATGCTCAAAGTTCTTTTGCAGTTTATAGAAAAGAGATTTTGTTTTATCTAAACAGTATCTGAACGCATTGATGAAGGTTGAAAGCATGTTTGCAATGCTTTTGATATATTAAATGAGCAGAATTTTTTTTTTATAAAAAGTGATAAAAGACTTTTGAAAAACACTTGTTATACCTGGCAAGCAGTAGCTGAACAAAAGCTCTGGCGTCATGGGGTTTTTCAACTTTTCAGGCGTGAAAAAGAGAAGCATAAAGATGCTGTAAGCGAAGTCATGAATCTGTTTTGGAAGGACGTCATATTTGGTTTATATAAGGTCAACCCCACTTTGGCCATAAATATATATGATATTTACTTAGTAGTTATGATATTTTGAATTTCGTGAGTTTAGACTGTTTTCAGTACTTTTGTCATGTGAAGTCAAAAGGTATTGAGAATCTGGTTGATCTTATTGTTCAAAGTACAATGACATTTTATTCTTTTGATAGTGTTAGCCAGATTTGTAATACCACAGATTTCCGTAAGTATTACAGTAATATCTCTAGATCATTAAATTTAGTTCAATGAGAGTCTGAGGAAGTTGACAGCAAATGAAATTGCAAATGTGAGAGTCGTTAATATTTTTTTTGGATAAAGCACTACATGCAAAAGATGTAAAATATTTCTATATAGACTTTTTAAAAATATTGTGTATCTTCTGTTCATGAAATAGAATTATGTGGACAAAATGTGAATATGGAGATGTGTGAATAGAGAAAATCTTTTCGTATGTTACACAAATGTTGTGAAAACACACATCTTAGAAATTTTCAATATAAATTATTGCACAGAGCTTTGCCAACAAACACATTAATTAGATTGACTATGTATGTTCTAAACAGTATATTTTTTGTAAGTTAGTATGAGAAAATTGAACGTTTGTTTTATGATTATAGCTATATAAGAATCGTGAAAATTTCTTTGTAATTCTGCGAAAGTTCAGAGAAAAAATATGTGTTACATGGATACACAGACAAAAACTCATTTCTTAATTTGTTGCTTACTATAGCAAAATCTTATATTATATGAATGTAAATTACATAAATGTAGATATCGCTGTACCATTTATAACTGGTTTAAGAGAAAAAGGTCAAACATCATAGAAAATTATTTTTATACACTGGTAAAAAATGATGATTTGTATAAAACAGAAAACTCTTGGCCCCTAGTTATTATTTCTCTTAGTGCGACCAATTGTTAGAAAGAGAATATTCAATATTCATACGTTATGCTACAGCTTGCTATAACTTCGCAGACGGATAAATGGTTTAATATTTCAGTTACTGGTTTGGGGTTGCTAAGTGGGTCGAATTCGCAGAAATTACTTTTAATTAACGTTCTTCTGTACCTACATTTAGATCACCTTTTGATATATTTGTTAGAGAAATAACAAGCTTAAATATCATACCTATATTGGGATTAATATCAGTGCTTGTGGAAAGTTAACTGAAGCAAAATAGTACTTTTTATAGAAGAGGTCTTAAAGCTTTATTTAGAATATCATTATAAATGTTTTGATAAACACAAAATTAAAACTTAACAACACTTATTCGACCATACAGTAAAACCTGTTTTGACATATGGTAGTAAGACCTGGGTGGCTTTTGATTTTAACAAACTAAATGGGAAAGGGGACTTTTATTTTCATAATTTGTGTAAGGACATATAAATAGAATTAGTTGATCTAAGAGTCGCTTGGGATAACTTAAAGAAGAAAAACCGATCATCTGGAAATAAATTAAGAACATATAGACCTTCCAAGGTTCTTCCTGGCTCAAGATCTAGGACGCACACATAATATACACACATAAAAACGGTAAATATTTACATTATGTTAAAGAAAAAAGAACGAAAACCTTCTGAAATGCTTTTATACAATGCAATCTATTTAATATGTTTCTTCTTTTCACCCGAAAGTATGAAAGTATATGGTTTTGGGTGTATATGAAATGGGATTTTTTTCCCGCAAAAACTGTACAGGCGAAGCAAAAGTATAAATCACGGCAAAATATAGGTAAATTTATCTCTTGACATCGGGTTGAGGTTCTCTACATGTTCGATTGATTGTAATGTTGTATAAATAGAAAATGTCTTGATTTTTTTATCTTTTGAAAACAGAGCGGACACTTGATCACATTGCAAATATGGATAAACACTAACTTAATATCATCGAAACATGAATCGAGTTTTAATGAAAACAATCCTCGCGAATATACTAATTTGTTTATTAAGAAAATGCGAGAGATGACGGATGACACGAATTCAGCATCTGGTCATGAGTGAATGATGTGAAAACTCAATTGTGAAACAACCAACTTTTTACCTACACATTAGTTGACAAATGCATAAGTAAATGTTAACATCTTAGAGTATTACCGGAAGCTTAGGATACCAAGTTTTGATTAGCATTTGATATGTAAGTGTCATCAAAGGAAACAGAAATTAGGTAATTTAAAAATTTATCATCCTACCAGTGTCGAGGTGGGGCATATATATGCTCTTGGGTCCTTTTCATTGTTTTTTTTTTTTTTGTTTTTGTTTTTTGTTTTTGTTTTTATTTTTTATTTTTTTTTTTTTTTTAATAATCTTATACAACACATTTGACATCCAGTCCAATCGCTAATGTGTCGCATGACATATTACCCTAGGAATTTTTATGTAATTTAAGATTTAGTATCTTGATTATGTCGGGTATATGTTCTTGTAGATTTTCAACTTAGCAATCCAATCCCACTGTAAAATTGAAGACAGACATCTGATTTTCCTTAATCAAATTCTTTAAGTTCGACTTCAATAGAAAACAGCTTGTACATAAACACCAATTATTTCGGCCTACCACATTCATCGAAAATGGAAAACTTGTCAATGTTGGTAAGAATATTGCCTAAAGTATAGGTAATATAACTTCTGATAAAACTTACAAGCATTCACGAACAAAGATCGACATTTGAATAGGAATGTGTAAATTCCACAAAACAACATTTACTATGTTAGGGTATTACTAAGCTACACTTAAGAAGCAAATATCGGAATGCCGTATTACTTAATAAGTATGCATTTACGCGTGTTTTGGGTAATAATTATCTAATGATAGATTTCATCGTAGTATAATTAAGGGATTTCCCCACAAGGGAAAGACCTGATTGTTTTTCTAATGTTTTTTTTTTTTTTTTTTATTTTTATTCTTTCGTCATTTGCTTTTGTTACTTTGTATGTATGATTTTAGTTACTTTATGTTCTTTCTTTGTGTATATCTGGTCTCTGTCCCTGGATTACATTCTTTTGCTTACCGCAATAACCTTTGTTCCCTTGATTAGTCTTGCAAAATTTTTTTGACATGGTCTCCCCTATTCACCTTTCAAGATATCGTTGCCAAATTTGGCCCATCGATAGAGCTCATTAAGGACTTTTACCAGATGACCCTGTAAAGAATTCCATTATCCATTGTAGAAGTTATCTCCCTTTTATTGGCATTGTTTTTTCAACATGGTCCCCCGAACTCATTTTTCAGTCTATCATGACCATATTTGATGAACATGTAGATGTTATCATGTTCAATCAGGAAATGACCCCGCTAAGATTTCATTACCACCTTTAAGAGTTATGTCCCTCTAAACAATTTCTTTTAATCGCTCATATCTTAAACACCATAATAGATAGAAATATTCTGGAAACGGTTTCATGTACATAAGCAGACGGCCTAGTTTATCCATATAAATTTGTATTTTGTTATCAAAACATACAGGAGTTCTATCCCTTGAATTATCATACTAAAGTTTTTAAATTTCGAGAGCCGTAAGTTGTAGAGACATGGGACCTTCATCAATGATCTTTGGTCTATGTGACCTTTCATTTGCACCAAAGGTCAAAGGTCACAGTGGTGGTTTTCTTCCCTTTCAACATGTAGTTTGACACTTCCCTTTCTCGTCATCTTTGAAGATAACATTTGGACCATCGATAGATCTCATTTAGAACTTTTACCGGATAAGCCCATGAAGAATTTCAACATCCATTGTAGAAGTTATATCCCGTTTATTAGCGTCTTATCAACATGGTCAAATGGTCCCGCGAACTCATTTTCAAGATATCATTATCATACTTGATGAACATGTAGATGTCATCATGTTCTGTTAAAAAATAACCCTGGTAAGGGTTTCATTAACATCTTTAAGAGTTATGTCCCCTTAAAACGATTTCCTTCAATCCCTCATATCTTTAAAACATAATAGATAGAATCAATCTAAAACCTGTTTCTAGTACACAAGAAGAAGACCTAATGAACAAACATATACATGTATTTTATTATCAAACAACACAGGAATTAATATCCATTGAAATATCATACTTAAGTTTTTTTTAAATATATATTTCGAGAACCGGAATTTGTAGAAACATGGGATCTTCATCCATGATCTTTGGTCCATGTGACCTTTCATTTGCATTCAAGGTCAAAGGTCATAGAGTGCTAGAAAGCCTTCTCACTGCAAACTACAAGCTTTGATATTAAGAAAACGATAAGAGATAAGTGCATACATACAGCGTATGAAATAACCCTCTCGATAAATCCTACATTTTGAGACACAATTTACAACTGTCAGACCGTCTGTTCAAAAGTTATGACTATTTAAATGTTTTGAAGAATCCGGTTTGTGACCTTGACATAAATATATGACCTTGACCTTGTAAGTTTTTCAAGGTCAAGTAATCTTAAGGTGTATGGTGGTAGTTTTATGTCTCTACGACTTCCGGTTCTGGAGTTTGTTATTGCATCAAATTTCAATAATCATTGGGCTCAAAATTAGCTCCAAAGTAGCCCAGACTGTTTTGTAATTTTTGTTGCATATGCTGTGCAAATAATCATACAGCTTTCAGATTTGAGATATCTTGTCTACTTTTGGGTCTATTGAAATTTTAAGTTTTGAAAGCGGGGTATATATTTTAAAATCCACAACAGACACACAAATGGTCTTCCACAGAATGAAAGATCTGCGCAAGTACAACTGTTTGACCAAATACCAAGGACCAATATAAAAAACCAACGATACTACAACAACTTCATATTTTCATATTTTTCAATGGTTTGATGTATTTTATAGATTTGATATTGCATCATTTTTTTCAACTTCGTCGAAGGGGGTCATGTGATATATCATTTTGAAGGTCTAAATGAGCACATTTCAAAAATCAGAGTTTCAACCATGATAATTCATACATGTTCAAAAAGTAGGGTCATTAAGTGCAAAAATTTTAAGTTCTTAGAGAGTAGTGTTGCATATCAAATGAAAGGTCTCAAAGCGTACTTCCGAAATATCGATGTTTTGTCTCAAAATAAATGAGTTGGGTGAGGTCAATGAGTGCAAAACTTAAGTTGTTTATATAGTTAGGTTGTCACATATCAAATTAAAGGTCATAATGTGTACATCTCAAATTTCAATTTTTCATACAGAAAAAGAACCCAGTTTCGGTTAATGAGTGTAAAAATTAACAATTCACAGAAAGTAGGGTTCTTGTATATCTAAGGAAAGGTCGTCCAGTTAACATTACAAAAATCATGATGGAAACATCAACAATTGCATTTGACAAGGTCACCAAGTGCGAAATGTCAAACTATTGACAATCTCGGATCTCGGAGCTCTCAAACTCAATGAACGGCTGAAGGCCGTTCATGTAATGTTTGGGAGTGAAGAGATCCGTTCATACATGCATGAACGACCGAAAATTGCTGTTCAATCCTTATAATTATATCGAAAAAAGCTGTTTAATCCATTAATGATCTACATACACCTAGCCGTTCGACAGGTAATGTGCGACAAACATATGTTCATATTTTCTTGCATCTACATATTAAATAAATAATCGCCTGAATATAGCTGAAATATTGCTGATCAGGAGTTAACCCCAACCATCAATCAATCATTAAATAAATAATAATAAACTACAAAACACAGAATGTAGACTGAGTATGAATCTGTAAGCACCAAATAAAATACCCGAAAGTGATACAATGTAACCTCAATCAGTGCCGCCATGCACATTGTATCCCCTTCTATCAAAAATATTGTGCGATCATAGCAAATATTCTTCATTTAAAGGAACTCTTATTAAGGTTTTAAGCCAAATAGCAAATGGGAATAAGCCTCTAGATCCTTTGTCCTTTATATGATATCTGTTTATTATTTCATTCTAACCAATATCTGTTTATTATTTCATTCTAACCAATTTCAACATTACTAGGCAGGTTTTTTTTAAAGATCGGGTTATCTTTCACTCGTCAGAGAAACTCTTGCTCTTTCCACTCGTTCCACTCGTAAAAAAAACAATAGGTTCTTACATGAGTGCAGATTAAAGACGGGTTATCTTGCACAAGTTTGAAATATTCAATGGAGGAGTGAAAAGACAAGTGAAAGATAACCCGATCTTTGATCTTCAACGAATATTAATGCCTGTTTCTTCCGGCGCAAATGAGTTGTAACGCTAAAGGAAATCGCACAAATAATCTCAGCGGTTAAACAGCGATCTGAGAAAGGTTTTATATTACACAACAACAATTTTTTTTTACAAAAGCTGTGTGCCATTAGAATAATTGCCTAAGGTTCATCACAACCATTTTACATAAATGACCATGCTTTGGGTATAAAATTAAATACTGAAGCGGAATAATATTATTCTCATATGTAATAAATATACTAAAGTAAAAACTTTTGATAAAGAAGTTTCTTTGGTTTGCTCCGCTTTTATTTTTTTTTCTTTATGCTTGCGATAACGTGCAAGGTAAAACACATGAGACCCCCTTACTGCCTAGCTTAAATTACTAAGCAAGAAAACTGTGAGATATGCGAGATAACTAAAAGGGCTTCAGGGCTTCAATAATCCATTCATTTTTTTTTTTTTTTTAGTTGAAAAACTACATAATTATCTCCGACATTGGCGTGTCCCTTTGCGCAATTGTTGACCTTAAATATATACCCTCGCTTTTTCAAGCGGAGTATATAGTTTTCATGCTGTCCGTCCGTCCGTTCGACTGTTCTATTTCGAATTCTCATCTCCTCTTGAACCGCACTATGGAATTTGATTATACTATATTGCTTCTTCTTTGATGCCATTGTGCACTTTTTAATTTTCTGATTCGCAAATTCTCTAAAAACGCAGAGTAGTTAAATGAAACTTTCATATGTTTTTATCCCGTGATGCCATTGAGTACCTCCTATTTTTTCCAATCTGAATGAAAATTCAGTGGGACTTCCTGATGCAAAACATTGGACTTTGTTATTTGTCGACCGAGAGAGACCTTCTTCTAATCCACAACATCTCTGAAACCGGTCAATGGAATATGATGAGATATTCACACATTCTTTATCACGTGATGCAATTATGCACGTCCTATTTTGGGTTTTCTTCCACCCGAATGACTTTTGGGGTTTCCTTATGGTTTCTATGACAGAGGAAAAAGGAGGTATCACTAAGTGAGCTTTGCTGACAGTAGTCAGTACTTTTTGTCCAACTAAAACTATAAAGAATCACATTTGTTCTTCTGTGCTATTCCTTTTACCTGAACGCACTGCAATAAAGATGGATCATTCTTATTCGGTAAATGGTCTCAGAGTTCAAAAAATGTAAGAAATGTAAGCCTAAGCAAAATAATTATGAATTCTCAAGAAATTTCTTTAATTGTTTAAGATGTTGTAACGGTCTATGGTCGTTATTTTTATCGAAATATTTATTTGTTACGTCATTTCAATCTCACGTAATCTTACATGTACCTTAGATAGTCTTTACAACATGTAAGCGGATAACATTCGATTTGATTGAATTTAGAGGATATGTTAGTACATTTCTAATCCTTTAAAGGTTATAGTTAGTCCGCGTTATATCAAACCATGGATTGAATTCGAAACTACAAAATCACAGGCTTTTATGAAAAAATATGTTTAAATTTCGTATATATTAGTTAATACATGTAGATTATTTATACCACATTAACGTAAATTAGTATGATGATTCCTTTTGTGTGTATGTGTCCAAAGCATTTTACTCATAATTCAATTAATTGATTGCAATGAAGTACTAGGGTAAAATATTGCTTCCTTCCTTTTTATTTTGAGGTAAATGTAAATCCAGCCTAATTTCTAATGTATTCGTCGAGTTTTTTAAATTTCATTTCGTTTTGAAATATAAATTTAAAATGTTAGAACAACTTTTGACTTTTTCTTTGTAGCCTGACCACTTTTTTATTCCGAATATCATCCAAGCACCCACTTTCCTCATTACAAAAATCACATTTTCGTTCCATTAACCGAGAAGGACAAGAACGACATAAAGACAGTCCTTGCATTACCTGTATTTTTGCTGATGAAATCCGGGCATATATTTCATGTTTAATCATATAACACCTATAAATAGACAAAGCGATTTAAATGCTTACTAAAATGTAAACATTCTACCATAACATCGCGAGATAGAAATGGTGGACATTGGGACTTTATTGTTGTGTACATTGATTGTTTTTCTTTACTTCCTATGGCGCAAAACTTCGAGGGATCCAAAATTACCACCGGGCCCTCCTACCACCCCATTTTTAGGAAATTTAACAAATTTAAATCCTAATGCAGTTCAACAAACATTTAGAGAGTATCGGCTGAAATATGGAGATATTTTCAGTCTCATATTGGGTTCTAAAACTATGATTGTTGTAAATGGAATGGATGCCTTGAAAGAAATCTTTGTGAAGAATGCTGACAGTATGTCTAATCGGGCCGATACATTTCTAACAGAGGTTATAGCTAATTATAAAGGTTAGTCGATTACAATACAAACTATGTCTATATATAGTATCAATATATTTATACGTATTAAATCAGAGACTGAAGTCTTCAAAATCGATAATCGTCAAATATTATATGCCACTGATTTTGGCTTCCTTTCAACAACCGAAATGTCGGACACGTGTTCTAAAATCAGATGTCTTCCGCTAGAATCTTGGTTCCCTTGATATGATTACTCCTTCGTAACCGTGATGACCCAAATGTGTCTCAATCACAATAACTGGAAGTGAGGGTAATGTTTTCGTATCACAAGTTTCTCTCACATTTCAGCGATCTTTGGGTCGCTTATGATATTGACCAGGGAACCAGATTTGGAGCCAGATTAAACAACTGTCAATGACTATATAGGACATAAACATTTTATTGGCCACGATATCTACTTGTCTTACTTGTATGAGAACAGGAAGTTTACATTAAAAGGTGAAATGATCGGTTAGCATTGAACTTAATGTAATATTACTCAGACACAGGTGACTATATAGGTCATTAACCTGGGACTAATAAAACTTTATATCTTCAGTCCCAGCATAAACGTTATCAGATATATCGCGGCCCTGGTAATGTTTATGACCTATATAGTCAATTGTAGCGAGCCCCTGTATCTGAATTGGAAACTGTATGGGTAACATTACATTAAGTTCAACACTAACCGATCATTTCTTCTTTTAACGTAAACTTCCCGTTCTCATACAAGCAAAAAAACACACCTAGAAATGTGTATGTTATTTAAGACGTATATTTTGATCTCGTATGAAGCTAGATTTGATGGTAAACACGGCACCAATCAGCAGCATAATGGTGTATTAATAATAATTATGCTAATCATGTGCGAATGTAAAGTACTGATATTAAGAGTGCAAGAAGTCGCTAACAATATTAGCGACTTTAACATCCTTATAACAAAATAGTATACATGTAACTGACTACTGTGAATCAAATTACTTACTTAAAATAATGACTGTACAAGCTTTCAGCAATATTCAGAGTACCATTCTGTGTAAGAAACAGGCAATGGGTGGCTCATTATTTATCTCAATTTAGTCTTCTTTGCCTCAAATATATACATACTAGAAAACAAACCGAAAGGCTATTTGAATTTGTCCTGGAGCTTCTGTGATGCAGATATTTTTGACTGCTCAATAGGAAAAAACTTATTTCCCATAGTGCATTTTCACTAATTTTGACCTATCAATATCTTAATAAGTAAACTTACAAACACATTGATGGATATTTCTGGAGGTTATGAGGTATAAATACTTGGATAATTCAATAAAAAATGTCTTCATGTGCCACACTACAATATACACATTTTGCATGATTCTTAGACAGAGAAGTACTTAAAAGCTTGTTCATTTCACTCTTTTGGCTCGTTATTTTTATACTACATGTATATACATAGAAGTTGTGTGTTAATAATAGTAGCTTTACTATACTAACAACATTATTTTTATGATAATGACCACTTTGCCGCCTTAGATTGTTCAAGAAACAATACAATGTATTTTTTTTTGTGTTTTTGCGGAATCTTTCTCCATATATTTATTTATCTTTCACATGGCTCTCTGCCTTGCGTAAGTTCGTTCACATTTTATTTATGAATTCAAAGACATTTTTTTCTACTTAAAGGTGTAATAGGTTCATCTGGACAACTTTGGAAGGAACATAGAACATTTTCTTTGGTTGCCTTGCGAGAATTCGGCTTTGGTAAAAGGTCTCTAGAAGCAAACATCATTGAAGAAATAGAGGTGCTAATGAAACTTATAGATGAGAAAAATGGACAACCGTTTAACATTAGGAGAATAATGACTGTATGTATATCAAACATCATGTGTTCTATTAACTTTGGCAAACGTTTTGACCATGATGATGAGTATTTTCTCACTATGCTGAGGAAGATGGATCAAAATATTGGCAATTCTAATTTAACATTTGCTGCAACTTTCTTTCCGTTTATTCGATACATTCCCGGAGATCCATTCAATATCAAACGGACAACTGATAATATTGACGACGTAGAGAAACATTTACTTAAGATCATAGAAGAGCATGAATCGAGTTTTGATGAAAACAATCCTCGCGACTATACCGATATGTTCATTAAGAAAATGCGAGAGATGAAGGATGACCCGAATTCAACATTTGACCGTGAGTAAATGATATTATTAATTAAGATATTTATACCATGATGAATTGGAAAGTGAGTAACGAGTGCCGAAGAACGCCAAGATATAATGAGCGCGCAGCTTTTTTTCCTTGCATGAGCTAAGTACCAGTCCATATAAAATTCAGAAGTGATTCATCGTATAAAAAAATCCAGCGTACAGACGGTGTTTCCTAGGTGTACATACCAGTATGCTGGTTTTTTTTTTCAAGTAACTATAACCCTTTCTGTATCAAAATCTATATATTTGAGAAAACCATACCTGTATCTCCAACTAAAATCAACCAAATCAAGAGCGACAACTCTTGCAAAGTGCGAATTTTATACACAATGTATATAGTATTTATCTTGAAAGTGCGGTTTTTGATTAATAATTACCTCCTGTCTGATTTTCATAAAGACTGTTACTTAATCCACAAGGGTAAATATATTTTGGTTATTCCTGATAACAAATTGATTATTGTATTTATTTACGATTTTTTTATGATTTTCTTAATAAGTTATTGCTGTTTTCAAATAAGTTATATATTTTATAACGCCCCGTGCAGGTCCGGGTGTCAAAAGAATAGGCCTGCAGCAGCGCTAAGCTTGTCGTAAAAGGCGACTAAATAGTGCTCAGAAACCTAGCCGGGGGCTCGGCGCTCTGTCCACAGAGCAACTGGGATGTGTGCCCCAGGTGGTGGAATGGGGTACCCCTGGCGTGTTACATGCTGGGGTTGTCAGGCTATAATACGGAAAACATGACCGCAAACCATAGTGGTGCATCGTGTTGGGAAAGATGTCACGTTCCTCGCACGTTAAAGAACCCTGCTGTGCTTTTCGATAGGAGTAGGAACCTTTGCGCTCCGCCACAGGAGGCTAAATTGCCCGACCTTACCCATCCCTCCCTTTTTCTAGTGGCAATCAAAATTTGTCGACCCTACTGTCCTTGTGTCCCATCTCGTTTTTCATTTCATCATCATTTCATGTTCATTTTATCATCCGTTTCATGTTCATCGTCTGAATATAGCTGAAATATTGCTGCTCGGACGTTAAACCCCAACAATCAATCAATATATTTTATAACCGGTGAATTTATATTCCAATTCATTAGTGAAATCAAATTAAGTTAAAAGTTAGCATGTGACTAACTTATTGTTTCTTTATTTTTTGCTTTTTGTTGTAATAGTGTTTTGCGTTTCATACTTTTCATAATCAAGCATCTCATGTTCATCTGCATACATAAATGATAGCAGTTTCAATTTTACTTGGAAGACATGTTACTTCAGTCTAATAACCATCTGGTGTCATCAAAAGGACATCCAGTTTGCAACCACCTTAAAAGTACTTCCACCGTGAAAGAGATCTGGCGAATGAATAACAAAATGTGTCAAATTGATCATTTCGTATAAATTTAAAGTATACGTTTCAAATTATATATTTTCCATAAATGATTGTCAAAGAAAAATTCAAATACATACAAATATTGAAGTTTTAACTATATTTTAGCATTGCCTTTGATATCCACATATGGATTCCACGTGATAACATTTAAATCTAAAATAGGTTTGTCAAGATTACACATTGAGAAAAAAAATAAAACGAAATGAAACGAAACCAAAAAAAAAAAAAAAAAATGGAAACGAAATTCAAATAAAATTTTGAATCATCAGTATTGTGTAGATGTGTGGTTATAGTAGTGGTGAAAGCGCTGATCCCGTTGTAAATAATTATTTTATAAGTACAGAAAGAACAAAATGCCATTAGTGGGTTATGATTTGAGTCCTTGAAAGTTTTTAAAGTACCTACAAATATCTCGTGACTTCCTCTAGGTTCAGCGCCATCGGCGCTTTGATTATTTAATCAGTCAAATAGTTTCCAACATCGACTTCTTTTTGTAGGCGAACAGCTGCTAAAATCTATTGGAGACTTTTTTGTCGCGGGGACTGAGACAACTTCAACAGCTATGCTTTGGTTCATTGCATTGATGATCAATCACCCGGATATTCAAGATCACATGCGTGAAGAGATTCATGGAACGATTGGAACGTCTCGTTTTCCTTCTTTGGTTGATAAACCCAACCTTCTATATACTGAAGCTGTTCTAAATGAGGTCTTAAGATACGGTTGTATAGCACCGCTGACACTTCCTTTAAGTCCAACACGTGATCTTGTGTACAAAGGTTCGGTGCTTCCGACTAAAAGTCTGGTAGTAGCAAATTTGCACTCGGTGTTACATGATCCGGAAGTGTTTGAGGATCCAGAGATGTTTCGACCTAACAGATTTATTAAGAATGAAAAGCTCGTCAATGTTGACAGAAATATTGCCTTCAGCATAGGTAAGATGCCTTCAAATACACATATTAAAATAAAGCGTTACTAAAATGTTAACAAACATCATTATTGAAAGGAAAGAATTTTTTTTCAGGGTACATCTCAAATAAATTTGTGCCTAACCAAATTACATGCACCAGTAAAAAAAGCTTACAAATAAAACATATATCCATAAAATCTATAAACAATTTATTATTGAATTTGGAATTATTTGGAAGTTAAAAAATAAAAAAAAATGTAAAATTAACCGTTACAAATGGGGTTAGTCGTGCTGGTATGGCTAAGGGTTAGGTTATATGGCTAACAAATGGCAAGGAAATCAATAGGGGTAAGTTTATAAATTACTTGTTTGCTAATTAATTATTCCAAATTCAAATGATACCTTGTTCAAAGTTAACTAAACAGTAACAATAAATAATTAATCATCAAACCGGGTAGTCACATGACGAGATCACTACGTGATTTTAAATATAAAAAAAAACAGTAATGTGCAACCAGTAATGATACAATAAAGGAAATCTTTGGATTCCTAAACAGAACAATAACAAATATGTGCCATAGTTAACATGTTTTTTTGTCCTATATATTCCGTCAACGCCTATGGTAGCAGTGCTACCTCTTGTGACTTCGAATGATTTTTCTTTGTTTTGTTCGCATAGGAAGAAGAAACTGTCTTGGGGAATCTTTGGCTCGAATGGAATTTTTCCTGTTCGCATCTACCTTAATACAGCGGTTCCGTCTATTACCAGCTGAGGAAGGAATCATGCCATCTACCAAAGGTGTACTTGGTCTTGTATTTGCCCCGGAACAGTATCAATTTAGAGCAATTGGTGTTTGAAAACAGCGTTTTTTTTATGCAGACAGTGAACAACCTCGCTTTAAAATCAGTACCAGTGTGTGATTTAGTTCTGCGTATAAGTGTATATTTTTTTGGGTCTGATAATGGTATCACCCTGTTGCCGTCCACGTCGTTGTCTTCGTCTTTGGCGTCCGTTTTTGCCCCACCCCTTTTGAAAATAAGGGACTTAAAGGGATGAAATCCGTGTTATCATAAGAATTGATAGGAAAAGCTTATTCCGATTTTTATGTCAAATATTTGATTTATCGTTAATCGTTTTGGAGTTGAAGGGGGTACAAAATTGGACCACGCCAAAAATATACTTTTTTATTGTTGGTCCGATTAAAAAAAATGTAATTTGATTTCTGTTGAAAATCCCTGCCTGCGATTTTCATTCTTGGTCAAAATTTAAAATATTACACATGCTTTATTGTGACCAAACGAGCTATTGTGTCCCTATGCTTACTGAAAGTGTGCCAAAAACAATGTGTCCACACTCGCCCAAAGTGATCAGTGTTCGACCTGCTACGCTCCAGTCATTGTTGACATTTAATTGTTAATTATGACTTTACAATAGTTGCACTTAATGCGATTGCATACCTTTTCATACAGGCGGAAAATAAGTGTGTATCATAAGAATTGATAGAAAAAGATTTTTGTTGATCCGATTTTTATTATTCAGATATCAATTCTGTCTTGATGGATTTCTTATGAAAAAAAAACTGCATTTTTAATAAAATTTCCGATATCTCTTACGGCTTTTGAATTATAAGGGGTCAAAGAGGCCACGCACCAACAAAAGCGAGTTTTTGATTTTTGGTCCGATTTCTAAATAAAAAAATATTGGGTTCCTAATGAAAATACATGCTTGCATTAAGCAATCATATTCATATATCGCTTACGGTTTTCGAGTTATAAGGGGTCAAAGAGGCCACACCCCAAAATAAAAAAAAATAGGAGATGTGGTTTGATTGCCAATGAGACAGTCATCCACCAAAAAGCCAAGCAACAAACAATTAATATACAAGTCACCACATGGTTTTCGTTGATGGGCAAAAACATAGATGAGCTATTCTTAAAAGAGGAAAGAAAAACGATTACAACGAACATAAAAACGACAACCACTGGACTACAGGTTCATGGCTTGGGACAGGCACATAAAGTATGTGGCGGTGTAAACATGCTTGTAAGTGCCCAACCCTTCTCCAACTTGGGACAATGGTTGGAAAATACAAAAATATATCGAACTATAAAAATCTGTTGAATTCTGATGTAACTCTTGAGATCGATACAGAATACAAACACTGTAACACATTGGATAAAAGACAACAAGCTGTATCTAACTTGAAATTGACTTATTTAATTTGGTCCGATTTGATTTTTTTTAAAATGGATTCCATGGTAAAATGCATGTCTGCATTTTTTATCAGGTTTCAGTTACTGTTTTCCAGTAATAATGATTCAAAGTGGCCACACCCTAAAAATAACTTTTTTTTTTAAATGTTTGGTCGGATTTTGAACATTTTTAATTTAATTTCATTTTTTTTTATTGCCATGTTGGGTCCAAACTAGTTGCTTTGTCCATGATGAACTGTAAACCCCTGTGCTTAAGTGTGTCAAAAACTAAAATTGTGTCAACACTAGCCCCAAATGCTGTTGTATCATGCTGCGCTCTGCAAAGCTCTTTATTAGGTAAAATTTTCAAAAATAAACATGCCCTAAAATTATTGCAGAGAAATTTCCTTGCATTTTCGAAATGCATTTTTTGTGTGTGTGTGTCGTGTAACAACGAATTAATTGAGTCCAAGTAAAAGGATAATTTGCTTCCATCTTGTAGTTTAGAAAAGTATTTATAAAAGTACCGTATGGACTAACTATATCCCAGTCCCGTCTTAAGCCCACGGAAGAACCCATAGGACGTATTTTCGTTTTCCAAATTTGTTTGTTCAGGAGCATTCATTTCTTTTGTTAAAAATAACCAGACTGGCTTTGTTTGATAATATGCTACATTCTTTTCACTTTGTTTATTCATTTTCTATACATAAAACATATCGGTAAAATATTGAAGCATCAAAATAGGCGGCAAGACTTACGTTTCGCTTTTCCGGCGGCGACAGCGTGCACAAAACGTGAAAACAACAACAACAAAAAAAAAAAAAAAAAACAATTACATATTAAACGTTTACTAAGGAATCAAATACTATTACACAATGAGAAGACACGACAGCACAAAAACTATAACGCTTGCGATATGAACTCACAAAAAATAGGTGCTCCTGGAGGGTAAACATATCCAGCACGAACACGAGACGAAAATATTTAAAAAAAGATACCGTCCCCTAAAATAACTTAAATCTTGGAAATGACAGTGAAACTACTCAGCTTGGTTTCTTTTGTTTTTTGTTTTTGTTTTTGTTTGTTCTTGTTTTTGTTCGTGTTTGTATTTATTCTTTTATTTTTGTGTACATCAGCTCTAATGCAGTAATTGTATATGTTATTCTTGTATTTTGATACGTTGGTTGGTTTGTTTTGATATTTTAACATTTTGCATTTTCATTTTAGTTGTAGCATTTTCTTCTGGATATTTTGGAAGAAACATCGAACATTTGCTATGGTTGCTTTGCAAGAATTCGGCTTCGATAAAAAGCCTCTGGAACCGAACATCATTAACGATAAAACTTTTAAACGAGAAAAATTTAGAACCCTTTAATATTAAGAGGGTTATGTTCTTGTGTATTTCAAACATCGTGTGCTCATTGGCACCACTACGATGAGTATATTCTTACCTTGCTTAGGAAATACTGGAAAAGCGAATATCACATTTGCAGCAACATTATTTCCGTTTATTCGATACATTCCTTGGGATCCATATAAAATTTCCTAAGTCATAGTTCTAGCTTCATACGAGATAAAAATGTACCTCTTAAGTGTCATACACGTATGTTCTGCCTATGTTTCTTGCTTGTACGAGAACGGAAAGTTTACATGAAATGATCGTTTAGCTTTGAAAGAGTTATCAAGGGAACCAAGGATATAGCAGTAATCAAAAGATGTAATCCAGAGAAAAAGACCAGACATGGAAAACAGACATACACAACAAAGAACATAAAGTAACTAAAATCATATATACAAAGTAACAAAACCAAATGAGCAACTCGGACTCCACTAAAAAACTGTGAGCATGGACCAGGTGCACCGGTAGGGTAAGCGTCCTCTGCTTTTCTAGAAACACCAGCCGAGTTTCCTGTAAAAAAGTCAAGTCCGAGGTACACGAAAGGGGAAAGGAAAACTATGACACATTGAACAAATCAGATTTCATGGTGCTGATGGATACACCGTAACAATCCACGAGTTCATGATGACGACCATAAAACTTCTGTAGTGATGACTTTAGTCTTGTAGCAACATAACCCTGTTCCAGAAGCCTATTTTTTAGAATTCTAGCGCAATACAAAAAGTCTGCGTAGTTTCGGCAAGCTCTGGCATAACGTATGAGTTGTGATATTGACACTCCGTACGCAGGTGCTGGGGGTATGTTGCAACAGATGAAAGGACAATTCTGAATGAAAAGTCATCACGTTTGTCGTAATGTTTGGTCATTAGTTTTCCTTTACCATCGATTTCTTAGTGTAGGTCAAGATACGAGGCTGACTTTACAGTGTCTGTATTATCCTTTATCTCGAGTTCTTTTGGGTAGACGCGATGTATCAAATCCCCAAGATTAGGATTGCTTAAAGATAATACGTCATCTATATAGTGGAAACCGAGATTAAAGGATCTAGTTAAACGGTATTCTTTCTTTCGGATCAGATCAGCCATAGTCAGCTTCATAAGAGTGAAGGAATAGGTCAGCAAGTAGAAGAGCACAATTTGTTCCGATTCGAATACCGACGGTTTGTAGAAAAACGCGTCCACCACACAGAACAAATATGTTGTCGATTAAAAATTCCATCATTTTGTAAACATCTTCTTCTGTATATTTGGAAGATGATTTGGAATTATGTATTACAAAGTATGAGGAATCTCTACTAAGAACTATATATTTGTATCTAGGTGTACCATCTTTTCTGGAAAAACAACGATGTCTTAAATCGGGATTTTAACTGAGTATGGGGAATAGAAGTATACGGTGTTGAAAAATCAAAGGTTTTAATGCTATTATATTCAGATAATAGTCTTGAACTGATTGTCTCCAAAAGATCTTTCGAATTTTTCAGGATCCACATTGAATTAATACCATTACGGGAGTAACAAGTGTTGTGGTAGGACTGCAGACCCTCTTTGACAGCTGTGAGTATAAAAGTTTTGAAAGAGGTTTGGTGGTACATTTTGCAGATCCAGCTATGTAACGTTGTTTGTATGGATACTTGTGGAGTTTAGGTATCCAGTACATAGACGGTAAATCACAATCATCGTCCTTGGTAGAGAGACCTAAAGCGGATAGCACAAATTTATGGTTTTCCACAATCTCTTCTTTGGAGATGGAGAGTGTGGTAGCAGTATAAGTCTTATCAGTGCTATTATTTTCTTCGTCTACCTCTGATAATAAACATTGGATGGAAAACTTTTTGCAGACAAAAACGTTGTTATAGGCTTTGTCTGCTGGTACGACAACATATTTCTCCAGTATAGTAGACAACGCAGTTAACATTACCCAGTTTCCGATTAAGGCACTGAGGTTCGCTACAAGACTATATAGGCCATATACTTTTGCACGCCCCGATATTTATGATATTCATTGCCAGTTGCTTAATCTGGTTCTTAAACTGATTCCCTGGTCAATAGCATAAGCGACCCAAAGATCGCTACAACGTACCTTTTTTAGAACACTTAACGCTTTGTCGGTTGAAATGGTCCCTAGTGAAACTTTGCTTTGTATTTTTTATAATGAAGGAAGGGGCGAATTAAGTAGAACGATGTTAGATATGGGAATAATCGTCTGCATCATAAGGTCGCAGTGTTCAAACATGGACAGGTACGAAGTTTCATTCATTGACGATTGTTATTGTTTGATTTCATACATGATGGCGCACGTGGCACGTGGCGAATGCTACCGAGTATTTGTGTAAGAGTAATCAAGGGAATCAAGATCCCAGCGCAAATCAAAAGAATGTTATCCAGGGACAAAGACCAGACATGGAAAACAGGCGAACACAAGGAACATAAAGAACATAAAGTAACTAAAATAATACATACAAAGTAACAAAAGTAAATGAGCAACTCGGACTCCACTAAAAACTGGGAGCTTGGACTAGGTGCACCGCTAGGATGTGTGTCCTCTGCTTTTATAGAAACACCCACCGAGTTGCCCATAAAAAGTAAAGTCAGGGGTAGACGAAAGAGGAAAGGAAAACCATGACACGTTGAACAAATCAATTTTCGTGGTGCAGATGGATACACCGTAACGATCCACGTGATTTTTACGGAATATAATATAACTTTTCTAAAACATAACGTTTAATATTTTTATTAAATATGTAATTGATGTTCATTCACGCTACTGAAATGAATAAAATCAGCTGATACACATCGGGGTGTTACGCGTGTTTGTTTACATGATTGAGGTGGACAGTAATTTACACACACAAGCCACGCCCAATAAGTCGCGTGCTGCTCGTATAGCAAACGATAATCGACCACAGTTATGGTCTCAAAGCCTGTTAAGGCTTCATATTAGAACTGTGAATTTGCAGCCCATTTTAAACGGTAATTAGCTCATCCTGACTTAAACTTTTAAGCTAATGGATGTATATTTATGACAACTAAACAAACTTAGCCACCCCACCCACCCCAAAAAAAACAAAAAAAAAAAAACGGTAAGGTTGTAAAAAAGAGATTTGAAAGGGAATGCCCGACAACACAATGATCAAAGAAGATGCATGTTTAAAAACTGTTTTAAACCTATAAATGTAGGCTGTTTTACTGAATAATACCCCGCTTGCAACTCATAAAACCTTGAAGTCGGTTTATCTCCCTTCGCAAACATCCTCCAATATCTACACTGTTTGATACATATCTACATTTAATCTCAATCAATATCTCACCAATAAACGATTCTGATAAGTTCTGATAAGTTGCCTTCAATCTTTAGAACATGCAAATTAAAAACAACTCATTTTTCGAGCATTCAGCAATAGTTATTTTGTTTCACACATCTTTGTATGAACCCGCATACCTGTATAAAGTTTCATTCAAATTTATTGAACGGGGTAGGAGGAGCTGTGCTTATAAGGACCTGTTACATGGACGAACAAACGAGTGAACATAATTATTCGTTTATAAATTGTCCAAATATTGCAATCGTGGTATTTCAAACCTTCAATGGGGAGGACACACGCTAAATTTAACAAGTAATAGAGTCAATACAATCGATCTTATATTAGCGAAATTATTACTTACACACATACACAAATGAACAAATTAAACAACTATACAGTAAGCAAAAAATAAATTAATAAAAATAGACAAAACAAAAACAAAAACGAAAGTGAAATTAAAAATTTACGATACAGACACACTATAGACCAAGATTACAATTACAATGTCTTTTGATTTGAAATTTAGAATGGTTTCAGCCCGTTTAATCTTTTTTAAAAAATGATCTATGGAATGAACCCAGGCTAGGATAGATCCTAGTGGCCTCCATCACTCAAGCTTATCACTTAAACTTTTTTTAAACGAGAGGATGAATTAAACTGGGGAATTAGGACTGACTGAAGGTTTTTTTAACGTCCTTGAACAGCCTTTAATTCGGGTCCCACACGGACGGAAGGATAATTAGGCATCAGCAGATCGAATATTATCGTTGACTCCACAAAGTATGCGCTATTGTCTGAAATGAAGACACACACACTCCTATCAGTCATAATATTGTAGATTAATGGGAATGAAACACATTCAAATAAGAGACTTGTTTGAATTGTTATTTTCAACGTTATCACTACTTTGATATGTTTAAAGACAGTATTCAATGCCCTTTTTGTGTACTAATATTTAGTTCACCATGCAGGTTTGGTCTCTTCATCTGGACCAATTTGGAAGGAGCATATGACATTTACAATTGTTGCATTACGAGAATTCGGCTTCGGCAAAAAGTCCATAGAATCAAAGATTATCGAGGAAGTAGAATTGTTGATGAAAATTGTTGACAAGGAACGCGGACTTCCTTTCAGCATTAAAAGAGTGATGACAGTTTGTTTATCAAACATTGTGAGTTCAATTAGCTTCGGTAGACGTTTTGAGCATGAGGACGAATATCTTCTAACTATGCTTGAGAAAATGGACCAAACTCTATCGAACCCCAATGTCACCTTGGTTGCAACTTTCTTTCCTTTCATCCAACATATTCCAGGAGACCCTTTCAATGTAAAACAGACTATAAATGACCTTACTGATGTAGATAACCATTTATTGAAGATGATCGAAGAACACGAATCGAGTTATGATGCGAATAATACACGTGACTACATCGATCTGTATATCAAGAGAATGCTAAAAGAAAAGGAAGATCCAAATTCAACATTTGATAGTAAGGAATTAAACAATTTTATATGTATGGGAGCTGGAATAAGATATACTATTCTCATCTGATTTTTTTTTTTTTTTCATGACTTGTAATTCATTTTTTACTTTAATTTCTCGGTAATCATGAGGACGCGTCTTGCCTTCAAAGAATTTTGTTCACAAGAGATAATAAGGTGTATGATATTATATGCAAGATCTGTGAGATTGCTACATGGATATAATAAAAATAGCATTAACTGACACGCTGTTACCACAATTAACAATTTTATGAATTTTATTTACAGAAATTCATTCGAGTTACCTTCTGTTTGCCGTTAGTTATTGTTTTTCCTACTGAATTAATAGTTTCTTAACGACTCGATAAAATGATATCTTTAAAATGCCACAGAGGACAAAATTCTTATGTCACAATTAACTGGAGTGTCCACTAACACTGTCTTGACCAATCGTCTTAACATGGCAATCGGTTGTTCGAGAGCTATCAAAGTTAGGGGACGTCCGTTTCAACTAGGACATCAGTTTTTATAGTTTTTCAGTACTCATTTTTATTACCATCCATAATCGATTTTTTTGCATAAAGTATCAACATTGTTTCAAACATTTACAGGCGAATTTTTTATTTTAATTTCACTGAATATTATTCACTTCGGTACCTTTTCTTTTTAAATGCTAGTTCTTTTTTGTTTTGTTTTGTTTTCGTTTTCGTTTTTTTTTCTTTCTATTTTTTTTGTTTTTATTTTTTGTTGTCCGATACACTATTCTGTGGGTACATTCAATTCTTATAATTATATTTAGTAAGTTTATCTTATTTCATTTTATTTCTATTTTATTTTAAAAAAAAAACATAGAAAATAAGCCATTCACAGCAGTCAATCAAAGTAGTCCAGTAATTGTATGCGTGGCTTCATCGACTCATGAAACACCATTTATTACGTTGATTATCCTATGAGATTGGCGTATTATAATGAAATGAAAAGTAAATGCAATTATTAATTTTTAGTTTATTTATTGAAGGAAAGCAGTTGTTGATAAACATCAGAGATCAGTTTGCAGCAGGTACTGAAACCACATCAACTACGATGCTGTAGTTCATTATCCTCCTGATAAATCACCCAGACATACAAGACAGAATGCGGGAAGAAATTACTGAGACAATCGGAACATCTCGTTTTCTTTCTTTGGCCGATAAACCCAACCTTATGTATATTCGGAGACAGTGCTGCATAAGATTTTCAGATTTGGTTGTATAGTTCCTCTTACACTTCCGTTGAGCCCTGCGAGTGACTTAATATATAAAGGCTCTATAATTCCAAAAGAGAGTTTGGTAATAACCAATTTACAGTCGGTGCTATATGATCTAGAATTATTCGAGGACCCAGATGTATTTCGGCCTACCAACGGGAAACTCGTCAATACTGACAAGGTTTTGACTTTCAGCGTTGGTAAGATATGTATTTCAATAAAACATTTTAAGGCGACACAATAACACATAACCTTAAACAAGAGATATTAGTTACGAATTGGAAACTTGGCAACCAATTAAATAAAACTTTGTACAAAGACTGCACCAAGACTACCGAGACAAACAGTAACAAAAAAACGAAAATCAAAAGACAAAATTTGTTTGTCCTATTTGAGATTTGTAGTGTGAAACCGTCCGCGGATATTATCACCGCCCGATGTTAAAGTCACTGAGGATGGGAGAAACGTGGTCACATATTGTTTTTACTCATATTTTTGTGACTTTCATCTAATTCTTCTTTTCAGTCATTTGTAATTATTTCGGCGTAACGTTTTGTAGGAAGAAGAAAATGTCTTGGTGAATCGTTAGCTAGAATGGAGTTTTTCTTGTTTGCTACTACACTTATTCAGAGATTTAAAGTACTGCCCTCCGAAAAAGGCAGATTGCCATCTATAAACGGTGTTCTTGGTTTTCATCGTGCTCCGGAGGATTTTAAATTTAGGGCTGTTGGTGTATGATGAAGACGTCATTTTTGGAAACACCATAACGTCCTGAGTGTTTAGATTGTTTATAACATTATGTTGTGATTCCTTTGCTTGTTTACTTGTTCATTTTTATTTTTACATATTGATAACACATGAATTATAATAGTTGTTCAAACTCAAGTTAACTCGTGCATGGATACATATTTACATTATATCTAGTTTTCTTTAATCATGCTTATCTTCTTAAATTAATTCAGTAAGTAAAACGTAATAATTTTCATTAAATGCACTTTAACTGGCTTAAAACGTTTTGTTCTTCTTGTTGCATAGATTTGTTGGCTTAAAGGCATTGGTGTTTTAGAGTTTTGACTAGTGTAATGTCGTATGTTCAAGAAAAAAAACCTGGATAAAATGATACAGTTATACTTTTCGAAGATATTACAGATAATGCAGTAGTTAAACTATCTTGATCAATCAATGCACCACGTTTAAATACGATATTTGAGAGAAAGAAAAAAATAAAATATGCAATTTCAAAAATTATTTTTAACATATTACAGTTTTTTTATACAGCTGGAAATGAAATATACACAATGCAGCTATAAATCTAAGAAATCAGCATCAACTTTAGAAACAACACAATTTATATTAAGCTCTTTAGAAAGATTCAATGAGAAGAATAGTTATAAATAGAAAGTGAACAAATACAGAAAGGAAAAGCGGAGCATACACTGTCTTGCATCGAATATAAAGTATTTGGACGTATATAATGTTACCAAGCCTATTACCACACTCCACATAAAAATCAATTTTCTGGTTCTTAACATGAACACCATACATTATTATATAATTCATACTTTTTCAAGAATGTTCATATGTGCCATTTTGGTTGTGTGTAATAAGTGTCCTAGAAATGTTAAAGATTATGAATTATTGGGGATAAGTAGAGGAAAACACAAAATCAAGGTTCGATAGTGATTATCGTGTTGACTTAAGTAATTTCATCTGCGTTACCTAAGACAAAAAATGGTCTGAGTGTCAGAATATGTTCCGTCTGTCTGCTCGTATGTCACACTGAGTGGTAGTTTGTTTGTGTAATAAATCGGACTTTTTTAACATGCCGTTTCTGTACCGTTCAACTGAGTGAGGACTTATTTTAGGAGCGATTTTACAAAACATCAAATTAGACTCGCGTACGTCACGTTTAAGTCTTTTGAATGAACTAAATCAAAGTTGTTTTTCGACATGCTTTGATATACAGGAGATCTTGTTTCTTGAAGTCTCGAACGCAGACAATTGTGATCAAATAAGATGTTGATTAGAAAATTAAATAAAAAGAGGTAAAAATGAGTTCTCGCTACCTTTAGAAATGTCCACGTTCAAAGCAGTGAAATGCTGTGATCTGAGAAAAAAGATTTTCCAAACCAAACATTCCAAGAAATGAAAGATTCTGTAAATTTTGCGAAAATCAAGTGAAAGACGGATTTTATTTCTTATTTAGGTGCCCACATTATAATTTATTAAGAAATAAATACAAACTCTGCATCATTACTGAAGCTAATATTTCAGATGACCTATTATCGAAAGTTTTGAATCCAAACACCGTTAAAGAACTACGGAATCTACATGTGCATGCTTATTTAAAAGGGAGGCCTTTGAAAGAAGTAACCACCCAAAAGCATAATCAAATTATATGGTTGAATTAGCATCTTACATTTTATATGACCATAAATGTTCATTGTCATCCTTATTTATGTTTGTTATGGATCACGCCTGTTATAAATGTGTTCTTTCCAATAAATTGATTGATTAAATATACCGGTAGGCTTAGTACATACACATTATTTCGCCAAATGAAGTAGTATTTGGGTTCCTAAATCCTTGGCAAAAGTTTATACAAAATAAATATATGTAAGAACAGATTGTGAAATTAACAAACTTTAATATTTTTCCCAGATAAAAAAACTAAAAAGTAATGAAATTGTCTTGTCTCGAGTTGTCTCTCTTACATTATCAAAAAAGGTGCTTACACTTTTAGCTACTGAAGTAAATTTTACTTATCTTAAATTTAGTGAGTGTGCTCTTGAAAAAAACGATCAATTAGAAAAGAATAGTTGAGTTTCTGCACAGACATTTAAATCACATTAATTTATAGTGATATTAATGTTTCTGGTTTCTCTGCATTGCCTAATTTAATTCAGTTTAAGCGCGGAATAAATTTGTGTCTATACCGTCATTCAGTTCTAAATTTAGACAGCCAGTTAACAAAATGTCAATACACAACAAGACTTAGTCAGAAACTGTTCAGATTTCATCGCGATGCCACGGTGTAGGGTATTTCTTATAATTTCAGTTTTGTTTGGATGTTTACCTGGAACAATTTCCCACCTTAATTTATTTTTGGATCCAAAAGAAACTCTACGGCTATTAGGTAAGTTGAGTGTTAATAAAACAACAAAAATCAGGCTGCTTTGATAACCCCCATGGCTTCTCATTGATGGCTTAGATTGTATGTTGAGATTTTAATCTAGAGAACTTGCAGAAGTAATATTTCATTTCCATGTTTTGGGTCAAATTGCACTGTTGAAACAGTAAGCAGGGCATTAAAACCTTTACATGTATTAAAATGCATGATCTTGCTGATGCTGATTATGTTGCTTTATAAAGTAAAAGAATAAATAGGTTGAATCTTTATTAAGGTCTTTATCATCCCTTGGTAAGGTCAGTTGATAAGTAAATGAATAATTAAACATTACTTAGAATTTGTGCGTGTGTTTTTTTTTTGGGGGGGGTATTGTCCATTACATTTACATATAATACAGCTGACATAATTTTACATGTACAATGTATTATATTTTTATTAAAGATTTTTTTCTACTTTTCAAGTAAATCAAAAATTTTTATCTTAAAGTACAATATATAGTTGTTGGACCATTTCTTGATTTGTTTTATAATATTAATGTGATAATAATTGACTTAACATTTGTACATTTGTTTGTACATTGTACACATTTATTTTTTTTTTGTAAATTGTTCCATGTACAAATATATACATGTATTTTAAATTATTTGTACAATCATTTTGCACATGTGCAAAATGTATGTACACATTCTTGCAAATATAAAAATACCCATAAAAACATAAATTTGCATGTACATGTTTGTATTTGTGTTTCATTCAGTTTGCTAACATGAAGATTTGTTTTATGTTTACAACAATAAAAAAGATGTTTTAAATGTATTGTACATGTACAACTATACAAAGTACATTTATACATGTACAAATGTATATGTACAATGTTCACATTTGCATTTGCAATATCACAGTGCTATTTTTTCAATAGGTTTTGTACATGTATATTGTATGTCAATCAACATAAGAATACCTATTTATATTTTGCTATAATTAATTATAACCATTGACTTACTTTGAGAACTAAATTACATACATTTGTACATGTACACATGTAATTTGTAAATGTACAGTGATGCTATTAATTTTTTTCAGGTTCTATCAAACATATTGCTGTGTAACAAATTTTTCTCAGTAAGGGAATGATATCTTATAGATACAAATTTATACATGTGTTAAGTTGTTTCATTTCACAAAAAAAGATTTTATAGGGTACTATCTTTTATACATGTACAAATGTATGTCATGTGTATTATTTTAAAACACAATGCACATCCATTTTACATGTAGATTCTATTATAATAAAAATTAGGACTGGTTTATGTATGTCTTCTCGAAAATACAAATAACAAGTAAGATCTAATTCAGCCGCTGTACATTTGTACATATAATCAAATTTTAAAATTAATAGCCATGTAAGCATACAGCATTCTAACTCGAAAATGTTGATAATTGCAATAAGATTGATGCAATGAAAACCAGGTGAATGTAATATTCTATTTTTTGTAGTAATTTGTATTTTTATGTAATAAGATGTAAACTTTATTAGTAGCATGTTTCACCTCATAAAAGTTTGATGTATTAAAAATATGCATGTGGTTTCATGAATATTTTACTTCTATTCATATTTTTTTAATAATGTTTCTTAACTGTATGGAAATACAATGTACATTATGTACTCACAAAAGCCAAGTATTTGTCAAAAAATTAAGTACACTGTACATGCATTCTACTGAAACAAAAAATTAAATAATATAACTGCATTGTACACAATGTATTGGGCTTTTTAAAATAGTCTCCTATAAAATTTTTGTTTTTTCTTAATTTTTAATTTTGATCAGTTTCTTAAATGTACACGTACATATACAATACATGTACCGTACATTGTACATGTAATTCATAAACCCCAACAAACAAAACAATGTAATTCATAAACTCTTTCTTTAGTATAAGATGCACTTGTTCTTTGTGCGGTACATTTGGACAGGTGCTAAGTACAGTTTATTTTTTGCATGGGCAATGTCATTATTAAGATATTACAAATCCATATAAAAATGAGCTGAAAAAATTATAGGTTATTTGAAGGGCTTTTTAAGTACATATACATGTACATGTATTGGTATTGTGCAGACAACTTACATTTGTGATTGTATCTCAAACACATGTTGATTGCCTTTGATGAAAACATGTGAAAAATGTTTTGACAACACCTAATGCTCTTGGTGTTCATCTCAGTGTTATTTCAAAAGATCTCAATGTTTTCCCTTCCTTTGTAATCCTTTACATCAATATACTTTTTAGAAGTGAAGATAAACCTATGTTTCTTTCGTGAATTGTTAGGTCTAGAACTAACCTACCCTGATTTGTCTTCTGGCTTATTAATACAATTAAACTTTTAAATAAATATTTGCCCAGGATTTTTCCAACTTGATAACCTTTTGAATGCATTCTTTCACCAGGGTATAGGGAAAATCAATAATATTAAATTTGTAATTTTGATTAATATCATTGAATGAATTCTGAAAGGTGTAATTACAACATAGAAAGTAGAAATTATCAGGTGAATGTAAATTTATTTTTATAAACCTTAAAGCATATTGGAACTGCTGATTTAGTCCACACCAAATTAATTTTTAGATATTATTATTTCACTGATATGGTCATTTTAACATTACATGTACATATAGTATATGATTTTTCCCTATTCAATTACCCGTAAATGGTAATTTAACTTTCTGAGTTATGGCCATAAAAGACTGATGTAAGAAATGGGGGAAATACATGTACATAATGTACATATACAATGTATTTCATTGAGACATGTACATGTATGGTTTCCCTTTGAATGCTTTGTGATATTTCCTTACTGTGTAATTTCTTCAGAAGCTTGGTAGAAAGTACATAGGAGACCAAAGACAATTTATCATTTAATATCAGCCCTGTTTATCTCCTATATGTGAAATAAGTGTTAAATTTTAAACCAATTTTTTCTTGGGGCTTTGTATATCAAGCCAAGTGATCTTAATCTATTAGACAGAAGTGTTTTTTAGCAAGACTCATCTCCATATTTTCAAAGCCTGGGACCAATGGGATTTTTTTTTTCACAAAAATGTGACTCATGGTATTAAAATTACATGTGCATTGTACTTTAAATTTTAAAAAAATATATATATTTTGATGGTTTATTTTTTAACTTTTGGTTTAAAATCTAAAATATTTTATGTATATGTATACAATGTACATGCACAAAAGTACTGGTAGATGTACATGTAAGTTGATTAAGATGGTTATAATCTTCTGCTATATAGTACATGTATATTAATTCAGAAAAAACCAGCATGTATGTGTACTTGAAATACTTTGAAATTTAAAATATTTTATGTATATGTATACATTGTACATGCACAAAAGTACTGGTTTGTTTGTTTGTTTGTTTGTTGGGGTTTAACATCCGAGCAGCAATATTTCAGCTATATTCAGACAATGAACATGAAATGGATGATGAAATGAACATGAAATGAAAAAAAAAAAGGATGGGTCACAAGGATAATAGGGTCGACAAATTTTGATTGCCACTGGAAAAAGAGGGGATGGGTAAGGTCGGGCAATTTAGCCTCCTGCGGTGGAGCGCAAAGGTTCCTACTCCTATTGAATACCACAGCAGGGTTCTTTAACGTGCGAGGAACGTGGCATCTTTCCCAACACGGTGCACCACTATGGTTTGCGGTCAGGTTTTCCGTATTATAGCCTGACAACCCCAGCAGCATGTAACACGCCAGGGGTACCCCATTCCACCACCTGGGGCACACATCCCAGTTGCTCTGTGGGCAGAGCGCCTAGCCCCCGGCTAGGTTTCTGAGCACTATTTAGTTGCCTTATACGACAAGCTTAGCGCTGCTGCAGGCCTATTCTTTTAACACCCAGACCTGCACCGGGCCAAAAGATGTACATGTAAGTTGATTAAGATGGTTATAATCTTCTGCTATATAGTACATGTATATTAATTCAGAAAAAACCAGCATGTATGTGTACTTGAAATACTTCACAGTTGCAAACTTTGAAATTTAACCAATATCTTACATTTTGTAATATTCAGTATACATCTGAGTTAGAAATAGAAGTCTGCCCGCCAGCCCGAGATTGGCTATTTTTTGGCAGGGCTGGCTAATTTTAGCAAAGTTTTATACAGCCATATAGTAAATATATGGAAAAATTGTATTCAGGACTGGCTAGAATTGGAGTGAGTTTCCGACCCTGGTATACATTTAAATTCATCAAACGATCCCATTTAGAATTACTTGTGAATGCATTCAATAAAAATTTAATTCATAATTTCAGATAAAAGTTTTTTACCATAATTTAAGGCTTGCATGTAATGTAGACCTTAAGAGGCCCTTGATACATTTACTGTACATGTAAATTTCTAGAATTTACAGTTTAAATGCAGCATGTAGTCTACACTGTACATAAAGTAAAGTATACATGTATGTATGTATAATTATATTCTTTGGTGTAGGGGAGAAAGACTTCTACTTGTAAACTTGATATGCCACTGTCAAGTACATGTATATTAATGTTAATTTGAAACTCTGCCTACATTATGCATGTTAGTGTTCAGGTGCTCAATGTTATTTGTAGCCTTTCTATTTGTTTGGTACGTGTATCATATTACATGTATGGAGTTGAATTTTTACAGGGCAGGTGTTTATGCCTCCGGTTCTCATGTGTTGATATGAATATTAAATAATATCATGATTGTTTATACAATGTCATATGCTGAATGTTTATGAATTTTTATTCTCTTTCATTTGAATGCAATGTAATTTGACATGCATCGAAATATGAGCAAATCTTGCTGATAAAACATGTACATCGTAGTGCAGGGCATCAGGATAATAAAGGTGGACGGGAGGCTTATTTTAAGATTACTTTTGACAATTTATGACAACGTTTTTATAATGTGATACTCCATTAAAATTCAGAATTGCATTACACTGATAATATGATGACAGAATTTACATTTTAAAAGGGGTGGTTGTTCCATATCAATTTTCTTCTTTCAATACTGACTAGATAGCAATCTTGAACGTAGATGAGTTTACAAGAAATGATGCAAAGTTTTTTTTTTTAATACTGAATGCACCATGTAAATCCTGATATCAAAATATCCTCAACAATTGACAGGCATTTTAATGTGCGTTTTCCATATTTTCAAAGCATTTTTTGTTGTACAGGTGTCTTTTTCAGAAAACCCCAATGTTTATGTTTTGAATTTTTATATGAAAATGAATAATTTTAGTCCTTGAGCATCATGAAAAATTAATTCTGATGAGATTTTAGGTAGATTTGTGTGACTGTTTATTTTGATGTGAGAGTATTCCTTAGAACTATGTCAATACTTATGATTTTGATGCTTTTATCTTCATTGAATCAAGAAATTTATTTCCATTAAAGTTTCATTTGTGCTGAAGATAGTTAAGAAGATTATTTTTTTTATTTGATTCACAAATTATTTCTGAATCCAACAGTATTTGTTGTTTAAATGTAGGTACAAATGCACTGTACATGTTATCATACATTTATGTACATACATGTACATACATACATGTACAATGTACAAAATGTACATGTAACATGTACAATGTACATGAATTTTTATAACCAGAAATACAAATTTATGTGAGCAACCAGTATTCAATGAATGAAGAGAGCTAAAAATGTATTCCATAAACAGCTTTATACAACGGTTCTGGTCAAATGTAACAATTTCTAATACATTGTATACTTACATGTACATAATATATACATCTGATGTAGCCCACATTTAACTTGATTATATATATTACATTTACAAATGTATATGTATATTATCTCAAAAGACATTTAGTTACAATATTTAGAGATCTTTTAAGAAAATGCATCCTGGAACTGAGTTCTTGTTCTTGAAGGCACCAAATTAGATGAATCACAGTGTGGAAATTATGTCTATTTTTTGCCATAAAGATTACTTTTAGAATTTGGAACGGAGATTAAATTATGTTTAAAGTACTTTAAAATTTGAAAAACACATTTTTGCAATTTGAAAATATCTGAAAGTTCTACAAAAATGATTTGATGCAAGCTGTAAGCCCTTGATTTCTATTAACTCTGATACTTTTCTGCAAGAATTGTAAAGAAACAGAAAATGAAAAGCATCATAATGAAGATTTAATGGAATTCTTATTTAAAGTGGACTTATGATGCTCTTACATGGAGATACACTTAGCATTTCATTTTAAAGATTTATTTGTATCTTGAACTTTTCATACTTTAGCTAAGAATATGATTTAGGTATAATATTGTGTTGAAAAATGATTTTTGAAATGTCCTAAAGCAGTAATTTTTTTAATAAGCTTTGCCTATTCAGTGGTATAGTACATGCATCCTTGTCATTCATTGAAGACCAATGGATGGCCTTGAGCTGACATTTTCATCTTGGTGGAGTTGTTGTCTCTGACATATGCATCATACCTATTCTTGTTTATGCATCCCTATGTTATGTATGCATATTTTTTTTCTGTCACTAGAGAAACACCATTACAAGTGCACTTTTACAGTCGAACCTCATTAAGTTAAAGTCGAAGGGACCATGCAAAAATGTTTGAGTTATCCGAGGTTCGAGTAATCCGAGGTCGAGGATTAACCGAAAATACTAGTAGTTTCGTCCATGATTGTTTCTGTATTTACATCATTTGTTGTGCTTGTACATGTACATGTACATGTACTTCACTTTACACGATACTTCGTAATGTCATGTGTTTCATATCGGAAATTATGTGTATGTTTTGTATGCTGTATATCATGTTTGAAATACTGAACGGCACCGAGTGTTTTAGTGAAATTTCCTTTTTATTTTTTCTATATCAAAAAACGTCATAGTCCATAACATGCTTCTTTGTTTGATTCACAATCAGAAGTATCGTCAAACCATGTGCTCTACAATATTATGATAAAATTTCAAATTCACTAGCGAAACGAATATAGTCGTTGAAATACCCTTACTATCGTCTGTTAGATGTTTCAGTGAATAGTCAGATACCATTACAATTCATCTGTATTTTTTTTTTTTTATTTCAAAATATCAAAGTATTTGATATCACTGTTAGTGTAAATTCCGACGTATTATTAAAAAAAATTGTTTCTTTTAACAATACGTGCAATTTTGAATTAATTAAATAAACAAATCATACCATAAAGAGTGTCAACAAACTGATTTTAAAAGCCTTGCTAATTGTTGTTAAAACACACTTCAATCATGGTTTGTAATAACACAAACAGTTTTCCAACTAATTAGTTCACTTCGAGACATCAGGGTTAATTAACCTCGAAGTCCTATCTGAGAGGACTGATTGATTACCTCGAGTTATCTGAGGTTTCGATTCATCCGAGTTCGAGTCATCCGAGGTAAAATTGTATTGGAGTAAGGGGAGTTTTGCTGGGACTTTGTAATTAGTTCGTTATCCGAGATTTTGACTAATCCGAGTTCGACACATCAAGGTTCGACTGTACATATTGAAAATTTCACTTTTCACCCATTTTAATTTGAGGTAATAAGGTCAATCCTACCATTGGTAAGGAAATATAATTTATATTGTAATTTAATGCCAGTTATTGTCATGTCCTTCTAATTCCTATGTACATTTTTGTTGTGTGGGAAATTATTGTCCTTTACTGGGGAACTTCATAATATAAGCTTGGCTTGCACGAATAAGAATTCAATTTTGACAAGTTCAATAGCTTCAGAAATGTAATCTCTGAAAATAATTTGAGCAAAATAGTTTTTAAACAGTTGGTATGAAAAAGTTAACAACTTTGCTATTACTTTTTAATATTTTGTGTGTTACAAAATAGCCAGTTAAGTAAAAAAATTAAGTCAGTCTTTTGCAATGTTAAACTGTTATTATTGGAAAAAATTGAAAAAGCTGTACTGATTCCAGCATGAGACCTATTGACAATATGTCATACAATTTGGGCGAGTGCTTGTAAACATTAATTGCTCGGTATTATTCTCTTGATTTCATTCGTACTCTGTTATTAACTGTTCATGTTCTCTCCTTACCGATACAGAGTTCTATTGTAAAACGCACCCGTTCACTCCATGGAATTCTATTGCAATCACTGAGATCACCCTCAATGCTATTTTAAAAAGTTAATCTCCATAGAATTTACATTTCGGTGATTTTTTCATTGATGTGTATTGTTTAAGTGTAGTGAATTACACCTGTAAATTTCAGAATGTTGAATTGAAGGATAATTTTCACAGGATTCTGTACACCAGGGATTCTAGTATATAGTTCTAAATTGCTATTGTAATTGGGAAAATAAGTGGTGTTTTCTGTTATTCTAAATGATTTCAATCTGATGTTTATAGGTTTACATTACTAGTCTATTCTAGAATCATGCATGTAAAAATTCTTATTGAGCTCCTAATACATTGTATGTATACATGTAGTTATTTCTATAAATGCTTAATTGTGAAAATAGTTAAAAATTTGTAGTACATTTACAGTTATACATGTATGTACATTTATTTTGAATGGAGTTTTATTTTGTGTTCTAGTGTACTTTACTAGAGGTTGTCAGTATTTTACTAGAGGTTTGGGAGGGTTATGACTTGTCAAACTGCTTTTACCAGTCATATCTTCTGTGCCTGTCCCAACTCAGAAACCTCTAACTTTTGTTAATTTTGTGTGGTATTTTGGTGTCCATTTCGTATACACATTTATGTTTTAAGTATAGTACCAATTTCACTGAAGGAGTATATAAGTGGTTTCAGTTGAAAGCAGACTCCAGGTGTAAAAAAATTTCATGATTTATTGAAGGCCCATAGACTACATTTGGCCATTTTTTGAAGGTGTTGTATCGTTGTTTAATCTTAGGCACATTCATCATTTCCACTTTCTTTCCTATCTATGGTACGTTTTTTTAGGACCGGAAAAAAAGGGTCAAATGCAACAAAATTCTGGAATATTCTAGTATTTTAAGCCATGCTTTGTAACTTATTATGTAATATTTAGCCTAACTTTTAGTAGAAACAGTGTTTTAATTTCGTATGACACTTTGTAAAATTAAGATTAAATGGATACCAATACCGTAATGATTAAGAATAAACTCAGTAATTTCCTAGTGCATAGCATTTTATGCTCTGTAGCAGCAGGGTATATTGGGCAATTCATCATGAGATGCAGTCCACTGCATGTGCAAAATTGCAATCTATTGCATGTAATAATTACTGCATGAAAATGAATATGAAAAATTACCACTGGTGTCAAACCTCCCAGCATGATTCCATTTTGTATGTGTCATATTTTGATGAATAAAAAAATTAAATTAATATGAAAATTATTTTAAATATATGAAAAATCCATAAATACTACAATGATTTTGCTCACATCACATTGAGTGTGGAATAGATTTTCATCATGAGATTAGTTTCATGTAGTTTTGATTTGATTTTGTAATTAATTTAATTGATGATTGAATGAAGAGAAGGAGCAACAATGTTACATGTACCTCCAATGTTTTGCTTGCTGAGTTTGGCATGATTAAGGAAAATTGTTAAATGCCAGTTGTCTCGTCAAGCAAGGAGACAAGCAGAAGTAATATATTTGCTCTGCATGGGGGCAATCACAGTCTGCTGTTGTAACAACTATTTCAGCCAATAACTAAAACTGTGGTTTTCAATAATTTTACCTTTATGAACTAGGTTTAACTGATATTTTTCTAGTTCTAGTCAAGTACATTGTATTATTGTTGTCTATAAGCAGCGGAATAGTAGAATAAAACACAAGCTGCATCTATATCAGTTAATATAAAACTCATTAAAATATGAAATTGCGTGGAATAGAGAATTCATGATTTTCAGTTAAAAATAAAATAAACATCATAACAAGACTTCAGGCTTTCACTGTAAAGCCATACATTTTTATCTCTTAAATAAAGAATATTTTGAAAACATGCCTGTGAACATGTATGTAGAAATTATCTTTTGTCTTTTATAAGTTGACTAGAATAAGGTAAAGTATAGGAGAAGTGTGTATGAACTTCTGTTGAAATTCTTGTTTGAAGAAACATACATGTACTATAATATTGCTATTAGTTTTGTTAAAATTAACACTGATGCACTAATCATGTTCAGTCTGGTCAAGTTACAATATATCAGAATAGTCCCGAGTTTGTGCTGCACAAATATTAGCTTCAACATTTTTACACTACCGATCCTACTATGAATTTTAAAATATTAGAAGCAACTAACTTGTGAAAAGTATAAATTTGTATAATTTTGAATCAAGGAATTTAATCATGGCTGAACTATATATCCCATGTCTGAAGTTTTACTAGACCATGGTAAAATCCTTACACCCAATATGTCATATTTTTTTCAATGTCTGGTGTTTTACTTGATCATGGTAAAATCCTTACATCAAGTATGACATTATCTGGTGTTTTACTGGACCATGTTAAAACCCTTACAGCATTCATGTTATACCATGTCTGATGTTTTACTGGACCATGGTAAAATCCTTACATTAGACCTGCCATATTTTCCTGGTTGTGTTTTACTGGACCATGTTAAAATCCTTACACCATTCATGTTTTACGATGTCTGGTGTTTTACTGGACCATGGTAAAATCCTTACATTAGACCTGCCATATTTTCCCCATGTTGTGTTTTACTGGACCATGTTAAAACCCTTACATCATTCATGCCATATTTTTACAATGTCTGGTGTTTTACTGGACCATAGTGACACCCTTATATCAGACCTGCATATTTTCCCGTGTCTGGTATTTTACTGGTGTAAACATGCCTTATTCAAGCTCAGTTATCTATAAAGCTTCATATTTACATGTACTACATTTTACAGTCAAAATGAATCTTTTCAAGCTGGGACAAAATACTTTGTTAAGACAGCTAAAAGCATGATAAATCCTGTAATTTATTGCACTTCCCTTTTCACAACCTTATTGAAAATGTCTTGTATAATAACACCCTTAAAATCAAAAATCCTGATCAGGGTTGTTCAAACATCTTTTCATATTTCGTGTCAGTTTTGTTATAAATTAGTTATCATTTAAAGTGAAAAGAGATGTTTTGGGATTCAGTGAGCTGATAAATATTTTAATTACACAAATGCCATACAAAAAGAGACTTAGCAATATAAAAATCTTTAAATATTAGGTAATAATAAAAGATTTTAAAGATT
This sequence comes from Perna viridis, assembly GCA_037379345.1. Classification (NCBI taxonomy): domain Eukaryota; kingdom Metazoa; phylum Mollusca; class Bivalvia; order Mytilida; family Mytilidae; genus Perna; species Perna viridis. The sequence goes on along the minus strand of CM074512.1, from coordinate 39,924,520 downwards.
TTGAAAGAATCAAAACTTATCCATTTATTCTTTTTAAACTTCAACATGGGTAAAATAAATGTTGGGTTTACAGCACCTGCATTAGATAGGTTTTTAATCATATTTTTCTTTCTTTAAGGGGTGTTTATTGTTCTTCTAAAATTAAATACATCAATTCAAAGGCATCTAAAGTAATTTACAGAACATAAAGTATCAGATAATTGAGCCATTTTCTACTGATTGTTTTTGATTGCATAACATGCATTTTACATACAGAGAATATATGGAGATCTGCATTTAACTTATTGTGGATCATACCTATATTATTTCTATTGTTGGCAGAACAACATCAATATCCTCTCAGGAAAGAGATTTATCTCCCTTTCAGAATGCACGGATTCACTGTTTTATAGGTAATTAAATCCTTTTTCTGAAAGAGCTGTATATTTATTATAGGGTAAAAATCCTGAATTGCAATATTTCATTTTTATGAGGATAAATTTAACAAATATTTTACAAATATAGACTTAGCTATCAAGAAATTACTTGTCAAGAAATTTTTTGTATTGTAAAAGCGTCATAAGCAAAATGACGTCAAGCCAAAAAAATAACAGGACATTGAGTTTACACATAACTACTGAAAAGCTTGCTTAGATAGAAATGATGGTAAGAGTATCTAATTAGTGTGTTTTACTTAAAAACATCGTTGCCACTTCTACAAAACATACATTTGAAGTTGTTTTGATTCTCATTATACCATTAAAACACTCTTGCTGTTAATGCACTGTTCTTTTCTGAGCTGGTTTTCATATTAAGAACATGTATTGAGTATAATATTCAATTTTTGTCCATAGTCATTGAAAGTCAGGCATACATGTAGGTTGATACTGTCAGTAGAGTTGAGGACAACTTGATGTTTCCTATGTGTCTCTTTTCTTTGATGTTACTATCATCCTAGGTATCCCCATTTTTCTTATTTGTTGCAACCAAAATTTCACTTAACTTTATATTCTACTATTTTTTGTTGCTTTAAGTTCCTATTTTTTTATGCCTCTTATATTGTCATGTAGTGAAATACTTGTGTGTGATAGTGAAATAGACATCTTAATAGTGATAGTAACATTTGTCATGTTCCTTTGTCATGTTTTTTTTTATTTTCCTATCAGCAAGACTAAATTTACTTGTAAACAAAAGTTTCATTTCAGTTTTTGTGGCTTGTAGGAGAATTGTTTTTGCAGTTCTCTATGGATCTTTAATACTCAGACTCAGACACAAAAAATCATGTATGTTTAAACTCATGTGGTATAAACTTGTTTTCTCCCAAGTGCTGGCCATTTTATAACTGTTAGAGTTCATTCTGATATAATTTGCCATGTAATTTACTTGTCTTTTTCAACTGCAAAAGTCTGATAATAGGAAAAATTGTAACAATGATTCACACAATGTACATGTATGAGCTTTGCATGTCAAATGGTTAGGAAGTATCTTCTGAGGTTCTCTAGCTGCTCTCTGATTTCATTTTTCAGGAACAAAATTCACAAAGTTGGCCTTTAGCAACTGCTAAGAAATACTACACACACAATGTTATGTTAGTGAGCTTCATTGATGAATAGAACATCCATGTCTTACAACACTCATACATAGCTGTTAGGTAAACATACAGTATCAGGTCTGGGTTAATCGGAGCAGTTCATGCTTCACTTATCATATATCTTAAACACATGGTACTTTTTGAAATGACGAGGAGGGATTCATCATCACGGAACATCTTTTTTATCCTCTGACATCTTCCCACTAGTGAAAACTCATCTGGGATGTCAACTTTTGACTTCTTTTTTTCTGTTCAGAAATAAGCTGCTTATGTTTTTGTTGTATGGTTAAGTAGTTAAAGACATAAATGAAACCAGTCTAAATACTTCAAGTGCTCTTTTGCCCATGTTTTAAATGCATTTAACATCAGTCATAATTAGGAAGATCTTTATTTTCATGGTTTTGTTGCAATTTTCATTGACATGTTCACTTACTGTTAAATGATCTTTTTTTTCTATTTGGTTAAACTTTGAATTATGTATGTACATGTACATGTATGTTAAGATCTATTTAACTTGTAAACAAATATACCTATCATTGGTTCTGACTTATTTATATACACCCTTTCCTTTTTTTCAGTTTAAAAAAATCACCATAATTCACTATTATAACAGATGAAGTGCACCTGGCTTCTGTCAGGCTCGGATTTATTTAAATTTAAATTTCCTTTCCATTTATTTTTAATTATTTGAAGACATTGACTCCATGACTGTGGAATAATGGTGTAGAGCATTTTTAGTTGTAAAATATTATTACCAGTCCATGTATACATGTGTATTTGTTAACAAGTTTAGTTGTTATTTTATGATGGTATGAAGTCTGTATTGCTGGTAGTTTTTTTTATAGGCTTAGTTCCTTTGCTAGTACTTGAGACCATTTGATGTAAAAGGGACCATTAAGAAAATTTAGCATGATTTCATCCTTAATTTTTAGTTCATGACCATAGTTAAAGGTTATACAGGGTTTATTTATTTCTGCTTGTGCATCTCTAGATCTATGTACTGCATAAATGCCTGTGTGAATCAAGGATGATGAAAATGAAAGGAATTAGTAGAGTTTATTGGTTGATTCAATCAAGAAATGATTTGAAATAAAATAGCATGATATGAAATTTCCTTGCGATTTTATCAATCATGATGTTAGAGAAGTTGATTGAATTGTATGCATCCTCACTCCTTTATTATGGTTTTCATATAACATAAGTCACGTTAAACTGAGATCTGGTACAATGGAAATATTGTACAATGTTATGTAACTTTGAAGGAGGTTTACACATTGTCTAATGCATTTCTATAAAACCCTGCAGTTGTTTTATGCCATTGTATAATATGCTGCAGTTGTTTTTATGGCCTAACTCCACGGGGAAGGGAATACAATGTGATTCAGACATCCTCTAAGTCTGTCATGTATATTTCCTTTCTGTCTGATACCTTTAAAACAGTTTGAAATCAAGTATTTAGGTTGGATTTATTTAGACTGTTTAATTATCTTCTCCTGCTTAGTGTTCAATCCAAGCATTGAAAAGTTTTGATTATAGTGCAATGATAGGGACAAATTGTTGCAAGGTTCATAGTGTTGCTGTATTTACAAGATTAATAAAAGTAATGTTTGTCTCATATGAATATTTCAAATATTTTAAACAAGTGCTTGATGAAATCCCCTTTTAACAAAAACATTGTATGCATATAGTTTATAATATGACATATAATTATTGTTCTTGTTGGTACATTTTGTTTGTTTGTTTTGGTTTTGTCCAGCTTATTTTCTTAATCAAGAATACCATCAGAATGAAATCCTGCCAATATTTTCTAGGATGCTGTCATCCCTGAAATAATAATTAATCAGCACAGTTGTAACACTTACTCTTTCTAGCTTTTATCTCCCTAGCAACTTCTCAAGACAAATACGGCTCTTTATATAACAGAACATTACATTCTTGTTATTTGAAGGGCTTGTAAATTTGTTTCAATAATTATGAATATGATTTGACGGTTTAATCATAGATGATTGATTTCCCTCCATAAGTTGATCTCATGAATTTACATTAGTGTCCAAGGAAGAGAAACAGCATCTAAATCAGGCTCCTTTATCAGAAACCTTATAAGGAAATTAAATTTCTTTGTGTTTAACATCGTCATGGTAACCTCAGAGTACAAGGCATTGTCACTCTTGATTGATAACCAAATTTAATATAGCCAAATCAAACATCTGTATGATGAAGAATTGAATCAAACCAAGTCACATCAACTGGACCTTATAAGATTCAGATTCGGGCGATTGAATTATGTATACAATATTAGTTTATTCCATATAGAAGAGTCATTACAGGAAAATTTGGTGGTTGATAAATGCTACAGCTATTACTGGGGATATATTCTATTGAATTCCAACTTCTGTTTCAAGTGACTTTTCAGATAATTTTCATAATCAACAGTTCATGGCATGCCAGCTTTACCACTATATCTTAGATTAGATTTGTATGAATTACGACAAAATTAGTGCTGATTTTATTACCGCCATGCCTGGTCTCTGTGTTGTTACTCAGAAAAATGCATTTTTAGTTCCAGTGGAATTGGCAGTAAAGTGGGTTTTCAAGTTGTTGAGTCATGTTTATAAGGGAAATTTCTTTCCTGGTTTTAAATATTCAAGAGCAAGATTGAGTGTAATGGTAATAATTTGTAGAAGATGAGTGGAAAATTTATGAGTCAGCTATTAAAAGATTGTCTATCACAAACAAATGGAGAAAAAAAATCAGCTTTTACCAAGATATTATTTGAGTAACCTTTAATAAGAGGTTCTGAGTCTTCTTTGGCATAATTCCTATATCTCTAATGAACTCAACTTTCATTTGAAACAGGGAGACTATTTTTTTGACAATTAATAATGGCTTGAACGACCATTATCAGGCCAGTGTGACAGTGATTTTAAATTAAAAATTGTCAGATAAACGTTGAAATATTGACACATTTATAAATAGGAATTAAATGTGACACGTTTTGTCCTTCAGAATTTACTGATATCAAAAGTATGTTTGTTTTATGGGGCATTAGTTGAAGAGGGGGTTTGTTGACAAAACAACTAGAAAATTCTTTATAATGTCAGATTTTGGTGAAGCTGTCATGTTGGAGATCTTCAAAGATAATCCCCTTCTGGATCACAGTGTTTAAAATGGTTTTAAAATCAGTCTTCCGTATGTGAAAAATTTTAAAGGGTTTATCAAGATTTTGTTTAAATATTTTTTTTCTTTTCAATTGGCCATAAATGGAATGTGTGCTATATATTTTATTGTTTGAACATTTATGAGAGTTCCAACTATTGTGTACATTTTGTGCTTGTACAAGTACATGTATATGTGATAGCTTGGCATTGATGTAAGCTTGATTTATAGGCATCACATGTATCTCTGATTCATGAATGCAAATTAAGTTGCTGAAATGATATTAATATTCTTGATCATTCATTCATCTTGCTTCCCTGCTTGGGCAGTGTGTGGTGCTTGTCAAGGGGTTAAAAAACTTAATGGTCAGAAAATGGTGCCTTTTTATCTCACCTAGTAAGTTTATACCATTACTTTGCATCTAATGTTCGTTTTAAAGCTTTTCACTTGTTGCTTAGGTACATGAAAACCCCTAGTCCAATTTTACCAAACTTGGCAGAAATAATGTATGCAGAATACACTTTAAGTTCTGCTTTATTAAACAAGATGGCTGCCAGAGGCCATTTAAGCTTGGATTTGCCAATTTTCAAAGATCAACTCCTCTGTAACCACAGATGCCAATGTTTTGAAACTTGATAGGCTGAATGACTTCAGTGACATTTACCAACCATTTACTATTTGTGTCTCTCAGATGACTCAGCAGGTGGCTGTGGCCACTCAGTGCTATTTAAACTCTATGGAGAAACATATTTTGGCCTATATAAGCTTAAGCAAGTAAAGGTGACCAAACATTGCAGAAATAATAAAAGGGTCAACTTAAACATATGATAAAATTTTGGTTCTTCTTGATTTAATAAGATGGCTGCCAGAAGTTATGTAAGCTTCTAATTAGTGATTATAGACCTCAATGCCCTCCATAACAGTGAACTTTTTGTATAGCTGAGGTGGATCAGTGGGTGGCAGGAATGATGTAAGTATAGATAACACTCTAAAACTTTTGTTTGAATGATCAAATTATTTGACCTCATGATTTCAAATTCTCCAAATGAGCCATTCAGGCTCTCTAGAGCTACTAGTTGTAACATGCAATAATAGACTTATCAGCCTCAACTAAGAATATTTAATTAATTCTGGGTTCAACTTTGTTTAATTCAGCAGGTAAATTAGGGCTAAATTGTCTGTCCATCTGTAACATCCTTTTTGACACTAACCTTGTCTCATTGAAGAATCAGCATAGAACATTTAAATTTTTTGTCTCCAATTCATGACAAATAAATTGCCTTCAATAATTCAGCTTTGCTCAAGGACGTGCCTTGTCAGCCATTTTGATTTAGTAGTATGCTTTAATGTTCTTTATGAATAATGCAACCAACTTCCATTTTAAACAATAGAATTTCTTGTCTTGTCAATTAAAGTGAGACCCTAAATGTTCTTACCAGACTAATGGGTATCATTGCACACTCACTTTGTCTGAAATTCCTGTATCATTTAGAATGGTTTATATTGCTGCAATACATGGAATTTCATATTTGTTTCCTACCTCCTTAAAGGGAAATAGTGACCTTAGGATACAACTTTGAAAACAAGATGCATTTACACACACTGTATTAATTACGAAGCACATTTAGGCTGAACTTTCCTGTAGAAACTTTTTTATCTAATATATATAACAAGAATAGGTATGGTGAATATGTCAAGGAGACAACAACCCCGTTGGGAAGAAAATGTCAGCCCAATGCGACCCATTGGTCTTCAGTGAACTAAGAGAAAACCATTACACTACTGGGCAGGCAGCAACTGAATACAATTATGAGTACATTGTATGTCATTGTTTCTTCCCCATATATTTTAACAAAAAGCATGTTTAGATCAAAAATCTGTTTTTGAGAATATAGTATGGGCTATAGTCCATTTACCATTTCAAATGGTCCTATTGTTTAAGTTAAAGAGGGTCAGATACTGGGCTGCTCTTTATATTGAGGTTTCAGTGTATGAAATTACTCAAACCCCATAAAAGTTTCATTAATATCATTTATGTTGTTCCATGGGATATTTGGCTCAGTCTTGATTTCTATCTTTAGAGATTTCTGATGACTTTTTATTGGATGCTACCAGTAATTAATATCAAGATTTTTACTCACAATTTGCTGATTTTTTAAGGTAAAACTCAAAACTTGAACCTACTCTGAACAATGTATGATATAAATTTGGAATTATTTTGGAATTTAGAAAGTGAATAAAAAAAATAATTTGTAAAACTAACCCTTACTAAGGGGCTTTGTCATGCTGTCAAGTAAGGTTAGTTGATTAATAAAGGCAATAAAAACTTACTAACCCCCTTAGTAGGGGTACATTGTATAATTTTTTTTTTTTTACTTATTTTCTTAAACTCAAAGTAATTCCGAACTAAAATAATACTTTGTTTTTATAAGATATCTCTTAAATGTATTTTTACTGACTAAGTACATGTAATAGGGGGTTGAAATGACAACAGAACTTGCGGTGCAATTAATTTGCTTTGGGATGAGTAAAGATGTTCTCTCTTGTTTCAAGTAATAATCTTAGTTCATATTTCTTATGTTGCTTGCAAAAAAGTTGATGATAATATTGGATTTTAATGCCATGCTACAAAACAGATGTTAGTCATATTGATCCTTAAATCAGGATTCTGCAATTAAGGAACTGCTTTACTGGTATTTTATAGATGGCAAAGTTTCTCAGTACCATGTGGGTTTCAAGGCAGAACTCACTTTAATGGTTATTTTCATTATTCAGTGTAACTCTGAAATTGGTTTAGATATATACTGGCTTTTTCTCAGCTTTGTTAAGTCATGTTAGTAGCAAAACTCTTAGTTCTACAAATGTAAAATCTTTACAATAGGAAATGTGAAAGGAACAATATTTTGGTGATTGAGGCAGAAAGATGAATGTTGAATGGTGACTCCATTAATGCAATGATCATATTGTGTTCTCAAGTAAATAATCGTTAAAAGCTTCATCTATAGTGGCTTTTAGTTCAATTAGGTCATCAGTAGATAAGCAAAAGCAACATATCTTGTGTAGGTTTCCCTTTCAAGAGAACAAATTGATGGGACTAAAAGTAAAGCAGCTTGTAACAAATTATTTGCTTATAAAATGTAAGGATATAATCTTTCCAATTTGGCTACTTCATTTAATGGATTTGATGTCGAATAAGACTAGATAACAAAATTCATTCATTTTATTGATTTTTAGATTGCAGTATTAATTTTAAACTATTATGTAGGTCTATGTTTAATATGACAATATTATTAAGTCAAAAACCTCTTTAAATCCCACATGTTCTTTACTGGTTACCCACAAGTACATCCCAAAGTTTTACACTTCCCTTCCCCATTCCACATTCCAACTCATGATTTACACTTTGCCTATCAATAAAGATGTAGCTTTCATTAAATCACCAATTCCTTATGTCAGGTGTTGGATTATTTACAATGCTGGTTGTTTTATCATTGCTTCTGGTGCCTTGCTCTTGTTTTTATTCTGATAACATATTTTCTTATTTCTCATAATGTTTTCATTGGTTTTATGGATGGATTGAAAAAGGCAGGAGAATAAACAGTTGGTTGATTTCTGGTCTTTTAGAAGTCAGATAAACCTTTGTAAAAACTACGCTTAAAATTGTATAAAGTTCTAGTTCAAGCACCTCTTCATCTCTCCTGATCACCTTTGCCATAGAGATCAAAAGTTTTGGGAAGGTTTCTAGCACAGAGAAGAAAGCTCTTTATAAAGCACCTTTGTATTTTAGCTGCACTTTAAGGACACTTTAAATCCCAGTTATTTTTTTTAATTCTTTATCTTCTAATGTAAGAAATTTACATGTTTGATCTTTAATGGAACACCATGATTGTCCAGTTCCTTGACAGCTAGTATTGGTCTATCATTTTATTAAATGTCTGAAAAGAGATTTAAAACTTTCTAATTATCCAGATAAATACCTAAGACATTACATCAGGTAATGGTCATTTAATAAAAAAAGACCAAGTTTATCCTTTGAAGTTAACTTCGTTACTAATATATTGGAAATGATACTTTATTTTTTTTTTAAATCTTTTTGAACTTCATTTATTTGAAGCCTTGTCAAGGATTTGATCTATAATTAGAAATGGTATCTTATGGTATGCCTCTATGGCCTGAGGAATCATTCCAAAGATTCAAATCAATCATGAGGATACCCATGAAATTGATTGTATAGGAGCAGTCTGCAGTTACAGAATGTTTTCTAAGCCATAAAAATAGAGATATTAAATTAGATGAATTTCCTCAAACCCTGCTTATCATGTATCATGTATTTTCAAAAGACGATATGTTGATCTTTAATTTATTTTTTGTTCTCTCCAAGATTATTTGTGATGGTCTATCTGCCTTTTCTGTACTAACAATGTATGTTTTTAGATTTATTTCTCAATACCAAGATAGCTCTGTGGATAAAATGAATTACTCAAGATATACTGATTTGGTAGTCTGTAAGTCTGTCATCCACCATACTTCCTGTATCTAAGGTGTGACCTTGAACTTGATATCAATGAGTCATTGGTACTTAAGGTGCCAATTATCACTCTACTTATCCATTTATCTGTTTTTATCAGGGTCAGAAGTTATGCTGGAGCTATAAGATACATCTATTTATTTTTTTAAGGATTGGGGTGGGTTATTTGGCTTTCCCTTTCTCAAAAAATGTTGGTACCAATTTTCACTCTTCCAATACAAAAGTAAAGTGTCATTCATGAATTAAATGCATTTTCGAGGGTGAAAGTGAGCTTCTCTGTCCTTTATACAGTAACTGATTTATTATGTACCAACATGCTTTGTATTTTATGTTCAACAGAAGGTACATGACAGAAATATGCAAAGCTTACCTTTCCAATATTATCATTTTGAAAAAAAAAGAAAACATATAGTTTAATGATTTTAAAAGTTTCCCCCATTGGGAATTTATTTGCAAATTTATGAAAATTTCCCTAGCACATGCAGATTGCCTATACAATATACATTGTAGTTGTCCAATATTTTATTTATAAGAATTATGGTAGGGCAGGGCACTTGGCAGGAAAATCACTACTATATTTGTACATGCTAAACTGTTTAATTTATCATAAAATGGTTGAGTCAGTTTTGAATTCAAGTCTGAATGTTTTTTTTTTTTAGAGAAAACTCTATTTTTTTGCATGATAGATGCAATGTACATGCAATTTACAAACTATAGTTGATTGTTTTAAATGTTTCGTTTTGTTTTGGCAAAGGACTATGTCTTTTAGATATGAAATTAATTTACTGGTAATGTTAAATTTTGAGAATCAAAAGCAATATATCTAACAAATTTAACAAGTGCTTGCTTTTGATAAAAGGCTTTTGTATGCATTACAAGCAGCAGTATATTGTTTTCAACAGCTGTTAAAAATCCTCAGTGTTAAAGATACATTTTCAACATATACATCAGAGGTCTTCAATTTCTTCAATGAAATATTGCCCACCATCAACTATCTCTGTTTTCATGTATTTGCCCTTATACACCAGGGACTATTTGGATATATTTACATTAAATAGCTCATTATGGGTTTCGCCTATCATTTAATTGTTGAAAACTTACTACAAGTCTGAAATAGTAATATGCTTAATTTAGCCATTTAAGAATAGTGTAATTATCTCTGTTTTTTAACAAATTGCCTGTTGATGTTTTAACCCTTACAAGTACAGTCTCTAATTCATGATGATTCTGTACAAAATAAATGATAAATTGTGCTGGGTGGTGAACCTTATTGTGTACTTAGTTTCAAATATTGTTGAGACTTCTGTAATTACAACAGGGTTTTCCCATGTAAATGACAGATTTTATTTAAATTGTTGGTAAATAATACCTTACCGTTTACATAAAAATAGCTTGGGATGTTAATTTAGAACAACAAGTGTAATAGTACATGGTAGTAATGTTTTCTAACTTTCTCTGATTTCTAATTCTGGTCATTATAATCTTACAGTATTTTGAGTCTGATATAAATGTGTGATCAATTGCTTGTTGAGGGAAGACAGCTGAAGTTAGGCATAGGCTTTTCAAGAAACTATGCATATATAACAATGACACGAGACTTAACAATTATTTGGCATCAATTTTGAGACTGATTTTTGCATGATGTACAGGCCATATTTTTTTTTATCAAACTTAAGACTTTTATACTCTTTTTGTCTAGTCTTTGTACAGTAAATGGATTTTATACACTTAATTCTTTGTATTAGAGATATAGTTGTTATGCTGTTCATTGGTTAGGACACAGCAGAATTTTGTTTATAGGATGCACATACATGTAAGGTATTTAGATTTGTCTTGGTCTATGACTTAGAGGACATAAACTATTTCTATGTAATTTAATACAACTTCTCATAATTCACTAATTATTTCAGCAATAAAAATATAGAACAAAGGCATTTTTGTTCGGTATGAAATCAGTAATAGAACTTACTGGTGAATGTTATTTGTAACTTTCAGATTGTGTTTTACACATTTTTGTTTGGCATTTTGTCCTTGTAGCTGTTATTGTGTGGGTATTTTTCTTATACATGTACATTGTATGTCAAATTTACTATTCAAGGAAACTTTTATCTATATTTATGCTTTATACCTTGTCTTAAATAGAAGAATTTTAGATTGTACTGCATTTCTGTTGTTATAGGCATTTTCACAACACTTTATTTTAGGAAAATAAAGTTTTGTGAAACATTATGAAACATGGTCACATGGACACTACCTACATATAACTGGCATCAAAATTTAAAAAAGGAAAATTTAAGGTATACATTGCATTCATACTGCCAGTACTAACAAGTGAGGTTATGGATCAACCATCATAAACTTTAAAAGCTTAGTCTAAGGCATTTTATATGCAATTGTGTAAATCATTTGAATAAAAAAAAACAAAAATGCACTGGTGTTTATGTTTCCAGGTATTACATTTGGTAAACGTGAGCCAAGGAAATACCTGTCCATCTGTCAGTATTCCATATGTCTTGCTCATTTCCTTGTTCTGTGTAACCATTTGACTAGACAAGGCTTCAACACCTATCACATTCTGTGGGTGTAGAATAGAATATATGGAGTCAAAAGCATTGTTGTTGAATGTAAGAATGTCAATTTCTTTTATTGTTTTTAGGTTCCATCTGTTAACAAGTTAATTAAGTCTCCTATGCTTAATTAGCTCATGAGTTTACTGATTATATAAAAACAGTGCTAGACTCATAATACTGTTGTTTTGTTAATTATTTCACCATCTGATGAAGTGGATGATGTTCCCTGGTTTCAAGTGTTTTTTTTTTCCTGCACAGAATAATGATGTAATTTGAGGTTAGTTGGTTTAAGGTTGTACATGTATTTGCTGTTAGTTCCTGTCTGGACTATTCTAATAAATATGGTATTTGACAAGGCAAACAATCCTTTGCTTGCTCATGGCCAATGATTAATTGATAATTTACAAATGAAGCTCATTGGTGGTTGAAACTCTTGTAGTCTTTGCTTCAATTTGTGTGTTGTGTCTTTTAATCTGATTTATCAATTGCAGTTGTACTGTACCTGGGTTTTAAATGTCTGAAAATAGACAAAGTGAAATTTTCTGGGAAAATTGACTTGAAAAGGCATGTCACATGAGACTTTACATTAGGGGATTCACCATTCTGCTTGCCCAATGCTTACTCCCAGAGCAATAATGAAAACCTGATTTCAGGTACTAGAATTGTTTGTTCATTTCAACTCATGATGTAAAAGGTTTTAATATAAATGATTTACAATAAAAATAATTTAGTTCCTTACTAAACTATTTCTAACCCTTTGTTTGATGTTGGTTCCATTGTGATTAATAAACATTCACTTTGTCAAGGAAATTATACTGGAAAGTCTTATTTGTCTGACATATTATGAAGAATGGCTAGTTCTCTATCTAATTTGTCAATCTCTACTGGTAGACCTAACTGTCAAATTTCTAGAAGCAATTCCTTTTTGTTCATCAGAAACAATCATCTTTTGATTTTATCAAATAAACTGACAAGAAACACAATCTGTTATCAAGGTCATGATATTGATCTTATGTGAAGAAAAAAGAATGGATAAAAATATAAATTGAAACACAAGTATATGGCTTCAATGTATATCTCAGTGATTTTGTCAGTAATCTGAGTCATCCTTGATTACTTGATACATGTACAGGTACATGTCAGGAATTCTCTTTTTTCCATGTTAGTCTGTGGCAAGTGAACCAAGCGAAAGTTATATATGTCAGTTTGTTAGGTTAATTTTGTTGTGGAAAGGGAAGTTTTCATGCCAAACTTTCCCATGGAAAGCAGAAAAATTCTCAAACTCAACAGCACTGCATGTATTTATCTTTTTAGGTTTTTTTATGGGTGTAAAGGTTAAATTAAAGGGACTTACGAAGCTATTTTATGGAAAAAACTTTAAACTTGTGAAAGTTTGATGAATAGGTAGAGGTCTAGATTAAGATCAACTACAGTAGAACTGAATCCAAAAATATAATAAGTTAATATAATTCACTATCTGAAATTCATTTTTGTCAATAACTGCTTTCATCTGTTATCATGGGTGAAAATACTGTTAATTACTGCAACAGCAGCAAGCAGTGTGATTGTACAAAAACTGCATCATTTTAGAAATGAAGTGAAAAGAACCTTTAACACCATGTAGACAAGAAGTACTGTTTTGTGAAGTAAAATCTATTGAAAGAAAAGTAATGAGTTTTGTCAAGTTTTACATGTTTAGTATAGTCATGCATGTGATATATGGTTTATGTCACCTGTTGGTTAGCATTGCTTACTGTCAGTTGAATGCAAATAAAGCTTATTTATGTACCTTCCCTTTCTCTGACTGAACATTATTGATGCACTTTTTGAACAAGTTTCAGATAGATTACAGTACAAAATATTTTGTATTCAGTGCTTGTATCCCCACAGCCCACTCCATGGTGGATTTAGCACCATAAATTGATGAACTAGAAACTGTTGTTTTTTTAAAGTTCTCATTGAAAGTCAGAACTGCAATTTATTTCAAGTATTTCTCCCATAATTTTAATTCTTCTATTGTGTATTTTTTCTTCATCTTTGTACTATTTGACATACATATGATGTATCCATTTCATTGGAACATAAAAATTCAGTGGAATAAAACTTACCCTGTGCCACCCATATCATAGCATCTGCATGATTTTTACGTGGACAGCCTCTTGCATGTGAATCTATAGAATTTGAGCTTTTTTACTTTAGAGTACATGCATCTCAAGCAGTTTGTATCAGGGCCCAATTAAATATGCTGATATTTGTTGATAATGCAATGTGCAATCCTGCCTTTTGAATTTCAGCAAAATTAATGGAATATGATAAATGTGCAATTTGGAATGTCCAACTTTATCAACAGCTGCAGAGAGTTTCAGTCTGTATATTTACATATCTGAACAATATCTGCATATTTTGTATTCAAAACAAACCCTGTAAAATGGAAATAATAGACAAACATTTGAATTATTTGATTATAATTGTCAAGATAATTCTTAAATTGGTCCATTTACATTTACAATATTCCAATTACAGAAATTTTATAATGAAGATATGACTGGTTTTAAGTTGAGTGTTCTGTCCTGAAAACATGAAGCACTCTGGTAAAAATACATGTTAGGAGAACTCTGTAAACATTCTTTAATTGTGTTAATGATAGTATCTACCTCTTGCCCATAGTTTTCACCCCTATAATTAATTTTCAACAGTATCTGATTTCATATCCTCTTTGTAAATCAACATTCAAACTAACCATCCTAGACCAGAGTATAATTTTGGGTAATTGGACACTCACATGAACTTGGGGGGTACAATTATATCTCCAATACCCCCATTGTTTCGATGGGGATATTATTTCTTTAAATGGTAGTTAGTCAGGTCATGGTTATAATACTATTTGTACAATTTTTAAAAGAAACTTATTCAATTACATTTTTTTTCATGTTGATCTAAGCGTGGTAAGCCATTGATAAGATGGCTGACAAAAAGCAGATATTTTTTGTTTTTTTGTTCAAAATTATCTTCTTGTCTACTTATCTTCAAAATTGATTTTAATTGTTGGTATGCAAAGAAATGTAGCATTTGTTAATTCTTGTTAATTGAATGATAAGATTTTTTGAGATTTTTAATCAGTTGAGTGCCTTCAAACATTTGCTGTGGCAAATTCAATTTGCTTTGCTTTTCAGCAAATATGATTTTGGAATGGGGATTTTTATTGGCCATTAAGGAGTGTTCTATTGACATAAATTCTTCATCAAGAACTTAATTGATTTGACATTTATGTCTTTTTTTGCCATTTTTCCTCAAGTGTCAATCCTGGTTACAAATTTTTTAACAACCTTAGGTGACTTTAAGTTTTGAATGATTTGTTTCAATCTTTTATTTTGCAAAAAAAAGCTCTTAATGCTTTATCTTAAAAAGCATAATCTTAGCTTGTTTTTGGATGCCTAAAGTTTGGATAAAGTACTGTATTCTTTGTTGAACCAATTCCGCCAAAACCTGGAGCGAAACATAACAGCTCTCAGACATTTTCAATAAACTCCTGTCGCTCAGATTAAGTTAATTTTCAGTAATGATGACTGCCAATTTAACTGAATGGTTAGAACATGTGATTACATAAGACTTTAGGCTGCTGATATTTTCAGGCTCCAAGTATTGATTGTACTTAAGTGGGAGATCTCCCACCTGGTGCTCCTAAGGTTTGGAGGTTTTTATGTAAGACACAATAAGCATTTTCATGTAGCTTGATTGCCAGCACTAAGTGGGTGAAGGCATTACTGTTAAATTTTTATCAATAAGAACTAGCATCTGCAATCTAAAAATGGATGTAGTTTTAGAGTCTACCTCTTTTCTTGTATCTAATAATGAAATTACTCACAGCATATGTTTTGTTGTCGGATTGATAAGGGTCATTACATGCACTTGGCACATTAAAGTTTCAAAAATATATTGAAAATTTAATTTAAGTGGTGGTTTTCACATGAAACTTGGCACAAAGTACAGACTACTCAGAAAGCTGTCTTTCTTAATGTCTGTGTGAGTAGCCAATTGGGGGTCAAAGTTGCAGCAATTTGGTTGATGTTTTTTGATAATTACCAGTCCTGTTCAAGAAGAAATTTATGAAAAAAAATTTTTTTTTTCTTGAATTCATTTCATTTCAGGCCAAGGTATGTTAATGATGAAAACTTCATGTATTTTAAGTTTCATTGTTAATCCAGTTCTTAGGCTTGGCATTTTATTATGAAAATATTGTGTAATATTCATGACAGTGTTGTCAAAATTCTCTCTGTTAATAAGTGCAAAGCACTATATCAGTTGCTAGGTTTATTAACATGCTCAGCCTATTATTGTGAATAATGCACCAGAATTATTTAAGCAACTATTCTTACTTATGATAATGCCTTGGTCTTAAAAATAAACATCTAAATCACAAAAAAAAACATTGAGATATAAGGTTATTGAACTGTATTGATGAACATTGCTGCAGTGTATTTTATAATTGCATAAAATTACCCGCACTAAATGAGCGGTTGGTATATTGGAATCACCATGTCCGTACATCCATTCATCCATGCAAATTTTGTTGCAGTTAACTTATCTCCCAATGGATGGATTAATGTGTGGCTTTATAGGTGGGATACTTTGTTAGAAATTTTGGTTGTTGTCCCATATATTAACTTCCTGTACAAGTTGGAGTATAACTAACATAACAGTGAATGTAACTTCATGTTGTAATTCAATGATGGAAAACTCATGTTTCTTGCAATAAGCCTTTTATTGAATTTAAACAATTTGTAACTCTCCAAAAATACTTAATATAACTCCGAAGCAACATTGAATGCATACAATTTGTTTTGTTACTCCAAGAACCAAAAAATTATTGTAAATTAGAAGAAAAAAAACAACTGCAATAAATTAACTAGTTCTTTGCAAGAAATTGTCTTTAGATTCTGGAAGAGTAAAACAATTTTAAAAAGGATACTCATGCAATCTATGTGCTGTTTTTAAACCTTTAAAAAGAAATTGAATACAGACAAGACCTGATTGACTTTTCATTGAATGTCCATTACCTGTTGTACTGCCTGAACAGCATAGGAAGATATACATGTACATGTATGAAGGTTCATAAATTTGAACCCCCTTTTTTTCTGGAATTCCCTTTCCATAATCTCTAGATGTGCACTTGAACATAATCATTGTATGCACTGTAAAAACTAAACATTAATGATATTTAGGATTCTTTCTTTGCTGTAGAGAGTTAATCTGGTTTTATTTATTAAGTTGAGATATTTACACTTTGTAAAAATATCTTTTCTGTTGACATCTTACTTCCATTACTGTTCATTAGAAATTCTGACAAAGGATAAGTCTAATGTTTTATTTTTTTATTTGGATAAATTTAGAAAATCACAAATATGTAAAGTGTATTAAATATTGAATATCAAAACCATAATTGTGCATTAAAATGACCTAATATTGCATCACTCATTCTCATTATTTTTGGGGGGATAAATTTAAAATAACAAGTATGTAAAGTTCTGCATATATGACATGACTAGTTCAGAAATTCCATACTACAGTTAAAAGTACTGTAAACCTGGTTAAATCTTTTGGTCATACGTTATATGTACAGTCTGATAGTCCTGTACCATTTTGGTTTATATTAGAGGTGTAATTAATTTAAAAATGATTTATTACGTACATCAAAGAAATATTAATTACAAGAACATGTCTGTCTTAGTTAAGAAGTTCAAAATTTACTGCAATCCTAATACATGTTATTTTGTTTTGCTGTGGTTTTAATTGTTCATGGAACAGTATATTTTTGCTGAAAATTAATTCGGTGACTGCTCTTGAAGTACATGTACATGAAGTGATGACGAGACTCATTTATTATGATACAAAAATGTGCTACTGAAACTTGACTAATGATTTCATAGATACATGTAATAAAGTCAAATCAAGTCACCTACTACATAAGGTGTTTTGTGACTGTTTCATTGTTTTTTTTTATCTATTGTAATAATATAAAGGTGTTATAAGTAAAGTTAAAAGAAATTTTTTTACTATGTTTCAATGTTAATTAAATTGTTGTTTATGATTTTTCTGTCAAACATTTTTGAGATATTGACTTGATATTTGGTCAGTACAGTTAGGTCTAAATGTCACACTCCCCCCCCCAAAAAAAAAAAAAAACAACAACAAAAAAAGAAAAACAAATACAATATCAAAAAGACAGCATCTAAACAGAAGAACAATTCAGAAACATCAGAATCCAAAAACAGATTCTATACATGAAATCACAACAAAAAAAAAAACAAACATCCCATGGCCAGATCCAGTTACTTTGAAAGAAGGGTGCCAGCCAAGGTTCCTTAGAAAAAGGAGAAGGAGTGCAAGTTCATTATTTGCCATTGTTTGTCAATTTTACACATGAAAATGACAAATTTTCCAACAAAAAGGATGGGTATCAACTCCCTGCACCCCTCCTCTGGGTTTGTCACTGGATCCACATAAATGTAAACTATGAACTATAATATATTTACAATAAGAGCTGAAGAATTAAAAAAAAAACAAGATTGCACAAAAAAAAAAATAAAACACTTGCCATGTGAACCCCACAAAAACATGTGAGTGACATCTAAGTATTATAATATTATATGTCTACAGACAGTGCAGAAGATTTTGTCTT
The DNA here is from genome assembly GCA_037379345.1 of Perna viridis. NCBI lineage: Eukaryota > Metazoa > Mollusca > Bivalvia > Mytilida > Mytilidae > Perna > Perna viridis. Next base: position 39,906,017 of record CM074512.1, on the reverse strand, counting down.
TCTAAATTTTGGAGAATAGTTTTCTCTTACTACTATTGATATAAGTTACATTTTCAGTTTTTTTTCAAATTTCTGATTCTGATTTTTGAGTTTTTTACTTTATTCATGAAAAGGGGGACTTCTCATAATTGAACTCTTCAAACAATTTTCAAGAAACTTTTGTTCGATTTTTTTAATGTAAGCTTCTTGTTGATTTTTATATATTTTGTGTCAAATATTTAATCACAATCTGAATTCAGAGCTGTATCAAGTTTGAATTTTGTGTCCATCTGTTCAGGGTTCGACCTCTGTGGGCCTATTCACATTTTATTTTATTGGGTTATGGTCCTTGGACTACTTCTTCCTCATGAAAATTTATATTTCCTTTGTACAACTGTTCTGTTTCATGTTCTATATCTTTAGTCTTTCATATAAAATAGTTTACATGCATTAACTCTTTGAAAAACTCATTTCATAATAGCATTTGCACTGATCAAAAACAAAGATTGAGGTAAAATTTGAGTTAAAAATTAAAGTAATTACCACAAGTGATGGAAGGCAATGTATTACTTAGAGAGATATAGCAAACTTTAATACTGGATGGATTCAAAGACATTACTTCTGGCATCAATCAAAACTATTTTATTTCAGATATTTTATTTGATTTACTGATGCCTTTTTGCTTTCATGTTTGCCAATATTTGGAGAGTAGAATTTCAAGTGTGTAATTTGGGATTCTTTCCTGAAGACATTATGCAATAGAATTACTGCTAGCATCATTGACATGGGTTTGTCTATCGTAAGAATCTCAGTTCTATAGTGTTACAGTGTGCAACTCATTGAACAAATAGCTCATTATTTTCAAATGTTATCATCAATTTAAGTTTATTTCCTGTGTTTTTTGTTCTCACAATTATCTTTAAGATTTAAAATTATGCTTCACTTTATTATTTGTTTCTTCATTTCCAGTTAAAAAAAAATAATAGCATTGTACAATGAGGTCATCACTGATTTTCACCAATGGTTACAAATGTAAAACATTTATACAATAAATGAAAACAAACTTAAATTACTTTCCTTTCGAAAGAAATTCCAGCTCCTAGTGGTTGGTCAAAATTTTTTAACAAAAGGTGGGACTGACTGTAAGACACCTAACTGCATCACTTAAACAACCAAGTATTGGAAAAGATTACCATTACTTTCCTCCACAATCAGTATATTTTTTTTAAAGGTTTATGTAGAACTGTTAGGTGAAAAATACTTTGGTTTTTTTTTTTTATCTAATTCACTTCTGGGATATAGATTTAAGAATAATTGTCAACTCAATAAACTTATGCTGTGTACCTTGGTTGGTGACTTTGGTGATACTCAGTTATATTTTGCTTGGAGATAAAGAGTATTGTAATTTCCCTTGACTTTGGTACAATAAGTTGACATTCTTATGAAACCATAAATGTACATGTACTAAGGAACAATTGGTTCATTAATAATAAAATTACCATATTAGACTGATATTTTTTCAGCCACATAGAAATATTTTTATGGCCCACACACTTTCTGTTGTCAATAAAAGTCTATTGCATCTTAATAAATGTCACTTCATTTTTTTTTTTTTTTTCAGTTTAAACTTTTCATGATTTTGCTGTTTATATGGATGATTTACAGTATAAAAACAAATGTACATGCTAATATGTGTATGCATTAATAATTAATCTGATTCATAAATATTAGTTGTCATCAACTGCACATGAAACCATCATTGAATCTTGCTCTTTCTACCAATTTGTAGATTGATCTACAAAATTTGGGCTTTCCCCTTTGAGCTTATATGTTTCTATGGTTTATAACAAATTCTTCTGCGCAACTGAAACTAATGGAAAAGGACACAAGTTTGTCATACTTGTGAAGTCTTCTCCAAAAAAAAAAAAGGTTCTATAGGGTCTACATGTACATGACTAACAGAAAATTTGCATAGTGTTGATTATATTCTATAAATTTGAATTAAATATCTGCATATTTAGTTTCAGATCATTTCCTTTTTCCATTACTTGTTTAGCAAAATTAAAGTATAGTCCAGACTGTTTAACACTGTACATCCGAGGCAAATAAAAAAAACCCACGTAAAGTTTTCTTGAAAAATAACTATAGGCACAGGGTAAAATAAAAAGGATTTAGTCAACATTTCTGGAATACTGACTCAGATTTTCCTTCATATTGCCAAAATTCTATATAGGCCATGTTTTATACATGGTATTTAACCAGGTAAACAGTGTTTTTTTGCTTTCTGTCATGATTTACAAACATATATGTAGTATATAAACTTATCAATTCTAGTGGACCTCCTAAATATGGCATGCTTACAAATTGTATTAAATGGAAAGGATGATTCCTTAAGTGCATCAATTTAAATTTAATTTATGTTTTTTCACTACCAGATTTATGGTCTGTATAATGTTGTCGCAGTAAAATTATATGTGACCATCAAGATTTGAATAAGCAAATAAATTGTGTTATGTAAGTGCCCACCTTTTTGAGTTGATTTTACGTGCAAAAAATACATGATTTATGATAATTGAGGCCAAAGGTGTTTGATTATGTAACGGTAGTAATCATGTCAAAAAGGTAAATTACTGACTATATGATGCCTATAATATGTGGTTGAGTACCCAACAAGAGTACTTCAGTCCTTCCAACTCTTGTAAAGTAATTATATAGCGGCACTAGAAAACTTGATTGCATACAATTCTTTGGTATTTAGTAACTTCCTTATATGTGTGTTGAAGAGGGAGATAACTAATGTTTAAACTGTAAATTTAAACAGATTTAATTTCTACTATGATGAATAGCTTTAGCTATCAAGGAAAATACTTTCTTTTTTCTGTTTCTCGTAAAAAAATTACATGTGTGCTTTTCTCTTGCTGGAAGTACCATTAAATTACAAATATAGCGGTATTGAAATAAAGTCAAATTTACAATAAAAAAAGCCTATTAGTTAGTAGTCAACTTACACAAGAAATGTTCTGTTGTCATGGTAAAAAATAGATTTAGAAACAATTACCCTGAAGGTCCTAAATAAAGCATGAGGTACCGTGATCCATTTCACTATAAGAAGTGACTGTAAAATTTATTGTAAGCTATGACATCATAATGCTATTTTCTATTATTATGTCATAAATCACAAACAATTTAAATTTACAACTCTTTGTGAAAAATGACATATCCTGCTATAAACATTTATACAAACAGATTTTGTATTATCATTGGATCTTTGTTGTATATAGAATTTGATGCTGGACAATCTATCTTCTCTAGGTCTTATGTTCTTGTGTGCAACCAAAAACTAATGCATAGTCTCAGCTTGAGTTCATAGCAATTCAAAACCCTAATTTATCTCTAACATCAGAAATTGCAAGGTAAAGTAGCTACAATAACAAGTTTATGTAATTTGTCTGCAAATACTTAAATAAATGCACCTTCCACTTAGTCAATTTTTTTTCAATAATGAAAAAGATGTTTTGACACTTCAATGTAATTGCCTGTTTACCAGTTGTAACCATTTTATTTTCTGTTTCAGGCATCAAGTCATCAGAACTTTATTATGTTAGAAATGGGATTATTAACAGCTATGCATTATCATTTGAAATGCCAATTAACTATGAGGTCAAAGAAATTTACTTCACTTGGCAAAGTTTACGACAGAGTCCACCAGTAAGTAAATAATATATTTAGTTTCACAGTCCTCCAGGACACGTGTATTAAGTTTCATTATTCTCCAATATGCATGTGTTTAATAATTTAAATTAAATATTTTGCCATCCACTCTGCAAGTAACCATGCATTTAGTTATGAAGTCCACATAAAAAGGACTAGTGTCTAATTTTATTGTCCTTCAGTAAACATGTTTAGTTTTATTGTCCTTCAGTAAACATGTGTTTGGTTTTATTGTCCTTCAGTAAACATGTGTTTGGTGTTATTGTCCTTCAGTAAACGTGTTTGGTTTTATTGTCCTTCGGTAAACATGCGTTGGGTGTTATTGTCCTTCAGTAAACATGTGTTTGGTTTTATTGTCCTTCATTAAACATGTGTTTATTAAATTTTCCACAGGGAGGTGCCTAGTGTTAAGGTGAACTGCCTGCTGTTAAACATATGTTTAGCTTAATTTCTGTAAGTGAGTGATCAGCATTTAGTTTTACTGACCTCCAGTAAATATGTGCTAAGTTTATTGTCCCCAGGAAAATGACCTGCATTTAGATTCACTGTCTTCTTGTAAAGTTGTGGGTTTTTATAGTTCATTGTTTAGTTTCACTGATCTGAATTAAATGTACATATCAATTGCATTTAGTTTTATCCTTTTTACATGGCATAATAAATACATTTTGTTTAAGTTTCAATTACTCAGTAAAGAGTGTCGAAATTTTCATCTCAACTATTTAAAAAGTACACAATGTGTTCAGTTACATTGTACCCAAGTCCTTTTACCTTGAATATAGTTAAACTAAATTACAAGAAAACAAACAATTTGTTCAGTTTTACAAATTATTTCCAAGTGTTTATTGAGGACTAGGTTAAATTGCATATATTTATGTATTAAGGTCGAGAGAATTTGTTAAACAAAATAAAGAAACATATAACAGGGAGTATTTAAAACTATGACATATTAATAAAGATATTATTCAGATAATACTACATTATTCTTTTCTCTATTTAAGATGCTGTATAATCTGAGATTCAATGTATCCAATCCACGAGCCATGTCACAGCCCAGGGCAAATATTTCTAGTGATGGAAACGTCCCTAATACATTATCAGGTTAGTATTGTATGATATATTTTGAAAAATAGTCTAGGTCTTACACTAAATGAGCTTGGTGGTTTGGTGGTAACATTTTTGACTCCAGTGTAAAGGCTGCGGGTTCAGTCTCTTGTTGATTCATAGTAAAAACTTCAAAATTGGTAGTTATTGTTTCTTGGTTAGGCACACAGCATTTAGGGAATAGTGTGATAGCTGGTTGGCTTGTAGTCAAAATAGAGATCACAGGCCTAAAAGTAGGGTAATTCTGTGAGCTAGCACATTAAAATTTGACTCAGTGTGTTGGACTAGTACAAAGCTTTGTCTTATCAATTGATCAGTCGTTCTCATCCTGAAATACATGAAATTTCTGTCAACGTTAAACCATGTGCAATCAAATCACCTTTGAACAAACAGTACCATAAAAGATTGAAATTTTCCCTTGGTGGTTATTTTTGATACATTTGTTTTACCCGCATAAATCCCTTGCATAAATAATTAGATTTTTTCAATGAATCAGCCAAAAGATCCCTGGTAATGAAATAGTTGACAACAATAATATTTTGTATAAATGTAAATGAAGGCAAATTTTTTTGTTTTTTGTTTTATTATTTTGTTATTCCATGATGTGAACATTGCAAGCAAGAAATTTCATGACTGGGATTTTTTATCTGATTCATTGAAAAGTCTAATTAAAAATCAGCTAATTTGGTCAAAGTTTGTTTGCTCTAAATTAGCTTATTTTTCGATAATTGTTTGTAAAAATAAAGTAAAAAATCTACCCTTCAATTATTAATACAAGTATAATACATGTAATTGAGATGATAATAGAAATATTACGTAACTGTTACAATAAGATACACTCTGCAACAAATTATACTGGGAAAACCTTGAATGTTTATGTAAATAGAATTTTAAAAAAATATAAAATGTAGTTATGCAAAATGTATTTAGCATCTATTCAAAACATTTCAGTATCTAGAAAATATTTAAGAGCATATGCAGTGCTACCTCTAGGATAGTTTATAGGATACAGCTTTAAAAATACATTTGGTACTAAGTACTCATTTACACATCTGGTTACTTTAAAAAGGTGTCAAAGGTGATAGTGATAAATATGTTTCTACAAGATTTTTCAATATCAGATAAGAATTGTTAGAGAAAGATTTGAGATTCCCTACAACCTCTGATGTAATTATGAAATAGTATTGATAAGATCTAATTGGAGAAGACAGAATAGGAAACTTAATGCTTTTCTACTAAACAAATTTAATTAACTTACAAGTAGGAAGTAATGGCTTTATTTTAAATTTAGATTTTTGTCTTATATAAGTTTATTTGATGCTTCTCTTAAAAATGTCAAAATTTAACAAACTGATATTTAAATTGACACATTCTAAATTTTAAAATCCCTTAACTATTGAGGGAAGATTTTTTTATTATTGTCTTATGTTAAAAATAAAGCAAATTTCATCCCATATTATAATTAAGGGTTTTCAACAATTAATGCATATAAGAGGCTAAAATAATGTCTGCTTTGCAATTCTTCCAGTCAGATTTCAGCAGCTTAATTCATGTAGTATTTAATGGTTACATGGAAATCTCTACCTGTATTATTTTATCAGTTTTGGAATATTTTTCACCATTTTATGAGGAACAAGGGATCAAAGGGGCTGCAATGTAATTTTCTCAAGGAATATCCTGCAAAACTTTTTCATCTGATTTTAATGATTTCTTTGTAATTTGTACCTCCTTACAAGGGCTTTATAAAGTATGCTAACAAATTTACTTTATTGTTAACTGTTGTTGAGATTATGAAGTACTAAGTGATGTATGAAAGCACCCTCAAATCAACTTTTTTATATAAACTGATTTTCAAAATACTATGCAATATTGTCTCCAAACCAGTTGTTGTGTCCATAATGACTTGTAATTCCCTATGTTTAAGTTTAAAAAAAATTATATTATGTCTATACTTGCCCCAAGTGAACAGAGTAAAATTGGCTGTAGTGGTGTGATTGGCAAAGCTTTTTATCATAGTAGTATCTGTTTGATTGAAATAATAGGTATCAGTCTTGTATTACATATTCCTGAGCGGGTGTACATCAAAACATGGAGGCTAAAAAATATAGTCCGCTTCCTTTTTGGCTTTTCCTGTTTTTATTTCTTGGCAAATGACTATCATTTTTAATCAAAAGTACAGGGTAAATATCAAGCTATGACACAAAATACAGTATTTTCATGAAAAATAATGCTTCAGAAAAGGGGTCTATTTTATGAACTCAAAATAAAAGTGAAAGTAGAAAAAGTCTATTTTTAGTTTGACCTGTCCTGGTGTACCAAAGTTCATGCCTTCTTTTTTCTAAAATGGACCTAAAAATTATTTTTTACATTTCCTTAACTGAAAAACATGGTTAGATTGAAACTCCTTGTCTATTTTAAAAAATCGTGAAAATTTATTGTATACTGTATAGAAGCCTATGGAGCAAAGAATTACAAGACTGAGACCTGATAACCACAGTTTCAGTGGAAAGTGAGATTTTTAGTTAGTGAGTTTCAATTATCCTAGAGCTTTCAAACAACAATATATCATATTTTATACTGAATGGAGCAACTTTAAATGGAATAAAGTGATGCAAGGCCTCATTTTTTTTACTTTTATGGCATATTTTCACTAAATTTGGAAATTAGCAATGTTTTTTTATAGATTAAAAGATGACCAATGGATTGCAATTGTTATTATTAAAAGTTTTCTCAACACAGTTATGTAAGAAATAAATAGGGTGACTTAAATTATTGAATTATAAACAGTTTTGATTTTTTGACATTTTTAATACTTGGAGTAGAGACTTGAATATGGTCGAATTGCACTTGTTACACATGACATATAAAAACTGAAATATGTTTTGCATTTTACTTTTATTCTACTTTAACTGCTCAAGAAGTGCTTTACTACAGCCATTTGATTGATTAAAAGTGATAACTGACCAGTAAAACATTTTTTATCTGGTAAATGACCATTTCTAATGGTACTTCCACTCAAATTCTAATGCAGCTTATAGAAATTGGTGGTAATGACATATAAAAATGAATTTTCCTCAATAGTGTGTGAAGTAAGTAGAAACTTTGATATTTCTGTGTATGTTATTTACTGTTCTTGCAAAATATTTATCAGTGTCTCTGAGATATTTCTCCTTTTGTAATTACTGAGTACATTTATACATGCCCAGGGTACCAAATTTGACTGAAAATCAGCATTTCAGTAACTAAGATGTCTTTTTCATGAAAATAATGAAAAATATACAGCATTTTGACTCTATTTTACATTTGTGTAAACAAGAACTTCAACTTTGTGCAATTGGCTGTTTCAGTAAGCTGATTTTAAATTACTAAGAGGTTCCCTTGTGTTAAGGCTAAAAACTTAACTTTTTGTGAATATGGGCCAAAAAATTTGAAATTTTGAAACAATTCATAGAATAGTTAAGGCATTTGTCTTATTAAAATAGACCATCTTTTAATGTTTAAAAAGGTAACTAAATTATTTTTTATCAAAACTTGTCTAATCAAGCTATGACACAAATATCTTGTTTTTGAGGAAAAACAGTATTTTCATGAAAAATATTGCTTCACAAAGGGGTCTATTTTATGAACTCAAAATAAAAGTGAAAGTACAAAAGTCTATTTATAGTTTGACCTGTCCTGGTGTACCAAACTTTATGCCATTTTTTTCTAAAATGGACCAAAAAATTATTTTTGACATTTCCTTATTAATTGAAAAACATGGTCAAAAGTTAGGTTGAAACTCCTTGCCTATTTTTTAAATAAATCATGAAAATTAAAGGTATACTACACTGTATAGAAGCCTACGGAGCGGAGAATACAAGACTGAGACCAATAACCACTCTCCTGTCTTTATAAATTAGTGAAGCTGTTTACATTGTATTTTATTAATTTGCTTAAAGAGACTGGGTGTAGAACTGAGTATGGCAGAGGTGTTAAAGCCTTGAACATTGCCAAAAAATACTAAAGCATCAGCAGTGGGCTAATTCAAAAATGTTAAAATCCCCAAAAATGGCCCAAACATTAAATACAATGTACATCAAAATCCCAAATAATGGCTTTGTAAAACGTGAACACAGAAAACAAAGACAATCTACATACAAATAAAATTACATTAAGGAAAAAAAGAGATGTTGTGAAATAGTGAATAAACACTCTGTTTAGGAGAATGGGAAATAATCTGTACCATGATCAAACAGTCTATATAATGTTTTTTTTTTTCATGAAGTACCTGCACAAATACATGTACAAAGAATAATTTGAGGTAGCTGTCTTTTGAGTTTCCTTCTAACATCTTAGTCCTTAAATTTTCTACTTAAGAAATATTTCTGTCACCAAATTACCTTGTATTTAAGTGCATACTTGAGTTTAGCAGTAAAAAAATATTGCAGCACCGTCTTCTACTTACACAGAATAACTTCATGTTGCCATCTCACTAGGACAGTCACTGATGCATCCCATAATGTACTTATCTTGGTAGGATATTTTCCTGTCCTCTTTTTTATTTACTTGCCTCTCAATACAGTTCTAGATTTTGGTTTAAGTAGATAATTTGCAGTTAATTAGTGGTATATGATAATTAAATCGTTTCTTTCATATGCACATCATGGATTCCAGATTGAATTATTAGACATGACTTTGACATGCACCTAATGAGTTCAGCAATCAAAGGACCATTTCTTTGATATAAAATTTCTTGAATTTTTATGGGATATTTTTTACTAATGAATCCACCCTTGTTATGCTTTCATTATAACTAAAGGTCCCAATTTAAAAAACAAAAATAGAACAAAAATATATTGGAAGAAAAGGTCTAAATTAATCAAAATGAAAACTTTAATTCACAAAAGCCTATGATCTCTCGTCTTGGGAACATTACACACTATATGGTCAGTCTTTCAACTAGCTTATCTGAGGTAGCTTTTTTCTAGTTTTAGTACAAATTTTAGTCTGTATATACCAATAGTTTTACAACTTCTAGCTGGAATCAAAGATTTAAAATATTTTATCTTCAGGCAAATGAATTTTAGCTTTCCGTGTCAAACATTACTATCACCTGAATATAGCTGAAATATTGCTACTCGGGGGTTAAACCCCAAAAATCAATCAAACATTATTAGGCTTATCACAGTGTAATCCATTGTTGCTTATTTACTCCTTTATGATTTGTTCATTAGGGCCAAGTTGTTCAAAAATTTAACCACAGGACAAGTTTAGTACAAATTATACAAGTTGTGTAGTAAACAAATATTTATCCAGCCAATAATGTTTTGAACCATTAGGCCCTGTCTGTCCACATGCTGTACAATTGCTTGTAAATCATTGAACAGTTGTAGTAGTCTTTTGGTACATGTCATTATTACCAATAAAGGTCATTTGTTTTGTTTTGTTTTGTTTTGTTTTGTTTTGTTTTTGTTTTTGTTTTTGTTTTTGTTTTTTAGTATTATTTCCTGATTTGTAGTTTCCAAGTTATTGGACTTTGAACAGAGAAAAAAGGGGGATGGACAAATACACAGCACCAGAACTTAAGATAAATCCACAGCTGTTGATTGTTTTGTTTTGTTTTGCAGTATTCAAAGTAGAGTTCCCATGTACTGGTCTAATTAGTGGAGAAGTCATTGTCAACATGCAGCTAAATATCAGCATATTTTCAGCCTCAAATCTAACAGCATTGAATTTTATAAGAAGAAAAATGTGCTTAAAGGGTATGTATACATAAAGTTTTATATTTATGTTATTAGAAATACATGAGCATACATATTAATATGAATTAGGGATCAATCAAAGCATTTGTTGGCTAATAAGGTATCAGTGTGGAGAAGAAGTAATTTGATAACCTGGATAATTTGTATTAAGAGGTTGGCAGACTGAAAAATCTGCAAAGTCCTTTCTTTTTTGGACTTGGCCTGATTTTTGCCAGGTTGGAACATTTGATTGGCTGTTCCAGATTTTAGATTATGATTTTTTTTTTACAATCTGGAGTGTTTTACAGTGTATTTAACATATTTACTTATTTCTAATGTAAAAAATAAAAATAGTGTTTAATTAATACTGCAAAGTGAATACTACATAAAAAAACTGTACTGGTATATAACCATGACCTTGATGTGACCTAGTAAATGAAATTTCAGAACACAATGCTAATGAACTAACACTGGATGTTTTCAAACAACCTGGCACATGACAGCTATTCCAAATTCATCAACACCAAACCCTGCAGATTTCAGGTCTATTTCAGAATTTTGTTTACACAATAAATTGCATATTTGAATGTTTTATTCCATGTTGATGGGTGCCAGCTATTGAATGGCAGCTTACAGTACATGGAACGTGGTGTTTATCAAATTATTGACATGTTTTTGTCATTAACAGTCATAGACAAATGTCAAATTTGACTTAGTAAAGAGACCATGTAATGTTGACAACTTTAATTACAAACCCATGGTGCCATCTTTTTTTTTTCTTGGGGTATCTTAATTAAGTACCCAATGGTAATATCGTTTATGAAGCTATCTAGTTGAGAGGCATTTTGGCAGGTATCCTGTTGTTTTTTGGTCAGCTCTGATTAGAAAAATTAATTAATGGAGGGTAGAGATAGTGAATTTAAGTATTTTACCAGTGCTTGTAGATGTTTAACGTATTAAAGTTTTTGGGAGTTTTGTTTACTCATCTGGTTTAAACCAATTTTTTATTTAAGATGGATATAAAAGTATTAAACCATTGCTGTTTGTGATTGAAATGAAGTTATATGTACCTGTCAAAATATGTGTGGATGGTATAATATATTTTTGAGAGCAATGCCTTGGAACATTTGGGATGAAGCATTTCTAACTGTTATATAACTTGCATCTTTATGTACTTTGAAATGCTCTTCTACATTAAGAGTTTACTAGTATAAACCTCTTAAATTATTATTTGTGAATATTTGATCTGGCAAATGAATAAATAACAATACAGAAACTCAGCTAAATAGAAATTTATAATGCTGCTGATTTCTGTTTCATAGCAGGATCTGAGGTTCTGATTTACATTTATTTGAGAACACTTTTTTTTTGTTCTTTTCAACCCAATGATAGCATAGGAGATTTGATGTTCTACTTTGTCATATGATATGAAACATTGTAGCAAACTATCTTTATTTACTCTTACTATATATACATGTATTATATCATGTGTATAATGAACTTTTGTAGTCCAGTGCTTCAGAGGTCTAAACATAGGTTTGTTTTGAATTATAAAATGTCCCACATTTTAAAGAAAGAAAATTGTTGACAGTAAGATTTGTCGTACACATGTACAAAATCTGTATTTACTACACCTATATGTACCATGAGTACACACTGGGACTTCTACTAAAAAACTCAGTGTAGCCATGAGAACACAATCAAACTTCTACTAAAACTCAGTATAGCTTACTTAAAAATCACAGGATTTTAATTCTTTTGGCTAATTTCAGATAAAGTACATAGATCATTCTTGGGGGATATCCATGCTGACAAGCCTCCATTTGTACCAACAACACCTAATGCCTCTTACACTGGTATAACAAATACTCTAGGTAAGTTTTATTAAATCAACATTGTTATTGTTTCAGAAGAAAGACATTTCTGCAGTTGTGTATGAATAATTTTTTTTATTATTCAATTGTTGTTAATTAATGTTGCAACTGTTAAGATATAAGAATTCAAGTTAATACTATACCAAGGTAAGGAAAGGAAAAATGTAGCGAGCAAATACAATCTCAAGCCTAACATGAAATTTTAGCGGATATAAAGAAAAAGTAGAAGTATGATCAATTGATGTTATAGGTATCAAAAACATAAATTAATTTGTCTTTTTTTCAAAGCCATACATAATGTGTGTTTTTCCTAAATTGTTAACAGATCAACCACCTACTAAAGAAACAGCAATGTCTACCCATGTTTTCTATATTGCTGTTGGCTGTGCCTGTGGTGCCATACTTCTTATTGCTTTAGCAGTAGCAGTTTACTACCTCAATTCACAGAAGAACTCCTCAAGGGGCTATAATGAAAGAATCAAATATTAGTAAGTCTTATCTTAAGAATAATGGTGTGCTATATTGCATTTTCATTCATACCTTGAGTAGATTATATCTATTAGTGATCTTACGACTTTTAAATTTGGAGAAATTTTAGGTTTACTTGTCTTACGATGACTTACAGTCGACTTCTGGTGGAAATAATGCAAACACTGTGTATGTTGTATGCTTATTTAACTTAAAACTTTGACTTGAAACTAAGTTTTATACAAGTATATTTAACTAGAGGTTTCAGCATTGTAAAAATCTTTTAATGAACTCTTTACATATTGAATTTAATAAACTACAAATTTATAAAATGTAAAACAGGCATTATTAATTTGAAGATGTTTTATTGTTTCTAAAACTGAAACAAGTACAGTAAATTGTGCCAAAAACAAATCCCTTGCTGATTACATGATTTGTTCTGATATGACAAGTGTTAATTTACCCGGTAATTAAAACAGATTCAACATGAGTTTAAAGATGTCTTGTTAAAACAGTTTTATGTTATTATTTAACCACCATTCAGTTTTAGACTGCAAGTTTATAAGATATTTCCTTTTGTTCACTCAAATAGATATCATTCTGTTATCCTTTGCAGTGATACAAATAGCAGTTCTCAAGCCTTAACCAAGCAACAGAGTCAGTCATTTATCAGACCTGAAACACCACTAGAAAACAGTATTAAAGGCTCAAGTAAGGAACAAATCTTAATACTGTGACCATGTAAATAAATATTATTTTTTCATATGATGTATAAAGATGAGGGTTGGTGTGAGAAATTATTATTTCAACAGGTCAAATACAATTTGATGTTGAAATGTTTTGCAGAAAGAGAAATAAACAGTGAATGAGAATCAAAATAATAATAAGAATATTGGTAAAAAACATATTTTGTTTTAAAGCTGAATAAAATCTGGTTTATAAATTAGAAAATAAAATTAGCATATCCTCCCATATTTGCATTTCCTGTCACATGATGATAGAGTAATGTTAAGTCATGGAATAAGTCATGGAATAGTCTTGATACCATACCTTAGTAATTTTATAAAATATCTATGATATATATTTAATTGTTTGATTTCAGTTCGAAATTTTTCCTGTGGACCTTCACCTATACCTGAATTATGTCCCCCTGAACCAATAGATGTCTTGAATGAAATCAGTATTGGTAGAGAAAGAATTTCATTGAAAGAAGTCTTAATTGAAGGTAATGAATCTGTACCCTTATTTAAGATTTGTACATAAACTTCAACTGGTTTATATAATCCCTGACCTTAAGTTACAAAATGATCAATTTGGTGATAAAATAATTGCATGAGAATATTCTAAGCATTAACCATGAAATTAAAGTGGATAAAACTAATGAATACTTGATTTTTTAATCTACACTTTGTGATAAATCTCATGTCATTAATTTATATGAAAATATATTTCTTTTTGACATGTATATTTCTCTGTTTTAGGAACATTTGGTAAAATATTTAGAGGAACTTTATTGAGTGATGGACAGAGTCAGTTTGGAGTAGACCAAGAAATCATTGTCAAAACTGTTACTGGTAAGTATAAATGAAAACCATAACAATACAGAGCAATACTAGTAATAAAAGTACACAATATTAATTAATCAACGTGCATACACTAGAAAATTCAGACAATATTTAATTTAGATCATTATGATAAATTGTACCCCATTCAACAATGTATGGAATATTGGAATCAACTTGTTCGTACGTCCATCCTTCATATAATTTCATTATTAAAATCTGGGCTTTTATTGGACAGATTGATTTTAAATTTGGTATGTGTGTTATATAGATGGGCCTTACATTGTAAGGAATCATGATTGCTCTCTGATATCAACTTTCTGTTTCATGATAGAGAAAATTTTCGAAATCTTAGCTCCCACTGTACAGATTGATTTCAATTTTGGAATATGGCTTCATATAGATGGGGCATAAGTTATAAGAGATTTTGGTTGCTGTCTGATATCAACCCCCTGTATGAGTGGGGGTATGCCTAGCACAACAACACATGCAACGTCTTGTTATTACTAGTACAAGATGTAAGCAATAAACATCAGCACAGAAAACTTATGAATTACATCATAAAATCTCAACTTTTCAGCAACTGGTTTACTCAGATTCACTGATTGTGATATGACTAGACTGAGAACATTGTAGTTTACATGGGTTTCATTGTAAATTCATTTTAACCAAAACCTAATTCACATTGTATATTGCAGATCAAGCAAGAGATGATCAAGTGCAGCTATTTCTAACAGAGAGTTGTATGATGAAAGGTCAAGTCAATCCAAATATTTACCCTATTATTGGGTCTTGTGTTGGTGATGGAGAACCCCCTTTTATTATATATCCTGATGCCACTGTAGGCAACTTGAAGAAGTTTTTACTACATTGTAGAGTATCAGATACTGGTACACATTGTGTAAGTTACGTTGTTAACTCAGAAATAAGTTTACAATCTGCTTGATTGTGTAAACTTGATGGAATTTGAAGTCAATGGAAGAGAGCATTTGTTATTATTTAAGTCATATTAAATTGATATTGTGGTGTGTTTAGGATTGACTCTCATCATTAATAATACTATTTTCACACTTCAAATTTTTTTCTCCAAATTTCTTTTGCATTCTAGCCAGAAAAGTAGTAAGTTTTATGACACAGCTTAATACAGCACAAGACAAACAGTAAAATACCTACATACATTAAAGTGCTATCTGGTTGTGTTTTTCTGGTGTAAATGTTTGTTCTTCCCGGAATATTACTGTTGTTAAAAATTGTTGATAAGTAAAGTTTCCTATTTTGATTGTTCTTTTATCTTAACTATGGTAAAAATTACTTGTCTCATGAATGAAATTGACATTTTTTTTCTCAAAAATATTGTTTTCATATGTTTTAATTGATTTTACATTAGTTATTTTATCGTTTTTAGCCCATGTCAACAAGACAAGTTGTTTTTATGGCATTACAAATAATCAGAGGGATTCAATTCCTACACAGAAAAAGAATTATACATAAAGATATTGCAGCAAGAAATATTGTGTAAGTTGAAATGCTTTATAAAGATCATAGTTCCAATTTGTGGATGAAATGATGTAAGAAAAATCCATTTGTTTGATGGTGGAAGATAATAGTGATTTACACTGTATTCATGCCTCAGATATGGCAGGACAAAAGAAAACTATAGTTGAATAAACAATTGGACTAATCTTCAGCATTGGTGCCTTTGACAAATGCAGAATCATGCATGTAGATTTGATAGTGCATTGTACCATTTAAGATCTCATCTTGATATTAAAAATTGCCAAAACAAAATGTTAAAACAAGGCAGTTTTCTGGTGGAACAATAATGTTTATTTTACATGTAATTTCTATCTTTTGCACGTTAAAGCTATTTTACTGGTATGGTAAGATAAAACTCATCCCAGAGGCTTGAATTTTCCATTACATCTGTCTGCAAAAGATAGTACCAAAAAGTTTTCACAGTAGTGAAAACAAAACTGTATAATTACTTATGTTTTATTTTACAGAGTTGATGGTGACTGTGTGAAATTAACAGATAATTCATTATCAAGAGATTTGTTCCCATCAGAGTACAACTGTTTGGGAGATAATGAAAACAGACCTGTCAAATGGTTGGCTTTAGAGGCTATTGTGGAAAGGAGATTTTCTTTTACCAGTGATGTGGTACGTTTAATACTGTTTGGTGCCCAGTATGTCTAACTGTTTGGTGCTCAGTATGTCTAACTGTTTGGTGCCCAGTATGTCTAACTGTTTGGAGCTTGGTATGTCTAACTGTTTGGTGCCCAGTATGTCTAACTGTTTGGGTGCCCAGTATGTCTAACTGTTTGGTGCCCAGTATGTCTAACTGTTTGGAGCTTGGTATGTCTAACTGTTTGGGTGCCCAGTATGTCTAACTGTTTGGTGCTCGGTATGTCTAACTGTTTGGGTGCCCAGTATGTCTAACTGTTTGGTGCCCAGTATGTCTAACTGTTTGGAGCTTGGTATGTCTAACTGTTTGGTGCTCGGTATGTCTAACTGTTTGGGTGCCCAGTATGTCTAACTGTTTGGGTGCCCAGTATGTCTAACTGTTTGGTGCCCAGTATGTCTAACTGTTTGGAGCTTGGTATGTCAAACTGTTTGGTGCCCAGTATATCTAACTGTTTGGTGCTCGGTATGTCTAACTGTTTGGTGCCCAGTATGTCTAACTGTTTGGGTGCTCAGCATGTCTAACTGTTTGGTGCTCGGTATGTCTAACTGTTTGGTGCCCAGTATGTCTAACTGTTTGGAGCTCGGTATATCTAACTGTTTGGTGCTTGGTATGTCTAACTGTTTGGTGCCCAGTATGTCTAACTGTTTGGGTGCCCAGTATGTCTGACTATTTGGTGCCCAGTATGTCTAACTGTTTGGGTGCCCAGTATGTCTAACTGTTTGGTGCTTGGTATGTCTGACTATTTGGTGCCCAGTATGTCTAACTGTTTGGGTGCCCAGTATGTCTAACTGTTTGGTGCTTGGTATGTCTGACTATTTGGTGCCCAGTATGTGTAACTGTTTGGGTGCCCAGTATGTCTAACTGTTTGGTGCTTGGTATGTCTAACTATTTGATGCTCAGTATGTCTAACTGTTTGGGAGCCCAGTATGTCTAACTGTTTGGGTGCCCAGTATGTCTGACTATTTGATGCTCAGTATGTCTAACTGTTTGGGTGCCCAGTATGTCTGACTATTTGATGCTCAGTATGTCTAACTGTTTGGTGTCAGTATGATGATGTAAAGAAATTGTAGTAAATCTTTCCTTAGTTTTATCTTGCAAATTTATTCCCTCTAAATTGAAATCTGAAGATTCCTTCTAAATTTTTATGTATATTTGATTTTATTCCTCATGAAAGTGTAATTTGTTATTGTTTAGAAAAACTCAAGTGAGGGTTTTGCATGTGTAAAATTTTTTTTTATGTTATGGTAGCGTATTTATATCATAGCCATTTAAAACATAAGATATTTTATTGTTCGTTGTAATGTCAATAAAATTTCATTTTTCTTTTAGAATAAGGTACATTGAACACTGTTGTTAAAGTAACTTTAAACTATTCTGTTTGCTATCATGAAGTTCTCATAGTAAAAACTTCTATACACCAACCATTTGGTATAAAACTTTTTTTTGTTTGAAATAAGCAATTTCTTATTACAACTACCTTTTAAATGTGACCCGGTTTTCCATTGCAGTGGTCATTTGCTGTAACAGTATGGGAAATGTTAACACTAGGTCAGATCCCATATGCAGAAATAGATCCTTTTGAAATGTCAGCTTATTTAAGAGAAGGTTATAGGATAGCACAGCCAACTAATTGTCCTGATGAACTGTAAGTTGTTAATAAATAGATCGTGGTAAAGGTCTTGTTACCCCAATTCTAGAACCATTTGTATTAAAACTTCATATGTCAAATATTAAGCTCACTGTGTCTACATCTTGTATTGTTCATGTTAACAGAAATGACACTACAATAAAATGGCTGAAGGATTTGACACTAGAAAATTTTGTTTAAGTTTCACTTAATTTGCAGAAAGAGTTATACTGAGAAAAATACCTATTTAAAAAATGTGATATGGTATATAACAATTAATAAGTTAATGAAATAGAAACCATGAACACTACAAAATTTAACTAACAATTTTAAGACCAAAATTGTGAATAAATGCTTATACCTGAAAATCTCCTAATATATGGTATGTATTATACAATAAACAGTCTGAAAGTAAAATGTTTTAAGAGCTTTGAAATAAAATTAATGTTCAGGTTACCAGTAGTTACCATCAATTTATAACATTTAATTTCAGATTCACAGTTCTTGCTTACTGTTGGAATACAAACCCAGATGATAGACCCAAGTTTTCACAGCTACTCATTTGTTTACAAGATTTTTACACAGCTTTGGGAAGATATGTGTGATGTCTCATTTGTCAAACTAACTGAGAAAACAATCCTGGTCGTGAAACCAGAATAGATTATGCAACTGTGTTGTATGGCCAGATATAATTAGCTATTGAGTGTTCCTTAGTTACATGTATAATCAATGCAATTGTGATTATACCCAGAGTTGTACTAATGAAAAATGTTTTCATGTTTGTGTGGCATTTTAAAAAGCAGATTTTTTCAAAAACTTAGGGCTTATTGACAGGATTTACTTATAGGTTGATATGAAATCCAAACTTAAGTCTATTAGATGGAAACATAGACTTGATATTCACAACGCCAGTTGTATGGTGCACCATGTATGTGATCAATTGTGGGTAATGAATATGTTTATACAAAATGTACTGTGTAATGTAGTTTAAATGAAGATACCAAAGAACTTATTGCTTTTTGTTAGAAAATGAAAATACTCTGTGTCTTGATTTATAGTATGTAAGGCCAACTGAAATTATTTTTTTGGTTCTCAGATCATCCTTGTTTCCATTAGAGTTGCATCATGTGCCATTATGTTACAGCCAATTCAATGATAAACAACAAAATTTCTTCCTCTTCACTTTTCTTGCTGTGAATGATACTCTCATCACCTTGAGTGAGCAATAAAAAGTGGAAAATTCTCTGAGAACCAAGTAATTAACTGAAAAGAGCCTAAATTTTTGTTCTTTTTCAAGCTACAGAAATTATCATTGGTAACTAATGTAGAAAATGGCAATGGGCCTATTGCAATATATTAGAAGTAATAGAATTACATATAGATAGAACAGCTAGATAAAGCATTAGATCCAAAAGCATTATAAAGACTTCTGGCCAAAACCATTTCACAGTAATTCAGATAATCTCTCTTACATTGTAATCATACTTTAAATGTGTGAGCTTTTGAATGAGTTTTTCTTACATCCAGAACAGGTCAGGTAGATTCAGTTGAAACAGTTTCAAAATTTACTGAAGTTTTTTTTAAACTGTATTCAATCTACTTAATAAACTCCAATCATAATTATGTTGTCCATTTGAAGGTATTTCTTAAAAGTACAAAGTTTAATACAATAAAATGAATTCAAACCAAAATGCAGTGACAGTAAAGAAAGCTACTCTTCACTGATTGAAGGACATAGAAATCATACTTTCCCTAATTAAGATTGGACACCAGCTGTATTAGTGCTATATATAGATGGAGCTCTAAATGGAAATAGTATTGACAGTAATTGAAATATCACAGTTTGTAATAACCGGACCCATTTTGGCAACTTAATTTTTTTTCCAATTTTTTGTCAATTGTTCTTACTGCCTGATTTTTCTTCCTATCTCAGGCTACTGCCATGATTTTAAAAATATCAGTGATTTCCAATGACAACGTTTTGTCTAGGTAATCGGTTGTGACATCAGTAAACAGAATAGGGTCAGTTTTGAATGTCAGGACGGAATATCATATCTGGCCCTATCAAGCTCACTGTGATATTTTTTTGTTTCGGCTGTTATTCTGGTTATCACAGTGTGTAAAGGTGTTGTTTTCATTTATATTACTGCTGAAGAAATCTTTTCTGAGAATGAAAATATTTTGTTGTTTTGTGCCAAATTAGATAGTTCATTGTAGAAAGTAAAACACATTTCTTCGTGTATTTTTATATGTACCAGTAGTTCATATCACAACATTGTAAAAAGTCATTTATAATGTGTTTATATAGAGATTTCTTATATATCATTTCATTTGTGCCATATCGTAGAGAGAGAGAAACATTATCATTTTCATTGTGATAAATCATTTGTTTGTTATGTGTCAAGAAAACAAGCTAAGCTTTAAGATGGAGCCAATTTTTGTGGTTAGTGTATATGTTTTACTTTATGTGTTATGCAAGTTAAGCTCGTGGTTTTTATTTTTTTTAAGAATGGCTAGCAAACATATTTTGACTTTATTTTATATAAACTCTTATTTTTTATTATTTTGTTTTGTCCTTTTGGATCTGTTCATACTATTTAGGGCTGTAGCCAGGTGATGTGGGGTTACTATGAACCTCGTCTTTGGATTTAAAACTGTTAAAAATTAGCTTAAAATTGGTTCGTTTTGCCACTTACAAATCCTCCCTCAGAAATTTCTGGCTACATGCCTGCTTTTGAAAGAACTTATATTCATTCAAATGAAAGTTGTCTTAAAGACATATCAAAATACAGAGGCATGTACTACTTAATAACTAGTTTGTTATTTTTATGTTATTTATTGAGTTAAATTTTACTTTTTGTGGATCCTGTTTAACCCAATATCAGAGTATTCCAGGTGTTACCAGATCCCCCCAATATCAGAGTTTTCCAGGCATAACCAAATCCCCCAAAAATCTGAGTTTCCCAGGTGTAATCAGATCCCCCATATATGAGTTTCCCAAGTGTAACCAGAACCCTAGATTGAAAAATGTGGTTATTTTTTTAAATATCCCCAATAATTTTATATGTATCTACAATCTTTCTTTCATGCTGCATCTAACCTGAAATATTGGATATAAGGTCAATTTCACCAAGAGTCAGAAAAGTCGAATGGATCATACCGTACAAAAATACATCATGACATGAAAACTTACGGACTTTACAATGACAGACATCTGTGCCTCTGGTCCCATGCTGAATTGAGTTAGACAGGATTTCACTATATTTGTGCTATGTAATCCATTGGTTATTGAGGTGCTATATCTAAGATTGGGGACAACTTAACCACTAATATCATACACTAATTTAACTTACCTATCCAATTGGATTTTTTATGTCATATGTTTTTTTTTTCTGTGATTTATTTTTTTAACTGAATGAAAATTATAGAAATGAAAAAAAAAACAAACATAAGATTTAAAAGAAATTGTGGCATTAATTTTTTTTGGTTCGGCTATTAAATAGGAGTGGATTTGTACTTTGCATAAATCATTATAGGAGACATCTTGCCAGTTACATTTTCATATGTGAAGAAGTTGGGCTGGGCCTGTCTCAGTAATGTCATTTTTATGATAGCTGACAAATATCAGTCTGATTGATCATTATTCTTTGTGATAATATTCCCTTCTTTTAAGTCAAAGAAATTGATTCACTGTTATTTGGAATGTTTCAAATCCTAACTTTCATTCTGTTTGTTTAGATCTTGGATTAAAAAAATCAGTTATTTAAACTGTTGCTTTATTCCTGTGAAATTGGTAGATACCTGTTAAGAACTATATGTGTAACATGACTGTCTAGTTTAATACAAGTTGTTTGAACCACACATATTTTTATGCAAAACTCTTGCAGCCAGAGTTATTCCTTATACCTAAGTAATAAACAGAAATCAGTTGCACATTTTCTTACAAATAGAGTTTGACTATATCTGGGATAGTTCTAAGAGATTGTTTATATCCCTGTAATTTGTTAATTTTTTTTCTCCATCATTTAAAATCAAAAAACGTATTTTTTTAAATTTACACACACTCCTATGTTTACCTGAAATTGATGATTCATGTATTTATGTACATGTGTTGCTATTTAAGGTAGATTGTACTTACAACCTTGCACATATTACTGTTCAAGCTGATTATTATGATACTTTTTTTCTGGAACAGATTATTCTTTTTTTTTGTACCAGAATGCAAGGAACTTCAATATTTTATGACAGAAAAAAATTCCCAAAATCATTTCATAGCAATTTGAAAAAGAGTGGAACCAATTGTTGTCACAGAAAAATGCATATGTATTTTGTGGTTTGAATAAAGAAAGGATGTGGTGAAAGGCACAAGCACCAGCACCTGCATATATAACCTAAATCCAAAACTATACTTTCAGAGATCACTAAAATTCTCCAACCATTATTAGCGTAATATAGGGTATATTTTTTTTACCTAGAGCCTACTTAAATCACTCAGTATTCTAATTAGATTTGTATTGTGAGTGGTATCACTCTTTTTCAAATTGTTCTTCAGATAGACCATTATCAAGTGCTTAACATATTTTGCAAATTGAAGAAATCCTGTCGCTTGTACTAGGTATAATCTATCTTAATAATTGAATAGAATGAATCCTCATTGACTAACACATACACCCATAACCATGAATTACCTGATGTACTAGTTTTTGTTTTGTATTGATTTGTTTATTATTATGATTGTACTTGCAGTATTAAATAAAACTTGAAGACATTGTAACTCTTTCTTTGTTTCATACAACTTAATTTGGAAACCAAAAGTTCGTGCAATTTAATATATACACTATTTCTAGATAAAAATAAAGAATTCTTTTGAGCCATAATACATTAACTTCGCAATTATCTTAATATTATTGTAATAATAATAAATGTTTTAAATATCAAAATTATTAAATATAACACCTGGAAAAAAATTTACGTGTACGGACAGATAGTGCACAAGTTATAATAAATCCTTGTTCTGAGCTTCAAATATACGTTGTGGTCGTGCATCTTCTCTTCAGTGTCGTGGAAAACAAACATCAATGGATGCGAATTGTGAAATTGCTCTTTGTAGAGAGCATGACATGGATCGGATTCGTTGTCTGTGCTGTGAACAGTTGGAGATTTTATAAAGCAGAATCGTCAATGTATGTTGTCAAGACGTAATCTGAAAAACGGCATTTGGCTATTCTTTTTAATGAATGACTTATTCAGCAAATAGTTCACAATGCTGAGGATCATATGGCAATACATGGACCGGTTGATGGCCCAAAAAAATTATATGGACCGAAGCGTACACAATTTCAAAGATCTTAATTTGGAAGCAAGGTAGTCCATAAAATTTTCCACATGTTTATATAGCATTACATGGAACGATAGTTATATCTAAAACATATAAAAATCGAAAAAGTATATTTCCCTCGAATAATTAATGAACGGGACACCCCATGCTGTGCCGTGATTTTATGTTATACCTCATAACTTCATCAACATATGGATCAAATGCGATATGACTTAATTAGCATTTTCATTCTCCATTTCCGCTATATAGATGACGTATTATCGTTAAACAATCCCACTCTACACGTTGACGTACTCCCAAACAGAGTGGGGAAACGTTCTCGGACCCACGTGTGGTCTGGGAGTAGGCCAGAGCGTCAACACAGCAGCCCAGCCGCTAGTAGGACATACTTTGACCGAGTTCTTCGGTCAGGTATCCCGAAGGCTGGGCTCCGCCACCAACACCAGTTGGTTCTACTAACCCACTAACATCGACCGTAAGAGGCCTGTATTGGTATCCAAGGTCGTTAACCCTCCCCCAAATCATCATTAAACAATCCTAGTTTCGGGGATTAAATACATCGCATCTAACCCAAAGAACTTGAGTTCAAGGATACTACAGACACTGTGAAGTCAGCCTCATATCTTGACCTATATAAAATCTGGAAAACAGCACGTGTCTCTCCAATTTGCAAGAATGGGTCTAAATATAATCCTGAAAATTATTGACCAATATCGTTGACATGCATTTGCTGCAAAATCTTAGAGCATGTTGTAGTTAATGCCATCATGAAACATGCAGCTGAAAACAATATTCTATATCCAATTCAACACGGCTTTTGGCGTCAAAGATCTTGTGAAACACAACTTTTAGAATTTATTTATGTATTAATCATGGATGTCAGTAAGGCATTTGATAAAGTCAGTCACAATTTACTCATTCTCAAACTTAAAAACTGTGGTATACAAGGCAAAACTAATAAATGGATACATAGTTTCCTATCGAATCGTACTCAAGCAGTTGTCCTTGAAGGTGTAACATCTGACTATGTTGACGTTCAGTCAGGGGTACCCCAAGGTTCTATAATGGGACCCAGTCTATTTTTATTTTATATTAATGATATGCCAGTAGGCCTAAATTCCACAATATGTATATTCGCCGATGACACCATAGCCTACCTAGCAGTTAACTACAACGGTGACTGCAAATCACTACAAACTAACTTAGATAAACTAGGAGAATGGCAGCAAAAAATGCACATGGCATATGGCATTCCACCCCGACAAATGTAATGTTCTCTCTATTTCCAATCACAAACCCTATCAAATATACTACATATTACATGACCATACACTCGAACATGTCGATAAAGCTAAATACCTTGGTATTACGATCTAATCTGACCTTCAATGGCACAGTCCCGAGAACAACATATGCAATAAAGCCACCAATACCTTAAACTTCCAAAAAAGAAACTTAAACATCTGTTCCACCAAGGTAAAGGAGTAGGCATATAAATCACTAGTCGGGCCATTACTGGAATATGCCTGCTCTATTTGGGATCCATACACTATAGATGATGTAAACAAAATAGAAATGATTCAAAGGCGTGCAGCTAGGTTTGTGACAAACAGGTACCACAATACATCTAGTGTCTCCAACATGATACAACATTTAAATTGGAGAAGCGTAGCTCATAGAAGATCAGACACAAGATTAATAATGTTATACAAAATCAATTATCTCCTAGTTGCCGTCACTACAACAGACCGGTTAATTCCACCTCGCAAACAGTCGCGAAACATACACTCATTATCTTTCCAAATTCCTCAGTGTCGGTTACAAGTCAGACAACAATCTTTCTTTCCAAGAACCATCAAATTATGGAACAGTATACCAGTGAACATTGTTATGAGTGACTCAGTCGAGGCACTCAAAACAGCAATTTCAACTTACACTACAGTCATTAAACATCTCATTGTTTATTTTAAAATTCACCCCTATTTTAATGTTTAAATTTATTAGTTTGATTTAGTTTGGAATTTTGTAAATAGCATGCGCAAAGAAAAGTGACATTATCTTCAGCGTGTTGAAGTTGGTCAGGAGATTGTAAAAGTAGAAATAGATAGTAGAGGAGAACTATTAGCCAAACTATATACGACAAACGCGATGACCTTTCATTCCGTCTGTGGCAACATACTTTCAGACCCGGCGTATGGAGTTTTTATTTTATCACAACTCATACGTTATGCCAAAGCTTGCCGTACCACGCAGACTTTTTGTACTGCGCTAGAGTTCTTATAATTAGGCTTCTGGAACAGGGTTGTGTTGCTACAAGATTGAAATCATCATTACAGACGTTTTATGGTCGTCATCATGAACTCGCGGATCGTTATGTTATCTGCACCATGAGAGCCAATTTGTTCAACATGTCATGGTTTTCCTTTCCACTTTCGTCTACCCTGGACTTGACTTTTTAAGAGCAGGATGCTTACCCTACTGGTGCACCTGGTGCACCTGGTCCATACTCCCAGTTTTTATTTGTTGCTTTGTATGTATTATTTTAGTTATGTGTGTTCTTTGTTGTGTGTGTCTATTTTCCATAGGTGGTCTTTTTCACTGGATTACATTCTTTTGATTTCCGCTAGAATCTTGGTTCCCTTGATTACTCTTACTTCCGCGTGTGGAGTTTTCAATCTTAACTCAAGCCGTATTAGAGCACTTAACGAAGTTACGGGGATTTCCTGATTAATGCTAAACAGAGCACTTTAAAAGTTCGACCTCTCCGTTTTTGTTCATTTTATCCTTCATGAAAAATGCAAAAATAAGTTAGAAGTCACAAAGTACTCCGAAAAAAAAATAAGTTGGATAATTTTCTTTTTCGTTATGCTTTTCTTTTCTTTCCAGTGATTCAAGCAGTTATTTTGGTATTAAATGCTGTTTTATTGCTGTTGTTTTTTCTTTTATGGTTTTTAAAGTTTCTACAGATGAATGGCATGCTTAGATCAGTGTGTTTAGCAATGTTTCCACTACCCCTTTTCCATTATGATAGCTATGGAATTACTGTCAGAAAGCACAACTCTGTCAGATCAAAGTCTTCGCCTAGAGGTATGCTCTTAACTCTCTTGTGAATAAGTTAATTAACAGTAGAGTTTCTTCCAATTAAAAAGAAAAGAAAGAAATCGGCTTGTAATAAGGGTAAACTATATTGATAAGCATTATTATGTAAAAAAAAATAGAGCAAGTCTAAAACGGTGCTTTATGACGAAGTAAAATACTTGTGTATGGCTCGCTTGAATATAAATGAAATGGTCTGATGTGTTTATTAAAAATTGGACAGGTAGCTATATAAGCCAACTTTAAAAGGCAAAATGTTTGAAATAAAAGCATCGTCAATTGTAACACAAGCAGCGGTTTTGTTTTAAGTATAATCACAGACCTCAATCAAAATTCGAATTGATTATTAAAGCTGCGATTTTCTTTTCTAGGTGTTATAGATGGGTAAAGAAGTATAACTCTTGGACTCTTTGTTAGATTTATGTTTGGTGTCAATATCTAGCACATGCAACAGATAATGTGACAGATGGCCTTGTCTTCTGTGCCAAGAATAGTGAACCAAACGAAAGAAGTTTGTAAAGGGGCTGTCATCTTTCTACATGGATCTGGTAGTATATACTCATAACTTTTTTTAATTGACAAGTAAATGAATGCTGTAAGTTGTAACAAGTATAGTATAACAAACGAAAGTAAATCACCACAAACAATTGTTTCCTGTTTCGCTTATATGGCTTTAAAAATAAATTCTCTAGTACTCAATAAAAATTTTAAAGTCAATTTTGACTGATAATCTAGTATTCCAGCTAAGAATCATGCAAAATGTGAACCTACATATTTTTATTTTTGATACAGTTTTTTTTTTTTTTTTAAATATGTGATAGTGAACATGAATTAACATGTGGTTTTTATAGCAACTTGAGATAGCTTGAGTGTTGTTCCTAATAACTGTATTTATACTGATTATGTGAAAGACAGCACAACTGCCTCATACCTCATGCCTCATAAGTATCCACTTAAGCTATCCTACCAGAGGTCTACCAGATAGGTCTTTGTTCACTTTTTATATCCTCTCCATGTGGTTTTTCATATAAACACTGTTCATAAGAAATATAAATTAGTAGATAACTCTGTAATTAACACTGAAACACAAAAGGACATATTGAATTTTCAATGTGAATTATCTGAATTATGTGAAGAGCAGACAGTTTGGAATGAATGATTGTATATTTCATCATATAAACAACTTAATGACATAAATAAAAATATGTAGCTCTTTTTGGAGTGTGTCACATATTACAAAAACTTGCATGGTTCTTACAAATACTGATATTTATTATAATGATAATAAACAAGTTTACTGTTGTGTTTGATTTCCAGGTGACACAGGTATTGGAATCCAGGACTGGCTAAGATCTCTAATAGGGGATGACCTTAGATTTCCACATTTAAAAGTTGTATTCCCCACAGCACCTCTAAGGTATGTCAGTAAACTCCATAATAGTAATGGTTCTTCATTGATTTTACATAATATTCTCTCATTTTTATTTTATGAGAGCCTGTTGAATGCTTGTTATTATAGGTAGGAAATAACTTGATAAAGTCAATAAGTAAGCCAAGACATTAATTAGAAAGTGTAATTCTCTGCTTTTGTTTTTGATTTTAACAATGTGTATACAAACCATTATTTGAATACAAAAGATACAGTTGTACGATGGTATAGTCCTGTTACTGCATCACTGTTTGTAGTTTAGTTTAAATATATTTTATTTGTTGAATAACATACAAAAGGAATTAGACACAAGTACATCTTACTTATGAAGTCTTTTCCCGTTGAATAAAGAAATTTAAAATAATCTTATGAGCATGCACATACATAAATATAAATGTTTGAAAATTAGTCATATAAAACAGAAATGGAAAGGGAGAAAAATGCTTTTGAAGGTTAAATATGGAAGAGAAAAGTTAAACAAAATGAGACATTTGTGCTTTTGTGTCATGGAGTGTCTGTTCAACGGAAGTAACAGGAACTTAAGCAGCAAGGAGTTTTTTATTTATTCAAAAACAGACTTTGTTGGTAATCCCTGTAGGGAGTGACATGGCTGTTGTTCATAGACACTTGATTTTGCTGTGATAACTTGGGTGTTACTACAAACTATTAAATTTTATTCAATAATCAAATCAAATTATTTGTGTTTTTTTCATATGTTCACTTCCCATTTAGATGAAATTTGGGCATAAGAAATACGATTTAAAAAAAACAACCAATATCATGAAACAAAATTTAAAAAACCAAACAATTTGATGCAGTTTTTATTTTATTTTTCAGGCCTTACACTCCTAATAATGGAATGAAAAGTTATGTTTGGTATGACAGAGCCAATATATCTCCATTTGTACCAGAACACAAGACATTAGATCAAACAGCTGAGAGCCTTTCTCAGTTAATACAGGCAGAGGTTGGCAATGGCATTCCTCTATCCAAGATAGTTATAGGTACTTATATGTAATCAAGGTTTTAACCCAAGAAAGTAAAAAGATTTGTTCCCAAGAAACATTTTTTTCTGTTGTCATTTACAAAAGAGTACAAAAATGTTTTATAACTAAAATTTGGTATAAACATCTAGCAATGTATAATTTACTTAACAGTGAATTTTAGGTTCTAGAACAGTGTAAGAGTTGTCATAGTAACAAAACATAAGCAATTTTTTTTTCATTAAGTTCTTAAGTATATGAATGTGTATATGTAAGTGATATCTTGGTTTAGTCAAATTGGAAATTACATTTAGGTGGATTTTCAATGGGAGGAGGTATGGCATTACATATGGGATACAGATACTTTCCTCAAGTTGCTGGTGCTTTTGCATTATCAAGTTTTCTGAGTGAAGCCTCCACAGTATACAAAGTAAGTGAAGGCATTGAATATGGTTTAAAATGGAGAATCGAATTCATGTGATTCAGTGTTACCCTGTTCAAAATTGATCTGTCGAAATTTTGCATCTGAAATGACCTTACAAGTACTTTTCCATGTGGGAATAAGGCAGTTGGTGAACACTTTAAAATGTGGAACTTTCTTTTGCTGAAATCATTGTAACTTTTAAACAATATAAAGTACCACATTTTTAAAGTGTTCTCCGCTGCCTTATTCCTACCTTAAAAAGTACTTGTAAGGTCATTTTCCAGTACATTTCAAGCCGTTTTCGTATGATTAAGGTTTTCTTCACCATCACATGTTAGCTATATAGAGTGGTTATATATTGAAATTATCCTGATAGGAGCACTGAATGCATTTCAACAATAAAAACTGCATTTATGTATCATAGGACCTGCCTGGTTCTAATTTTGATCAGTAAAAGCAAACATCTTTAGAAAATGTAAATGAGACAATGAGTCTTTTCTTCCAAATTTTGATTAAAATACATGTATATTAATAGGGCACCAGTACAACCCTTCAGTGCAAAAACATCACACAGATTTTCACTAATAGCAAGGTCCAGTGGCAGATCCAGGGGGAGGGTGCAGAGATTGGCACCCCTTTTTTAGGGGAAACTTATAATTTTCATGTGTAAAATTAACAAAGAATGGCAAATAATGTCCTAATGCCCCTTTTTCTGAGGATCCCCAACTTGCACCACTCCTTCTCAAAGTATCTTGATCTGCCCTGACCTCTTAATGGTCCCTATATAAGAAAGTTTCAGTCTGTTGTTATCGTATCAAAGGAAACAAGATATTGACCAAAGTAGTTCTTAAAGAAGGGTATAAAATATTTTTTTTATTTCCAGGGAAATGCTTATTTTGATCAATAATTTGTCAACTAAAAACTTTTTGTATATGAATATAATACTGAAGATGTGTAACCATAGAAAAGGATATGTACATTAATTCAAGATTGGATAGTTTAGAATTAATTTAATACTTGTATATTTACAGGAACTCAAATCTTTTGAAAATAAGTCAAGTCTTCCAAAGCTGTTTCAATGTCATGGCACCCAAGATCCACTTGTGCCATTTGACTGGGGACAGAAGGTGAATAAAACATTGACAAGTTTAGGCGTTGTATCCGAATTTCATCAATTTGAATTTTATCATGAAATGAATAGGAAGGAAATTATTATGCTGAGGGAATGGATTTTAAAAATGATTCCAGAAAACACAAGTTCACTGTAAAATGAAAATTAAATATTGATAATTTTGTTAATGATAACTTTTTTTAAATAAATTTGTCATTGATATTTTAGTTGTGAATTAGGTTTGAGCAAAATAAAGTTTAACTTGCTGGATTGCTGAAATGTTTAAATCAAAGACTGAAGTCTTCCAAGTCGCTAATCATCATATTAGTTTAAATAGAAGTATTTTCTTTAATTTATTTTCCATTAAAAGAATATCACATGTATAAAAATTAAAGTGCAACTATGTTGTCATAGTTCCATAAAAATATCTGAATGCAAACATCAGCTATCGAATACAGAAATATGACTGATTGGAGCAAAATAAAGTTTAACTTGCTGGATTGCTGAAATGTTTAAATCAAAGACTGAAGTCTTCCAAGTCGCTAATCATCATATTAGTTTAAATAGAAGTATTTTCTTTAATTTATTTTCCATTAAAAGAATATCACATGTATAAAAATTAAAGTGCAACTATGTTGTCATAGTTCCATAAAAATATCTGAATGCAAACATCAGCTATTGAATACAGAAATATGACTGATTGTTGGTGTTAAACACCCGAGCAGCAATATCTCAGCTATATCCAGGCAATGAACATGAAATGGATGATAAAATGATCATGAAATGATGATGAAATGAAAAATTGGGATGTGTCACAAGGAATATAGGGTCAACGAATTTTGGTTGCCACTGGAAATAGGGAGAGTTGGGTAGGGTCGGGCAATTTAGCCTCCTGTGGCGGAGCGCAAAGGTTCCTACTCCCATTGAATATCACAGCAGGGTTCCTTAACATGTTATTTGGTGTGGAGGAGTTGAAGACAACCACTTAATGATAAAACATCATCTATATAGCGAAAGCTTAAAGTAAAGAGCTGTGCCAACTTGCTTAAATTTTGTTGGAGTAAAACACATTTTGATGAAGTCTGCCTCAAAGGAATGTTGGAGGAAAAGAGCAGCAATAAGAGGTGCAGAATTAAAAACATCGGGATGCTTTATATGTGGTGAAACACCAATCCACAAAACTTTACAAATGTGTTTTCAGTGGCGGATCCAGAGATTTAGGTAAGAGGGGCTCCACAAAAAATTTCTTGACATCTTGACAGGATCACCGCTGAGTATCAAGAAATCATACTAAATAACTTATTTGCTAGATTACTATTGAATCATACTTCTTTCTGGGTGTTTTTCATGATTTAACACACATAGTATTTCAACAATTTTTAAAAAATACAATTTTGAATTTTCTGAAGGGGCACAGGATCCGCCATTGGTTTTTCATTAAAAAGTTCAACATACTTTATTATCTAATTATCTTTACGTTTATACTTAGAAGCCGAATTAATTTGAATATGTCTAGCATAATTTCATATTGTACTCGTACCTGCATTTCTCATCCGTTGTAAATTTTCAATCTTATGTGTATCTACAGATAGAAGATCGAGTAGAAAAAATAAATGTTTTTATGCTGAAACATTAAGAAAGAGAAATATTTTGATTTAAGATATTCTATACATTCTTTAGACTTTTTTAAATTCACACCCACTTCTTCTTACATTGCAAGTATAACATTGAATTTGGCGACAATTTTTCACAAATGTTATGATTGAAGTTAGCAACTTAGATATGGATCTGGCTATTCTTGACTGACCCAGCAACTGAATAAATTTTAAACTCTCATCTTAGGGACACTTATGAAGCTCAATCATCAATAAAAAAGAAGGAAGATCATAATCTTTTAGGTATTTGTGTTAACGCCGACGGAAAATAACACCGATTTGTGATTTTCTAAGAATAAGCCTCGCTTTAACATCGTTAGTTATGGCTTGTATGGATTTGCGAATTTCAAAATTACTTCAAAGAGTAATCCAGGGACAAAGATCAAATACGGAAAACAGACATACACAACAAAGACATAATGTAACTAAAACAATACATAAAAGCAAATGAGCAGCTTCATTTGAAACTGGAAGCATGGACCAGGTGCACCGGTTGGGTAAGCATCCTCTGCTTTTCTATAAACACCCGCCGATTTGTTCATAAACAGTCTAGTCCGGGGTAGTCGAAAGAGGAAAGGAAAACTATGACACGTTGAACTAATCAGTTTCATGGCGCAGATGGATACACCGTAACGATCCGCGAGTTCATGATGACGACCATAAAACTTCTGTAGTGATGACTTCAATCTTGTAGCAACACAACCCTGTTCTAGAAGCCTACTTGTTAGAAGTCTACCGCGATACAAAAAGTTTGCGTAGTTTCGGCAAACTCTGGCATAACGTATGAGTTGTGATATGAACACTCCATACGCAGGAGCCGAAGGGATGTTGCCACAGATGAAAGGAAAGTTGACAATTCTGAATGAAAAGTCATCACGTTTGTCGTAAAGTTTGGTCAATAGTTTTCCTTTACCATCGATTTCTTAGTGTAGGTCAAGATATGAGGCTGACTTCACAGTGTCTGTAGTATCATTTATCTCAAGTTCTCTTGGGTAGATGCGATGTATCAAATCCCTGAAATTAGGATTGTTTAAAGATAATACGTCATCTATATAGCGGAAACTGAGATTGAAGGATCTAGCCTAAAAACGATATTCTTTCTTTCTGATCAGATCAGCTATAAAGTCAGCCTCATAAGAGTGAAGGAATAGGTCAGCAGGTAAAGGAGCACAATTTGTTCCCATTGGAATGCCGACCGTTTGTTGAAAAACACACTGAAATTAGGATTGTTTAAAGATAATACGTCATCTATATAGCGGAAACTGAGATTGAAGGATCTAGCCTAAAAACGATATTCTTTCTTTCTGATCAGATCAGCTATAAAGTCAGCCTCATAAGAGTGAAGGAATAGGTCAGCAGGTAAAGGAGCACAATTTGTTCCCATTGGAATGCCGACCGTTTGTTGAAAAACACGTCCACCACACTGGACAAATATATTGTCGATTAAAAATTCCAGCATTTTGTAAACATCTTCCTCTGTATATTTGGAAGATGATTTGGAATTATTTCTTACAAAGTATGAGAAATCTCTACCAAGAACTATATATTTGTATCTAGGTGTACCATCTTTTTTGGAAAAACAACGATGTATAATGTTTTCAAGTCGGGATTTTAACTGAGTATGGGGAATAGAAGTATACAGTGTTGAATAATCATAGGTTTTAATGCTATTATATTCAGATAATAGTCTTGAACTGATTGTTTCCAAAAGATCTTTCGAAATTTTCTGGATCCACGTTGAATTAATACCACTACGGGAGTAATAAGTGTTGTGGTAGGACTGCAGACCCTCTTTGACAGCTGTGAGTATAGAAGTCAAATGTTTTGAAAGAGGTTTACTGGTACATTTCCCTGATCCAGCTATGAAACGTTGTTTGTATGGATACTTGTGAAGTTTAGGAACCCAGTACATAGACGGTAAATCACAATCATCGTCCTTGGTAGAGAGACCAAAAGAGGATAGCACAGACTTATGGTTTTCCACAATCTCTTCTTTGGAGAGAGTGGTAGCAGCATAGGTCTTATCACTGCTATTAGTTTCTACGTCTACCTCTGATAATATACATTGGATATAAAACGTTTTGCAGACAAAAACAATGTTGTTTTGGGCTTTGTCTGCTGGTACGACAACATATTTGTCAGGTATAGTAGACAATGTTTTTGCTACATCGGGGTCTTTGAAAACTGATGTAGCCTTGGCACTCATTGACCTACTTAAAACTTTCATTCGTTTTAAAATTAAAGACCTCACGGCCTTTAACCATTCTGACAGAGAATCAATGTCTTCTTGTTCTCGTTTTATCCATTTTCTTGCATAGTCCTCGACGGCACCCATAAGAATTTTAAAGTTATAATTCCAATTTATGGAGGGTGGTTCACAGTACTTGGGACCTTTAGAAAGGATATTACGCAGAGATTCGTTTTCGATAATGGTTAAATCCCCCGTAACGACGTGACTAGAAGGACCATATTTGAATGGAAAGGTTTTGCAAGAACAGTCATGTGGTTTAGCCTTGAAGTCCTCAATCTCGAGGTTCTGCAATAGCCTTTTATAATTGAAAATTTTGGATGCGATGGGTGAAGTATAGGAATATGAAATAATTGGTATGGATTTGTCTTTGAAATATGGGGGAATTGTGTTGGTAACGTTTTTGTGATGGAGGATGTTAGCCAAATTAATTGCATCTATACCTTTGTTGACAAACGGTAGTGGAAGAAATGATCGTTTTTCTTCATCTTGACTTTTCACACTAACTGGTTTAAAGAGTTTGTGGAAACCAATATCCAAAATGATGACAACAAGTCTGTATAATGATGAGGTGGGGTTAGAAACAGGAGTGTCAGGACTTGTTTTGTAAAGGGAGTGTAGTAGAGTGAGAGGTATAGAATAAAGTTTGGTTCTAATGTGATGAAGTCCAAGAGGTTTTTGTATGAAAGGAAGGAGACCATCTATGGAGACATCATGTAACGTAAGTGACGTATAGTGGCGATGACCATGACTCCTTTCCCGTCTTGGATTTTTGTCAAATAAATTCATCACATTTATGCTATTGTTATTTTGGCTTGAAAGGTTTCCTATACTTTTGATGTTGTCATTGCATCCGTAAGGTATTGCAGTACCTAGTCTGCGTATCCAGTACTCCTCTCTTTCCCTACGATAGCTTTTACTTAGAACGGGACTGTTCGTAGGATGGTAAATTTTTTCTAAAATACGAACTTTCATGGAGAGGATTGAATGATCTTTTTGATTAAAGTGTTGCTAAACTGTCGGGAATTTAGTGGTGTTAATTCCCGAACGATGACCGCACATTCTTTTATTTAATCGTTCTTGCTTTTCTCCTACATGTATTAAACCACATAAGTTGCATTCTAATCCATATGTTAAGTTTGTTGATTTGCAACAAGCCATCGTGACTTCTTGTATGGAAGGTTTTGTTTGTAAGGGAACTGGAGAAGTAAGGGTCGGTTATAAGAATGTTGCATGTTTTGCAATTTTTAATATCACATTTTGATATGGTACAATGTGGTTCGTCATCGTTGTAGTCAAATATATCGTTTAAATAGTCAGAATTTTTGTACTGGAATAGATGGTCTGCAGACTGAACGTGTGATTGGGTACTTTTAGTTGAATTGGTCGGGGTACTTTCCATACCAGATGTGAGTGTGCTAAGATTCCCATCTGGAGACACCACATACTTACAAGACAACAATGTCCGATCTACTGTCAGGTTCGGACCTTTTTATACTGGGCGACGTCCGAGCCAGTTTTTCTTTCATTCCTGTTGTTAATACCATTAATTTTAAAGGAATTGTATTACTGGGTTGATGATACCCTCGTGGACAAAATCCACCAGCAGAGGTATCGACCCAGTGGTGTGAAAGAGTCATCAAAGGAACCAAGGTTATAGCGGTAATCAAAAGAATGTAATCCAGGGACAAAGACCAGACATGGAAAACAGACATACACAACAAAGAACATAAAGTAACTAAAATCATACATACAAAGTAACAAAAGTAAATGAGCAACTTGGACTCCACTAAAAACTGGGAGCATGGACCAGGTGCACCGGTAGGGTAAGCGTCCTCTGCTTTTCTAGAAACACCCGCCGAGTTGCTCATAAAAAGTCAAGTCCGGGTAGACAAACGAAGAAAGGAAAACCATGACCCGTTGAATAAATCAGTTTTCATGGTGCTGATGGATACACTATAACGATCCACGAGTTTTAAACTTGTCAGTTATAAGGAAAATCGGGTATTCTTCGCCGATTTGAATATTCTCTATTTTCACAAGGCATTAAGAAAAATACTTCAATTGTTATATACAATGTATATATACAGGTGGGTGGTAAATTGTATATGGGGTACAGGTATTTTCCACAAATTGCTGGAGTGTTTGCATTATCAAGTTTTTAATAGAAGAATCTGCAGTATTCAAGGTGAAAATGTTCTGTTCTTATTAAATCCTCTTTTAATAATGTTCACAATTAAAATTCAAGTTTTCTCATAATTTTACTGATTCCTCTTTCAATTTGTCGTTCTGGGTTTCAGTTGTTCTTGAACTTTTTATGACATAAATAAACAAGTACGTACTTATAACACATTTTTATTTACTCTTAATCACATTTATGATATTGCTAATTATAACTAAAAACATGATCTATATACAACATTAGATTATTAAACATTTATCAAATTATTATAGTATTTCTAACTTCCTTCTAAAAATTGTTTTCAAAACATTGAAATTCCATATTAAGATTGTGAAACTTTTGTAATTTGGAAAGTTTGGTTATGGAAAGAATTTGTTCGTACAATTTCAGTTGTTTCATCTTTTCCCGGAGCTCAGTTCGAAGTCGAGTATACCGAAGTTCTTTCAATGCCACGGTACGGGGATCCTACTATACTCTTCGGCTGGGGAAATAGGTCAAAAAAAGTTTTGTCAGAAGTGGGTGTCATATCCGAATTTCATCAATTTCATATAGGTCATGAAATGAACAACAGAGAAATTGAAATTCCGAGAGAATGGGTTTTAAAAATATTTCCCGGCACTGTAAAATCAAAGACTGACTGAAAATGAATATATATTGTATTGATTTTGTCCTAAAGCCACTTTAAGAATTTTTTTGGATGCACGTCTGTAAAGGTGGACTAAAATGTGTCATTTTAAGCTCTGTAAAGGGATGGTAATTTTTATAGAATGGTATATTGAAATACCTTTAGTGAATTAGTTAAACTTCTGGCCTTTGTGTATCTAGGTGTGTGGTAATGATGTTTGTCTGTCTGCTCTTTTAAATACCTTCAGTTAAGCTGAAATAATTAAAAGAAGACGTAGAAATACCGACGATTCAAACGGGAGGAAATCCATTGAAAGAAAAACAGCCACGCGTACTAAAAACACAATCTTTTAAACTGAAAAAAAAAGGTTATTATGCAGGACAATCAGACTAATTTTACTCCAGTATAATATAAGAACATTAATCAATATTACTTTCTTTTTCAAGTGAGGCATAAGACGTGAAAGGCACTTTGTTTGAATATGTTTATCTTCTTTCGTCAAAAACAGTTACAACGACTCTATTCGCTATACTGCTCCATCAAATGTTGAGAATATTATTATCTAACAGGTAAACATTATTGAGTCGAAAACGAAAAGACACATTAGTCGATGATTATTGATTTTAAATAGTTTGTACTGTAGATTTGGAAATAGGCTTAGTGGGTGTTTCATACGATGTGTAAGTTGTAAGCACGCAATCAGATGGCATTACTTGCTGTACCAAAAATTGTTAAGCAGACCAAAGAAGTTTGTGAAGGAGCAGTCATCTTCTTACATGGATCTGGTAGTTTATTTTTAGATACAAAAACTATATTGTAGAAACAGTTAAATACTTAATCTTAGACCAATACAAAGAGGAAGTGAAAGTACAAATTTCATTTATCAACTTGGTGTTGACATATGGTCAGTTCAACCTTAAGTTCATGTTCTACTTAATTTCTCATAGGCGTAGGAAGAACAAATACTGGTACTTTTTTATGTTGCACATTCGTAAGGAGACGATATGCCCCTCGCTCCTTTAACGTTAATAAACTTTAATAGATCACATGCAAGCATCTGGAAACAGAAATAGAAATCAATGCATTTTTAATCTTTATGAAAACTATTGGTACGGCATTAGTATTGATACGGTCGGTTCCTACTTCACTGTTTCTCTTATAAACTAATGATTTTTTTTCTTGTATGGTGTTTATGGTCCATTTTGGTGACATAAAGTATCCTCATGTCAATTGTTTCGTTACCTCTTTGACTTCTTAATGATAATGATAGTAACAAACTTTTCCCGATTTTAAAAATGAATTTCAGATTTAACGTTGTTGCATTACTTTAATTTATTCTTAAATGATAAGAAATATTCAGCCATGAATAAGTATTTGAATCAGCCATTTTGTTTTCAAAATTTAACACGATATTGCAAATTTAATTATATAGATGTTTAATTTATTATTTTAGTTTATCACTCATGACTTCAGGCCTTTTCAATCCATATTCGTAACTCAGATGTATTTCAGGAGATACAGGTATTGGGGTTCAGGACTGGCTCCGGAATGTTTTGGAGAAAGATCTGGAATTTCCCCATTTAAAAGTTAAATTCCCAACAGCACCCCTAAGGTTAGTTAAGGAAAGAAAACCAATTCATGATGCATTTGGTTTTTATTACAGATTTGCATTTTGTGAGTATGTTCTTTAAAAAGTTAAGCATTACTAGTATGTAACAAGTGATTAAAGAGCAAGATGTATGTCGTCTAATATTATGCTATAGTTATAACAAAATATACTTTTACAATGTGCTTTACTGTACATACCACGGAGTTATACTTTGATTTCGGACATATCATAAAAATACCAATTAAAGCCAAGGGAAAATATTCTATTTCGTTTACACTATATATGATCTCAGCGATATAAATATTGTTTAATGAACATAGCAATTCATTATCTACAAAATCATTTATATGTGCATACTTTGATAACATAACTTTTTTCAAATCTGTTATAAAAAAACCATGACATTGGTGTTCAACATGAAACATATAAATAAGTAAATTCTGCTTTATTTGCGCCGCAAGTGATAGTATTGGCCGCATACGTCGAATCATTTGACATATTATTTCTCACTGGAAATGGCATATTAGAATCGATCAGTTGTAACGTCAAAATTCTTTCATATCAATATTAAAAAAAAATTCATTCTTTTTTTTTCACTTTAAGGTCTTACACTCCATGCAATGGGGAGAAAAGTCATGTTTGGTATGGTAGATTTGAAATATCACCACTTGTACCAGAACATGAGACAATAGATGAAACAGCCAAAAGCCTATCTCAGCTAATACAGACAGAGGTTGACAATGGTTTACCATTGTCTAAAATTATTATAGGTATTTTTCTGTAAGAGATTACTTTTATGCCAGATAAGTCATTTTTTTCATAAGCTTCGGTATTCATTTAATGTAGATTATGATTATGCATATAAATACTGAAATATTCGGTACGTGTTTTGTACGTGTTTCAGTAGCAATAGAACCAAATACTAAGGTTAAGTGTCACAATTAAGGAAAAAAGCTCAATATCAACGGCAAAACAACGAAATTCAGAAACACTATCGCATTGTAGATTGATACTACAGCCAAAAACGATTTCAATGAGTAGCTCCTAGATGCTTCCTATTTTCTTATTTTATTGTGCACAATCATGCCATGCAAATTATTTTTTGTATCGACTGGTATTGAACCCTGGTTTCTTGAATTCATTTTTATAAGCAAGTCTTGGTACATTGTATTTCTGTTTGACATGTACGATAAATCAAGAATATTTAAGGGGGATCATTTATCACAGTTAATATTTCTGGTTTTTTTTCCTCAAAATTATGCAGCTTTAAATGTCACAGAAGGAAACAGTTGAAGCACACGCAGCCATGTTTTACCCAGTAATTTATTTGTGCAAGGACTAAATGAGATTGACTTCAAAATTTCAAATTTTCAGGTGGAATATCCATGGGAGGAGGGATGGCTTTACATATGGGGTACAAATATTTTCCAGAGGTTGCTGGTGTTTTTGCATTATCAAGTTTTCTTAATGAAGCTTCTACAGTAAATGAGGTAAGAATATCCATGTAATCTGCAATCAGAGTTATTAGGCCTTTCTCCTTTTTTACAGTCGAGTGTATGGATGGCAAAAGAGCAAACACATCAAGTGTGTTCAATTTTTTAAAAAATAGCATGCTGCCGATGAAAAAAAAATAATCTGCCAAAACATTCATCTTTAGTTCTTCGTTAATGGTAAAATTCAAATAAACTATAATTTAATAATAATAACATGTAATTTTGGTTCTATGTTTAAATTATTTCTAAGATTTTAACTTAATTTTAAGTGTGCACACCCACATATTTAGAGTGATATTGCATTAATCTTATAGTTTTTGTTTACTTGTGCTTGTTTCAAGAACATTTTTATATCTTTTCCAGGAGCTAAGTTCTATTGAAAATAAGTCAAAACTTCCAAAGTTGTTTCAATGCCATGGTACTCTGGATCAGCTTGTGCTTCTTGAATGGGGACAAAATACAAACAAAGCTTTGACTAGGTGTAGTGTCAGAATTTCATTAATTCAATATATACCATGAAATGAACAAGAATGAAATTGAAATGCTGAAAGAATGGATTATTAAAATGATTCCTGAAAACACTCAAGAATTGTACAGGCGATAATGCATTCATTCATTACCAGAATGCCATTCTTATGAAATAACATTAAAATTAGGTCAAATATGCTACTTGTAAAATGTTTCACTTAGGGCGAATGCACCGTGAAAATGTTATTTTGAATATATTAAATCATTTTATTACTGAATGACTTACGATTGTAACTGGTAAATATAATAAAAACACACACTCTCGCCAATTATCAATTCTATCAATTACTTCTAAAACTAAACAAAATCATGAAAGTATATACATGTACATGTAATTACTTAACTTCCAAGAATGGAATTGGAAACTAAAGTTATATTTCAATAAAGAGTTTTGATACGATAACAACACGTCGAACTGTTTACTTGGGGGAAGTGTGGACAAATTATTAGTTTTTTTGACACAGTTAAGTATACGGAATAACATTTCATTATGGACAGAATGACAGAATATAGCACAAAATTTGAAAATCAATTAAAATTTTCGGTCATGGACTAAAAACAAAAAGGGGATTTTTTGGGGGTATGGGCCTTTTTACCCCTTATAAGTCGAAAACCGTAAGAGATATCTGAAACCTGGCTGAAAAACGCAAGCAGGAATCCAATAAAAAAAAAATCAAAATCGGACCAAAAATTTTTAAAAAGAGGGTTTTTTGGCGTGGCACAGATTTATACCCCTTAAAGAGATTGATATCTGCAGATAATCAATAAATTGTTCCTTTCATTTCTAATGATAACACCCATTTTCTCCTTTAAGCCCCTAATTATTTCCAAAAGAGAAGGGAAACCTCCAAAAACTACATGGCCCTCCACCATGTCCCTAGAAACAGTGTGTTAAAATTTCAAAAAGTTCGGATAAATACAAGTTTTCTCAATTTATCTTAAATAAACTTAACTGATACCAACGACGACAGGGTGATACCATTAAAAGACCGAAAAAATGTTTGCGATGTTATACAAAGTCCACATTTTTATTATCATAAACATATAAGATACATTTTCAAAAAGAAATCATTGGTGGTAAACATTTCTGAGTGTCGTTAAAATCTGTCATGGTGTTAAATTATAGTGGTGTAAAATTTGAAAAGAAAGTTTATACGCGACACACGATTGACGACGGCATAAGCTCTTTTGGGCATTAAAGTTAAACATGGAAATGAAAGTAATATTTACCTTACGAATCGATCTGTATCATTCCATATTCGGGCCTTACCCTCCAAACAATGGCGAAAACAGTCGAGTCTGGGATATCACCCCCTTGTGTCAGAACACGAATCACGAAAAGATGAAAAGCCACGAGTCTATTTCAGTTAAATATAGCTAATACAGACAAATTCTACAATGGTATACTACTGTCAAAGGTTCCTATAAGTATGCTTCTTAACTTTTCGAAAAAAATGTCGTTAATTAAATGTAGCGGTAAATAAAATGCTTTGCAGGACGAAGCTTATTACAACTGCAGATGTCAAACACCAAATAATTAAGGCAAGAATGGACATATCAGTCAAACGATACACTTTTGAGCTTTGATTGCAATTTGACATTTGACACTAGGTAAGAATTTGAACCTTAGTTCCAAAATGATTCAAGTCACAATCCCACAATTAATCTCAACCTTCCTTTGATGGTATGGCATCTTGTGGACCTATTTCAAAGAGATCAATTTACACAAGAGTAATGTCATTGTCTGGACATTAGGAAATGCTTGTCTCTGGCCCCTAACTCTCATCATTTCAAGTCTTAACCCTCAACACACATCGAAGTCCGATCTTTGTGGTATAGAATATTGTGGAACAATATCATGGACATCCAAATGCTTTTAGTGGAGTTATATTGTTAAATTCTATGAAATGTTGGTTTTTTAATCCAAATTCAAAAAACGGCTGCAGCCATAATTCAATACCAACCTTCCTTTCATGGTTTGAAACCTTGTTAAAAATTTTATATTTTTATATTTCATTTTTAAGAGGACACTTACCTTATCGGTGCACCTGGTCCATGCTCCCAGTTATTAGTGGCGTCCGAGTTGCTCATTTGCTTTTGTTACTTTGTATGTATTATTTTAGTTACTTTATGTTCTTTGGTGTTTGTCCCTGGATTGCATTCTTTTGATTACCGCTATAACCTTGGTTCCCTTGATTACTCTTATAGAGATCAACCCACTAATCAAGTTATCCAAGTATATACGGATGATGACGATGATGACGCAGATGTCAACAAAGATGACAACAGCGCCATACCATTATATGTCAGTCATTTGATATTTGGTTTTCAATTTCAATTAGGGCCCTATACAGCAGTTAATGATTTCAGACCTACAGCATGTAAAATGTGATTCAAAATGAAGGATATGTCAAACAGACCACAACCTTCCCTAACAGTTCAAAAGTCAATGGGTCTAATTGGGGCAGTAGCTGAAAGATACCCTGTTTAATAAGTATAAATTCGTTCAGGTTCATAGATACATACAATATCTGTCAATACACATGTGACTTATGTTTAGAAATTAAACTATCATGTAATGAAATTATATAAACAATTTTAAAAGACCATCTTTTTATTACCATATGACATATCTATACAAAACAACCTTAACTGATAAATGATATTTGTACAATGAAATCAATAATAAAATGTAAAAAAGGTTATTTCGGTTTGGAGAAGGAGAAACGACTACTTCAAATATACATTTTCTCCAACAGAACTCTATTAAGTTTTTTTTTCAAAAGTATCATAGTTTTATGCAGTTTAGTTTAATACCATTTGATGTTCGTAGATTTACATGTATTTGGAAAAAAATTGTTTTCATGTAAAGTATAAGTATTAAAATTTAACAATAGAAGACAACCTTCATAATGCATTCAAAATAATAAAATATTAAGAAGGTATTTAGAAAATATTTATCTTTTCTATGCATACATAACATATAAAATTTTATAAAGACCCAAAATCTGTAAATTGAACAACTTTCATGGACATACATTTAATTGAAAATAACATTGTCAGTACCAGAATACACAAAATAGAAACAACACTTACAATTGTTAACTCAATAAAGGATTTAAATTTCACAAAATGGATGTAGAAGTTTGCCTGCTGTCACATTTAATAAGTAGTTGATGAAATTTTACATAAATGACAAAAAATATCCTAAAATGTTTCCAATTTTTTAAAAGACACAAAATCATTAAAATAAACTCATGAATATATAAAATGTTTGTTGCATTAGAGTACAATTTTAAATTCAACATTTGTCGTAACTTAAAATTTCATTGGACACAGTGTAAATTCTAATGTATCAATTCCAAAATTGATGGGCTAAAACTTTTCAACATATGTGCAAGTTTTCTTAATAGCAATTTTATACAATTTTATTTAAGAATTGGCAATAACAAAAATTTTGTCTATTGAAAAATAACATAAATTTTCCATGTGCATATTGTTTATTGTGCTAAAAGCAATAAACAAAATATGCTAATGGAAAGTTTATGTTATTTTTCAACAGACAAAATTTTTATTATTGCCACTTCTTATAAATTAATTTTAAAACATATTTTTGTCTTTGAAAATGAGAAAAGTAGCTCTGAATTTAACTGAATAGGGGTGTGTCAATATTTTTTTATCCACTGAGATATAACACAATTATTTTAACCAATCAGAATACAGTATTTATTTCAAATTAATTTATTCAACATTAGAAT
Source organism: Perna viridis (assembly GCA_037379345.1). Lineage (NCBI taxonomy): Eukaryota > Metazoa > Mollusca > Bivalvia > Mytilida > Mytilidae > Perna > Perna viridis. The sequence goes on along the minus strand of CM074512.1, from coordinate 39,861,311 downwards.
GGAGACAACTGTATTGTACATGCAGATTTATTGTCCTTATTCATGATTTGACAGTTGCAAATACTGTCTCCCTTGGTTTGTAACTAGTGAATTTAATTTGCAACAGTCAAATACACTAGTGATGCCTCAAAATCAGTTATCATCTTTTACTACAAAGTAATGGTTTACAATCAAGATTCAAATCATATTAACCAGAATAACAGATGTTCATAACATACACAATTATATACACATAATAATATTGCTACTTTATATATTTCTCCATGAACTTTTTATGAAACTCTGATCTCAATGTGTCATTTATAAAATTTGACTTTTTCTCTTCTCCCTTGGCACAGTTTTTAAACACAACATCATCGTCCCATCTAAAATACAGGAAAAAAGTTGTCAGTATCATTTTAGTATCACTACATAAAAAATGAAAGAATAACAATCTGAAAACAAATATTTTACCATAGTCATGATTCAGGGAAGGGTCCTTCAGTCTCATAAACCCGAATCCGATGATAAAGTGTAAGCTATGCTACTAAAGTTAGCAATCAATGTTTAAAATTTTGTATGTCAATATATTTTAAAGTTCATTAAGTTATGATGCAGTGAGGATTGATAATGCGGAAAACTTTACATCATGTTTTAATACCATAACAAGTAACACACAAGCCACTGTGTTTAACTAAAACGATTTGCAGGATAAGGGTGCAGCTAATACACCAATATACATAAAATGCTGAAGAAAACTGAAAAAATGCCATGAAGTTAGTTCAATATTGATCAGTTTAAGATGTTCAATGATATACCGACTATCATTTATTAAATCCAACATTTATTACTGTAAGGTTAAATATTTTCATTGCTATTGAAATTTATCATCTTTGTTTACTTTAGAACATAAGATTGAAGTTTCGAAATTTCATAGGCACTTAACTTTGAATTGTACAGTTTTTCTCATTTAAACTGAACAACAAATTGATTGTATGGTTCATGTGGCTGTTTTATAGATATTTGCAATTTAAGAACTTAAATTTTTCAAATACAAAAATCAAAGTCAGAGAGTCAGAAGTTGTTAAGATAGCTACATATGACTGATCATAATACAGGTGTTAATTTTTATAACAGGAGGCTGTCAGGGAAATAATAATAATATGTCACACCAATGACAAATTTTTTTAACCAAATATATATAATTGAGGAGACTATTTATTACAAGTTTTCTGACTTATTTGTTGTGTGTCTTAAATTCAGATTTTTTATTAATGACCTCAGAATTTAAAATGGGAGCGTTGATTTTACACAAATGCTGACTTCACACAATTATTATGGTGCAATATAATATATACCAACTTTCAGCTTTTATCAAACCTTTTATCTATAAAACTGATCTTCATAATAGACCAACAAATCATTCTTTCAAAATTTTAATTCACCAGCTGCTTTAAAATACCTTGTTAGTGACTATAACTAATTCTCGTAACATAGTGACCATCATTTTTCTTTGTATGGCAACTAATAGCAATCTTTATGTTGGTATTGAATTCAATGGCTAATTAAAACAATTCATTGCTTTGGCCATCATATTTGTGCCCAGAGCTCTGAATTTCAAAGAGAACATATTCAATTATTAAAATTTATTTGACCTTCTTTTGACAGTGAAGTTTCCCGGACTTTTCTCTTTATTAAGTAGAGGGTTTCCTTTCAGGATGTTTTCTGTTCTGATTCTCTCTTCCTCCATTTTTCTCTCAGCCTCCAATCTTACTTTCTCATTAGCTCGTTCCTTCTTGATTTTCTGTAATTCTGCCATCAGTTCTGCAGCATCATCTTCATCATCAGAGGAATCTTCTTCATCCTAAAATTCCATAAATTGTTTAATGACTAAGGGGCCAAAAAAATCCTATTTCATTTAACATTAAAATGCCTGCAGAAAAAAAGAAGATTGTGCCTGAGTAAAAATAAGAAATCCATAAGTAACAACCTATATTGAAAGATAATATGACTTCCTTCTGGTACCTTAAATAATTTTATTGCTTTCTCACAAATGAACTTTTTTGGCAATTATGCATTAAAAAATACAACTCAGTTTTTACTGTCCAAGTGTTTAAAGATTAAAGAATTTTAAACTGGAAAATAAATCTAGGAAATAGGGTCTAAACTTCAAACAAGGCAGATTCTTTTAAGGATGGGATATTTTTTGGTCAGTGAATCATTTGCTATCAAATGTTTTATGCTTTCAAAAACTGTTGATTTTTTTTCTTATTTCAAAGACCATACTAAACTAGAAATACTGTGAGCAAGCTTACAAAAAATACCCCCTACTTCAAATGCACTTAATTTTTTTTACCCTAAGTTCAATTTTCTCCTTTTAAAGTCTTCCAAGAGTGACTTAAATTTTTCACACACATTTACATATGAAGCCTATCAATCCAATAAAAATTTCATCAAAATCCCCTGAGAAGTTTAAGAACTTGAGCTTATAGGTTTTCAAAATGTAAGTTGATTCTCTCCCTTTGGAGTCCCCCAACAGTACTAATATTCCTTCATGCATATCTGCTTATGATCCCTCACCTTCCATAAGAATTGCATCAAAATCCCTTGAGCTAATGAAGTTTTAACATGTAAAAGCTAAAAGTTGGATTATCTCCCTTTTGAGTGCATGCACATCAACATATGATGCCAAACCTTCCTATGAAATCTTAACAAAATTTCTAAAGCAGATTAGGAGTTGTTGTGCTTACAATAAATGTGGACAGATGGAAGGACAGTCAGATGGGGGTGACCCCTCCCCCCCCCACCACAAAAAAAAAAAAAAACTTTGTCTGCAGGGGGTATAATAAAAAAAATCCATGTAAAGACAACTTTGAAAAATACTGTCATATGCATTATTCAAACTCAGAATATTATTTCATTCCTAGTTAAGTTATTCATTCTCATGTCATACTTCATCATCAATGGGATCATCAGCATCTAAGTTAGCAGCTGGAATCTGTTCAAGTCTCTGTCTTTTACTGCTGCTACTGCTACCAGATTCTACAAATAAAAAGAGTGAAGTTAAAAATTAGGTATACAGCAGTACACGTAAAAACATTTCATTCATTTAAATTTTCATGCGCAACCAAACTAAAAACTGACTCTTCTATATTTCATCGTGATCCTTATATATACTATTTTTATAGGGGTTATACGATTGTGCATTTTTTGCATTTCACCAGATCTGTTCTTTTTCTTACATGTATCATCTATGTGTTATTATTTTTTGTACTTCAAAAACATGGGGTCAACAGCTAGAATTATTTGTATTTATGTTGTGAATTTGTTGCAATTTCTGCAGCCCTGTGCAGGTGCGGGTGTTAAAAGAATAGGCCTGCAGCAGCGCTAAGCTTGTCGTATAAGGCGAGTAAATAGTGCTCAGAAACCTAGCCAGGCACTCTGTCCACAGAGCAACTGGGATGTGTGCCCCAGGTGGTGGAATGGGGTACCCCTGGCGTGTTACAAGCTGGGGTTGTCAGGCTATAATACGGAAAACCTGACCGCAAACCATAGTGGTGCACCGTATTGGGAAAAATGCCACGTTCCTTGCACGTTAAAGAACTCTGCTGTGGTATTCGATAGGAGTAGGAACCTTTGCGCTCCGCCACAGGAGGCTAAATTGCCCGACCCTACCCACCCCCCCTTTTTCCAGTGGCAATCAAAATTTGTCGACCCTATTATCCTTGTGACCCATCCTTTTTTTTTCATTTCATGTTCATTTTATCATCCATTTTATGTTCATTGTCTGAATATAGCTGAAATATTGCTGCTCGGACGTTAAACCCCAACAAACAAACAAACAAACAAATAGCAATTTCTGCAAACTAATCCCATCAACTGTTTTTTTTTTTTATCAAACTGCCCTCATATCCAAAAAATGATAAACTTCCCGAGGATCACAATTAAAAGACCAGCATTCCTTTTCTTCACAAATGTTTTTCACAACAATAGTCATTTCTATCGAATTAATAACCAAAACCAGAGGGAGGGATGCTTTATAACAAAAAAAAAATGCAGTAAAATCACTGATAGCAACCTCTATTTCTATCCCTCTTTTCCCTGTTATTTTTTTCCCTCTCATCAATATCTCTTCTGAAGTCTCTGCCTCTCAATTCATCAGTGGTTCCTTGACCTTCTTGCCTACAATGAAGAATTCAAAAATTTGTCAATGCTCAAATTAGAAACAATTGCCATAGATAGGACAATGTCTTATTTGTTTACCTTACTGAATATTATTTTTTTTCACAAAAAACATTAAATCATCCACATTTTTATAACACTTTGTTGAATCATTTTATCATGAGAGTGGAAATTTCAAAGGACTGCATTGTAGAAATTTCACAGAAAATGGAACCACTTTCCTCATAAAATGAGTAGATGCACATTTGTAGAAAAACTTTTTTTCCATTTTAAACCTCATCATGTGTGATTTTAAAAAATAGCAATTAAGGAGCTTGTTCAAAATCTGGTTTTCAACTGAATTTTATTTTAACATTACATTTACATTTGTATGTGTGCCTTAATTTACCTGTATTTCAATTTGGTATGGGATGGTAAATCTCTGCTGGAATACTGTTTTGATAGTGCACTAAGGTCACCTTCATTTTTTCCTCTTCCACCTCTAGCAGGTTCAAAGGTTGGTCTTGCAGCAGTTGTCATGACAAAGTTTTAACCTGAAACTAAAAATAAATACACATGTACATGTATGAGTGCAATGAAAATAGTCCAGTGATTTAAAAAGAGTCTTAAGGGTTTCAAGTCCAAATTTTAGACCATATTTAATTAAAATAATCTATCTTTTGTAGAAGTATTCAGGGTGTGTATTTTAAAGCCTCCTAAAATACATGTAACTTAAAACCCATCAGCTACTTCTTCATCCATGATTTTCAAGCAATGATAATTCCTGCATTCATTGTACATTTGTAGATCCCAATTCATAACATCCAGGCATTTTGAAATCTACATGTAGGTGTAGTGATATTACACACTTACTTGACTTACAAGTACAATATAAATGCCTTCAGTTAACTAACATAGAAAAATATAATTCAAAATCCATTGCAGCAAGTTTTTCATACCTGTTTACGTCACAATGTACTTGATGACAATCTTTATTTTTGCAAGTACAAATGTACATATGTACACGTTTTTATGAAAATGGTCCCGAAAATCCTGTAGTTTCATCAATTTTAACATTTGTACAATGAAGAGATTCACAATTTGTATTCAAAGCATAACATGAAGTACGATTTCATAGAAACTATGGAGAATCAGTAAGTGTAAACACCTCTGGACATTTAGAATATCCATTAGTAAGTAGATTTAAATTTACAAGTGAAAATTAATAATTTATCCATCTTGCCATATGGACTCAGTCATATTGAAAGTCTTTCAACAATTGGTAGACATTCTGTCCAATTAATGCCTGAAATTTACCTATTCAAATAAAGACACTGACAATTTGGAGAATGCTTTAGGACAATAAAAACCATATATCATAGCAAATTTTACCATTTTGTAAGTATTGCTCTGGCAAATGAATTTTAATTTACTGGACCAACCCAAACTTTACGTACATGTATGTAGCGGGAGAGCATGATTTGACTCACAAAATTATACTCGTCTACCGAGGATTGAACCCCGGACAACTCAGTGACAAGCCAGTGACAATTCTTTTCAGCTAAAAAATTAATCATTTAGCCAGGTCAATTTACTGGCTATTTAAATCTGACTACCTACTACAATGCAGGTAGGCCATCCTACCCCGACATCAAGAGTCTTTGAAGCATGAACAACTCTTAACAACTGGCCCAATAGCTCCATAAACCACATGGGATTTTTAGTTCGACACCAAATGTAACAGGAGCGTATGATTTGGCTCACAAAATTATACTCAGCCACCAGAATCAAACCCTACCGTCAATTAATTTGTTTGTAGGGATAATTAGCCTCAACCAGGTGATCAAGCAAGGTGTGATCAAATGTGATGCAATCAAAACATTGGTCATGATTGTTTATTGTTAAACCCTAATTGGCTTGGGCAAGGTAATAAAGTTGTCAATTATGGGGTCATGGGAACATCAGAGGCTTTTTTACCAATATTTTTTTAGGGGGGGGAGCGAAATATCAAGTGACGAATCGTGCACGAGAAAAATTCGCCACTTTCAAATACCATTCTTCGATGGCGAAAATGGCGAGCGCTAGCTAAATCACTGCTCAATAGCTACATAAACCACATGGGATTTTTAGTTGGGCACCAAATGTAACAGGAGCGTATGATTTGGGTCACAAAATTATACTCAGCCTCCAGGATCAAACCCTATACCACTTGGTGACAAGCCAACGACAAACTGATAGGCTAAAAAATTAATCCTTTAGCCAAGTCAATTAACTGGCTATTTAAATCTCATTACCTACTACAACACAGGTAGGCCTGCCACACTTACTTGACTTTTCCCAATGTCCAACAATATGGCTGCAGGTTTACTATATATATAAATTAATACCCTCCCTTTGTGTGCATAAATGGCTGTATTATAAACTGGGTTCTGCATACTTAAGGGCAGAAAAAGCATCAATATCTGGTATGCATGCATATTCGGGAGCTTAAAAATTGTATAATGGTAGCCTCATGTTCGTATACTTGGTAAATGCAACTGAAGACCACACCAGTCTAGGAAACTAAGATGATTAAATATAAATTAAATCCGAGCTTAGATAGGGGTGGTCAAAACATGGTACCAGAATGTTTATAAAAATTACGTTATCAATACCAGAAATTCGTCTCAATGACTTTTCAGACCATGACAACCCACAGTTCATAACCAAATCTGGACATTTCAGCCCATGACAATAGGAGAATGCATACAGACAATAAAAACTGAATATAATTACACATTTTGCCAATTACAAAAATCATGACAGGACTTGGGTGTTTTAATTCATATGTTTCTTCCGCAATGTTTAAGGTTTCACCTTCCCCATATTACAGGCTAATTTGAAACCCCTAAATTTACAAATCAAATTCAAGTGTGATGATTTACACTGGATGTGGAGAGAAGGACAATACATGTTTCATTTTTTTTCATTTGATAAATGCTTTTAATTTTATTTAAGATATATTTTATAAATTTACTAACACCAAAAGAGTGGTAATACTTAAGAAATAATTTCTTACAATTTGAAATTGTAAGCCAAAAGTACAGGACTGCGAGTGTGAAAGAAAACAAAATGTCATGTTACACAGATAATCTATCGTTAATGTGGAACACGAGGCCTTGAGTTTTACCTGTATGATATGATGTAAATGTATGCTGATGAAATTCGGATTTGAAGTGTATCAATTCATTGTTTCTCCTGAGGAAATAGTAAAATAAACGAAATGCAATTTCTAAAAAATAATGACCGGAAGTCTACGAAAATCCTTTAGGTAATACTATAACCCATATACATCCCGATCACGGGTCACACTATCAACTGAAATCGTAAATTGTTTCGACACGGTATCACCTCAAAACAGTAAAAGTGACTATGATCAGTAAATATGTCTACCTTTTCTTTATCAAAATTCACAATGTAGTGGCAAATAAGGTTATAACAAAGTGTAGGAAAGTAAAAAAAAAAACAACATAAACATAAAACACACACACACATACACACATGCACATGGACACGTGAAAAAGAAACCCCCCAAAAAATCAAAATAAAAACAACAAACAAACAGAAACAAAGACAAAGCAACAAAAAAAAACCAAACAAACAAACAAACAAAACAGTTGATTTCAGTTATCATTCCTGAGGTATGATGGATTATTTCAAAGTTATTGAAAATTGTTTCAAAATGCTATAATTTATCGATGTCTATATATCTATATTTGAATAGATCAAAGTCATTTTGTTCTTCTGTGGCATAAAACTATCAGATAAGATTAATTAAAACGATACAGTAATATATATATAACCAAATGTATATATACAATTAAATTTATTTGCTGAAGGTAAAAGCAAATATCCTTATTTTTTAGAAAAATAATCATTTTAAAAAATAATAATTAAACTCACAGAAATTTCCTTTCAGAAATAACTAGTTAATCGAAAAGAAAAGATTCATTGTAAGAATTCGGGAGTATACGTCTACTACAATGAACTCTTCGGTATGTTACACGGCGTATATGCCAATCTACACTGGTATAACACGTTTGATACAAAACAACTTAAGTAAAGGAATATTTTATGGAGACTCAAGTTTATTACTTGTAACATCAACTTTTGTTTTGAGGAAGTGCCATCGTTCTGTTAGAACGGATTTTATTACTTTTGTTGTTGGAGCTTTTCAGAGCTTACTTTAAGGTGTGTTTACTGTTTACACTTATTGAAGACCTTTTGATGATTTTTGTCAGTATTAACTATTTTTATAAAGGCTATACGATGGTGCATTTGTTGCGTTTCACCACATCTGTTCCTTTTTCTATCATCTATAAAAAGCCATAATCCTATTATACTAAATTCGGAATGACGTTTGGGCGGATCACGGTTTCAATATACCACTCATTCGTTGAATGTGAGTATAGTGACCTTAACTAATAGCGAGTGGCTTTGTTTTGTTTTTTTAACATTGACCAAAAGATAATAATCCAATTTAATAATCATGCAAAATTGATATCTAGTATTTTATCATTGAAACAAGTGCATATAAATCTAATTTTGACGACTTTTCATTATGTGAAAAACCTCTTTCCCCATTTTAAAAGTCAAGATCCACTATGTTGGATTTTGGAGTTTCATTTTTGCTCTCCAGTATAATTTCAGTTTCAAGTACTTCATTGAATGTTTCATTGATACAGGTATGTATTCGAATGAGGAACGTGAAGAATTCTTTTGATCGCACAATGAAACAGTAATTAAATTACTCAGTTCAACTACTAATAAAAAAAATATAATTTGCAATTTTGTGTTTACTTTAACAATAAATGACACGATAATCTTATCAGAGAATATTTTTTTCCCGATTTATAAGCATGTTTTTCGTGTATCTGTAAAATTCAAAGCTAAATGTAGGAGAGTTTTTTTTTTTTTTTTTTTTTTTTTTTTTTTTTTTTTTTTTTTTTAGTTTTTTTTTAGATATAACCGATCAGATAATCCGTTATTGGAATAGCTTGGCACCTGTATAATTTTGTGCCTATCATTAGAAAAATATAAATATATCCATCATTAAAAAGTTGCACTTCAGCTAACTCTCATGCAAAACTCAATAAAACGGCAATCCTTTAAACAACTTAGTTAAATTTACTGCTTTCGCCTAATGCGCTCTAACTTAACACTCTATGTAGGCTGAATTTACCATAAAATCACATTAAAGATTAATTTGTGGGATTTCTCTTATCTTCTGGGATACCAAACTATTCAATCACATCAAGTGGTCGCTATAGACCTAAAATGAGAGATCAATGCTTTTAGCCGTAAGAGATGAATTCTTAAGGAACGGTTGTGATAGGGGCATACTTACTTCTGTTTACCTTTCTTATCCAGGACTGTACCTCCGGAACGTAATTAAATTGTTTGTTCGTGATCTTCTTTTCTCTAGAAAGAAGTACAGCACGTTATCAAATATATTTAACGATTACTGGTCTTATCTTATGTTGAAATACCGAACGACAAGATCGGTTCATCGTGTCCAGGATGGTGTATACTAAACTCTGAAATTAAATTAGCCATTGTAAATCGGACGTGTTGTAAGCCCTCCAGCAAAGTTGTGTGATTTGTCAATAATTGATTGATTTTTATAATAGATATTACCTATCCAGACAATACATTACATATTTCCTCCTAGGATGTACACACTGTCATTCAAATATACTTGAGATTGATATAATTTGAGAATACAACAAATTCGTTATGTTTGTGTCGTCGAAGGTTCGAGCAAAAATAACTGACGATGATCCGGTCTTCAAGACTCGATACCTAGGAAACACTGAGGTCTTTGTACCGAACGGTACTGGCTGCACAAACGCACCTGTCCAGAGACTATGGGATAATTCCGGTGAAGAAAAAACATTAAGAAAATTGACGACTGTGATAAATATTCATGGAATTTTCATTAAGGACACAGACAAGAAAAATAGCGATCGCATATTTTACCCGATTGAGAATATATCGTTCTGCAATGCAGAGAGTATTGCAAATGGAAAAATATTCAGTTGGATTGCCAAGGAGGAAAATAGTCCAAAATTGTTGTGCCATGCTGTATTGTGCAGTACTCCCGAAAAAGCCAAATCCATGGCGTTGGTTATGTCCAGGGCTTTTCAAATAGCATATAAAGAATGGAAAATTGAGCAAAATAACGCTCAAAGGTATGAAAGAAAATCTTTTGTTAAAACGAAGACAGCTGATATCAATTTACAATTGAAATCACGTTACCAAACATCCCAGACTAGTGCATCGGTACAACTCGATGAACATCGTATTTCAGGACACATTGAACAAACAGAGGAAGAAATTGTCAACAAAAATAGAGATTCACAAAATGATGCCAGGTCTCTTGATTCCTCGGCAAGTACCGAAAAAAGTAGTTCAAATTCACAGTACAAAGATTCCGAAAGCCAGACGGGCATAGAACTTTGTAATGATTCGAATCAGATAAAAGACAATTCAGGCACACCGAAAGGTAATGACAATGTCAAAAGCTCTTTATCAACACAAGACTCAAAAATGGACGAAGAGAAAGATATAAACTCGGATTCAAATGAAGTGACATCTGAAAAACTGTAAATTGAATAAATTTACAAGCGAGTCAGTATCAAATATCTGTGATAAACAGCATACTTACTATCATTAATTATGTTATTTTAGACAAATTCGTTAAAATGTAGAAGTCTTGCTATGCAGTGGCGGATCCAGGGTTTCGAGAGTTGTACCCCTTATTTGTTGGATTTTTTTGTGCAAAATTTAGGTGGGGATAATCAGCAAATCATAAAGCCTGGAACCACTTTTATATTTTCTAGATCGAAACCTTCCTTTATTAAAACTTCTAGATCCGCCCCTGCTACATTTACAAAAAATAAATATTCGAACAGTTTTTCTGTGGAAAGTGATTTCTATTATTTTGCTTCATCAGGACAGTTTTTATAGTCTATCTTTCTTCGCAAATTGAGTCTAATGAGATAATAACCATAGTTCCGTCTAATTTTGATAAGCAAATGAAAAAAAAAAAAAAAAAGAAAAAAAAAAAAAAAAACGTTTTGACCTGAATGACACATGAAAAATTGTTTCAGATAGCCAATCTGTTGCCAAAATAAAATCAAAGGCTAAAATCTCAAGTAATGGCGTGATTGGTAACTGGTACTAAGTCGTTCGTTTGTTTATGTAAGAAATATAAAAGAAAACAACCCGTTTAGATAAAAAAAAAGAGAGTCCAGGAAAACAGAAAGATAGCATAAAACAAATAAAAAAAGAATGAAACAAACAAAGAATACATATAGCAACTCCAAGAGACTTAAAGTAGAAAAACAACTCTCACCTCAACTTAACTTTACTCATTGTTGTTCATAAAAAAGTCAAATCTGGGGTAGACAGAAGAGGAAAGGAAAACTGACATGTTGACCAAATTGGTTCTCATGGTGCAGATGGATACACCGTAACGAGTTCATGATGACGACCATGAAACTTCTGTAGTGACTACTTCAATCTAGTAGTAACATAACCCTGTTCCAGAAGATCTAAGATGCATGATGTCTTGGTTTTCTTCCTTTGAAACAAAATTTCAATTGACTTCATCCCATTTGCATTAAACTATACTCTATACCTCTCAATTCACTACACTGTTTACAAAGCAAGTTTTGACACTACAATATAGCCTTATGACCATTATTCTTGATATTAGTCATCACATTCTTTCAGCCAGTTGTCGTAAATGGTCACGAGGAAAAGAAAGGTTGATTTCTACCAATCTCGTTTGTCTACAAAAGTATAGATAGCAGCAATTTGTCTAACATCATAAAAACGCCATGGAAAAAAATTCTCCCGTATTTTCATGACAAATCCACATTTTAAGTTTGTTTATTAACATATGAATCACGTCATGTCGTATTACAATACTTCGCCCTTGCATCCAAGATATTTGATTACAAAATGGTATCGCTGGACCTCAAGATTCGTGGTTGTCTATGTTCCTTCCGGTAATGTCATTACGGTAGCTTTAGATATCGTAAAAAAAACCGGACATCTCCCTAGATTCCTTGCCAAAGGTCCCACAAATCGTAAAACACACAGCAAAATTTGGAAGTACACATTTAATGATTCCTATGGATTCTATGGAGAAACATGTTAGAAAATGATAAAAAGGAGAGCTTGCCGAAAATATGCAGACTTTTTGTGCCCTGTTAAACTTTTTACAGTAAGACTTCTGGGAAGAGTTATGTTGCTACAAGATTAAAATTATCACTACAATAGATTTATGGTCGTCATCACGAACCCGTGATCTTTTATGAGCAGCTCGGCGGCTATTTTAGAATAGCAAGAGACCGTTGTCATAACGATCGAAGTTTTCAAATTAAACAATTTATTATAAAAAAGCAATTGCTATTTTTTATCTGGTACTTAATTTCCTCCAGATATACTTTTTGAAGGAAAACCAAGGGAACCAGGATTCTAACGGTAATATAAGAAACATAATCCAAGTATAAGACTTGGCAAGAAAAAAGACACACACATCTGGCAAAGAATATGAAATAACCACAATAAGAAGCAGATGGAAACAAAATAATTGAGGAACCCGGACTTCATTAAATACTTGGAGAATAGGCAAGTTGCATGGCCATCATTATGGTAAAGGTCCATTGCTTTTCAGAAAATAGCCACCAAAAACAGGGGTAACTTTATGTGCTTCAACAGGTTGAACAGTTCCTGCTAGCTCCTGCAAGACACCCCCGTTCCGCTTGCGGAAGGTTAAAACCATTGAAAGAGGATGAACATCTACAACGATAGTTCAATAACAGTAAATCAAAACTGTCAAATTTTCAAGCTTTTGATTATAAAACAAACTTTTATTCAAAGCCGTTAATTATCTTTTATTGTCAGGGGCGTAGCTGCCTATACGCAAATACGCAGTTGCCTACTTTCGGAAAAAGTAACAAAAATAAAAACACATATTTTAAAGATGAAATAAAGGTTATTTATTACATATGCATACCATGAACGTAGTATAGGCTCTGAAAAACTGGCTCCAAAATCGTTAAAATTCAGGAGTTTCCCTCAGGGCTTTGCCTTGCCGGACTCACTGGGGGCCTTGAGACCCCTCGCCGTAATTTTGCGTACAACTAAAACAGGCCTAGCTACGCCCCTGATTGTAGTAACATCCAATACGGGCGTGTCTTGCAGGGGCTCGTGGAACTGTTCAACATGTCAAAACACATAAAGCTACCCTGGTTTTTTGGTGGTTCTTGTCGTTCGTGTCTGTTCTTTTCAGCTCCTTAATGATACGTCACTGGCTTTCTGTCTCTTGTCCTTTTGATATTATCGGATTTTGCTTCATTCGCCTCGGATTTACCATCGTTTGTCTTTTAAACCTTCGATAAAACTACTAAAAAGGAAGACTAAATAGCGTTTGCTATCTGTGTTTGGCAATATAATGTAAATTTGTCAGTTTAGGAAAAATAATTTAGAAGTCCAGCTATGATATGATGCATATACGATGAAGCTACGATAATATTTTCCTGTTCATACGGAAGATGATTACATAGTTAATAGAAATTAGTTATTTTTACAAAAAAAAAAAAATGGTTTCAAGTTTGTTTGTTACCATATGAATCACGTGTGAATTTACGGTAAGTATAAAAAATTGTTCATATCAAATCATGTTCAATAGTCGGAAATAGAGTTTTTTTTCCTATTTCAAAAACACAAACATGCAAAAAAAAAAAAAAAAAAAAAAAAAAAAAGAAAGATTATTTTTATGTATGGTTTACTCCCGTAAAAGTGAAAAAGGCCATGCTTCATAATATAATCAAATTACAGGAATGATATTCACAATAAATCGTGTTGATAAATCCTTACATGTGGATTGAAAATAACGTTTTGTTGTTGCCTTTGGAAATTTGTTCATTACATAACAGTCTTTAATTGTGGTGATAATTTGGTGTAATGGTGAGTTGAGGTAGCCTTGTACTTTATTACTTGCCCACTTGGTAACGCTCAAATGAGTGAAAATGTACATACAATGATGCAACAAATAGTAAAAAGTGTTTTCTACAAAAGATACAATACAATTGTTATTGTGGTATTAGTGGCTGAATTGTCATCCTTTTTTTTTTGGTGAATACGCCCGATACATAACAGTCACCTACATAACGCTGTGTATCGATAGAAAGTTGACATATATCATTTTGAAGAGTATGTTTACTTCATGTAAGTATAGTAGGTGTCTATTGAAAAGAGGAATCAACACATTAGTCGTTGATAGAGTTTGTCCTGTTTTAAGAAGTATGAACATTTTAATAGAGTATCAAGTCATTTATTCGTTTCGTTAGGTGTTGGACATTTTCTACAATCATTTAAGTATATAAAAAAATAAGTTGGCGAATAAGATGGCATGCTCCATAGTTTTATCTTTAACATGTTCATAATGTTGTTCTAGTTACCAAGAGTTCCCTACAAAATTTTGATTTTTTTAAAAATTGGGTATTTAAAAAAAAAAGACACAGGTAAGATTTATCAAATATCCAAACTAATATTGTTTTGTGTTCTACACCTTCCTTTATACAACATACCCCAAGAAAGTATGCATAAACTGTAAAGAGGGCCATAGGCCGATTACTTTATATGTATTTACATGTCGCAAGTTTATTCTAGTTTTAATAAAAAAATTTAAGCAAACCACAACCAGAAACATCACCATGCATAACATATTTTAGTTTGAAAATGGGAAATAAAAAAAAGAACAAATATTGAACAGAAGAAGTAAATATAAGGCCGACTCTGTATTAGAGTAAGAATTACACAAATGTATACAGTACAAGATGCAATTAAGTTGCACTCAACAGATGCAGTTGCAAATTTGATCAGGTCAAACTGAGTAAAACTAAATAATATGTGATAATTAGTGGAAATATTGATTGTGGGTATTAGAACATTTGTACATAAATAGATGAAATATGTGTGGAGGTATCAAGAGTGTAATATGTGTAAAAGTAATCAATGGAACCATGATTCTAGCGGAAATTAAACGAATGTTATCTATCCAGGGACAAAGAACAGACAAACACAACAATGAACATTAAATAACTAAAATAATACGTACAAAGTAACAAAAGTAAATGAGCAATTCGGACTAAAAACAGGGAACAAAGACCACGTGCACCGGTAGAGAAAATAAAACCCGCCATGTTCTCATAAAAAGTCAAGTTCAGGGTAGACGAAAGAGGAAAGGAAAACTATGACACGTTGAACAAACCAGAATTCATGGTGCAGATGGATACACCGTAACAATTTACGAGTTCATGTAGATGACCATAAAACTTTGTAGTGATGATTTCAATCTTGTAGCAACATAATCATGTTCCAAAAGCCAAATTGTAAGAAGTCTAGCGCGATATAAAAAAACCTGTGTAGTTACTGCAAGCTCTGGCATAACGTATGCGTATGTGTTATGATATGACTCCATACGCAGGTGCTGAAGAGATGTTGCCACAGATGAAAAGGAAATTGACAGTATGGAATGAATCGTATATTTGTCGTATATTTTGGTCAGTAGTTATCTCTAAATGTAGATCAAGATATGAGGCTAACTTTACAGTGTCAGTAGTATCCTTTATCTCAAGTTCCTTGGGGTAGATGCGATGTATCAAATCCCCGTTTCTTCTTTTGGATCAGATCAACTATAAACTCAGCTTCATAAGAGTGAAGAAATAGGTCAGCAAGTTGAGGAGCACAATTTGTTGAAAATCGTGTCCACTACACTGGAAAAGTATATTGTCGAAAAAAAAATCCAGAATTTTGAAAACATCTTCGAGTTTTTAAGGATCCACATTGAATTTATACTTCTATGGGAGTAACAAGTGTTATGGTAGGACTTGAGTCCTTCTTTGACAGCTGTGAGTATAGAAGTTAAGAGTAAAAATTCACGCCTTTTCTGGAAAGAATCATGTCCACCTAAGATGCAGATCTTCTTCTCTGTACATACTGTCGCTTCTCAAGATTCCATGAAATTGAATAATTAAAATCAAAAACGAAATGAGCAAAAATGGTATACTGATTTTATTTTTGTTTTATATTTTTTTTAACAATGCCATTTCTACTTACAATGGGAACTATTTAGGTCCATTTTTTTCGATATGGATCAAATCACAACCTATAAATCAGCCCAAACTTTCCGTTTGGGGTATGATCCTTGTGATACAATTTGAAAGATATCTACAAACTGTTACTTAAGTTATTATCCAGATATTATTTAATTATTGACCCTTTTCTCCCTTTTTCACAAAGGAGATGTAAATTCACCTTACAAAGATATTGCTGCAGTGAAGAAAGAACAGCAAGCTAGTTGCAATACCACCTACTCTCGTAGTTGCATTAATCATACGTTCTAAAAATTAACTTCAAATCCTAAATCCCGCAGCTTTCTGGGAGTGTTATTTACACTACGTTGCCACATGATAAATTGAAATCACGTTTGAAAGGACTTATTCGTAAATCTCTTGCAATTTTGAAAAATTATGTTGTTTTTGGTAACAAATCTACATATCTTTCTAAAACATGCCTGAACGGCAAAGTGTGCTAAATGTACATAGAAAAGCATGTTTACGATATGCTTGATTTCCTCTTTGATATCACATTTGTCACATTTCGAGATGCCATTTTTCAACAAGTTGGCATTCCAATGGGCACTAACTGTGCTCCTCTCCTAGCCTATTTGTTTTTATTTTTTCAAACGAGACTAAATTTCTTTAGAATCTCCTAAATAATAAAAATATAATAAATGCTAAATCTTTTAACTTTACATACAGAGAAATATTGATGATGTATTTTCCATCAACAATCATTCTGTTGGTAAATGGTTACCTTCAATATATCCTCCAGAGCTCGAGATAAAGGAGACTACAGAAGCACAGAAGCAGCTTGTTTTGCATCTTTTTTTTACCTACATCTCGAATTTGACAACAGTGGTCATCTCAGCACTAATATTTATGACGAGACGAGTTTAATGTTTTACATCATCACTTTTTCTTACCTTTTCAGCAATATCCTGCATATGGTGTTTATATTTCACAATTGATTCGCTACACTAGAGTAAGTACTAACTACTCTGATTTCCTTAAACACCATAAATATCTGCGTAACTGACTCCTGAATTAGGGGTAGGAGGAAAATTTTCTCAAAAGGTCTCTTACCAAATTCTTCTTCAGGTATCAATCCTAGGTTGAAAATTACTTAGTTTCTTCTAAAATAATGGGTAATGATTGCTTTCTGTAATTGTTCTTTGTGCTGATGTGACTGCTGATTTACCGATAATGATGCAATAACATACAAACGCTATTTCATCACCACAAGTATATTCATGCCGCAATGGAAGAGGGGATTTCGCGCGGTGTAAAACCTAGATTTTACATATTCTGGTACAACACCTTGTGGTATAAAATGAAAGAGATTTATTAATAATGTTCTCAAATCATCATCCGGACATAAAAAAATGCTTGTTTCTTGCTCTTCTTTGTCATATTTCATAACAGTCATAACCCCAAAACAATTATCCCAGCCTTCCATATGTGGTATGACTTCTTGTGATATAATTTCAAGGAGATCTATGCACTTATCGGACACCAAATGTCTAAGGACGTTTATAACGAAATCATTATATTGTGGTCGTATAAAAACAAAAATACCATAGCACAATTACATTTTTACAAAGCAGCAGTTGTAACGTAACCGAAATAACATGTAATTTGGTTTGCACTGAGGACTCACGCATTATGTCCATAAATTGGAACATTTAGGATTGACCCTGATTGAGAAAGGAAGTATCAACATATGCATCGCTTTAGTTAAGTATTCATAATCTTTCATTTTAAATGTATAACGTACTACCGTCTAACTGTCACTTCAAAATATAGGATTACAAATTATAAAAGAAAAATTACGGTCAACAATTTTTAGAAAGACATTCAAAGCTAAAGATAATGAAAGTCAGAAGACTAGAGACAGAGCACACATAAATAATAAAATATCAATGTTAGGCAAGACAAGCAACCAAACAAACCTGAAACAAAAAAAGAGAAAACAAATATAAAAAGCAAAACCAAAACAAAAAACAAAATCAAAACTTTGGCAGTCTAGACATTACTAGAGGTGGAAGCATGACTGATTCTGCAAATTCACAATTAAAGCAAAATTAAAGTACACAAGGAAACCTGCACGATACATATATTTATATCACTGAATGATGACGTTTGGAATTACTTTAACTTATGAAAAGAAACAATGAAGAATGGATAACATAAGTCTAAAATCAATATATTTTGATTAACTAAAATATATATCTAATACAGAAACTCTACCTTGGCATCTGACTAAATAAAGGCGTGACAAAACTTATGTAGAACTAAAATGTAAGTTCCCAAATATTTTATCTTGCAAAAAAACGTAAATGTTAAAAACTGACTGTAAAAATAAAAAAAATCATGCATAGTTACAATAATATAAATAACATTTATGAGGGAAAAAGACAGTAAAAGTTTCATGACAGATAGATAGGTCTAATAATAGAATGATTAGATACAAAGTTGGATACACTGGATATTCTGGATTAAATTAAAACGAGTTAAGAAGTGAAGATTGTTCATATCTTCTCCAAATATATATAATTTAATAGCTAGATAGACAGGTAAACAATATAGCACAACAAATTCAAAATACTGAATTACAGTATAGATCATCAGTATTTGCATACATACATCCTAGACATGTTAATAAGTACCGACAGACGAAAGATAGAGCAAAAAAAATAAACATATTTCTTACAAATTTTAAATTTTCAAAGCCAAGAAGCATAGATAAGTTTCCCCAATAACATCCCTTATGAAGTCTCTGTCAGTCTCTTCATCTACTCGATTGAAAGCAAACTCTCACGACTATACTAAACTATATGAAAAAGTGATGACTTCTCGTTTTTCTTTCATCTGTAGTAACATTCCTTTTGCACCTCCGAATGGACTTTTCATATCATAACTTGTACGTTATGCAAGAGCTTGCCGAATCTACACGGACTTTTTGTACCGTGCTGGGGTTCCTACATTTAGGATTCGGACACAAAAATGTGTTGCTACTAGATTAAAGCCATCACTACAAAAATTTATGGTCGTCACCACGAACTCGTGACCGTTATGGTGTATCCATTTGAATGAAATGTAACCTATTTGGTCATCGTGTCATACCTTTCTTTTCCGTCTGTCCGGACGTGAAACATTATGAGCAACTCGGTGGATGTTTCTAGAAAAGGATGTTTACCCTACCGGCGAACCAGGCCCATGCTCCCAGTTTTTACTGGAGTCCGGGTCACTCTTTATTTTTGCTTCTATGTACATGTTATTTTGGCGACTTTATGTTCGTGTGTGTGTGTGTGTGTGTATTTCTTTGTCTTGTCTTTATCCTTGGATTGTGATCTTTTGATTAACATTGTAACCTTGGCTTTCTTCATTGCCAATTTGTCTAATTTTACGAAAAAATGACAAATGTGATTAGTATTTTGCATTTTTGAAGGTCGAGTACTGGTGAAAGAGTCAGCAAAGCTAAAGTATTTATTGGTTTCGAATACTTACCTGAAAATGAAAATACAAGAAACAAAAATATTTGAATTATTCTTCATGTTTATATCCTACTTCATCAATGTAATTTTACATTAAAATACTGATTTTACTCATTTTCATCATAGATGCCACAATAATAAAATAATAAAAGAAAAGTATACAAATAAATATTACTACAAATATATCAACAAACAATAATATGCAAAGTCTTGAATACTCAATAAGCATGGCCTATAAAATGCGTTAAAAATTTTGTGATAAGAAATCGCACTAAAACTGATTTTTTTAATGTATCTTTCCTTATTTCTTCTATTTGTTTTATGCGAAATAACTAACCGCTCATTCTATGTTATCATGCATTTAGCTATTTCATAAATATAACTGCGTATATTTAAAAAAAAAAGGGTGTGTTTTACTCCCATTGTTTGCAAGCAGTTAATTTTGACTACATTTTTAACCAAGTAACGACTTAGAGTTATCTCTCTTGGAACAAAAAAAAAAATTTAATAATTTTTTTAAATAATTTTATTTATAATATGAGCGTTCACTACAAATTTTGATAAACTGTATTGTAATCTTGCAAGATTGTTTGTAGATAGATGAATTGAAATACACTTGCAAATATTATCTGACGAAACAATCAGTATTTTGGAAGTTTAGGTTAGAAATACATGTAGTAGAATCTTTTTTTCAATCAGTTGTGCACTGATCTGTTAAAAGAGCCGAAGGAGCCAAATTACACGGAAAACTAGAAACAAAAGATCAACAAAATATAAAGTTAATTTATCTGAATTCATCGTGCAGTTGCTGATTATTGAATTTCTATCTGCTTCATTTATCTTGTCTGGTCTCGTTACAATCGTCTATTCATTTTTTTTTCTTTCCAGAGACAACTTATCTTCCCATTCACAAGGAACACTTCTATTGTTTTTTTTCACGTTTAGGTTGTGTGTCTGAAATAGTTCTATTAATAATTTGTCGATATTTATTTCTGCACTTGTTCACAAACATATAAATGAACGTACTATGCATGTAAAATACTGATCTGCGGTAGTTACCAGTTATCAACTCGATTTTAACAAATGTTAATGTTATATAGATCTTAAGGTCAAATACTTATCGAACATTTTACATTGTCATATTTCATATCGGGTGTGTCAACCATATTGATAAAAAATGAGAAGGTTAAATATTCTAGTGTTTTCGTATTGAATAAACATATGATACCAATTATATATTTTAAATGCACAGGAAAGGTTTGTTTTACAAGCAAACGTTACAGTTGTAGTGTTATTTAATATAGCAAATTTATTTTCATTTAAATAAAAAAATCCGAACTAAAAATAATGCCCAAACTGTATTTCTACAACTACTAATATTATTTGTATCACCAAAGAATAAGTAGCTCCACATCTTGAATATGTCGGGGACCTAAAAGTAACTTAAAACGATTGTAAACAATCATGTATCATACAAAACATACAAAATTAGCTCCACATCTTGAACTATTCTGGGACGTAAAAGTAACGTAAAACAATTGTGAACAATCATTTGTTATACAAAATAAACAAAATTGGGAAAAAAATCTCATCTACAAACTATTAAACAGTATCCTTGATATTGTGTAAATTACAATCACATACAGTTTTAATATCAAAATGAACATAGGTAAAAAGAGTTAAAAATTATTTTTAGTTCGTGACACGAAGAAAAGAATCTAATTATTAGACAGAAGACCGCTTGATTTCTCAGAACCCCCAGAGAATTTCCTTTTTAAACTACTTCACAAAATAATTGCTATGGAATACAACATATTATCACCCAAAAACCAAACAATCAGTGCCACAATATTATTGAATGCGTACATTTAGATTTCCCAATATCTTCCGATATTCATGATGCTTGATCTTAATTTCACTCCAACAACACACTTTGTAATGCCCAATTGTTTGTTAACTGCATCAATAATGTAAATGTTATTAAAGCAATTTCATTGTTAATATTTTTATCTTCACATCGACTTACACAAATTACTGGGACAATTAATTTTTACCAAACACTAATAACAATCTACGATCGTCAATGTGATCTGATTGACCGATATCGAGTATCCTTTTCTAATGAACACGACCAATGACCTCCATATGCTTCCACTTTTTCTTGGCATATGTTTAAAAATTTCAAAAGATATAAATTACAGACAACTAAATCTTAATGCAGTGAACAGCACAGTTTTGACGACAGTCATTTAAGCGTTGTGTAAGTTTTTATAAGCTTCCTCTCATTTGTTTTGCATCAGTTGTAATGCAGTATTTGTCATTAATTCCACGTTGTTAGTGGAGATTTCAATGTTGATCTATTTGAGTAATGATTTAATTTCAGTCAATGAATGCATTTTTGAGTTTATCAATAGGATCAGCATTTTATCTTATCATTTTAAGGCGCAATTTTCTATATCCGGGATTCCCATCTACAATCTTATTTACATGAGTAAATGGGTCGAAACGAACAAAAACGTTACTCTAACATAGGTGTCACAGTTACCATAAATTAATAACCGAAGTACAAATATAGATGTCTAAGGAGATTATAACTACTCAGTTTTATTTGAACGACTTTAAATACATTGCCTCATACAAAGACATGAACTTGAAAGCCTATATATCTGGACCAGTGAACTCGAACAAACGCCTTAGGTATTTAATCAGTGACGGCTTATTTGGTACATTCGTCTCGATAACAGATATCTTTAAAGGTGAAGGTCATGCAATACTTAAAAGGTTGAATTATGTGTCACATTCTTTTAATGCAATGAAAATGGTTTCTACCAGGTCTTCGATTTTGTTTTTAATATGGACGTTTTGCGTGTATCCAAAAGTAAAACAACTAGTACTTTTAAAAAACTAAGCACAACCATGAATGACAAATAACCATTATTATGCAATAAAAATTGTAACAGCCACAATGAAAATTAATCCAGCACTAACTGATGATCAGTTGTTGAAACATTTTTTTTATCACGAAAAATAAAGCTATAATGGTAATAAATCAGAAGTCAAAGACCTTTTCCATAATCCCGTTATAAATTTTGAACGAAGGGGAGTAAAATGAGACCAACAACTGTTAGTGCGTTACGTCCCTTTGAAAAACTTGCTAAAATGGCTTGCATTCCGTAAATATGAAATAGGACGAACAAGAGACCATTTCATTTGTGTGTATTTTGCTTGCGACAATAATGTTATTACAAACTATTATTCCAACATATCTCATAGAACAGCCTCTTGAAATTATCATGGACTACAAAGAATTGGTACACTGAGATCCTTTAGCCGAAAATTGACTTAAAATTTAACTGGTGTATTAAATTCATCTTTGAATGTTCATGACTTTAGCTTTCTTCTATTTCAAAAAACTATTTCTTTAGTTCTTTAAACTAGAAAACTTCTTAGAAAAATCATGGAATCTTATAAGGCAGCGGTAAAGAAAAAAATTGTTTGGTGAAATGGTGAAATTTGGTCTCTTGCTTAAAATATTACGTTATAACAAAGAAGTAGGTTTAAATTTTTTTAGCTCTGGTCAAATGAACATACTATCGGAGTGTTTGTATTCGGATGAGTTCTTTATCAAAACATAATACCATTGTACACATTTTACATTCTTTGCGTTATAAAATCTTTCACTACCAGAATGCATTTTCATGTCCTTGCGATGTAGGAGATGCACGGAATGGCATTACGTGATGAAATAGTTAAATCTTGGACTGTAGCTCACTTTCTCAAAAGCGGTTATCGGTCAGCAAAATTTAATATTTTTTTAATGAATTTTGACAGTTATTGGCTAGAGATATAATCACTATCATTGCATGTTTTATGCTGTGTGACATGTGACATACGTGAGAAGCTATCTCGTTAATAAATATCAAGAAAACTTTAGGTTAATTTTCACATTCTTTCTTTTAAAATACATTTTGGTGTTATACGATTTTGTTGTTGAAATTTTCTATTAATTGCAATTAAAGTCAATTATTTCAACGCCAATTCCTAACTTACACCCCGGATCCGCACACAAATACTTAAGAAGAAGGACAAGTCTTTTGGTGAACCAAACTTGTACTACCATAAACTAAAGATAAAACTAAATCATTCACTTTTAACATAATCATTTATATTGATTACATATAGCTGCAACGAAATGAAGTATTAGTTTTGAAATCAATCAAATTTGATCTTTCAAATTTAGATTCAAACCAGATTTGAAGTAGATCACCACACACAAACACACACACAACTGCTATCTTTTAGATGAAATATATATGAATTTATTTAAAAGAGGGTCATCGACCCATTTTATCTTTGAAAATTCTTACATTTTGCTGTTGTTGTGGTAATTGCTACCAGAAAAACCAACAAAACATGTCGTTTCATGGTTAAGCTAGGCTTAAAATGCTTTCAATAAAATGTGTTCTTCATGACATTTAAATCCTTCAACTACAGGTACATATTCTGTATGATTACCTCAGACCTATTTTATGCATTTAACAACCTGCATTATTCGTACATCAAAACAAACTTTACATACAATTCGTCCTTCCCCTTGTTAAAAACAATTATGTAACCCAAGCTGTTATATATAAAACTGTAATATCAATACGCATGCCCTTTCCTACGAAAGAATCAATTTATCGACTTTTCTTCTCCGCCAATAATAAATCATGTGGTAGCGTGTTCATCGTGTCCTATTTACCCCGACTGCACTGTACATGTGACCCTTACAGCCGCCATATTGCTTTCGTTCTATTTACGGATTCCACGTAAAGCATGTCTAGGTGATTTATTTTGCTGAGTTGTTTGTCAGCAGAAGGTGAAGGACATTATGGTAATTACCACTCCCGAGGTGAATATCGGAAATCCATGGCACGAAGCTGTTTTAATTTTGAAGGGAGTCACGTGGCAGTGTTAGTTTGAGCAAATCAATAGTTAGTTAATATCAGTGATCAGGGGATATCTGAATGGGATGAGGCACAAAGAGGGTTTACTATAATTTGTTTTAAGTCTTATTTTATATTAAAACTGAGTCGAAGTTGGCATTACTTCTATTATTATTCACAAAAATGGTAATAATGTGATCAAAGTATTATCGTTTATCTAATTGATCATAAAATCAAGATAAAGTATTTATAGTTTATACATTATTGAATCGATATTTCTGTGATCAATATTCTGCTGTCTTCCATTGCTAAGAAAGATTTTGCTTTTACAAAGTTTAATATTGTTGGCATAGCAATTGGAAATTACCAAAATAATAAGTAGATGAATTAGAGTAATTCGGGTTGTGAATTGAAAATCCTACATGTGGTCCTATGTTCGACGTTGAATTATTAACATTAAGGTACATTAGTACTCTAATTATATTTCTGTGTTAAATACCAACACAATGACGTAATTGTGGGCCATTGCTTTTCGTATTAATAATGTATAAGCTTTCATAAAATATCAAGGGCTTTGCTGTAATCAATACATCTATAGCCTATTTCAATAAACTAAATACCATTTTCTTTATACTAAAAAATCTTTCAATGTGAACGATCACACTTAAGACGTATATATGAATGAAACTGATTAAGGGGTCTGTGTTTACATCGCATACTCTTTTATGTACCAGAGAGGTGTTTCTAGTAGTCGTTTCAAGTAAAATGTCCTAGAATGTAACCTTAGCATATACTAGGTGTTACAAGAATTAAATAATGACATACTATATATTACTTGGTCTGTAATTATTTATAGGTGTGTTTCAATATCATAAAAAGCTGTTAATGTTAATCAAGTTACCGGTTATCTACTTCACACTAGACAACACCTCGCCAGCTTTAGGATAACCAATTCAGACCTCCTGGGTTTAGTATGCTTACATATTTAATCTTGAAACTGTATTTTTTTAATTACATTTACAAATTTTTATATAAAAAGATGCGTATAAACAGTGTAAATGGAGGTGGAATTCTGGAAGTTTCCATTAAAAGATGAAATGATCGGTTAGTATTAAATTTATGCGATATCATCCAGTTTCCGATTCAAACACATGCCAATTAACAACGGACTATATAGGTCATATACATGACCAGGGCCCAATATATATATATATAGCCATTGCCAGTTGTTCAATCTGGTCCGGGTAACCAGACTTCAGTCTTTAATGTTAATTGTGAAATCTTAGAAAAAATGTCGACTTTACAAAAACTTTGTTTAAGAATGTTTTGAAAGTGACTTTGAGTCTTCTTTTATAAATTCCTGAAAAATGTAGCCGCGTTATTAAGGTGAACTTTCTTCCATTTCTTGAAGTTCTAAGTCTTGCGAAAACGAAAACTTGCAAAATTAGTTATTTCACCAAAGGCACCAGCCATTTCAATGGAGCAGAAAAGAGGGAGGTAAAAAATGAATGAAAAAATAAAATTTATTCAGCCATGGCCAAAAATGGTTCGATTATTCTCCCATTTCTTGATAATGTTGATATTCAAATATTTTTGTAACCGCGGCTGTTGCTTATTTGTGTTAGAGGAAAACGCACTTTATGTCTTATAAATTAACATGTAGAGTAAACCGGAATTTGAGATATTAATGAGTTAAACTTTTGTATTTTACATTCCAACCAGCAACACACATGGGATTTAACTCACCATAGCGAAACACATTGAAGCAGAATATAGGTCTCAGTCTTGTATTCTTTGCCCCATAGGCTTCTATAGTATACCTTAAATAGACAAGGAGTTTCAGTCTAACTTTTGACCACGTTTTTCAATTAAGAAAATGTCAAAAATGATATTTAGGTCCATTTTAGAAAAAAACACGAATTTTGGTACACCAGACAGGTCAAACTAAAATAGATTTTTCTATTTTCACTTTTGTTTTGAGTTCATAAAATAGACCCCTTTTCTGAAGCATTATTTTCATGAAAATACTGTTTTTCCTCAAAAACAAGTTTTTTTGTGTCATAGCTTGATATTTACACTGTACTTTTGATGAAAAATGGTAGTCATTTGCCAAGAAACAAAAAAGAAGCGCACTATATTTTTTAGCCTCCATGTTTTGACGTACACCCGCTCAAGAATATGTATTACAAGACTGATACCTATAGCTTACGCCAGCATTTATTTCACAAAATCTAATAATTGAAATTTCACATTATGAGTCATTGTATGCCACATTTGAGTCTTAAAAGCCTTAAGTGGGTGTCAATGCAAAAAAAAAAAACAAATTAGACAGTGTGTGGCACATGAACATTTTCATACATTTCATATCACAAATACATTATTTTACCAAAGTGGATGTTGGTTTTCGATTAAAAGCAACGGTAAGAGGGAACAAATACTTCGAAATCATTGAAATTCAATGAAAATGGGATATAACTCTTTATTTCTGTGCAAAATTTGCTTTGTTTGGGAAATTTAGAATTGTTTTCAGAGCGCTTTTGTTTTAAATATGTTTATTATTTGACATATGATATAAATACTACATTGAAACAAAAATTTCAGTGGAATAAAATTTACCCTGTGCCAACCATAACACAGGATCTGCCTGATTTTTTACATGGACATAGCTATAACTATAGAGATATTAATTATGTGTATTTCAAATATATATTTATATTATTTATGTGATCATTTTATTACAAAGCACATAAAATGTAAATGTCGTCACTTTTTTAAACAATGTTGCAAATATGAAATACTGTATGTTACAAAATGCAAATATATACAATTGGAACCTTACTTTCATTGAACTACTTAATTCAATGAATGGTTTGTGCTTCCTGATCTAGAACCTAGAAAACGAAAAACCTAAAACAAATTATATAATCAGATAACGACATTCAGTTATATAAAAAGCCAAACATACAGAAAACGTATTAAAGAATAATGAACAGTCCTTCTTCCATTGTCATCTTTCAAAATCTTTTTATTCAGTTTCTGTGGTAATGAATAACACCATATAAAAGTACACCTAAACTAATATGATCCAGAAAAGGATTTACCATTGAAATAATAAAAAAATACTTTAGCAGGTGAAATATCAACAATGCTATTTACAAAGGATCGTTTTATTCGCAAGAACACGATCGCCTCTGTAATGTATAAATTGCTATCGTCACCATGTTAGCATTCTTGGTTCGTGTGAGGCAGATTTTCTTTTATGTTACAACGTTTCTTATTTCACTATCTTTGATTAATAATAAAAACGACTAAGAACAATGATAGTTATAGACATTGTTGAAATGACATTTATTTATAACTGTAGGTTACATTTTTATGGTGGTATATTTTTCGTAACTCTTAGATCGCATATTTTTTTTCTAAGCGGTCGTCATGATAAATATTGATCACTATTTTGTGTATATTCGGAGGTACTGTAATCAGTGAAAATTTCGCTTTTTTCGCGGTAGGACCTGTAACGCGAAAATAAAACTGCCCCGAATATTTTTTCTTCAAAAAACAGAAACGATCGCGACCCATTTTAAAACTGTTCGAAAGTTGATCGATCGCTGAGGATGCACAATAAAGACGGCGCGAAAATGTTCCGGTTTACAGAATGTATATCATTAAACGTTTTAATAGTCTCCATAACGAATTGTTAAATAGACAGTCAAATATCTTGATATGTTACACTCTACAATGCTTATAATCTTTGAAAAATGTGTATTTGTTGTTTGTATGTTGCATTATCTGCAGGATTAAAATTTCCGCAGTTTTATTTTACAACATATCAATGGGCAAAAGTCTTGATTATATACGAGATTCCAAACTACAACACAAAGGAATAAATCTGTTGGAGTTTGATGTATCATTTACCACCACCAAGTGAGTACCTTATTGTGGCCGTGCATGTTTTAGATCATTTCAAGCAACATAATCAAAAAAGTAATATATGTTTGAACGGTTTAAAGGTAGCCGTAAACTCTTAAAATTCTTTATCAACTCCCGGAGCACACAATAACACACATAGAACAGGAGAAAATTTCTTCACATATTGTCTTTCCTTTTAACCAAAATGTGCGGTTTTAAGAACATTGCTATCTTGATTTCAGAATTTCTATTGAGCAAGTTTTTTTTTAAAAATATGTAAAAAAATGCGAAACAATGTGAAAGGGAAGAAGCAATTCGTCTGAAGACAATAATTTTTTTTAATACATTTAACCTTCATGGTTAAGGGCGGATCCAGAATTTTATGAAGGGAAGGCGTAATTACGAGAATCAGTATAAAAGGAGACGAAATTATGACATGTTTAATGCGTGAATGTGAAATATTGCCATTTTCAATACAATTTTCAGCAGATGACGATATTTTTTTTCTTTTGTTTTCCTTTTAAAAGGGGGCGTACGTCCATTACGCCCTCGCCTGGTCCCGCCCCTGATAGTATTGTCATTCTTGATTTTGTTCTGAGCTAGCTTTCAGTCACTGCCAGCGTTCTTTAATTGCATATCTCTTTTTGTCTGTCTGTTGTATGTTTAGGTATTTTATGAAGATATTTGGATGTATTACTGAGCTAATTTTATGGTGTCTTTGTTTATTGTTTCAGTTTATTTTTGACCTTACATCAAAGGGGATAGTTAAGGCCTAATATCCGCGCTTGTCCACAGTCTTCGTGTCGTATTTTAACTTTTTAGTTTTTAGTCCTTTTTGAAGTGGCATCGTTCTGTTACTCTTGAATTTCATCACTTTTGTTGTCGGCGTACTTAAAGGTATGTTAATACTTGTTGAAGACCTTTTGGTGATCTCTGTATGTTCTATTTTTATAAAGCGAACCAATGATCTAGCGGAAATCAAAAGAATCACGTGCTGAAGGGATGTTGCCACAGCTGAAAGGAAAGTTGACAATTCTGAATGAAAAGTCATCAAGTTTGTCGTAAAGTTTGGTCAATAGTTTTCCTCTACCATCGATTTCTAAGTATAGGTCAAGATATGAGGCTCACTTCACAGTGTTTGTTGTATCCTTTATCTCAAGTTCTTTGGGGGTAGATGCGATATCAAATACCCAAAATTAAGATTGTTTAAAGATAATACATCATCTATATAGCTTGTCATCTATATAGATTATACGATGGTGCATTTTGTAATTTCACCATATCTGTTCATTTGTCTGGGCTTCTGGAACAAGGTTATGTCGCTACAAGATTGAAGTCATCATTACAGAAGTTTTGTAGTCGTCATCATGAACTCGTGGATCGTTACGGTGTATCCATCTGCGCCATGAAAACTGATTTGGTCAACGTGTCATTGTTTTCCTTCCCTTTTTCATCTACCCTGGACTTGACTTTTCATGAAAAACTCGTCGGGTGTTTTTAGAAAAGCAGAGGACGCTTCCCCTTTCGGTGCACGTGGTCCATGCTCCCATTTCAGTGGAGTTGCTCATTTGCTTTTGTTACTTTTTATGTATGATTTTAAGTAGGTCAATGGTAAGTAGGTAAGTTTTAAGTAGGTTAATGAGTGCCAAGGCTACATCAGTTTTCAAAGACCCCGATGTAGCAAAAACATTGTCTACTATACATGACAAATATGTTGTCGTACCAGCAGACAAAGCCCAAAACAACACTGTTTTTGTCTGCAAAACGTTTTATATCCAATGTTTATTATCAGAGGTAGACGTAGAAAATAATAGCAGTGATAAGACCTACACTGCTACCACTCTTTCCAAAAAAGAGATTGTGGAAAACCATAAATCTGTGCTATCCTCTTTTGGTCTCTCTACCAAGGACGATGATTGTGATTTACCGTCTGTGTACTGGATTCCTAAACTTCACAAGAATCCATACAAACAAAGTTTCATAGCTGAATATGCAAAATGTACCACCAAACCTCTTTCAAAACTTTTAACTTCTATACTCACAACTGTCAAAGAGGGTCTACAGTCCTACCGCAACACTTGTTACTCCCGTAGTGATATTAATTCAATGTGGATCCTGAAAAATTCAAAAAGATCTTTTGGAGACAATCAGTTCAAGACTATTATCTGAATATAATAGCATAAAAACCTATGATTTTTCAACACTGTATACTTCTATTCCCCATACTCAGTTAAAATCCCGACTTAAAAACATTATACATCGTTGTTTTTCCAAAAAAGATGGTACACCTAGATACAAATATATAGTTCTTGGTAGAGATTCCTCATACTTTGTAAGAAATAATTCCAAATCATCTTCCAAATATACAGAGGAAGATGTTTACAAAATGCTGGAATTTTTAATCGACAACATATTTGTCCAGTGTGGTGGACGTGTTTTTCAACAAACGGTCGGCATTCCAATGGGAACAAATTGTGCTCCTTTACCTGCTGACCTATTCCTTCACTCTTATGAGGCTGACTTTATAGCTGATCTGATCAGAAAGAAAGAATATTGTTTGGCTAGATCCTTCAATCTCAGTTTCCGCTATATAGATGACGTATTATCTTTAAACAATCCTAATTTCGGGGATTTGATACATCGCATCTACCCAAAAGAACTTGAGATAAAAGATACTACAGATACTGTGAAGTCAGCCTCATATCTTGACCTACACTTTTAAATCGATGGTAAAGGAAAACTATTGACCAAACTTTACGACAAACGTGATGACTTTTCATTCAGAATTGTCCACTTTCCTTTCATCTGTGGCAACATCCCTTCGGCTCCTGCGTATGGAATGTTCATATCACAACTCATACGTTATGCCAGAGCTTGCCGAAACTACGCAGACTTTTTGTATCGCGCTAGAACTCTAACAAATAGGCTTCTGGAACAGGGTTATGTTGCTACAAGATTGAAGTCATCACTACAGAAGTTTTGTGGTCGTCATCATGAACTCGTGGATAGTTATGGTGTATCCATCTGCACCATGAAAACTGATTTATTCAACGGATCATAGTTTTCCTTTCCTCGTTTGTCTACCCCGGACTTGACTTTTTATGAGCAACTCGGCGGGTGTTTCTAGAAAAGCAGAGGACGCTTACCCTACCGGTGCACCTGGTCCATGCTCCCAGTTTTTAGTGGAGTCCGAGTTGCTCATTTACTTTTGTTACTTTGTATGTATGATTTTAGTTACTTTATGTTCTTTGTTGTGTATGTCTGTTTTCCATGTCTGGTCTTTGTCCCTGGATTACATTCTTTTGATTACTGCTATAACCTTGGTTCCCTTGATTACTCTCTAGTTACTTTATGTTCTTTGTTGTGTATGTCTGTTTTCCATGTCTGGTCTTTGTCCCTGGAATACATTCTTTTGATTACCCCTACAACTTGATTATTCTTCTATACTAAAACAATAGGGTTGTGTCATTTCAGTCTCATCATGATAGATATTCATAGGATAAAAAGCACCATTTTCATTTGATTCTGCAATGGTGGGCCAATATCAAGACTTACGTTTATTGGGATCTGTAGAAAAAAAACACATAGTGTTACTAAAAATACAACTTTGTGAAAAATCAGATGGTTGAAAATTATAGAATTTGTAATAAAAATCGTGGAAAATGCTTTCAATTTTTTTCCTTAAATTGAGCACTTTATAAGTCGTGAATTTTTAAAGTAGCACCTTTACAACCATTACAGAGTAAGGTTTTTCGCATTCTGTGATTAAAGAGGAACACATCTTTTGGTTATGTCAGATGGTTGATTATGTGCTTTTGGGTGAAAATTAAAATAATGACATTTGTTAATTTCGGTCAATAGGCAGTTCGCATTTTCCTTGAATTCATTGTCGGGGATTCCCCAAACGGCCAAATATATAATCGATTAGAGTATTAACTTGTGAAAACTTTTCTAAGAACAAAATCACGGGAAAGTTGGTCCATTTCCATACCAAAATATGGCGATGGGTGGCAAAGAACGCCACGAAACGAATGCTCAGACCTTGTTCTGTGCAAATGTAAACTTACACCTCCATGCATCCTATGCATGATAGAGTTTTCATATTTTGGTTAATAATAAATTTGCAAATAAACTTAAATCCAAACAAGTACTATCTTTAAAAAAAAAGATAGCCGACGCAGTAAAATTCGATCTTTTTACTTATAATTTTCTACATTTCATTCAGGAAAAAACACATGGCACGCAGTTTCAATTTTCGATACAGTTTTTTTTTCCGAACGACACTAAGTTATCAGTATTTGGCCAATCCGGAAACAGAATTGCGATCAGGTGTCCATGGAAGAGCGTTTTTAAGGTCAAAGAGGAAAAAGCAGAACTATACCGACTGTGCGTCGGAAAAAGAAGTGTTTTGATGGGAAATGTCTAAGAATGAAAATACAAATTTTATTTCAGTAGTAAATTACCGATAATGTTTTCACAGGGAATATTCGATATATATATATATATATCTACAAATTTATTTTCATAAATACTGGCAACTCAAATGGCTTTTTTGCTTTCCATTTGCGCCACAATTATATTACATTTATGCCATTGTTCATACCTTATAGGTAAAATAGAAACATATAATTTAAAAAAAAAATAAGTATATTGACTTCGTCAGTTTGTGAATTACAACTAAAATTTAAAAATGAACTAATATCAAAAACAAAACTGATTATAGATTAACCTTATACTTTACAATTTATATACAAATTTAATATTTAATCTATGATCATTGTGTACTAAATAATGCTTGAGTCGTACCTGAATACAAGAAACAGAAACGATCTACATACACAATATAGAAAACACAATAAGATACAACTATAAATAAAATCTGAAAACAAGGAATACTAGACAGCTCACAGAAAACTAAAGCACTTGCAATATGTACTCTCACACAAAAAAAACCGGGTGGCATCAGGTGCTTCGACAGGTAAAAATGTAGTTCCGCCATCAACAACCGCAATATTGCAAGTAAATGCTAAATTTGGTGGGTTGTCAATCCGGTAAGGCATTAAATCTAGCTGAAAATAGCTCGTCTCATCTGTGAGATAGAAATTTCATATCCATCAATCAGATTACGATGACCAAATAATTTCTGTAGTAATGATATCAACAAATGACTCAGAAGCTTATTTAGGAGTATACTTGCTCTATAAAAAGAGAGACACAAACGAATCAAATGCGAAACATACACTATGGAGAAGAAAGATGTTGGAATATTGCCATTGGAGTAAGGCGAAGGTTAGAGTCATCACGTTTGTCTAGAGTTTGGATTTCAAGCGTCCAGTATCATCTATGTCAGTTTTATCCTAAATTTCAAGTTCATTTCGACAGACCAGATTGAAAGTACTTTGTCATTTTAGCGCTAAACTTGTATAGTACGATGTTGATTCCTCCTAAAAACAACTTGTCATGTTAATTTTTTTTCTAAAAAAATAGTATTTTTATCATATCATTTGCTTACAGTATTTAACTAGTCTGAAGAGTATGTATCACAGCTGTATCATATATTACGTCCATATATTTATAAATGACCAAAAGAATACCATGTGAACATTGTTTTGCGAGTTGCATATTTATCATGCATTTATCATGAACCATAATTTCAAATTAAAAAGTTAAAGCATTTCTTCTCCATTTATTTAATAGCTTCATATGTTGCATGAGGTTAAATTTTGATTTCAAACCAAGCCAAGAATAATTCGCAATAAAACTGATCTGCACCTGAGAGTCACCGTTTGTCATAAATAATTTGAGAGAAATGACGTCACCTATATAACGGCTTTCTTTGGATACGGCGATAACTTGAGAATCAATGACAGTTTTTTTTTCATCTACAAAATAATCAATGTATGAAAATAACTACAGATACATTTTTAAGATGTCACAAATGTTCCAATAATGTTTGGATTTTATCACAAACGTTCCAATAATGTTTGGATTTTATCAAATAAAACAATGAACGGTAATGTATTTCCTGTAAACCGTACACAGTATTTCCGTTTTGATTGGCCAATTAAATACACGGTAACATACTTGTCTGACAACGATACATTTCATATTTTCAAGTATTAACAAATTTATATTCATGAAATACCAAGGCTTCATTCCTTGTATTGTACATGGTAGAACGTCTTGATGCTGGATTTAGTCTTCTATTTCGATACTTCCGATTTTGAGAACTCCTCATATACAATTGTTTTAGGATTTAGATATTTCTTTGATTTTGATTTTAAAGCTGATGATGAGAGGTTACTTACATGTGGACAGCATATCGTCTTTTTCAATATTATATGATTGGTACTTTTGTATTTTACAAAAAGCGATCGAGGTATCCCACAATGCAAATTACTGAACTTGTATTATTTTGTTGTTGTTATGAAAAGCTATTTAGTTTTTATCCATATATTTAGTTTTTATAAACACATACTTAGTTTTTATGAATACACATTTGATTTTATGAACACGCATACATATAACATGTACAAATACATGTTTGATTTTATGAACATACATACATATTACATGTACAATTACATAATTGATTTCATGAACGAATATTTATTTTTTATGAATATATATTTGATTTTCTGAACATGTATTTATTTCCCCTCATCTTGTCAAAAACAAATATCATTTATATCATTTACTATCAATTACTACTTAATTGCTGTAGATGCATCGCCATATTGGTATTGGTATTGGCAGGTTTTCGACCTGCAGGAATAAGCAAGATAATAAGAATCTAACAAGACAGAGAAAACTTACACGGGGATGTTTGAGATTTTCCAGTCTTGCAATATCTAGCAGTGTATAATTATGTTTCTCACTGCCATGGCGGCCGAGTACGCGCAAAGCTCTTGGCTGGTATGTTTTAACCACTGATGCCAAGTTGCTCACAATTCCAGGCGGGTTCAAAATAAAGAGAATTGTCACTAATCAACAGTTTATTACGATTCTACATAAAATACATGTTACAGGATGAAAAGTTCTTTTGACATCAGAAAATTACGAAAATTCACATATACGGTGCTCTCGATCAAGTTATCATCTAAAAGTTTTCAAATTCCTTAATACGGATGGTATCCATATGGTACAGGGGAGCAACACAACAGACATCAACAATCGAGGAATTCTCCATATAGCGATAACTTCCTGTTAAAGCAAGTTACACTATCGTCAACACATACAATCTACGACCTCAGACCGCCGTCCGGCACCTCGGACCAATTTCCGGAACACGATAACTTCCTGTTAAGGCAAGTTATACTAACGTCAATAAGGGTGCACAATACAGTTACATTAAGGCGCACTGTTTCGCACATCAAGTTACCCCGGTCAAATTTTGTAAAACTTAAAATTAAAAGTTGAAATTTGGATATATTGTTTAAATCTAGATAAGCATTTATACATAGATAGATGTAATATATGTTATGGTAAACAGATGTAATTTAAATGAAAAATGGTATCCGGAACGTTTCAGTCCATTGCCGTATTAGGTTCTCTCCTCAGCATCAGATGGGTGATTTTCAAAATACCTTATTTCGCACGAACTTTTGGGACTAAAATTGTGAGAGAATGAATCGAAAAGGGTCTTATTATTTTTACCTTTTTTCCACCTACTCCATGGATGCTTTCATCCTGTGGTAGTGTCTAAGTGCCTGATATTTTATAAAACATAGTATTTGTCTGTTACTTTTGGAAAGGCATCCCTAATTTGTACTAAAAATAAGTAATATTTTTTTCAGTATGTTACCATGGATACTGGATTTTATAAGAATAATCACTTAATTACTTATAAATGACTTGAACCTCCACACACCAAGGATTTAAAAATATATACTTTTTTATGACAAAACACTCGAAATTTCTGCGTGGACTGCCTCAAAACAGCTTTATTTCAACAAAATGAGACCAAATTTTCAGAAATGACCTAACTGTATTGTACCACCTAATTCACAATAACCTCGGACCATTGTCCGGAACCTCCGAACATATTGTCCGGGATACAAATACTTCCTGTTTAGGCAAGTATACGTCAAAACGTCAAACAAACATCAACAACAACGAGTTAATTTCCAGTTACGGCAAGTTACAACTCTCAAAAATAATATTCCTCTTGCATCACTTGTCTCGAAAAACACATCCCTTAACCACATAAAAATGAATTCCAATCTTACATTCAGTCTGCAACCGTATATTCTCCTTCTTGTCTCCTTTTTGGCCACCTATCCCATTTTATTCCACTACTAAATTTCAATCTCCAATCTTTTTTTTTAACCTGAAAATCAAAGCCCTTATATACTTTTCAACAACAATTTTACACCAACTATGCACCAACTATTTTAATTATCATAACTTATATAACTGACCTAAATTAAGCACCAATTCAACACCAACTTAGCACCAATTTCCAATAAATCAAAAACTTTGAAAACTACTTGAAACAACATCCTACATTGGTAACATGATACTGTACTTCCTATAGAAAACCGCTTAAAATCATAATAAAGATAAACTTCCAGATATAAGAATGACGGTACAACGACTTAATTAAGATATGCTTATCTAGACATGCAACTAAATATCATAAAAATATACACCTCTACATCACTTTTAAAATTAAAAAATAGGATGGTTAATTGGAAAGATTGAATGAGTAACCAAAATATGATCACTAGTACCGAAGAGCGCAAAGATAGAACGAGTGTGCAGAACTTGTTCCGAGCCCGAGTTAAATTTTAATGCACGAATGATTATGTTTCGGTTATCCATGATAACCATTTGATTATCCTATTTATAATATAGAATTTATCCCTTAGTTGTTGCTAATTTCAACATAAAACTGAAATTTTGTAAATGGCGGATTGATATACATGTTATGTTTTGTGACGTTTTGCTGGGAGAAAGTCCAATAGTAAAAATTACCGAATGCATTCCACAGTGTGAGTATGGATTTATTTTTATACACGGGGAACATTCGGTAAATCACTGCTATCTATATAATAATCATAATTTATTTTACCCGTGGATGAGATTAAATGATACACAATCACGCAAAAAGTAATCGCAATCACTAGTTCGTATCACGTCGATTGTCCGTTGTGTGATATCGCAAATGTCTAGACGTCCAAGAAGTAATTAAAATGAACAAAATAATAGAGAAAAGGAAATCTCACATGACTGAAAATAGGCATTCCTTGTCTCTACAGTGAGAAAATGATATCCTAAAAAAAAGGTTTTAAACCTGATTTCATTTCAAACTTAGCCTTAAAAATTGCTCATATTTTAACTGTTTACAAGTGTGTAATTTCATATCCTCGTTTGCTTCTTTTTTTTTTCTTTTTAAGAACAATAAATGTGCCCATGTTCGAAGTCAAAGAATAACTTCTGAATAACGTCATTTCATTCCAAACTATTTTGACTCATGAATGTTTCAGGCACTATACATCTGTGGAACGTTCCTTAAACAATTATCAAGAAGCCTTCGGGTCGGCTGTGTAAAGCATA
Source organism: Perna viridis (assembly GCA_037379345.1). Classification (NCBI taxonomy): domain Eukaryota; kingdom Metazoa; phylum Mollusca; class Bivalvia; order Mytilida; family Mytilidae; genus Perna; species Perna viridis. The sequence goes on along the minus strand of CM074512.1, from coordinate 39,823,103 downwards.
ATAAAAACCATTTTTATGTACATTAACACATTGTCAAATAAGGCATATTTAAGATGTAAATAATATGGTCGGGTCTACATTTTGGTTGGAACTAGGGGTATATGGAATAGCGACATTTTTCATTAAAAGAGGACATCGAAATTACATGTAAATAATAGGATTATTAATGAGAAGTTAAAATTTCAAAAAGAAATGTTCTATGCAATTTGAAATTCGCTCTCAACTATAGATATGGATCTAGTTATTCCAGTAAGTGTAAGTTCGACTTATCAGTATTTATGACTGAGTTCTTTTATTCTTTTAATTTCCGCTAGAATCTTGGTTACCTTGATTACTATTCCAAAGATATATTTTAAAATATTCAACTTTAGACTGTGTTATCTATTGTGGACTTGTCTACATCAGTAAAAATCTGGTGATTTTTTTCCCATCGGCAAGATCATTCTCCGTCCCGCTAAAATAGCACATGCATGCTCCCGAAGAACACTCACAGTTAGACATTTTCTTCTCCTGTATACACTGTGGTTACACTTGTGCGTCTGAAAAAGGAAATAAAACACGCAACTGCAGATAAAGAGTTGTTGGCATATGTTATAAATTCTTTCGCGAGAGAGGAACAAAAATTTTCACGGACTTTCTTTTTTTGTTTGCTTTTTTGTTCGATTTTTACTTTGTTTTCGATTTTTTTGTCGATAATTTTCTTTAGAGAAATATGTTATGATTAAAACTAAAATATTGATTTTATTTTTCTTATTTTTAGTGGAATTAGTGCTGGCTGCTTTTCTTTCCGAAGTGATCGGAATATTTGATTGGTCTATGCAGCCATTGACGACATGCTCACATATAAATGATGATACCAAATTTCCTAAAAACAAAATCTATAAAAAATTACGTTAAAAAACTTGATCCATTCTATTTTTGTAAAGAAGAGCAGTGTTTAAATCTGGATTTATCGATGTCTGGAAGTTATCACTTAAGGGTACACAAACGATCAACTTTACCCATTGTTATTTTAAAATATACGTTGTAAAAGTAGCACTGGCTATATACTCTTAGATGTTACCATGAGTAATCAAGGGAACCACACAATTCTAGTGGAAATCAAAAGAGCGTAATCCAGGGAAAAGGGCCAGAGTGGGAAAACAGAAAACATAAAATAACCAAAATAATACGTACAAAGGAACAAAAGTAAATGAGCAACTCGGACTTCACGAAAAATGGAAGCATGGGCCACGTGCACTGGTAGGGTAAGCGTCCTCCGCTTTTCTAGAAACACCTGCCGAGTTGCTAATAAAAAGTCAAGTCGATGGTAGAGGAAAGAGGAAAGGAAAACTATGACACGTCGAACAAATCGGTTCTCAAGGTGCAGAGGGATACAAGGTAACGAGTTCATGATAACTGCTGTATAGTGAAGACTTCAATCTTGTAGCAACATAACCCTGTTCCAGAAGTCTAATTGTAAGAAGTCTAGCGCGGTACAAAAAAGCCTGTGCAGTTACTAACGTATATAAGTTGTGATAATATGAAAACCCCATACGCAGGTGCTGAAGGGATGTTGCCACGGCTGAAAGGAAAGTTAACAATAGTACAGAATGAAAGGTCATCGCGTTTGTCGTAGTGTTTGGTCAATAGCTTTCCTTTCCATCGATCTCTAAGTGTAGGTCAAGATATGAGGCTGACTTCACAGCATCTGTAGTATCCTTTATCTCAAGTTTTTTGGGCTAGACGCGGTGTATAAAATCGCAAACCTAGGGGTTTTTTTTTTAACAATAATACGTCATCTATAAAGCGGAAACTGAAATCAAAGGATCTGGCTTAAGGATCTTCCTCCTTTGGATCAGATCAGATATTAAATCAGTCTCATGAGAGTGAAGAAATAGGTCAGAGATTTGTGGAGCACAATTTTTTCCAATTGTAATGTTCGCTGTTTGTTAAAAAACGCGTCTACCATACCGGATAAATATGTTGTCGATAAAAAAAATTCCAGCATTTTTAACATCTTCTTCGGTATATTTTGAAGATAATTTGGAACTATATTTTACAAAGTATACGTAAATCTATCTATGTGTACCGACAACGATGTATAATGTTTTTGAGTTTGAATTTAACAGAGTATGGGGAATAGAAGTATAAAGGATTGAAAATAAACATAAGTTATAATGCTATTGTATTCTGATAATATTCTTGAATTGAGGTTTCAAGAAGTTTTCAGAATCCAAATTGATATTATCACTACAGAAGTAACACGTGTCGTGGTAGGACTTTGACAGCTGTGAGTATAGAAGTTAAAAGTAGTGGTACATTTTGCAGATTCGGCTATGTAGCGTTGTTTGTATTGATTCTTGTAGAGTTTAGCAATCCAGTTCATAGACGATAGATCACAATGACAACAAAAACAGAGTTAGTTGGAAGAGAGGCTTTCAACCTTCAGGATCGACCACCCAATTTAACTCGTATAACACCGAGTAGAAATAATAATTGTAATTTAAGTTACTTTATCGTATTATTATTCGGGGACGTCGACCGGTCTATGTATCTTAGGTACCCTTTTAGATTCTAAACGCACAAATATCGAGTGTACACGCAAGTAAGTTGATGAGCATGCTCAATGTACACTTCGGCGAGGTAGGACAAAAGAATTTTCCTCGCAGGGGATTATATATTGAGCATGTTCCACGCATACTCATCGGCTACCCCACAGTTAGCACAATTGAGTCTTTCATATTTCCATTTCTATACAGTTACCCATTTCTTTTGCAAGGTTGCGTTTAAGGTTCATAGTTATCTTTTGACAAATATGTCACAAATTTCACCGCTAATATCCCTCTGACTACAGACAAACGTGTATCTAGAAAATGTTTAAGGCATAGCATCCCCTAGATATGAAAAAGTTACATCAAATTAAATAAAAAACTGACCTGACTTTTGCAGGGTTATTTTTTTTTCTATTCTGCAAAAATACAAAAATAAACAAATACTTGAGATTCATTTGATATGGTCCACTTATTTACTTAGTTTAAATCACCTATTGTTTATAGGTGACTGTTGTCCTTCTATTGATCTGCATGTCAATGTGAATAGAGTTTACCTATAATACAATGGGAACATCTCAAAACATTATCTAGACTTAGTTCATTTTCACCCTCCCTTCAGAATTGATGAAATTAAAGCAGCAAAAGTCAGGCCAGTGTTTAATATAATTTTACATGAAATGTATGCAACTATGTAATATCTATATAAAGGGGATACTATGCCTTAAAATTATTCTGGATACAGAGTTTTGTCAGTAGTCAGAGGGAAATTAGTGGTGAAATTGAAGCCATATTCGTCGAAAGGTAATGATGAATCTTAAAGAGCAATAAATATAATTATTACTGTTACTCGGTGTTTTGTGGGTAAATAATTCGTCGCTAATCAGGGTGTACGTTTTTCGAGTAACTTTATTTTTACTTGTTATTTGTTTCTTTTTCCGGATGTTTCGAAATCCTAGTCTGTATATCTACAGGATTATGCTCATGCAGCCTATTTCCACAGAAGTACATACACGTTCTCACGACCAATCCCTAACTCGTCGGCACAATGTCGTGTGTTTGTTAGGCTAGATGATACGACCTTCAATACTATTAATTCGAAGCTTAACCCTAAATTCAGTTCAAACTTTGATCGGTAATAAATGCGATGATACGTCACACTCAGCAAAACCAGAATTAAATACCTAAAATATCGACAAAAGATGCACGTGTAGAAAAAAAATCGTTCCCGCAGACCATTTTTTTTTGCACTGTATGATGTGTCAGACATTTAGTAATTTTTAGTAACTTTTCTTCCATTCTAAACATGTTTAAAATACGATTTGGAACAAGATGATACCTCGACATTGTTGCAGGAATATTCAGTTCTAAGTTCTATGTAATTAATCGCCATTTGATCAACATCAAATTAATTTTCACGATGGAACGTTATAGATTTATTTTTAAAATTGTGCGACTGTAGAAGGTGCCAAAATTTCAAATAATTCGTATTATGTGTCACTAGCAGTTTTAGTGATTAATATGAAACATCAACTTTTTTTTACTTCATTGCCCCTGGTCAAATCTCTAGCTAATTTAAAAAGAAAAAGTGGGAGATTTCGGAAACAAAATTTTATCTTAAAATTCAAAATGTTGCGTAAAAATACTAAAAATGTACCACCGTTATAAAAGTACTTTGAAAAAAAAAATTGAATAACTCAAAAATGAGTGCATTCAACGTACACAGAACTTATTTTCATCAAAGAAGGAAAATGTGCATGCATACATCTTATGTAATCTTTTTTATTTGGTAATGCGAATCATATTTTCTAGCAATGTCTTTAAACATATATCAGTATTGAGAATGTGGTTTATTTTTCTGTTCGAAATCTGCTTAATATTGTAACGAACGAGTTTTACACATATCCAAGTGCATTCAAAATTAAGTTAACGAGTGCAGGAATTAAATTATCGACCTTCATTTTTTTCACCTTGTCATTGAACGGTCTACATCCAATTTTAGACAGTAAATAAAATCATTTACTTTTGTTCTTTTGACCTTACGCACAAAATAATAAAGATTAATATTCGAGCAAAACAGACACAGGATCATTGAGAACTACAATCTTTGAAAAGGGTAATTGTTAATTAAAAAGAAAATTAAATTAGATTTTTCTCTATTTCATTTAACTATAAAAATTAACAGAGCAAAATATAAGACCAAATATGGTTTCTTTATTTGAATATAATGTACACTTAAGTGACAGGGTAAAGATTTAGCAGCAATTGTTCTGGTATTATTAAAAAAAATGAAGTAAAAATCCGTAGACAAATTGTTAACAATGTTTCGGGGATTTGATACATCGTATCTACCACCAAAGAACTTGAGATACAGGATACTACAGACACTGTGAAGTCAGCCTCATATCTTGACCTACACTTGGAAATCGGTGGTAAAGGAAAACTATTGATCAAACTTTACGACAAACTTTTCATTCTGTACTGTCAACTTTCCATCCGATCATCTGTGTTAATATCCCTTCAGCACTAGCGTATGGAGTCTTCATATCACACCTCATACGTAATGCCTGAGCTTGCAGTAACTACGCAGACTAGCTATTTCCATTGCGCTAGATTTCTTTCAATTAGGCTTCTGGAACAGGGTTATATTGCTACAAGATTGAAGACCCGTGCAGGTCCGGGTGTCAAAAGAATAGGCCTGCAGCAGTGCTAAGCTTGTCGTAAAAGGCGACTAAATAGTGCTCAGAACCCTAGCCGGGGGCTATGGCGCTCTGCCCACAGAGCAACTGGGTTGTGTGTCCCAGGTGGTGGAATGGGGTACCCCTGGCGTGTTCCATGCTGGGGTTGTCAGGCTATAATACGGAAAACCTCACCGCAAACCATAGTGGTGCACCGACCCTACCCACCTCTCCCTATTTCCAGTGGCAATCATTGTCGACCCCATTGTCCTTGTGTCCCATCCCATTTTTCATTTCATCATCATTTCATGTTCATTTTATCATCCACTTCATGTTCATCGCCTGAATATTGCTGAAATATTGCTGCTCTGGCGTTAAACCCTTACAAACAACAAACAAAACTATACAGAAGGTTTATGGTCGGCATCATGAAATCGTGGATCGTTACGGTGTATCCATCTGCAACATGAAAACTAATTTGTTCGACGTGTCATAGTTTTCCTTTCCTCTTTCGTCTACCCCGGTCTTGACTTTTTATGAGCAACTCAGCTGGTGTTTCAGGAAAAGCAGAGATCCTTACCCTACCGGTGCTCCTGGTCCATGCTCCCATTTTTAGTGGAGTCCGAGTTGCTCATTTATTTTTGTTACTTTGTATGTATTATTTTGGTTATTTTATTTTATTTGTTGGTTGTCTGTTTTCCATGTCTGGTCTTAGTCCTGAACTACATATTTGTGATTCCCGCTAGAAACTTGGTTCCCTTGATTGCTCTATATAACCCCGAGCGATGATTTACTTCTTAAATAGAGAGCGAAAAATACTAAAATTAATAATTTAAATGCTCCCATGGTTAGCCTTTCTAAAATTACTTTTTAGAAAAAAACTATTGCCATCTGACCGGTCTATTTAAATCCATCTTGATTCCATCAACGTCCGAAAAATTAGGTCAAAGGTCATGCTTTAGGGAGGAATCCAGATCAGAGGCCACTGAAAGGATCAGAATATAGTAAACATATGTGAACTATGTCCTACTTGAAAGAAGTGAAGGAACACAATGATATCTTCTATTACATCTACAGTTTTATCATGAAATCACCTTTCAGTAATGATTTCAAAAGCAATTAAAGATTAATGTAGTTTATGTTAATTGACTTGTATATGGAGCCCAGTGACAGAAAGACCATTGCATTTAGGATGTGGGTTAGGCAGTTCAGTAACATATTTATTTTTGTCTGCAAAACATCAGTATTTTGTACCACTGACTAATATCTACCAAATACAATATTACTCCTAATGAAAAGCTTGGTTTTTTTTTCTTATTCACAGCACTGTGTCGAACTGCAAAATAGTAAAATTACCTTTGGCCCCGATTGTAATGGATCCGTCCGATAATTTACGTCATTCATTTCATTGAGTAAATCGGCATCCGCAAAATTACGATCGCTTTAAACTATGCTTTATTGCAGCGGAGTCTAACCATTTGCATAATAACACACATTTTCTCGTAATATCCTTCATAAAACAATTACTTAAAATGTGTGAACCTTGTCATCATCGATAGTCGTTAAACAAAACACATGCATAAATATATCAAATATCTCTACGCTGTCGTCGGCATACTTCAATGACAGTGGTATATTCAATGGATTACACCGGAGAAGAAATTTAAAATTTGTAGATATTTAGGATTGGTTTATCGTTTATATTGTTACCAGTTATTCTTATTATTTAATATTCTATGAAAAACCTAACATTAGTGGCATCAGATTCGAGAATTTGCTAATATAATCGATTTTGTTGAAGACCACCAGTTCTACAGTCTGTTTCTGCTTTTTGTTTCTACCTGAGTATATATGTTTACTGTACTGTTGAATTGTGTCAGTGTTGTTAATAATTAATTTGGATACGTTTATGCTGTCAAGGTAAGCGATGCACTTGTAGCCCTGTTGTATCAATTTTATCATTTCTATGTGCATTTTTCGTGTGGGTATGGTGCTCTCTTGTTCGTATGTCATGCAAAATTAAGTACCAGCGTTTATGGCTAATACACGGACTGTCACACTTTCTTCAATGCTACATACTGTCAATTGGGTATGTTTTCGTTTAAATTAAACGTTACGATATCCGTTATAAATTAAAAAAAAAATGAGTGTATACTAACCACTATAGTCTATTTCTGCTAACACAAAATCTTTGGAATGATTAGCCATGTTATTTATAGTCTATTCCAAACAATATTTATCTATAGTCTGTTTTATCAGGTTGCAACTTTGAAGGGTTACATGTAGATGTGAAGATATTAATTATCTACTGGAGAAGGTCGTCATGAGTTTCAGTAGTGACGAAGTTAATTTCCTGGTGTACAGATATTTACAGGAATCAGGTGAGAAAACTTAATACTGCAACACATGGAAATTGGCCTTCATTTACTTCAGGGGACTCAAGATTTCCCCGAGTTTGCTTTAGGGGACCTACTCCTACAACATAAGAGGTTGGAATTCCATTCCTCCATATCCCAACCGTTCCTTGAAATCAGCAGAATTACAGTAAACTATTTTCCATTTAAAAGATTTTACACATTTTCTTTACTATTACACGGGAGAATGTGACTAAACTAAAGAAAAACAATGACCTACCTGATGAGAAAATCCAACAATCCTGGAAATCCTTTGTAAAAGCAGTTAAAAGGAACTTCATATTTGGTTTTTAGCCTTTTGAGTGTGTAATTTCGGTTGATAAAATTACGGATTTTAAAATTTTGGAAATGAACATATCAAATTAAACAACAAATTGCCTTTACCAACTTTAAGTTTGTTTTGTCTGAAATATATTGTATTCCGTAAAATTAGTGACCTAATTCAAAATTGCTGGTCATTTTGACAACTGTCTTCATTACAAATGTTTTCTAGATATTTAACAAATATTAAGGATTGTTATTGTTCGATTTCTGGTAGGTTAAACTTCTTTTATGTAAATAAAAGACCTAAAATATTTTAAAACACGTTTAGCTAATTAACATTTGTGGTGGCTTTCAACATGTCAGATGCTAGAGGTTAGGATGGCACCAAGTCAGAAAATAGCTTGCCAGACAACCTCTAGCATTGCTGGAGTATGAGGGACCCACCCCATAAATCCTATAATGAACAGTTTTCATGAGATTGTGCACTTTGATTAATTCAGTGCATACATCAGAAATGCATAAATGTACAATTTCCACAGATATATAACTTTAGAAAATGATTTGCATCACCTACAGAACATATATAAAATTAAAAATACATGTACATGTATACTACATATCATGTTTAATAGTGTGAGTCCAAAAGAACATTGTAGAAAGATATGTACGTACATTCCCCAAACTGTTTAATTAAGTACTTCTGCATCTAAGAATCTGGCAAAATGTATATGAAGTGTGGTACATGAAGGAAAAGCCGCAGAGATTTTATTGCATTAACTAATTAATTTTATCTGATAACCATCAGAAATAACCATCAAAGTGTTTGTAAAATTTGCCTTTTAAAGATATTGATAGGTTAAATTTAGTTGAAATGCATTATGGAAAAATGGCAGGAAAATTTTCCTGCACTCTTTTCCTACATAAACAGTAAAAAAATATCTATGTCACAGATGCTTCAGGATAAACTTAAATAGCATTTTGGTTGTTTTCTAGATGTACTGAAAATATTTTAGACGAAAATAACTAAAAATTGGGCAGAATGATGTGCCATCCATTGCCTGATTCTTACACAGAATGATACTTAAATCATATTCATTTCTTAGAATAAATATGATAATTTGTCACTGATGTTGCAAAATTCTTTCACAGATTTCAACCAATGTAAAATCTGTGAGGGGAAAAATGAACATACATTTCAAACAGTGTAGGACCTTGTGTTTGATATTGATGATGAGAATTATTGGGCTACATTTGACTATCTACAAATGTATTATTCCCTGTAAAGACATTGGCTGTCAGTGAATGGAGTTAATGAAAATTATTACTCATTAAATATTCTGAGCCCAAAGCAGTGAGGATAAATTTTAATACAAATGTCTTGTTTCACTAAGTCTATAGAAAAGTACGTTTTTGTATGTGTATGTTTAGTATAATAAACTTTTATGTTAATTTTACTTAGGCCAAATTGTCTGGTTTCCACTCAACACATTATTTTGTCAAAATTAAAAGACTTAACAACAATAACAGATGTTCTTTAAAATGAAATGGTCATGAACAAATGTATTATTTATTAAATGCAGATTGTCTAATTAGTAATATCGGTACATCTACATGATCATGTACATGTACTATTATGTGTTATTGCTAGTTGCAAATGAGGCCAGACTTAAAATTTTGTGTTTGCTATAACCTGAATGATAAAATTTGTGTTGGTTAGCTTGAGATAAATTAGTCTGAACTTGAATTTTTTGGGTTAAAGTTTTGTTATAGTAATACTGCCATTACTAATTTTTGTTTTTGTTTATATTGCAAAGTTTATCAATAAGATCAAAACAGCTCAGAATACCAATAAATAAACCAGAAATCAGAAACAAAAATGATAAAAAAAGATTGATGATATTCTACCAATAAAAGTGAAGATATTCCACCCATGAAAACTTTTCAGTCAGGGTCAGCTGAAGTTTGGGTTGAGCTTTGGTCAACCAACTAATTTTTATACTACAGCAAAAAATGTGTGGTTATATAATGGTTCCAGAACATAATCTGGAGGGAGAAATGTGCAAAACATTCCTATTTGTATGTATTCCATTCTCCAATTTGTCTTTAACAGGGTGAAGTTTTTGTAATGGATTACATAGAAAAATTGTTAATAATGTTATTTTTCAAACAGTATTGACTAAAACTTTTCATTGATGTGTAAATTAGCCCCTGATGGTACATGTATCATTCTGTCATCATTCGTAGACATTTAATGTCCAGGCAATAACTGTAGTATAAATGTATTCATTCAGATCTTATGACTTATACCACAATGTGCCATACCACAAAAGGAAGAATGGGATTAATTTTGAGGGAAGTGACTAGAACAGTATAGGAATTAAAGACCAGAAACAAGCATTTTCATGATATCTGGACAATGACTTAAGTAAATGTGGTTAGTCAATGGATCTCTGAAAAACTGCGCCACAAGGTGTCATACCAAGTAGAAAGGGATTGATTTTGGGGTGTTGACTCCAGTGGGTAGGAATTAAGGGCTACTAACAAGATTTTCATTATGTTCAAACAATAACTTGATTATTGTGAATGGATCTCTTTGAAATTGTATGGCAATGTATCATCCTATAAAAAAAAGGCTGGGATCGATTTCAGGGTTCTGACTCAAACTGTTTAGGAATAAAGGGCCAGAAAAAGGCATTTTCATGATATCATGACAATAACTTGATTATAAGTGAATGACCTTTTGGAAATGGAACCATAGGGTGCCATACTACCAAAGGAAGGGTTGGATTGATTTTTAGAGCTATTACTTGAAATGTTTACAAATGAGGGGTCAAAAACACGCATTTTCAAGATGTCCAGAAAATACAAAAATATGTAACTTGATTAAGAGTGAATTGATCTCTTTGAAATTATAGTGCCATACCACAAAAGGATTGCTGGGTGTTGTGAAATTAACTGATAAGAAATTTGGGTAAAAAAAGGGGCCTGTACATGTAACATGCAATTTCTTGATGAACAGACTTGATTGAAAGTGAATGGATCTCTTTGAAAATGTGCCAAAGGTGCCATGCTCCTTAGGATGACTGCAATTGATTTTGGGGGTGTGCTTATTGAAGAATAAAGGGTCAAATATGGACCACTGTGTTTCTGGTTAATTCTTTTCTTAGGTCAAATATTGAATCACTATCACAATTTAAAGCTGTATCAAGCTTGAATGGTTTGACCTCTACTGTTGTATGAAGCTGTACTCACAATGCATTTTATTTATTTTGGCATGACTGCTGTATTGCATCCTTGTAAACTAAAAAGTTGTAACAATTTAGCTTTTCTAGTATTTCTTTCGCTTAACTTTTTTTAAAACCATATTTCTAGTCAACCTGCATTGATTATAATAATATTATTTCAAGAGAGTTACATATTTGGTTTACAAGCTAATCTTCCCAGAGGCCCTCACACACAAAACTAAAATTACTAAAAAAAACAAAGGAAAACTAACACACAAACAAAAGCTGATTTGACAATATCAAAGCACTTTAAGATAATACAATATACATGTAGAACATTTAATTTATTATTAATTTATGCTTCTATTTATGGAATGCAGATACAATGTACAAGCATTCATGATAATTGATCTGTTATTTCAACAGAATGTTTTATTGTATGGTCAGCAATAATTAGGGAAAATTAAATGTAGGACATCAGACTAATGGGAATTCATTCAGGGAGTTCTTGTCAATATTGTACCTGTATTGTTTATGTGCTCATGGTTGGTCATACACAATGGGAAATACCTTAAAAGGTCAAGAATTTCTCGGTTAGATTTGAAGAAGAAATATTACAAATATATGTACATGTTAATTACATTGTATAAAGCTAGGGTGTTAAAATTACATGATCTTTTAAATTGTCTTTACTGATGCATTTGGTGTTGAAACTTAGAATATGTTCAGTATACAAAAGCGCACTTGACTACTTGTACATGTACATGATGTAGTGTTATCTAATTTATACATTCAGCATACACATTTGGTTGTGAAATTCAGAAAGAATGTCCTACATGTAAGATTACATCATACTTGTACATGATTTGCTCATTCAACATACATATTTGGTGTTCAAACTTATAAGGTTGTCTTTATATTACACGTGTATTGTATTTATTGTAGGATTTGTACATTCAGCATACACATTTGGTGTTGAAAGCCATATTAGTCAATCTAACATCAATGGAGCTCTAGTTCCTCCAGCTGCTTTACTGAATATCATACAGAAAGGGCTTCAGTATACAGAGGCTGAAATCAGCATCTCCGATGTATGTATTCATTAATGTTGCCATTATTATGTCCTGTTATGTTGTAAATGAATATGATAATTTCTTCATAACTTGTTACTATGGAAGTACTTATATTTGGGGGTACTTATTTTCATGGATAACCAACCAGTGATTTGTCTACAATCTGTGAAAATTGATATCCAAGCAAAAATGTACTTTCACAGTATAAACCTGAAGATGGGCAGTTTCCAGTTATTTTTTGGATAGATAAATTGCAGCTTAGATATACATATAGTACAAGTATAGTTTTGTCATAGAACACTGTATGAACTTTGACCTTGAACTACTTATAGTACATACATTAGGTCTGTTTTGTTTCCTGTATTTATAAAATGATAAGTGTCCTAGTTGCATTCATGTACAAATGTACCATGCACAGAGTACAGCTGTTAATTTAAAATCATAATATAGCGGAATTCATTCATCAGTTAAAGAAAAAAGGAAACTAATGTATGATACTATGACACCACAGTCTATTGTACATATACATGGAAATTTCTTAATCACAGAAATAACTGACTTATTTCTATTAGCATTCATTATAGACTAAATGTTTCAGTCCATACACAATGTAGAGGTGAAAGCATTCTGATTTTTTATTTAAGGTCAGTCATAGTCTGTGATCCTTGAAAAATATCAGTATATGTGTTATAGTCCAACTTACATGTACTAGTACATGTACATTTACAGTACTTTATGCCCAAACATTTACTTCATCACTGCATAATCTACTGAACTATCTACAAAACATAGACAGGTGGGTTTGTTACAGCTGTGATATTGAAGGACGTTTGTTACAGCTGTGATATTGAAGGACGTTTGTTACACCTGTGATATTGAAGAACATTTGTTACAGCTGTGATATTGAAGGACGTTTGTTACAGCTGTGATATTGAAGGATTGTTTGTTACAGCTATGATATTGAAGGATGTTTGTTACAACTGTGATATTGAAGAACATTTGTTACAGCTGAGATATTGAAGGATGTTTGTTACAGCTGTGAAATTGAAGGACATTTGTCACAGCTTTGATATTGAAGGACAGCAGTTACAGCTGTGATATTGAAGGACAGCAATTAGCATCAACATGAAATAATAAGTGCTTTGTAGTAGTAACAATTGATGTACAATAAAGTTTGGTCTTTAAAAAGTTGTAAAGTGGGTCATTTTTTACAGGAAATGATGAAATGTAGGATGATACACATTTACAAAATGTTTTTGTATTAATTACATGCATATGACTGCTGGAAAGATACATGAACAGGTACATTTGTATTAATGTGGCATTTTGTTTAAGGTAATGGAAAGTCAGATGTACAGATACATGTAATGAAATTGCAGTGCTAGACCTATGTATGGGTCTTATTGTTTGTAAAAATTATCCTGTATGAGGAATGTTCAGTTTGATTGATATTTTGATGTAGAAATGACAAGTATTGTCTATTTCATACTAAATGATTTGATTTGAAAATACCAACAAAACATTAATGACAATATTTTGTCAGAAATAAGTTATCATTGATGAATTGGCTAATCGACTTTGATTGATGTTATAACCATGGCAGTTAATTTGAACAAGCCTTAATTAAAAAATGACTTTTTGTTCACAGTTGTTTTTATACATTGAAGTTTACTCAGCTACATAATTTTAATTACTTTAATGGTCAGATGTCATGTTCCAAACTGAGAGACCATAATATTTAAAGCTTGGCCTTGAGAAATTTTGGCATGTCTTTTATATGGTGTATTTCAGGATGGCTCTGAGAGATGTATTGAGACCTTGTCTCTCATCGATGCTGTTATGCCTGATGTAGTGGAATCCAGAAAACAAGCTGCAGTAAAGACCCAGAATGTCAAGACTGAGCCCACTAACACCAATGGTGAAGGAGAGACATCACAGAACTGCTGTAAGAAAGCTTGGCAGATATTTTAGATTTGTAAAAAGTATTTCCCAATTTAAATCTGAGTGATTTGCCCAGAAACAATCTTGAAAAAAAAGACACTTTAAGACTCTTTACTAAATTCATCAGAATGCACTAAATACATAATAAGTAAAACTTGGACTATTTCTATCTTTAAATCTTGACATTAAACTTTTCAATTACATGGCTTAAAGAAGTCTTGATGATATCAATTTTGAAATGTTACTTTGGTATGTTCGCACATGTTCGATTATTTAACTAGAAAACTTGTTACTGATATATAAGCTGGTGACTTTAGTTCTATACACCTTTGAATAGTCCAGATTTATTCCCAAATCAATGGATATGTACTTGACTCAATGTTATTTTCATGTCGAAATGTAGGCTTTAAATGTTAATCAACCTTGCTTTGTTCCCTATTTTGCATAATAGGCATGCTTTGTAAAGATCAGGCTTGCTATTAATCAATTGAAATTTTTTCTGCTATTTTCATGCATGGTTAGAGTGTCTTAGTCCACTTTAATTGAAGTGTTAAGCATGAATTAAGTCACCTTGTCATTATGATACTGAACTATTTTTACACATTGAAGTACTTGCCCCCAAGAAACATGTTAACATAAGAAGGTGAAGGTCACAGCTCTGTTTGATAACCCTATGGTTATAAAGATGATTAATGTAGTTGGCAGCTGTCCAAGTCGGCCTCTACTAGATTAGACTATTGTTGTTGGGAAAATCCAACAGCTAAGCAAGAATCAATAGAAAGCTAGCTCAAGTAATACCGTGGGTGGATTCCTTCCACACATAGAGTTTAATGCACATCTATTATAGGAATAATACTTATATTAGCCATTTCAGTCCCATCTAACTGGGTAAAAGTATTTTCTGTTTTGTTAATGTAGCTGTGACTGTACTATTTAAAGTAAATTTGTTATTTTTGTCAACTCAGAGTTTATTTTGAGCTTGTATATATATAACTTGCTCCTCTTCAAATGCATATATAATTGTGAATAGTTAGTTATGCAACAATAAGCTCTGAATTTGATTTATTTTACTTTTAATTCAAGCATTTGGGGAATTAATTTCATCAGTCACTGGAATGTTACATTTTAATACACAAGCAGTGATAACAAGTTCATCATTTTTTTATTGAACAACAACATGGGCTGTAGTCATGGTATTTCATTAATTTTTTTTTGGCTGTTTTTCAGGATATGTATAAAGAACACATTGTTACAACAAGATTTTGAACTTTATTCTGTTTCTTGACTTTAAAATTATAAACACCAAAAATACCTTTAACAACAAATAAAATTATGTTTGCATTTCATGTGGAATCTTGCCAAGTTTTCAGTCATTTGACCTTTTACTTTCTTGTAGATAATAAGTACATGGCAAATAAACAAGATTAGTCCATGTGTTAAATACTAGGGAAAACAGCTCTAATCATTGGGCTGTTCCACTAGTATTGATTTTGTGGGTTCGTTAGGTTGTTGAACTGTCATCTTCTAACAAAAGTCTATAGTCTATTTCACATCCTGCTTCAAAGCTCAAAATCAATATGTATAGTCTGTTTCAGAATGAAGGTTGAACAATCTACTAATGGCTTTGACACTATAGTCTGTTTCTTTATTAAATATAATTTTCATATTTTACTTTGATTTTTACTGTTGGTGAATAGCTTTGTCTTAGTTTTATATTGATTATAAAGTGGTATCTTTAATTCTTTTTATTAAACTAGGAATATAATTATCTATTTACTGGACTTTTTCCTGAAGTTATTAGCATGCAGTAACTTGTCGTCACCATTATTTAAATTCAGTTACTGAACACTTAATTACATTCTGTGACAAAGAACCTTTACAAATGTAATGAAAAATCTGATGTTGTAAGAAAGTCTTGAAAATAATCAATAAATCTGGTTCATAATAATGTACAATTTAGCCTACTTAAAAATTTTCCTCAGTTTGTTAATTTTTCATTCATTTTTTTGATTTTTCTGAAATCATGTTATTCATCAATTAATTGGGCCATTATTGAAAATTCAATACTTTTGTATTTTCCCCAATTTCTTCTAATTAGAATGTACATGTATTAATACTGTGGTTTGTTTTCCCCTATTTTCATGTCTATTGGGCCTTCATGTTTTGTTATACAGAAGTTTGACTCTCTGATTTTGTTAAGGGAATTTAGTTTCTCGTGTTTTAAGATCACTTAGATTTTGACCCTTATTTTTGGACAGCTTTCATATAGGTTTTGGTACAAGTAGACATCTTCATACTTCTCTTTATTGAACTTTTATACAAGTCCTCACTTGCTGCATTATATTTTTTCAAAATTTTCACTTACATGTACATGCATTGTGGTTCATTAGACCATTTAATTGATATGGCTCCTACTCGTCTATTGAACAAACAAGTTTTAAAAAAAATTGTACTTGTGCTATGATTTATTTGTCATGAAACACTCAATAAAGTATTTTTTTTTTAAATTAATTATATTTTTTTAACAATTTATTGTATGAATTGACCAAGTTTTGGTTCTTTAAAGAAAAAAGTTGATGTTTACAGTTTCTATGTAAATGAAAAAAAGATAACTACCAATTTGTTTTCCTGTATTTATAAATGCTTGTATAGATATGTTATTGGACCAAATAATAATGTCTGTGTTTATAGACTGTCATGCTGCACTGACTACAATGACATGCATGTACTGTAGTTTATATGATTTCACTAGTTGTATTTAAAGCTTTCAATTGCTTGCCATTAACCGATATTAAATCTTGATACTCACTGTAGTTACCTCAGCGTAGGAAACTCTCTCAAATTCTAGCCAGCCCTAAATACAATTTTTCAATATATTTACTATATGGCTATATAAATTTTTACTAAAATAAGCCATCCCTGCCAAAAAATATAGCCAGTCTCGGGCTGGCGGGCAGGCCACTATTTCTAACTCTGGTTACCTAGCATTACCTGTTGACATCCATTAATAGGAATCAATAGGATCCTGGAAAAACCATTTTTGATCACATGGTTTGTCTTTGTATAAATAAAATAGTTAGGCAACATACAAAATATTCTTTAGTTCTTGGGCATCTTTGTGATTATAAAAGAAATCACAAGAGGTCAAATTTTTTAAAACATTGCTAATGTAAAAGTACAAATTCATGTGGTAAAGTATTTCATATTGATACCCAAAAACATATGAATCAACTAAATCCCTTATTTATTTATTGAAATCAATGTTGATTTTTCTTCTTATAGCTAATCACACATCCAATATGGAAGTTGATGGAGGAGTGGAAATTCCTAGCAGTAAAGCTACCATCTTACGAGGCCATGAGTCAGAAGTCTTTATCTGTGCATGGAATCCAACAAATGATCTTTTGGCATCAGGGTAATTTGTATTTCACACCAGATAAGAAGTTGTCATGTTGCATTTTTGTATAAAAAAATATATGTTGGGTATCTCTCATGTAGACATTTATGCAAAATGACCTTTTGGCATCAGGGAAATTAATATTTCACACCAAATAAGGAGTTCTTATGATGCATTTATATAAGTTCAGACCTTGACATTAATTGAACCAAGAGTCAGAAGCCAATGGCCATGTGATCAGAGCTTATGTAGGCGAATTATTGATGGGTTTTTATATCATTTAAAGTCTGTCAGGTATATTGCAAGAAAATATTGGAGGCACATTTTTAGGACTCTTTCGCCTCATTTTTTTCCCTTAAGTCCAGGGTACAGGTCTTGATTGAGAACGATTAAATTATCAGTCTAACATCATATCTGGATGGCTAGCTAAGCTTTATGTGTAAAATATCGAATAAACAAATTGTTTTCTTGACTATGACATTACATTAATTTAAAAATATGGCACCAAGACTCCGTTTAATGTTATTGTATTTTCTCCTAAAGAATCATTTTGTTTAATCCTGAAACATTGCATTTTTTAATGCTGTTAATTTTTGGTTATAGATCTGGTGACTCTACAGCAAGGATTTGGAACATGAATGACAATAGTAACAGTGCTAATCAGTTGGTATTGAGACATTGTATACAGAGGGGAGGCACTGAAGTTCCTAGTAATAAAGATGTTACCTCTTTAGACTGGAATGTAAGGTTGTTTTTTGAAGTAGTTTGCTCTGTTCTCTGTGAAAGACATAGTTCTTTGATGAATTCATTCCTCCACTATAATTGAATGAAACTGTTTGAAATTTAGAGAAATGTGTTTTCATTTTACATTATTTCCAATGTGTATGTGACAGGAATAAACACTATGTAGACAGTAGTAAAATTTTGTTAGGGCTGGTAATAACTTTGATTTTCAGTCAAATTAAAATTTGTTGGCAACTGAAGTAGTTTTAATTTCAGAAACAGGCTGATAATGAGCTAGCATATATCTGATCCTTTTGTCTGAATGATAATATAAAAATCATGTTGAAATTTGTCAAAACTCCTGCAATTCAATACATGACTGAAAACAAAAATTATTTTCAAATGTTTGATAGTTAGTGCCAGCATCAGTAGGCCTGTGGTCTTAGTCACCTTCATACAATTATTCCTGCTGCAGTAAACCAAAGTGGGAAATTTTCATCACATGATTAGTGATTTAACTATTTGAAATGAAATCTATGTATGAATACTTTTTCTGTGGGTGTATTCAAGTATGGTTTGCTTGGACATGCTAGAGATCAATGATTAAATACATCAATATTTGTTTTTATCTTAAACAATATAGTAATTGATTTTTCATTTTTTGATCAAACGGTTTATTACAAGTACATTTTTGTACATTTTAAAGAAATAAATGAGTTGGAAGATTCTAGTTATCTGTGTTTATAGTGTTAACCAATTAACACTTACATCTGATCTATTATCAGTTTTTCTTCTCTGTTTACAGTGTGAAGGGACACTATTAGCTACTGGCTCTTATGATGGTTACGCAAGAATATGGAGTACAGATGGTGTGTATTTTTTTTAGACACACTTAAATATAGATTCTCCTTCAGTAATTAGTGGTTAAAATTATTTCTTCACTCATGATGGTAATATTAAAATTTACAACATACAAGCTTGAGTAAGCATGTTGAATTCTTAATTTAACCATAGAAAATGTAAAAATAATTAAAAGCAAGTATAGGCTGAAGGGAATTTGCTTCACCGATGAAATCTGTAATAAATAAACTTTATTCTTTAAAACCAAATAGGTACAGAGAAACAAAAACAGTTAATATAATAATACAGTATTACACAAATGGACTGCACAGAGGTAGATTATATAAAACAATGGTGTTCAAAAAACATATTATGATAATTATAACAATATCAGTGGTTACCCGGGAGAGTCTATCTTAATTGTTAATCACTTGTATAAATTTGCAAAGATTATTAAGATCTGATGAATTTCTGCTGTTCAGTAATTCATTAAATTTCAAAATGTTCAAGGGAAAATAAAATTTTGATTACCAATAAAGTTTTCTCCTCATTAAGAGATGTACATGTAAAAATATAGTGATATTCATCACCAATTTCTTGAGAGTTGCATATATATTGCGTTTTCTGTTTTCTCTAGAAATGTGGTGCCATCTGCCAGATTCTGTAGGCAGCTTATGGTTTGTGGTTCGGAGTCTAAAAAGAGTGATACAGTTTCTATCACTTAAAATCTTTAAATAATTCTCAAACTTGAAACTATTTTCATAAAGTCTATAATTTAGAGCTTTCGGCGACTCTTGAATGTCAGATTACCAATTTTGTTTAAATTGGTCTATAAGTGTTAGTTTTAAAGAGTTAACTAACCAGGATATACTAGTAAAATATTAGTAATTCCATACATTTGATTTACCACAGTTATCTAAGATGGATTTCACATAATTAAGCCACATATAATTATTATTGAAATTCTTATGACAAAGTCAATATAAAATGAATGGTAGTTTATTTTCCTTCCCTGTAATTAGTTTTGCCCAATATTTGACAACTGTTAGTTTAATGCAAATATCAAATGGGTATCTCCCTAGCTCCCCATAAATCATGAAATCTGTGGTAGATTTCTGTGCATTTAGCAGAAGTTTACAAAATTTAAGGTGAACTCTCTCTATCACAGAATTATTTCCTGCCCTCCACACCTCACGCCCATAGAGCAGTAATGGTTTAATAACTTTATCGAACATATCTTGCTGACATTCAATAGATAAGCTATATAATCTCCCTTGACGAAGAATGTCATACATTACACGGGTGGCCTTCTCTACATTATATTTTATTGCTTTGAGAAAGCTACTAGATTTAGAGAAAGAAATGCCTAAGTATGTGAAGTCCTTAACTATTTCTATTTCTTGATCTTCATTATAAAAATTCATATCGTTACGCCACCTGCCTTTTGAAAATACAATAATTTTGCTTTTGTCTACATTCATGTAATGCATTAAGTTGATTTTGTAAGTCTTTTTCTGATTCTGACAAAATAACAGTGTCATCTGCATACAATATCACGAAAAGTTTTACATAATTATCAAGTTCTGTTTCTATTTCATCTGATATACTTTTCAGACCAATAATGTTTTTACTATACATAAAATCTTCCAAGTCATTTATATATAATGAAAATAGTGCAGGGGACAAGTTTTCTTCTTGTCTAAAACCTATATTACAGGGGAAATAATCTGAATATTCAATTATTAAATCATCGCCACAGGCTTTACCATTTTTAAAATTTCATTTTCAGAAATCTCGTCATTGATAAATGAATTTGAATCTACATCAGAAACCTTTAAAAATGTAAAATGGCAGGAAAACTCTCTCAGAAATTTAATCACCACCCAGTTGTTAAAAAGTCATGTGCATTTTTAATCACCAGCTACAACCATTGAAAGATGCTAATTTTTAATTTTTTTTTCATTTGTTGTTTTTAAACTAAGACTGGGTCTGTAATTTGAACTTTTGTTCAATCCTCATTATATAACTTATACAAACACTCTATATCTTATGGAACTATTGTTGCAATCAATTGATTTTTTTCACCTTGATTTTAATCTTTTCTGGTTCCTTTTTTTTCAAATTGTGACATGATACAAGTAGAATTATCATTTAAGTTAATATAGAATGAGAATGTGTGACTATACTTGAGAAGTTCAACACTATCAATAACAGTACATAGTGTAAATAAGCAACTTTTATTGTAGATTCTGTGAAAACAGGTGGTTTTCATTATGATATGTAGTAAACAATTCTTTAAGATGAATCACTCTGTTAAGTTTGGTTTTGATGCAACAGGTTGACTTGTATGTTATTTTTACCCTCCCATGATACATAGTTTACCTGGCCTAGTTACACATAATATATCTGTATCTAGGAAGATAAGAATCAGTGACCTTGCCCTTGGTTTATTGTGTGGGTAGGATTATATAGCTTATCCCATCAGTGCAGTGTGGTTACGTAATGGAATTTTATGAAGCATGAAAATGGGGGCGTTGAGGCAATTTAAATATTAGATGATGTGAGGTTTCTTAATGAATAAATTATGTAATGCATTACTCATGTGAAAAGTCCAGGAAATGTTAAATGTCAGTATTAATTTTGTTTTGTCAGTGATACACCTGGTCTAGTTACCAGACATGTCAAGTTAGTAAAACATACCTGACTTTCTGATTGATCATCTTTAATACTGTGAATTTGTGGTAAAAATAAGTAGGGAGAGAAATGACTGATAATGATTGTATGTGAGCATTAGGTAGTACTTTATATGTATATTATAAGTGCATTTACATGCACCTGACACAACAGGTAACAAAATACAAAAGTAAGTACCGGACAATAAGTTTTTTTAATTATCACCAGCCTGGTTTCCCAAGTAGACAATCTATAATACAAAAATCATTATGTAAAGGAGCATATTATTGTCTTAAAATCTTTACAAGTTATCCTTTTATTGCGTTTTCTCTTTCAAAATTTTAAAGATTTATATAGAAATAAGTAATTAGGTTACACAAATACATATTAATGGATGCAGGTTTTTTTTGTGAATTGTTCTTCTCTAAACATTAAAATATGTTGTTTTTATACTATAAATGGACATTTGTAGATATTATGACAGTATTAAAAGTGTTGTCAACTTAAGGATGGTTAGCAGATTAATTTGAAACTAAAAATAACTGATGCTAAAAGAGTAGTCCCTGTCTAATGGCCCTCTCATATTCAGCCACTATCTTTATCCAAACAGTTTTCCATGGCTACAACCATGTAATACATATATACTGTATGTACAGATTAAGTCAGAAAACATAAAAGAAATTTACTGTGAAAGTACTTTTACTTGTTGGTACCAATTTTTGTGGTAACATCAGTTCATAGATTCTTGAAATAGTTGAATTGACAACTCCATCCTCCATCATACAATTAAATGGAAAATCATGATAAATGCTACCTGACAAACAATATGTACTAAAACTAGATTATAAGCCAAGTAATGTAATAATATAGTATTGACAGTGTTTGTTGTTGTTGACAATTTAATATATAGGCAATGGTTAACTCTGTAGGTTCTGTTTACAGGTAGACTGGTGAATACTTTGGGACAACATAAAGGACCTATATTTGCACTGAAGTGGAACAAAAGGGGAAACTACATTTTAAGTGCAGGTGTAGATAAGGTAAGATGATGTACAGTGTGTCACCTTACTTTAATGTCAATTCAAATGATGTTATAGTTGATGTTGCAATGTACATGTATTACATTTATATCAGGTTTTAATTTCTTTATATACATTAGATAAATTTAATGTATGCAGTTCCATTAATATCCCATTTTTAAGGCAAAATATAAATGACTGCTGAAATAAAACACTGCTACTATTTTCTTAAATGAGAATATCTCTATTTCTGGAAACTACAATGGACTCTTCATGCAAGTTACTATTACTGCAGGTTAGGTATCAAAATGCTTCATTTCTTCTGGCTGAAATGAACTTTAGGTTATAATAATTTTTTAAAATGTTATATTATGTTGAAACAGGTTACCAGATTGTAGTAATGATACATATAGAGTCGTTTGTGTCTTTAAAAAATATATATTTTCTCTGTTTTGTTGTCAACTAAATATATGAGCTGTTCATTATTCTGATTTACACCTTACTGTTTAAGTGTATTCTTATTTTTACAAGAGAATATCTTAGGATTAGTTTAAAAAGCAATATAATGAATATAAGCACTAAGCCAGGTATTGTAAAGTATTGTTCTATATTCTGTTAGTGTCCCCATACTATCAGAGGTCTCTTGTGTAAAACTAAAGACATCAAAAGATTTATCTCCAATACAATTGTACAAATGTATTTTGATTTTAATTTGCTTTTAAAAATGAGTGAAAGAATCTGATCTTGTTAAAAAATTTGTGACTCAGGAAATCTTAGAAGTGTTGTGGTAAGATTTCTATGTTCTTAAACTCAGGAGATCTTCAGAGAACTTCTGGCTTTGTCTTTTAGTGTCAGAGATTTACCTTCCTTGCACTTCAGAGATAAAGATTCCCCATATCTGGCCTTTGAAATTTTCAAAATTTTAATGGCCAATGCTTGATTTTTTCAGACAACAATTATTTGGGATGCTAGTTCAGGAAATGCTACACAACAGTTTGCATTCCATTCTGGTATGTATAATATATATAAAACTTCTCATACTCTCCTCTCTTATGTCTTGTTTTCAGACTACTATTATTTGGGATGCTAGTACAGGAAATGCCAAAGAGCAGTTTGCTTTTCACTCTGGTATGTATAAAGACACATTTGTTGTTGGGGCATCCCAGTCTACCTTTATTTTGACATTTTTATACATTAACCATTAAATCTCTTTGAGTCAGCCTTTTAAAATTTCACAACTACTTTCTTGTTTAGTGCACTTTAATGTTAGATTCTTTTTATAATAGCTACAGTCGAACTTCACTCGCTCGAACTCAGATGGCTAGAACACCCATGATTTCTCGAAAAACAATTCAAAGTACCAAAATTTTCTCCTCTATAATCAATATAAATAACCTTGGATTTCTCGAACTTCGATTTCTCGAAAACTCGAAAAATTTAGAAAATCTCAGAGAATATACCTCACTAACTCGAACTCGTCAGCCATATTGTCAGCTTGGATAATAAAAAGTGTGAAAAACTGAAACCCTATCATTAGTCAGTGTCATTTTAGTTCATTACAGGTAATAATTAAGTCATCACTAATTAGATAGTTTTGATAAAACTGATTGAAGTTTAAGAATGTTCCGAAGTCGGTATGATGAAACCATGAAAGAAAATCGGATGGAAACAAATTATTGACCAATGAACCCGCACTCTGGACATTTTTAAAAGAAAATACAGCATTTTTAATGTCCACAAATCAACCGAAAGTGAATGAAAAAGATCCACGAACTAACACAATTTTGGAGGAAGTAAGCAATATCTAACGATAAAATTGAACTCGGACTGGCAACTAAAGAAATCCGGAAATATACAAACTTCAATTTCTCGAACTCCGGATAACTCGAACACATTTTAATGGTCCCTTGGAGTTCGAGCTACCGAGGTTTGACTGTACTTACGTTTTTTTATTAAATTTTTAAAAGATTCATCAAATTAGGCTTACTTATTGAATTTAGGTACTCAAGACTGAAATCCTGCCATCAAAACTGCATGTTCATATATTCAAGTTAATTAAAATTAGATCTACTAATTGTTTTATTTAGTTTACTGCATGTAGGGTCTAAACTTACTGTTCAAATGACCTTTATAATCAGGCAATTAAATTTCAGCTTTTATGTTTGTAAAAGGATTTTTTAAGGAAAGAATCTGACAATTCTGTACAGGCAACTGAACAGAAAATAGAAAGTAGTTTTGTTAGATCCTACATGCAGTGACTGAATATAACAGTTTGTAGGGTTAGTTTTAATTAGATTGATATATATTGTTAGTAATGTAGTCTGTACCATGTATCTGTGTATTAAAATAAAGTCGTGGTACAACGCTATGGTGTTGGTAATTTAGCCATAATCATAGATTGTGGAATGTTATTTTTGTGCAGTAACTTGTGTGATATTGTGATTGTTCTGTTTTGAAAAAAAATACCCATCATTGTTATATAGATTGTGTGAAACACTGGTGTTTTAAATTTAGATATCTTTTTTTTTTTTTTTTTTTATCCTTCAATCTGTACTCCAAGAATTTGACTCTGCATTATTTTTTGTCCCAAGGTAATAGAATTAGACATGCTTAATGCATATTAAAACTATGGAACTCACTACTACTACATAGGCATTTAACCAGATGAAAGAGGTCCATTGGTACTGTACAATGAAAAGTATATTTTGGCATGGATGTAAAATTCTAATTTAATTTGCGGATTTGATATCTCACATATATAGGATGAATTATTTGTAAAGAAGAGTCTAATTGTTCTTTACTAGTTACAAATTAATGAAAAGGTAGTACAGAATGTTTTGATCAGATTTTGTTGTTATAGCACAATGTAACTATAGAGGTATAACTTGACATGGAAATGTCATCCCAAGTCTTATATTTGATATTTATTTCAGCTCCTGCACTGGATGTAGACTGGCAGAGTAATCAAACGTTTGCATCCTGTTCAACAGATCAATGTATCCATGTCTGCAGGCTGGGCATGGATAGGCCACTTAAAACATTCCAGGGACACACAGTATGTTACTTATACATTATTCTGGTAAAGTCTCACTTCAGTTGTGCCTTTTTGTCCCTGACTTCAGAACATTTCACAGTGACTTGCTCTTCAGTCTGTCACTCATAGTTGTCACAACTCCTCTTAGAGCAGTTACTGGATTTTGCTCAAATTTCAAAGAGAAGTTTGACTCTTAATTTATATTTGATCACTCTCACCAATACATTGCTTCCACAATTTTACAGAAGTTTTTGGACTTGAACAACTTCAAATTTCACCAACGAATGTGTATCGGTTTAGATGACTTTTATTTGGTTACATCTTTTGCCACTGTACATGGTATTAGATATGAATGGTTATGTCTCACATTACTGCCTCAATCAGAATTATTCCTCATAAAAAATGTATACATGTTTATGTATTAAACATTATGTAATTCAGAAACAGCTGTAGTGTTGTCATTATTTATTCCTTACAATGACTTAGTGAAAGGGATTGTTTTGGTTCCTGCCTTACCACATGACAACTACAGTCAAGGTGGGATTATTTTGGTTTTTGCCCTACCACATAGCAACTATAGTCAAGGTGGGATTATTTTGGTTCCTGTCCTACCACATGACAATTATAGTCAAGGTGGGATTATTTTGGTTTTTGCCCTACCACATGACAATTATAGTCAAGGTGGGATTATTTTGGTTCCTGCCCTACCACATGACAACTACAGTCAAGGTGGGATTATTTTGGTTTTTGCCCTACCACATAGCAACTATAGTCAAGGTGGGATTATTTTGGTTCCTGCCCTACCACATGACAATTATAGTCAAGGTGGGATTATTTTGGTTTTTGCCCTACCACATGACAATTATAGTCAAGGTGGGATTATTTTGGTTCCTGCCTTACCACATGACAATTATAGTCAAGGTGGGATTATTTTGGTTCCTGCCCTACCACATGACAATTATAGTCAAGGTGGGATTATTTTGGTTTTTGCCCTACCACATGACAATTATAGTCAAGGTGGGATTATTTTGGTTCCTGCCCTACCACATGACAACTACAGTCAAGGTGGGATTATTTTGGTTTTTGCCCTACCACATAGCAACTATAGTCAAGGTGGGATTATTTTGGTTCCTGCCCTACCACATGACAATTATAGTCAAGGTGGGATTATTTTGGTTCCTGCCTTACCACATGACAATTATAGTCAAGGTGGGATTATTTTGGTTTTTGCCCTACCACATAGCAACTATAGTCAAGGTGGGATTATTTTGGTTTTTGCCCTACCACATAGCAACTATAGTCAAGGTGGGATTATTTTGGTTCCTGCCCTACCACATGACAAATATAGTCAAGGTGGGATTATTTTGGTTCCTGCCCTACCACATGACAAATATAGTCAAGGTGGGATTATTTTGGTTCCTGCCTTACCACATGACAAATATAGTCAAGGTGGGATTATTTTGGTTCCTGCCCTACCACATGACAAATATAGTCAAGGTGGGATTATTTTGGTTCCTGCCCTACCACATTACAATATAGTCAAGGTGGGATTATTTTGATTGTTTTTTATCTTTTCCAGAATGAAGTAAATGCCATCAAGTGGGATCCTCAAGGGCAGTTACTTGCATCGTGTTCTGATGACATGACACTAAAGGTTTGTAGTTTTTTTTCCAAATTATTAAATTTTAAATTTGGTAAAAAAAAAAATCAGTTAAAACAATTGACTGGTTGAGTGCTAGGTTTAGGCAGTACACATTTGCTTTAAATATATTGATAGCAAGGAACAGCGGAAGTATTAAATGGCTGTTGCTTAAGTTGGGAGTTTAGGGCTATAGTGTCTAGTCACTTCTATTACATAGAGTTTAAGGGCTGGTCTGGCTTCTAAAATTCTGTCACCAGAAAAATTTTTGCTACCAATATTTAGAAATTAAAGCTAACATGGGTGCTAAAAGAAGTTATTCTTTTTTTTTTTAAATATTAATATAAGTCCACTGATGAGTTATCTTAGTTCATAAAATAACCTCATAGTTTTGACAATGACCTTATGATCTTAAAGACTCTTAGCACTAGGGATTGTTCAGAAATCATAATTACATGAATAGAAATTGGTTTTTGTTAGATTGTCATATAATTCGTTGGGAGATCATGATAAAATATATATTGCCCTTCTTTTAGGATTTTTTTTCCGTTGAGATAATATGTAAAATGAGATCAAAATAGAACAGAGGACTGTCGAAACAAAAATTAATCAGCAAAAGTGATTTTTCATACGTTTAAATCGTTCACTATCATCAGAGTAAATCAAATGTTTTAAGAAATGTCTGTATCATCTTTTCTAGTACCAATAATGTTATGTTTGTTGGTCAAGCAAAAGATGCTTTGGTCTTGTATATCTTGCATAGTTTATGAACCAAATGGCCTCCGTTCTCTGAAAGTATTTTGATAAGACTAGTAAATGTATCACATCAATGGGTTACTCAGTATTTGCACTTTATTGCTTGGAAATACCCATTGTGGGATCACAATGCTTTCTCATCACATGTGATTTATAAGATAAGACCATGTCCTTAATATTGTGATAGCTCTTGGACTATTTCCTTGTCATTTATCTGTTTATAAACTTAATCGTGTGTTGCATAATCAATAACAACATTTACATGAACAATCTGGGTCTAGTCTTAACTGAGATCAAGGCAAGAATTTTACCAATTGACCTATTATGTCTCATGACTGATAAAACATGGTGAACTTGAGTAGGAATTTATGTTAGTTGACATATGAACTTTAGTAGGAATTAGTGTTAGTTGTCATGTCAACTTTAGTAGGAGTTAATATTAGTTGTCATGTCAACTTTATTAGGAATTAATGTTAGTTGACATGTAAGCTTTATTAGGAATTAATGTTAGTTGACATGTGAACTTTTGTAAGAATTAATGTTGGTTGTCATACTAAGGAGACAATATTGTGCTTAACCTCAATTTTAGGGGAAGTGCAATGTCTTGTTTTGTCTATATGTCTGCCTGTTAGTTCATCACTGATTTGTTAGTTCATCACTGATTTTTAGCTCACCTGAACAAAGGCCATGTAAGCTATTGCCATCTCTTGGCATCTGTCGTTGTTAACAGTTTTTCAAAACTCTTCTTTTCTGACACTACTTGACCAATTAGAACCAAACTTGTTATGAATGTTCCTTGGGGTATCCTGCATAGACCTGATATGAGGATTTTTGATCCATTGAAAATCAATGCAGCTGATACTAAAAATAAAACATAGGGGTCAGATAGGAGGTTTTCACATATATTTCCAAAACCATTAGGCTTAGCCAATTTCTTACGAGGTATAATGTGACATGTTCAGCATGATCAGACCTATCTTTGGTCAACTTTTTGTTTAATCTGTTCAGTCATGTTGGAGTTTTCGCCCTTTTTCGACATTTTTTTTTGTCTCGTTTAATACATATTAACCAAATTTGGTATGAATATTCTTAAGGATTTTCTGTAGAGAATTAGTGTGGGGATTTTTGATACGTCAAAAAAACATGGCCACAGTTACTAAAAATAGAACTAAAGGATCATAGATTTTTCTCATACTTCTCCAAAACTGCCAGGTTTGGCCAAATTCTTTCAATTGCCAAAATCTTCCTTATTATAAGCCCTACAATAGTCTGTAAAGGATCAACGTTGACATTTTTTAGCAGTTTTAAGCCATATCTTGAAAACTATAATAGAAACTTTCAATTGATGAAATGATCCTTATAATAAGTCCTACCAAAGTGTTTATTGAGTCCAAATTGTCAGACAACTCCTTCATTAGAGTTATTGCTTTGAAAGGCAAAACTTTAACCAGATGAGTGATTCAGGCTCCTGGGAACCTCTTGTTTTCCTACATCTGCATTATAAGATTGGAATAGAACATTGTAAACTCTCTCAGTAATAAATGAATGTTAAGTTGTGCTAGAAACACCCACACATAGATGTAAAAATATCCTGTTATTTCAGATATGGAGTATGAGACAAGATACATGTGTACATGACTTTCAAGCTCACAGTAAAGAAATCTACACCATAAAATGGAGTCCAACAGGACCTGGAACAAACAATCCAAATGTTCCTCTTATTCTATCTAGGTAATTTTCACTATTGTGCATTTTAAAACATATTTTCTACCATAGCACACAGAAGAAATATTTCAGTTTGTAAATTAAATTAGAAGAAAGTCAGATTAAAAGGGTACACACACATGTACGTATCTTCAAACTGTTGTGATAGCTTTACATTAAGACATTTTGTTGATTATTACTGTTAGGTACTGGTACTAGGATTTTTAATGTGGTTACATATCATACCCTCACTCAAAGAATGGGTGCCACATACCCCCACTCAAAGAATGGGTGCCACATTGGAATCATCTTGTCCATCATGCCATCCGTATGTCAGAATTTTATTGCAATTATCTTGGTTCGAAATGGGTAATGTTAATTGATTTTAAAATATTGTGTGTGCCTTTATATTGATGAGGCATACTATGTAAGCAAAAAAATGAATTTTGGGTGCTGTCTTATATCAACTTGTGGGACTTTGCAATTTTCCACTATACAGATTGATAGAGAAATTTTCTTCACTAAAATCTGATCTCCCAAGGATGGATTTGGTGTATGACTTCATATAAATGGGCATATGTGATTTTGTTTGCTTTCTGATATCAACTTCCTGTTCTAGTGGGGGTATGCCTAGTATGACAATATTTGCGACTTTTTGTTGTTCATTGCAACTCAAGTCATAAGTTATGGTAGTTTAATAGAGGTTTCAAACTCATTATGTCTTGATTTTTTTATAATTTATACGATACTTGTAGCTATTGTGGTTGAAATGGAAACTTGACTGTTTAATGCTAGTTTGTTTTTTTGTGGTACTGTTTATTGGGATGTTGAATTGAGTCACAATATGTTTGTAACTGCAGCTTATCCCTAAGATATATAATTTAAAGCAGATTCAACTAATTTTAGGTGTAGACTTCATGACAATTTCTGGTTGATATCAAAATTGTAGGCATAGAGTGCTTCACAAGTACTGACAGTACTAAAGAAAAAGGCATTGTTATGTCATAACTTACCATAGGATTTACATCTGTAAATACAGTAGTGTAGTATTTGTCTCCTTATACAAATTTATGTTATCTTTAAACTGGTTTTTAAATCTTTTCCAGTGCATCTTTTGATTCCACAGTAAGGTTGTGGGAAGTAGAGAGAGGAACATGTATACATACATTAACTAAACATCAAGAACCTGTATATAGTGTAGCATTTAGTCCTGATGGGAAATACTTAGCCAGTGGTTCCTTTGATAAATGTGTTCATATCTGGAATGTGCAGGTAAGGTTCTATTCAGTATGCTATACCACAATGTTATAAATTAAAATGATTATGTTAATTAATGTAACACACAATTAACAATGTATGTTGATGTTTGTGTGTTTGTTGTAGATCCAAAATATACTATCCATGACTTAGTGTATGGATTTACTTTTTTGTGACTTGTTGTATGACAATGACTTGAATATCTTAAACAGCTATTTCTGGACAAATTGACAATTTTTTACTGTTACAAATACTACAATTTTCTATAAAATAAAAACTTAAGAATATTTTCTTTTTCTGTGCTCAGTGATGTAGGGAATGGGTAACCAGGTCAAGTTCCGTCTAGGATCAGTGAAGAGTTGTATACTCATAAATGAATGCTAGGAATTGGTATATGATCTATTGATTGATTTACATGTTGTAAATTTCATAAATTAACAGTAGTACTAGACAACAAGATTCACAATTAATTTCCTGATGCTAATCAGATGTTCTACTTCAATATTTTCAGAACTATGAATGATTTATTACAATACAACCTGTCATAACATTATGTACATATAGAACATGACATAATAGCCAGAAAAGCTTATGATGCACTGTATACATTGCTCAGACTAGAATTAAATCAACCTTTTTGCAATAAATGCTTGATGTTTTGTTATATTGTTTGAACGTAAAGAATTCTGTGATGATACTTTGCAGAGTGGATCATTAGTACATAGCTATAAAGGAACTGGGGGAATATTTGAAGTGTGTTGGAATCATAAAGGAGACAAAGTTGGGGCTAGTGCTTCAGATGGTTCAGTAAGTAGAAACAAATTAAAAGTTGCATTATGATTTCAAAAAAATATATACCTCAGGCCAGAAATGATTCACATTATGCAAATGAGGCGTTGCAATTATGGTGTTCCTTAACCTGTATTTCACTCTCCCTGTCATATTCATTACCAGCCTGGATGGGGTATAAATAACTATTAAATGTTAACAATATTGGCTCTTTAGGATAGACATTGTTGATTGTTTCTTTTCTGTACCTGTGGGTTCCTGACACAAAGTTAATGCTATCTAGATATCTCAACATTGATTAGACTCTGTTGATTTCAGTTTAATGTAAAATATGTTTAGAATTTGAATTTTTGGTCTTTGTTTCAGGTTTTTGTGCTAGACCTTCGGAAGTGACAAAAGTGGAAGTAATTTGTTAGCTACCTCTGTTACTTCTAACTGGACTGCCATCAGATGGTTTTTCTAAAGAAAGTGCTATATGGAGATGTGAATATTTTTACTACTGAAATGCAAAGGCTGTGATATAAAGAGTATAATCTTTCCTCTGGAAATGAATACACCATTATGGTGGCAACAGATATGATGGGTTATGGTGGAGAAGAGCCAAGAAAACACCATGTGTGAGCTATTGTACAAGATCTGTGCAATATTAGCAAAGACAGATCTCATGGACGTTGTGTTGTAGAAAATAAGTAAAAATGAATTGTTGTGACTTGTTCTGATGTATGATACATTGTTCAGATAGAGCAGCATTTACGATCAATCAAAGTTATTTTCCCCAGAACTGCATCAAATTCACAAGGTTATAAACAGTGTTTTGTTCATCTTTGTGCCATTTTTAAAGTTCTGGCGTGTTATAGGGCACATTTTGTTGTCAAGTTTTGTAGTACATGTTGTTAATTTTCAAAATAGAAAAAATGTCCATCTTCTTCATTCATTGGCAAATACCTGAGTGTATTTTAGTGATCTATGGCACAACTTGTTGTTGATAAAATGATGTAATCCATTTTCATGGAACTGTGTAACTGACATTCAGTAATCAAAAAGTTTTTTGGAAATATTTTCTAAAAGTAAAGAAATCTTTATTTTTAAACAAGCCATGATGATGTTTACCTGACAAGGTCAAATGAATTAGTGAGAAGAGTTTTTGTCTAGTTTAGATTCTTTAAACAAAGTGTTGTTTCATATTCTTTGGAAAAAGTAATTTCTCATAAAAACTGCATTTCAACTGCTAAAACAATTGCCACTTCTTTCCATGATTTTACAGGTCTTTCGAGTCTAAAGCTATTGATTAATTGACTTTTAAGAATTTTTTCAATTTCTGGCCATTGCCATTAATTTTATTTTAATTCATATAGAAGGTAAAGTGTGGAGCAAGTTTTAAATTCTTCTCATTGATTGACTTACAGCCTTGAACATCAATTTGTTGGTCAAAATGGTATGTGTTGATCATGGCATAATAAGTTCAATATTAATCAGGGATTCTGTGCATATGATCTCAGGTCTTAATTGTGCCATACATGTACATGTCAGGTTTTCAATTGTCAAGTGTATTAGTGCATGTCAGGTCTTCATTAGTCAAGTTTATTTCATTGAAGGAGTTTCATTTTGAAACAAGTTTTGCAACGAAGGTTGTGCATATAGTAGGTTATGTTGATCTTGTTAGATGACAGAAAGATTACATCATACCTCTGTAGGTTGAAATCTGCTATCTTCATAATGTTGTAGTGATAACTTGGTATTGAGAGAGGCATAGGAAAAGTTAACTTGTATGGGGCAAAGATATTATCATCTGAATCTGAAGAAAAGATGACATAGTAGTAAGAATTATTTTTCTGACTTTATTTTTAGAGGATTTGTCAAATTTCTATACATGATTGTTGCATTGGTGAAACTGTCATGCGGTGAATAGTGTGGTCTAATAAAAAAGAATTGCGAAAGTTTATTTCTACTTTTAATAACATTTGACTTGCAACTTTTCTCACAACTAGTATTGGATATTGTACTAAATGTCTGTGAACAGACCAGTTAATGATCATGTGATGTCTTATTTTTAACAGTGTTAAATGGACACTGTTGGGTATTTCCCTGCTTTACATCTTTCATGTTATGTAAAAGGCAGCTATATTTGTGTGAATCATTGTCATGGTAATATGTGAACTGTGTAGATATCAAGTGCATTTTTTGTAAATGCTATGTTATAATAGCTTAGAAAAGCTATATTTAGAATCAAGCTTTAACTCTTCTAATTGTTTTTTACATTTTCATAGCGGAATCAATAAGCTACTGTAGTTTTTAAACAAAATGTGAAATAGTGCTGTTCATTTTATTTATTTCACCCTTGAACAAGAAACAAGTATTCCTCTTCTGTATTGTTCTCACAAATCTTATGTAACAAATTATTGTCCCTTCAATTGTACTAAAATTAAAACAGTGTCAGGATTTCATTGTGCAAGGATTTGGTATGAAGTGCATAGCACTTTGCTTTAAATACGGTACTATATTCTACTTTAATTTTTTTTAAGGTATTAATGCATTATCCAAATTTAATTTTGTACTGGTTAAGTGGCTAAAATAAGCTCTGATAGATAATGAACTAAAGGTTAAAAACTTGTTTTGTTAAAGAATCATCTGGGCTTGGTAACTCTTTATTGTTTAATAAAGTCATTGTCCATGAAAGACAAGAATTTAAAAATATTACGAAAAATGTTCTTTTCTTCTTGTTTTCTTTCTTTGACAGGAAAGTCAAAGAAAACTATTTTCTTTTGTTGATGAAAATTAATTAAGTCCATATATTGATGTATTGTGCTTTTCACATTTTTTTTTAGTTTTAAACAAACATTTAATTTGTAAAATTATAGTCTTCTTGAGACCTTTTTAACCAGCTCTATAGCAGGGTTTATTTTTATGAAGTCCATTTTTTTGCAAAATTACAAACAATGAACAAATATTCTTTTTGGTCTAACAAGCTATAAAATATTTGGAAATATGCATTATATGTGGACCTTATATATGATTTTATCCAGCAACACAGAGTTTGCGAAAACTTTTTTTCTGCTGTCAGACATAGGACTGACAAAGGCAAATGTTTTGTCAGTCCCACTGAAAATTTGCTGGTCCCATGTAATCAGACCACAAAATCTTTTTAAATGCCGTCAGTCATGGGACCAGCACAAGAGGTTGAAATGCTGGTCCAACCCAAATTTTACCTGTCAGGACCGAAATTTTCGCAAACTCTGGCAACATGGTAAATTTCTTCTAAAATATCCCAATACATATCTTTCTATGTAAATATTATTCATTCATCTTTCTATTCAATGGCAGCTATGTACGTTTTAATGTAAAAGTGTGTAT
Source organism: Perna viridis (assembly GCA_037379345.1). Lineage (NCBI taxonomy): Eukaryota > Metazoa > Mollusca > Bivalvia > Mytilida > Mytilidae > Perna > Perna viridis. The sequence goes on along the minus strand of CM074512.1, from coordinate 39,787,796 downwards.
TTGGTATTGTAGGTACAACTATTGTTACTAATGTAAAAACTTTCTTTGGTTATTTGGGTTGGAATGGGTGGATGCATTGATCCCTCTCCTACCTCTAAAGATATTATCATGCCATAGATTTATTATTGTACATCTTTAGGAAAGAAAAGCAAATTGTGCTTGTATTTTTGTAGACTCTACTTTTACAAATATACTTAAATATTTTTATTTTTCCAATATACTATTTCTTTAAGTTTGTATTCTCCAGACAAAACAATCCAGTTTTTGTTTTTTTTGTTTTTTTTTTCTTTGTTTATGTTTGAATATACTTAAAAAGATTTAAAGTTTCGGAATAAATTGTGGAAAATGAGTCAGTGAAAAAATAAGACATTGAAGATTACCAGTAACAAAGTTAAAAAACAGTATTATTTTGTTTGTTATCTATATTTTCTGCCCTTTCAAGCTTACTTTTTGAATCACAAGAATAAATATTTCAGATTTTTAGAAAACATTGAGTCTAGATGTACTCTTTAAAAAGATTGCAATAATATTTTTAATTTCCAAGTATAAGTGATAAGTTGCGACATTGATTGTATGATTGTTGTTATTCTGAATGTTGAATGGTTTGTATTGGATGTGTACATTACCTGGGTGGGATGTCATCATAGATGGAAAAAAGAGGGTGGGTTACATTGGGATTTATCCAACCAAGTCAAACTTGGAATTATCAATGGATAAAAACAACTGTAGAATAAATAGCAATCATTGTTTTGCCCTAGGGTGTTTATTGAAATGTCTGTGAAGAAACAGATAAAATGAGAAATGGTTGTCTTTATTTATTGCCTTTTAAGTTCACCTTGCCATAGGCTACATGAGCTATTGCCATCACTTGGTATCGGTCTTTGTTGTCGTTGTCGACAACGCATCTTCTCCTTAGAAACTTCTGGCCTGAATTCAATGAAAGTTGGTATAGTTCTTCCTTCTGCACAAAGTTTATACTTTCATTTTTCTATTTAACCATAAAAAAACATGACCACTGTTACTGAAAAATGCAACGGAGGGGTCAGAATTTTTGTGTAAATCTGAAGACCCATGTTGGAGTTATTGGCTTTAGTGGAAGTTTTTTCGTGTTTTAATTATATTACCTCCGAAACTGCAAGACAGAATTCATTAAAAGTTGTTTTGATTGTTCCTTTATAGGGTATTCTACACAAAATGACTTGTGTATTTTTGATCTGTGAAAAAACATGGCTGCCATTGCTAAAATAGGACTTGATGGTCAGGCATCAGTTTTTCACATATATCTCCAAAGTTTCCAAACTCTGACAGGAAAGAAATGTTAGTCTGATGAGATGTATCTGGTCTATGATTTTTTTTTTTTTCTGAGACAACTTTTTTACCTTGAGCAGAAATAACTTGTAATTTTTTCCAGGGCCAGTCCAAAATAAATAATTTTTTTCAACATCCATTGAAACAATTTTTTTGGGTATAAAAACTACAGAGATATGATTGGATAACAGTTTATTTATTGGTTTTTTTTTTATCATTTTTGAGTCGCTAATATTGTTAGCAACTTCTTGCACTCATAACTTCAGTACTTGATATTTGCATATGATTTGCATAAATATGTAGTTAAATATACGCCACATAATGCTGCAGATCCTTACAGTGTTTACCGCCATAGCCTCATACTTCTAGCTTCATACGAGATAAAAAATGTACCTCTCAAGTATCATACATGTGTGTTCTACATGTGTTTCTTGCTTGTACAAGAACGGGAAGTTAGATCGGTTAGCTCTGAACATTACCCAGTTTCCAATTAAGGCACTGAGACTCTTTACAAGACTATAGGTCATATACATTAGCACGCCCTGATATTTATGAATATTCATTACCAGCTGCTCGATCCTCCATAAACTGGTTCCCTGGTCAATATCATAAGCGACCCAAAGATTGCTACAACATCCCTTTTTATAGCATATCATACACATGTCTATGCTTTTTTTTGCTTGTATAAGAACAGGAAGTTTACATTTAAAGATAAAATGATCGGTTAGCATTGAATTTATGTGATATTACCCAGTTTCTGATTCAAACACAGGCATTTGTCACAATTGATTATATAAAGGTTATATATTTTATCGGGACTCCTCTATCTATATAGCCATTGTCAGTTGTTTAATATTGTTCCGGATGATTGAAAACATTTGGATCATAACAGTTATGAAAGAGTACGCAATGATATCAAGGGAACCAATATTTTGGCAGAAGTCAACAATTTTAGAGCATATGGCATTTGTACCATTTCGGATGTTGAAAATAGGCCAAAATATTTGACAATTAGTCACATTGAAGACTTAATTTTTTTTTCCAGTGACAAGTCAAATCATTTAGTTCCACATTTTCCTGTATCAAACTTTTTTTCAAAAAAATTCCATAGCCCCCTCCCCTCTGAAAATGGTTGCTGCCTAACATGGCATCTCTTCATTCTCAGAGAAACCAAACTAGGTTATCCTTCCGTGGAGATGCACATTCTACCATAATATTTGACAGTCATTGAAACAACCTCAGTTTACAATAAGGACCCATTTAAGTTAGGCCTCAGATGAAATATTAAAACACCCTCACTGATAGAGCTGAGATTCCAGGATACTTTCCACTAATTGGATTGGATGTCATAAAACCTCTTGTGTAATTCCTTATTTTACACAAAAAATCACTTACATGTATGACAACAGGGATGTAGAAGCTGTAATTGGGCCAGCAGTTGAGATTGAAATTTATCACACAATAAACTATTTCAGAAACTTCGATTTAAGGGTTAAATGATTGGCATCAAATTTTGGTATCAGAACAATAAGTTTTGACCCATGACATAACAATAAATTAATGTTTACAAAGTATGTCAGGTCAGTTAAGTACAGAAATTAATACCCACAATGCACTAGACACTAAAATCCAATGATTATGACATGGTGTTATATGAATTGTTTTGTTGAAAAGGTTGAGGGAAAACCATTTCAAAATCACTTTAAAATAAAAAAAGAAAAATGAAATCATAACCTACGACCAGTCAACTACAAAATAAAACAATAGTGAAAATGTATTGATGTGGATGTGAAAATCATATATAATACATCACAGTAAAAATGGTTTTTGAAGGTAAAAGCAATGCCAAACCTGATAAGAAAAACATTCAGACTACACGAAGAAGACCAATATAACACCATTAATAACCCAAATTATGAAATAACACAGAACCTTGACCAAAAAATGATGTTAAAAAGGTTGTTACCAATGTGTTTACAAGTAGCATTTAATACTAAGTTGAAAATCTGGAATTTGCTTCAATAGTAAACAAGGGAACCAAGATTCTAGCGGAAATCAGAAGAATGATATTCATGGACAAAAAAAAAACAGTCACACAACAAAGAACATAAAATAACCAAAATAATACATATAAAGCAGCAAAAGAATATGAAAAAAACGGGGTGCACAAGTAGGGCAAGCGTCCTCTGCCTTTCAAGAAACACCTGCTGAGTTGCTCATTAAAAAGTCATCCAGAGTAGACAAAAGAGGAAAGAAAAACCAAGAAGCATTAAACAAATTGATTCTCATGGTGCAGATGGATACATTAACATTCCACAAATTCATAATGACGACCATAAAATTTCTGTAGTGAAGATTTCTATATAGTAGCAACATAACCTTGTTTCAGAAGTCTAGCACTGTATAAAAAGTCAGCTTAGTTACAGCAACGTATGACTTGTGATTAGCAAACTCCATAGGCATGTACTGAAGGGATGTTGCCACAGATGAATGGAAAGTAGACTGATACAGAATGAAAAGTCATTGTGTTTGTCATATAGTTTTCCTCTACCATCGATCTCTAAGTGTAGGTCAAGATATGAGGCTGAGTTCACAGTGTCTGTAGTATCCTCTATCTCAAGTTCTTTTGGGTAGATGCAGTGTATAAAATCCCCGAAACTGTGATTGTTCAATGATGATACGTCATCTATATAGCAGAAACTGTATATCAAAGGATCTGGCTTAACAATTGTCCTTCCTTTGGATCAGATAAGCTAAAAAGTCAGCCACATAAGCGTAAAGGAATATGTCCACGAGTAGAGGAGCATAATTTGTTCCAGTTGGAGTGCTGACTGTTGAAAAACGTGTCCCCTACACTGGACAAATATGTTGTCAATAAAAAAATTCCTGCATTTTGAAAATCTTCGGTATAATTGGAAGATGATTTGGAGTTGTTTTTTATACAAAGCAGGATGAATCATCACCAAGTACTATGTATTTATCTCTGTGTGTACAGTCTTTTCAGGAGTAACAACGATGTATAATGTTTTTGAGTCAGAATTTTAAATGAGTATGGGGAATAAAAGTATAAAGTCTGAAAAATCATAGGTTTTAATGCTATTTAACTTAACACAAAACACACAAAGCATTGATCAATGAGTGCACCTCCAGTACCTCCACCATATTTTAAATCAATCCATCAATTTGTAGCTAAGATTTTGCAACACAAATTTTCTCTATTAGTCCATATGAAAAATGGTGAAGTCCAATCCGGAAAAAAGCCATACACAAAATTTGGAATGAATCCATCCTTCAAGAGCCCAGATAATTGTGATGAAATTCAGACAGACAAGGTGATTCCAATATACCATCCACTAGTCGAGTGGGGATTTAATATGTTGAAGATTTCCTGAAAAATTATCCTTGCTCATTTATCTCTCATTTTTAAAGAGTAGGTTAGCAACAACAATCTTATGAGCAATCAGTAAAAATGAACTTGAGATACTTGTTTTAACCAAAATTGACTATTGGTAAAAGTTACAATGAAACAAATCTGGCAAACAGAAAAAAAAAACTTGGTATAGTAAGATGCCCTGCATTTAAAACAAACAGTTGTAACACCCAAATGATGAATGTTTATTTTTAAGTTGGCATGTGTTTTAAGCATAGTTTTAAATTTCAAATGCATTAATTGAGCAGTTTGTAAACAAGAAACCAAGAGTGACCTACAAACGAACCAACAAAGTCATCAAGCAGGGTGTAAAAAGGTTAAAATTCAGTACATCAATTAGTGTAGGCAATAAACAACAACAATTTTTTTTTCTGAATTACACAATATGTTTATTGTACAATGTGAACTAGGCAACATTTTTACTAAGAAATTAAACTATTTTAGTTGTTATTTTTACACGTATCATAGAGCTCAACCCTATCTAAGGCTATTCAAGAAACTAATGGAAATAATTGTTTGTTATACATTAGTGAAAGGACATTATCAAAAAGTTCTGGAAGCAAACTATCTTTTGTCAATGCAATATCCAGAATGCACCAGAGGGAAGTACTGAAAGCATTCACTATTTTTTTCTGGATGATAAAGGATGTAAATTGATGACAAATTTTCTTGCATAGTGCATGTGTCTAAAAACCTGATGATCTACAATTTAACCTGTTTCCGGAATAGCCTTAATATGTATGAATGTGAAGGGAGCATGGGTAGGTATTTAATTTAGAGGTAAAACATTATATTTATAAAGAGTACTTTCTGACTAGAAAAGAGCCAGAGCAAAGGAAATAGTTGTAAATTTAGTATAAGAAATCTAACATCTGTTTTACTTCCCTCTAAATATCCAATTGTTACACACTGAGATTGGATGCACATATCCTATTTCATATACCAGAACAAAAAATGCCCATGAATTCTTCACATAATGATAATGATTGGATGAACTTATTATCACAATATTACACCTTAGCAGTTTTCTTATTCAATTCATGTTTTTAATATTTATTTAATGTTGAAAAATAAAAGATGTTAAATAAAGATTTAAGTATCAACTCTGCACACTTCAATATCAAATTAATATGCAAAAATGGCTCAAAGAAACACTTATTTTGACATACATCAGAGTTTGTTACATGTACTTAGTTGAGATTATCTTGTGGTTTATTTCAGAGTCTAATTGGATGACTAGGAAATTTATTATCAATACAACCCCTAAATCCACTCAAACTCTTCAATGCTTGAAAAAACTCTTTCTGTCTTTGATTTTCGACAATGACAAAGTCCCTTGTACTCAACAAGAACTATGAACATATAAAAACTTTCCCTATTTCACATGTAGATTTAAAAAAAAAACATACAAGTAAAGTTCAAACAAAAAATCTGATACAATATACTTTAAGTTAAAGCTTTGTTCAGCTTTTGTACTGCAATCACTTCCAATCAAACTGGTTAAAGTTGATCACAAATATCCCTGCATTCGTATCATTCAATGGGACAAAGTAACAAATTTAAACAATAAATCCCATTAAGACCATTACAATCAGTATTTTAAGGTCCACATTATTGTGTTAAAATTTCGAAATTTTGGTTGAACGATTTCTACTTTATCATTAGGAAGCCAAAAGTGTAACAGACAGACAGATGTGGTGGTCACCATAAACTCATGGCTCCTTGTGTGGGGATACATAAAAATCACTTACAGGATTACTGATTATACAAGGATCATGATGACAAAGATGAATATGATTATGATAATATATCATTGATTAGTTTAAAAAAAAAACTATTACATTACAATTACATTTAAAAACATACAAAATATTTAATGTAAATTCATGCATAATCATTTTCAGGATGCTGTTTTTATTATTATTTTTTAAAGTCTAACACCAGATACTTGTTGTTCAGTTCTCTTGTCGACCTAAATAAAATGTATGTTATCTGTTCTCTTAAGGCATCAAATTTTGAATGTAGCAATAAATTCATAGTCAATGAAATTAGTTGTTCAGCAAAAACATAAATAAAATTACAAATGATAGATGCTATGATCAGTACAATAAGCAACCTATGCATGGATATGACTAATAAAAAAAATGCCTTACACAAGATATTGAATTGTGTCTACTTTTAAAAATTTTTTTAAAAATTTTAAAAAAAATATTTAAGTCATGTTATCAAATACAGAATAATTTAATATTTTGAATTTTAAAACTGCCCTTTCTTTTACTATTTGGTTAATCAAAAACTTTTTTTAATATTACCCAAATTTGTACAACTCAAACTTTTTTAAAAGAGGATATGTAGTCATTTAATTACGTATTAATTTAAAAACTAACCAAAGGCATTAAACTCATACTTAATTAGAGGACATAGAAATCGTTCGAGAAATAAAATTCACAAATAAAGCTAGAATCTTAATTAAATGCCCATTAAACAAAACTTTCATAAATACATGTACCTGAGAATTAAAACTTATAAAAAAGAACTTTTTTTTTATTTTCAACAAATATTCTAAATACCAAATTTGACAGTCATATTACAATGTTTTGAAAAAACTCATATAACTTTATCCTAGTCTGTAAGTTACAACAGTCAGACTAAAGGAAACAATTATGTCAGTATTTTACTGCAAACCTGATGTAATTTTAGTTTTATTATATGGAAGGGTTTTCAAGCAGACAGAAAATGTTATGCCAATCAAACAGACCCTGCTTTACAAAAGTACAAAATGTTGATCTGGATAATTATTATGATAGCTCATGAAAACCCACAATTTAGAATGATCCATCATTTTAACTCTCAAACTATCTCTACTCAAGCCCAAACAAAAATTGACATCCTGAAAAGAATCACCTTGAAATAAAAAGAGTCTAATAACTTACCTCTGAGGACAGTGTCAGGACTGGGTTTCATAAAAATCTCAAAGTGAGGACTTCCTCAAATTCTTGTTGACCTCAAATGTCAACCATTATGAAAGATGTGAGTAAAATTCAAAAGGTTTGAGATTTTTTTTCATGCTATCAGACCTGATAATTTCCTAAGAGGTGAACAATAGCATATTCAAAACTTGAACAACTAACTTGAATAAATTATTCCACAAACAATATCAACAATACTAAACTTCCAATCATAATTTATATTTTAACTGGCAATCGGCGAAGGGAAAAAAATGGTTATAAGCATACATAAAATAGGCATATGATAGCATAAAACAATACCATGACTAAGCAAGGGATAAAATACACAAATCCATATTACTACAGATGTAATAAATAAAACTATCTTTGTAAATAGAGTATCACAAACACTTCCTTGGAATCAAACTATAATAAAAATCAACAATAAACTGTTCTATCTCATTCATCACTAACAGACAACCTTAAGGAGGTAGACCTAGAGTAAGGGACATAACTTTTGTAATTGTTGATATGTTTGTATCATATTCAATTTCACCAAAGTCTTTCAAGCTTTCATTGGAAACAGAATGAAATAAATCCAAGTTACTTTGATGCTTACATGAGACTGATATAAAATGCTGAATACAAACATTCCAATGATTTGTAAGAGTTGTATCTCTTACTTTAGATCTACCTACTTATTACACAAATTACATGTGACTGAACTGAGATTAAACATAAGAATGTACAATAGCTTGACATTCTTAATTTTGACAAAAACCTTTACCTTTAAGCAAAAATTTATTTGGAAAAATCATGAAAATCTGACTATGATACAAACTGGAATTGAAATTTCTTCATGCATAGTTCACAAGAATATCAACTTCAATTCCACCTCTTAATAGTAAGCACTTTCAGTGTTTGGTTTTTCTATAAACTGTCTTTCATTTCATAAATTATCTATTTTCATTTATTTCTACAGCTGGTCTTAGAGAAATGGATACATTACTAAAACTACAAATATTGTAAAATGACTGCAAAATTAATTGTAGGTGTATTTAGAAAGCACTTACCACTTTTATATTGTAAACAACACGTAATTATCAACAAACCATGCATGTTTAAAGAAAGACACAGTTTAAAGAAGAACCATTCAAGATGACAATAGAATAGTCTTACACTGTAGGATTACACAATATGATTTATATTCTTATCAGTTTTATCATTGTTAACAACAACAACTACAGGGTTGTCTTGAGCACCATTTTCTTCACTAGAATTATTAGCAGAATTCATTTCTTCTTCCTCAGTTTCATTTTCAGATTCATCATCACTGCTATCAATGTAAGCAGTATTAGTAGCTCCAACCTGCCTGGAATGTTGAGGTGGGGATTCCCCTCCTATGTGGTAGAGAGAGTTGTCATCCGAGTCATCAGAGTCCTCAATCCTATGGGTACGTACATGTACAGTTGTGACTGGTCTAACTGCCTCTGGTAGACCTACAATGGATTAAAAACATATAGCTTCATTAAGTAGATCTAGTGTTCATGGGTACCTATGTATTCAAATTGTTGAAAATAAACAAGGACCATAACTCCTCAAAGATTACAGCAATATACAGAATAAATGACCTTGATCTATGTTTCTATGGATAGATTTAAAGAAAATTTAAAAATGTAGTGATTTTTATGATCAAATTAATTTAATGCAAAGGAAAACAAAGATAAATGAAACACAATAATCAAATTTAATACACTATAAACCAACAAAATGTCAAGGATATTAAGAACCCCATAGTCAGTCTATAAATAAATACTCCTGTATTACCAGAGTTATCAAAAGTGGACCGTCTTGGAGTTGTCATCACTTGGTTATTATTATTGGCTAACAGAGGAGTTCGCTCGTTGGAGGATTCATTCTCTGTATCTTCATCTGAGGAATCAGAATCAGGGTTACTTCCAGGGATAACTTTCCTCTTACACACAGGACAAGTCTTCTTCCTCTTAGTAAGCCATGGATCAATACATTTGATATGATACACTGAAATGAAGAATAAAAAAATGTAAAGTTATTATAAAAGCTCTGTATACAAGGTATCTTTAAAGAATGCCAACATACATAACACACAGATGTTTTGATAATAACATCAGTGATAACAGGTAGACTTAAAAAAATTCAGTTAAGTCTTACCCCTGAAATTGCAAAATTATTGCTATAAAAATACTGCACGTTCTTCTAAGGTACTTCTAGATGCCTCAAATAATATCAGACTGTTAAGATTAATTGTTTTCCCTTGCACTACATTTATTGCATAATTCATTAGTCTATATGGGTAATGTGCAGTTTGGGTGCAGTTCCACATATAAGGTTTAAACATAAATTACTTAATTCAGATTGATCTCTCTAAAGAGTCACCAGACAATAATAATCTCATCTATACTCATACAAAATTTTGTTAAAATCCACTGAGCTGTATACAGAAGGAATTGACAGTATCTTTGTAATAATCGTTATTCACATACACCTACAATTCCTCAAAAGCAGATTCTTGTTTCAATTTGTAACTTTGAAATTATAGGTAAACATGGATTTTAATTAAATTTTGTTATATAATGAATCCATTTTATTAGGAATTGCTTATATAACATTCAAGGAGTGCCAACAAAAATCATTTTATACCTTACAAGTATTTTCAAAATGTTGTTGTTCATAAGATATTATTGAGTCTATTTATCATCAAATGAGCAATACTGGGCATATCTAAGAAAAAAATAGACATATGCGATACAAATGTATACCTAAACAAAATTTAAGAACTTTTTGTAACTGAAATTCATTCACTTCACATAGAAAATACCCTTGGTACAAATTCTAATGCAGAGATAGAATGGTGACTACAGATCATTTTATTAATTGGTATCATAGGAAATATAAAAGAACAGCGTTCCAATGTCTCCCGCATAAAAAGATATATTTCAAACTTTAAATTCATTGAAATTTTCTAAGTCCAAGGGCCATAACTTCTGTAAAAATCATTCAACCATAACCAAAGTTGAACTTAATCTGTAACTTCTCATAGTAAGCCAAATACAAAAAATAAAATCAATTGATAAAAGGTATCACTAACCACTTCTGGGTCAAACGACCACCCCTATGTAGTGCCAAATACACACTAAACCTAGTCCTATGCAGTGTAAGTCAAGTGCACTATTTGTGTGTATTCTGATTAAAAGTAGTCAAAATAAAACTGAGAATGTGTACTTTAAAATCATATTTGTAATTTACTACAAAAGTGTATAAATATTGTTTATATGTGTGAGTAATTTGCCTCCATGCTGTCAATTATCAGAAAAGGTAAAAATGTGGATTTTCAGAATTATTTATTCAAGAAAATTATGTGAATAATTTCTACAATCATCATACCATTAGCATAATGATTTTGAAAGCATTATTTTCCAAGCTTCGAAATGGTATGCAACTTTGAGATGTCATTTGTCCTGGAAATTCGCAGTGAAACTTTTAAAATTACTTTTTTAACATGTAAAGTAATGGAAATGTTAGAAGTGGTTAGTGAGACTAAAGCATAACAAAAAAAAGTGTGGAAAACCCGGATGGAAGGACGAAAATATTTCATTAAGTGAAGAGGTTTTAACTTAAGAAAAAAGCAATTCATAAAAAGAATTGCCGTAAATAAATAAGATATTGATTACTTTTTTCATGAATTTTGGTACACTATCAGGTCATGTTTCTATTAAAGCTTTGGGTTTTTGGCTAGATTAGTGTACACAGGTAAAAATCAATACACAAAACGGATGAGCTGGAAAATACAAACAAAATCATAGAAAGCCAGTATTGTGGCAAAATAAAGACTAAACAGTGAATATTCTTTTACTGCCTCAATTTTAGCTGTAATAAAGAGAAGATGATGACAGTCTTCCTTAAACTGACATTTACATTTTCAACATTGGGGTAAATGTCGCCAGCCTCACTGTTCCACTGTGGGCTGTTCAATGTTGGTGTCAAGTTATCAAGCTTTTGACATTTCCAAGATGAAAATTTTAGTTCATAAGCTAGACTCGTCTACAAGTCAGAACCCTTCCCAGCAGTTGAAAATTTAGTAAAAAAAAAATCTGATTTATAGGCGAGTATATAAGGCATGTAATAAATCTTTATTTAATTCTTAAGACATACAGTTGAACCTTAATGTGTCAAACTCAGAAGAGTCGAAACCTCAGATAACTAGAACTAATTTCAAAATCCAAGCAATACTCCCCTTACTCCAATACAATTTTACCTCGGATGACTGGAACTCAGATTAATCGAAATCTTGGATAACTAGAAGTTTTCAATCAGTCCCCTTCATAGGACTTCAAGGTTAATTAACCATGATGTCTCGAAGTCAACTAATTAGTTGGAAAACTGATTGCTTTATAACAAACCATGATCTGTGTTTTAACAACGATTAGTGTGGCTTTTGAAATTATTCGTTGACACTCTTAATGGCTCGATTAATCCAAAATAGAGGGTGTTGTGAAAAGAAACAAATTTTAATTATCACACGTCAGAATTCAAACTAACATTGATTTAAGATATTTTGATAAAATTTTAAAAATACAGATGAATTGTAATGGTACATGTATCTGAATATTTAATTACACATCAAACAGACGATAGTACTAGTGTATTTCAACAAGATTCGTTCCTCTAGTGAATCTGAAATTTTATTGTAGTAATATAGAGCACATGGTTTGACGATCCTCCAGATTGCGAGTCATGCAGCATGTTATGAGCTTTCGATGTTTTCCACGTATAAAAAATAAAAAGGAAATTTCCCTAAAACACTTGATGCCTTTCAGTATTTAAAACATGATAAACAACACACAAAAATATCTCCTGACACAAGTCATTACGAAAAATCCTGTAAAGTGAAGAATGTGTACATGTACAAGCACAACAAATGGTGTGAATGCAGGTACAATCAATGACCAAATTATTTCTGAGTTATACTGGACTTGGGAAGACTCAAACCTCTGATAACTCCAACATTTTTGTCTGGTCCTTTCAACTTTGACTTAACGAGATCCGACTGTACTAGTATGGGTAGTTTCATTTGTAAAACTTACCATGAGCACATGGTAATACCCGTAGTTTCTCTCCTTCTTCATAGTCATCTAAACAAATTGCACATACATCATACATATCACCTGAAACAAAGAAATAAAATATCAAATAAAAAATAAATGTGACCTTAGGAATTCAGTCATTTATATATTCTTAACTAATTTAGATTGGATATAATAAGGTTTATAAGTCTCCTTCTACTGTTATTTTCCTTACCAGAATTTTCAATGTAGAATGTATTAAAGTCCTAAGACCGATCTACATTTAATTAATTACTTCTGGGATCTCAGAATGCTGCATTACAATGCAAAATCTATTTATTGCTTTTCTTCAACTTTTATAATGTAGAAATATATATTTGTCATTTTATCGGTATTTTTACACAGGAAGATGTCTTTCTTTTTAATTATGAACACAACCCTCTGTAAATGGCAAAGTTTTCAAGCATTTTAATGGTAGACTAGGACCCATCCACATGAAACCATGGAATTAATGTGAAAAGACTTCCATACCCTATCGTAATATAATATTTTAAAGAATGGTCTATTTGCATATATATATATTCCCAAGTTAAATATGAATTAACAGTGAGGTGATGTTTATAAAAGACACAATAGGAGTTATCTTTCTTGACATTTCTGTATCTTATATACTTGTTGGTGTTCTGATATACAGTGTGTAATATTACCTTTCTTAAACTTTTTAATAGGAATTTTCTTGAGACATCTAGTAGAAAGCCTAGACTTTCTCTTCTTGTGAAGGTCTCTGCAAAATCTGACAAGCTGAAACACAGAAAAATATAGATGAAAAAAAAACACATTTAATTTAATATAAATGATAACAAATAGAATTAAGACTACCTACTTTTTCATTTAAATTATTTCAATGAATGCCTTGAATTGTTATTACAAGCCCTCACAAGAATTAGTTCTTTTGTTTTGTGTTCTGCTTTTTGACTTTTAAAATCACAACCAGCCTTGAACAGTTTTCCTACTAACAGAAATTTGTATAATTTAAAAGTAACAGCAGGCATAATTTATATGTTGTATGATGCAAATAAAATAAGAAAAAATTCATAAGACATGATTACTGTTAGTTAAATAAAAAAAAAGTCATGTAATACACGGCATCAACAAATAGTGACATCCAAAAACAATTGGTTTTGACTTACCATAAATACAAGCATTAGCACAAAACATGTTCCAACTACAATTGCAAATGGCCAGAGCAAATATGGCTTAAAATCAAATCCATCTTTGTCAATCTTGATTAAAAATCTGTAAAAGTATAAAATGTAATTTTTATACACTGTAAATTATGAAACCATTCCTTAACATTTATTATGGCATTTCATCCATTTTTTTACCTTTAATTTTTTATTTTATCACATTATTAAAGTTATTAAAACTATTTTTGTACAGAAAGGTCAATCAATAATAAACTGTTAATTTTTAACTTAGGAAGACAACTTCTTTTCAAACAGTTGGAAAAATGACCTGTACTAATATCCTAGACAATAAACCCCTCCAATATCAGTTTTATTTAATAGAAAAAATCAACCTTACCTTCCATTTGCCCCATCTGTAGCATTATATACATAGTACTTCCCAAGATCACTTCCATCAAAATATCCAACAAATACAGAAGGAATCTCAACTAGACTTGCATCTAAAAATGATAAATTTCACATATATGTATTATACTAGTAGTCTGATGGGAAGTGAAAAAGAGGATGCCCAAAAGAGAAATGACGACAGATGGTAGAACAGGAGATGAAAGATAAAGGGAACACCTGGAGGGAAATAGAAAAGAAAGCACAAGACAGGCAGTTGTGGTGCTGGCTGGTTGAGGCCTTTTGTGCTGATGGGCACAAAGAGGATAAGTAAGTATTATACTAAATGACATCCACACTAAAGTGTTGACACCTTGAATTAATTCATAATTGTTTTAAGAGTCAGAAGTCCAAAATCCAAGCACACTTAATGTTATCAACATATTTTTTAATTTGATTTAATGGTGACAGCAATTCGGATTTGTTCTCTTTAAGCAAACAAAATTATTTTTAATAACCTGGTTTTGTTTTTGACAACATACTCCACGGATTTGCATCCGTTGATTCAAATACCAGTAATTCTGAACAAAATAACATTTTGATTACCAATCATTTCTTTCAAATATTTGAATTTGATTTGTTAGAAATTTAAATATAAAGAATAAATTTAACTTTTGAACAGGTTATATGAAATAACCCAGCTTGGGCCAGTTTACACATTTTAATTATAAGCCACTTCACAATTCACAAGTGTAAACTGCTGCAAACCAGTGAAAGTGTTTTTCCTGCGAAAAAATGTGCCATCCTACAGTAAATAATTTCATATTTAATCACTTTGTAACATTATACAAACCTCTACCTCCATTCATTCGCTGTTTCTTGTCTCCTTCTGACTTGTAATTATGAACTATGACAGCCTTATAGCCTAATTTTTGTGCAGCAAGCACCTGTAAAAGCAACAGGTATTTTGGTAGGATAGTGTGGTATGTGAATGTAATGGAAATGGTGTGTAGTGTTCATATTAGCCTCTGGTAAAGGACATTTTCAACCCTTGTTGAGTTGATTATTTCCTCAGTGTTATAGCTTGCTTTTCATGACCCTTGTATCTTCTTATGAGAGTTCTCATTAATTCATTACGATTGGAAGAAATACAGATTTTTAAGATGGACACTGCAATTTACAGGTTGTTTACTTGCTGTCAGAGACATTTTCAATAATTCAGGGAACATAAACTTTTATATCCTTTTGAATGTATGTTAAGGATATTTGCTCATGTAAGACATTTGCATGAGATCTTAACATTGTCTGCTTCTGAATAAAACTGCCATTTATAAGATGACAATTTGTCCTTGTTACAACACTTCCTCCTTTTCAAAGCTTATTTCTATAATTACAGCCTCTAGCTGATTCATCATACAAAGCTAATCAGATGAGGATTACTTTTGCAATTTCATTTTTTTCTCATTGTTTTGCTTTCTTTATAACAGCTTTAGAGAGAAACTCTTGAGAAGATGATATAATAATTTATATTTATTTTAATGTCAAATTTCGTCAAATAACAGTAAATTTCACTGTATTAAGTGATTGACAGCCTCAAATTTTTTTATACCTTGATGTTGTTTTTAGGATTTGAAGTGAGTTTTCAAAGCTTAATTTGACAGTTGCATAAGAATGGTTATAACAGTTTTGTATTTGATGAATTCATGATTGAAGCCTAAAAATCTTGAAATAAAATACAGCTTTTTTCCTGAATGATCTATAACAATGAGAAAACTTTGCCACAACTAGCATGGTACATTTGTACAAAGTTTCTAGCTGGAACACTGGTAGTAGATTTGTATTACACATGATGGGAACTTCTAATTTAATTGCAGATTTCACATGTTTGGTGCTAAAAGGTAAGCAGTAAAAATGGCTAGATTTTAGTGATGGAAACCTTGATCTTACTTACGAGAATCACCACCCATTTTTATTGTATCACTATCTTTATAACTATTGTGAATAATAACAGCAGAAAAATTCATTTTCTGCGCAGTTAAAACCTATAATAAAATGAGTTAAAGAATTTCAAATTAACAATATTGATACAGGAAAATGAGAAGATTGATTGTATGGTTGTAATATTAGTTTAACAGCCCACATAGGCACGTCACCAGACAAAGACAAAATAATATAATATTCTGACTCTGAGCCAACCCATCATTAGGCAAGTAAGAGTAACTATCAATTTAAAAGTCTTTGATGTGACTTGGCCAGGAATCAGACCCACGACCTCCCACACTTGAGGCGTGCATGCAACCACCAGACCACCAAGGGGGTCTAGATTTAAAAGATGACTTTTGTGTTGTCCCTTTTAATGGTTATTAGTTACAGTGAAGGAATCGAATATTAAGGATAAGACCTGCAAGACAAACCAATTTAAAATGACAATGTTGTTTAAAAGTTACTACAGTCAAACCTTGGTAGCTCGAAATCCAAGGGACAATTGAAATGTGTTTGAATTATCCAGAGTTCGAAAAATTGAAGTGCATCCATTTCTGCTGCCAGTCCAAATTTGACTTTATCATTAGAAATTGCTTATTTTGTGAGTGAGTTCTTTGACATATTTCAATCACTTTCAAAAGGTTATGTTGATTTGTGTAAATTAAAAATGCTGTGTTTGCTTTTAAAAAAAACTTTCCTTGATCGAGTTCCTTGGTCAATAAATTGTTTTCATCTAATTTTCTTTGATGCATTCATTATGCCATTAAGTTTGTATATAATCCTTTAAATAGAATTTGCAATAGTTTGAAAACATTTCTTTATTTCTTAAAAAATGTTCAAAAAGGATTTATTTGTTATTGAAATTTGAAGCAAAACATTAAGAAAAAAAGCTTAAATGGTATGTAAAGATTGTTACCATTTGATCAAATTTACAGCCTGCCCTGGCCATAAGAGCAATCCAGGGAGTATCCAGCGTAGAGAATGATGGTGGCCTAGGTTCATAGTGGTCACATGAGTTGCTTGGTGATGGCTTCACATACATCAGGTATCCCTGTAATTAAAACTAAAGTTTGTTTTTGTCTTCAAAAGTGTATGACTACCCTTGTTCCATGACATGTAGAAAAGGTAATGAAAAATACATTGCGATGTCATTGAAAGCTGAATTTCAATGAGGAACAAAAAAACACCTGATAAGCAGTGAAACACAAATATTATAGCAATGCTACATGTACTATTCCATACTGTGCTACCTACAAATTTCATGAGATTCAGTCGAGTTGTTTCAGAGGAATTGCCATGCCAAGCTGCCTAAATTGTATATTTTGGGAAACTTCTTAGTTCAAAGAGGCAGTTATCTCACAAAATTCAGCAGATCAAACATTCCTGGTAATATGCACTACAAAATATCATATCAGTAGTTTCCTAAAAGTTGCACTTAAAATTTGTGTGCAAACAGACAGAAAGACAAATGGATAAAATATGAACAGACAGAACAAAATTAATGTCTCCCAACCAAAGGTGGGAAGTGGGGAGACATCATGAGACTACAATACAGATCAACAAAATCACTGCTAATATGTCCAAAACCATAGAGTTATAAAATACTTGCTCTTGAAATGCAAGCAAGTCAAGAACTCACTTTTGTTTCTAAGTCAGAAACAGTTACAAACCACATCATAACCAGCCATAGTTTTTCATTTGGTTATTGCACTTTTGAGACAAAAAATAAATAGATTGTAAATGAAAATGGCAATCTGCAAGAATTATTGTTGTTAATTTTGTTAATTTAAGAGGGAAATAAATGTTTGATTTTCTTTAATATACTGATCATTACGGAACAGACTATAGTTATATAAAAGTACAGTGTATGTAGATTAAAAAAGCACTGTTAGTTTAATGGGATTTTCTGCACCTTGTACTACCTCTTACATTGAAAGTGTCTGAATATGATACTTTAAAAGCTTATTTTGTACAATGGTATAATTCTGCCATACATACAGTCAAACCCTCAGTAGGAATGTCACTACCAAAAGTGGCCTGCTCATCAGGGAACCTGGCTACATAAGTCCCATTCTCTTGAGTGTTGATCTGTCAGAAAAAAATGTAAAAATTTTAATTCACCCATTGATTTACATGAAAGAATCTAAGCACAATGAAGAAAGGTCTTCCCATTTACAAACAAGAACAATGTTTTCATTATCAATTGGTCAAGTTTACCTAGTTTTATTCTACTGACTACTATTTCTTGATATTTTTTTGGCAAAATGTATTCACTTCTTTTTCAGCACATATTATGTGCTACTGAGGTAAATATATGCATGACACACATATACATGTAGTTCAAACAGTCTCATCATTTCTTAAAAATTTTGGCTGGAGTTTATATTTTAATTTTAATTGCCACAAGCTCTATTGTTATGTCACTGACTTTTAGATTGACATCTGGTATTTCGCATATTATGAAAAATGAATTTATTGTACATGTTTATAAAGTTTTTATTAAACGTTATATTAAAACTCACTTTTAGTAAAATTCCATTTACTTACCACATACACATCACAATCAACACATGATGCATGGAACATTAATACTAAGTTTACTACTGTAAACACATACAACCTTGTCACATGGTAAGGAACTGTGGTTTCATGTGGCATAACTGTTTGTCACACCTACAATGAAAATACAAATCAATAAAATTACATTTTTAATTTTTGTTTTTCACTGTTTGGTAGTGTTATTTTCTCTTTGACATATTCTCTTGCAGTCTGTATCCATTTTGAATTTTTCATCTCTTTTTTTTCAATATTTAAGTATACGTAATTCATCAAATTAAAAGTACAAGTTTATGCATAGAAGTACTGTTATACTGCTAGCAGAGTGATCTCTTATCTGTGTAGAGATGGGGCATTTTGAAAATCTCTAGCTGATACTTAAGTCTCTAGGTGGAAGAGATACTCTAAGCAAGGTTAAAGGACAAGGACCAGCAAGCCTCATACATATTCTGATGATGATTTGTGAAAATTAAGCAGATGGTACAGAAAAGCACAAGAAGTGAACTAAATCAGAACTGGACCCAATGGGATTTCTGGTGCCTTCTTGTAAGTTTTTCACTGACAGATATATCATGACAAAACATGTAATTTGCATTTAAGGCAAGCCTTTTCTCACGTAAGTTCCAGCATATTACAGTTCAGAAATCAAAGAAATACATGCAGGAAAATTCTACACATTTTTATATTAGATACATTTGTTTAAAATGTTATTGTAAACAGAAATGAGTATGGGGCTTTTCATATAACCCTTGGTTTTAGGTGATATAAATTCATATATAGAATGTATTTTAGAATTTAAAATCAAGGGAGAAAACTCTGTGACATTGAAATACAATAGAAACTATTGGCTTTTCTATGTGAAATTATTTCCTTAGACCAGATAAATCACACATTTCATCATACACTGTAGACCCATAAAGCAACTTCATAACAAAAAATAAAAATATTTAGCATTTTTTTGGGGTGTATCACATACATGTAATAGAGAGTTTGTATGATTCTTACAAAGACTGCTACTTAAAAGTTAGTAGGCAACACTTACATATGTGTATATAATACATGTAGGTACATGTATAGCTGTCACTATGTTGTAAAAGTGTTTAGTTTCGAAAAATGGTAGTCAAGAACAACAACAAAAGTGACATTATGTCTTGCATAAAATTACTCCTTCTTTCAAGAAAAAAAATTGTTTGAAAAATATCATTATAATGATAATCTTGCCATAAACAAGATACAAATGTACATAGTACCACCTCTTCATGATGGACCTTTTAAATAATGATTCCTAAATACATGTAAATGTATATGTGCACCTGATCTTCTGATAGAATGATCTAAAATCTTTTTTCAAACTTCAAAGTCAATGTAATAACATGGCTCAAAATGCAATTAAAGTTTTGATAAGTATCATCAGGAAATTATTATGAAAACCTCCATACATGTACATTTTTGTATAAAAAAAAATTGCCAAAATTATTTGTAAGCACATGCTTACAGTTTTTTAATGTTGCTATATTGTACGTCACTGTTGTCTGTTTAGGAGACTAATTCCTCAAATTGTTGAAATGAGTTTTTACTCCAAATATTCTTCATCCATTTTTCTGAATAACACTATCTCTTACTTAATTTTCTGACAGAAAATATCTAAATACTAAAAAGCTCAATGGTGTGTATTCCAAAATACTAAAATTGAAAGATTTTGAATGCTAAGAACTGAAAATTGCATGAAATGTGGAAAAGTCTGCTTCAATTCATTTCTAATCAAGAAAATGATGTTTTTCTGATATTTCTTGTTTGGTCGGTTTTCTGGAGTCAAAAGGTCTAAAATGTGTAACCAGAAGTTAGCGTACCCAACTATTTATTGACTATTTCTCACTTTCCTGTCTGAATTTTACATTTTTCTAAAAGTATTAAGAGGTTAAAACTTCACACTAAAACTTTGGATAAAGTTCTGAAAGATTTGATATTGTTTTAAAAAAGAAGTGATTGAGTTTGAATTCCGTACCATACCTACATCAATCCCCATATCTGCAAAGAATGGATATGATCTTATTAAGAAAGAAAAACAAAATCTCACAAACTGAAAGATGTGATTTTAATTAACCATCAATGAAAATTTTGATAATCATATGACGTTTTAATGTCAAATATGCAATTAATTAGTACAGATAGCAAAAAATATCACACTATGATTATAGGTACAGGAATTTCGGGTTACACATTTTAGACCTTTTGAACACTGAAAATCAAATAAAATCTATTTTTTTGACTAACATTTTAAAAATCATTAAATCTATACTTTGATTTTAGCCCAACCATCATGTCATTTTGTAAATTTGTACCAACTTGCTGCTGGAAATATCAAGTAATAATGAAGAAATTGGCAAAGTAGTATTTGGGTATGGGATACACACTTTAGACCATACCGCCATTTTTTTTTGTATTACAAATGTACATAGTAAGCAGAGTAGACAGGTTATAAAGAACAAGATATAATCATGAAAATTGCTAAAGAATTTCCTTTACCCTGACAATTATATGAAGCAAGGGAGACAGTAAAATAAAATCCTAAGATTATATAATTATATGTACTAGTACTGAACTAAGACTTAGACTTAGTCAGTGAAATCAAACCTAAATAAACCAAGCAAAAAACATCTTATTTTAAAACAATGTATAATTTTGATATGTGCAATGAATACTGAAACTTCCAGCATACCGTATCTTTTCATTTTTTCTTGTCTTTAGACTTTAGTAATACTGATTCAAACACAACAATTATCATTCATACATGTACGACAGTGTGACCTTTCAAATTATCTTTAAAATTTAATTTTTATAGGAAATAATCAACAAAGGAAGTATTGAACTCTACCAGGTGTGATTCCAATAATGATTACGAAAGCATTCAAACACAATATGAAGATCAGGATCCGAAGTTCACAATGCAATGTTTACATCTTGCATTATTGTCAAAATGGTTCCGATCACGTGACTTAATGAAAAGGGGAGATTATCGTGATAAAGATTAATGTACATTTTCCCGCAAATTAGGGACACAACAAATTTAAAAATAAATATTTTAACACATATGTTTTTGAAATTAAAAAAAATGCTGTCTTGGAGATGAGAACATGGTGAAAAATCAATATTTTGATCCGAAGAAATCTTCCAGGGCGCCTTCAATATCAAACGGTTGTCCCTTAGCTTAGGTTTCTGTCGCAGGAACCAGGGACGGGGTCATCATAATCATAATCAGTAATCAGCTATAATCGATTATGTTTTATAATTAATCACATGTAATCAGCAATCATTGTAATTTGTGATTACCAGTAATCATATGTAATCGATTACTTGGTTTTAAAAATATGTAATCATGATTACTTTTTTTTTAAATTACATTTTGATTACATTACTCCCAAAATAAATTATCAAGGATCAATATTCTCCCTTTTTACATTATTTACCAAACTTAACATTTTAATTGATTTTAGCAACTGAAAATTGAGACTGACTATTATACATTTTATTGATAGAAAATAGTTAAATACCGCTCCAATTAAATTTCTACTCCCTTTTGTCTTGTATCCCGCTACTTATTTACCACAGCAAATTAGTTCTTTGATATCTTATTTGCAAAAATGTTGACATAAAAAATGTGAAAAATAATGTCTTGTTTATCACAGCATTGAAATTATGTATATAATCAAGGATTTATCTATATTTAAATCCATAATATAATACACGAATTATTTAAATTATTTTGCTGAATATGTCATTATATAACCTATGGCAAGGATGTAAATTTATTTTCTTTTATTCATGTGCGGAAATATTTGAACTAATCATTTGTAATCAAAAAGTAATCATGATTATTTGACAAAATAATCGATTACATTTTAAATGAGAAGTAATCATGAAGTAATCGATTACATTCCCCCCACCATGTAATCATGATGTACTCGATTACTTTTGAAAGTAACCATTCCCATCCCTGACGCGAATACCGTTATAACAGCAAGTACCCATTTTGGATTTCTGGTATACGGGTGTGGACTGGTATATACATAGACCTGTATAATTAAATTCAAATACAGGTTTATGGTATATAGGACCCCAAGTACAGGTCTGTGGCCTGTTAAATAACATCTCCGTTCGCACATACTTTTTCTCTTTAGTTTTTCTGTATATGCACATTCTTCATGTGTATACTTTTACCTGTTTTTCTTGGTACATGTAGTTCTTCATGGGTATACTCATATTCAATATGATAATTGCCATGCATATAATTTACTATATCCGAATTGAAGGAATCCTGGGTAAAGGTAAGCATTAAACAAAAAGCAGAGCCTCTGATGCTGTCTGCGTTAAAGAAAATGGGATTGCAAGAAGTGTACGAAAATTTTCAACGGGAAGCCAGAACTACCAAGAAAATCAGATAAAAGTATACACATGGAGAACTATGTGCATATATAAAAAAACTATAGAGAAAAAGTATATAGACAAGTATGTGCATATATAGAAAGAAGTACACATAAGGCAGCTGTGGCGATCCATATGAAAGGATTGTTTAAACAGGCTCCGCTTTTCTGACTATTAAACTTTCCTTGTATGGATCAGGGACTTTATTACACTGCTGCAAATGGATCAATTCTGAAAAGAAGAACGGGAAGTCAATAGAAAGATTAGATATTATCACAAAAAGTGAAACTATACTCGTTTCCCAGAAATGGAAGCCGCATCATGGGGAAGTATGATTATAGATAATTCGAGTTTCGATGATAGATACGTATTTTCATTTTAAAAAGTACAACTTACCGACCGCTACTCAGTTTGCATGTGGCTGCTTTAGCCGACGCTTAATCAAATGGTCGGCAATGATGGAAATACATAACAATTTCATAAGTAATGAATGCAAAGATCATGGCAAGCTATACGAACTATATTGTAGCAACCACGACCAAGTTTTGTGCGTTGATTGCATTTATTCTAAACACATAGCTTGTACGAAACTTATACCCGTGAAGGAAGCGGCAAGAGGTTGTAAAAGTTCATCTGCTTTGTCTGACTTAGAGGATAAAATATCAAGGATTCTAATCAACATTCCTATACTTTTGGAAGATTGCACAAAGGCTTCGGATAATATTGATCACCAAAATAAATTAATTCTAGAAGAGATTCAAACATTTCGTCACACACTTAACAGACACTTAGATAGTCTAGAACAGTCCCTTGTTAGAGAAATAGACGGAAAACATACGATTATTAAATCAAACCACACACATAAACTGCAGTATTTACAGTCTGTCGAAAATGACGTAAAACGCAAAGAAGCCGTTATTAATATTCTCAGAACACAGGGGTCTGAACTCGAGATATTTCTAGGTACCAGACAACTCAACAAAGAAATACATCATCAGTTTCAAGCTCTCACGAAAGAAACCGAATTGATATCAGACTCAGCTACATGCACAACCTTTATCCTTAACCCAATCATTGACAAGATTTTGACAGAGGTAAAATCGTTCGGAGACATAGACATTACTGAGAAACCTAGAGATATACAGCTTGATGAAGTAAAAGCCAAGCATGCTCAAATGCGTTTGCGTCCACTCAAAGAGGCTAATGCTGTTCCTCTCCAAAAGTTTTTGGACATGAATGTTTCAAATAGTTCGAACTGTTTAATTACTGGATGTACCATAAGTCCCGGTGGCAGACTATTCATATGTAACTACAATGGTCAGTGTGGGTCATTATCAGAATACAATACAAATGATGGGCTGTTCGTCTGTATTATTCCCACTGCAGATCCGCCTTATGATGTTACTACGATAGATACGGACACTATTGCTGTTACATTTGGATCGAAATCATACTTACAGATGATAAATATAAATACAAAACAGGCTGCAAGGGTAGAGTTGAATGGGTCGTGTTTTGGGATATCGTTCCAGGGCGAAAGACTGCACATTGTTGTAACGGGGGTGGGAATAGTAGTTGTTAACATTTTAGGAGAAGTTTTGCATACAATCAAAGTCAACGTTAATAATGTTTATCATTTGTCGACTACTAGGGACAGAATATATTATACTGACTTGAATAAAAACACAATGAACTGCTTAACTATGAATGGGAGAGAAATCTGGACCTTTACAGAACCAGCAATTGTCAGTCCTCGAGGACTTTCTACAGTAAATAACAAAAACGTGCTTGTGGTAGGTCTAACATCTAAGACTCTCAGTCTTATACGACATGATGGGAAAGACAGTAAAACTCTTCTAACTACTTCTGATGGACTGTGTTATTTAAGAGCAATGAATTATGACGAAGACCAAAAAGTCCTTTGTCTCGGGAATGGATCAGGATGTGTTTCACTCTACAAAGTTCATGATAATTTTAGTTTTTGATTTATCAAGAAAAAAATATTCTTAACCTTTACATTAAACATATCTATGAAGTATATTTATATGAACTCTGTGTTTCGTCTTTTCATATTATCAGTAAATTCGAAATCTACGTAGACTAGGAAAAAATCAAGACTAAAATATACGACAAACGCAATGACATCTTGTTTTGTATCGTCAGTTTTCCTTTCATCTGTAGCAACATCACTGTGGCACCTATAGAGTTTGCAGAAACTACGTGTACTTTTTGTGCCGTGTTAGACTTCTTACAATTAGGCTGCTGAAACCGGATCATGTTGCTACAAAATTATTCCATAAACTACGAAAGTTTTTTGGTCGTCATTGTTAACTCGTTGATTGTTATACATGCTGTATCCATCTGCACCATGAGAACGCATGTGTTCACTGTTACCCGGACGTTACAATTTATGAGCAACTCAACGGCCATCCTCCCAAGTCAGGATTTTGAGTCCACCCTCGCTCCCTCAAACCCTTGACATCACTCATTCATATTTAGCGGGTATCGTCCAGCCGATTCCGATTGGTTGCTTTTCTGGGTGAAAAGCACCAATGAAAATCGATGTAACATAAAATGTCTGTGGAAAGGTAAACAATAATAATACGAGGTAATGGACGTTCCGATATAGTAACTGAAAGTTTTAAGATGATACAAATGATGCAATATGAGCAAAAATGATAACTGTACATTCTGTTTAGGTTCTTTACTGAAAAAAAAAAATGACGTTATTTGTAACCACTTTGTAACGTATATCGAAGAGTTTCTATTAAGAGTGATTTGATTGGATTTTGGATCCGGGTTAAATTAAAGTAACTCACTAGATGGCGCTGGACGATACCCGCTAAATATGAATGAGTGATGTTAGGGGTTTGAGGGAGCGAGGGTGGATTCAAAACCCTGACTTGGGAGGATGCTCAGTGGCATTTTCTAGAAAAACCTAGGACGCTTACCCCACCGGTGCACCTAGTTAATGCCCCCATTTTTATTAGAGTCTGGGTCCTCATTTATTTGCGTTATATTGGTTATTTACTGTTCTTTGTTAACTGTGTGTCTACTTTCTTTATCTAGTCGGTATTCCTGGATAAATTTCCTTTTTGTTACCGTTAGAATCCTAGTTCCCTTGATTTCCCTTTGAATAATCTGATAGAACTGGGAATTTGAACTGCACATGGTTATCGAACATATATGGTTTTTTTTAGTCAGATCATCACAAATCGGTGTTATCTTCCTTTTGTGTTTCAGAGAAAGACGAAGACTGTGATCTCCCTTCCTTGTGCTGAATACATAAAAAAAATCATATAAGTGTTCATATTAAAAATACATTGTTGGGTCAGCCAGGTACACTACCAAATTAATTACCTTTCACGCCACATGCTTACTTCATCTTAACAACTGTGAAAAATGGTCTCCATTACTAATACTATGTTTTGCCATGCTTGAACATAGAATATATAATATTTAAAACCATTCTGTAGTTGATGATGACTCAAAATAAATGATTTTTTTTTACTTTTATTGTTTTATATATTGATACAATAAATACTTGTATTCATATGTTTTATTGATAGTCTCGATCTCAGAATGGCAAGTACTTTAATATTTTATGTAACGTGTATAATTATTTTATTTCATATTGTTTAACAGTATGTGGTGAGACTTTAAAAAGAACTATTGAATCTGATAAATAATGAATCTGATTAATGTTACTTCTTTTACAATCTAATTAAAGGCTATATCTTACCGTTCCCGATTTCCCGATACTGGGAGCGATGCGAGATTTGATTTTTATTATGTTGTTTCTTTTATAACAAGTCTCACTATAAGTACATTAATTCATTATTTAGCCATGGACTTGACTTTTTTGTGAGAAACTCGGTGGGTGTTTCTAGAAAAGCAGAGGACGCTTATCCTACCGGTGCACCTGGTCCATGCTCCCAGTTTTCATTGCTCATTTGCTTTTGTTACTTTTTATGTATGATTTTAGTTACTTTATATTCTTTTTTGTGTATGTTTGATTTCCATGTCTAGTCTTTGTCCCTGGATTCCATTCTTTTGATTACTGCTATAACCTTTCTTAATCCCAAATATTTACTATTCTAAATCCCTTAGTGTAGGCCTTTCAAAAATAAAAGTGCAAATGGAGGTTGCATGCCCACTGGAGATATTAAGATGTAAAATTTGATTACGTTCTACTGCAGAAAATGCGGGAAATTTTTCTACTAGAATTTTAACATTTTACAACCAGTCAAAAAAAATTCACGATATAGCAGATCCAAGGAAAATAACATTCAAGTACGAAAAATTGTTTATAGGACGTAACACATGTATTTGAACAGTTGATTGTCTTGAGATATGATGGATCACCTTGCCTGGTTTTAAAACAAAACCATATTGGACGACTTCGATTTTCCCTATTGTCCCTTTGTTTAGGGTTCCCGGGTTATCTTGTCTCAGAATTTCCCACGATTTTTACTTCTTCATGAAGACTCTGGTGAGTTTCTCTCTTATCAAGAAGGAGGAAGTAAATTTCCTTTCAAGAATGCTGAAAGAGTAATCAAGGGAACCAAGGTTATAGCGTTAATCAAAAGAATGTAAATCCAGGGACAAAGACCAGACATGGAAAACAGACATACACAACAAAGAACAAAAAGTAACTAAAATCATACATACAAAGTAACAAAAGCAAATGAGCAACTCGAACTCCACTAAAACATTCCCTCTAAGATATTATATTTCGACGCACATATTAGAGATAATGGTTGATACATGTAATGAAGACAGGATTGAAATGTTAATTTATAGGGTAAACCCATCACCTAATATTCAATAACACAGAGGTTATCATCTGCTGAAAATTAGGTACAACTCTCAAATAAACAGCCACATTCACGTGTCACAACACCACTTTATTAGTTGAACGCACAAGTACAGCATGAACCGACAGTACGTACAAAAATACACTCCGGGTCCTGGTACAAACAATGCATTTTTAACCAGGTACTATATTACAAAAAGTCCTTGCTGTAGCATATTAATGATGAACAGAAAGCACACCAGCAGTTTACGATCTGTATAGACTGTCAGAATATTATGTACTGTAAATTAAGGTGAATACAGTGTCATGCGATTTAAATTGTACAAAAGTTTAGCACTACGTGAAATATGAATATTCATATAGTTCTTAAAATCAATATATATAGTGCTCTTCAGAACCGAAAAAGGAATTCAGGCTGGTTGTATTTCCACAGACGTGCTTGTGCTTTTGGTTGAACTTAACCAATCAAACTATTTACCAGATTCAAATTGATATTTCAAATCTTATCCAGACAATCAAAGCCCATCTCTCTTTCTCTTTTTTATTTTGACAGTTATCAGGCTCTCTCTCTCTCTCTCTCTCTCTCTCTCTCTCTCTTTTATTTTGACAGTTATCAGGAGTCACTATATATACATTTTGTACCAATAAGAAGTGTATTATTGTAATTATAAGTCCCTGATACTAACTCTTGATAAATACAGAGATACATCATGGTAATTCGTTTAAGAAAAAAAACTGAAGCTATTACTTGAAAATCTGTATTTGGTCCGATATCACTTTGGTCCGAATTATCATTGTACTTTTCATTCATGCCGGAATCTTACGAAACAACATGAACACATGACAGCTACATGTGAGAAGTTACTCCAGAGGGTAAACTATGTTTGTGTGACATAACCCCAACTTATACAATGCATTAAAAAATGGACCTACCATTTTGATTTTTACATTAACCTTAAAACATTCTGTAGAGTTTGGAAGAAGGAAACAATTTTTAGTACCTGAGCCTAAGTAAAATTATAGAGGTCAGTGCGTAATTTTTACGACTCAAATACATTTGCATAATACAAACAGATGATTTATTGAAGCAAAAGATTGATTATAATTCACCTTGGGATCACCTGAACAAGGCGATCACAATACTGGTATACCAACAAAATTTTATTCCAGTATTGTCTCCGAGTATTGTTCCAGTATTGTTGATGATATATTGTATTGTTTGGTTAATTTACATTGCAATAATTAAACTTTGTAATTATAGAATGACTGGACAATAGAAATAAAAAAAAACAATATCATGCTTTAATATAATTTTATTTCATATAGTTTTAAGGTATATATCCAAATTCAGATTAATCATGAAATTCATATGTATGTAAAAAGCACTACATGTATAAACTGTGGAAGCACTATAAATAAAAATTCACTATAAATATAAATTGAAAAGTTCACAAATTTAAATGTTCATACACAGCCACTGTCATTAAAGTTAATTTCATTTCATCAATAGTTTTAGTCTTCATTTGTCCCCCTTCTTCTTGAAGTGATTTGATGGCATGTTGATGTTCATCTACCTTTTTCTGTAGTTGTCTCTTGTCCAGCTGCATGATGTACTTTAGTGATTGTTGCACAGACAATGTAGTAGTTGCAGCTGGGTCATCTGACACTGTGTCATCTTCTTCAGGAGTAGTGCTTTTCTCAGATGCATGCCTTTTTCTGTACTGGTATTCTGTTTCTCCTGGTTGTCTCTTTCTTTTGACAGCATGACCCGTGGGACCTTCTGCAGAAATATGTACTGCTCTAGTGTTGTCATATGTTGTGGAGTTGTCCCTCCACAAGATGCAGGCAATGTCTTTGGCTTTAGTTGTTGTCTGTATTGTCTGGGATTCCAGGTCTTTTAAGTATTGAGTTGCCCAATTTGGTGGATGGTCTTGAGTAGCTGTGTCTTTGCAGTATTTAAGTTTTTTGTTTCTGGTTACTTCATTTTTCTTTATATTTGCTGCATATATCTCTGGTGTTATTGGTTGCAGAGGTTTGACCAAAGTGTCGAACATAGAGTGACTGAGTTGGTCTATAGACCAGCCTTTAAAATAATCATTGCTGTGTCTGATACATATGATTTTCACTCTTTCTAAGACAGGCATTTGATTTTATTTTATTCCATTCTATTCTTTTAATAAGAACACCTGATCAGACAGTATAGAAAGATTTCCAATCATAGTCAATTAATTAATTAATAAAATAAACAGTGGAATACATAATAAAATGACACATTAAACCATTTTTAAAAAAAAATTACAATACTGGAATAAAATTTTTTTCCAGTATTGTTAACAATGCTGGTATACCAGTATTGTGATTGCCTTGTTGCAAATATGTAATATATATACTGCAATTACTTCTTTGGTGAAACGTCACCAGATCATGGCAGATGGTTCCAGATATACAGGTTCTTGCTCCTATGAATGACCAGTTACTATCAAATATGAATATCACTTTTTACTATACTCATATTTGATAGGAACCAGACTTTGACGTAGTACCACATTTTTTATGTTTATTCTCAATGTTTTCTTGGGATATTTTCATTCTTTGTTTGAGGTCAAAATGAATTAAAGGTTGAATGATAAAACCTTTGATTTTGACTATGTGGTTATTGGATGGGGAGCAGGGCCCAGTGGCTGTGGTGAGTTTTGCCCACACTTTTTCTAGTGTAATGGGAAAGCATGATTTGACACACAAATTTATACCTCAGCCACCAAGAATTGAACCTTGGACCGCTCAGTGACAAACCAGTTTGGCTAAAGAATTAAACCTTTAGCCAAGTCAGTTACATTCTCACTACCTACTTAAAGGCAGGTAAGGTGTCCTGCCACCTCACCTCAAGAGTCTTCATACTACAAACGACTTTTAACAACTACATGTAACTCACTACATACACAAACCCAGTGGGTAGGCTGTTTTAACAACTACATGTAACTCACTACATACACAAACCCAGTGGGTAGGCTGTCCTGTCACACTATTTTTAAAGAGAAGGTAGTGTACTATACCTATGCTGTTTTCATTGTAGAATAAAAATGGCAAGAAGATCAGATCTGATAGGTTTCATTAAAGGATTGGAAACTATAACGAAAGCCTTGGCAGATACACAAAATGCTCAACTTCAGCAGAGGTGGCAAAACAGTAGCCTAAAGAATGTTGTCAAGGAGATGCAGGTCAAAGGTGAAGAAGTCATTGGAGAAGTTGTATCTAAACAACCAGAAATACAGGTTTGTGGATTCACTTGAAAACATTTGTAACCAAGATGATATTATGTGAATTCACTATCTTTGAATTTAAAAAAGATCAAGAATGACAAATAAAAATGTGTCTATCCTACCGGTATATAAATGAAGACTCTTGAATACTTCAGTTGTATTCATTACATGACATGTTTGTACCAACTACATGTAACTATATTTGTATCTTTACTATTTTAAAATCTTTATTGTGAAATATCTTGTGCTATTTCTTCCACAGCAAAGTGTCCAAGAAAAAATAACCTTGATGGCAACTCAAGCTAAGACAGTCTTAGACATTGCCAAAACACAAGCACTTGGTTCAATGCCAAAATTCATGAGAAAGGAACCTGCTGAGGAAGAATTCGAAGATTTTGATCTGTCTGATGTTCCAGGAGAAATTTTATTTAAAGATCAATCATCTACAGTTCTAAATAGCTTATCTCAACAGTCAGTCAATTCTCAACCAGCAATGGAGGTTGGTTCCTCACAAGAGACTCTAATTGATTCAAAATCTATCACAAATCATGTTGACTTTGGCTTAAAAGAAAATGGGGCACAGAAATTTTCAAATATGTCTAGTTCTTCTGGAACCACACATAACGATCCTGAATTAACTACATCACAGCTGAACATGTCAGCAATTGGAGCCAATGTTATTAACCTTCAAACAGTTGGTACGGAAGCACTGTCTACAGAAACAGAACATATTGTTTCACCAATGATGGGAACCATATCAAGTGACACTATTAAGAAGAATGTAGATCCATCTGTTTCATCTGATTCTGTGTTGTCTAGTCCAAGAAAAAGTGTTAAACCAGCAGCTCCTAAGGTATGAAAATAGTGTTGATAACATGGGTTTAAGCTTATTCTATTTGCAAATGCTGATCCAAGAGGGTATGCTTTTATAAACAATTTGCAAAACAAATTTTTTTCTGCGATAAAGTTATTACTACTGTTGTTTACATATTTATGATGTAAACAAAATAAATTACAGTCGAATTTCACTCCATACTACCTTATAGAGGCGAAAAATATAAAAAAACTAAAATATTGTTTACAAAACAAAACTCTTCAGGAAGCAAACAAATCCTGGTGATCAAGTCGATCTTGGACCAGGATCAAAAATTGCATGGAAATATCCGAACTTTGGTTTTTTATCTGAAACACATTTGAATGCTCCCTTGGAGTTTGAGCTACCAAGGTTTGGCTGTATCTAATTATTCATATAGAAACAAAATCAGCATGAAAGTTATGAAACATAACCTTATTTTGAAAAAAGAAGGATTCTTGATTTCACACAAAAAGAACAGCTTTGGTTGAAGCAGTGAGTGACACCCCTTCCTTTTGCTAATATTTTCCTTTTGGGTTGCTCAGGGAGCCTTATAACTTATGGAATATTTTTTTTCTTTTGGGGAAGGTAGTACTTATGTTTCATTACATTAGCTTTGAAGTACTAAAATATTCTATGAAATGGTGAAATTATTTGAAAAAAACTGTTATATAATGTAGCTTTATCATTGTTTGTACACCCTGATCACTTCTCTTGTTTAATAATTCCAGTTGAGTGAAAGAGCAAGGGAAAGACGAGTTCCAGCTTCAAAAATAGGAAGACTGGTCAATTATGGAGGTAATAGATATCCTGTTCTTTTAGTTGATTGATGCTTTACTTGCAGGATGTTGCTTTTGTCAGCTAGTACATAAAAAATCTGGCTCTGCATGCCTAAGTAGTTCATGCAGTGTCTATTTCATCGATCAAAAGGATTCATCCTGGAATGCATGAAATATTTATCATAGGGTATAAAACCACAATCAATCAAGTAATTAATCATTATTTTCATCATAAGTTACCTGTACTTAAAAAGAAATTAAATGCAGGTATTTTTTTTAATTGAAAAAAAGAATCTTTCACTGCTCATCTATGCTTTTGATCATGTGTCCCTTAAGGAAATTTAATAATACATGTAAGTTTTAAATTGTTTTCTTCTATTTTGTGAAGTTACATATTATTCCTAATGTTTGTCTTACGTTTACTTCTTACCCCAGGTTTAGCTGCTGGCTTAGGTATAGGTGCATTGGCAGAACAGACAAGAAGAGCTCTTGGTTTGAAAAATGATGGTATGTTTATTTTTGGGAATTAAATATTAAATTGGCTATTTATTTGTAGTTACAGGTGAAGTTACTCGGATCTTTGCAGAAATAATTTGTCTCCAGAGTTTTAGCTTACACCTTTGATGAAAAAAGTTTCTAAAATTGTAATCAGTTTCAAAACCAAAGTTAATCTGAAATTCAATTCTTTTACTATATTTAAAATGAAATTGACATTCAAGTAATTAGAAAAATGGTATTAAAGATTCCTCCATGCTGAAATATGTATGGTTTTGTTTACATAAATGACAAAAGCATTTTATCTTATATTTGATATATTTAAGAAATGACCACTGGTGCAATACTAGATAAAAGTCCCTTTCTGACAGAAGCTAATGCTGAGAGACTAGTGAACACCCTATGTCGTGTCAGAGGTGCTGCCTTAAAGCTTGGACAGATGCTCAGTATACAAGGTAGCATTCAAAATTATAGATAATATTCTTCAACATTTATGATATAAATGAGGATAAGGAATATTTGTAGTTAATATACATGTACTTACAGTACCTTGTATACTCATCTTTAGGCAAGATTTTTTGGGGTAAATTTTCAACTGCCAGGAAGTGTACTGACTTATTGGCCAGATTTAGTTCATTGCCTAAAAATTCCAGCAGGAGAATTTCCAAGAGCTTGATAACTCACATGAAGTGAAATCAACAATGAGCAGCCAGACCAGTTTACAAGTTTATAGGTACATGTACAAATGTAGATCAATTTGTACTGAAGTGTATACATTATGCATAGCATACGTGTCACATGAATAGTAGTAGTGGGCATGTCAACTTTACATCAGCACACAATCTGCTCAGAATAAATATTGCTGTAATAAAGATATCTATTCCTTTGTTGACTGGTTTTTACTCTGTATAAACCATTCTCTCTTGAAATTTCAGTCAACATGGTATATTTCTTTTCTGACTGGTCAATTTTGGTTCCCACAGCTTAATTTGTGATTGCAACATCAAAATTTATTCAAATTATAAAAGAACTTTGCATCATGAAGCAGTTTGTGTTATTTCACTTACACCATTTTAAGAAGATTCTGTCATGTAATTTTATATTTATTTTAGTCTAAGGTTTATTATTTTTGTACTTTATCATTGAATAAGAAAATAAGATTAAAGACATGTTACATTAAAAAAAAATAATTGAGCTTGTGTGTTTGATTACAGACAATTCCTTGATAAATCCAGAAATAGCTAAGATATTTGATAGAGTCAGACAGAGTGCAGATTTTATGCCTACATGGCAAATGATGGTCAGTATTAACAAGATATATGGAGGGCATTCAATTCTTTTTTGAGCCGTCTCACCTATCGTCTTCATGCCCCATGTCATATAAGGCCCTGATACTCTGTCTCCAATTAAATCTGTCCTGTTCTGCCAACCTGGCCATTTGAGTAAACAGCCTTGATTCATCTTATAAACCTTTAAGTATGGTTCTGCCTAAAAACCAGATGGGAAGGGGGGTGATTTATCAGATCTTGAGATAATCAATGAAACTGATCTAATACATTTGTTAGGTCCCAAAAACAGCCCATCCTATGTTCATTTCCTTGGATCTGACTGGTTAAGGTGCAAAAATTCTGGCAGAAAATGTTTGAATACAGTTTCTGTGAGGCCTACTGAAGGATTTCCAATAAAAAAAATCTTTGGGGTTAAGAAATGCATGAATCACTAATCATAAGCTTCTGCCTAGATTTAAGATAGGGCTTCACTTAAATACTCTTAATAGTTATACACCCACTATTGTTCTTGGTTATAACCTCAAGAGTGGTCTGATGGTTGTGTGCTTTCCTGTAATGTGGAAGGTTGCTGGTACAATACCCAGCAAAGTCCTGTCAAGGACTTATATTGGTAGTCAATACATCATATCTGAGGTTAAATGATGACTAATTGGCTCAGAGTCAGATTAATTTTTCTGTATGGGTTTGCATGCCTACTTGCATGTATTGCTTCTTTTAGCAAGCTCAATAAAAATTTCTTTTGCACTTATGTGAAGCAGGGTCTCTTCGATTGATCAGATCTAGATGTTCTTGTCCAGTAAATACATAAAATATCTGGTATAAAAAATATCTACAATCAATCAATCAATCAATCAATTAAACAGTCTGTTTACATCACTATGGCATCTCAAAACTATTATGGTTGTTGACTGCTGCTTTCTTTAGTAAGTATAAAAAAAACTGTAGATGTGTTGTATTTCAGAAAGTGTTAAGGAGAGAACTAGGTTCTGATTGGCAAAGTAAACTGAAGTATTTTGAAGAGAAACCATTTGCTGCAGCATCCATTGGTCAGGTTCATAAAGGTGTATTACATGATGGAAGACAAGTTGCTTTGAAAATACAGGTATGTTAATTTAACAAAATATTAACATCATTCTATACCAAACCCTGAGTATTAAGATATACATGTCTAAACCAGTTATGTTTTATAGCCCTTCATTTTATGCCAAACCCGAAGATTTAAAGCCAACTAAAAATTGTCTCCTACTTCTCAGGCTCTCCATTGGCTCTTACGAAAGTGGCTTACTGCTCATTTTATCATCATACATCAAAATAAAAAAAATCCCCTCTTTATCATTTTGCTGGCTATAAAAAATGTAAAAAGTACTCTCATGACTCTTTTGAAGCTAAAAAAAATATAAAAAATGGTTTTCATTTAAAAACATGACATAGTGCCTGTTGTTACTCAATCAAATCATTTGTTTGATGTAAGCAGTATCTAGTATACTATTTAAGCTCCTTTGAAAACAAAGTCGTATATTAATCCTACAGTATTATGCGTAAGAATGCACCAAGTCAGAAAATAAGACTGACAGTTAATGTTGGAGTATGCCAAAGAGCAGTACCTGTCTGCTCTAAAAAGTGGTTATCAAATATCCTATGTGCATCAAATTAGATTTTCATTATAGATGGTAGATAATAATCATTCAGAGCTTTTACAGTACTGGTATTTATGACATAATTCAAGACAAATAATGAAAAACTGTTGTTAATTGTATCCATTCTCAATGGAAAGAGCAGATTTTTCTAAGTCAAATATTCAAAATGTTGATGCTTTTTTAATGTGTGAATACTTATTGTGCTTTGCAATCCTGTTAATAAATGTTCCCTAATGAAATATTTACTTTATTCTTTTGCAGTATCCTGGTGTTGCCAAAAGTATTAACAGTGACATTAATAATTTAATGTCAATAGTCAATGTATACAACTTTCTTCCTAAAGGTAAGTACTGTTTCATAGCTTAAGAACCAACATAATTTGAGACAATGATTTTTCTGTTTTTAGCAAAAAGCATATATTTCAATGCATTTCCTTTGTAAATGTATACACACAGTTGGAAATACTAGCCCGACTTCCTGGCCGTGACTGGTAATTCCTGGGCAGGGCTGGCTAAAATTTAGCAAATTTTGACTGGTTTTGTAGTTAAAACATGTAACATTCAAGTTCAGGGCTGGTTATAATTTTCAGTGAATTTCTTACCCTGATATAAATTTCCATTAGCCAATTATATCAATTTCTGCTACTCTGTCATAGAACAAGTTCGTTAAGGAGGTAGACCTAGGGTAAGGGACATAACTCTTGAAATCATATTCAATTTCACCAAAGCCTACCATGCTTACATTTGAAACTTAATGAAATCAGTCCAAGTTACTTTGATACTTACATGAGATTGATGTAATATGCTGACTAGAAATGTTCCAAAGATTTGTAAGAGTTGTGTCCCTTATCCTAGGTCTACCTCCTTAAGGCACAGGCTGCTGTCACTCTTGTCCTTTGTGGATAACATCTACATACAGTGAAACCTTTAGGACTTTAAAATTGGTAAGGTTTAGACAGATGATATTGGAATTTTAAAAATGTGTCCTGTTTAAACAGATTTTCAGATTAGAGCTGTTCCATCAACAGATATGAGATACCCAGGAAGGCACTTTTCACAAGGGGGGGCCACCCATAGAATTTCTATTAATGTTTTGTATTAAACTGTATGGTTTGTCAAGAGACCTGAACACCCAGCTGTAAACAAAGAAAAAAATCCCCCCCACTCATATGTTTAACTTGATCAGCCCATATTCTGGGTTTGGTTCTGGTAAGTTCCTCTGTACTATTAATTTGAAAAAAAAGGAGGTGAGAAAAATTACATAACAAAAATATCCATACCATTCTAGTTTAATTTACTTAGCATGTGTAACATTTATTTTCCGTTTAGGCCACAATTTTTTTTTAATTTGTTGGTTTACAGATCCGTTGACCCTATTATTCCAGCTTGGAGAAGAAAAATAAAATTGGAATTTCAGTTTTCCCATTATTATTTTACTGCCACCAACTACAAAAAAAAACTGGCAAGTGCAAAATTGTAACATCTACTTTTTAAAATAAAGTGGCAGACAATGCCTGCTTCTAGTTTTGTTCATTCATCAACTCAGTGATAAGATCCAACCAACATGGCTGCCAAAATTTCACCACATCAATAAAATCATGAGATGTTAAAATCAAAATACCTTTTATTGAAAAGAATGTGAACAGTTATTGTTAATGATTTAAGAGTTTGAAAACCTCGTGGGTTTGTTTTTATTCTCAAAAGGCGGTAGATAAACAAGGGGAGGTAATTGGTAGAAAAATCGAAGCTGTGATGTTGTCTGTGGACATATGCAAGAGAGCTCATAACACAATATTGAGAAAATTTAGTTAAAACATAACTTGCATGTTTTTTTTTTTCTTTTCTGAAAACCATATCACCCTCCATATTATTGAAATTATATAAACAATTTTTAAATCACAGGATATAACTTTAAAGAGAAGTTTCATTGTCTTCCAACTAATGACAAGTTATTAGTTTTTAATGTGTTTTTAAGTTTAACAACCTCTACTCACTCTATTTTTTTTTTTTTTTTAAGTTTTCAAAAAGATTAAGTAGTCTTGGTTGTAATTGTTATATGAAAAAAGAAGACAAATGGAAAAAAAATGTTGTCTTTTTTTCCATTATAATGAACTCTGTCTGCAAACTTATTTTCTGTCCCTGAATTATTCCTGTACTTTATAGGTTTTTTGTTGATATTGACTTATCACTAAGTCCTTCTGTAACAGAACTTGTTTACACCAAAACAATGCTCAATGACAAAGTAAACAGTTCATAGTTTTGACCAACGTTGTTTTAAAAGTCAAGTTTCCAATTTGATTTCATTTTAACTTTTAAATCACTTTTTACCACCTTTGTTATAACCTAACTATATCATACGGTAAGGAAGACTATGAATACAAAAAATTAGAGGAAATTAAAATTGTTTCAGTATTGCACATTGAATTTATTGGACACTCTAAAATTTGGAAT
This sequence comes from Perna viridis, assembly GCA_037379345.1. Taxonomy (NCBI): domain Eukaryota; kingdom Metazoa; phylum Mollusca; class Bivalvia; order Mytilida; family Mytilidae; genus Perna; species Perna viridis. The sequence goes on along the minus strand of CM074512.1, from coordinate 39,748,897 downwards.
GAGAAAATGATGTGTAGGTACATACAGTAGATTAAAATCCCACTTCCAAACTATGTCAGGTTAGATAATGGAATCTTTGAGAAAAGAGTTTTTATTTAAAATATAAATAATAGCTAGGTACAATGTATTTGTGGTTCCCGTTTTATTATTTATTGACTGACCAACCTGATTTCATCAGGTCAAAAATCTGTAAACCAACAAATTAAAAAAACTGTGGCCTTAGTTCACAAAGTACTGTACTGTTCTTTCTCCTATTTCAGGACTTTATGTTGAAAATGTAATGGAAGTTGCCAAAAAAGAACTTGCATGGGAAGTAGACTATATAAGAGAAGCCGAATGTGCAAGGAAATTTAGGTAACAGAATTGAAATGAAAGTTGTGTTCAATTGTTAAATGTATGGTAATTGCCCACTTGGTAGGCCAATCATTGAATAATGTACCTATTCAATGAAGAAATTAACTTTCTGTATTTGTGAATATAGTCTACTAGGCCAAATATTTTTGTATTGCACTTAATTTCTCATTGTTGAAAGATTGATTAAAGTTGCACCTGGAAGTTTGAATATTTTTTGTTTGCCTGTGTGTTGTAAATTCAGAAATATATGTGTAATTTTTATATCCCTGCTCTGAAGGGTAGGTCCCTGTGCAGGTCCGGGTGTTAAAAGAATAGGCCTGCAGCAGCGCTAAGCTTGTCGTAAAAGGCGACTTAACAGTGCTCAGAACCCTAGCCAGGGGCTAGGGCGGTCTGCCCACAGAGCAACTGGGATGTGTGCCCCAGGTGGTGGAATGGGCTACCCCTGGTGTGTTACATGCTGGGGTTGTCAGGCTCTAATACGGAAAACCTGACCGCAAACCATAGTGGTGCACCGTGTTGGGAAAGATGCCAAGTTCCTCGCATGTTAAAGAACCCTACTGTCGTATTCTCCCGGAGTAGGAACCATAGGCTCCGCCACAGGAGGCTAAATTGCCCGACCCTACCCATCTCTCCCTATTTCCAGTGGCAATCAAAATTTGTTGACCCCATTGTCCTTGTGTCCCATCCCTTTTTCATTTCATGTTCATTTTATCATCAATTTCATGTTCATCGTCTGAATATAGCTGAAATATTGCTGCTCGGACGTTAAATCCCAACCAATAAACAAACAAACATCATCCATTTCATGTTCATCGTCTGAATATAGTTGAAATATTGCTGCTCGGACGTTAAACCCAACAAACAAACAAACTGAAGGGTAGGGGTATACTGTTTTACCCTTGTCTGTGTTTCTGTAATACTATTTTCTGTCACAATTTTCTCAGCGACTGCTCAATTTCAGCTGCTTGAAATTTTAACATGTTCTTCCTGTAGGTTTGCCATATGGTAGGATATATTTTTAGAGAAATTTTGACAACAAATTCCTATTTATCTAGGACTTTATTTATGTTCTTGATGTTTTGATTGGAAGTGGGGGTATCACTAGTGAGCCATTGCCCACAGATTTCTTGTTAAGTCTGTGCACTTTTTGCAATGATAAAAACACCACATATATTATGAATTAAAATATGTTGTATTCAGTAATGTTGTTTGTAGAATGATTGAATTAAAGTAACTCTCAAGATTTTACGAGACAATATGATTTGGTTAGAAGTATTTGCCTTGGGTCTATCTGAAGTTACAAGAGTTCAGATTACAAGTGGTCCAAAGATTGGTGCCCTCTGAACCAGAACCTTTGAACTCCTTTTTACCAGAGTCCTAGATCTTTCAATCGTTTACATTTACACTTAATTGAGAATCTTTCATTACTCTCAAGTGGACCTTTGATTTGATATTTAAATGAGTCCTGGACATGTCTTTCTTAAGAGCAAATTTGAACTCAAACTAACTCAAATTAAGATGTGTTAAACCTGTAAATGTACATAGAGCAGGGAAGAATTATGAGAAAGAACATGAAACTTCCACTATCCTATGAAACCTTTTGCTACAGCAGGTGGACAATACTTTGAAATTCCTTTATACTTAGAATTGTCTTTACTTTGGTAGGCATCTGACATCATTGAAATCAAACACTTCTCATGTTCTTGTTTTTCTTTTGTAGAAGCTTTCTAGCTGATAATGATAATTTCTTGGTACCAGATGTTATAAACGAGTTAAGTACCCAAGAAGTATTAACAACAGAATATGTTGAGGGTCTACCATTAGATCAGTGTGTAGATTTAGATCAGGATGTTAGAAATAAGGTAAGCTTCCTGGAAACTTTTCAGGCACAAGGTGATAAGTGCCCGTCTTAGCTATGTAGTTATTTGTTAGATAGATAGGTAATTTTCTACTATTTATGTAATTTTTTTTTCAGAAAATAAACAGAAAGAGTATTTTCTTTTATAATAAATGAGAAATAATGTTTTACTTGATAATTACACTTTTAATGAAAGATTTGAAAGACTCAGTAAGGTATTTAATTCAGTGTCTCAGCAACCTGCTAGTAAACCCAGTAATTTGATATTTACTATTGAAGAGATAACCCAAAACCTTCAAATACAAAATTCAGCTATCTCCATTTTTATGTACATGTAATTATCTTTTGTTATAAGGTTTAAAAGTGTATTTTCAGGATTAAAAATGGATGTAGCACTGGCATGATCATTACTGGAAAATTCTGATAGAAATTTAAACATGAATTATTATTGTCATGATTCTAAATAAAAGTTTTAAAAAAGTAAAGTGAAAATCATTAGATTGTGTTTGTTAACTAGATAGCTATTAATTTCTCTCAAAGATGAAATGAATTCTTCCTTACCTTGTGTTATATTATTACAGATAGGAAGCAATCTCCTTTATCTAACATTGACAGAAGTATTTATATGGAGATTCATGCAGACAGATCCAAATTGGTCAAATTTTTTCTTTGATCCTAGTACAGAAAAGGTTTGTATAAAAAAAAAACCATTTATTTATTTATTTTAACATAAAGCTTTCATTACATTAACTAACCTGCCAGTATGTGTTATCCTAAACAATGCTCTGTGCTTTAAGAACATTTGCGTTTTTTTTAAATTCAGATTTTTGAAGTTTTATTCAAAGTACTCCTTGAAAAAAAAAACAATGACTTTGTTTTTTTATATTTGACTAACAATTTTCAAGGGTATTTACATGTAATGGTTGTACTTAGGCTTGATCATATTTTAATTTTTTTTAGAAACAATGGTTTGTTTCTCTAATAAACTGAAGTGATATGGAGTTTGGGCATCAATTCATTTTATCAGTTTTCCTTGCTATCATGTATACCTTTACCTCAAACCATGTATTTAGAGGATTGAGTCCAAACGAAACTTGATACACTGGTTACAATTAATTAGTATGTAAAGGCATTAATACTAATTTTAATTGTTTGTTTAATCCACCTCATTTAAAAGTTCAATGTTTTCAATGGAAATGTGTGAGAAGTAACCTTACCTGCAGTATATTACTTTAAGTCATCTTCTTTTTGTCACTTTTGTCAGGTAATACTTTTGGACTTTGGAGCAACAAGAGAGTTTTGTAAAAAATTTGTTGATGATTACATAAGAATTATTAAGTCAGCAAGAGATCAGGACAGGGATGGTATACTGGAGTGGTCTCAGAAAGCTGGATTTCTGACAGGATATGAAACCAAGGTAGAAATTATCAAATATTAACTCAAATTAAATCTACAATGTTGCTCTACATCTACCATGTCCTTTTGTAGATGATCTGAAAATATTCTATGAAAGGTATAGAGACAAACATGACTATATTTTACATTGTCTCTTCCCTTACACTATGGCTTGAACAAACTTAGAGAATTTATAAGCAAGTCCTTGTATTCACAAATATTAAACATTAGTCATAATGTAATAATGTATTTCCGTCAGCTTTGTCACCACTTATGTCTAATACTTTGTTAATAACTTTTTTGTAAATACATGTACTAAAACAACTTATTTTTAAAATTGCTAATTATACCAGCATCATAATGTTCAATTACCTTATTACCCAAAAAAGGCAGTTCAAAGTCATTATTTGGTTTTCATGCAATTTGTCATGAACAGTTTACTGCTACCAAAGAGTGTTGAGGGTACTTTTAAAGGATTCATAGTAAGGGAGGCGTTTTGTTGGTTTTTATTCTTTTGATATGACAATAAAAATTGGTAATCAGGCACCCTCATAAGAGACGAGGGAGGGCTTGCAAACCAGGAAACTATTTTTTGTTAGCTTTATATTATATTTTATGAATAGTTGGCATACATTTTATTTCATTTCATGTATAGTTGGCATACACTGCATTTCATGTTTAGTTGGTACTTGTATACTTTATGTTTCATGTGTATTTGACAGCTGATTTGAAAATTCACATTGTTTTCTAAGCTCATTATATTTTGATACTTGGTAGGCACAAGTTAGAAACCATTGTGGAAATAAATGACTCATTACATTTCAGTTGATGGAAAAGGCCCATGTAGACTCAGTGATGATTCTTGGTCAAGCGTTTGCTAGTGAGAGACCTTTTGACTTTGGTAAACAGACAACTGCTAGTCAGATACAAGATCAAATCCCAGTGATGGCCAAACACAGACTAACACCTCCACCAGAGGAGACTTATTCATTACATAGGAAAATGGCTGGAGCATTTTTACTTTGTGCCAAACTGAACTGTAAAATCCAGTGTGGACCACTGTTTGATAAAATTTATGAACAATATCAGTTTGGAGATGCTGAATCTGAAGTTTAATGTTTTTGGTTTATAGATCATGTATATTGTGTATTTAATGTTTTCTGATGTATTGTCTTAATATAAAAACAAGTAAAAATGATTGCAACCTCTGCTGTAGTTTTTCTCTAATTATTTTCTTCTATAGTTATAGGCTTACATCATGTACATGTAGATGATATAAGATACAGAGATATTCTATTAAAGGGTGTTATTTGTGTAATACAATGTACTATGTTAATAAATATGTAATTTCATATTGGCCCTGTTATAGGTTTGGGGTCTGTCATATTGGTTCTGAGGCATTGCTGAGGGCCAATATGGCTGTCAAGGCCAATATGATTGACAAATTACAGCATGATGAGTTCGACCTATGCTGAAATTTTCAGAAAGATCTTTTGATGGATTTAAGTTATGGGTCCTGAAATGTTTTTTTTTTTTTTTTTCAAAATTTAACATTTCCAAATTAGAAAAATTCTCCTCCGAGACCACTGGATGGATCATAACCAAACATGGTATACATGATTGTTAGCATATCCTTAACAATCTATCTGTGGAGATTTTTGATCTGTTGAAAAACTTGGCCACCATTACTAAAAATTGAGGATTTGTGGAAATAACTTAAGAACCAATGGTTAGCCGAATTTCCATGGGATAAAATTGATCAGGATGGTGAGGCGACTTAAGTTCAACTTTCCAATTTTCTAGAAAGCTCTCTAGAGCCTCTAGTTCTGTATTACCATTGTTTTAATGTTTCCATTATTTTGCATTCAAAAAAGGTCTTTTCAAAGTTCCACTGTTTTATGAAGGTACATAGCATTGTGAAACTTGAAGATCAGGATTTTTAAACCTTCATGTTAATGTTATGAAGAAATCAAACTACAAACAGGCCTGTCTAATTATGAAAATCTACCGTTTCTGCTAATTGACAAAATGGAAAGAAATTACTTATACCTGTAAACAAATATTCCAAAACAGTTGGAGTAAATTAAAAGCACATGTTGACTTTCTATACAATTTTACAAGTTAGAAACTCCACAAACTTGTGAAATTTGACTATGAAAGTTACAATACTATTTCTTTTGCCAAAATTAAAAGATTAATTAAAATTGGAACAAATGTATTGTGTCCACTCATGTTCATTGTTTATGTTTAGATATGCAGACCTATCAACTCTTGGGAAAACATTCAGTTTTACATACATTACTACAAAGGAATCAAACATTGTAATTGTTTTTGAAAAAAAAACTTAGGAGCTGTGGCCCTTTTCAAAAAAATTTGTAAGTAAAATTAGTTGTAAGTTATGACGTCACAATACTTTTATTTACTATGACGTCGTAACTTACGACTAATTTTACTCTTACGATTTTTTGTGAAAAGGACCACTGGGCCTTACAACAGATTTTTCCACTGTAAGCACATTTTGTGTTTTATGTATTAAATGAAAATGTGAGATGGTGTGTATAACTGCTATAAAATACTATACATGCAAATAATATAGCACTTATCACAAACACAATAAGACATTAATAAGACCAGGAGTTAATTTTTGCTCTACCAAGATAACAATATTTGTCTGAAACAATTTACTTCATCAGTGTAATGTTCAACTTGGGACAGTATTATATAATGCTATATTAAAATAAAAAAAAATTTGATTTGTTCAATGTTTGGATCATTTAAAAGTATGCTAAACATTTATATTTACCATGATCAAGATATTGGGTTATTAATTTTCCAAAATCATACCAGACATTCTGCCTGCATTAATAATACAGTTCCCACCATGGAATCTCCATGTTATATATTTATACATCACTATACTTCTTTTTTTATATAAACAATATTATCAGTTAATCAGAATAGAATTACCCCAAAAGATGTCTTAACTACAGCTATTTGCATGGTTTAAAGTTAACATGGTACAAAATGTATGCGTGTGATATTAGACAATAGACAGTATATATTGCACAAACAAAATATAGTAAATAATTATGGCATGGAAATAAACAATACAGTCATAGAAACATTTATAAATTTACATATAATGGTAATGGTGGTAGTGTGACAGTGATATGTAATTTGATGAGCTATGAATTAATCCTAATGCACAAACATTTGTTTAAAAATTTGATGCCTATGTAATTTCCCAAAAAATTAAACTAGTTTTTTTTTATATCCCACGCGACGAAGTTGTGAATGGTATAATGTTTTTGACCCATCCATCAGTCTGTCCGTCAGTCCATCTTCAGTTTTCCGGACTTTTTTTCTAAACACTTGCAAATATTGACATGATTTTTGGTGTTTAAGTTCACCATGATAAGTTACAGCTCAAGTTTAACTTTCGTTTCACTCCAATGATTTTTACCGATATTATAGGCCTTGAACTTAGCAAAATTCACAAAAAAAAACGTTTTCCGGAATTTTTTCCTAAACGCTTGCAGATATTGACATGATTTTTGGTATAGGTTACAGACCACCAATTCAACCAATGAGCATTTGGAATGTACGCAAAAATAGTCCTACGCAGAAATTACCCCTGTTCCTCATAGTGCTGTGAAAAAAGTTCTCATCTCATTTAAAAAATTTAAACAGTTTCTGAAAGGAAAAACATTTCTGTACATTTTATAGGTGCATTTTGCTTCTTGTGACGTGAAGCCTAATCTCCATAATGATTTCTAAATATACCCCTATCTTGTGAAAACACTGGGATTTCCCATGCTCTTTAGGTTACAGACCACCAATTCAACCAATGAGCATTTGGAACGTACGCAAAAATAGTCCTATGCAGAAATTACCCCTGTTCCTCATAGTGCTGTGAAAAAAGTTCTCATCTCATTTAAAAAATTTAAACAGTTTCTGAAAGGAAAAACATTTCTGTACATTTTATAGGTGCATTTTGCTTCTTGTGATGTGAAGCCTAATCTCCATAATGATTTCTAAATATACCCCTATCTTGTGAAAACACTGGGATTTCCCATGCTATTTATAGACAATTCACTTCCGGTGACCAGTACTGCACTGCAAGTCTGCTAACCCCACATGCCATTCTGAGGATTGTGAGCTGACATATGTAGAATCATGCTGATATATAGTCCTCTGCAGGTTAAAGTTAAGGTAAAGTCCAGAGAAGCCATTGAATATTGTGAAATTAGCATAGAAGCCTATGGGAAGTGGAATTAGTGGTTTTTAGCCTTAAGCAGAGGCCATGGCAAAATGATAAGTTTCTTGGAATAGCTTTAAACTACTTGAAGATTTTGTTAACTTTGCTATGAGAGGAATACACTACAAAAATCCTTCAAGATATGCATTTTTTTAAGTTATAGGTCCAAATTATGAAAAATTGGTCTTTTTGGCTGAATTTTATATTTCCTATCTTGTGAAAAATTTATTAAAAATATCAAATATTTAACTTTGAGGGCTATATTTACTTAAATATGGTGGTAATCAGCACTTGAAATCAAGTTTTGTGTAAATTTGAGCAAAAATTTGATTAGAAATGAGGAAAAACTCACTTTCATTACTGCGGTTAAGGACATATAAGCATTTCCCTATGGCAACATGGAAAATGCATTTTTGAGTACTTTTTTTGCTTTAGGTGCCCTTTACTTGTCATGTTTTATTGTGAAAACACTGTATTTACAAATTTAAAGCCAAAGATATCACCTTTTGCGAAAATTTAAAGATTTAGGGTTTTTGACGTGATCAAGAAAAAGGGGGAGGCATGTCAGAAATAAATTTTTAAAAATAGACCAATTTTTCAGAAAATGACTACTTTTAAAGGCTATCTCTTTATTAATATTGTTAAAAAACAAGTTGTGATTGATTTTTTTTATTTGAAAAGTCAGAAAAAGTTCTTTGCAAATAGTTAATGCATTTAAGTATGGTAGAATATTGTCACTTTTTTGCTCGCGCAACTTGGTTACCCTATATTTAAAAATCAAATATTGAAAAAAGTGCTTGTCACATTTCACTGAAACTTTGCAAATGCATTCAGTATGTGTATAGGAAGATACTTGTATAGTTATTTATTTTTTCTAAGACAGAAAGTGACTCTTTAGGTTACAGACCACCAATTCAACCAATGAGCATTTGGAACGTACACAAAAATAGTCCTACGCAGAAATTACCCCTGTTCCTCATAGTGCTGTGAAAAAAGTTCTCATCTCATTTAAAAAATTTAAACAGTTTCTGAAAGGAAAAACATTTCTGTACATTTTATAGGTGCATTTTGCTTCTTGTGATGTGAAGCCTAATCTCCATAATGATTTCTAAATATACCCCTATCTTGTGAAAACACTGGGATTTCCCATGCTATTTATAGACAATTCACTTCCGGTGACCAGTACTGCACTGCAAGTCTGCTAACCCCACATGCCATTCTGAGGATTGTGAGCCGACATATGTAGAATCATGCTGATATATAGTCCTCTGCAGGTTAAAGTTAAGGTAAAGTCCAGAGAAGCCATTGAATATTGTGAAATTAGCATAGAAGCCTATGGGAAGTGGAATTACTGGTTTCTAGCCTAAATTCACAGAGTTAACAGTTTTCCGGACTTTTTTTTCTAAACGCTTGCAGGTGTTGGCATGATTTTTTTGGTTTATAAATTCACCATGATAAGTTACATGTCAAGTTTGTAGTTGGTTTCGCTCCGATGATTTTTACCAAAATTAAGGGCCTTGAACTGAGCAAAATTCACAGAAATAACCGTTTTTCGGACTTTTTTTCCTAAATGCTTGCAGATCATATTATGATTTTTGGTATGTAAGTTCACCATGATAAGTTACAGGTGAAGTGTACGTTTTGTCCCGCTATGGTGATATTTACTTTGGACTAACTAAAATTCAAAGAAATCACGGTTAGAAACTACCATTCTGAGTAACAGAATTTAGTTAGAAGATAAAGGTCTTAAGCCTAAAGAAACACTCTTATTCCTTTTTTAAGGGGTCCTTGTACATGTATTTCTCTTATGAACAAATTTACTTGGGTATTCAACAAGGGGACGCGTGGGGTATATGAGCGAGCTCACTAAGGTTCTTTAATTTTTACCTCCAAGGGAATTGCTTGAAATTGAAGAAACATGAATATGTACTTACTAGTGCCAACAAATGATCATGACTTTATAGCTGATCTGATCCGAAAGAAAGAACATCGTTTAGCTTGATCCTTTAATCTTAGTTTCCGCTAAAGAGATGACGTATTATCGTTAAACACTCCCAGTTTCGGGGATTTGATACATCGCTTATACCCCAAAGAACTTGAGATAAAGGATATAACGGACACTGTGAAGTCGGTCTCATATCTTGACCTACACTTAGAGTTCGATGGTACAGGAAAGCTATTGATCAAACTTAACGACAAACTTGATAACTTTTCATTCAGAATTATCAACTTCCCTTTCATCTGTTGCATCATCCTTTCATCCCTTAATCCCTTCAGCACCTGCGTATGGAGTTTTCATATCACAACTCCTACTTTATGCAAGAGCTTGACGTGACTTTTCATTCAGAATTGCCAACTTCCCTTTCATCTGTGGCAACATCCCTTCAGCACCTGCGTATGGAGTTTTCATATCACTACTCAAACGTTATTACGCTATACCAGAGCTTGCCGTAGCTACGCAGACTTTTTGTATCGCGCTAGAGTTCTTGGACAGGGTTATGTTGCTTCAAGATTGAAGTCATCACTACAGAATTGTTATGGTCGTCATCATGAACTCGTGGATCGTTACGGTGTATCCATCTGCACAATGAAAACAGATTTGTTCAACGTGTCATAGTTTTCCTTTCCTCTTTCGTCTACCCCGGACTTAACTTTTTATGAGCAACTCGGTGGGTGTTTCTAGAAAAGCAGAGGACGCTTACTCTACCGATGCACCTAGTTTACTCCCAGTTTTTAATGGAGTCTGTTGCTCATTTACTTATGTTGCTTTGTATGTAATGTTTTAGTTACTTTATGTTCTTTGTTTTGTTTGCCTGTTTTCCATGTCTGGTCTTTGTCCCTGGATTACACTCTTTTGATTTCCGCTAGAATCTTGGTTCTCTTGATTACTCTTTCGAATACTTACTACAATCACATTCTTAAAGTTTCATAATTCAAATAATGATCAAAATCCGCCAATGAATAAAAACAACCCATACCATGTTCTACAGCTTTGACGTCAACGGAGAATGTAAAAAAATCATGAACAACGAATTTCGTTTCCTTTTGACCATTTCAGTAAAACAACACTTTTACCAACCAATTAAAAAAATTGTAATGGCTATGCAGTTATAGAGTAATTGTCGACTAAGTGAGAATATGGTTGTTTTCGATGCTTACCATTAGGCTAGACGACTTGAAATGCTTAAAATAGATAAATAGAATTTTTTCCTTTAAAAGTAGATAAATAGAATGTTTTGCCATCACTAGGTTCCCTTTGTCGTCGTTAACAACTTTTCAAAACTCTTCTCCTCTGATACTACTGGACCAATTAAAACCAAATTTGGTATGAATAGGTTTTTTAGTATTCTGCATAGAACTGATGTGGTAATTTTTTATCTGTCGAAGAACATTTTCCGCCGTTACTAAAATAGAACATAAGGCTCAGATACAAGTTTTTCGCATGTATCTCCGAAACCGTTAGGTTTAGCCTAATTCCGAGGCCTAGCTGTAAAGCCATGTTAGAGTTATTGGCATTTTTTGACGTTTCATTCGCCATTTTTATCGTTATTACTTTCAAAAATATTCTCCCTTAAAACTATTAGACATATAAGTACACAACTCAGTATGAATCCTTAGGGTATTCTCCATGAAGTTGATGTAGCCTAGTAGGGATTTGTGATCTTTCAAATATTTGGCTGCCATTACTAAAAATTTTTAAAAAATTGCATCAGAGAGGAGTTCCCGCATATACAATGTATATGTACAAAGCCGTTAGGTTTAGCAGAATTTCTTTGATGAAAATATTGATATCCCGAAACTTGATGAGGAAATTTTGTATGTGAAAATTCTATCACTAGGAATGAATGTGCATCAACTACTAAAACTTTTAAAATGGGAGAAGTCCTGGGTTGAATGGCCTCCCGCATATTTTGAAAAAAAGCATTCAATACGTTGAGTTGGACATTTCTTCAAAAATGTCTTGATTTTTTTTTCATTTTGGGCCATATTTTAAAAGATGGATTCAAACATTCTTTAAAAACATTTCGAACTGTGTTCTGAATACCGGCTGCTCAACAGATTTTTTTTCAAGTCGAGGAACACGACGGTGTTGCCCTATATCGCCTTTTTCTGTTATTTTTAATATGTCCAGAATCCTGGGAATAGCTTTTCGACGATCACCAGAAATTCGGGGATTTAAATATATGGACAAAGATACCATATTGTTTCAATATATAGATGACACACAGATAGTATAAGATTGGTTTCAGGTCTCAATACGGAATTTTTTTTATATACTAAACATTTTTAAAGACAAGCGGATTGAAAGCTGATTTCATCAAATCATCAACAAATATGTTGTCGATCAAAAATAACAGCAGTTTGAAATCATCTACTTCTGTATATTTGGAAGATGATTTGGAATTTGTTTTACTAAGTATGAGGAATCTCTACCAAGATTTATATAATTATATCTAGGTGTACCATCTTTTTTTTGTTGTTGGAGAAACAACGAATACTAGTGTTTAGAATTCAATAAAAAAGCCTCAGGTATAATTCTCTTTAAAATTTTTCCCTGTATGAAATGTCCTAGTATCACACTTACCTTGATATTAGGTATTTGCTATATAAGTTGAAAATTATAAAGCCGCGTTGAAGTTATTGCTCTTTTACGTCGATTGTTTGCTATTTTTTATGTTATTATATACTTCTTAAAAAAATCCCTTCAGAAACTACTCGACAGTAATCAATGAAAATTTATTTGTTTTTTTCTGAAGTATGAGGTTTTATATATTAGGAATTTTATCCATGGCCGCTTTTATAAAAAAAATAGATTGTTCCTTATCAAACCAGGTGAACGACTCTTTAGAGTCGCTAGTTTATATACTTCTTGTATTTTTAATCTTAAGCTTGAAAACCAGAGAATTACTTGATTAAATGATTGTTATATAAAAGTAGGATAGAGTCCAAGTAGAAAAATAAACACAATCTAAAGCTTGAAAACCAGAGAATTACTTGATTAAATGATCGTAATATAAAAGTAGGATAGAGTCCAAGTAGAAAAATAAACACAACCCAACAAACAAACAAAAGCAAAACTACAGTGTAAATCAAATTGTAATTGCTTAATTCATTACACCAACCAATCAATATCGTTTATTAAAATTTCATACAGCGAACCCACACTATAAATGTTAAAATGTAATGCACCAAATACATCCAACTAAAAACAAAGAATTATAATGAACATAACATGAAAGGACAAATTTAACAGTTGCTTTTTGGAGTAGCAAATTAAGCCTTTTACGCATTTAGTCAAACAAGTTATTTTCCACATCCGTTTTCAGGGTCACACCCTCCTGGTCCTCGCTTAAGGCGATTCTTTTCCTGAATAAAAAAAAACAGACAATATACACACATATATATATATATATATATAGAAACGTCTGAAAAATTCCCAACGATGTTAGAACTGTCAAATTTGCGATGCAAATTTTTGGTCGTTCCCTCCGCGGGACTCGAACTCGTACCGCTGTGACCTCTATGGCAACACCGCCTGCACAAAGTCCAGCGCCCTAGACCACTCGGCCAGCTAGGCTATATAAAAATAAAGCTTTCACTGGCCGGGTCATTCCTCCTCGCAGGATTAATTGGCCGAGTGGTCTAGGGCGCTGGATTTTGTGCAGGCGGTGTTGCCATAGACGTCACAGCGATACGAGTTCGAGTCCCGCGGACGGAACGACCAAAAATTTGCTTCGCAAATTTGACAGTTCTAACATCGTTGGGAATTTTTCAGAACTTTCTATACGTTTACATATCTTCCCTGTATCAATTTGATCCGATGGAGCAGTGTAGCGAATAGAGTCGTCACATTCTGAGATATGTATATATATAGAGAGAAACGTCTGAAAAATTCCCAACGATGTTAGAACTGTCAAATTTGCGGAGCAAATTTTTGGCCGTTCCCTCCGCGGGACTCGAACTCGTACCGCTGTGACATCTATGGCAACACCGCCTGCACTAAGACTCGAACTCGTACCGCTGTGACATCTATGGCAACACCGCCTGCACTAAGTCCAGCGCCCTAGACCACTCGGCCAGCTAGGCTATATAAAATATAGCTTTCGCTGGCCGGGTCATTCCTCCTCGTAGGATTAATCTAGGGCTGTAACTTAGTACATGATGTATGGTAGTACGGGACAGTTCATCTAGGTGTTATTATGTAGGATAGAGGATCAAATTAATGATGCATGTCACAGCAAATCAATATTACACAACGTCTCAGAATGTGACGACTCTATTCGCTACACTGCTCCATCGGATCAAATTGATACAGGGAAGATAACGTAAACTTATAGAAGGGTCTGAAAAATTCCCAACGATGTTAGAACTGTCAAATTTGCGAAGCAAATGTTTGGTCGTTCCCTCCGCGGGACTCGAACTCGTACCGCTGTGACATCTATGGCAACACCGCCTGCACTAAGTCCAGCGCCCTTTGACCCGGCCAGCGAAAGCTATATTTTATATAGCCTAGCTGGCCGAGTGGTCTAGGGCGCTGGATTTAGTGCAGGCGGTATTGCCATAGATGTCACAGCGGTACGAGTTCGAGTCCCGCGGAGGGAACGACCAAAAATTTGCTTCGCAAATTTGACAGTTCTAACATCGTTGGGAATTTTTCAGACCCTTATGTATATTTATATATATTGTTTCTGGCATATCTGATTGTTTCAATTGAAATACATACCAGAATATAGAATAAAATGTACTTTGGGTTTTCAATTTAGAATAGATTTAAACTGTTTCATTCTACGCAGTATGTTTTTATGTATATAGCTGGCCAAGTGGTCTAGGGTGTTGGACTTTGTGCAGGTGATGTTGCAATAGGTATCACAGCGGTACATGTTCGAGTCCCACGGATGGAACAACAAAAAAAAAAATCTAATCAAATTTGACAGTTTCTGCATATGTATTTGTATAAAAGAGTATATGACAGAAAAAATATTATACTGAAAGATAATCCGCTCTTTCTATGCACGGTTCTCCGTTATAATGGTCCATCTGATAATGTCATAACATCAGATGTTATAATTATAACAACGCCACATAAATCATGACTTTTATTTCTAAATGACGCCCTTGAGAAAAGGACAATGATTAACTATTTAAAGGGACAAATACCATGATGGTATGTATGTATTGTTTCACTTTATTATATCTTGACATTCATGTCAATGTAACATCAATTTTCATTTTCATAAATTAAAGAAGCACCACCTACCGATACGTATCTTTTGCGCCTGCAGACAAAACACAATAGAACTTTTTTTTTATCATTCTATAACACGTTTACTGTGGACATTTATTCAAAGCCAATACACATATGCAGAAAATAAAAGACAGATAAATGTATTTCATTTTCAAAATAGGTATCTTTTCAATAAATAAAATTTCATTCAGTGTAAGATATACTTGTAAAATGTGGAAATCGTGCATTTTGCGATAGATATAAAAACAAATGTTCATTTAAATTGTAAGCATCAACATCAAAAGAATTGTAAAGCATTTACAAAAGGAAAAGGCGAACAAAAGAAACAGAAACAAACACATAACCATAAAAAAACAAAAACAAAAACAAAAAAAAACAAAAAAATGAAATAAATAAATAAATAAAATAAAAAAAAACAAAACGAAACCTAAAACAAAACACAAAACGATTAAAAGAGTAATCAAGGGAACCAAGGTTATAATATAACAATATAAACCAAACATAAGAGTGTTATAAACTAATAGGTAAGCGGCAGTAAATAAAAAATACATTCGCTTTGCTTGAGTTTTCACGGAAACCCGTCTGAAAACGGTTATGTTTTCAATGCAATACATAGCTAACGTTATTTTGAACTTTGAAATAAGGGTAATTTCATTAGAATGAATGGCTTCCTTTAAAATAAAGAAAAGAAAAGAAATGCCAAGTAAAATTATATCAATACAAATTGACTGAAAACACATCCGGTTTAAACGAATCTGTGTCCAATTAAATAGCTATATTTCAATTTGGTATATTTTCGTTTACGAATATCCGTATACACCATAACTTTGTTATTCAGTCAACATAAAATTATATCTCAATGCGTCATATAGCGCTGTATCATTTTAGAACATAATATTTATTCGATATGACAATGCAAAATTGTATTAGAATTATGAACATTGTCAATAGTCTGAAATTGAATGTAGTTTTAACAAGTATTCGTCGGGGATTTATGATATCCATTAATAATAAACAACAAAAAATCGTGTATATCAATCGTCGACTTAAAAAAAATGTCATTTTCCACATCCATTATAAATATCACAGCCTCCTGGTCCCCGCTTTGAACGAACATTTCCCTGAAGCAAGAAAGAAAGAATTTTGAGTGTTAAAGCAAAAAAGAAAAAAAAAGATACCAAAAAAATCTCCAAAAATAAATAAAAATAATAAAAAAAAAATACACAAAAAATACAAAACCCCCCAAAAAATTTATTATTTAGTGTTTATACAATAAACAAAACATAAAAACTAAAAGAAAAAAAAAGCTATAAACCAACTTATTTATGCAATACTTTAATTCGTGTATCGGGGTAAAGTTCAACTTTGCAGCAACGATGAATACAAAGGACCATGAGAACGACATTCATTTTGAATCTTGCGCGATAAGTAAGTTGGTCTAAGCACAGCAATGTTTATGAATTTATGAATTGACCTCATTCCCCAAAAAGCGACGACAGTGTACAACAATAACATGCGATTCTCTAGAGATTAAAAGAAACTAATGCCGACAAACCAAAAGACGATTTACGGTCTACAGATATCAAGAACACACATAAGACTTATAGTGCTATTTATGGACTTTATTTTAACATTATGGTTTAAGATATAATAAATCTGATAAATGACTGACTGTTTAATGTTAATGCAAATTCATAATAATACTATTTCAAGTGATATGGACGTTCGTTTTCCCAACACTTGCATTTTCATAGTATTTTCGAATCATGATAATTTTTTATATAAAAATTCAAATTACAAATTGTGAACTATATGTAATTTTTTTTTCTTTCTGCATGGAATCGTTTTTCTATATAAGCTTAAAGCATATGATAAACAACAAACAAACAACTCAAGGTGAAATATGACTTACAACCTTATAAAATCATTATTGCTAACTATTTAAGGTTCGCGTGTTAACACTTCAAAAAATCAAAATATGAATTAATACATACCATTTGGTCAAAGAGAATTGAATCGATAAGATTGCTGTAATCTTTTCGCTGGTTTCTTGGCTTGGGTCTCTCGAGAGACAGGCTCTCATAATTTCTTTGCAGCTAATAAATATAATGCAGTCAAATGTAACAACATTGACTTTCACTTATTTAATGTAGGTGTTATAAGATAAATATTATTAGCGTGACAAACTTTGCATTGTTTGGACTTTGTACTTTGAAAGACTATATTTTCAAAAGTGAAGTTGAATAAAAATGTTTTCAACAGGAAAACAACAAACAAAGAAAAAATAAAAACAACAAACAAAAACAACAAAATCCCAAAAACTACCGATGTATTGTTAATTGAATGGCAATGGAATAATTTTAAAAGTTAGGATTTACTGTTCATGGTCATGAAATTAAAATATTTCAAATGTTAAAGTATTAATGTAGCTACTCTAATCACGATAAAAACACAAATGATAATGATGATCTGATCTAGAATCTATGTCCCGGTAACGCGGATAAATTAATACCTTCGTAACTTACTAATGTTTAACGCCAATATGATGGCAGTTGCTTATCAACTTACCAAGTTGAAAAGGTTGTTACTGGAATGAGATCGTCTTTGTAATATGAATGGATCCTCGTCTAGATCAGACAAAGAAGGAGGTTTTTTATCAAACAATGTCTGCAAGTCAGAAAAAAAACAAAATAAAAATAAAATTTCTGCAATTGTTCCTTTTTTAACTTTCGGGATTAGTAATGGTCTACATTTTATTTTTGTTATAGCAAATACATCTTCAATATGAATGAACGTCAAACTCAGAAATGGGTTAGATAAGTGCTTAATTGGTAAGTTTATTAGATTAATTTGTTTTGAAAGTATTGAATTAACGCAAAAGGCAAAGGTGCGCCATATTGATGAATGGAATTATAATACATCAAACCCTTTAACTGTTGAAATGGTCAAATTTAGTTAACGCCAAATTTTGATGGATATGCGTGATGTCATTTCATGTAAACTTCACTGAAACAGTAATGAAATATTCATATCCCCCAAAAGACAATACAAAACCATTAAGTGTATGCCCTCTTTAATGCTAGAAAGCATCAGTCAATTAACAAAATTAACAAATCAGTGAAAATTAAATGAAATTCTTTTATTAAGGTCCATTCAGAGGTCAGACTTGCTAGAATTTTACCTTTGGCCCGGTCAATGTTTGCAGATGGGATTTGTTTTTTTTTGCCTTGTGTTTGTATTATTTGACGAACTTAACTTTCTAAAAACTATAATCAAATTTTTATTTTGATTTAATATCATAAAAATCTAGATTTTATGCATTGTTTAATTTTCGAACTGGTTTGAATGAGACCTTATTCATCTCGTTGACGAACTACAAGATTAATTTTCCCATCACATTATTTATTTGAATTTATAATCATATCCCCTCAATTTACATATAGTTTTATTGAAGCAATCTATCCTAAGTCGAAAAATTTTAGGTGACATAGCGCTTTTTCCAAAATAACTATAAATAATAGTTTTGATCTAGTTCAAATTTCGTAGTGTAACCCGTTAAGTGAAAGTAGATACTGATTAAAAAATATCAAAAACTGATCAAATTTATTTTATTACAAATCTGTAAGCCTGTAAAAGATTATTTTATTTCAATATATATCAATAAAATATTCCATCATGTTTTTAAGCGTAAGAGATAAACCGACATTGATTAAGTTTGAGCAAGTTGAGCTGACCAATCAAAAAAGCAGAAAAAGCGGAAAAAGAAAAATACTTTTATTTTTGACCAAGGTGCACATGTTCTGATTAAAAACACACCATTAAAAATATCGATATACAGATAACAAGAATTGTTTGATCTTACATTAGTAAATGACGATGCGCAAATGCGTTACATAAAGTTTGTGACTCTAATATAAGCATTTTAATCATAGTCTTTTTAAGAAAAATAATTTTACCAGTTATTATGTTAAATATTTCATTTACAACAAATGGTATAACTGCATTAATAATGTTTCGCCCCAAATAATCTTAAAAATATTTGGTAAAATCATAAATAAGTTTCCATATTGGACTTTTCTATTTAAGTTTCTACGTTTTTAAAACAACATTAATTTTACTCACCCAGTAAGGATAACACTCGACAAAATAAACTATCATCATCAATGATATAAGGGACCGTAACAAATCTGGTAACATTTCAGTATCTTGTATGCTTTTGTCTCCTTTGCGTCTTTGTCGTGTATCAGCGCTAGTCTTTTCGTACACAGTCGTCCTCTTGGTAATCAGCGAGAATAAAGATATAGATTTTTCGACTGCTTTTAATTTTGTGCAGTGTACTTAAAATGTGAAAAATTAATTTTCAGATTCTTTCGCCAATAAAATTATAAATATCCATCACCACGGTTAAGCCTCTAGCTTAGAATGCTCCATTCCACTCTTATTAAACTGCGGAGAAAAGGATATTCATGAGGCGTAAATCTCCGAGGACACACGAAGGCTCAAATGTTTGCCCTGACTTCAAATGTGACAATATCAATTCTTATCATCCCTTGATAATGATTTACCCACTAATGTATACAGGTCATCATTAACTTCCAAATGACTATTATTTATATGCATTAATATAGATGTATGTGATTAAAATCCGATGTCATATTGAGAAAATGTCAGATTAAAAATTAAAAATTCATCGAATTTGCCATGCCAAGAGATTATAGAAAATTGTGATTATATTACCTAATTGAAACACATTAAATTTTATACTTTTTTAAATTTTATTTAATGTACATATTCGAAAATTTAATAAAACGAGAGTTTTTTCTTGTATTTCTTACGAAAACTTTACGTATGACAGTACATCAATTATAAAAGACTTTTCAGACCAGTTTGCCCACGAAGAAAGTTTAATGTGATATAAATATTGTTAAGAGATATGTGATGTTAACAATCAATTTTGCCTTTTTTTGTTTTGTAAATTTTGAAAGCAGAACACTTGAACACGAAAACAGAGGAACAAATCTTATAAAGCCCAATTACAGCTAGCAGATACATTTCTAGTAGCAATGATGTTAAACACTGCAATATGATATATGAATAGCAAATAAATTATAAAAAATCAAGGTTTAGATGAAAAAAATCATTTGATGTCAAACTTTTTAAGCAAATCTACTCGATTACTCGATCGTGTTATCATAACACATTTACCGAGCGTAAATGTACGTGTGATGTGGTATTTAAGCATTGTTTTGTCCCAATCTTCAACACACTCTCATTTATTCAATTGATTGATATGTTGTTTGAATAATCGACCTTTTTCCATCAATTTGTATTTTTTATTTTTAGTAAAATCTCGGACTCTCTCCGGCCTTTGTGTATTTTGGTGTTTGATAATAATGCCTGTCTATCTGCCCTGTCTGTTTGTCTATCTGGAAAACTTTTATAATATGTATGTGGTAATTTCATTAGCCTTGCTTTATCGTTTACCCGACAACCAGTTATTAATAAAAGATTAAGCACACGTAAATACAAATTGCCAAACTCCTGCAGAAAGAGGAAAGACCAGATCAGGGAAGGCACAAACTGTCGAGAATGAATTAGCTAAGGTGGGTATACCGCTGGCAACAGCGATAACAAAAGTCTCTCCGTGCACTACCGATCGAGTGAACAGAAAGCACGATCCTTACGTACGCTAGGTCATATTTAAACCACACTCATTGAAAAACAGAGGAATTTTTACACTTGATTTCTCGCTATGTGCCAATAGCTTCTTAGCAGTATCTCGTTCAAGACTATTTTCATGTATGGAAAATAGTCCGTAAACGACGAATATCGAGTCTAGCTAATTCTATTAGATCTTTACCTTCGACTTCCCTAATATTGTTAAACCCTAACTGAACTATTAAAAATCAGGTATCGAATTATTTTCATTCGACAAGATATTTCCAATTTCCATTTCTATGGACGATATAACATTTCATCCCTCTTTTTCCATACCCATGTAGAATTGGGCATTCCATCTGTTACTCTTCTTGCGGCTCCACGAGACGTTCAATAAACGATGGAAGAACCAATTACCTAAATGTGTCTTCTGTGTGCCTGTCCGCAGTCACATGAGATGCTAATTATTATCATTAATGTGTATTCGTGTCGTTATTTTACTTTTTAGTATATTTTGAAGAAGTGTCACTCTGGATTTGATCACTTTTGGATGAAAGGTGTGTTATCCCTTGTTGAAGACCTTGTGGTGATCTCTATAAGTATGTACCTTTTTATAAAGGTTATGCGATGGTGTGCATTTTATTTTGCGTTTCACCATTGTATCTGTTCCTTTTCTATAATAAGTGTATTTAAACTATTTGACCTCCATGTAACCGTTCATTCGAAAACCTGAAAAAATGCGAAAGATCTTTCAGATACTATCAATTCAAGACTATTATCTGAATATAATAGCATTAAAACCTATGGTTTTTCAACACTGTATACTTCTATTCCCCATACGCAGTTAAAATCCCTACTTAAAACTTTATACATCGTTGTTTTTTTCCAAAAAAAGATGGTACACCAAGATACAAATATATAGTTCTTGGTAGAAATTCCTCATACTTTGTAAGAAAAATTCCAAATCATCTTCCAAATATACAGAGAAAGATGTTTACAAAATGCTGGAATTTTTAATCGACAACATATTTGTCCAGTGTGGTGGACGTGTTTTTCAACAAACGGT
Organism: Perna viridis; assembly: GCA_037379345.1. Classification (NCBI taxonomy): domain Eukaryota; kingdom Metazoa; phylum Mollusca; class Bivalvia; order Mytilida; family Mytilidae; genus Perna; species Perna viridis. The sequence goes on along the minus strand of CM074512.1, from coordinate 39,727,062 downwards.
CGGCATTCCAATGGGAACAAATTGTGCTATTCCTTCATTCTTATGAGGCTGACTTTATAGCTGATCTGATCTGAAAGAAAGAATATCGTTTCAGCAGGAATGCCGCGCTGACAGGAGAGTTCCACTTATTTGTCACGCGGGAAAGGAAGGATTTTCGTTTTGGGTTTTGTTGTAAAGAAACCGGAAGTGAACATGCTTTCTAAAAAAAGCATAAAATACACACTTTTCACTGTGTTAATTGCTAAAATATTTAAAAATAAAGGTTTTCCAAAGACTTAAGATATGTTTTAGAGCAAAAACTCTATCTAAAGGTGCAACGATTTGACGGGACGATCATTTCAAAAAGAGGGACGTGATTATTTTCTTTCAAGTTGGGAATACCCCTGGGCTATATTTCACTGACACAATTGCACCCCCTGCCTTCTGATTGGTCAATGATGTGATTTTATGATAGGAATGACGCAGAGCTTTCTAAAAATACCAAATACTACCCATCATTCCATGTGAAGCGTAGTAAATAAAGTGATTGAAAATATGAAAGTTGAGGGGAAAAAATCGACATTTTGCGGCTGTTTTGAAGCGATTGCAAAGCAAAGATGAAGTAATGGTATATTCCATGCCTTCAATATGATTGACGAACATTAAGCAGGCTCTAGACGATATTACAAACGATTTGAAGCTATGAAGAAAGATACATGCTGTAAGTGTGAGCAAGCCCAAAGCCCAATAGCTCATCATGTGTTTATGATTTTTTTTCGCTATCATAATCAGCTCCCTTTCTCGTAATTCATTCTCGATTGAATCATATTTTTTTCTTTACTCTTGAAGGGCATATTGACGTGAACATTCATTTCTTTTATATATATATATATATATATATATATATATATATATATATATATATATATATATATATATATATATATATATATATATATATATATATTTTTTTTTTGGGGGGGGGGGGTCTTTTGCGGTGATCTAAAAACGCTGGTTGTTTTGTCCAGTTAAATTACTAAACAACCGTCTAATACTTTGGAAAGCTAGGTCTGTATTACAAATAATATATGAAAATCATGAAAAATGCCCTTTTAAAAAGAAAATGTGGGAAGTAGGTTGTACTGGAGCTGTAGATCCAGAGATTTACAAAAATTAAAGAGGACCTTTTTTCTTCCTTCAAAGTATTTCTTCATTTTACATTGAGATGTCAGAGTATTCCCATCCTCAGTTTAAATGAATGATGCTTTTAAATTCCTGTCCATCTGCATGACCAAATCAGAGCTTTTAAAGCATGAACTAAATATTCTCCAAGAACCAACACACACACACAAAGAATATGAGTACTTGTTGACATCCATCGGTACTGTAGAAATTTGTCATTCTTTTATAATTTTCATTATTTTCATTATCATGAACTCGTGGATTGTTATAGTGTATCCATCTGCACCATGAGAACTGATTTATTCAACGGGTCATTGTTTTCCTTCCCTCGTTTGTCTACCCCGGACTTGACTTTTTATGAGCAACTCGGCGGGTGTTTCTAGAAAAACAGAGGACGCTTACCCTACCGGTGCACCTGGTCCATGCTCCCAGTTTTTAGTGGAGTCCGAGTTGCTCATTTACTTTTGTTACTTTGTATGTATGATTTTAGTTACTTTATATTCTTTGTTGTGTATGTCTGTTTTCCATGTCCCTGGATTACATTCTTTTGATTACCACTATAACCTTGGTTCCCTTGATTACTCCTATGCATATAAAACTACTGCATAATTACATTTTATCAGTCAATAATACTTTTTCTACTAATATATGGGATTTAAAGATACATGTATTACACAGTTAGACATAAATTTTCTGAAAGTAGTACATAAGAAAAGGAAATAATTTTCTGTAAAGGACTACCTTCCAATGCAATACAAGATATCAAAATATATTAGTTTTATATAAAATGTAATGTATAACTGTCAAATTGGTGAAATATTTAGACAGGGTATTTTTATTCTTGCAGGAAAGTGAATTCTCTTTGTAAGAGGGATAGCTACTCTTCAACAATTATTTTGATATGTTGGCATGTAGCATCAATACCAGTAACCTCATATTGACAAAGACCACATACATCACAAATAATTAAGGTTGACTTGTGCATACATGTACATTTGTATTTGGAAAACAGCATTAAATCTTAGCATGTGGAACCTGAGCGAACTACGACCGCTTCTTTTCAATTTAAAATTGGAGATTCTAATAATTTCCTTAAATTAACTTTTGTTTTATCTTGTTCTTAAATATTCATGTTACAAACGAGGAAATATATCATGGCAAGTATTGATTTTTTATACATGAGACTTCAATACATTTGTAATTTCATTGTTATAACAAATGATGACACATGCATTTATAAGTGGTGAAGTGTTGTCCAAAATATCTTGAAATAAAAAAATCTACAACTTTTTGACAGGTATTTTTTTCTTATAGCTTATTTTTGTTAATTTTATGTTCTATTTAAACTGGTTGTTTAATGAAAATAACTGATAATATATTAAGATTGTGATGGTATACACATGTAAAAATATACTTGTATTTCTTTATCCTTTTCTATAACCGTTATAACCTTGGTTACCTTGATTACTCTATGATATATATTGTTAATGGGTGAACAGTTCTATAACCAGATTTTTTTTCATGCCAGTTCACGAACAGTGTAACTGGACCCTTTTTATAGTATGTTCATTGCTGGTTTGAGTGAGTGATTTTGAGTTCTCACCATTGAGGAAAAACAGCCAACACATAGCTACTTTTTCTGAAAAAATGAATGTAATTACAATAATCCCATCTGTCAGATTTTATTTCAAATAGTATGTTAATGCATGTTCATGTAGATGAAACATTTTAATAGAATGGCAATAACACCAGAAATATATTAGCAAAATAAAATAAATACAAGCTGAATGTTTTGTCCTGCATTTCTATGGTATTAAAGAAGCCTGTATATTTGTTACAATAGAGTAAACACGTCAGCCAGCAGAATCTCAAATGTCCACCTTTTGTGTACAAAGGAAGATGGAAACCAGTTAAATACCAAAGATACTATTGTCAACATTCAGTTGTCTGATTTACATCAAAGAAAAAAAAATGAGCTCGTCCATTGTGCCAAGCCATCAAAATGGCCGTCAAAATCTTAGTTATATTTCGGCCATGTTTGGAGTTAAATAGAATTATGATAGGTTTTTCTGGAATCGAGAGACTATATACACATCTTGCCGTCCTACTATGGTCGTACTTAGTAAAAACAAACCCGGGGATGCAATTGTGTCAGTTATTTCGGACAGTGGTATTTACCGGCCATATTTTTCCCCTTTAACTCTCGCCGACGAAGCGCCTGACTATCCAGGTAAATTTTAAAGAAAGTGGGCATAGCAAAATGTTGACAGTATGTCAGTGACCTCAAAAAATATGTTTTCTTATACAATTCGGTTTATCTGGACCCAAATTCTCATAATATATGACAAAACAACACAATTATCAGAGCCGCAAGATGTAAACAAAGATCGACTGCCAAGACGATACTACCACGAAGGAATCGGTGACGGACTGAATTTTTCCCGTGGACAAAAAAAAATGAATACTTTTCTACCTCCGCCGAACGCGGCGCTCCGACTGGTTTTGCTAGATCCTTTGATCTCAGTTTCCACTATATAGATGACGTATTATTTTAAAATTTGGGGATTTGATACATCTCATCTACCCCAAAGAACTTGAGATAAAGGATACTACAGACACTGTGAAGTCAGCCTCATATTTTGACCTACATTTAGAAATCGATGGTAAAGGGCAACTATTGACCAAACTTTACGACAAACGTAATGACTTTTCATTCAGAAACTTTCCATTCATCTGTGACAACATCCCTTCAGTACCTGCGTATGGAGTGTTCATATCACAACTGATACGTTATGCCAGAGCTTGCGGAAACTTTTTGTATCGCGCTAGAACTCACATCACTACAGAAGTTTTATGGTCGTCATCATGAACTCGTGGATCGTTATGGTGTATCCATCAGCACCATGAAAACTGATTTATTCAACGGGTCATAGTTTTCCTTTCCTCATTTGTCTACCCCGGACTTGACTTTTTATGAGCAACTCGGCGGGTGTTTCTAGAAAAACAGAGGACGCTTACCCTACCGGTGCACCTGATCCATGCTCCCAGTTTATTAGTGGAATCCGAGTTGCTCATTTACTTTTTGTTACTTTGTATGTATGATTTTAGTTACTTAATGTTCTTTGTTGTGTATATCTGTTTTCCGTGTCTGGTCCTTGTCCCTGGATTACATTCTTTTGATTACCGCTATAACTTTGGTTCCCTTGATTACTCCATCACACAAACGTTTTAATGATAAGCATTAAAGTGAATGTTACCTAAATACGCATTGGAGGAACACAGACCCCATCTTTTTATCTATACATCATATATCCCAAGTCTAGCAATTTCAGATGTTACGCCTATTCTACAGAACACCACATATAGCTGGGTTTTATGTAAACGGAAATTAAACTGATACTTTGTTATTTGAACTGTCAAAATGAGCTAATAAAGGAGATAATTCATAGTGCCCCTCACTTTTAAGTAACTTTGGATGTTAAGAATAACAGAGTTTTTTATTGCTCGGCTTAGAAATCTTTTTTGATGTTTCATTCAACTTTAGAGCCTCTCGACTAAAACTGAATGTTATCTAAATCAAATCGCTTGCCTGCCTAACTTCTTTTTGCAATCGACAGAAAATTCAACCATAAGTAACAATGCTAAAACAAAGGTAGCTCTGATCAGACCGGTCTCGTAACGTTACATATCGAATCCAAAGGACGTAACAATCTCGATAAGAAAGACAAAGTGATCGGATCTCGTGGGTCTTTTTCAACATGTAAAATTCTGAGCATACCTTCAAATATTTTTGTAATAAGTAAACAATTAGTATCATTAACGCGAATGTTTATGCTCAAAAACCTAACCAAGAAACATACGTGCTGACTGTCAATGTCGGTACACCTCGTACTGACAGATAAACTATAAAATAAGCAGTACATGTGATAGGTCAAGTAAGTCATACTGGGTTTAAAACACTTCAAAGATTGAACTGCTTTTATGTAACATTACCATGTATTATCCATTAAGGAATGAAAAATTAAGGAATAAGCAATGTATCTTAAATCTACACAGGTGCTCCTCTTTCTGCTATTGGAGCTAGTTCTCTGAAACTCCGGACAACCTGTGGGCAATTTAAATACAGAAGTTGATTTGTGTTTTCTAGCGTCGCTGAGTGAGTTCTAGCAGCTTTTATTTTGGGCAACGTGACCTCCATCGAATAACTATTAAACTTGATGCCCGAAAATATCAAAACTTTCGTTTGTATAATAGTTTTTTCTTCTGCTATGCTAAATACTTTAATTTCACATATAGATATACATGTATTCATAAACAATCGTTCTTTTGGAAAATGGTTACCTTCAATATTTATATATAATTTTTTGCCAAAAAGTTCTAAAAGTGATAACTGTCGGTCTATGCTGTAGAGACAAGGTGACCTTAATAAAAGATCAATTTTATAAATTGTTCTAACTGCAGACATTTCTTAGGACTATGCCGAGTCTCCATTGACCATTTATGTACTGGAACAACACTTATATTTGACATAGTTTTTTTTCTCAAAATGGGTTTGTACATCAAAGGTAATTTAAGTCTAATGAAAACTATTAATATAAAAACTAAACGCATATTCATTTTTATTTGGAAGTAATATGTACAAGCAATATTGATATATATATATATATATATTCATACTGAAGATAAATATCCTGTAGAAACTGTTTTTGAAAAAAAGCAAATGTAAAAAATGATTCGATTTGTTCGTAACTGTAACAATATTTCGGATTTTAACGAAAGGAATCTTTATATAACCGAGAAATTACTACATCAAGGTTTTCGATATCACAAAAATATTCACAAAATCTTTCAACTCAGAACTACAGATATACTTGGAAAGGATTAATACCAGCGGGTATTTCTAACATCTTGAGTTACGGTTATATTCTACAAAAAAAAGCACGAAAAGCATATTCACCCAGTAAGTTTACTAAACCGCTAAATATGCTCATTCGTTATGGACATCGTTATGATATCATTGTCAAATCGTTAAGGATAGTATTTTTTGCATTAACATTGATTAGCTCATGGGGTCTTTACAAAGAAGTAAGTTCTAACTCTATATTTAAAAGCAGTTTTAAGCATGACATGGGTTTGTTGTACTTATTGTATGACTTATGTTCTACCGTGGGTCTCAACCCTGCATGGAAAGAATTGGGATTGGTATTTATTTCTGTTGTAACAAGAGACTCATACTTTTTGAAGTGATTTTAATGTGTGCCCAATTGTCTAATATTTTTCCATAATGGCCATATTTAAAGGGGATGATAACATCAAAGTACTTTAACCTCGCCTGTTTTTGCGCCTGTCAGGAATTTCTAGTCTCTGCATGTATTTTTTCGATTTTACTTTCTGTTCACTTTTATGTTGTTGGAGAATATATATTATAAAACAGAAGATGCATTGACATTTTATTTATTTCGGTCCAATCATGTTTTACTGTATATCTAAATGCACAGGGTTGTCTGTGGTCAGGACAATTATGGCGGTACTAACATTGAGCATCTATTTACATTGAAATGATGGAAATTAAAATTGAAAATGATTAGTCCTTCTAGTTTATAACATACAAGGGGAAGTCCCGCATTAAAAAAAATAACACAAATTTCCTTTCAGACTAGGCCGACACATAATAGCGATAAAGGTTACACTCATAAATATTCTGTTCTGTGATTAACATAATTAATTGAACAGATTGACGAAGTGTACAAGTTACTATTACTATAATTATAACCGAAAATTGTTTCATATGTCATTCCAAAAGGGGGGACTAGTGTTTATTTATGAATCAGAATACATTTTATTTGAATTGTCTTTTCTAGTTTACCTACGACACGAGTATAAAAGGGGGAGATTTTGATTACTCATGCGCTACTTCATTTGATCAAATTATATTACTCCTTGAAACACGTGTAAAAATACCAAATTTGCTATTTATATTATGTTGGTATTTCAATATTTACAATGTTCAGGAAGAATATTGCTATTTTGCAAAATAGCAGGTAACAGTGAAATCAATGTAATGACGTTATTTAACACCTATCCCAGAAATAAACGTGACAATAGCCAAAGACGACGGAAGCCTAGGGAAAAAGATGCAACCGATCCTGTTACAGCATATTCACTTTCAGACAGATAAAATAACCTTTTGTCTAGTTTACAACAAACTCTAGGTGTTCATTACATTAGAACAAATCTTTTTTCACAAGCAGTCACCCTTCTGAAAGATCTTAGAGGTTTCGGACTCGACGAAAGAGGTGCCGACCCTTTTCCAATTTAATACAGATTGTCCAGCATTATATCTGACTTGGTTAAATTGCGTCTCTTCAAACCTGTTAAAAAGGAACCTCTGCTTGATGAGAATATGCAATTTATACATATATCCATTCCAAGTTAATAAATGCTATTAACATCAACAATATTCTTCATCGTAAAAAGGTAGTTTCCAAAATTCTACCATATTTAAAAAATCAATCGTTTCCTATTGTCTCTTACAGCTACATTAAGACAATCTAAAGCAGGCAGAATCTAAACATTGAGGAGTACTTAAAGTCCCCTCTGACATGCGACTGTGCTTCTTCACTCTTTAATAACAGTACTTCTGGTCATGTCATTACTGGTGATTTGAATATCATTGAGAATGAACTCATGAGTGGTCCAAATTTCAGAGAACCACAGCGCCTCCATTGGAAACTTTATTTCAAAAATAAAATGAATGTTATTAAAGATTAAAGATTAATAAAGAGAGAAAAGCACCACGAATTCTCCCCAAGCTTTTGACTCCTCAACTCTTTACGCTACGTTACCACATGATAAATTGAAATATCGTTTGAAAAGACTTATTCGTAAATCATTTGATGTTTCGAATAATTATGTTGCTCTTGGTTACAAATCCACATGCTTTTTAAAACACCACAAAAGAGCAAAGTGTGCTCACAGCAAAGCAGGTTGTGGTATGCTTTATTTCCTTATTATTAAAATATTTGTCACATTTGGAGGGGCTACTCTCCTAGCCGATTTCTTTTTATATTCACACGATATCGAATTTCTCCAGAATCTCGTAAAGAATAAAAACGTAGACGAAGCTAAATCCTTTAATCTTACATACAGATATGTTGACGATGCATTGTCCATCAACGACCATTATTTAGGTAATGGTTACCGTCAATGTATCAACCAGAGCTCGAGATTAAAAAGACTACGGAAACAGAATGTTCTGTATCTTTTTTGTTTGGACCTACATCTCGAATTTGACAACAATTGTCATCTCAACACTAAGATGTTTGATGAAAGAGACGCCTTTAATTCCAATATAATAAATTTCCCTTACCTGTGCAACAATATACCTTCATATCATGCATATGGTGTTTATATTTCACAATTGATTCGCTAAGCTAGAGCAGGTACTAACTACTCTGATTTCCATGAACACCATAAATATCTGTGTAACATACTTCTGAATCAGGAGTATGAGGAAATGCGTCTCAAAAGATCTCTTACCAAATATTTTTAAATATCAGTTCCTGGTTGAAAAATACTCAGTTTCCTCTATAATAATGAGTAATGATTGTTTTTTGTTAATTGTTCTTTGTGTTGATGTAACCGCTGATTTACCGATTATGACGCAATAGCATGCAAAATCAATTTTATCACGACTGATATATTCACGCTGCAATGGATGAGGGAGGTCTAGCGTGTAAAATCCTAGATTTGACCCACCACTTCGTTTGAAATGCTTGTACCATTTCAGGATCATTGTGGTACCAGCTGCTCCAGTGGTGTAATATCTATTTTGCCAGATTTATTTTTGACTTGAGTTGATTGTGGAGCTCACAGATTGTAGTAATTCTGTTGTTACCCTTATTTGCGAAATTGATACCAGTCATAAATACAAGTACATATTTATCGTTAAAAACATAGGTATTGGGACATTTTTAATCAAATTCGATCATTATAGCAAACCTGAAAAAAATAAGCAGTGTGGAAAAGCCTTCAATGTAACTTGGTTACGATCTAATGTATGTCACCAAAGTACGATTTTAAAAAGCGATATCTTATTGATAACTGCCAGATTTAATGTGAAATATCTTGGTTAATTGTATCTCCTGTACACTAATGTGGCTTTTGCACATAGATAATATTGTCATTTTGTAAAGAGCCATTTTAAAAATGTTGTTATGATTCCATTGGGAACGGAACTTCACATTATGTGTTAACTTTTAAAGGTCCAATAAACTTTGTCATAAAATTTGGCAAATCAAGAGAAAGTCATTCAGGACTGTTTAATTAAGTAACCTTACAATATAAACAGACTAGTTCATGATTAGTTTTTTTATTTGTTTTTCTTTCGAGCATGAGAACCTTGGTGGACACACTATTCTTTTGGAGGGCGATTTCAAATCGAGTATCTGAAAGAGAAAAAAATGCTGAATAAATATATATCAAGATATATTGAAGAGTATATTTTTGATTTTATGAAGTTTCATAACATTAAAAATATACTCAAGTACAAATAAAAAGGGTGAGTCTTCTGGGAGGGTAATATGGCAATCGGCAATAATAAGAAGCGACACACACCATCTAAAAACTACTAAGTATTCTATTAGTAACCTTGTCAATTTAATATTCTTAATTAGAAATTTTGGTTCATTTTTCTTACCTAAATTAATTCCAATTTTCTCAACAACAAAAATGGCTAAAGAAATTTATAGTATACGCAGTAGTCTATTAAAATCTCACATTGATAATGCAATTGTAGAAAAATTGCAATGGGCCTATCTTAACGGATTTCATTTAACAAATTCAAATTTCATTCGTGGGGCAGGAAAATCTTTAAGTCTGAGTTCAGTTGAAACTAGTATACCTAAAAAGATGTAACGTCACAAAAGCATATTCTATAATGACATGATATCTTACGGCTTATTTTACACGTACGAGTTTTTTGTTTTTTGTTTTTTTGTTTTTTTTTGTGAAATTGACCATAGGTGAGTACTAATTGTTGGGTCATAATCTTTTATGGCAACACCTGACAAATCACGATAATCGGACAGACAACACATACACAAAGCGATTCAAACGTCTAGTACCAAGATCCCTAAAACTCAGAGAGTGTTCACTATACCTGTATCCAGAAAATCATATTTTGTTTTAAATACTTCACTATCATGAAAAAAAAGAGAAACAAATAAATAAAATACAAGGAAGGAGAAATGAAACTGGAATTTATGAACGACAAAATATATACTAATTCAAGAAAAAAACACTATATAGATACCTTTCAAGTTGGTTGTGTCTTAAACCATATCTGCTGGAGTAGAAGCGATGCAACAGAAACGAATGCCACCTTATTGTGATGGATTGGTGATTTAGCTTGAAGGTGTTGCAGAAAATCAGGAACTTTGAATAGATGTACGATTCTATTTCGATTTGATTTGAATCGAGACAAGCATACCAATTTGAAATACAAAGCAATGAATACAAAAGGCAAAAACAAAAATATTAATACAAAAAACAACGGAATGTACCGTGTAAATTGACGAGATCAGGGAGGAGCTGTAAAACACTTGTAATTTTTGTAATTTTTTATATTGTGACTGTTGAAGTTAGTAAGCATACAACTAATTTTAAGTATGCAAACTTTTAATAACACATTTGAAAACTGGACATTGAACGATACAAGAAGACTACTTGACAACACATTTTCAAATAATTAACTTCTACATGTTACCACACTGTCTTTATTTAAGGTTTATTGTGAAATATTGATATCTTAATAATATAAATAAGATTAAAATTAAGGAATCTCCAAACAGTACATCAACGAATAGAGATTTTTCTCCGAGTTCGTTTAAGATTGTTCTTCCTCTACACTGCAATTATGGTAAATAGCATGTTTTGTCAAATGCCTGTTTGGTTAATTAAAACTTTAGACGGAAGAATTTTGTATTCAAATGACAAAGAAAAAAATAAATTTACTAAATTTATTTTGAATATTTACATTTTTAACAATGCTTTAACAGTTCAAATGCATGCCTAAAGATTATATAATGAAGAATCAATAGTAGATTATTATATAAAGCACATGAAAGTAGAAACAAAGATTTGGGGGAAATTAGTTATTATAAATTCATTGTTTCCTTTTTTTCTTCAAAACCGACTTAATGATCATAAATATTGAATTGTCGTGATTTTTTTTAGCTGAAGGGGGTTTTATTTTACCATGACAATAACAATATTTACAATCGTCAGTTCAAATGAGCAAAAAAAAAAAAAGAAATAACGCAAATGCATACGAAGTTTACGCAATTACTTTTTCAAATAAAATGACACTGAAGGAAATTTCAGCAAATAACTTTTAAATTCATTGCATTATACGAATTCGTCATAAGTTAACCCTCTTTGCATAAATATTAAAAGCAAATTTTGACATCCCATTAAGGAATATATTGTTATTTACAAATGAAAATATGTCGAAAATTGTTTCAGATGATAGTGACGTAGTTGATCATGTTGACTGCAAGCCAAATCCACATCCTAATGGGCCACATGCCAGCCTCTTTGGGGGAGACTTCGCATATGGAATCTGATTAAAAAGAAGAAAGAAAAGAAAAAATCAGGTAAGCTAACACTACTTTGTTCTAACCTATTTTATCACAATTGAAATCATTAAATAAAGATTAAAGCTTGGAATATGAACTAGATCCACAAATTTTAGTATTTCCAATTGCAAATTGTGAATTTATGAGTAATGTATTCCCATTACAAGCTTTTAGTAAGGAATTATAAAACATATAAATTCAATTTATAAGTGCTATTTTAAAATACATTATATTATGACATTAAATTTACTGTAAAATAATGCAATACTGTCTAAAAATACCACCTCTAACATTTCTTTAAATGGCTGATTTAGAAAACCACCAGCCATTTAAAGGTGATTATGACACATACTTGTTACACTATATGTGGAATGTTAATGGCGAAAATGCAATAAAAAACTACTAAAAATCCAAACGCAACTGAATGAGATTACAACTAGCAGGTACAAAACCTAAAACAATACAAAAAAATCTCAATCATAAACTGAAAAGGATTAAGGCATAAAACATTCCATTCATACCAAAATACATTGGCACTACCAATATGTTTACTGATTTTTAAAGAATTTTTTTTAATGTTAATTAGCAAGACTGTATGGACTTGATATCTAATATGTCTTAAATGTGATTCCTGTACATACACCCTTCCAAACTAAAAACATTTGAATAGGCAAGTTCCAATTGTTTGCTTTAAAAAAGTGTTTTCCAGAATTAGTCTTGTATTGTTGTTGCTCATTATTCACACTGTTGAATATGATAGAAGTTGTGATTCCGATGTAAGCTCATTTGCATAATATTTATGGAGTTGAAAGATCGGATACTCAGTTGGCAAATTGCCAATGACTTGTCAGCAGAAAACTCGATCGTGCCATTTTATTTTTTTTTTTTTTTTTTTGGTTTCAAAAAATCTTAAAACAGATAATTAAAATGTGGTAACAACATTAATATTAATTTCAAATTAAAACGAAAGTTGTTAAAGTACTTGTAATAGTACTGCGACAATTTGAATAATAAATAATAGATACTTATTAACGACTATAATCCCGCCTCAACCTATTTAGATATTTAGTATTTAAATGTTCTAAATGGCAAGCCGTCCTCATCAAAAGCATAGTAATAAAATACGAAAATATGACACACTCAAAGTTTTAATTCCGCACTCAAAATTTCTAATATTAATTTGAGTTTAAAAAAGATCCGTGCAAAATATTTTTTTATGTTATTCACGTCCATTTTTTTGTTAAAATTGTTCAAAAAATGGTTCCGGAAATTTTATGCTTTCCATATAAATAGCCCCTTTTCCAATTTATGTATGAAGAATTTTCAGGCATATGCAGAATAACGTAAGCCAGATATTGTCAGAATATTATTTTATTATTTATTTCCCGTTTATTTTCTGTAATACTTACGTTACTTATTTTGATTTACACTTAAAAAGACACAAAGCACTTTCAACTTAATTTGACTCTGCAAGTTAAATTTGTGACTATCAATGATAAATGTGTAAAGGTCGAAATTGCTGGACGAAAATGTGGAAATACCAAAGCCGGAAATACAGAACAAAACAGGGATTAAACATCCCTTGGAACGACAAAAAATCAACAGGCGAAGGATTTGAAAAATGAACACAGAACTAGTAGAACAACCACTATGTTGAATAAAAACTGAACTCCAGGGTTTCGGAAAGACGAAAGACTTGCAACCACAATGAGAAAATTTGACAGAAAATGAACAACAACGTTTCAATTAAAAAACAAAACATAATGACTGTGCGAAGGAGGTAATATTTTTTAAAGCATAACATGTTCTTATACGAGTTACTATTGAAAGTCTTCATTTGCTAACATTCAAAGAGGTAATATCCTAATTTTCACTACAGATCTTGTGTTCAGAACTAAAGTTAATTATACTACCAGTGTTTGCTTGTGTTGTTTTATTTAACGTGGAATTCATATCTGTTAACTTTTGGAACATTTCATGCGGGAGATTCTTCTCAATTGACGCTGATACTTTTCAACCAACTAAAAACCTCCAAAAATCTTTTATGCGGTAGATTCTAAGTTTGTCATTGATTTGTAGAAGTATCACCTCTAATGTGGGAGAGTTTACAGGTTTAGCAAATTATTGGCTGTCTCAATTATATATAGTACTTTTCTTTCGAATAAACAAAGTACATATGACATCAATGATCAAGGATACATGGATGTCATATGAACTTTGTTTATTCGAAAGAAAAGTACTTAAAGTGTTATTCACTATTACGCAATATCAGTAAGATAAGGTAGACTGATTCAAGCACTTTACCATATTTGCTATCTTTGGTGTGATGCAATAAATCTACTTTGGAAAAATAGGAATAACTGATCACAACCTTTTATTCAAAGAAGCCAATGATTACCACATCATAAATCGTTTCGTTTTCAATTTACACTATAACTAAGAACTATTTCTATAATAAAGATAACCATTTCTCGGTTCTTCATAAAAATTAAATTACATCATACTGATACGTCAACAGTAATATTTTCATATGTTTTCTAGTAATCGATAACTAATTTGGACCAATTCATAAATAGACTTATATAAATATATAACTGTCAAAACGATAAAGATTTATAGAAGCCGTTTTCTCTTTCTTGTTTATCTACTGTCGCGTTGTCATCTGACGAAGATTTGTATAATTACTGCGCACCTCATTGGTTGTCCAGAACGATAGTCCTTTCTGTATTCAGATCTGTATTTTATTAGAATCTCGTTCATTCATATCCCACTTAAATCAGCCAAATCAACCCAAGCAAGAACAATAACTCTTGCAAAGTGCCAATTTCATACAAAATCTTTATAATATTATCTCAAAGGTGCAACAACCAAATGAAGACTGTTTCCGAATAAGAAATTAAAGTAATTTCCGTTGGGTTTTGGCATGCATGAATCACCTACTGTCTTATTCTTATGAAGACTGCTACTTAAAAAGACAAATTAGGAACCGGTCATTATTTATCTCCAGGGGTGGTCCGGCAAAAAAGGAGGGGGTCCAAGGAAAAATAGCAGTACTTGAAGTAGGGGTTATGTATTTTTTGACTAATTAATGAGGGCGGGGGGGTCATAATTTTATTTAAAGAAAAATCATTTACACATGTACTTGTGCAATATCTAGAATTTTATACATAATGTATAATTCTAATGAATTTAAGTATTTAAGCAGTTTCTTATTTTTTTGTTTTTAAAGCATGCTTTGAAGAATAGATTGATTTATTTCAACAGCAGTAACATAATGTTGTGATGTCTTAAACATTAACATCCCCTAGATCTGGGAAACAAAATTTTACGGTAGCCTCTGAAGTAATCGCCATTAATATACTAGCAGCTGATTCCTTCATTCTCTTTCCTTTTCGGGTTTTAGCCTTTCTCCTATTTTCTTTCGTTCTTCTTGTTTTTGGGCAGTTTACGCTAAAAAATAGACCGCTTCGCAGCCTATTAAGCGTAAACTGCCCCATACCAGATTATATTGTATAACCTGTTCAAATACTGGAAACATTCCCTAAATAACTTGTGATTGTACTATATGTTTCCTATTCTGTTTTGAATAAATCAATACATACATTGAAATTTCATTTAAAAAAAATGCAGGGGGTTGACTTTTTTGGTACTTGAGAGAGGGGGGTTGAGAATTTTTCTGTGTTTGGAAAAGGGGGGTTCAATTATTTTTTTCCGGGATCATTTTTTAATTTGCCGGTCCACCCCTGGAGATAAATAATGGCCGGTCCCTTATATAAGTGCAATGAAATGAAATTATTAATAGTAGAAGTAACCAAAAAGCCTGATTATTAATGATCTATTAAAATTGTTTAATACATTTATATATGTAACAAAAAGTAATTCAAAAGAGTCTTCATATTTAGAAATTGTAGCATCATGGATGGATCCATTTTGGGGCTAAAAGACCCCGGCCTTTTTATGAAATACCATGGATTTCACTTCTTTGATTAATGTTGGATGCAGTCATTGTGCAAGATCTACAATACGTATTTACATTCAGACCTGATAAGTGATTTACATAAAATGTGCTAATGAGTAATCAAGGGAACCAAGGTTATAGCGGTAATCAAAAGAATGTAATCCAGGGACAAAGATCAGACATGGAAAACAGATATACACAGCAAAGAACATAAAGTAACTAAAATCATACATACAAAGTAATAAAAGTAAATGAGCAACTCGGCTAACATTTGCTAAAACATCCTACATACTGCTTTCAAAATAAAAACCTATACCTGCTAAACAACACATTTGGACAATCTTTCTTAAAAGACAACTTAATCGATTGCGTTCATAACGAATTCGCCCAAAGGTATTTAGAACCTCTTCAATACATAAATTGATTCCGAATTCTATTTGTGTTTTAATTTCACATGGGTTTTGTTGAAAGGGATTATCATAATTTCGTTATTAAGTTATTTAGATCGCCTTCAAATCAATTATCTACTGGCAGCAATATAGAAATATAGAAGGGCACTCCTCAAATATTTTCATCGTTTTAATTAGATATTTTCTATGAATAATTTCGTCAAAACTCATAGTTTAAGATATTACGAAAAGCCTATAAACCTATGTTTAATTTTAGCTTGTGAAATATTATGATTATTTTTCACTTGTGAAACTGGTTACTTTTTAACTAACGCTAACAACATTTGTTTAAGTAAAGATTGTTAATGACATCACTTCAATAGCCAAACACAAAACACACAGTGTGTTAACTTGGGTTAAGATAAAAAAAAAGAATTCTAAGCACATATCAGTCCGTATACTCTTGATGGAATAATAAACATGTTATATCCTAACACATCGTGAAATGGATAATGAAAAACGTTGTACTTATAGCATTGG
Organism: Perna viridis; assembly: GCA_037379345.1. Classification (NCBI taxonomy): domain Eukaryota; kingdom Metazoa; phylum Mollusca; class Bivalvia; order Mytilida; family Mytilidae; genus Perna; species Perna viridis. The sequence continues at coordinate 39,710,377 of CM074512.1, read as the reverse complement.
CTTCAACAAGTGAAACCTTACTCAGAACGAGTGTTGAAGCGTATGTGATTAATTTAAAGGATAGCATTTTATGTACTTCTCCGTCTAAGAATCAGGCAAAATCTGTATAAGGTGTGACACATAAAGAAAAAGTCGAAAATTCATTGTGTAACTCGTATTTATACCTCACAATCTCCAGAAATAACCATCAAAGTGTTTGTAATGTATGCATTTTTTATATATTGATAGGTCAAATTTAGTGGAAATGCACCATGGCAGAATGGTGGGAAATTTTCCCCAACCTTTTTCCTATGTAAGCAGTCATATTTATATCATTGTATATTTATGTCAAAGATGCTTCAGGATAAATTTAGATAGCTTTCCGGTTGTTTCGAGATGTATTGAATATTTTTGAGGCGAAAAAGACAAAATTGTGTGCCACAAATTGCCTGATTCTTACACAGAATATTAATGTTATTTAAGTATCAATGAACGAATACAAAACAATAAATAAATAAAAATAAAGAGCAAAAATTAAACACAGGCACAACAATATAAGAAAGTGAGAACACTAAGGTCAATTTAATAATAAATGTTCACCGGATGTAAAAGACATGTTAGAATTCTTTGAAAAACGAAACGACAAAAAAAATACCTGTCACAGTTAGTCTTTAAAGACGCAACTCGGCATCATTTCGATATATTTTAAACTGATTAAAGAAGGGGCGGAATGTAGGTTTTTTTCCACTTAGATTGATAAAAAAATATTTTAAAAATATACACCTTAACTTTATGTCTTATTTTGCTTTAAATTTGTTCTGTTTTGTTTATTATGTAAAAATATCACATTCAGCGAGTTGTTCATTACTTTTGTTACAAAGTATGTATTCTTTATTGCGTGTTACTGTTTTTCATGTCTGGTGTTTGTCCCTGGATTACATTCTTTTGATTTTCACTTTTTTTTGGAATTTACTCTTGAATTTGGAATGTATTTTTGCAAGTGAAAACATTTTATACGTCACCAAAACCTTACACATGGAAATAGGCCTCAATGTCATTGAAACATATTGTACCGAATTAATTTGACTAAGTGATATAAGATTCAAGCAATTCGATATACTGATTACAAATACAAAATGCAGAGAAATGAAATTGTCTTATAAAAAAAGCGAGAAAAAATTGGTAAAGAATATTTTTACCTCCTGTGTGTCTCTGTTTTGTGTCCCAATGCCAAAAATTTTATTAATCAAATACTGTTCTCTTGACGAGAACGTTTTGTCACGTGGTTGTCCAATCTGAAACAGCAAAGTTATTATAGTGTCCATAGCATAAAACAAAATTATGGAATCTATACACAGTAGCAAGAATCTCATGAAGAACTGACGGTACTTTACTCAGTGCAAATGTACAAGTCATTCCGTTTTTCTAATTCACAGAAATTTATCACAAGTAAGAGACTTTTTTATTTAAGCACTAGGTTAGACTCGATCATATGTTGATAAAGTCTATAGAGCTGTTTACTATCACTAAACAAAAATAGATAATTGGTACAATATCTGGGGCACTGACCAGATACATCAGTAGGGTAAAAATCATCTTGATTTAGATAAAACAATATAGATTTGTCTTTTTTTCAAAGCAAGAATCCGGTTTCATAATAAAAAAAAATTGCTGTGTGAAAGTTGAAAAATTGTAATGAAAATTCATGAATACTCTATCGTGCGCATAATCTTTTCATAAAACTATAATAATAGCATGTGTAAAGTATGCAGTAGATAAATGAAAGATGTATAACGTAAGACGATCTATTGTCTTCGTTGAAATAATTTATAATATAGATTCTTTTTTAATAAATGAAGTCTAACTTGTTTCTGATTTTATATCAGTTTTTACATGTAATGCCAAACTCCTGGCAGATACTAATATAAAATGATAAAGTAATATAATTCCACGGTATACAACACAAATAAACATAATGATTAAAGGGAAACATGTCTTTGTTTTCTTCTTATATCTGTTGTCAAAGCAATAATTACGGCTTGTTCTTGAGAGACTTTTAACTTACCTAGTATGGATATTTGCTTTACCATCCATATTTGAAACTAAAAGTAAATTGCCGCTGATTTGTTTTCTTCAAATTAAAACTTTTAAAAAAAAATATTACATAGCAATATTTACAATATTGTTGAAATGCCTCTATTTGCAAAGTTGATAACATAGTAAAAACTTGTTTATCTTTAAGGTCATTTCGTTTAAAAGACAGTAAAATTTATGGTAAGAGGGGTTGAAGCGTTGTCAGAACTCGAAAGAAAGCACGGTAAAAAAAAGGCAAAGTACTTTAAATTTTAACTTACCAGCCAGTATCCAGAAATGTTTTGGAAACAATTTATCACCAACAAAATACAAACGAAGTGTCGAGCTGAACGGAACATCTTAAAGTGACGAATGTGCGAGTGTTGGACAACAAATACTTCCGAGTACACTTTAGACTAATAAAATAAAGGAAGCACCGTTTTCTAGTTCCTCTTTTATAACGAAGAGTCCCATGTGGGATTCGGAACCATAATTTGTTGACGAAAGAATATTGGGTTATTTAGTGCCTACGTTTGTGTCTGGCAATTTTGATGAGAAATTTTTGAACATATTTTTTTCATTATTCTTTTAAAAAGCGAAATTAACATTATGAATTTTTAAAATGTAATTTATAATTAGTTATTGTATATGGTAAACTTATCCATCCGAAAGGATTAAGGATAAGCTAAACATCCTATTGGAACCCCCTGGGACGAGGAGACGAATCAGAAAATTAGGCTTGGTAAGTGCTACTTGATGGTACATCTCGATCGGTCAATGCATCAATAGTCACAGAACTGTAAAAATGTCCAAATAACTCGTTTTATGCGAATTATTCTTTGCATAATTAACAAGTCTACAAATGACGCTCTTGATTGATGGATCAAATGGGATGCTAATAAAACACCTAAAATATATCAATAATTGATAATTTTGCATTAATGCAAAATGAAGTAGCAATATCAAAAATGGTAGAACGAAATTACGTGTCATGTTTTCCCGATAAATTCGTGTGAAAGTTTAAATCCATATGACTAACTGTTAATACAATTAGCTGATTAAATAAGATTGTTTGATATTTTGTACGTATCCTTAAATCAAAAGAATGATTTGTATCTCTGTTTACTCAATGTGCAGTCATAACCATCGGATGGCTCTTCATAGCCTTTTGAGTTGTCAGAGTTGACTCATATCTTATACATTCATATTTGGTTATCTCAATTAATGGAACCGATTAAACGAAACTGATACACTGGCCAGATACATCAGTAGGGTAAAAAGTAATTATTTCTCATCGACTATCAACGGTATATGGCTGAGGAAACCTTCCATAAAACGAAGTAATTTTGAGTTCTCTTTACAAAGAGAATACACACACCCCACAACTTTTGTTAAGGTCATTTTGTAGAATGTATTTAGGGAAATCAAGGGAATCAGGATTCGAAAGGTAATCAAAAGAATAAATACGAGGATAATAACTAAACAGGATAGACGTGCACACAATAAAGAACATGAAATAACACGTACAATGAGCAACCCAGACTGCACTAATAACTGGAAGCAGGGACCAGATGCACCGGTAGGTTAATTATCCTGGTAGTTTTGAGTTGAATATTAAAATAACATAACCTAGTTTAAAAAAAACAAAAAAAAACTTTATTGTGAGACGTTTGCATAAAGTGTAACATGTTCATGTTACTTCATTGGATTGAGATGTGAAAACTCCGTAGTAGAGACTGTATTGTCGATTTGTCAAAGTGGTTTGTCATAATATTTCCATTCGTTGAACTAGAAAGGGGGCATACCCGTGACCCATTTTTGCAAAGTACAATTTAAAAATGTACAGCATATTCACTTTTATCAGTAATTGAATGAATAACGATATTTTAAAATAATGTTTAAACTATAATGTTTTCTAAGATTTTTAGAAGTTTTACATAAAATGTATAACATAAAATTATTCCATTCCATAAGCGGTGCTAACATTATCAGAATATATTAGTCATACTTCAAGAAGCGATGGACATCCTTAACAAATTGTAACTGTCAATGGTAGAAATAGAAATAGGGATTGAAGGACCTGAATTAGATGCATCAACCTGAAATGATTGAAGGATAAATTTCAATGTTTGTATCATGAGATAAAGTCAGTATATAATTTTACGGTTTTGTCAACAATCAGGATAAACCGGATACTCCAAAATGGTAGTAATGATTTATATATATTTTCATGACGCGCTTTATATTGAAATACTGGAATATGATTAAGTTAATTTGGTATTTATTTAATTCCCTTTATGTATTAAAAATAAGTATACAAAAAAAAAAAGTTTGTTGCGCTTTTTAATTTTTATGTACATGGTTTTATGAGAGGAATGAACACTTTTCAATATCTCATTCAGGACAGAAAATAATAAAATGGCATAAAAAGTTCGACACAAAAGAACCTTAAAGTACACACAGAAAATACGAACTCATTCCGGCGTCTATTTTTGGAGAAGTGCTAAATATAAGAAAATAAGAATACTGGACATGGTGAATATGTCAAAGAGACGACAACCCCACCGGAATGAAAATGCATGTTAGAATGAAAAATGCATGTTAACTCTTGCACTTGCACAACTGATTGGCAATTTCAAAATTTGAATTGCTTTTCAACTTTTATATCAAATCTGGTATCCAGCTGAATTTGGAGACCGTAAAAGGACACTGATAAATTAGAAACTGACACCCCATGTCTGTCGGTGAGGTCATGGTGACGGCTGTATAATTTTTAACAAAATCTATGGACATTTTCCTGGATCGTTGTAGTTAATGTTTCAGTGATTGAACTCTCTCTAGGAATTTTGGGATTAAGCTGTTCAACAGAGCATTTTTGGATACTTTTGAATCCAACGGTTTAAAGTAAAATATGCTTTATAATTTAGTTCTATATTAGAGTATACTTTCTTCAACCCAGCTTGCAATTTGTATAATCTCCATTCTACGAATAGAGTGATTATTTCATTCAGGGCAGACTGGTAAGCATATGATATTAAAGCAAGTCTGGATTTTTGGGTTTGCCTTTGTCTTTGTAAATATACGATGAACCATACCTAATCAATGAGTCCCTGGTGTTATTGCTCGGTCTTAGATAAAGTTGAATAATTTTCAATCAATTGACATGCAATGTTCCATCGTGTAAATGGAAAATGAAGAGCCTGTTACTTTCTTTTGAATAGATGTAATGGGTATAAACTCTAATTAGAGGACTATATACACTATATACAAAAGTGAGTTTACAGGGTTTGATGGAGTTAAATATACCTTGATGATGCGTGGTCAACAGTTTTAGTTTTATTTTAGATGATATATGTTGTGTTGTAGTAAACAACCAATAGTTTTTCCTCATTCATCAATTCATGATAATATGATTTAAAGATTTAATTTTTTGTTTAAAATACAGTCATACATTACAGTGCTAAAATGACAAAGGATCGCAGTTGACAGTAATACATATTTTCAAAATTCTATTTCCTTATATATTTTTAAATATGTCAAACTTACATGAGCGGATGTTTGTAAGCATATACTCTTTTTCGGGAAGTATCAACGATGGTTTTACGATATACGTGTGTTTCGATCGATTGTTCGTTATTCATTGCATTCTTTCTATCTTAAAAAAAAACTCTAGATCTGTACAGCTATAGTATGTTTCCTTTTCTTTGTAATTAAGTACCAGCCAATATAAAGTTCAGACAGTGCCTATGGCACAAGTTATATTCATGGTGTAGGAAAACCTACCGAAAAAATGAAGTTTTGTCCGTCTTCAGATGCTATATTTTTAGATAACATTAGTCTTTTCTGTATTAAAATTTGCACATTGGAGAAAATAGTACATCCATCTGACACCAATATCAACCAAATCAAAGCAAGTCAAGAACGATAACTCTTGCAAAGTGCTAATTTCAAGTACAACATACATAACTTTTATCTCAAAAGCGCAACACCTGATTAAAAAAAGAGACTGTTTACGTAACTGAATGTAACTGAATCTGAGCAGTTGGTGGGGTTTTGACATGCATGAATCACATCAAGTCTGATAATGTGTCAGTTTCGTATATTTTGTTTTATCCGACTTCAGATTGGGTTTATGACGCACATGACGTATAGTAAACAGTATGCGTACACAAATTATATTTTAGCTAATTTTGAATGTTCGAATTTTAACACCAAGGAAGACAATGCTATCCAGGGACAAAGACCAGACATGGAAAACAGACACACACAAGAAAGAACATAAAATAACCAAAATAATAGATACAAAGTAACAAAAGTGAATGAACAACTCAGACTTTACTAAACACTGAGAGCATGGACCAGCTGCACCGGTAGGGTTAGCGTCATCTCCTTTTCAAGAAACACCCTCCGAGTTGCTCATAAAAATGAATAAAAATTGTATAAGCAGGTGCCGCAGATAAAAGGAAAGTTGACAATACCAATGAAAGGTCGTCGCGTTTGTTGTATAATTGCTATAATTATACAGATTTGTGTCTATATAGGGGGATAACCCCACTCCGGTAATCAAAATATTAAGCCTCTGATTAAAATTCAAAACAATTGATGGACATGTTTTGTTTCTATACACGTAGCCTGGATATTCTTCTATGAAATGTCAAAAAAATATTATGATTTTAAATACTAACATCGGCCTCAGGAGCGGACCCAGACACTTTGAAAAGCAGGGAAGCCAACCAGAGTTCCTCAGAAATAGGGAGTGCTAGGACATTAACAACCATCTTTTTTTGTCAATTTTACACATGAATATGACAAATATGGCAACCTCTTGAATCCCATGGATCCGCCACTGGGCCGCCATTATTGTTTTTGTTTAACCTTGAGTTGGTCACAGTGCAAAGGTCAAGTTCTTGGTCATGCGTGTAATTATCCACTGAGATTAGTGAGAAATGTCTCTTACTAGTGCTGCGGACAGGTATCAAAAAGTGCTTTAGTTTTCGAGTTTAATGGGCCTAGAGGGTATACGGCTGTATCATATGTCAATGAAAAGATAAATCAATGTAGTTTTTTTTAATATCGGAATTATCAAAGTGAAAAACGATAAAGTTTTCTGCTATTTTGCATTAATTAGAGGAGGGGTCAAAAATCAATCGACCCCAATACACTTTGATAAGTGATATAAGTGAAATCGTTCATTGTAGGTATCGGAAAACAAATGACATATAAAGATCACATGTATAGAATTACAAAAATGTTAAAAAAGAATTTTTTCCAACAAAAGTTGACTATTAAATCACAGAACAATGTTGTGCTAAAAATGGTTGCATTTTAGTACATTTTCAATGATTAAGAGATGTTACAATGTTATAGTTTTAATTTTCGGGCAGCCAATCATATCTATGAAAATATGTGAAAATTTGCAACTTCAAACTCACTTTGCAAAGCCGATGTTGCGGATCGAATCGAGAACGTTGCGTTTATTTCATTCGTTATTCAGTAAAGAATATTTAGGTATACATTGTAATATTCTACGGTGTCTTATTATCTATTAATCAATGAAAATACACTAAAATGCAACCAACTTTAGGGGCATTTTTGTTCTGTGATTAAATAGTAATTTTTTGTCGGAAAAAGATCTTTTTCACATTTTCTTTTAAATTCTATACATATGATATTTACATGTTACTTGTTTTCCGTTTTTCCGTTACCTACAATGAACGATTTCACATAAATCACTTATCTAAGTGTATTGGAGTCGATTGATCTTTGACCCCTCCTCTAATTAATGCAAAATAGCAGAAAACATTAAGATTTTTCAATTAAAAATGGTATTCAAAAACTACATTGTTTTATCTTTCCACTGGCATATGGTATTGCCATATACCCTCTAGACCCATTAAAGTTCGAAAAATCCTTAGCCGTCCGCAGCACTATACATTGCAGAACAATTAAACAGTTCTATTTGTTATATTGTATGTAGAAAATCAATGTTAGAATAGGAATTTTAATTTTGAATGCATTTCACGGCTTTTTATGGTGTATAGTAAATCACATATGTGAATTTAAAAAAAAATTAAACATATATGGAAGAGTGATCTGATTTGAAAACACTAATCATCTTGACCTTGATGATGTACGATCTACATGCTCTTAGTTAAAAAAAAAACAAATTTGTGATTGCACCGGATATAGGTTGCACCGGCATTAGGTTGAAGCGCTGTACAATGTTTATATTTTCAATGAAAAATATGTGTGAAATTATGTCGTTTATAGAGTGATATGAAGGTGAATGTCAGATATACTGGGGTGGGCCTATACTACTAAATCCTAGGAGGGATTGAAATAGAGGTCCTCAAGGGAGGATCCATGCAGATATTTTAAAAAGGAAGGTTGTAAACTGGGCACAGACACTTGTTTCTATCAATAATTGTGAATCAAGTAGTAACCGGCCAATGATAGAAACAAGTACCTATCTTCAACAAGTGAGATCCTTGCAATTACTATCTTGCAGATGGTGCATGCCAAGAAATACCCCCCAAAAAATTCTGGTCTGCCCCCTACAGGCACTAATTATCCTTGGTAACGCGATAGTATAGATGTAGTCATTAATGTATCTATTATCTCAGCATGGTTTCAAGTTGGATTTTGGAGCAGTTTGTCTTGGCTTGGTATAGACTTTAGAAATTCGCACATCAGAAACATTTTCTTCATTTTGTATTGACTTTTTTGGGGGATGGGGGTGGGTGGGTATTGTAATCGACGGTCTCAGATTGTTGTGTATTTACAACAGATATCATTAAATAAAATAATGAAAAATAATGACAATTAAGAAATGATATCTGGCTAGATTACAGCTTTGAACCGTGTCCAAGCAAATCAAACTTGGTACAAGATCGAGCACCATTTAAAGAAGTTGTGCAATAGCATACAAATTAAGGAACTCAACAGTACCGCCATTTAAAAAAGCAAATAAATGTGTAAAAATATAAGGGACAACATCATATACATTTTATACGTATACAACGAAACCTGTCTAAACCGAATCCCTTTGGACTTCAAAGATGTTCGGTTTACCCAGGTTGAAATACATTAAAATTGATACAAAGGGGCTTCAAGAAGTATCTGGTTTAGACAGGTTTTCGGATTATTCAGGGTTTGATTTAGACAGGTTTCACTGTATATAAAGTAAGCAATTACAAGACCTTTCAGACGACCTAATTTAAATTTCCACAAAAGCCACGGTTTAACATGGCCGCCGTCGGAAAATGAAAATTATTCATAAAAATAGGAAAAAATAGGAAAATGATCGTGAAGACTTGATTTTATACCCTTATTTATTGGCATACTTATCCATCGTACTTTACGGGTATTTATACTATGTATAGAAGTGTATTCCGAGATACACGAGACAAGTCGAGGTTCTATTTATCACCACAAACAAATAGGAAACGTTGATTGCAGTTTTTATGTAACTATTATGTTCTCAAAACGAAACAGGAAAACATAATTCTATTTTGTCAGTTTCGTCTTCTTATTAGGCACCGACCACTTTTATATTGAAGGTGGGCCTGGGATATTTTTGAAAAAAATATATTAATTTCAATTTGAAGAAAAATAAAAAAAAAATTTTTTGTGCATGGCAAGAAAAAAAAGTTAAGTTCCACAATGGTAAAAAAATAAATAATGTTGTATTCTGTTTTCGATGATAAAAGAAAAGTTTAGGTACAAAAACTACCACTAAACATTATAACTAATTTAGATTTTATTTCCATCAGAGAAAAGATTAGAATACCAGGCCGTCCGATTATTAATCATTGTGGACATTTCGTAGACTTCTTGACTAATTTTTGCTTCCTATATTAAAAAAACAAGGAACTTATGTACAAGACAGCTCGGAACTTTTACTGTTTCTATATATGACAACAACTTTCCTGTGTTCTTATGTCATGACAAGCATGTATACAACATGTGATTCAACTAATTAAGGCGGCTGAAAACGTTCATCTTGAAATGAAAAAAAAAGAATATGCTACTGTGAAAGTACTATTGTTCTCTTAAAGCACCAATTTTCGTGGTTTTCGTGGGAAGGTCAAACCACTAAATTTAGTTCCAAACGAAAAAGAGATTTCAATTGAAGTGTATACTGAAAAATCTCACAACCGCGAATTCAAGAATCCACGAACTTGTGTTTCTTCCCTATTCTTCGAAAATTGGTATCCACGAATTAAAGTACTTTCACAGTATACTTTTGATTAGTGAGAACTTACTTCTAATATAAAAATTAGTTATATTATAATTACTTCTTTATAAGATGTGCAACGGGGACAGTCCCTAGCCTTGACATATGCGACATACAAGAGTAAGAACTTATTAACTTTATAGTAGAAAAGTTTCTGAACAAGCACAACATCATTAGTTCAGAGATGATGTCTTTAATGGGTCTTTTGATAAGCTTCAATTGTTATTTAAAATTGCTAATAAGAACCTGAACTACTCAAATTTACTTATACGCTATCTAAGTCATCAGTATTTTTTTTTATAGAAAGTGCAATTAAATCCAAATGGAATAGGGTGAAACCTTACGACACTTAAGACTTAACAGTAGTAAAAGTAGGCCAAATCATCACTCGTCGAATGGAATCCTGCGGGAGAAAGAATTATCGTGGCAAGATTTATGTCAAAGATACAAAAAGTAACATTCTTTCAATGCTAAGCTCCTAACAACATAGCAGAGGAAGAAGACAAAGAGGAGTTTTACAACCAGCTCCAAGCTACCCTAGATTGAACAACACCACGAGGCATCTTGATTGTAATGGTTTCCAAAGTTTAAAAAGATAATACAGAAAAAGAACTCATCACGGGGGAAGAAGGAATGAATTTGTAACATCAAAGAAAATGGAGAACTCTTTACTCCCAGAACGGTCTAGTCATAAGAGGTACGACATTCCCGTTCCCTCACAGGATATAGACAAAACAATCTGGGTATCTCAAGAAACGAAAACTAGAAACCATATAGACCATATAACAGTCGTAAGGAGATGGAGAAAGAGCATGACAGACATTAGAGCTTATCGAGGTGCTGATATGGCATCCGATCATCAACTTGTGGTGGCTAAATTTAAGATCAAAGCAGGAATACAAGTCATGGTTACCTGACGATAAAATCGAGACAGCTGAGATGCGTAGATCTGTTAAGATACAACTTGACCAAGTCCAAACAAGATTGCAGAAAGAATGGTTAACGAGGGAACACATAAACATTAGGAAAGAAGTAAAGAGAAAGACCAGACAGGATAAAAGAGCCTACATCTACGAGCTCGCTTCAAAAACCAAGAATGCAATGGGCAAAAATGACACCAAAACTGTGTACAACATCACATGTCAACTGACAGGTAGAAAGACCAACTGTACACATCCAAACCAGTGAAAGACAAAGATGGCGATGTGATGAAAAACCTAGATGGACCACTTTTAAATGGAGAAGATATACAAGATGCTCCTAATCTATCTCCTAAAGAAGACCTTGATGTTAATACTTGCCCAATCACGAAGGATGAAATCATCAAAGCCCTATGGAGAATCAGGACAGGAAAAGCCACAGGGCCGTACCAACTTCCATCTGAGGTCTTGAAGATCAACCTTGAAAATACCTACGACGTCTTGATTGGTTGATTGATTGTTGGGGTTTAACGCCTGAGCAGCAATAATTCAGCTATATCCAGGCGATGAACATGAAATAGATGATAAAATGAGCATGAAATGATGATGAAATGAAAAATGAGATGGGACAGAACGACAACGTGGTCGCCAAATTTTGATTGCCATTGGAAATTGGGAGAAGCGAGTAAAGTCGGGCAATTTAGCCTTATTTGGTGGAACCAATGGTTCCTTCTCCACAGAAGGGTAATTCAACTTGCGAGGAACGTGGCACCTTTTCAAACACGTTGCACTACTATGGTTTGCTGTCAAGCTTTTCGTATTATAGCCTGATAGCCCTAGCATGTAAAATGACAGGGTAACCCAATTCCACCACCTGAAGCACACAACCCAGTTGCTCTGTGGGCAGAGCGCCCTAGCCCCCCTTCCTGCCGCTAGGATTCTGAGCACTATTTAGTTGCCTTTTAAGACAAGCTTAGTGCTGCTGCGGGCCTATTCTTTTGACACCTGGACATGCATGGGGCCCTACATTATCTTGCATAAGCTGTTTGAAAACATCTGGTAAACAGTGAAAATCCCTGAGGAGTGGAGTTTAGGTTACATTATTAAGCTTCCAAAGAAGGTAACTGCCAAAAACTGCAGAGAAATTCAGCTACTCTCCAGATTCCAATGCGGCCAATCATGTATTGACCAACTTGCCACGTTACGGGTCATCATGGAGCAGTCCATAGAATGGCAATCGCCCCTCTACAACAACTTTGTGGACTTCAAGAAGGTCTTCGAAATAGTTGACAGAAATACACTTTCAAAGGTACTAAGATACTATGGAATCCCTGTTAAATAGTAAAAATTATCCAAGGACTCTACAAAAACACCAAATGCCAAGTCATCCACAATTAAACACTCTCACCAACCTTCAATGTACATTCAGGAGAACGCCAAGATTGTCTCCTGTCACCCCTTATTTTCAATATAAGTGTGCAAGCGTTTTAATTAGATACAATATACAATCATGAATTTACTCATAGATTGCCTAATTGATCTTTTTTGCTAAAAGTACGATGTATACCAGGTGATCAATCTAGATTGGCTATGCATAATTGATTGTGACGTGGGCTGCTTCACTACACTGGTTTCAGACTTTCCCGTACAATCGCAGGGGAAGCTTATCGGTCTGCACGAGTCCCAGACTTTCTCGTGATATCGCAGGGAAAGCTTCCTAGTCTGCACAAGTTCCAGACTTTCGTGTGCTCTGTTATAGTTCAGAAAAAAAAAGAAGCAGCTCATCTTCTAATTGCTGGCTACAGACAAAGCCATGTCGTGTTTAGGCCGAGTAAATTTCATCCAACCCTCACCAAAAATATGGGGTGGTTGGGAGGATTTTATTTTTTTTATTTTTTACTCCTTACCAGATATTTGCTAGCCTACTTTTAGCTATTTAATGTATAGACATGTTATAAATCCATAGCCACATCAGTTTCAGAGAAGAAACATTATTTTGGTCACCAAGAATTGAAAAGTCTGTATGTTATAGTGCCTGAGTACAAGAAAAGAATGTGAAAAAAAATCCTGATTTTGAAATTCCCGTCCCATTTTATTTTTAAAAAATGTCAATTTTTAGGAGCGGGAGGGAATGTAAATCTAATTAATTTTATTTTTGTCTTAACAAGAATAAAATATACTATTGAACAGAATCTTTACTGTCACATGCCCTGCCTTGATATTTATATAATATTATCCAATTATTCCTATCGTAAAGTTGACTGGCGAAAAAAAAAATTAAATGCCATATTTATGAAAAAAAATATAATTCATTTGGTATTAAAATAAAGAAATAAAATAATATTAAAAAGCACAGAAAAAATTATTTAGCAACATTGAAAATCCCAGGCCTCTCCTTTGTAAAAAATGGTCGGTGCCTTATCATTACAAGTATTCGGTCTCTCAAACATTTCTCCGGGTTCATGAAAAAGGGGGGGGTGCAGACTGTTTTTACATTTATCCCAAATTTTGCATTAAAATATCATTTTTTCCGGCAAAAGGGATCCAATCCCTGGAACCTTCCCCTGGATCCACCAACGACACTCAAAGAAAATCATGTATTCAGGCAGTCCGAACAAATACAGGTCCGAATTATCACTAATTTTCCCCAACTATTTATCTCCCTTTTATTTATATTCCGCCTCCTTCGAATTCGGAATTCGGGTTCATAATGTAATTTATATAATTTTAATTTACAGGAAGAATAGATTATGAAAGAAGTTAGGTTTTCAAATGTCCTGAATATCCCAGAGAATCACATAAAATGGATGTCGACCTCTCGAGCCAAATGTTTGGTGAGTTGAATTGACAAACTGAAAGATAAATACCTCCGAACCGAAGTCAATTTAGTTTCACTTTCACTTTCCACATTCGTCCAGCAGTATAAAATACACTCCCTGATGAATGATTTTTGTGCAATAATTCGTGGAAAATCAAGATAACCTTTATTCTTTGTTTTATTTACAGGAATAGGTCAAAATAAATAGGCAGTGGCTCTCAATGCTTGAACGGGGAGCGACATCAGGCTAATGTCTACACATCTGGTTTGCTTAAAAAACACAAGGAATCATCGCGGAAATGCACTATTCCTTACGGAAATGTTGTCGAACTTGTCCACAAGTGTACGACTAGTAATTTAGACACGAACTGTGTTCTCATTTAATAAACTGAACAATTTTCTGTTCGTGTTATACTAGTTTGACTGCATATTTGATAGTGGGAGCAAGCCCCTGTGCTTGAATGTGGACAGGTTTTATGTTGGTCTGACACAGAACAAGTCACAGAAGTTATGATGACTGGCGCCAAAGTCGATGCATCATCTTAACCAGATGTTTAAAAAAAAATATTTAAATCTTGGCCAAAAATATATAGATATCCCATATGTTAAAAACCACATGGGGTGTTCTTAAAATTTTAGTTTCTGCAAAGAAGGACCAGTGTGAATGGATTTGTTTCACATTTGCCATCTGAAATGGCAGCATTATGATTTAAAATGTGCCGGAGAGAATCACATGCCAAAACAATCTTTCTCCATGTGTAAACTTTGTTTAAAATAGTCTTTCAAATTTGTTAAATGTATATTTTGTATTAATTCTGAATGAATATTAATTGTTATTTATTACTTCAGTTACGATTTATATTGCATTTGTATCATTTTATAAATAATTGTATAGAAAGAATATCTCACTATTTCCTCATTACTAAAGTAAATGAACCATTTCTGTCATGATTCTATGCGTTATTGACTCAAACTGAATGTGTGTGGACAATTATCCTGAAGAGGCTCCCCGTCCAGGAATGCATGGATGAGCAGCCACTGCCAAATGAATAATGTTTCTTTTGTATTTCTTTCTCAGAGAGAATATGTATCCTGGTGTCATCAGTTCTCGATATCATAACAATTTTTTTTACCTGTACAGAGTATGTTGAAGTACTTGTTGAATAGTTACAATTTAAAGTCATTAAATGAACTGATCTTTGTTTTTATTTTCTCAGAATATTGATGAGATTGCATGTTTACATTGTGAGATGACATAATTGGAATGTGAAAATAAAGAAAAGAAAAGAAATAATTCAATATATTTTCATCGATATTTCTATTTTCAGGGTCCATATAATAACACTCCAGTGAATGTTATAATTAATTAACTTTGATATGGCTAAAACAATTTTAATCACATCTTATATTTTTTAATTTGCTGTTATGTAGCGTTCCAAGCAAAGGAGCAAAGATATACAGGGTTATTTGTATTAAAATTCACCAAAAAGAAATAGGCTTTTCATACTATTGCTCATCCTCCCAAGTCAGGGTTTTGAGTCCACCCTCGTTCCCTCAAACCCCTCACATCTCTCATTCATATTTAGCGGGTATCGTTCAGCGCCATCTAGTGAGTAACCTAACTTTAACCCGGATCTAAAATCCAATCAAATCACTCGTAATAGAAATTCTTCAATATAACTTACAAAATGGCTACATACACATAACATCATTTTTTCACTTAAGACTCTGAACAGAATCTACAGTTATCATTTTTTGGTCATATTGAATCATTTGTGACATCTTACAACTATCAGTTACTCGTTTCATTGTTTACCTTTCCAGATATTTTATGTCAAATCAATTTTTATTGCTGCTTCGCACACGGAGAAGCAACCAATAGGAATTGACTGGGCAATACCCGCTAAATATGAATGAGTGATGTCAGGGGTTTGAGGGAGCAAAGGTGGACTAAAAACCCTGACTTGGGAGGATGACTATTGCTATTCTATATTTCTTAAGACATTGATAATGTCATGAGAATGCTTACCCTACCGGTGCACCTGGTCCATGCTCCCAGTTTTTAGTGGCGTCCGACTTGCTTAATTACTTTTTTACTTTGTTTGTATTATTTTAGTTACTTTCTTTCTTGTGATTGTCTGTTTTCCATGTCTGGTCTTTGTCCCTGGTATACATTCTTTTGATTTTGGCTAGAATTTTGGTTCTCTTGATTACTCTGTCATGATGTTTTTAACTGTTTTGGGTAAGAAATAATATGATACGACCAGAACTGCACACCATACATTTTTTTTACTGATATGCCTATATCCTGACTGCGAATGATTGCTGAATATATTAACTACAACTTACAGTAAAATTTGTTTACATTCAAAATGTATGATGGGAGAGGTGGGCACTTAAAGTATGAACTGTTTTGGGTCTAAGAGAAAGGTAAGAGGTAGGTATTAAATTTTATTGACATTATACATACCTTTATATGCTAAATGGCGAAATCAAAGCCCAATAGAAGAGAGAAAGTGTTCAGTAGGTTAATTCCTGGTGAATAGACGACAAATGCGATTTCACGTTTTATGTCAAATTGCCTATGCGCATTGCTATGGAGAACTCATGATTATCGAGAACAGATGAATGCAAGATAGATAAAATTTTTTAAGTTTTTGTTATTGTCTATAAAATATTTAGGGTCAGCACCTGAGATGGAGGTAGGGTCAAGAAAATAGAAACACAATTAATCCATTAATATATTTTAGGTTTCAGTTTCTGTAGCTATTTTCTGATTTGATTGTCTATACTGTGTGGGAAAATCGGAAAATATCTGTGGATACTTATAAATCCCAAAAGGAATGACCTTAATTAACAGTTATTATTATATACAGAATTTGAATTACTTGACTTTTTTTTAAATGTGCGTTGCATAGTCATAGAATAAGACATCACAATTTTCAGTTATATCAGTAAAAATCCTGTTATTTTTTATTGTCAGTATGTTAATTAATTTTGTATGAATTTGTCTAATTTTTAATGAATTGCAATCAAACATGCAATTTCTAAAATATTCATAAAAATTAGTAAAGTAATGTGAAATAAAAAAGTTTTGATACACACTAAGTTGAAATCTCTTGCCTTTCAAGAAGTATTTGCAAATTTAGGAAAGCATTGGGTATGCCCCATTTGCCCTTTCTGGCTGGAAACGGCCCACACAAAATTGTGTGGTTTCTTTAACATATGACCCCTGCAGATTGTGAATATCTTTGAAAAGATCCTAAAAATGACTCCTTCTCAAAATGTCCTCCTCAACTAATTTATATGCATTCATTGTTAATGTACTTGAGATTCAAATCCTTGGATTAATCAGGGAAGGTATTTAACTCTTCTGAAATACAGTGTTAAGCCTAGGTGCCAAATACAATAACACTTCCAACAATATCACAAGCCCATTAGGAAATTCCTTGTCAGTCCATTTGTCTGTGTCCTCTGACCTTGTAAGATTAAATCTTAGAATACAACGTGGATTTAGAAGAAAACTTACAGGAAAGATATATCATATGATGAATCATGATGTGCATGAAGAAAGATGCAAATCCAACTAAATGGTTTGACATGTTAAACCTTGTAAATGCAACTCCTTCTAAAGCTGTCAATTGATTATGATGTCAGAATTTTTATAGGAGAATGAAGGAAGATAATTTATTGTACGTAACATGCTAAGAAATATTCAAAATATATGGTTTAAGATGTTAAAACATGTAATAAAAATGTATTCCTGGATTAAAGTTCCACTCAAGTAGTAATAGAGATAGGGAAAGTGTTTTGAAAATATGATGTGAGTGACAATAAACCAGTTGAAAATATTTTTAGTGGAATTCAGCTGAACTGGTTTGCTTAATTTCATTACTTTCCCAACCTAAGATACCACTACATAATATTAGGTACAACTTTTATTATGAGTGTAATTTTCCGAAAGATATTAGGTAGTTTAGAAAGTCAGCAAAAATTTGGCTGATCATCCTTTACTTTACTTGCATGCTTCTTAGTTGGACTTTTACTTATCTCACCTGGAGTTTTATTAAAAAAAATTTTTTAAGGTTCCAGCAGACTGGTTGCAATGTGCTGTTGAGAGAAAGCTGTCTAGTTACAGCTGGCAGAATGAGTTATCTTCCTTGGAATGTGAGCAATATCTTGCCTTTTCAAAGATCAAAGTTCCACAACCATGGAGGAGAATAACCATCAAAGTAATTTTGAAATCTGAAGAGACTGCTGATGGGTAGGTACAAATTTTATTAAACTTTTGCCAAATCTTAATATTTAAAATTATTGAAAATGAATAAACAAAAATGCACATGCAATTCATTGTGACATTCAGCCTTTCAAAATGTATGAAGACAAAACTCAGAATTTTTTTTTATAGAAAAAACTATGTAAAGCATGTAATGCATGGTTTTAGCATGATTTATTTCTTTAAACATGATTTATATTAGCTTATTTTAATTAACCACTGACTTGTAAATTGATTAATCAATTTTTGGGTTGAGATCTTCCTATATATTTAATTCTGATGCTGCTTATTAGAGGTTACTCCTTGAAACATGTGTGCAGCATAACACAATTAGCAATATACATATGACTAATATTTTCTTGTACTAAACTTGTATTGTATGGTACCAAATAGTAACTATTGATCTGGATACCTACATTGTAATTTAGATTCAAATGAACTTTCATTTTGAAATTAATACTTGAACTAATTTACACACATTTGAAATTTAATTGTGATCAAAAACTTAAATAATGATAAAAGATGATTTTGACTGTTTTTTTATTATCTGCATCACCATTGAAAGCAGTTTTACATGTTGTAGCCACTCAACTTCCTCCGTCCATCAAGCTTTGGGTATTTACAAATAGTATTGAATCAATATTTTTGCACAGTGTTTTTATACATATTAAAGATGTTCACCTTGTATTATGGAGAAATTAGATTGATTTTTTCCTACATTCTTAGCCATTTGTTCAGGAGTATATGCTTTCATTAGTACATGTACATGTACATTTCTTGTGACAATGATAACCAACACTGTAGCATTTTAACTTGCTTTAATGTATTATTTATATACATATTGAAGATACATGTACTTCTGTGATGACAAATATATGATAGTAACACAGGTCCAGACATGTATTGTTCTTGTTCTTCATGCATTCTTTCAACTCAGTAAGATAGAACAAAACTGTAAATTAGTAAATCACAAATTATAAGAACTTCAATTTTTTCCTGTAATTCAAATGTCACAACTGTTCCATTTTTCCTTCAGGTGATTCTTATTGTCATTTTAAGCTTAAGAGAACAGGTTTGTTTTTATTTTATCTTGTTTGTTGATGTCATTGCTAAACTGTTCAAAGTGGAGACACTATTTGGACAGATAACTGTCATATTCCATGATGTCTTATTTGAGAAAACTAGTTGTAACCTAATTGATAATAAATATTGTGGTTTGTTGCCAATTTCAGACCATCAGATGCTATAGATGATGCATGTGATGAGTGTAATTCTTTATCTGCCCATTTGAGTAATGTCAGCAAAAAAAGTTACCAACAACAATGGAGTAAGGCATTTTATGCTTTGCATGGAAATGGGACATCAAAGACACACGCAAAGGTGATATATACCAGTTTTCAATTAAAAAAAAGGAAGTTTTTTCCACAGGCATTAATTTGGCAGTTTCTGGCAATGCTTTAGTTGAATTTTTGTTCCTTCTGAAACTCCTTTTGTTAAAATACATTGAAAATACCCTAATAGCTACTTATTCGTTTTGTTGTTGTTGGGATTAACAGAATGCAGATTGTATCATGTCTTTCTTTATTATTTTCAACTATAAAATTGCTGGTAAAAAAGTTATTTTTCAAGAAATGTTGGACTAATGATTGATTTCTTCACCAATCCTAGAAAACATCAGATTTTATTTTATTGCTTCATATTTTCAGTTACAGAGATCTGAAGTTATACATCAGTGCCTGGAGAGATTATTCCCAGAACAAATGGCAGATTTACACAACACTAGTAGGGACACTAATAATACCATCAGATCAAACATAGTACCTGTTATTAAGATATTCCAGTCTGAGAAGGCATTTTTTGTGATACAACCACTAGCACTGTATAACATTAAGAATGTTACTTCTTACAGTCCTACAATTTTTAAATCATCCAGTATTAAACCATTGTTCATATTGTACCAGCTTTTAAAGATTTTCCGAGAGCTCCATACTTTGGGTATTCCTGTAGGGGAGATAAGCTTGAAAGATATTCTTTGTGATGAGAAGTTATGGATATTGATATCTGGTGTGCAGTTTGGAAAAATTTTACCTGCATTGCAAGAAAAATATGGTGCATTTCAAAATAAAAACGATTATGAAAAGACTGATGATAATAGCAGCACTAGTTTGAAAGGTTTAGTTGACGAGAATCAGGTAATTGATTCACTAGCACCTGAACTTTGCCTAGAGGACTTATGTGAAGAAAGTCATGCAGTGGTCGAAGCAAGAGGATTTCTGCTGTCAGATTATCAAACAAAATACTCTGTTCACAACTTGCCAATTTTAGTAGATGATTGGGTTCACAGACGGATAACAAACTTTAAATATTTAATGGTTTTGAACCATTTAGCTGGCAGGCGGATGTGTGACCCAAATCACCATCCAGTTCTGCCATGGGTTCTTGAGTTTTCTTCTGAGGATAATTCTTTCCTTTTAAGAGATTTAACAAAAAGTAAATACAGACTAAACAAAGGTGATAGTCAGCTAGATTTGACTTATGAATCTTTTTTAACAAACATTCCTCATCACGTATCAGATGTTCTGTCAGATATCACATATTATGTCTACAAGGCAAGGAGGACACCAAAAACAACACTATGCTCACATGTGAGACCAAAATGGGTACCAAATGAGTACCCTAGTAGTATGGCTAGAATGTACATGTGGACTCCTGATGAATGCATTCCTGAGTTTTTCACTGATCCATTAATATTTACTTCGATACATGATGACTTGGATGACATAGAACTTCCTGTCTGGGCTAAAACACCAGAGGAATTTATTGCTAAACACCTGGAGGTTTTAGAGAGTGACAATGTGTCAGAGTCATTAAACCATTGGATTGATCTTACATTTGGATACAAGGTAAATAATGAAAGATTCTAATGTATCATTCATTGTGACTTAAAATTTCACAAGATAACATAGTAAATTTCAAGGTATGAATTCCACAATTGACCTCAATATTTTTTTTGCATTTATCACCTGAATTAAGTCATCTGTCGGTGAATGTTTAAAAGGACTACTAGACCTGACCAGTACTTAGGCACAAACCATTTTCTTATGGTGGGTGGGGGGGGAGGGGGCTGGGATTTTTTTCCAAAAAAAATATTAATTCAAATATTGATTAAAAAAAAAAAATAAAAATATTTTGAGAAGAGCTGAAAAAAAATATTAATATAGAATTTTCAAAAAAAAAAATAAAAAAAAAAAAAGATTTGAAAAATCTGAAAAAAAAAAGAAGAAGAGGAGGAAGAAGAAAATGAAAAAGAAGAAGAGGAAGAAGAAAATGGAAAAGAAGAAGATGAAGAAGAAGAAGTATGTTCAGTGCATTAAATATAGTTATTAAATTTACCATGTGTTAACTTTTTTTAGTTTAGTTCTTATATGGGTCATGTTACTCATGTTTTTTAGTTCTTTGTTGATTTTAATTTTGTGTGTGCCTTATATGCATTTGTATATATGCATGTTGGTTGTTTTATCTGATTTGCAGGCTACCGTTCATTGAAGATATATAGGTCGCCTTAGGCTGTCGATTTTCCATTCCTGGTTGAGTGGTTGTCTCCTTGACATATTCCCGATTTCTATTCTTTTTATACTATGGATTTGTAATCTCTAGATTATTTTCTGTTTTTTTTTTTGCACCTAGCCTTTGTACATGTAATATACAAAATGATTGTACCATAGATTTAATAATTGGATATGAACTGAACACAAAACCAATAATACCAAACACAAAACTGAAAGAAAAACATAACACTTTAATATTTCAAAAGAAAAAACAAAAAAGTAGATCACAACATATGATTTTGACTAGAAATGAAGGAAAATATTGTAAATGTCTAAAACATAGTCTTCCAAGCAATGCAAGACAATGGCGGAACATAAACATATTTTTGAACATTTTCTTTATCTGTTGGTTTTTTTTTTTACGAGGAAGCGGAAAATATTGTCTGTTTGAACTTTGTTTTGTTTTTCTGGTCTACCACATTTTAAAACTGCTCGAGCTTTCCTCTTCTCTACTTTTTTCTTGTTTTTTTGTGTGTTTTTCTTACAATCCCCTTTTCTCTAGCTGAAACACCAGACCTTTCAGTGATTTTTTTCTTCATAATTATATGTTCAGCTTTATTATATTAAATAGTTAAGTTTAGCTAAGATGATTGTCACGTAGCTTTTACCTATGTTTTATTAATATCATTTTATACTTATTCATGTATACATATATTATGGTGTAATTTACATTATAGAACTATTACTATTGACGCTAAATGTCTCTAGGGATCATTTGTTATCACTGTTCAAACCTGATATTCTCTGAAACAAAACAAAAATAATGCAAAAAGATTTTTGAGTATGTATTTATGTATGATTTTTTCAGGTATTTCTTGCTTTCAATAACATACGGAAATGGAGGACATTTTAATTGCAACAGGAAAATTCAAGGATCTTGGTATCTTTATGATGGTCTAAGGGACTACCATAGTGCAGGATCTGGCCTACAGAAACTATGCTCACCAAAACCAAGACAAGGCTATAGACAAAATTGTTTTATATTACAGTAATAAAATATCACCTTGAACTGTGTGCTTTATAATATGCATTTTTCCTATAAGCATACGCTGGGATATTGCTCTTGCAGAGATAAAAAAGCATACATTTCAGGACATTCAAAAACAAAAAAACAAAAAAAAATATTTGCTGAAAGTGTAAAAAAAAAATTCCAATTTTATTTTGGTCTGAAAAAAAAAATTAAATTAGGAAATCCCAGGCCCTCCACCATAAGAAAATGGTTCGTGCCTTATTTTCTTTGCATTATCATTTTCTTCCATGTCAAGCTTTGCCTTGACTTCTCCTTGATATTGATTGTATGTATTCTGTTCATTTGCATTTAGTTGATTGTTATGAACCTCTACTTTAGTGTTACATTTACATGTATTTTGATCCTTCTTTTACTAGAATTTTGATTTATATTTATGTTTGACAAATTATCTGGACTTTTGCATCCATCTAATGGATCTTTTTTTCTTGATAAATTGTTGTCTGAGGTTTAAGGTTACAGACCACCAATTCAACCAATGAGCATTTGGAACGTACGCAAAAATAGTCCTACGCAGAAATTACCCCTGTTCCTCATAGTGCTGTGAAAAAAGTTCTCATCTTATTTAAAAAAATTAAACAGTTTCTGAAAGGAAAAACATTTCTGTACATTTTATAGGTGCATTTTGCTTCTTGTGATGTGAAGCCTAATCTCCATAATGATTTTTAAATATACCCCTACGTTGTGAAAACACTGGGATTTCCCATGCTATTTATAGACCCCTCACTTCCGGTGACCAGTACTGCACTGCAAGTCTGCTAACCCCACATGCCATTCTGAGGATTGTGAGCTGACATATGTAGAATCATGCTGATATATAGTCCTCTGCAGGTTAAAGTTAAGGTAAAGTCCAGAGAAGCCATTGAATATTGTGAAATTAGCATAGAAGCCTATGGGAAGTGGAATTAGTAGTTTTTAGCCTTAATTGTTTCATTTTTTGTGTTACAAACTTTGATTTATAAAGATTATTAAACCTTTTAAAAGAAACATTGTCATTAATTTTATTGACATAGTTTGCTGGTAAGGCAAAAAATATGAATATGTCTGTTCCCTTTGTATACCCTAAACATTTAACAACATTTTTTTCTCAAGCATTATTAAAGTCTGGTTTCCCTATTAACTCAATGTACAATGTTTTTGAAAAAATAAGATAATTTTCATACCTCCCTACCTTAATTTTGTTCTTGCAGGTAGCAGAAAACATGACTAATTATTTTATTTTTTGTCTTTACCTTACTGAATGTATGCATTGCATTTTAGTTATCTGGCAGTGTTGCTGTTAAGGAGAAGAATATAAACCTACAGTTAGTAGATGAGCACAAACATGTAACCAACAGTGGTATTGTACAGCTGTTCACTGAACCACATCCCTACAGGATACCTAAGCAGCTGATGTACCAGAGTGAACCACCTAAGATTGCCAAAAATGTACTCTGGTCTCAGGTTAGTTCTGAAACTGTTTTCCCTTTGTTTTGATTTTGTCCTATTTATCTGTATTTCTGTATATCACAAAACTTGTAAGACCATATATCTCACAAGCTGTCTATTAAATTAATATTGACTTGTATTGTAATAAAATCTCTCTTAATTGTATATTTTATTAAGGACCTAAACAAAACACATGTGAATGTATTGTAATTCATAAATTTGGGGTTTTTGGTTTTCTGTTTGATTGCTTTTTAAAACTACTTAATATAAAATCTGTAGATTTCAGCAAAAGGCAGAAGGGGTATTTTTATCTGTATCTTATTGGTATTTCTGCCTTGCTGTCAAATAAGTGATGGATGAGAGATTTCCTTAAACTATGTGATGAAAAATGGCATTGCCTTATGAATTAGTCTCAATGTATCTAGGGAAACTTTAAATTGATTAAGTTAAGACAGGAGTACATTTTTGTACGTTTATCAAGATTCAAAATACATTTAAACAAATAGTAAATTCTGTAAATGATGTCTAGTTTAGTCAGTTTATTTATCTTTCTATTTTTCAGGATTTGGTTTAGACAGGTTTCACTGTATATTTATGGTACATTTTGAAACCTTTGAATCCTTTACAGACAGTAGGATATGTTTGTTTGGTTGGTGAAAATGTTCAGTTTTCACTTTAAATTTAGAATTAATTGAAACTGATATGAAGGGACTTCTAAAGATGTCTTAACTTGGACAGATTGCCTGTTTATCTAGAGCTTGATGTAGACAGATTTTCTGTTTATTTAGGGCTTGATGTAGACAGATTATCTGTTTATCTAGGACTTGATGCAGACAGATTTTCTGTTTATCTAGGACTTGATGTAGACAGATTATCTGTTTATCTAGGACTTGATGCAGACAGATTTTCTGTTTATCTATTAAAGCAAGATGTAGATAGATTTTCTGTTTATCTATGGCTTGATGTAGACAGATTTTCTGTTTATCTATGGCTTGATGTAGACAGATTATCTGTTTATCTAGGACTTGATGCAGACAGATTTTCTGTTTATCTAGGGCTTGAAATGCACTGTTAAAAAAAATGGCAGGAAAATTTTCCCACACTTTTTCCTCATATAAGCAGGCAAAAATATCTACATTACAGATGCTTCAGGATAAATTTGAATAAATTTTCAGTTGTTTTCTAGATGTATTGAATATATTTGAGGAAAAAAGACCAAATTGAGAAATATGATGTGCCACCAATTGCCTGATTCTTACACAGAACAGTACTTAAATTGCAATTTATACATGAATGACACAGTTTTTTTCATTTCAGATTCATGGAGTTGAAGAATCTGCAGTTGTAGGTGGTAAAAGGTAGTAGTTTTTTTATTATCCAAATCATACTCCTGAATCTGTACCACTTTTTATTGACTTTTTAATGAGCTATTGCCATCACTTGGCCTGTCATCATAGGCGGTCATTGTTAACAGTTTTTCAAAACTCTTCTTTTGTGACTCTACTTGACCAATTGGAACCAAACTTGTTATGAATGTTTCTTGGGGTATCCTGCATAGAACTTGTTTGGAGATTTATGATCCATAAAAAACATGGCCACCATTACTAAAAATAGAACATAGGGGGTCAGACAGTTGTTTTCACATATATCTCCAAAACCATTAGGTTTAGCCAAATTCTGAAAGGGTAAAAGTGTTTTGCATGATGAGATCTATCTGTTGTGAAATTTTCCTTTTAATCTTTGAAGCCATGTTGGAGTTTTTTTTTGTTATTTTTAATGTTATTTCTTTCAAAAATCTTCTCCCCTGACTCTACTTGACCTTTTGGAACCAAACTTGGTATGAATGTTCCTTGGGGTATCCTGCATAGAACTGTAATGGGATTTTTGATTTGTCAAAAAAACATAGCCGCCATTTCTAAAAAAAAAGAACATAGGGGTCAGACAGTAGTTTTTCTGCATATACAATGTATCTCCAAAACTGTTAGGTTTATCCAAATTTTGACAGGGTAAAAGTGTTCAGCATGATGACATACATGTATTTGTTGTGAAATTTTCGTTTGAATCTGTGAAGCCATGATGGAGTTTGTTTTTTTTTGTTTGTTGAAAAAAACTAAATGAAGAATTAAAGGGAGATAATACTCTCTATGATTATTGTACAAAATTTTACCAAACACAAATGTAACAATTGTAAGATAGATGCTGCATCACAGTCTAGTCAGAGACCTGAGGAGTCAACAGTTATATTGCCTAAAAACTATGACCCACTTGCCAGTTTCAACCTAATTGAAAACCTGTTCAATTTCACATGTCAAAATATGGGACAGATTCCTTTTGCTTCAACCGATCAGGTGAATTTGTACAATGTTCAATACATACCATGTTTTTGTTGTTGTAAAAGAATGAGATAACCAAATAAAATTAAAGTCATATGCACAGAATACTGTATTCTTTCTTAAAATGTACAAAAAATAATGTTAAGATAAAGGTGGATTTTTGCACAAAAATGTTATATCCTCATAGATAAATTGATAATTCATAGCTGGCTTCTATACAGTTGTATCCTTAATAATAAGATAAAACCCCTTTTTTAAATGTTATTCTAAGGAATTATTTTATGTTTTTGATTTTCTCACCCTGAAGAAATTTTGCATTTTCGTGCAATATTACAGACCGGCTAGTTCTGATATGTAATGAATCACAATTGTGATATACATGTATTAAAGCTCAAATATATTTGTGAATTTAGCAAACATTTGTAGAACAAACAAAATATATGTTTTGTCTCATAATATAGAGCGTTTATATTTCAGGTTAGCCCAGCCACACTTGGATGTCCAGCCTTTGTGGCATCAGATATGCAGGTGTTTGGATGTCTGACATGTGAACTATTTCTACAACCTGTGGTGTATTCTGATGTAGTAGATGTACCTTTAGACAGGAGAGTTTTGTTGATTTGTAAACGATATGCAGAGGAGGCTGCTTGTTTACCAAGGTGAGATTTTGGTTACTAAAACCAGTTTTCATTTTGCTCTTTGTATCTTCTTTCTGAACTAAATGTTTGATGTGTTTACTTTACATGTCTTTGTTAACCAAAATGTATTTTAGTTTTGACAAAGATTTTGAATTCCTCTACCTCAATTTTTTTTGTAGTTCATGCACAAGATGCTATTGAAAAATGTATTACATGCATATTTAAGGTTTCTTACTTTCTTGAGTCCAAGCAAATTTACTTATTAAGTTAACAGATTGTTTTCAAATTTTTACAATTTTTAGACAATGTCATCAATTTGGGGAAAGTTTACGGTTTATAACTGCTAATTAATTTATGAACAGGTGTAAACTATCCAAAATCTTGTTATGTAAGCATAAAAATCAAAAGTTAAAAACAAACCTTATATTTTAATTTATGCAGAATTAAAATCTGTCATTATTCAAAACATTGTTTAGATTGGGATTGTTTGAATCCCAGACCAAACAACATATGTCAGTACCAAATCAGATTATAATAAAAAGAATTAAATGCTTGTTACAAATCAAAAGTACAATTGTTCGTAGGTGTTAACGCTTACGTTTTTTTGTGGGAGTCTCCCGTAATTTTACCTTTTGACCCGCAAAAAAGTCTCTCGTGCGGGAGGTATCGATCTCCTGGTTTCAAGAATCCCTCCCGTAAAAAACATCCTGTAATGGAATTTATCAAATTTTCGTCAATTTTTGTCCGCCATTTTTGTTTATGTCAACAATTGTATGGGTCGCGAAAGTGCTTTATTGTCAAAACGCTTGGAACAGCTGATCGACATACGAGTCTCTCTAGAATTATCTTTGTTCATTTCGACAAATGATTTACAATTTCGAATGGAGAGTTATGTCAAGATTTTATGAACTTTGTGGCTGAACACAACTTGCCGTTCTTGTGGCTGATCATTTTACTGACTTCGTGAAAAAAAAAATTCCCTGACAATGAAATTGCAGAGAAATTTTAATGTAAAAGGATTAAATGCACCCAAATCATAAAGCAAGTTATCGTACCAGGTCTTGAGGCTACAAACATTCAGTGATTGAAAACTGTAAACAGAAACCATTCAGTATTTTATGTGATGAAAGCAATGTTAGGGGTGCCAAAAGTTCTTTGCTACTCTTGTTCGCATTTTTAAAGATGGAAGCAAGACCATCAAAACCAGATTCATTGACATGCCAGTGATGAACGTTGGAACAGGGCAAAAGCTATTTTATGCCTTACTAAGCATCACTTCTGTGAATACATGTATAATTCATTTTGTTGATTCATTTGTATATATCATGTATATATGTTTTGAAAAAAAATATTTATTTAATTTATAACATAACAAAATATGTCGATAATGCCGTCATGCAAAATCTCCTGCAATTTTATGATGGATTGCAGGAGATCTCCCACAGTCAGGTTTGACTAGGTTAACAGGTATGATTGTTTAGTAAAATAGTTTATAGGTATTATTTATTACATGGTTCTACATATATTGTGCACTTAATGTCTTTATTTTTATTCCTGTTTCAGGTCAATTGACAAGGTAGTTGAGGTTCTGCTGAACCCAAGGCATTGTAGAGAGTCTGATTCATTAAAGGCCAATAATGTATCTGCATTTACTTCCACCAACCTTCTGTTGCCAACCCCTTCACAACTTCTCTGTCCATATGATGATATTTTGCCATTCCCAGATTATTTTCCAACTCTGTACACATGTATATGCAAATTGAAGGAAATTGATAGAAAGTTAGAGAAAATTGAAATGGATGTACTAAGTAGTTTCCATGAAAAAGAAAAAATAATGAAGGTGACTGCTAGAGAAAAAGTTACAATAATGCAAAAATACCTGGAAAAGAATAGTTCATTGAAATTGTCTGAGGAAGGGATTGAGATACTACTTCCTCATCTGGAGGATCTCTTCTCAAATGAAAACACAAGTGTTCAGGCTGCATGGTCACTTTTTAATTTGATTGGCCAACAGGTAGATTCTGATCAAATGAAAACACATTTTATACCTTATTTGGTTAAGCTGTATCATGTTGATAATCCAACACCTAAATTCATGAAAATTTACCATAAAAGCTTCATTGTTCAATTAGTTCTAAGACTGGGACTAGAAGAGTTCTTGAGCAACTTTTCAACAACTTTAGTTGAGGCTGTAGCAGGATATAAGGATTATGTTTTTGAGGACTTGTATACAGAGACATCAGAAATTGACAGCATGTTTGAAAAATCACCAGTCCATTTACCGATAGTTATAGAGGAAGACAGGCAATCAAGGACCAGTTCAGTGCTCCAAGATAATGGCCAATCAGATGAATACGATGAAATGCATGTGATGCCTGATGATGAAGATGACATTGAAGTGGATTTAGTGGTGAGGAAATGTTCTATGCCAGTTGGGAGTGGTCAGGAGGAGAAAGGATCACTGCATAGCTTCAATGGAGCAGATGACAGGAAAACAGAAGATAATGTCTCTAACCATAGTTTATCATCTGTTATTGACAGTGAAGCAGATGATGAAAATGTTCTACAGTTTCAGGTATATATACATGTACTTTACTTGTATGTAATGGTTGTTGTTATGAATAATTGGATGTACTATGTATTTAAAGAGGTAAACTGTTTCACCATTTTATGTCTGTCTGCTGTCCATTCATCTGCTCATCACCATTTTTTCTGAACAGTTTTATCTACAACTTCTTGTTACAGTAACTTGATATTTTGATACAAGCCTTATATTTTTTGAGTGTTTGATTTCATTTTGAGACTGGGTAACAATAACTTTATTTTTGATGACTTGGTTAATTTCATATACAAAAGTTTGGGTGTGGATGTATCACTTGTGGGCATTGGATCCTAGATTTCATGCTTTTTTTGTGTTTTTTCTCTGGCTGCAAATGAAAACTTAAAGGAATTTTCAATGAAATTCCCTGATGAATATTCTCAAAGTATACAAATACAATATTTTAAAATGATAGCTACACATTTAAATGCTTTCTTTTATGGAATGATTGTTTTATTTTTGCATTAGTACTCAGAAGAAGTGGACCAGAATGAAGTCAGTGATGGCTATACTTCAGACAAATCAGGTGATGATGTTAATGGTTCTGGAGAGTCTGATTATGAGAAAAGGAATACACAACATGGTCACATGACTAGAAGCGAAACTGATGAATTTGCCAGTACTATGTCAGACAAAACTGCATCAGAAGTTGTCAACATCAGAGATGTTTCTATGGAAACTATCAAATGGCTATCACATAGAACAGGACCTTTATTAACAGCCAAGTATTTGTCAAGGAATTTGTTGCGGATGCTGGTTTTGTGCTATTTAGGGGAAGAACAGCTGATGTCTGTTGACACCAAAAGTGAGCACATGTACAATGTTTATACTATTGATAGCTGAAGAAGGGTTACTTGTTAATATTTTGAATAATTATATTACACATAAAAAATTGTAACGAAACTATAAGGTGATGTATATTTTTTTCTTAGGTCATCTACATGAGCCTTAAATAAGTACTACAATGTACTGCTTTTGTTACAGTTAAAAAAAAACCCAAAATCTGTTTTGAAACTGTATTTCAGATGACTCTCTACAGACATCCAGATTGGTAATGGGTGACAGACATGCAGAGAAAGTTATCAGTTGTTTGCTATATGTTGCTCAGCTGTATGGAGAACAGGTTTTATTGATACAATATATTCCATCAATCATAGACTTAGTAAGTATGACATTACCATGAACTCAGATTGAATTTAGTGGGTACCCATTCTGTATATGCAAATTCTGTTAAATCAGATGGATGAATTATAGTACCTATTTTGTATCTGCAACTTTCATTAGCTGTGGTGGATGGTATGTGGTACTCATTTTGTACCTACAACTCCTCCTAAACTGCTCTTGGGATTTTTATGAGACTTTTTTGGTAGATTTACTTCCAATATGCCATTGACTCCTTTGAGATTCCCATTCTGTTACATTTATACAATGCTTTTGTGCAAACTATTTTGAAAGTTTTGGAATAATATTAAAACTGAATGAATTTTCAAAACTAGACAGTATCTGTGTACATAGGGGTATGGGAGGTGATATCATTTTGTGATCTGTGCTCACAGCAATTCTAGTTTCTCTTTTGAAGTCAGAATGTTAAATTATTTAGACAGGTTTGTTTAAAGAGATTTTATCTCCTTCTATTTTAGGTATATGGTGCAAAGAAAAGATTGACAGCTAAAGCAGAGGCTGGATTAGTTAGCTCCCTTGTTTTATTACGACATATCCTACCCCACCTTACAGATAATACAGTCATGAATATTTTGATGGTATTTATTTTAATACTTTGTTCTGCTACAAGAACTAATTAAATACAGTATAGATATCGGCATTCTCTCTTTAGATACATTTAAATTTAGCAGTATGAGAATTGTATATTCATTCTGTTTCATGTATTTGACATTAGCGATAAGTGTTTTATGATATCTTGAAATTACAGACAAAGGATTTATCACAAAAAAATCATTCTTTGTTATGTGAAGATCTTTTAATAACCAGCATTTTTTCAGTGTTTGTTTTGTCTATGGGTTCATTGGTGAGAGTATTTTTATTAGATTATTTTACTTAGGCCAAACTTAGGTACATTATTTGGTTATCAGACCCTTCCTCTGCTTTTCATGACCTCAGTATCCATATTTATTGCCATATCAATAAAATAGTAGAACAATGCCTCCCTCATCACTTTATCTGTCAATGAATAATGTAAACCCCCCTCATTAATTATTTGTAGCAATAAAATGATAAAAAGAATGCCTTCTGTTCTCATTGGTTTTTTGTTTTTGAATATGGATTGAGAACCAAGAAATTAGTTCGGAAAGGCCTTTGTATTTATATTTCATAATAAATTAAAAAGTTTCTATTTTCAGAATGTTTAAACATGACCATTTCTTCATTTCTTTTCAGGATACAATAATTAAAGAAATACTTCAGCCAGTGATCAGAGTTGTTTCTTCTCCATCACACAACTTTCCCAGTGGAAGTGTTATGAGGACAATTATATGTCACAAGTTTGTGGATGCTGTCTACATCATTGGCTTAAGAATTGGTTTTGAGATGACCCGTCAACACATGACCAAACTTCTACAGAATTTCTTTGTTTGCTTCAACCCAGTGAATGATATGTTCAAGACTGAGATTCCTGGCTCCCCTCAGCCCATCAGAACTGTCCTATCAAATAGTATGTTGGTGATTTTTGTAGTGTTATTTGGGGTGCCTCTACTTAATAAAGACTTCTTGAAACTTTTTAAAAACCATTAAGAGGTATTACTTCAAATTTCATGAGCAAAAAAGTTTGTAATGGAATACCAAATTTTATGAATAACTAATAAGATATTAATTCGTTATCTCATTATGTTTTGTAATCAGGAAATAACACCAGAGTATTTTGTTGATGTTATACTATGAAATCAACCATCTATCATAATTAACCCAAATTTACGATTTTATAACACTTGTTTTGGGTTTTTACTCACACTTTTTTTAATTCTATTTTCAGCATCTATAGATGATACTTTCTGTAATATAAAATTGATTGATGACTCATCCAAAGAATATGTCTTTGGTACACCAGTCAGTGTAAAGAACTCAATATCACCTCAACCAAGTCCTTTCAGGAGGAGACAACCTCACAGTCTATCCACAAGTGCTGAGGATAGAGGTATGAAATATTGGGTATTGGTCAGAATTAATAAATTTTGTTGTGTAGATTATGCTTTAATATATATATATATATGTAATGAGCTATGAAATTCATCTACTTAGTGATGATACACTGTAGGTGTGACTCTTGAACTACAGTATTGATGAATTTCAGTGAAACTCAGAAAAGCTGTACATGTTGTTAAAGAAAATGTGCTTGTCATTGGCATTTTATTCATGCATGTATATTTTATCAGTGTGAATCACTACATTCTTGAATTTATTTTTTTCTCAATACTTTTATAGTAATTTCTTCAAAAGTGCATTCTTTTCTATTGATGAATATTACTCCATTGTAAAGAAAACTTTTCAAAGTTATCTTTGTTTGGATATCAATACTGGAAGACTTCAAAGAGACCTCTGGATAAACATTTATATGGAAGACTTCAAAGAGACCTCTGGATAAACATTTATATTTAAATATGTTTATGGTATTAATTTGTTCTCTTCCTGAAACAAAATATTCTCAGGTCATCTAATAAACACTTTTTGAATAACAAAACTTTCAGATGAATCATTTCCTGAAAACATGCATGGCAAAGAAGATATAGAGAAGGAAATAGCTGATGTTTTTAATCCTGAACTTGCAATGGCTTCTTACATTCCATTCTGTAGAATATTTGGAAGGTAAGGTATACATAAGATTCAACACCTATTCAGTGGTATAATGTGTATGAATGAATATACAAAGTGGGAATATAAAGGAAAACTCAAATAAGTATTTCTAACAGAAAGCTTTAACAATCTTTTAATCTTTTTTCTGAGTTTTCCCTAAATCTTAAATTTCATGTAATCTGATTGGTCAATAGTTAAATAGAGGGAAGATTTGAGGAAAACTTCGATGTGAGATATTTTTATGAAACTGGGCCTTAGCATCTCAATTTTTTTTTAATTTGAAGTGCTTAAACTCAACCAACAAATCTACATTAAACTTCACTTTTAGTATTCACATGGAACAGTATTTATCTAATGATGACTACATTCGTCAGTTATGTGCTCAGTTTGACAATACTGAAGGAGAACAAGTAGTTGATGATATTCGAGGTATTATATGTAATGTTTTCATATTTTTGTTTTACTTTTTTTTTATATTGCAAATGCTTCTTTTCACAGGAAGAACTTTAAATTACAAAACTTACTTAAAGATGATACATTGATGGATTATTATTATGAATATTAAATGTTGTATATTTTAGTTTATGAAAACATCTTTGATAAATGTGACAACACGCTTCTCTTGAAGCTCCATGTTTTAAAAATTGTTGCTATCGTCCTTTTTTCGAAGCAGTTGATGTAGTTTTGCTTTTTACCCATTGACCTTAAGGACGCTCTTCCATGGAAACACAAGTCACCTGATCCAAATTCTGTTTCCCAATGACCAAAAAATGATAACTTAGTGGTGTTTGAAAAAGCTGTATCAGAAATTGAAATTGCATTATTTCCTGATGACAATTATTAGTAAAAAGAACAAATTTTACTGTGTCAGCTGTCTTTTTTTTAAAGATAGTACATGTTACTATGTGAACATCTTTTTGTCTCTGTTGTAAACTCTCTAAAAAAACTCAATTGATTTTGATAAAACCTAAAAGGAAGGTCAAGGATGATGTGTAGATATACATACAGGGAGATAATCATTGCAAGGTCACTTCTAGAGAAGATTGTTTAATTTATGGGTTTAACATGATTAAAGTTTAAGCGAAAAGTGAGAGGACATTCTTTTATGGACTTACTTACAGTTCTTCTAGTAGAATTAGTTTAATTACAGTCTGTATATACAGGCAAGCTTAATTTATCTTAAGGTACACAATATGTTTTATTGAGCTGTAATATAAACAAAAATGTAAATTACATGTAATTTTTTTTATAGAAACTAATCAAAAAGGAACAGATATTTTAAATGTAGAGTTACAAGGGAACAAGATTTATGTCCAGCCAACAAGAGATCAAAGTGACCTTGACCTAACCTCTATTGGACCAATATATAAAAACTCTAGGATACTTTCAATGAATCCAGAAGCAACAAGAAGGTATAGTTAAGGCCAAACAAATTCAGTTTTTTGTGTGATTTTAAATTGTCCTCAATGGTGCAGGTTTATGAATTATATTTATTTTTTATTTCAAAATTCTTTTTGTAGGGGAAATTTCATTCTTTATGCAGAACACTAGAAATAATGTTCAAGGATAAGAAATTCTATATATTGACTTTATTGAAGAAGTGAGTAAAAATATGTTAAATGTTTGAAAAACTTTTGAGCAATCTATAACATTTTTGCCAGACTGCCTTAAAGTGTATGTGTTTTTTTTTCTGCGTTTATTTGTAAAATGAATAGGTTGCAAAAAAGTTGTTCATGACAGTAATATTTATTTTGAACCAGACAGTGATTTGTAGTCAGATAATAAAGTCTTCATTTGATGTGATACTTTTTTTTAAAAGACCATTTTTATGAAATATAAATACGGATTATTTGTTTTGTTTTGTGAAAAAGCAGTGACATGGAACGACACAGAAGAAGACATCTTCGTGGTAATTGGTTGGCATACTGGGAACATGAACTTGGTATTTCACTTAACATTGCATAGATTATCTGTAATGAGTCTTTCTCAATTTTTGCTAAAATAAAAACGTTGATACATCTGTTTAATCAAATCAACAGGGTGTACATGTATGGTTTAAATATTATCTACCTTTATTATGTGTACAGCTTTGAGGAAAAATTAGACATAAGACTGAGAGTGATAAAGATGGAAGTTCAAATAGTTATAGTATATTGAGCATTCAATACCAAAATTTATGCATTAGTTTTGGCTGAGGGGTTTAGATTCCAAATCAAAAGTCCCTTACTTCTTCATTTAAATACTAGTGTATCAAATTTTGGTTTCTTACAGTATACTTTATTACAGTACCTTATTTCCCCCTTCTATACATGTTCATATATTTTGTAGGTTTAAGTGAGAGAGACACATTATTCAACTTTAAACAGATCAAGTTACAGGCATTTGAAGGTCATTCAGCAGGCATCAAAACATTAACTGTGTTTGACAATGAGAACTCTTTTATCAGTTCTAGTAAAGACAGGACAGTCAAGCTCTGGTCTGTCAAAAGTTTTGGAGACGGAACAGGAAAGTAAGTATATTTAAATGTGCTTCAAATAAAGGCAATTTACATGAAACATTCTATACCTTGAAGGTAATAGTCTATCTATAACTTTCATGGGGAAATTTTATGTATTGGTACAGTGTGCTGTAATACAGGTTTGAAATGCATGTACTTAAAAAGAAAAAGAAGACTTTTCACTTAAATCAATTGTAAGGTATAATTGTTGGTTTATATAATGTAATGGAATCTACATATATGAAAATATCACACCTTTTTCTGTCCAGCTTGCTGTAAATGTTTTGGTACTTAAATTGCACATTAATCACTCATTGACAGAAATTATCTTGTTACTATTTTACTTAGCCACATTTGGGCAGGTGATCCATAAAGTTATTAGATTAAGGTTTGAAATTCAGTCATCACATCTTCATAGTAGATCTCAAGTTCACCTAGACAACATTTTTTTTTAACTTATTTTATTTTCAGTTATATTCTGTCTCTTTTGCAACCTCAAAATTTGTATACAGTGAGAGTATTTACATTCGTGGGTATCAAATTTCGTGGTAAATGGGGAAAGCACAAGATCATGGATTCTTGAATTCGTGAATTTGATGATACTGTCATTCAATTTAAAGAATTTAAATAATCCTTTTTGTTGGGAATCAAACTTGTTGGTTTACTTTACCCATGAAATCCATAAAAATTTGTACCCCACGAACAATAGTACTTTTACAGTAGTGTGTAACACTGTCTAGTAAGATGCCATACTATGAAAATTTGTCATCATCCAAAATTAAATAACAGAACTGATGCACCAAAGGAGGGTTTATTTCAATGTTTTATTGTATTTTACAGGAGTAGACCTCAGTGGACTTATAGAGAACATAAGAAGTCTGTTTATTCTGTAGTTTTTTTAGAGTCATTGAGACTTGTTACTTCCTGTGATAGCTCTGTCCATGTAAGTTATCATTGATCCATTCATATTTGTCATATAAACATGTGCAGAAAGAGGAGTAAAGTTGATAAATCTTCTGACTATATATATTCTGGTCACTTGGTAAACTATTAATATTGAGTACTCCTTACACTGTTAAATTCAATGCATACATGATTTTTGTAAGACTTGTACAACAGATACCATTTTCATATAAACTCTCACTTGAAAGTGTTCCTAGAATCCTAACCTCCACTCAAATGTGACTAATCAGGTAACTTTTAATTTGAAGATTTGAGTAAATATTGAAATACTATGAATGTGCTCATTCATCTGTACGAGCAGATTTGTGGCAGAAATTTTCTCCCCTCCTTTGGTAATCTGTCATTTATTCAGTTGGTATATTTTATTTTTGTTGTAATTTGATATTACTTAATTTTTCTATATGCAGAAATAACTCTGCATTATATGATTTTTTTAACAAATTACCTTTTTCCATCAATTGGATTTCTTATTTACAGCAAAACAACCTCAGACTCTGGCCTTTGTATATCTAAGTGTGTAGTAATGATGTCTGTCTGTCTGCTTGTCAGTCTTAAAAGTTTTTTTCTGATAAAGTTAACCATATATGTACTGGTTGATGTTGTCCTTCCAATACCTTAAGTGGGTATTATAATAAAGAAAGTGCAACTTTTTGTTTCTCATTGATATAAAGCATTACTTCTTTTATAAGATATGGGACCCATTTACTACTGATACAGTCAGAATATTAGATTCCTCCCGATACAGTCCAGTAACAGCCATGTCTTCAGTAGCAACTCCATCATCAATGGTCTTAACTGCCAACACTGAGAATCAGCTAAGGTAAGTGTAATTTCATTGCTCTCGTGAAGTTCAAAAAGTGATTCAAAATGAAATTGGTTGGCCTTCCAAAATAGTAATGTTGATTAATGGGCTCATCAGAAGCTAAGCATGACACAAAATTTAGTTGCCTATTTTCTTCTTACTCTTGATACCAATTAAGGCTAAGTAAAGCCCTGAATACATTTCCAGGAGTCCTCAGATGGAGAATTCTTGTGTCAAAACTACAGCAATAATCTATATTTTATAATTAAGTGCTGATAGTTACTTGATTAGTGGATCAATACATTTGAAGTTCATCTGAACAAGTTCTAGCCTTTTGTAAGATTTTTTATATCATTATTTAACAGGTTTTTGGATCTCAGAGCAGTTAGCTATGCTCATGAATACAGATGCACTACTGCAACTGCAGGTAAAACTTACATGTGTATATAATCAGTTTTTATTCCCTGCCACTTGAAGTGGCGAGCTGTTGTGTAGTTGAGTGTCCATCTGTCTGTCTCCAGATGGTAACTTGAGAACTAATCAATGAATTTTTTTTAAACTTGTACAGTCGTTCAAGTATTATGAAATACATGTAATTAGTTAAGTTCAATTTTCATCAAAAATCCAAAAGGCAGTTTTTTGTATATTGTATTAATAGGATTGATAAGATTATCTTTGTTGTCAAACCACAAAATCACTGGGTGGATTTGTATATTATATGTATAGATTTTATAAGATGTTGTCAGTCCACAAGGTTAGATATTAAGATGTTTCATAGTCAACCTCAACAGTTACTTGGTTGATTTGTAAATTGCATTTGCAGGCTTGATAAGATGTTTGGCAGTCAGCCCAGACAGTCAGTGGGTTGCTATTGGATTCTCTTCTGGGATCATGTCATTACTGAGTCTGAAAACTGGAATCATGTTAGGAACTTGGAAGGCACATGAGGGAGAAATTTGTCAGGTAAGCAATACTGTAAAATTCAGTCGTAATTGTTCAATAACTCTTTTTTGATTTAGATGATACCAAGTGATTTTGACAGTCTTGCTTGTATGGGTTTGCCATAAAAATGACCCTGACAGCTTATATGTCAGCATAATAGAACAGAAATCATGTATAGAAATTTGAAAAGTAACTTACATTGATTAATTGCAAATTACATTTTTTTTCTGGTACACAATTGACAAATTTTCATTGACAAATTGATTTTTACTGAATAAGCCCAAAGATAATTGTGTCAAGCCTTAGTAGTTTTGTATTATTTTTGTTTAGGTTATTAATCTCTTCTTTATGGATTATCAACATTTTTGTAGATGAAAGCATACAGCAATAACAAATTTATATCCTGTTCTTATGATCAAACAGTTAAAGTGTGGAATGCTGACGATATTAAAGATGTCACTTTGTTGAAAGGTCTGTTATAGGAGTTATATACTGAAAACTGTTTTCATATGCCAATCTTAAACATGTAAAATGGTAAACTGATTTAAGGTCCTTCATTTCTCATACCATAAGTCAAAAGTATTCTGATGATTTATAATTAATTTTTCTGTTATTGGAAGTGGCAATATATTTTAGCTTCATAGCAGAAACGTTAGATGGAACATTTCAGATAGTAAAAATAAGGGGAAAAAATGCCTAAGCTGCAAATATACAGCTGTACAATGCTATGGTTGAGAAAGACAAACATTTGTTTTGATGTGTCTTCTAAGTGGAACCAACTGTTGTTGGTGGTAGAGACCAGGTTTTCAGATACTTGATCAAGGAGTTTGGTTAGAGTATACCTTTATTATGACTGGGCTACCAGGTTGACTGTTGGGCCTATTCCCTAACACTTGTAAGTCCGGGAACATTTCCAAGGAGGCCAAGGAGGTACACCAAAGCAGAGTTTACTGACAGGACACATGTTATTCATTGTTCATTATGAATTATCCTCTTTAAATTTTAAATCTTTATGTAGAAGTTTGCATGCGAGGTTTATGAATGTGAATCCAGTTTGCCATTATCATAATGCTGCTACATTTTCATTGCCAGGACACACTGAACCTGTTCACTGCATATCTTTGTATAAGAAACAAGTGATCACTGGCAGTACAGGCAACAAGATAGGAGTCCACTCCTCAGCAGATGATCAGGTATTTATTGATTCATGTTGATGTCTTGTGTTGCTATAAACCTATTTGGTCACTTGTTATGCATTGAATACCTGGGTTAACCCTCCTAAGCATCTCAATATTTTTTTATTAAGCAAGTATAAGACAAGTAATGTCCTTATGCTTTGTCAATAATATGTATGTATTATGTAAATTGAGTCCATGTAATGAGCAATAAACAATCATGAGCATGTGCACGTCCTGGCGTCAATTTCACAAAAAGTTGTAAGTGTGAAATTGATCTTAAATTATGGCGTCACAATGCTATTTAGGTTGTGATGTCATTACTTACTATCAATTACACACTTACGATTTGTTTTGAGAAATTGACGCCTGGATCCTCCAACATTACACATGTTTCATTTACTTGAAGTTTGGATTGTTTCAAACAAATCCTGCATGGACAACTTTTCCCTCAATATTAATTTGTGAAAATATCTTACTTGACCAATGTTTTTATGGAATTTCATCTGTAGCAGCTATTGTGTAGTGTATGTTTATGAACGAGCTTTGTATGGTAATTGTATGATGAATCATGCAGATTGTGTATGGAATTGAAAACTAAACACTTTTGTTGAAGTGTTTATGTGCAATTTACCAATTCCTCTACATTTTGGGAGTGTTGATTTGAACATAATTAAATTCAGCTAAGAGTATCATTGGATTTTTTCTGTAATGTGATTTTATTGGCACTGAATAACTCCCATTGAAAGTTATTTTAAAAATTGAACTTGAAAGTAATTTTATTCCACTTGAACTGATCTGTTAATACATTTATTTTCAGAGTATGTTTACTGGAGAAAAGCTCAGATCAGATACATTAAGAGGAGTACTAACTAGTATGGCTTTATTCCCCTTAAACAAAATGTTACTCCTTGGAGCAGACAATGGCACAGTATCATTATTCTGTTAAGACATATTTGTTTCATGTGAAGAGTTCAAAGATTATAAACAATATTATTATACCTTACATAATAAAGGATTAATTCTATTGGATGAAATATAATCATGTGACATTGATTAATTTGGATATTTTTAGTTTTCATCGCAAGAAAGGTTGAATAACCCCCAAAATTCATGCCATCAATGAATAACTCTATTATTCACTGGTGAATAACCAATCAAAAATACAAGAGCAGGTGAATAACCCATTGACATTTTTTTAAGGATGGCCTACCACATTTGAAACCATGCATTTTTTGTCAGTCCTTTGTTTGTTCGGTATAATAAAACAATTACGGCACTCTAACCCTAGATCGGGTTGACAATTTTGGATATTCACCTCCTCAGAGGGCCGTAATTGTATATTATGGCTGTGCTTGTATGCAGATCATTGATCATGTGTGTGTGTGTGTGTGTTTTGCCAATTATTAGTGTAATGTGCAAATCATGTTTGTGTATTGTATCACTTATGGATGTGTATTATGTGAAGCTGATGTGTGTGTATTGTGTATTTTAAGAAGAACTGTTTTTGTATGATACCAAGTTTTGCAGTTTTTGCCTTACCATAAACTCAATGTTCTATGGAAATGTAAAGTTTGCATTGAAAACTTTGTGGCTGTTCTGAAATTCACAAATTCAAAGCTCTACGAATAAACGGAAATTGGTAGTCGTGAATAAAAGAACCATCACATTGTATTTTGCTATTTGACGTTTCACATATCTTTTGTTTGGTCTAGTTGTTTCTGTGTATTGCTTGTTTTATTTGCAGGAGATGTGTTTATTTAATACATAATTTAACATTCTCAAGGTATTACTTCAGTTATTTTTTTATTTTTATACATGTGCTTTATTACACTATGTACTTTATATTTCTATCTGTGTCAGAGAATTTAGGATAATGGCCTTATTGATACAAACTGCATTATTATCCTCATTTGGACTTTTTGGATTGAATTATTTCAATATCATTTAATCAAATACATAATGGGTTAAACTTCCCTTTTTATGAGGTTTAGAAATTTGCCATGGGATATTGGAAAACAGAATTAAATTGACACATTAACAAAGCTTTTCTTCATGTATAAAGCTGAAGTATATGAAGTGAAGAAAATATTTGGTTCAATTCATAATGTGTGCAACAAATAAAGAATTTGTATTAGGTAAACAGAATCAAATTGTCACAAATTGTTTATCAACACAGAATTGTGTTAAATAAGAATGTAAAACAACACATATTGAATGTTTTTTATACATATTGAGAAATATTGAAAAGGGTTAATGTAAAAATGGAAAGTTTATCCCTTAGAAGAAGTTTTTATGAGTTAGAACTATTTGAATGTAAAAGCTTATGCAATTTCATATCAACTTGATGGTGTTCACATGCTGCAAATGTTTAGGAATGTGCAATATTTTAAAAGTAAGTGGCTTTCTTTGTTAAAAGTATT
The DNA here is from genome assembly GCA_037379345.1 of Perna viridis. Taxonomy (NCBI): domain Eukaryota; kingdom Metazoa; phylum Mollusca; class Bivalvia; order Mytilida; family Mytilidae; genus Perna; species Perna viridis. The sequence continues at coordinate 39,667,836 of CM074512.1, read as the reverse complement.
TGAAATTAAAAAAAATACACTAGCTGGTGTCAAGGTTTTTTATAAATTCAATCTTTAATTAATGAGATACAAATCCTGTTGTTCATTAAAACAAATATTCCTATTTCTAAGATAGCAGCATTATGATATTTGAAAAAAAAAACATTGGAGCCACTCACGATTTTACCAGACGTCTTTTAAGGAGCCAGTTCTAGGGTAAGGGACACAACTCTTACATATCATTGGAATGTTGGTATTCAGCATTTTATATTATTAATCTCATATAAGCATCAACGTAACTTGGACTGATTTCATTCTGTTTCAAATGAAAGCTTGATAAACTTAGGTGAAATTGAATACGATACAAACATACCAATGATTTCAAGAGTCATGTCTCTTACCCTAGGCTTACCTCCTTAAGTCAGCAATAAAAAATAATACGTGTACAAAAAAAAAAAAAAGATCTTTAGAAATGACATGTTTAAACAGTAACCTTAATAACAACTGTATGATATATCAATATTTTATATCTAAGTGAAAAAACTTCTATGAACAGTAAAATTGACCTTGACCCCCTATCCAGTTAAGGTAGATCTTTACCAAATATTTTTGTCTATAGATTCTCCTAATATGTACATTGAAGGTCTCCTCAAGTGAACATACTATAAAATTTTAATACAGAAAAACGTAGGTCATTAGACTTGATTTCAAGATAATATTGAGCCTAAATGTAGGCGATTTTTACAAGATTTTATGTAAATTCTGTAGAAAATTTGGACTATTTCACAAACTATTAAAATCTAGCTTTCGAGTTTCTTAAAACTGACATTTTTTCATACTAGTATTTCAGAAGAGGAATTGTGTGTCCCAAACTTTTTTTCTTGTAAAAAAGAATTTCCATTAAATTTCTGTGAATTATTTAACCCCAAAATTGTTTCCTTCAAAGAGATTTTTAAAATAAATGTAATTTTAACATATATTATTTCATGTCAACCTAAGATAGAAGGTTCTGTGTAATAGTAATGATCTACCTTAAGCAGATATAAAAACAATCTTTATATTGACCAGCCAGAAAACAATGAAAACTGTTACATGTATATATTTCTATACTTTCTGTAGCCATATACTTTTATTGGTTTTGCACTAATTACAATTTTTGTCTCGCCTGCAACGAAATTCGTCGAAGGCGAGGCTCAGGTTTTGTTTTTACAGCAACGATAGCGACGGTGTCCACAAACTTAATATCAAGTTTTCTGACAAGTTCATTTAAACCTGAGCCCCTTATACTAGGTCAATGATATTTGGTGCCATCATTGTATTACAAATTCATACCAATTTTATGCATATATACCCACAGTCATGGTATGTTTATGGCAAGCCAAAGTGGACAAAAATGAGTATTTCTAACATTTCTAATACATGTATTTCTAACATTAAAAAATGATTTTTTTAATATTACAAATTCATTTTCAAATATTACAAATTAGATTTCTTATATCACAAAACATTTTTAAAAAATCATTTTTTTAATATTAAAAATTCAGTTGAATTTTTTAACATTAGAAATTGATTTCTAATATTTGAAAATGGACTTGTTGTGTTCATGACGATTTTGTAATATTAAAAAGTGTGAATGATTTTGCAATATTGCGAAGTGATTTTCTAATATTACAAATTCCTTTTCTAATATTACAAATTCAATTTGTAATATTACCAAATGTGTGAGGTTTTGTATTATTACTAAATCAGGAATTTCTAATATTAAAAAATATTTTTCGGATATTAAAGAATGATTTTGTAATATTAAAAAGTGTGTTTTCTAATATTAAAAATGATTTTTTAATATTACAAATTTATTTTCAAATATTACAAATTAGATTTCTAATTTGTTACTTTTTTAATATTAAAAAATCGATTGAATTTCTTATATTAAAAACCTACTTTTAAATATTAGAAATTGATTTTCTAATATTAGAAAATGGATTTGTCGTATTCCATTACGATTTTTTAATATTAGAAAATCAATTTGTAAAATTAAAAAATGTGACTGATTTTGCAATATTGCTAAGTGATTATCGAATATTACAAATTCCTTTTCTAATATTACAAATTCAATTTGTAATATTACAAAATGTGTGATAATTTATAATATTACTAAATCAGGAATTTGTAATATTAGAAAATGAATTTTTATTATTACAAAGTTAATTTCTAATATAAAAAATAGTTTCTAATATTAAAAAAATGATTTTGTAATATTAAAAAATTCCTTTTCTAGTATTACAAAATATTGATTTTTGTCCACTTTGGCTTGCCATATATGTTGACTTAGAAAATTCAATGTAAAAGTTCATGTTAAGGTTTTCTTATAGTTCATGCAGACATTTTTATTTGAATTCCATCTTTACGTAAATCCCAACTATCTTAATGTGATGAAATAAAAAGCAATTACTCCTCAGGTACTCACATTTTTGCCATTCATAATCACATGTTATTATAAAAAGAATTTTCCACTTGTAGTATTTCTCATCTTTAATTTGTCAGATATTCCAATTCCTCAGTCCTTTCTTATTTCGTAATATTATATACATTTAGTCATCAAACATGTTGTAATTATGTGACCACTTTTTATACCATGCCACACGAAGTGGTGACGTATTGTGTGATGGCATCCAGAAAAGTTTAGTTTAGTGTTCATCCATCTGTCGCCTAGTGCAAAATGATAATTTTGTAATTTCAGACTTATCTTTGTTGCAAAATGATAATTTTGTAAGTTCATATTATTATACGAAATATGAAAGCAACACAAAAATAGTATTTAACAAATGCACCATTATAATGACAGTATCGAACAGGCGAGACTTATCTTTGTGATAACAGTTTATTTTTCTTCAAATCTTTTTTTTTTTTTTTGTGAACACAAACTTACATCAAGAACATTAGGCACAAATTGCCAAAAAAAAACAAACAAAAAAAAACCAAGTTTTTCATATTTGTTCCTTCCAATATGATATTAATTTGATATCTACCACATTTCTTGACACTATTCGTCACACCGTCATCTATTCAATTATTTTAATATTAGATATACACCCTTTAAAAGTAATTATAATAATTCAGAAATTTAATATTGTTACATTTATTTTTATTTCCATTATTAGATATAATGCTTTCGTTCGTGAAATTTGATAATTTTTAATAGGCAAGTTTGTAATGATCATGAGCCAAGCTAGTATTTAATACAAAAGTAATATTGCAAAATGTACAACTGACTATATCTAAAAGCAGACAAAAACAAACACAGGAAAGATAGATGTTCTTGGTATGTCCTTTTCCAATGCATTTTTGTTTAAGGTAAATAGCTTTCATTATTTATTTGATATAAGGAGTACAGATCTTCCGGGTGAGGTCCATTTACTTAATAGCAATCTTAAACTTTAAATTAAATGGGGAGCTTACATTACGTTTTTTTTTAACAAAGAAGTGAAATATAACTAAAAGGCCCACAATACTAAAATAAAATGAAATAATAGGATGCCGTTCACTTCATTATGCCTTTTCATTTATTTTGTTTAATGTTTACTTTTCATTCGAAAATAATACGATGATTCCAAAATGTGTATTTTTGACTGCAGTGTATATATTATATTTTAAAAGCTTTATACATCGGTAATATAAATTTAGAGTAGTGAGAAACATGTTAATTAGTATCATTGGTTTTCATTTCAACATCAAAGAGATAACTTTGTGTGATTCTTTATTGAATAATTGAGTTGCTTGCAATCTACTTCGCTTGCTATTACATCTATACGTTTTTTGTTGACGTTATCTTCAGATCAAAATCTAATAGTTCTTTGATTTATTATGTAGCTGTATTTAAAACTAAAAATTTTCACGTATTACAAACAAAATATTAGCATTTAAAAGCATAACATTCAACAATTTTATCTAATGTAATAGTATCAAAGAAATCATTATCTATTACTAAAAAATAATCATGGAACTGCAAGCAATCTATTTTGGTCATGTAGTCGACCATATCTAGTTAGCGCGCACCGTACAGTGACAATGGCAGATCGGATAATTCATTACAATCGTGGAATATCGATTCCAGATAATGACAAACAAGGAAATTCTGTAGTTACACAAAATTATCATAAAAATATTGACTTTTAAGAGTGCTATTAATGCGGAAACAACTATCTTTTATTTTAAATGATTAAGGTAAGTGAAACAAATTATCCTTATTCTCTAAACGCCATTTCAAATTCAGCTGGCCGGTATCATTTGGAAAACAACGTTCCTGATATTGATGAGCTGTTTTCTGTTCATTTTATCACGAGTTACTCCAAGGACTGATAATAAAATATTTGTTGTGAATTCAAAATTTCTCCAGTCGCAATTGGCGTTGAATTATGCGATATGTTTTGATTCTATTTTGCTGAATTTTGTTATGAAGATGCATCACATCAACATTTATATATTTGACTGGTCGTAAATATAAAAATTATTCCTGAAGTATGTGAAATTGAGATTTAAACTACGATTTGAACAATTAAAAAGAAATGAGAAATAATGATAAAGTCCTGAAATTTTATAGCACGAAAACAAAGTACATTTCACTAACGACTTGTACCGCTCTCATTTTTTAAACTTCAAATATGTAAAACAGTTTTTTCTATGAGACGCGGGGTATGCAAAGTTCGGTTGCATTCCATTCAAATTAAATTAGATTAAGGATGTATACGAATTAATTGTTACTGTCCTCAATACCTGATTTAAATCGTTTTAGAAAGATTGGTTGGTGCATTGTAACTGCTCCTGAGATGTTTTCCAATTATGACTAGTTTGAACCAAATTAACCATTGGAACGTCATCATAAAATACTGATTACACCATATATATATATATATATATATATATATATATATATATATATATATATATTTATTTATTTATTTATTTATTTTCAGGATGATTTCTTCCTCAACACAAACCCTATCGTGGCGAATATTTAACCATAGTTTTTCTTTATTGATCTGTTTAGTCGACATCTCAGGTGGAACAGGTATGTCAGTTTCTTCAATGATTCGTTTCTCACTACACATGAATTTTGACACATGCAATAACAATACTGTCAGATGATACATGCCTCAAATACATTAGGCATTATTGAAATTTCTTAAGTTAAGGTTATCACAACAATCATTGCTATTAGTAATAATCTATAGCATAAAGTTATATGTTGACAATGATAATCTGAAATGATTCATCAATAGTTATCATTATCAATCAAACTAGTCTTGTGATTTACAACAATCGATAATAGATACATTCACAATACTTCTTATAATTGCTTATAGGTTAAGATAGATTGTTTCCAGATATCTTATATCAATTACTATTTCATTTTTTATAATTCGCATAATAAAAGAGAACTGTTTTGTATGAATTAAAGCGCAACTTATTTAATTAGATACTATTGTATTTGGTTTTTAGATCTAAGATTCATGTGGAGAGACTGTCATCGAGATATATACCTGGTAAACAGCAAGTATGATGTATATTTTGTCAGCTGGAATGGCGAGCAATACGACCCACATTGCTCAATGAATTTTAAATTAAACAGTTACGGTCTTACAAGTTTCGAGGTCTGTGCCAAAATATCAGTGCTTTCACTCAATTGCAACGGTCCAGAAGTCATTTTTGCAAAGATTTTTGGTCATGACACAAAGGTGAGTAAAGCTGATTTTTTAAAAAATTTACGACCTTTCATTTTATCCGTCTATTTATATGGCCATGGGTCTATATTATCAGTCATCGATAGACCAAGAACAAAAATAATTTCATTGCCATGAAAAATCGACATGACAACCATTTATATACACTATGTTTTTTCTCAAATATGTGCGAATTAAACATTTGACCTTAGAGAAGCAGAAGCACTGAGAGCCCGATTTCAGTCTGACAGGAAGTTAACCTGTAATACTGAGTAAGGATCTTTACTAGTTTCGTATCTTTAACAAAAGATAACAAAATGTTTATCCGTTTATAGTTCACGTCTTCAAGTTTTGTTTAATAAAGAAAAATGATAAATCCATATTGACGCAAAGTAAAACGCACAATAATTATTATTTTTTCAAATATAACAATTTCAACATTATCTTCTTACAGGTTAGATCTGCCTCATATTAAAAATAAACACGCCATCTGCAAGTCAATTTAAAAACAAAGGATAAGTGCAATTGGAACTTTATTGTTGTCGTGGTCTCTGTCAGCCAAAATATTGTACAAATTGCATGTCATTCTGGCATTTGACCACAAGTATAATCACATTCGGGAGATTCGGAGTTAGTCCTTTATTGTAATAATTATACTCGGTTCTGAAGCTTGGGTGATTATCTCTTATTAAAGTATCGTTTGACTTGAACTACTTGTTTTTATCATATCCATTAACATTCGTTCTTGTGCTATCCTATCTTTATTGAGTTCTCAATTATTTTGTAGCGATATAACTGTTATGATCTTCTACCAGTGGATGAATTTTGCGACAAGAGTTATATCAAAATAAAATTACAGCCTTTCAGTGGGATAATACCAAAAGAGAATTCTAGCTCAAAAGTTAGAATCACTATCTACGCGAAAGAACTAACATCTTTAAATGCCGACGATAAAATTGGAAGTAAGTTGTATTATATAAAAAAAAAACAAAAAAACAAAAAAACAAAAAACAAAAACAAAACAAAACCAAAAACAAGCCCAATAGTAGATACGTTTGAATCAAACTGTAGGTATGTAATAACAAGGTAATTAGTATTCCTAAAAAAAATCCAGGATGGAGAAAGGCTCGGCACCTTGGTTGCATTCAAAAGCATGTATTCTTTTGTAACAGGACACTACAATTGTGCTTATTGATTTTAAAACTGTTCATAAATAGTAATATTCTGTCAAATTTATTATCATTGTCAAAAATATACTTTTTTGTATACTGTATAATATTTCCTGCACTTTCAGATTTAGAGTTTGTGATTGTAGTTGGAGTAATAGCGTCTATAGTGTTTTCAGTTATAGTAATTGTGTCTGGAATTCTGTGCTGTGGATGGGGAACTGTTATGCGATCGTGCTACACCTCTGTGTTTGGTCCGAAAAGAACTGATGGGGTTGTTTTGGGAGTACTAAATAACACGGACCGGGGTGTTTTACATGTGGTGACCGAGGATTCCGTCCATCTCTCCGAAAATGACCATTTCAATTTTAGAAACTGACTGCATTTGCCATGTTGGAGGTTATTTTTTAACATACAAGATATGCCTTACAAATGATGCACAAAGGTTCTCTCCACTTACGAGATATAGATAGTGCATTCAGGAACAAGATATATACCCAGCTATGCAAATTATGTCGGTAAGGTCACCAGAGATTGATTTATCCGATGTGAATCTAGTGGTGTCTTGTCAATGCCGTAAAATAATGAAAACTAGAACTTGATTTCTGTGAGCTGTCATTCAGGTTATATCAGACTATTAGATCATTCTTAGAAAACAAGCTCACTTGCAAATAAGTGTAACACCAAATGTATATAATGACTAAACAGAAGTTGCGCTTCTTCAGTTTAAATGACTCGACATGTTTTTATATGTGTGTTTATAACACGTCTCTTTCCGCGCATGATGTAGACTATGTTCGACGACTTTTTTCTCGTTGGGTCTTCTCATATTTTATTTAATATCAGTTTTTTTTAAATGTACATTTATAAATTTAAGCTTTAATTTTCACCTTAACGTATCTATTTTCCATTGTATGATGTAAGTTTTTGTATTTTAAACTTAGTAATATGGTATGTGTTTTTGCGTTTTTTCCTTCTTAATATACTGATGTAATAAAATTTGCACGGACAAAGAACTGAACATGGCACAACTAATCATGTGCAGATCGATATTTCAATAATTGTTGTCTAAACAAATTCAGAATTTTTTTATGTAATCAAAGTGATAGAAATTTTAACAATTGAAAAGTCATAAAATTAGCATTAAATAAACTCTCCAAAGTAAAACCATTGCTTATTATGAAAAAAAGCAATTAAAAATGACAAACACGACAAATTGCGCTATCTCAAATAGTAGTTTGTTAAAGTCCATTATCATATAGGCATTGTTTGCTTTGAATTATGCCGAGTTATTGTTTTTAATAGAACCACATAGAAGTGTTGGCGTCGTCTATTGTAATATATTTTTTTTTCAAATTGTCAAATTCATTCACCCATTAGTTTTGGAGGAGAATATTTTCAAAGATGAAAATGTAAAATTCGAGAAAAAAATCTATTTCAGGACCCATTACTCAAACATCCGTCTGCAGATCTTTGTGACAATTTGCTGAACAATATCACTTCCAGCCAGATTTGAGCTAAACACAAGTTTTTTTTTTTTTGTTTTTTTTTTTTGTTCTTTGCAAAATTCTGCAATTTGACCCCTATGGCGTATTTTTAGTAACGGCAGTCACAATTTAGCAAGATCATAAATCCCAATTTACGGATCATAGAGCATATTATAAGAAACTGTCATGCCAAGTTTGATCGCAATTCTTCCAGCAGATTCAGAGGAGAAGATGTTCAAAGTTCTCGGCGGCCCATGTTTATCCACAGATAAAAAATCTCAAATGTGATTGTGCGCAGGGAACATGACAAATTCTGATCAGTTTTGTTTGGTAGGTTCAGATATTAAAATGTTTAAGATGAAAGCATTAAGAAATTAGAAACGTAGAAAAGGGCAATAAGTCCAATATCGGTTAACATTTTTTACGGAAATTGGTATTCAGGTAGATGTCAATATGCTTAACATTTTAAGCATCAGTCAGAATCTGACTAAATCTAATGGTTTTATACATATTTGCAAAAATCTACAGTTTTACCCCAATGTTCTATTTTTAGAAAAGGGGGTCATGTTTTATCACGGATTTAAAAAAAAACAACTGTCATTTTGTGAATCGGTCTATGGATATTCATGATTTTTTTGGTCCGAATTCTATGCTTTGTCAAATGTTTAATCAAAAACTAGTGTTGTTTCTAGTTTGAATTTTGTCCAAATACTTACCCAATTGTTTAGGGTTCGACTTTTCCTTTTAATCCGTATCTGAGGTGCTCCCCTAAAAAGCTGTTTTTGTTCTTGTGACCGAATAGAATTTTTGTGTTTTTGCTTTCTGGTCGTATGTTTGGTCACGTTACTGGCAGAAAGTTTATTTCAGTGTTCAGCATCATGTCAACCAGGTTTGACTTCTCTTTTTATATATATGAAAATAAATTAATTAGTTTGACGTTAACTGTTACTTAAAATGTTGTTAAAACTGTCTAGTGTTAACAAAACTTAGTATCAATATTTCTGAGGGTATTCTGCAAAGAACTGATGTGGGGATTTTTGACCTGTTGAAAAACATGGCTGCTGTTACTAAAAGTAGCACAAAGGGGTCAGTCAGAAGTTTTTTGCATATATAACCAAAACCGTTATGTTTAACCGTTTTTTTTTCAATCGCCGAAATGATCCTTGTTAAAAGGTCTACAAATGTCTGCATTGGATAAAGATCTCGACGACTCCTTATTAAAGTTATTGCCCTTGAATGATTTTTTTACGGTTTTCGGCTAACATCTTGAAAACTATGACAGATAGAAAGAAATTTTTAATTGATGAAATAAACCTTATCTTAAGTCATATCAAAGTCTTCTTTGGGTCCAAATTTGAAAGGCAAACATTCAACAGGTGAGCGATTCAGGCTTCTTGGAGCCTCTTGTTTCCATTGTTACCAATAAACTGAGTTTTCCGCTCCTGGCCAAGGGTTATCAGCTAAAGCTATCGATTGACATCCGTCATCATCCTCTGAAACTACTGGACAAAATTTTAAAAAATATGTGATTCTTTCTTAGGGTATTCTGCCCAAATTTTATGCTCCGATCTTTGATATGTGGAAAAAAAATGGCCGTCTTTGCTAAAAAATAGAACATATGAGTTAGCAGTATTTTAGATATATATAAAAAGAAAAACCCTCATGTTTAACCCAATTCTGACTAAATACAAGTGTTAAACACGATGAGATCTACTTGTGTTGAAATTTGCGTGAAAATCGGATGACTATGTTTCAGTTATTGCCCTTTGTGGGCGTTTTTATGCTATTTTTACTAAGTTAGCTTCAAAAACCTTCTCAGAAACTAAAGGACAAAGTTCAATGAAAGTTAGTTTGATTGTTTTCTAAGTTATTCTGCAAAAATTATTATCTGATTTTTTATTCTTGGAAAAAACTTGGCCGCCGTTAATAAAAAATAAAACATAATGGCCAGACAGCAGTTTTTTGCATATACCTCCAAAACTGTAAGGTTTAGCAAATTCTAACAAAGTTTAAGTCTTCAGCATGATGAGATCGATCACTGGTCAATTTTTTTTTACCAATGTTTGATTTTGTTTATGTTATTACTTACGAAAATCTTCTCCCGTAAAACTGCTGAATATAATTCAATGAAAGTATGGTTATCAACTTTAAAAGGATAGCAGTTAGCTTAAAGAAGTTAATTACCATCAAAAGGACATGATCTTTCATCAGTCAGAATAAAAGAACACAAAAATCGAATGGCGCTATATGGACTTACGGCCCCTGAAAATAAAATTTTTACGTGTTCTTGCCGTTTGCTTGATATTACTAGTATTTCATCTTCCCAGAAGATACAATACAAATAAGAACCAAACGTCTTGTTGATATTCCTTAGGGTGTTCTGCCCAGAACTGTGGTGGGGATTTTGTATTCGTTTACAGTTCCCAGGTTTTAGTGGAGTGCGAGTTCCTCATTTGCTTTTGTTACTTTGTATGTATGAATTTAGTTACTTTATGTTCTTTGTTGTGTATGTCTGTTTTCCGTTTCTGGTCTTTGTCCCTGGATTACATTCTTTTGATTACCACTATAACCTTTGTTCCCTTGATTACTCTTTTACCCACATGGCCGCTGATACTATAAATTAACTGAAGGGATGGAATATCGATTTGTTTGCATAAATATCTTCAACAATTATGTGAAGACAAATTCTGAAAGTAGTTAAAAACATGATGAAATCTATCCATTGTGAAATTTATGTGATGTTCTGTTGATCCATATTGAAGGAATTGCTCTTTATGACGTTTTCTTGGTTATTTTCATGTTATCATTTCTAAAACCTATTTCTCTGAAACTAGACATTTACCAAACTTTATACATGTATTCCTTAGGATATTGTACACAAAACGTATGTGTGGATTTGTGATCTATGGACAAACATGGCTGCCGTTCCTAAAAATAGATCGAAGTAGTAAAACAGTAGTTTTTTTTTCAAAATTCGCTTGGTTAAGAAAATTCTGACTCGTGTCAGCATGGTGTAATTAAACCATGGAAATATTTGAGTGAAAATCTGTTGCCCCTTATTTGATGTATTGTCTTTTTTAGTTTTCATTTTGCTTTCTTGATATTTTTTTTTTTAAAGATCAACTCCTCTGAAACATCAACTACTAAATGTTTTGATACTTTATAGGCGTCATTATCTCAATTCTCTTTAATTATAAATGATCTGAATTTATGTGTAACTCAAACTGATCAGTGGTAGCGGGAATTATATAAGTATAGGGGCATCTTCATTTGATGAACATTTTGTTCAATATGATGCGACTAAATGATGTTGATTCTCCCGGCTTTTTATGGCTTCTTATTTCATGATAGTAGGCTATCAATAAGATTAATGCTGATAGTTAAAACATTTTTTTAACTCCACTCGTCTTTGAAAGTATCGAAGTTTGCTAATTTTCCTCTAAAACAATACCGTTTTCGTATTATGAGAATACTCAAGTTCAGAAAACATTCATGGAAGAATAACTTGTTCTAATATGAAAACAAAAATGTGATTTTATTCACATAATAGATACCCATCCTTGTTTACCGTTGACTATTTTTGGTGTTGAGTACTTAATGGTTAAATTTAATTTTATCAGGATATTTCTATGTGTATTTTGTTTTAATGCCGCTGATTAGAGGTTAATCCTAAAACACATTAACAACATACTGGAATTTTACAATATAAATATGAGTGGTATTTTTGTTGTTGTGTAGGTTGAGTCAACTTTGAAAGTGAAATTTAGTGCAACTGTAGTGTAGAATCCCATTTATTGTGATTCTTTTTGGGAATACGATATATATTACCTCCAGGGGACATTTCTTCAATACAAACTATATATTGTTTCGCAGTACAGAACATATACAACGTCTGAGTACGATTGAAAACATGACTAACTTACTTGAGGCAGCTGGTAAAAAATATGATCTTATCGTAGGTCGTTCGAAAAAAAACCCTAAACAAAGGATTTTCAGTACGAATCTCTCTAGTGATTATAAGAAATGATATATATGGTAAATAAACATCGTTTTGTTTTAGCCTCATATTACGAAAAAAACTCTTTTTATTCATTTATAAATTATTTGTCATGAGGAAAATAATGCAATAAAAACCTGTACTGTACAACTGATTGTGGAGAAAATCATGTATTTACAGTGCATTCTATTGCAGCGCTAAGTAGTCACTTGTTTTGCATAAGTTACATTATCATGACGTCAATCATATCATTTTTAAATGTGCATGATATTTTTTTTACAATGAAACAATATTGCAAATAATTTTTTTTCTGAACTGTTGTTGTACCAACGGCAATCAAAGTCAATGACAAATACATAAAAAAAAACGGAATTCTAGTGGGGACAAAGACATAACTTAACAGATAGAAACTTAACAACATACAAAACTTAGAAGAGAACGTTATAAATCACTGAACAGCAACGACTTGTGACTTCGAATAATGATGCATGCAAGGCAAGCGTCATCTACTTTTCTTGGAGCACTTGCTAAGTAGCCTTGTCATGCATTGTAAAAGAGAGAAGATGGAACAAATTTGTCGTCAACGTTGAGATGGTCACCATCACGTTAATGTTATAAATCTAGATCTGAAATAGCCCTGTTAAAAGGCTTATAATTTAGAAAAGCAGAAAGATGTAATCATCGAATACGGAAGCCAATGGAATGTTAGCAAATAGGAATGAATACATCGGCAATATCGTATGTCGTCTCCTTTATCATGTTTTAAATTTCGTTCTCATTGAATTGCAATATTCGGTAAAGATATGAGGCACAATTGGAGTACCATACATCCATGCAATGATTCCGTCAATCGAGATCGTGTCTAATATTACCAAATGCACGCTCATTTAAGGGCATACTTCTTCTGAATATGAAATAAAATGATAGATTCAGATTCTAGTCAATCATTCGAAATTTCACAATCACTTTTACGGAAAGCTATCAAACCAATTTTCACAACTTTTTAAAGTATTGATTTTGAATTTCAAAAGATGACCTCCACCATAAAGTCTGAACCAAACAGAAAAAGTGAAAGAAAATCACAGAATTACGGAGCTGACAATTTTTAGACAGTAGTCAAAAATAATAATCAAAGAGGGGAGTCCAGATAACAAATGGCAATTTTGATAAAGAATAAATTTAACCTTCATACGCTCAACAATTCATATGTATTTACTTGCTAATGTGACCTTTTTGACCTGTTTAAGATGTCTTATTATCAATTTAGGATCCTAGAATTGTTACGAAAGTGTTAAATGCCAAAAGTGATAAACTAATAAGTTATTATTTATGCTTAATTCAAAACAGATGCATATGAATTATAAATAATGTACGGTTGTAATCATCTTTCACTTGTTGCTATTGTTTGTTATGACGTTGGTATCTTTAAAATGATGAACGATGCTAATTCATGCGTTCTCGCGGAAGAGAAGCCAAAACCTTGTTCATTCTGAATAACAATTTTATTACGCGTAATACGACATTGGGAGATATCGTATAAACTATGGATAGGGTTTTCTTGTGAGACGTAATAATGAGGTGCACGATGACTCTTTTGACATCAGTAATAATCATAAGTGTTTTGTCTTACTACCATGGAGTTAATGCATCTGGAAATGGTATGTTATTAATTAATTGTTAATTCAATGTTTATTACGTTTTAGTTTTTTGCTTTATTGATCCTGAAATTAAATTAAATTCATTAATTTTCTAAAAATAATTTCTGTTGTTTGTTTTGTTTTGTTTTTTACTTTTCATAAAAAAAAGTAAAATATGAAAGCGAATTCGCCTTTATTTTATTATTGATTTTTTTTAAATATACAAAGGATTACACTTTGGAGTAAAAGTTACAAAGTTTGATTTGGAAACAAATTATTCAAAATGAAAGTCGGCAAAGGTTTTAGAAAAAGGCAGTCATTTTGTAAGACGATGCAAGGATTCAAAATGATAACATGAAAATAATTAAATATCTAAAATTCCAATAATATTGCATCAAAATTTAATTGCACTTACATTCAAATAGTAGACATTTACTTGCCTACTTTTTGATTTTTCTTCATTCAGTTTTGTGATTGAATTTTATTTGTTTTCTGTCAGTCATGGAACGTAGACTGCGAGAATTGGAGCAACAACTCTATGATCATATTAAAGAAGAATATCTTCGATTAGTAGATCTAGAAAGTTTTAAAACTCAAAGAGAATCTTTGACTTTACGCTCATTTAAGCAGAGAAAGGTGAGTCTTTTTTTTATTGGTTATAAATATTATTTGCCTTTTCTGTTTCTATTTTCTTTGCATAAGTTTGGTTATTTGACTTTAAAAGTTTTAGTTTTATGACTACTATTGATTATGACTTCATGAACTGCTTATTTCTTCGTAATTCTGTGTCTAAAAGTCCGTGAAAAACTCGAAGATCCTGTTCCTGTATTAGGCCATATTGATTTTAAAGAGTAGCAGTTATAGTGTCGTATGTTGACTTTCTCCGAAACATAGCTAATTGTATTTAAATACTTTTCCTTGTCACAATTGTCATAAATCTTATTTTTACCAAATTCGACCTCCAAAAAGCAATTTGGTGGTTTTCGGTGAAGTTTGTGTAGTTCCTTTGCGTTCTGACAATTGTTTCTTCCTTATATATATATATACACATTTAGTACTACTTCTCGTCCTTATAGTTTCTTTAAATGCATCTTAAAATAAACATGCAATCAATTATTTATTTACTTAAATTTAAAATTTTTAATGTTCAGCAAATCAATAAATATCATTATGATATTCAAACTGAAACACCCAAAACACGTGTATTGTATCATTTTTTTCTTTCTTGCATATGCCATATGTCATCTACAATGACAAAGATATTCAATAGTTGTCTTTCTATCTTAATTTCTGCATTACCCACACACAGCATTCCACAAAATGACAACGTGTACAAGTAGCTGAACAAATATTTCGATGTATTTTGAATTCCACGAGAAAGTGCATTGCTCCATCACTGTTAATACAAATGCTAATCACACTATAAATTTGATTTATTTATTCTGTCATACGAACGGAATCTCGATGTGTATATGTTCTGCACTGATTTATTACTGATGTTAATCGTTAATGTTGTGTCTAGTACATTTCCTGTCCTACTGATCGAGACTGACCGATGGATACAATGCTGGTTTACATAAAATGATACCTCGGTTGTCTCATTGTCGTAATTACCACTACTGTCAATGAATACGTATCTACTGCTATATAGCTGAATGCTTCTGTTGACAAAGTAATTGAATTATTAAAGCATTTGGTCCATACCATACGTCATTATTTCCTTATTTCGAACTATAATTTGTGACATCAATAATTCTGTAAAAATTCGTAATTTGTTCTTGTCTGGATATGGTCATCTTTTTTAACAAATATGCCAAGTAAGTCCTTGAAGTTGGCAACCTTAAAGTATCAGTAAATAAAAGGACCGGAAACGGGTATAAACAAATAAACCCCTTAAGCTATTCGTATTCATTAACAATTACTTAAACTATCGTACCCAAGTTTTTACTAGGCACCTAAGATGTTTATGCTTCTTTTAAACTTAAACTTGAACTCGTTTGTTTGGTGGATTTTCTTACGCCATGAATCACTTTATCATTGGTAGTGTATGAATTTTATGCGGACCGGTACTTAAAGTGTGACGATGCTGGAGGGTGAACCCTGCACTGAACGGAGAGAAAAGAAAAGAGACGATTAGATCAACTTTTTAAAAAAAAATGTCAATTGGCTTTATTTTCAGACCCTAAATAAGGAGTTGCTTTTGGAAATAAACAAGATAAATCCAAAACTACTTTCCACAGAAAGCAGAATTGATTTCAAATTACTGCGACATTTTGTTAGAACATTGGTGAAAGGCCATAAATGGATATTGTGAGTATGCCATTTGTTAAACTCTCATCGGCATTTGCTAATTTATAAACTGACTGAAAACAAGAATACATAAATGAAATACTTTATGTTAAGAACATTTTTTTTCAAAAAGTATTGCTTCGTCACTTAAAACACTGCACCCATAAACACTTTAAACTACGTTTTCCCACGTACATTTTACTTCAAAACAAATGTTTCCGTTAGCTGCAAACATGTAATGTTTTATTCAAAGGAATACAGAGTTGTATATTTTGTATATAAAGGTCAGACATAACCTACATAAAATACATTTAAGGACAGCTTTGTTTTTAACTCTGTGCCCCCTTTGATAATCTCAAGAGGGTAAATATTTTTTTGATTGCGTTCCTCTCACACCGGGCTACAAATAATTACATTGCTATTGTTTTAAAGAAGTTGTCTTCATATATTTGAAATAGTTTTTTAAGCATCATGCTGGTGTTGATTTATGGGTCGAAAGATAAAACTACAAAACGTTCAAATATGACAATGGTTTCATATAATCCATGCAGCGAAAACAATAACAATAGAAAGCTCTATTCATTTAAAGGAATTGATTGATTGATTGATTGTCGCAGTTTGATGTCCTGTGACTGATATTTCATGCGAAATAGGGCGAGAACGTTTGATTAAACTGAAATGACTATGCTATGTAATAATGTGACATCCCAGACCAGATTTAGATGTGGCGCATGAAAAATAATTCCGATTCGTCATCGATATGCTGCCGAGTGGCGGAAAAGCAATAACCGACTACCAACGTGAAAGTCTTGATAATACTCTATCGTGGTTCGAACCCACACCCTCCTTTTCCAACACTCGAGACGAACGTCTGACTAACTCTTTAAAAAGAGATACATCTAATTTTGCAAAGAGTAATCAAGGGAACCAAAATTAAACACATTATATTAGTGCTTTTACCTAATACTAATACTGGAAGTCTCCAAAAGAAAACCCGTTGCCCATGCAATCAATAATATACCTGAAGATACTTTACATTAGAATTAAACTATCTGAATTTAAAAAAAAAAATATATATAAAAAATTTATTTTTGCACCAATTTTCACGATTCTTAGATCGAAAACTTCCTAATTATAATTAACTTCTAGGTATGGTGCCATCAATCCTATAAACTACTTAGAAGGTTTACGTATGATAGACTTGGAGCATGTTTCTATTGATGTAAGTACCTTATTGTATGCTTTATTTCCATCAAAGTTTTTACACTATTGCAAAAATGACTGCTCAAAATAAACTCATTTTAAAGTTAGTTCAAAAACACAAAGAAAAGTTTATCATTTTTACTACATAAAATATTTCGGTCTTGTACAGCTACATGGGAATTGAGAAATTAATACAACTAGTAAATAAATACACGTACAGTACTGTTTAAAGGAATTCTTCATAATAATTCCTCTACATAATACAATAACTGTTACAACTTATAATGGAAGGTAAAAAAATACTTTATTTTTATAGGAGAGGAAGGAAATTTTCTTTTTGAAAATAAATATATAGTATGTTTGGTGTAAGGTCTATAGTATACGAATCAGAAGAAAATATGTATGGTTAAAAAGAAGTCATTATTTTGATGGATACAATCGTAGAGTGTTAGTTTTAGCAATCAAAATTCCAAGACAACCAAACAGAACATGAACATAGTTTAAAATTAACGATGAAACGTTATTTTATTGCATGCATTACTTTCTGTTGAAAACAACAAAAAAGACATTTTTGTTTTTCCCCTTCAGATATATGAAAAAATTTCACTAATGAGGAAGGCAATTAAGCTAAAAAGGACCAACTACATTTCAAGTATGGTGAGTTTAAAAAAAACCAAACACTATTTCAAAATTATAATTTTACAGTTGAATAAATTTGTGAAGTTTGCGGAATTTTTTTTAATCATGTGCACCAATAAACATACTGGTTTGCAGGCGTTTATTTGATATAAATGACAACAAGGTGACTACCACATACGATATGTATTATCAATTAATTTACCAAAAGATTTATTTCGTTGTCGGAACAAACATCAACGCCAATCATGTGTGTATACTATAAATTTAGAGTATTCGTAAATTATTTGGTTTTTTTTTTAAAAACAAAATCAACAAAACTGACAAACGGCTTTCGTAATTTGAAGCTTTTCATTTTCCACCACTGAAAATCAAGATGAGACATCACCACACAGAAGCCGATCTATTCATGCAATTTGTGAAACAATGTATTATATTTTCAATAAGTAGATAGATGTGTTATAGTCGGGGTTAATAAAATAAAAGTCTCGAGATCTTCATCAAAATCATACGGCAAACAATAACCTCTATATGAACCAAAAGCTTTTTATATCATGTTAACTAATACCATAACACGAAAACTCTTTTATTTTTAGGTTTCCTGTTGATATTTTGTTAAATAACTCATGATGTGTATGTCTTTTTTTAGCGTACAACGAGGGAAGCCTTTCTCAAAGAAATGTTAGGTTATTTCAAAGGTCCAAATTTTAACTTGTTGGATAACAGTAGGTTAGTAAACTGTTATCAAAACTTGCTGTTTCATTAAAGAAGTTGGTTCGGTAAGGGCAAAATTTTGCCTCAAAAACGAAGTCTGCATAACGAAACTTTTATATTGTTTCTCCAGCTCTTTAATGTGTTTTATAGTTGATTTTATTGGTTTATGGTAATAATTTCAACATACACAGCCATATATGCCCTTCAAAATGGCCGATATTGGGAAAATCTGTTAGAAAGGCACAAATTTTGTGCGTTTTTTCACGCTTTTAACAATGTCCACATGCGTGGTGACTCTCCTGCTTTATAAATTTTGTGTATATTACAACACAAGTGAAAATATCTTGAGTCAACAAATGTGTGGCCACTTCCGTTCCACATAAAAACAATCTTAAAAATTATAATGTTAAAAGTTAAAGTTTTGTAAAAGTTACTTAATGCATAGTGCTATTTCTGGAATAATCCCGTTAAAACATCTTATATTTAGTGTTTGTGACCATTTTACTATACTACTACTACCTAGAAATCAGCTTTAAGAAAGTTTTCAAAAATACCCAAATTATGTGGCCAATAGAGGTCTTTGGTGTTTAGAGTCATGTAATAAGCCCGAATAAGGTAGCAACCATATATTCTAGATATTATTAATTTTTTCTAGCATTAAACACGGATCTTTATTCGTGTAATTCTGTGCGAAACATAATTGTTTAAGTGTGAAGTTTTATCAGAAAACAATTAAGCATGATGGGCTTATAAACTTTAGTTAGGGGCGTTTAAAGGGGACTTGTAGAGGTTAAACATTTTAAGTGTTCACTTAAATTAGAAATTCCAAGTGTGCATGTTAAGCCTTATATGCCGTGGGCAAAGTAAGACATTCTATATAAATACTAACTTAATTTCCTGAATATTATCTAACGAACTGATTCTTTTGTTTTAGTCTTACACCTCCGGCTGTCAGAGATTCTGCATTCATGCGTCAGTTAAAATTGTCATATGAAGCGTTCAGAGAATTGAGGTCTTTCTTAAAGAATGTGAGTTTTTTTTTATGATCTTAACTAAGAAAACATCGATTTTAAATACAAATTTCAGTCATAGGTTGTTGCATATTTTCAACAGACACTGTTTCCAAGCTTTCTTGAAATGTTGAATCAATAATTGTATTGTAAAAAAACGAGTGTCAGAAAAATGTGTTTCGTAATGTAAAAGTTGAGAATTACGTATACAAGTGCCAATTTCAAATAATTAAAATTGGATCCTTTGAAATAAATTATTACAACAGTTAAATCCTATATCCAGCTAGTTGACAATTTGTTTTCTGATTTCTTAATAGTTTTTAATTAACGGATATATTTAAGCTGTTGCAGATGTAGATTTCAACATCTATGTTTTTTGTGTGTGATCTAATTATCTATCATCATTCAAATGTATATGAAATGGTATATTTTTACCCGAACTGATTAAATATTTTATTTTCAGGAATATATTCCAGCGACAAGAAAATATCCCGGGGTTTATTCCATGCCAAATGGTATTGGATACTACAAAGCTTGTTTAAGGTTCCACACTACCCTTCCCATATCACCTGATGAGGCTCATGTTATTGGCCTGGACGAAGTTGAAAGAATTGCAAATGAAATTACAGAAGTAAAAAATTATACTTAAGTCAAATTATTTGTTGTCTGATTTGTTACCAACAAGTAACGATTTGATCACATAATACCGAAAGAGAGTTACATCATGATATAAGTTTAGTCGAACCGGAATAGGTATCAGACAGGCTCGCAGAAATGGGTCGGGGAAGTGAAATTTAAGTGAGAAAAGCCTTTATTTATTAAAATTTAGAATTCAAAGACAAAGAAAACGTAAGAAAAGAATTATTTACAGTATCCAGATCCGAATCGCTGAATTATTCTAAAAAATTAAAAATGGACAACCTTTTTACCTATCGTATGTCGCCCCTTTCAGCTATCGTCCTTTTTTTCAATGATTTTGAAAACGTAAGAAAAATGTATTAGTGCGATGCTCGAATGTAGTCTGTTGCATTAATCATATTAATTCATTGGTCAGACCTTAATTATATGAGGACTTTAAGGAGACTTGTGTCTTTATATTTCCTGGTGTGTAACATACGTTGCATTGGTGTATTCATAAATTGATTTTGATTTTACTGTTTTATAGATAATGTGGTCGCTTAACTTCAAGACAGATTTAAAAACCTTTATAAAACATGTCCAAGAACAAACTTTAGTATCAAGCGTAGGTAATCACTATGTTATTATTAAGATAACTGTTATTGTTGAAGTAAAAGCAAACCGACCATACTGTTATTGTTGAAGTAAAAGCAAACCGACCATACTGTTATTGTTGAAGTAAAAGCAAACCGACCATACCTAGTTCGAGTAACAGTATGTAAAATAATCCGAGAACAATGACTAGATAAAGGAAATAGAAAAAAAAAACACCTCGAATAAGATAAATTGATTTTAAGAATACACACAGAAACTTAAGTTGTACTAACTACTTAGAGTATGGACCACGTGCGCTGATAGGGTAAGCCACCTTTGTTTACACATGTGTTCATATGATATAAAATGTTTTGATACCATCTCGCATTCAAAACTCTGTATTAATTATTTGTTTAAGGCATATCATTCCGTCCACTCGTCGGAGGCAATATTTATTTTCATTAATACTTTTATTTGCAATCTTGTATATTTACTCATGACTGAATACTGCAATGAAATACATACGACAGGTACAAAAAATATTTTTTTTGCATGTATGCAATTTTTTTGGTCAGCCATATTAACTTCCCAAACAAATTAAACCAAAGAATTTTCCCGTTGTGATAATATTTGCTATACATTCACTGTCACGAAATATCTGCGAAAATAATCCCAACGCGAAATCTTCTTGTATAATCGGCTTTGAGATTAATACATCTGACCACGAAATTTACATCAATAAGTATAATGTCATACCAAAAAAATGTGGTACGAATTATAACAATTTTTATAATGTATAAACACACACTTAAACTGGTTTGACCATGTCTAATTACCATGAGTTGTATGACATTAACTATAGATTCATCGATTTATTGCTCTTTAAGGATATTTACATGTGTACACCATTCACATGCTTTTACTACCTGTAAGTAAGTACTACAATGTAAAGTGACATTAAGCAACATGAACACGAATGATTCATATTCAATGAATAATTCAAATATTTTAATCGTTGTAGCGAATTTCTTTTATTTATAGGATCAACAAGTTGAAAAGATAAATGATATATTGAAACAAGTAGATGAACAAGTGTTAGAAAAAGCATTTTATAGATTTGAGAGACCTCCAATTCAGTAAGTGTCAATAGTGTTAATATGGTTTATTCAGATTAAGGGTTTGCATGCGTTCTTTTTTGTTAAACTTTCTTGTATTGATTATTCACACTTAACATTTTCTTAACTCTCAGGGCGAAACATTATGAGCATGTTTTGCGTTTCTGTTTTTTCAATATGCTTGCCAATAAAAGGAATGGTCTTAAGCATCCCTGATAATAAACCTGCCATGATAAGGACACGAAAAAATAACAGTTTACCGACAAAAATAATAGACGTTGATTCCGAAAAGGGCAATCGTGATCAGACTGTCCGACAATATTAAAATCTTTGTTCCTTGTCATGCAAAATGTACATAAGTAAAATCAAGCGCAGTAAAAAAAAGAGCAGTAATTAAACATTATATTCAAGCTACTTAAACTAGCCTCAAGAAAACAAGTCAAAATATATTTGCTTACAAGATATGATATAAAATGAGTTGAATTAATTTGTTAGAAAAACCACAAACGACACAGAATTTTATGAATCGTAAATCAATAATTTTTTCTTTTGTTCCTGTTTTTAATTTCAAATATATCTATTTTGCACAGGCTGGTTACTGTTAACAATGATAAAGACCTTACATTAGCATCGTATGGTAAAAATGCTTTCTATATCAACACAAATCCAAGACTTAACAGGTATGTAAACTCCTGTACCAAAATGTTCCAAAGTGATAACATGGCATCTGCTTCATATTAATTCATTGTATAAATTCAGTGTTTTATTCAGTTTTGAAAGTCGCTTTTCTTGAATAAAATGAATGTTTACATTTGATTGATAAGGACTTTACGTAGATATGCCCGAATTCAATTAATTTCGGAAGTGGTCACCGATTTCCTAGTGCTTGAAATATAAGTTATCCGAATAATCATAAAGTTATAACAAATATTACGATCTGGACCTTATTTTAATATTAAAATTAAGAAGGGTTTTATTCGTACATACCAGTTTCCGGTTCTGTTATTTGCTGAAATTTTTAGCACAGCCACTAAAGAATTATTAGAAAGAGTAATCAAGGGAACCAAGGTTATGGCGGTAATCAAAAGAATGCTATCCAGGAACAAAAACCAGACATGGAAAACAGACACACACAACAAAGAACATAAAGTAATTAAAATCATACATACAAAGTAACAAAAGCAAATGAGCAACTCGGACTTCACTAAAACTAAGAGCATGTACCAAGTGCACCGGTAGGGACAAACGAGGAAAGGAAAACTATGACCCATTGAATAAATCAGTTTTCATGGTGCAGATGGATACACCATAACGATCCATGAGTTCATGATGACCACCATAAAACTTCTGTAGTGATGACTTCAATCTTGTAGCAACATAACCCTGTTCCAGAAGCCTACTTGTTAGAGCTCTGGCGCGGGATACAAAATAGTTTCGGCAAGCTCTGGCATAACGTATGAGTTGTGATATGAACACTCCACATGCAGGTGATGAAGGGATGTTGTCACAGATGAAAGGAAAGTTGACAATTTTGAACGAAAAGTCTTCACGTTTGTCGTAAAGTTTGGTCAGTAGTTTTCCTTTACCATCGATTTCTAAGTGTAGGTCAAGATATGAGGCTGACTTCACAGTGTCTGTAGTATCCTTTATCTCAAGTTTTTTTGGGTAGATGCGATGTATCAAATCCCTGAAATTAGGATTGTTTAAAGATAATACGTCATCTATATAGCGGAAACTGAGATTAAAGGATCTAGCCAAACGATATTCTTTCTTTCGGATCAGATCAGCTATAAAGTCAGACTCATAAGAGTGAACGAATAGGTCAGCAAGTACACGTCCACCACACTGGACAAATATGTTGTCGATTAAAAATTCCAACATTTTGTAAACATCTTCCTCTGTATATCTAGATGATGATTTGGAATTATTTCTTACAAATTATGAAGAATCTCTACCAAGAACTATATATTTGTATCTAGGTATACCATCTTTTTTCGAAAAAACAACGACGTATAATGTTTTAAGTCGGGATTTTAACTGAGTATGGGGAATAGAAGTATACAGTGTTTAAAAATCATAGGTTTTAATGCTATTATATTCAGATAATAGTCTTGAATTGATTGCCTCCAAAAGATCTTTCGAATTTTTCAGGATCCACATTGAATTAATATCACTACGGGAGTAACAAGTATTGTGGTAGGACTGTAGACCCTCTTTGACAGTTGTGAGTATAGAAGTTAAAAGTTTTGAAAGAGGTTTGGTGGTACATTTTGCAGATCCAGCTATGAAACGTTGTTTGTATGGATTCTTGTGGAGTTTAGGAATCCAGTACATAGACGGTAAATCACAATCATCGTCCTTGGTAGAGAGACAAAAAGAGGATTGCAAAGATTTATGGTTTTCCACAATCTCTTCTTTGGAGAGTGTGGTAGCAGTATAGGTCTTATCACTGCTATTATTTTCTACGTCTACCTCTGATTGTTTATTACATTGGATGTAAAACGTTTTGCAGACAAAAACAATGTTGTTTTGAGCTTTGTCTATATGTACAACATCTTTGCCATGTATAGTAGACAATGTTTTTGCTACATCGGGGTCTTTGAAAACCGATGTAGCCTTGGCACTCATTGACCTACTTAAAACTTTCATTCGTTTCAAAATTGAAGACCTCACGGCCTTTTACATTTAGAAAAATGTAATAAAATGTTTTTTTCCCTAACTGGACAGAATTTGGTTCACATTTGGTTCCATTTTAAACTAAGGTTTCCATGTTAAACTACAACAAAAGTTTTGTCGGCGAAGTAATCAAACACTTTACAAAATATAAACCGGATACTAAATCAGATATTTTTAAGCTGGGTACAGTCACATTTTTATTGCATCAAGAATTATTTGCAGGATGAAAAACTATTGAATTAAATACTCTCTTAGCTCGCCACTTAAGGAGGTAGACCTAGAGTAAGGGAAATAACTCTTGAAATCAGTGAAATGTTTGTATCATATTCAACTTCACCAAAGCCTCTCAAGCATTTATTTGAAACGGAATGGAATCAGTCCAAGTTACGTTCATGCTTACATGAGATTGATGTTAAATGCTGAATACAAACGTTCCAATGATTTGCAAGAGTTATGTCACTTACACTAGGTCGTCTTCATCCTTAAAATAAACTTTCATTTCTGAACTGTTGTATTTATTGTAGGTCTGCCCTTATCACTAAACCCTTAGTTCTTCATGAAGCTAACCCTGGACATCATTTTCAGGTTATTATATATATTTGTTTGAATTTTCTTTATAAATAGTAACACCCTTTTTAACTTTATGAGACCTTACATCATCTTATATGCCTTAAGTTTTCGATAACCAATAGAAAACTTCCTCTGGGCTAGAACATTAAAGTATAATCTAAAAAGAAGAAATATAATTCTAATATTGAATGCGAAGATTTAAAATTGTCTTCTTCATATTAGAATTGGTTCGTTTCATTTTTGTGGTAGTGAAAGATTTGTTTACAGTCAACAGTTTCAAATACAATGCTGTATGATTGCAGAGTGTAATGACAGGTTTTCGCAAGGACAGGAAGTTGATGGCAATTATGTTTTATGATATAATATATTAGTAATATTATATAATAATATGTGTTGAAAGTAGTGGTAGTAACAGTAGTAGTAGTAGAAGTATTGCTTTAATTTATGACATGACGTTTGTTTTAGCAATCATATGTGAACTGGGATAGAATTCCAGCATACAGAAGAAACGTTATACTTTCTGGAAATTACATCATTCCATTTCGTTATCCAACTTACACAGCATATATTGAGGTATAATAAATTTAGTTTTCTACCGTGACTGTACCTTGCATTTCTTTGACATTTTAAAGAAAACATGGCGTTTGAGAAAGCTATAAGTACATTTCAACTCATTGATGTAGCATCGTTTAATAATATTATGACACTAGGTATGTGTTACACACATTGGAAAGGTGTTCTGTTTGGCATCTTTTATATATGTACATCTAATATTTTAAGTCCATCTAAATATGTCTAACATAACTGATGGATAACATTGGGGTGATATTTCATAATATAGAAATACCGATCTAATATAAATATTGCAACTTTCGGAGTGTCATACTCGCATTTCAGTAAGTAACCTGCCATCAGAGGACCTACAACGAAATACAAAAGCAGAACGACACCCAAAATAATTTCAAAAAGTACCTAAAACCAAAGTAAAATCAAAATAGGAAGGCAAATCCAGCATCGCGAGGCTTATTAAATGTAGTACTAGTAATAACGAGTCGGTGTTTCATAGGTCGTAACTTGTGTGATCCTGCAAATTTCAGGGATGGGCTTTGTATGCTGAACATCTTGGCAAAGATCTTGGACTGTATCCTACTATTTACGATGAGTAAGTTAAATATTGATTGCATCACGGCGGGAATTCTTACGATGAAGAAATATAATGAGTACATTATGATGTAATCATTTGCGAAAAGTAAGTTTGAAAATGATTTTATTACAGTTGAACCATTTACGATGAGTAAGTTTGATGATGATTACATCACGGTTAGGCCTTTTACGATGAGTAAGTTTGGTGATGATTACAACACTGTGGGACCTTTTACGATGAGTTAAAGATGATCAGCTAGAAAGCATAATGATTATATTGGTATTAACGACTATTCCCGGTGGTTTATATGTTTCGTTTTGTACTTATTTTTCTTTAATGGTACGTGATGCAGGCAGCTTAGGCTTATCACTGTAGTAGATACACCATAGAATCAACGGAACAGTCCGGAATACAAAATAAATCAAACAAAAAACAAAAAGGAAACAAAATACAAAAAGACCTTAAAAATAAAAACACTACTGCTTCTTAAACTCGTTTATCTCATTTGTTCATACTGTTTACTCGCATAAGTCAGCCCTTACCGAGTTGGTATTCTACTATAGAAATGCTGGGATGTCATGATTAAGCTTACATTAAAACCACTGAAATAAATGAATAGAAGAGCAAAAAATACTGGATTCAAGTAAAAGGATACGAACACAAACAATTATCTCAAGGTAGAATGAATTTATCAAAACCTTCGAACATGTATCAGGTACCGCTAGGGGTTACATCTATTTTTTAACTTTAACCACCAAACAATTCGTTCGTGTTATGTCCTGTATTGAAAGAGTTACGGTTTTTGTCGGTTATGTCTGGTAATGAGCTCAAGTTATAATTTTATTACTAATACTTAATTTAGGCGTACTATTCTTAGTTTTATAACTATA
Source organism: Perna viridis (assembly GCA_037379345.1). Taxonomy (NCBI): domain Eukaryota; kingdom Metazoa; phylum Mollusca; class Bivalvia; order Mytilida; family Mytilidae; genus Perna; species Perna viridis. Next base: position 39,640,391 of record CM074512.1, on the reverse strand, counting down.
ATGAAAGACGCTTGTCTTATCAAAGGGCATGAAGCAATTCGAGTTTTCATAATAGATGAAGACCAGCGCATGCATGATAGCTCGACTAAATTAAGTCGAAAGACTCAAAATTTGCCATTGATGTGAAAACTTGTCTTCTGGTAGAAATTTTATATAAAAAATATTTTACAAAGATAATTAAATAACACTACAGCAATAAAGTTGAAAGCGATAGCACTTTCTGTATATCCGTTACACCCTTCATTTCGTTCATTAAACAGCTGACACAACGTAGCTTCGATGATATAACTTGACAGTCTTAGTGAATATAAACCACAAAAGTCCCCCAAAATCTTTTGTAACGCAGTGTTAACCAATCAAACGCACGATATGGGTGACGCTGACGATCAACTGACTGTTCCTATACTTGGTGTAATTGTCGTTTTCGTGCTAAGAACATATATTCAATTCTTTGCAGTCATTTGTTGTATATGATCATGACCGACTAAGGGATTTCTTAACGTCCTTGGCTATTATTTGTTCATGAAAACCATATGTGCGTTTTCATGAAACTTTTAAAAGTAGGTCAAACCTTATATAATAATCACAGTAGCAATTTAAAATATGGATGAAATGTGTGTACCCCGCAGTACCCTCACTAAATGTTAAGCAATATTTAGAAGAGAGCTTATGAAAGTAAAAGGGGTATAAATAGGTGACCTCTATATTTTTTTTATAACTGCTTTTCAAAACCTTAGTCAAACATGATTTCAATGTGAATAATTTACCTTTTAGTTGACACGTTTTCAATGTTATGCATCTGTGTACTATTAACACACATTAGTCAACATTTGTTTTCATTGAATGATAAGTTGTGACCCCGAAGTACCCCTGTCCATCTCTATTGGAAGCTCTTTAATAGGGGTTGTACACGCTGTGGAAATATCTTTTAAGAAAGTTGAGTATTTATATTTAATACATATTTTATATATATTTTAGTTCTATATCTTCTAATATTTCGTGTGATGTACGATTTAGAGAGAGATACTAGATTTGTTAAATATAAATCTAACTATAGTCCTTCGGACACCTGCATATTAGAATATTCCAATTTTTCAAATTCAGCTATTGAGTGCCGCATCAAAATAGAGTCTATTATAATAGTAATAGGGGTGTTTACTCTTTCTTTCAATCACATTGATGGTTACGTGTGTTTCATTTCTTTGTATATCATTTAAATAAATTAAAAAAAATAATAAGTATAATGCATGATTTTAAAGATGAAAGTTAAAAAACCCTGTCTTTGTTCACACTACACACAATAACTTGAAAACTCTGCCACATATTTTAATAAAAATTGATTGAGTTTTCATTCGATTTATAAACAAATACTGTAACATAATAATTTGGCACTGTTCTGTGTTGTCAATGCATGTCCATAGGCACTTTGTGTCGTTTGATAATTTCACTATATATTAGTATAAGTTGGTTGCTCAACTTTTCAAATCCAAAAGGAGTCTAATGAAGCTGTCATACAGGATATATTTTACTGGGTTATGGGATTTTCCTTTTTTTTAAATATTTTTGTAGAGTACAAAGATTTAACTGTATAACATACACTGTGTAGATGTTTTGGTTTTTTTTGCGGGGGGGGGGAGGAAATTACAATGTAGACATCATTGTGTTACGGTTACCTGGTCATTTGAGTATAGAAGTTAATTCTGACAGAATCCTACAGAGGTGTGTGTTTTTATTATATCAGTGCAGTTTCATATCTTCGATCAATTAAATTTATCCCGATTTTTTGCAATTTGACGATCATTTGAGAAGGAAAAATTCAAACAACACAAAACTAAAAAATACCTGTACTGACATTGTGTGGACCCATTAATGGTCCAAACGTTTACACATTTATAGTACAATATATCATCACAAACTAATTTTATTATTTATTTTGCTGTCTCTGAAGAGCCAGTACTGACGAAATGCAAATGAAATAAATTATTGCTTGCTTGCGTTTTTCTCCTAAAGATACAAAATGTTGGAAAAATGGCACCAACTTTACTGCCTTGATTTTTTACACAAAAATGTAAGAAAAGTTTTAATACATGTTACTTCATGTAATCTATAACAACTATGCACTTTTGTTACCAATCTGCTGAACAATACAAAGGATTGACAAAGCTATTGCTACATTTAAACTAACCAGTTGCTATTGAAAGAGTTGATGGATACTCACCTACGAATCTTTTCAAAGCTAGCTCCTGGTTATTTAAATCTGAAGCAGCTACCTGGGCTATTCTATTTTTCATTGGTAAGGGGAGTTCAAATTTAATAAATTATATTTTGTTGACAAGATTGAAAACCATGATTTAGAATAGTATATTTAAGTATTTATTTTATCGTAACTACATTGTCAGAAGTCTTACCGGTTTATATTATTATAAAATGAGACCCAATTAATATTCATTTCCTCCTTCATAAAACTGGAATAGGCCTACCAAGGTGTCCTTTTAATGGAAAGTATGTGATTCATACTATAGTTAAGGAGCAAGTGCTATGAGTTTATTTTATTCAATTTTTAGTAGGAGTAGGCTTAAAAGTGAATTAAGTGTTTTATTGTGAAGGATTTCCATTGGAATTATAGTGTTCCTGATTAACTGCACTGGTTTTCATAGTTTGGGATTAAGTATCATGTTAATAAAAATTTTCATTTGTGTTATAGCTGTGGATTTAGTGCGTTGAGTTTGATTGAAATTACAATTCGGGATTGTAAGTGCAATGATTTTCAATGCAATTTAAGTGTTATTTACATTGAAACTTCTTTGGATTAAGTGCTGTTCATTGAATTTATAGATTTGGATTAAAATGCTATTTTTCTTGAAACTTTTGTGGATTATTAAAGTGCAGTGATTTCATTACCATAAAATGTAGTTTGGGATCTAGTGCAATGGTTATTTTTAAAGTTATGTATATATGTATGGGTTTGACTGTTCCCGGGGATTGTGTAAACGCTTTAATGCTTTACACCCTCTGTGAGAGACCCCAAACGACAGCCAAGGACGTTAAGAAACACATCAGTCAGTCGAGTATTACACATACGATTGCAAAACGGGTCTATCAGTATTGAGTATATATGTTAGCACGAAAACTTAAACCAGGTATACAAACAGTCAGCTGACTGTCAGCGTCACTCATATCGTGCATATGATTGGCTAACACTGTGTTACGAAATATTTTTTGGGGATTTTAGTGGTTTATTACCACAAAGACAGTCGAATTATCTTCTAGAAGCAACTATGTTCTAGCTTTATAATGTACGAAATGAAGGATGAAGGATATACGGAAAGTGCTATCATTTTCAACTTTATTGTTATAGTGTTATTTAAAAAGCCATAGTGCGGACTAACTAGTGCTGATATTTTTATTTTTACTGTCATCACAGGGGTGGAGCAGTCCAGCAAGTTTGTAAAGGGGGGGGGTTCCAAGTTTTCATTTGTACCCCCGCACACAAAGCTTTGCTGGTTATATAGGAATCACCCGTCTGTCTGTCTGTCCACATTTCTCGTGAACGCAACTCCTAAACCACTCAAGGGATTTTGATGAAATTTTATAGGAAGGTTGGGCATCATATCAAAATGTGTATAAAGGAATATAGTTACTGCCACCGTAATCAAAATGGAGAAAATCCAACTTAAGTGGTTTTTTTTAAATATGTTTAAAGATCATATGTGCCACTTCTTCTCAACCGCTCCAGCGACTTTGATGATATTTTAAAGGAAGGCTGATCGTTATGAAGAAATATTTTCATAGGACATATAAAGTAGATAATTGAACTTAAGGGCAATTCATTGAACTCTATTTGAAAGAGTAATCAAGGGAACCAAGATTCTAGCAGAAATAAAAAAAAATGTTATAAGCATATGAGTTAGCCGCATTGAATGGACCATTTACTTCAATTTTATTTATAAAATTTCTGTTTTAGTAAGAAAAGAGACAAGGGCAAATAACGAAATAACACACAGAAATGGTTTTTAGGATGAGAAACGATACGAAACAGTTTGACATGGATGTTTGTTTATATTACTACTGAATGATTAATGTTCTTTCTGCGTAATTAGTTTTCCGTGTCGTCGCGTTACTTGTATATAATATATGAATAATTTCTTGTAGGCTTGGTCGGCTAATATCAGAAATTTTAAGAGCTTGTAGACTTGTAGTTGATACTGGAATACATGCATTTGGGTAAGAGACAAGTATAGAAATCATTTATTATAAAAGGCTCATAGTAATTCAATGATCTTATATGTCTGTTTACCCGTAAAATGTTAATCATCGTCAAGTATGTTTTTTCCTTACCTGTATTAGTTTGAAGTGACGATGGTGTCCTGAGGTAACGAGCCAATGGTATCTTACCTATTTGTTTGAGGTATTACGACAATGCGTTCCATTCAATGAATAAGTTAATCTTACTCATCAAGTTCTTACTAGCTTTCAATTTGATTGAAATTCTGTAATAGTTTCTGAAAAAGCGAAAATAATCTCATAAGAAAAATCATCATCAATTTGTTCAGACTTACCTAACAAATAATAGACGACAGAAGAAAAACTAAATATAAAATTGAGAGCAGTTGTAAGCTTTATGAAGTAGATACGTAGACCACCGTCGGTGAATATGCAACTGAATTTGATATATTTTAATTACCCACAAACAAAAACCAGAAAATGAAATGAAATGGATATTTTCCTTGAAATTTCGTCATAACTTTTCTTGTATTTAAATTAAACATTAATTTGCCGATTCTGTTTTTACTACTTTGTCTTGGCCAAATAAAATGTTGTTATTGTGATACAAAAACTCGAAATTCCTTCAGATGGACGAGAGAGCAGAGCATAGAATATATGCAAAATTACACAGGAAGTGATATTCAATTAATTGCCAACGAGGTAGATATGGCGATAACATGGCCAGGTAGGGCATCAGCATATAAGATTGGAGAAATGAAAATTAAAGAGCTGTACCAACAAGCGTCGCAAAAACTAGGTAAGAATTCCAATAATCACTTCAGAATGTTGTCCTAAATAAAACTGCATATCTTCAGATTATACAGCATCATCTGACCCAAAGGACCAAGTGTTTGCAATTACTTGACATCCACGATTGTCGTCGTCTTTTCCTATGATTCTACTAGGCCGAATCAAATATAATTTAGTTGATTTGTTTTTTTTTAGGATATTGTGCAAAAAAATGTAAGACATGAATACAAAAAATGAACACTATTTTATCGTTTTGTATCATAGGCTGACTATTTATATCGCATCAGTTTACCCCGTGTGATATTTTTAAAAACAAATCCGCCGTTACTGAAATATACCATGGGGGTCTAAACAAACTAAAACTTCTTATGCTCTTCAGTTTTTTGTTATTAACGTGCAAATTATAAGAGTTAGCTAACAAATGTTAACTGCATTATCATAAAGGGTTTTGCACATGAAATACAAATTTAGAACGTGTTTTTTGTTGTTATTATATTGTTGTTATTATTTCTAGATATCTGTTCCACTGAAAGTACATACCAAATTTGAACCCGACTTATTAATGTTCATTAAAAGATCCTGCTAGGAACAAATATTTGGATTTTGGTCTGTCGACAGACATTCCCACTGTTAGTAAAAATCAATTACATAGATGAAACACCAAGTTTTTTTTGTTTTGTTTTGTTTTTTTTTTTTTATTATTATTATTATTTTTTTTTATTTCAATAATTTAAAAAAAAACATTAGATTTAGACATGAAGTAAAAATGTTTAACTGTATAAAACCTATTCATTGCAAAATGTTGACCCCTGTTGGAGTTATTGCGCTTTTTCAACATGTTTTTGTTGTTGTTGCTATTTTCGTGTTATTATTTTTAATACGTTCACCCCTTTGAAGATTTCTGACCAATTGAAACTCAACTTGGTGTGACATTTTTGAATTTTTGTTTTGGTGATAAATATGATTGCTCTAACTAAAAAAAGACCTTGGTGTCAAACAGCGAGTTTTGCAAATATTGCAAAAGCCATTGGTTTAGACGAATTCTGAAGGGATACAAGTGTTCAGCAAAATAAAATATACCCAATGTTCGTGGATTTTGTAACCAAGTAATTCATACAAAAACATCTTGGACTTCATCTCATTCGCACTCAACTCTAAATCTCCCTCTTTACTTTATTATTTTTACAAAGCAAGCCTGAAAACTCCAGTTTCTGAGCTTACGTTATCATTATACAGATTCTGGATATTGGTCATCACAGACTATTTAAACCAGTTCGTGTTAAAGTCAAGATGAAGAAAAACAATTATTTCTCCCACTTCCGTCAACATAGGTATAGATGCCATTAATTTTGCAAACATCCTCCATCATAAAACCGTACAGAACAAAGTTTCGCCGTATTTCTAAGACAAATCCATGCCGATTATATCATACAGTTATTCCTTTACCTTACCTATTGCATCCAAAATTGTTAACTACAAAACGGTATTGCAGGACCTCAAGATGGAGGACTTCAAGCTAAACCACCTGACAGTTCTGGACAAAACACACAATCCAAATAGTGTCAATGCTACATCAGTTTTCAAAGATCTTGATGTAGCCAAAATATTGTCTACTGTACATAACACATTACATACAATGTTTATTATCAGAAGTAGATGTATAAATTAAAAGCAGTACATAATAAGAACTATACTACTACCACATCCTCCAAGATAGTGGAAAACCATAAATCCGTTCTATCCTCCTTTTTGTCTTGCTACTAAAGTGGGTGATTACGATCTTCCGTCCATGCAACAAGGCTTCATAGCTGAATCTGCACAATGTATTACCAAGCCTCTTCCAAAGCTATTATTTTTCGTACTTACAGCTAGCAAAGAGGGTCTTCAGTCTTACCGCGACATTTGTTACTCACGCAGTGGTATCTGTTCAATGGTGATCCTGAAATCTCTCAATGCTAGATTATTATCGGAATATAATAGCATCAAAACCTTTGATTTTTCAACCCTTTATACTAATATTCCCAATACTCAGTTGAAATAAAAACTCAAAAGCATTATACATCGCTGTTACTCCACAAAAAATACGGTACATCATGGTATTTAGTACTTCATACTTTTTAAGAGTAATCAGGGGAACGAAGGTTAGTTATAGCGGTAATCAAAAGAATGTAATCCAGGGACAAAGACCAGACACGGAAAACAGACATACACAACAAAGAACATAAAATAACTAAAAATCATACATACAAAATAACAAAAGCAAATGAGCAACTCGGACTCCACTAAAAACTGGGAGCATGGACCAGGTGCACCGGTAGTGTAAGCGTCCTCTGCTTTTCTAGAAACACACGCCGAAAACAAGATTCCAAATTATCTTCTAAATATACTAAAGAATATGTTGTCAAAGTGCTGATTTTCATAATTGACAATCCTATTTGTCCACTGTGGTCGACGTATTTTTCAACAGATGTCCAACATTCCTATGGAAAACATATTGTGCTCGCTACTCGCTGACATATTCTTCCTTCAGGTTTTGTACCGCGCTAGACTTCTTACAAAAAGGCTTATGGGATAGGGTTATCTTGCTATTAGTTGATCACTACAAAAGTTTTATGGTCGTCATCATGACCTAGTGGAACGTGATGGAGTATCAATCTGCACCATGAGAACCGATTTGTTTACCATGTCATAGTTTTCCTTTCTCCTTCATATACCCCGGGACGTGACATTTTATGATAACCTTGGCGAGTGTTTCTAGGGAAACTGAGGACGCTTAACCTACCGGTGTACCTGGTCTATGTTACTCATTGACTTTTGTTAGTACGTGCTATTTAGGTTACTAGTATTTCATGTTTCGTGTTGTGTGTGTCAATTTTCCCTGTACAGTCTTTATACTTGGAATATATTCTTTTGATTTTTATTAATTCATGTGAATGATGTCTACGATACACAAACCAACCAATGTTTCAAACATTTTGGTTTATTCAACTTTGTACTTTAAGAAAGATAAACTATAAAATTTCTTTGAGATATAAATAAGTGTGTTGACAACCGACATTGTATTTCATTGAGCAACCAAGTTTTGCTATATTTTGATCCAGTGTTTTTTTTTTCTTCCTTTTTGTTTTCTATTTTATGATTTGCAGGTAAAAAATTCAATATCAGGGAGTTTCATGATGTCATTCTTCGAAGAGGCGCTGTTCCTTTAAGCATTTTAGAGGATATTGTGGAAGACTGGATAAAATCTAATCGAGCATCAAATGGAATATGGACTTTGTCCTACTGTCAGTTTACGATTTACATTCCATTTTTGATTTTGCTCTTTTAGTTCGCGAAATAAATGATTTAAACTACTAGAAAATCAGATATATCTGTATCGTTGTGTCATTTGATCTCTGATTGAGGTCATTGTGATAGTCTATGAGATTATTTCATTTCTTTTTGATGTCATATTGTACAATGCCCTCTCCAAGTAAATGCTAATTTTGTTGAAAACAGGGTATACTTCTTAGATTATATGCCAAATCAATGTGGTTCATGAAAATATTATTAAGCAAAACTCTTCAAAATTAAAGTAACTAAGACAAAGATATTGCGAGCGTACCTATGTTAGGTACAGTAAGCATTGATATATTTCAGGTTCCGCTATGTCAAAATCTAGGACATTACTAGACAAACTATTTTCATTCACTTTTTTCAATAAAGTGTTTAAAAAATCCCTGAAACTTTGATAAATGTTTACAAAATGCTGCAATTTTTAATCGACAACATATTTGTCCAGTGTGGTGGACGTGTTTTTTTAACAAACGGTCGGCATTCCAATGGAAACAAATTGTGCTCCTTTACTTGCTGACCTATTAATTCACTCTTATGAGGCTGACTTTATAGTGATCTGATCAGAAAGAAAGAATACCGTTTGGCTAGATCCTTCAATCTCAGTTTCCGCTATATAGATGACGTATTATCTTTAAGCAATCCTAATTTCGGGGATTTGATACATCGCATCTACCCAAAAGAACTTGAGATAAAGGATACTACAGACACTGAGAAGTCAGCCTCATATCTTGACCAACACTTAGAAATCGATGGTAAAGAAAAACTATTGACCAAACTTTACGACAAACGTGATGATTTTTCATTCAAAACTGTCCAATTTCCTTTCATTTGTGGCAACATCCCTTCAGCACCTGCGTATGGAGTGTTCATATCACAACTCATACGTTATGCCAGAGCTTGCCGAAACTACGCAGACTTTTTGTATCGCGCTAGAACTCTAACAAATAGGCTTCTGGAACAGGGTTATGTTGCTACAAGATTGAAGTCATCACTACAGAAGTTTTGTGGTCGTCATCATGAACTCGTGGATCGTTGTGGTGTATCCATCTGCACCATGAAAACTGATTTATTCAACGGGTCATAGTTTTCCTTTCCTCGTTTGTCTACCACGGACTTGACTTATTATGAGCAACGCGGCGGGTGTTTCTAGAAAAGCAGAGGACGCTTACCCTACCGGTGCACCTGGTCCATGCTCCCAGTTTTTAGTGGAGTCCGAGTTGCTCGTTTGCTTTTGTTACTTTGTATGTATGATTTTAGTTATTTTATGTTCTTTGTTGTGTATGTCTGTTTTCCATGTCTGGTCTTTGTCCCTGGATTGCATTCTTTTGATAACCGCTATAACCTTGGTTCCCTTGATTACTCTGTAAAGTAAATCTAAAACATTACCAGGACATAGTTTCGTTTGGAGATGCAGACATTCTGTAACCTAATCATCTAGTGCAGGGGAAGTGGGCACTGATTGAAAATTATAACAGAACTTTAATGAAACTTTAATATTTTACAAATATTCATTTGGTATTTTTCTTGACACTGAATCTCAGTCTTTAAATCTGAATTTTGAACGCTGTAAATCTATTTAAAAATATGTTGTTTATACTTTTGTTGTTTGTGAAATGGAGAAGTTTTAAGATATTTTCTAAAATTTGGCATGTGCCTTTATGTTTAAAGACACGCTGGTTTGTATATAGGAAGTTTCAGAGTTATATTTAATAAAAACTTTAAATGGGGGAATGAAAACAATTTAACAAGATAGATATTAACATTAGTTGAACCTTAACCCGACAGTTTTGATTTGTCTGAATTGTGTGTGTGTGAATCTTCCCGTTAGAATCACTTTCCAATTGTTGTAACATTGTGCAAGAATACATTGCAGAGTGTGTATAAGTGAAAACATTTTTTTTCGGATATTGATTGTTTGGATTTCCCACTCCAATTATAAGAGATATGATTTTTTTCAAATTTAAAATACTTCGTTTAAGTGCTTAGACAGAGCATTAATGATGATTCATGTAGACGCAAAGCCTATTAATCACTACGTACGTGCATTTTCTGCAGGACATCACAATCTTTGTGATATACCACAAACAAACACCTTTTATAACTACTCCATCGATCTTGCCCAGAAAAGCAATTGTATACTATTCAATGGAAAGAATTCATCATTTTCTTTGAATATAACACTGTGTAAACCTATGTCTCGTCAAACTTGACGTAAATAGATAAAAACCATAAGAGGTTGAATGTAAACAGTTGAAAAATTGATAAGATGCTTATAAATAATCTTTGTACTTTGACACTATCTAAGGTCAGTTGATAAATGTAAACATGGATACAATGAAATGTACATTTACAAATTTATCGTGAAATAAACACAACAGTTATTACTAGGAATAAAAAGATTTCATGAATGAAAATGTAAGTACTTTTTATCTGTCAGAAAAAAAAGTCGATAACCAAACAAATTATCGTTTTGTCAATGTGTAGTCCACACGTCAACGGCGATTTTGCATTTAAATTTATACGGTATAATGTATAATATAGTACGTGTCTATTTCGCTGAAGTTGTAAATTTGTTCAGGTGCCAGTCGAAGACGGACTCCGGTATTGGATAATTTCTCCCGATTCATTGAAGGCCCATGGACTGTGACTTTTGAATGTATTTGTAGTCTGGAGATAGTATTTTCGCCGTTTCTCTCACGTCATTTCACATCCATAATAGGCTATTGGGCATGACTTAAATCACCTTTTGTTTTGGAGACTTTGGTTAAACATTTTACAAGTTAAGTTTGTTAAGTACAAACGATTTGACAAGTGCACACAATCAAAATGAGTTTAATTATTAATAGGAGTAACCAAAGGGGTAACATGCGTATTGCAAACCATTCATTATAACATGATTCATAAACTAGTTCTTATAAAAAATCTGCGAACTGGGTGTTTGGAAACAAAATGATAAAAAGAAACAAACAAACAAATATGGTTGTTTCTTTGAAAGTAACTCCAAATGAACATTCTGGTTTTAGCTTTTACATTACTTTCATGTTCTGACTGAAACACCTCTTCATCCTTTTTAAAGTGTTAAATCAAAAGTTATATCTACAAGATCTAAAATATGTTATGACCACGGTTATTTATATTTAAAAAAATATGAAAATTTACTAACTGAATACGAAATACCAATAATAAATATTGCAATTATTGATATGCTGTACACGTGTTTTAAGTAGTAACTTTGGAATCGAATATATTGGAAGAATTAAATCCGACAATACAAAGAATGAAGACTCAGTGTTTTAGGTATTTTGAAATTTGTTGTTAATTTTTTTTTTTTTTTTTTTGTTTTTTTTTATAAATGTGATAATTATATCGGATATATATACAGGGTCAGACAATTCTCACTACGGGGTTGGTGAAAACCCTCGCATTTTTTGTTTTATTCTTATTACACAATCTTAAAAAGTGAGCTACGACAAACTTAATAGTTCAGTAGCTTTAAAGTAATTTGATTAGTAATGTGTGATAAGTGGAAATGAGAGATCATTTGTTGATAACAACCATCTGCCATAGAAAATGTCCCATACTTTTTTTTATTATTATTTTAAAACTAGGGCATATTTATTGTATAAGTTACCTTGTTTCAATGGAAATATGTACTAAATAGATCATAAAACCATGCATCGCTCTTTTCTTTAGTGCTGCTGCGTGTACAATGGAACGATTTGAATCTTTATATCTACAAGCTTACTTATACCTGAATTACAAACAATACCATATCTACGACGAGGATCTTTAACATAATTTTAGTTTTCATATGAGAATACGTGTTGTGTTAATCATCAATGAAAATGCATCGTCTCGAATCAAATTCAGATATAAAAATAAATAATATTAGGTAAATGGTTAACAAATTCTAATACATGTAGTTTTAAATGTGTTGTCATTATTCATCCAAGATAACACTAGTGTCACATTTAGTTGGAGCAACGTTCAATGAACTTATAGAAACTTACATGACATTTTATAGTAGTGATTTATTGTTATGCACATATCTGTTTTTACCCTAATATTTAATATCAAATAATGCTGTGGGTTAAATGTGCGTGACTCAAACGATGGTCTATGTGTGCATGCATGTAAACACATATTAGGTTTACAACTGAAATTAGTTTTTACGCAAAGGAGATCACTTAACTTGTATGGTGATTGTACTCTTTTACCAAATGCTTTTGCGTATTTTTCATTATTAGAATGAGAATGATTTTGAATTGAAACTATTCTGATACCCAGATTTGACTCTAATCGAACACATAGTTTTCAGTTGCGAAAAACCTTAATCAAAGTATTGCATAAGGCCGAAGCAAACCTTTTACTTGTTTGTCGATGATGACAACAGCTGAATCTGCATTGTTTTTTTGTTTTAGCAAACTAGTGTGCAAACAAAAAGAGAAAAGTTGAATAGGTACCACTAGTACAAAAACATATCGTTAAAAACAAAAAAAATAAGATGGATGTTCAGAAGCCAAGTCCACAATTAATGTTCCATTTGTTCTTCATATATTATCACAATCTCTTATTCTCAAGTTATTGCAAATAATTAAGAATAAGTATAGATACAATTTAAATTATGAAAACTGGGATTGGTCTGTGGAAGATTCCCCCCTATTTTTTGTGTTTCACGATTTCTGAAATGAAATTTAAAAGTATCCATCAAATGAAATGCAATCGTGTATCATTTGTTTTCTTTGTCAGTGCAGGTGAAGTAAAAATGATCGAAATTGAAACTTTAAAAAGGATACATTATTTGATAGTATCCTCACGAAATGGATAAAATGGTCAACATAAAACCCACATCTCCTATGAAAAAGAAGCGGACACCAAAGATTAAAGAATTTCCCCATCCTGTGGATTCTGGATGGTCATGGATTACCTTGATAGGTATGTATTGCTACTTTAAATAGAATTATCCTAATAATTGATACACGCACCTAATAGTTTGTTGTATTATATTGTATTACTTGTGTCTTTTAACGAAAACACGACGGTTACAAGAATTATGTAATTCCCATCATGCATCACGGAAACTAATCCGTATTTCCGATTATGAATATTGATTTTTGGGTGCATTCGTCTTTTAATCTTGCTACGTTTTGCAACCTTAAAGCTATTTCATTATAAAATGCACGATTCGGTCTACAAAAGTTCCAACAACAAAAATAGGTCATGCACATCTCTCTGATAAGAAATAAAGCTTTAATACAATCATTTTCGAAGTGGCATAGCATTCATGTCAAGTTTGTATTCATTACTAAACCATTTTAAAGCATTATAAACCTAATAAAGTCTTTCTTTATTTTGAAATTGGTATTTTCCATTGTTTGAATAGACACGAGTTGATAGTTTGGGTATTAAAAGTCCTTTTTGCTTGCACAGCACTATAATAATATAAGAAATATGATTCCAACATTTTCTTAAATAGGATTCCTCGGGATGACAGTCGGCTTGAAATTTGTGACACCACGACAGCTAATTATGACAGGAGGATTTATTGGAAGTTTAGGGCTTATCATCAACACGTTTGCGAAGAGCATCTATTTTTTCATTTTATCACATAGTATAATGGTTGGTAAGTTTTTTACTCCCATACATCAATTATTAGTTGTATCTGTTACAACTACTATACAAATCTTTCAACAATTCCTCATCCTGGCACCCTCAATTTCCAATCACCTAACATAATTCAGTTGAAAACTTAACCTCAGTCAAGGGATTTATCTACTGACAGCTTATCTACTAAAAGATAATTGATATAATACTCACGATGTGGTCTTTTTTTATCTTAAGTATTGGAATGTATCAGGATTAAAAATAATGAGAAAACAAACAAAAGGAATGACACTACTGTATGTTGACACCCGCTTTAACAACTTTTTAAATCAAATCCTAAAATGGAAAACAGGATGTTCTTGAAATATGTTGAACGTGGAGTTTTTTAGCTAATCAATAAAATTGTCATGTCATTGTAATATATATACTTCTATCATTAGTTAGATGTACGCTCTACAAATGTCAAATAATGTCGCAAGCCTTATGATGTAGTATAATTTTAAAGTTTATAACTATCAAACGGCTTTAGTTATGCGATTGGCAAAAAAAAAACGTTTTAGTTCTGCTCTTATTTATATTCAAAATTACCTTATGTTAGAGTGTACAGATCTAAATTGGAGAATCTTTTCACAGGTGCTGCTATTGGTGCGTTAAATGGGCCTTGTTTATATGAACTTGGACGTTATTTCGACAAAAAGAAGAGTTTGGCAAATGGAGTAGCAATGGGTGGCATTAGTTTTGGAGGGTTTGTAATGGGTCCTTTTTCACGAATTCTCATTGACACCTATGCGCTAAAAGGTGCTTTCCTAATACTTGGGGCGCTACATTTCCATATAGTTGCGGCAGGGGCTTTGTTACGACCATCATCTTTCTATAGAATTGTTAGAAAAAGAAAACGAAAAATTAATGACGCAACGAGTCCTAATTATTCTTCCAGTGCTTCCACTAAGCACTATAAGAAGTCAACCAGAACACATGGTACTAATACTTCAGGTCATGAAAGACAACGACATTCAAGTCTTCCAGACTACTCTTGTGAAGTAAAACCTATTATTGGTAGAAAAATAAGTGATTCAAATAAATCTGAAATAGCATTACCCGAACAGACAAAGAAATTAAGCAATACAAGCCTTTCCGAAACCCAAAAAGCAGATAGGAGTCGGAAAATAAGCGACACAAATAAACCAGAAAGTACAACCCTACAGAGAAGTCGAAAAATAAGCGATCCAACTCCACCACGTTCAAGAAAAATAAGTGATAACAGAAAACCAGAAACAGTGTCTTTATTGGAAGAGAGCAATGAACAACTTGATGGATTTAGACCGCGATCGCTAACTTCTGATTCGTTTTCTCCATTGGCAAGAAAGGCTATGTTTCAACGTATGCGTTCAAGAACTGAATCTGAGGTTGTCCAAGTAGATATAGGCCCAGGTACTCTAGCAAAAAGTTCATCTCATGGAAATATAGCAAGTGCTTACAGTGACAACAGAAAAAGAGAATTTTATGTCAATAATGAATTTGTATTTGACATTTCTACAGCAGAAATTATACGTTCAATTAGTTATGATAGCATTGGAAATAAAAGCCATGGCGAAACCTCAAATTCTACCGTAGTCAACAAGGAAACAAGTGTCATCACTATTCTCAAATATGTATTTAACTACAATATATTTAAAGATCCTGCTTTTACTGTATATTTGATAGGTTATATTATAGGAAGTATAGGCAGCTTTTATCCTATTGTGTTCATTCCTCCCTTAGGGGATTCTTATGAAATCGACAAAACAAAAGTTAGTCTAATAATATCTATAACGAGTGTAATTGACGTATTTGGACGCACAGGAACTGGCATTATGGCAGACAGAGCAATTCTTGGTCTAGGACGAAAGCAAATAATGCTTATAGCTTTAATAACTTGTGGTACCATGAATTTTTTAAATACTTTCTACGACCAGTTTTGGTCTCTAACATTGTTTGCCGTTGTATATGGCATCGTAGGAGGTAGTATGTTCGCTATCAATACATCAACATTATCAGAAACTGTTGAACAAGAATGTTTCGGTCAAGCCGTCGGTTTCTTAGTTGGAGCTCAACAACTATCGTTGGGAGCAGGAGGCCCAATTGCTGGTAAGATTTAAGTTTTTAATTTAAGATGGATGTAATCGGTAGTATAAATTGTATTAAGAACGTTTTTTCAAGTATGATAATCATGATAGTAATAATGATAAATTCTCAGAAATATGTTCTCATATGCCTACATAAATTGTCAACTGGCACAGATACTAGTAGTATGAAACCAGAGGTTTGTTTCTTTCTTTTCTAGGTGCTTTCCGGGATTGGACAGGGACTTACACTACAACTTTCTATTTCTTAGGGTGTTGCAACTTCATAGGAGCACTTTTTATATTACTCCTTATTCTATATCCAAAAATAAGACAATTTCTACGAAAACCAAAACAGGACATTTCTGAAGACTCGCTTAGCTGATTAAAGAGCATAAATAGCAGTAACTTAACATCGTACACAACACATAAATAAACAAAAACTAAAAAAAAAACAATGTAAGCAACAGGTACAGGAACTGCTAAACAAATGCAGAACGAATATCGCATATAACCAATTTCCAACGAAATGACAAAAGAAAGCGTTAACATCAAAAAGATTTTTTTTTACTCTGGTAGTGTAGGTTCCGTTCTTAAAAAAATAGTTTCTACATGCAGCGGCAGGCTTCGTTCCGTCTCTTACTAACATCTCCAGACAGGCCTTCGGAACTCTCGGACACTTTTCATATAAAATGTTGTATGACAATGGAATAACGTCGCGCAAAATCATTAACTTTTTCCCGACTTTGCAAGGTTTTTGCATTTTTTTAGGCTGGCTGCAGCGTTTAGAGTGAATTTCGAACGTTAGACGCCGTTTCGGAGCTTGGAGTTTCTAATGTAGTGTCTACTTGTTCACAGGAAAAAAAATATACGAAGGAAATCATACCATATGTGGTACATGTCTAGGTGGACACACCGCTTTTAAAGTCCTGTTGAACAGATACACAATGCCTTGGGGGGAATTTCATTCAGAAATATCTACGATCGCCAATATATGATTATATAGCGATATGAATTGTCCATTGTCAATTTCTAGTATGAAACTAAAAAGATACACGTTTGACTGCTGTGTAATGGGTTTCAAATGTCATTTCGTATATGAGCCAAAATTAAAAAGTTGATAGTGACTGCGGTTACCATTCTGTTATCTTTATTTATCAACACTTAAATATTTGTCTTTTTAATCAAATATGTCAAAGCTAATGCCACGAGGACAGAGACAATAACCACACAAAAAACTACGAACTACACGGAAAAAAACAATTTGAACTATAATGAAGATGGCAGAAATTTTAGAGTATTTTCCCTTGAGATGAATTTCGATATTTCTTAAAGTCCATGTTTTTTTTTCCTTCTCAACAAATTCCTTAGCCTACATCAGTTGCTCATGTTTTAAATATTCACTCATTTCGCGTGTGTAGAATTGAAGACCAAAGAAGACCAAAGAAGTCCAAACCTTAAATAAGCTATAAACATACGGTTTTTAACTTGTTTGTGTAACATATGAATAATATGATGCATTTAAGTTGTTTCCAGAACATATATTTCGGGTTTTGGTTTCTGCGGCTGAAAACATCATATCGCAAAATGAAGATCAAAATGGAAGCATTGATGATCAAAGAAGTCCAAATCTAAACTTGGCTATAAACATACGTTTTTTTTTTAAACTTTTATCATGTAAAATATGAATAATATGAGGCATTTAGGTTGTTTCTATTACATATATTTCGGGTTTTGAGTTTCTATGGCTGAAAGAGTAATCAAGGGAACCAAGGCTACAGCGGAAATCAAAAGAATGTAATCCAGAGACAAAGACCAGACATGGCATACAAAACGAAGAACATAAAGTAACTAAAATCATACATACAAAGTAACAAAAGCAAATGAGCAACTCGGACTCCACTAAAAACTGGGAGCGTGGACCAGGTGCACCGGTAGGGTAAGCGTCCTCTGCTTTTCTAGAACCACCCGACGAGTTGCTCATAAAAAGTCAAGTCCGGGGTAGACAAAAGAGGAAAGGAAAACTATGACACGTTGAACAAATCAGTTTTCATGACACAGATGGATACACCGTAGCGATCCACGGGTTCATGATGACGACCATAAACTTCTGTAGTGATGACTTCAATCTTGTAGTAGCATAACCCTGTTCGACAAGCTTATTTATTAGAATTCTAGCGCGGTACGAAAAGTCTGCGTAGTTTCGGCAAGCTCTTGCAAAACGCACGAGTTGTGATATGAACGCTCAATACGCAGGGGCTGAAGGGATGTTGCCACAGATGAAAGGAAAGTTGATAATTCTGAATGAAAAGTCATCACGTTTGTCGTAACGTTTGAAAACATCATATCACGAAATGAAGACCAAAATGGTAGAAATGAAGACCAAAGAAGTCCAAACCTTAATTTAGCTATAAATATATATAATATTTACTTTTTGTGTAAAATATCAATAATATGATGCATTGGAGTTGTTTGCATAACATATTTCGGGTTTTGGATTTATATGGCTGAAAATATCGTATCGCGAAACGAAGACCAAAGAAGACCAAACCATCAAAACTACAATAAATATACTTATTTTTAACTTTTTAATGTTGGGTATCATCATTTCAGTACTTTTAAATACTTTATATGATATATACTTCGGTTTTGTGGACGAAATTTAAGTATCGCAACATGAAGACCGAAAATGGTAGAAATGAAGTCCTAAAGGTAGAATTCCTGATAGGTAAATACACGAAATAAGTGTGTTTATGATCAATTGTATATGAAGTATACATTTCTAGTATCCATTTAACTAATTTCATCATCTTCTTATTTATTTTTTTTTCTTGTGGTAAAAATATTGAATTAATATATTCATACAAGGGTAAAAGGAATCATGAACAAGTTCCTAACAAGGATAAAAGGTACATTGAACAGATACTTAACAAAAGCAAATTGAATCATGATCAAACACTTAACACAGGTTAACGGAATCATGAACAAATACTTAACAATGAAAAGAGAAATAGTGAACAAACACTCAACAAAAGTTTAAGGGAGCATTAAGAAATACCTGACAAGAGTTAAAGATGTCGTGAAAAAATACCAAACAAATATAAAAGGAATAATTAACAAATAAAATTAACAGAATAGAGAACAATTAACCAACCCTTAACAAGGGTAAAAGGAATCATTAGCAAATACCTAAGAATGACAAAAGATGTAATGAACAGATGCTTAACGAAGGCAAAAGGAATCATGAACAAATACTTAACAAGTGTCAAAGGAATCATGAACAAATACTTAACAAGTGTCAAAGGAATCATGAACAAACACTTAACAAGTGTCAAAGGAATCATGAACAAATACTTAACAAGTGTCAAAGGAATCATGAACAAACACTTAACAAATGTCAAAGGAATCATGAACAAATACTTAACAAATATTAAAGGAATCATCATGCAACCGATGCTTAACAAGAGTTAAGGGAATATTTAACAAACTCTTAATACTAGTAAAAGGACTGATGAACAAATACCCGACAAGAGTTAAATGAGTCATGAACACGCACTTAACACGGGTAAAAGGGATCATTCACAAATTAAATACGTAACAAGAGTTAAAGGAGTCATGAACATGAACTTAACAAGGGTAAAAGGAATCATTAACAAATACCTAACAAGAGTAAAAGGAAGCATGAATAAAACTTAACAAAGGTAAAAGGAATCATTAACAAATATCCAACAGTAAATCGTGCTAAGGTATGCAATGATTTAGGAGTGCTTATCGTTCTAAGCGGGTATTGCTGTTCTTGCACACTTTCTTTGGCCTGTTTCAACTATATAGCGGAAACTGAGATTAAAAGATCTAGCTAAACGATATTCTTTCTTTCGAATCAGATCTTTTTTTGCGATCCTATTGGCAATAGCCACAGTCAACGAACCATCCGTAGAAGTAACTGAAGTCAGCGATTTATGTGTAAAGCTCAGGAGTTTCTGAAAGCGGCGTTCTTTTTTATCCTGATTCAATTCAATCCAAGTTGGTTGCGAAATAAGCAGGTTCTCTGCCTGGCCACTCAGTTCAAAACTACCTCTCCCGTGAAGACATGATATGAGGTCATCGGCTTGGTTATATGCCAAACCCTCCAGTTTCTCAATTAGACCATGAAGCGGTAATGCTGTCCAGTAGATTTCTTGATTTATTGTCCTATTATAGGATTTATTATTATTGTTGGTCCACCTGTTAGGAATGTTCTTGTTTTTAATATGGGGAAGATAAACCTTTTCCCAGAGATCAATTAGTCTTTGAGTATATGGAATGTTGTGATACCCCATAATTTCACTTGCTAAATCATTGAACGCATTAAGGATCTCTGAAAAAATAAGACCATTGCGTAGTTTATTCAACTCTGAATCGAGCAGAGAACGGCTAATATTATGCCTTGTATTGTCCTTTAATTGCTTATAAACTAAAATGTGCATGGCCTCAGGAAAGTATTCATTTATCGCATCCACAAGACCAAATTCCTGATCTGAACCAATTAGGATAGCAGATCTGTCACAGCATTTGGTTTTCATTAAAAAAAATCTATCGTAGCTGGTTTCGTTTCCGTTCCAACTCAAAAACATCGGACCGAGTATAACAGGAGGTTGCTTGCTATTTTTGTGTTCTTGAAACATAGATTAGTGAGAAAACATGAATTGAGATTGAAAGTACGATCTATGCCTATAACATTGCCAGTCTTAATGGCATTCTTTAACAACTGTTGTTGTTGGTCTGTATATGATATAATGCTTGGTGGTTTGTTGGGTTTAGTGGTCCAAACGTCGCGTATGAACTTATTGCCAACTGATTTATTGAGAACCGCAAGAATGCCATCAGCAACATTTACCCTGTTCATGTTAGGATTTTCTAATTTCTTTATACTGTATTTACTCTGGTAGACTACTTTTGGACCAAGAGCATTATCAGGGTCAACTTTAATCTCACGGCGCCTGATTTTGTGCGATGACATTTTGTTTTCAATGCCATTTCTAATTATCTCTTTCTGTTACCCTTATATAAGTTGAAGTCGTGCTTTTTAGCATTGCCATGAACGGTATTGGGAGGGTATGTTCCAGTGTATTCAGCAAGAGCGATGGGAACATCTGGTAAACCGTGACCTTCAAACCAGGTGACTCTTTTCTTGTAACTGTTGTCTCTGTTGAGAACAGAATACTTTCGTTTGACTGTTAGGACTGATTCTTTGGGTGGTTATGGGTTTAAAATGACTATTTTTTCTTCACTCTTTTGCATTAAAGATTATTACTTTTTTCCAAACGTCAGATTAGATCAATTACGGGTATAATAATTTGTTTTTGTAGAGTTTATTTCACTGTCCCAGCCTCCGCAGTCATCTGTATACTCGCTTTGTTTTGTTTTTTTTAATAGACACCGCTTTGTATTCTCTGTGTCATTCAGTACAAATAACACATTTTGCCTAATACCCTGAGGAATAGTTGAATGCGTTGGTTCCATACTACTTGCAATATAAAGAAGTTGTTCAACCGACTTAAAGGAACCGTTAAGTCCGTTTCTGCTCTCTGTAGTGTCTTGAAATGGGTGAACAACTTCATCGGACAAGTGTGTTATATTTAAGTCTGAGTTGTTTGAACTGTTAAGGCCACCCTGAATTTCAGGGGAAGTGTCATTTGTCGAGACACTATTGAGATCAGGCAAGTCAGAACTTGTGCCTGGCAGGTCAGCATCAGATTCAGGTAGGTTATACCTTTCATCTGCTAATTCTGCGGTGAGTTCATCGGATTCAGTCGGTCATTTTTGGAACATGGAGTTTGATATTTGATGGCTTGCCAAAGTCTTTGCAAGCTTCAGGGATTTCCCGAGAAGTATTGAATGGAGAGAGAGAGGAGGGAACTCTTCTTTGTCATCAATGTTGATTAGGTTAGTACTTTCAAATTGTACATACTGTCTAGATACAAATGGTCTCCAACCGCCATTGTCGCATTTTGAGCTAGTTGTGTGGGTCCACATGATGACAAATTCCCTGTACGATGACACACGCCTAGGCTTGAAGAAAGTATTCAGAATACCAATTAACCATCAACGTTACCGTTGACAACTGGGTAAACCGATTTGAAAGAGTTTGAAATGACCGAAATCAGAGCATGCACTGTCCATGCAGAGGAAGATCTACGTAAGTGCTGCTACTTAAGAGATTGATCCATTAATCAAGACAAAATATATACACTGGCGTAATAAATGAAGAACCTTTTTGGGGAGCTGCGTTTTCAAAGGACCTTTACCTAATGGTATCAAGTCAAAAGTGAAGTATATACAACAACCTCGTAAGTGCTGCTACTTCAGAGATTGATCAACTGATCAAGACACACAATATATAAACTGGCTTTTTAAATGAAGCGCCTTTTTAGGGGAGCTGCGTTTTCAAAGGACCTTTACCTAATGGTATCAAGCCAAACAACCCGAGCAAAGATTTATATATAACAAGAAATGGAATCTCGCGCAATTTTACATAGTACGATAATAAATATGTTGCGTAGGGTGATAAACAGCGAGATTACCCATGGTGCATTTCGTTGTTGCTGAGCGTGCCCTGTTAATGACAGACGATTTTCATCGTTTCAACTTTTCACCACGTTAAATGTAGGTACTCTGACCCATATGGCTAGAAAAAAATATCTCACCTCAAGTCGCTTCCAGACTTTTTCAATGTTTTGTATTGATCAATACCTCGATTCGAGGCCTTAATCACATAAAATTTTCAATCTGGTCCCACCTTTGAAGGCGGTCTTTCCTCCTCGTTTTAAATTCAAACTCCTTTTTCCAAACCCGATCAATCGTCATAAAATTTGTTTAAATTTGATCAGAAATAGTCTGAGGGTGTATATAAGGGGTTTTATAGTCGTAGCTCCCCTTCCTTCGTGATATCTACGGTTTTATTTGACCTACTTTTGACTTTTTAAAAATGGTGGCCGGATGTTTTATATGACATAATTTTGACTTCAATTGTAGTATAGGCGACAGTAGCTGTGGCGAGTATACTGAAATCTCGATAAATTACGAGATGCGAATCCTTCTATGTTTAAACTCCTTGACTTGAGTAACTAGGAATGTTGATACTAGTACTGTTTTATAGAACAAAATTGATTATGACGAAGTCGTAAATAACCACATTTTTAAAAGAACTGAGTACGAAATCTTGTACAAATGGCTTATTACAACTGACTTAATCAAAAACTGAAAAAAAAAACGTGTTCAGTTATAACGTCTTGACATTTCAAAGATCAAGTCAAAAATGAGCGGCAGGAACATAAAGTAACCAATCAGCATCAGTTACAGATCTATTGCGTCACATAAAAGCTGTTTGATACCGGATGTGGAATCAATCTTGAACGAACTTTGTGTTTTTTTAACATTTTAAATACAGTATAATGTTATCAAATGTTTATATATTTTGACCGATAAATATCATTTTTTCACGTTTCTTATCAATCAGGTATGTCAATAGGGCAAAAAATGTACCGGGAAATTAAACGGGAAAGTTGCACATGGTTGACATTCAGAAATTAGAATAAAATATCTACGACCGTTATGATTTTACCGATTGTTAACAATTTTGTAATGTATGCTTTTAAAATAATTTGCTTATATTTCTCATTTCAATGCTAAGAATACTTATCACATTCCATTGGATTGCCTATACATGGAATTTTCTACTGTAAATTAAGGATGTACAATTTTGATTTTATCATGATTCTTAAAAACGACCTGACATTTTATAGATGGAAGTCATTTTTTGGTTTCCACAAAATCTGGAGTTTAATAAGTTGTTTTCAATAAAATCTGGGAAAAATAAGCAAATAAGATTAAATAAAATACCAACCTACCAACCCATTTTAATTAATCATAAACACACTTATCTCAGGCAATCAGGAATTCTACCTTTCGGTCTTCATTTCTACCATATTTGGTCTTCATTTCGCAATACTTAAGTTTTGCCAACAAAATCATAGAAAGTATTTCCATGAACTAATATGATGATACCGAACTTAAAAATGTAAAAATAAGTATGTTTAAATAAACAATCGTAATTTTGATGGTTTGGTCTTTGGTCTACATTTTGCAATACACAAAAAAGTAAAATTAATATATATTTATGGCAAAATTTAGGTTTGGACTTCTACCATTTTGGTCTTCATTTCGCAATATGATGTTTTCATACAAACAAACCCCAAACCTGAAATTTATTTTATAGAAACAACTTAAATGCATCATATTATTGACATTCTACACAAAAAAGTATAAAAAAAAACCGTATGTTTATAGCTAAATTTAGGTTTGCACTTTTTCGGACTTCTTTGGACTTCATTTCGACCCATCGCTTATTTCTAAGTAAATATCATATAATTAACAGTACAGGGAAACTGTCTTCACGAAACATGATATAACTAACTTACTGTTTCTACAATTCTAAAAACTTGCAGATATTAACGACATATCTCGTTACAGATGTTTTTTTAAAGAAACAAACATGTTGTCATGGGGCAAGTTATCATTCTATGATTCAAAAGATTGTATTACTACAATAATAAAAATCGATTTGGACAACATTAACTGAATATACAGGGACAATATTTAAATGGAAGAGCCATTTATATGTCCCTAGTATTTGAGGGTTACATTCCAGGTAGAAAAAAATACAACTATAAATATTTCAATCATATCAGTTTATTGTAATTATTTAGTTAACATTTCAAATGTATTCCCAATAAATGACTAGAAGCAATCTCTAATAAATATATAAATACAAATTACATAAAGAGATTCATAAATAATACATATAAAAGTAAAAAAAAAAATTGTTCGACTACAGTAGCTGTATGGGATAAACTTCCCATTTTATGGTGTATGGGGGATGGGGCAATGGTTGATTGATTGATTGTTGGGGTTTAACGCCCGAGCAGCAATATTTCAGCTATATTCAGGCGATGGACATGAAAGGGATGATAAAATGAACATGGAAGATGATGAAATGATAAAATAAGGAATGGGACACAAGGATAATAGAGTCCACAAATTTAGATTGCCACTACAAAAAGGGAGGGATGGGTAAGTCAGGCAATTTAGCTTCCTGTGGCGGAGCACAAAAGTTCCTACTCCTATCAAAAAACCACAGCAGGGTTCTTTAACGTGCGAGGAACTTGGCATCTTTCTCAACACGGTGCACCACTATGGTTTGCGGTCAGGTTTTCCATATTATAGCCAGACAACCCCAGCATGTAACACGCAAGGGGTACCCAATTCCTCCACCTGGGGCACACAACCCAGTTGCTCTGTGGGCAGAGTGCCTAGCCTCCGGCTAAGTTTCTGAGCACTATTTAGTCACCTTTTAGGACAAGCTTAGTGCTGCCGCAGGCCTATTCTTTTGACACCCGGACCTGTATGGGACATGGGGCAATTGGGGATTGGGCAATGGGAAATGGGGCATTGGGAATGGGGTAGATGAATAGGGCAATGGGGAATGGGGCAAGGGAACAATTCTGATTGGAATGATGTATAGGGCAATGGGGGATGGGGCAATGGGGGATGGGGCAATGGGGTATAGGGGAAATGGGAAGTTTATCCCATACAGGGACTGTAAACCATATGCAAACCAATAAATGGCACTCTACCCAAACCAAATATCCATTTTCAATTGGTAAAACCACAAACATAATGAGATAAAATATAAGGATGAAAACAAACTTAAGTATAATTTTCAATTTAGTTAGAATTTGAATAATATAGCTCAAAATGCAAATTTTAATTTCGCAAAGAAAAAACAAGAACAAATAGGATAGAAAAAGTAAACAATCACGTCAATAATTCACATCAAAATTTATCGTCACTTATTAAACCTTGAATACCATCAAAATAGTTTTTAAAATATATATATATGCATTGTGAGTTATTGTTATTATTGTTGTAAAGATAGTTTTCAGCATTAATCTCCCAGCCAGATAAATTGTCACAACCTTTAAAGATACTTTGAAAATGCAAAAGAAAGTATCTTTGATTTATCCTTCAAGCTAGAGAAAGTTGTCAATGAACCTGTACATGTTGTCATAGCTGTCAAGAATAATTAATCAGCCCATTCAATGTATGTAATTCTAAAAGTGTTCTTTAGAAACTAACCAGTGTATCATGATTTAACTGCATAAAAATCATGTATTCTTTTTAACTTAAAGCCTTAACATCTTGTTCATCAAGTTCATGTTCATCATCTGTCCCAGCATCATCCATCAGTTCATCTTCCCTGTAAAAAATAATAAATAAGCAACAAGGCAAAGATACTTAATAATGTTCTATAGAGAAAGAATATTTATCAGTAGGGTTCAATGTCAGAGAAAATTTAACTTTTTACCTACCAAATAAACAAATATTACAATATGTTAATGCCAGTTTGTAGCAAAGTATTCTTTCACTTCCAGTGCCACAAAACTTAGAAAATTTTTAAATATGAAATTACTTTTAATCCCATGGTATCTATAATCAAAAGTTGAAATCATAATGTCACCAGTAGTTTAAAATATTATCAAAAATAAGTTGATTTTCAAGTGATGTTGTGCTATGGGTCTGGCCTATTCTTTATCAACAACCAAGTAAACACAAAAAAAGTCCAACATAGGGTTATCTGACAGATCTTTAAGCACTAAAGGTCATAGTCATAAAGACAGAGGCAATAACCACACAAACAATAGTGTTCTCAAAATTAAGTTATTTTGATGCAGGGGCCTGGCCTAGTCTGAAAGTTGAAGTTTTTATCAACAACAGGGGAAAAAAAAGGAATTTTCAATTCACTGAAGCAAATCTAATAATCTTGGTAAGCAAAAACATAACAATAGAAGTTACCACAAAAGTAAAGAATATTGACAAACTTAAGTATCTTTTTTTCATGTTTGGTAGCGCTAGGGTCATAACTTAACAATTACCTTAGCCTTGTATTAATGTCATATCCCTGATCCTGTTGACTCATTCTACTGAAGGAACGATGGCTATCAATACTACTGGTACTCATCTGGTCATCATCTAATACATTCATTCTCGATATCTGCCCATCAGCTGAAAAACATATGCTTATATGTTATGGCTGTAATATAATAAGTGTTTGGGTCACCAAATGAAATGCAATTATTTACCTATTCAATGATTTGTTTTCACACTAAAATTAACTCAAAGATGTACATTTTTAATGTAACAGGAATATTATTTGATAGAAGTACATCATCCTAAATGTACATTCATACATTGATATAGTTGTAAAATCAAAATATGATAAGATTTGATCTGCAAATATAATTCATAATACTAAATGTACCTTTAATCACTTACAATGGTAGAACTATTTTTTGTGTGGTACCAAATTTTGGGGCTAATGAGGTCTGGTCAAACCACAAGTTCAAATCCACAACAAAATGTAAAATTCAATGGAAAAGATATTCAAATAAACCAACAAATTCATAATTTGAAAGATTGAAAAAATTTTCACAAACCACAAAAATTGATGCCCACAAAAAAAATAATATCCATATGTCAAACAATATCATAGTATTTTTATTCACCTGTCAGTCTGCCAGATTGTGAAGCTAGTTCCCATTCTAGTTTGTCAAGAGCTTCTGTGTCTTCTTTATTGGAGTTTTCAACAGCACCAATATTATCAAATCTAGACAGATCCTCTCCATCCACAACTGAAAAACATACAACAGTAACATTATATGAAACACAAAAAAACTGTACATCTCCATTCATTCACACCTTGAAACTGTTGTGATTTTAGTATGTTCCGGTCTAGGTTACTTTAGCTTAGACAATATATGTGTAGAGTGTCAAACTCCAAAGGTGGCATATTGTCAAGACAACATACAATACAAATATTTTAAATTTTGCATTCATTTTCTCAATGTACCCTAATCAAAAATATAAAATAAACTAAAAATTACTACTGTAAACAGGGAAATTTTTGTGCTGTCTTTTTTTGCGCGATTCCTGTGATCAATCTCCTTGTGCACAGTTTTAATTTTATGATCTTTCCCCGAATAATAGTATAAAAGTCTTCAAAAAAAATCTTCACAAAAGATTTATTTTTGCACTATAGCTTTTGCTGTGAAAATTTCAGTGTTTACAGTAATCTTATTCTTCTTTCTTTTGTACTATTTCAAATCGTACGGGTTGCATTGTCATTCTTAAAATCAGAGACTGCAAGTGAAGACTACAAATTTGGTACCTCATGTCAATACCTTGTTTGCCATTATTTTAGTAACAGACAGTCAGGTTCATAACATAACCTTACCGATAGCTCTGGAAGCTCTTCCATCCTCAGCAAAAGAAGATCTTAGCCTACTGAGTGGTCTTAATGTTTTTGATTCTGGTCTAGGGGTTCTTGATGTCTTTGATGTTGGTCTAGGGGTTACAGAGGCTTCGGATGTTGGTCTAGGTGTTTCAGAAGCTTGTGATGATGGTCTAGGTGTTCTTGGAGGTTTTGATAACTGAGATGTAGGTCTAGGTGTTTTCTGGCGTGGAGTTTGGGATGTACTTGATTTTGGACGAGGTGTTTTTCTTTGATGTGATGAGGGTCTAGGTGTAAGATCTTCTGATTGGCTTTGCTTGACAGATGGACTAGAATCAACAGGAAGCGATGGCAATGTTGTTTCTCTTAACCAAGAATCTACCCTGCTTATAGACCTACAATGAATAAATTCATAAAGTATAATTTTGTGTATAGACATAGGTGTTAACCTTAGAAATTTCTACTGCGGGAGATCTCACTCTAAAAATGTTCTCAAAGCAGGAGATGTGCCAAGGTTTGGTTTTTGCAACATGTTTTATGTTTAGCAACAGATCTTATTTGAACTTAAATCCAATTCACTGTGAGACTTCTTGTGACATCCTCTCCCTTGAAAGATGATATGCAATGTTTTCCTATACTACAAAGATAGTAAATCAATAATCTTTATCAATTTCTTTTGACAAGAATTGAATCAATTTATTACAATTTTAGGCTGAAAATTTAAATAAGACAGGAGAAATTTCCATATGCAGCTAGCTCTCCACTTAACCAAGGGCATGTAAGCAAGAAATTAATAATATTTTTAAATGAAATGTCGGGAAGCTCCTGCTGAAAGTGGGAGACTTAACACCTACGGTATAAACAACATTTCACTTCATATAGATATTTTGACCACAATTAAGCAATTTACATTTATACTTATTGTTTACCACTTCATCATTTATACTTATTGTTTACCACTTCATATCATTGGTGAAAAAAAATAAAATGAGCTCCACATATACAGTAAAACCTTTGTCTATACATTCCTTCATTAATGAACAAAAAGTTATATGAAAGTATACATTAAGATATTTCTCACCTTGCAGACGGTGTTGGACTAGAACTTCCATCTATAATTTTCCTTGGTTTGTTATCATCATCAAAATCAGCACCATACTGTGACAAAAGATCCAGACCCTGTTTAGTTCCTAGTCCATGGACCTCAGTAGAGTCTTTGGCCTCTAAAGCAGCTACTGGGTCTTCAGGGTCTGCAAGTCTTGGAGTTTCTATTAACTGGACGGTATCTGCTGGGACAGCATCAGATGTGCTGTTATCTGGTTTCCAGGATCTTGGTGACATGCTATAGACTGTCAAAGTAAATGTAAAACATTCAAAATATGCACACCCAAATGCGAAAAAAAAGAACATTTAGCTTATATTACTGCATAAAAAGTTAGATCTTAGTTTAATTTTAGTTCATAAAAACAATGTTTCTTTCATCAGTTGAGACTTGTCAAATATATTCCAATGTAATGGTTCTGGGATATAACACACAGATCCAATAACTGAATAAAATGACAAACTTCACTGACAGAGGACAACTGCATTATAAAAATTTAGCAAATAAAAGTATCTCGCTCACAAATTGCGAAATATCTTAGACGAACATGAATAGTCAACCTGAATTAAGCCAATCAAAGTATTCAATCATGTTATTGTAGAGGAAAGTCAGACATAAAGTATACCACATCATGCTCAAGCTTCACACTGAAACTACCCATCTTTTCCATGGAGGGTTACAAAGTTTTGACAGATTTAATTGTAAGATTTGTGATCATACATTTTAAAAATGTACTAGCAGAAAACATAGGCAGGGTCATGAAAATTACCGTTCATATTGTTGGCACAGATCTCTTTTTAGACTCATATAACTGGATAATAAACACTCACAAGTATAACTAAGCTTGTATTTCTCCTGACCACCAGTTGTTTTCTTAAGTTTGGATGGAATTATGACCTTTTCCTGTTCTGCAGGGGTGACACCAGCCATGAGAAAATCTCCTAAACCAGAACTGTATGTTGGAACCTGGTCATCCAGTGGTAGAGAAGCAATCAGCTGTAATGATTTACTGGGTTCCATGGTAATATGACTTTCGCTTAAACAAAGTTCCAAATGTTTAAGATACATTTAGTTTTGAACTTGCTAACAATAGCTGGGGATAAAAGTTTTGACCCAAAATTCTTAAAAAATTTAAGGTGAAGATGAGTCCAGAATGTGTATATACATATACTTTCATTATTGATATCTCTCTCTATTTTGACATCATTTTCATTTTTGGAGTGATTCATTCAAGGTATAGAGTAGGTACTTACCCATTCATTCTAGAGCTGGCTCTACTTCTGGCTCTAGACCCAGGTCTTGACTGACTTGTTTTGGCCTGAGAGGCAGGTCTAGAAGATGTAGGTCTCTGTTTAGAAGAAGGAGGTCTTTTTATACTGGATTTTTCCCTCTTCATTTGATTTGACTGGGTAACATCAACCTGCTTAGAAGGATTTAATGTATTCTTTGATGACTTTATCTTGTCTGAAAATTCTGGTTCAGTCTTTTCTTCTTGTCTATGCTTTTGACTTGCAGATTTAGGCACAGGAGGTTTCGTTTCTGAGAATGTGGTAGGCTTCTCATTCCAGTCTTTAGATCTGTCAATAGCATTGTAAATGCAATCATTCCAGGATAAAATGAGTGTTATATCTGAACTTTCTTGCCAATACGAACTCAAAGAACAAAGACAGTAAAGTTGATGTATTACTTAAAACTTAAGCAATGTATAATGAACTACACTAACAACAGCTGGGGACCTATTGTAAAAGTATGTTAATTCATGTATACCAATTTTCGTTAATAAGAGAGGATACACAAGTTCATGGATTCTTGAATATGTGGTTTTGAGGTTTTCGGTATACCCATCAATGGGAATCTGCTTTTCATTGGGAACTATATTTCACGATTTGGCTCATTCACAAAAACCACAAAAATTGATAGCCCAAGAACAATAGTACTTGCACAATATAATATGCAATGATTGTATTAGTACACCAGCTATAGGTTACCTATTGGTTTTTACAGCCCAGGTGTCAAGGTCTTCAGCTTCTTGAACTTTACACTCTGACCTTTCTTCTATATCATTCTGTTTCTAAAAATAAAACAAGGTAAAAAATTTATCTCTTAGAAAAATAAAACGACTATTATTCTTACAAGACATCTTTAAGTATGTAAGGTAAAAGAGTGATGAGTGTTAATAGTGCACAGCTTACAATATAAAATTGTAAAGATATGAAATATAAAATAAAATCCATCACTTGTTTGGGGTCATTCAAATTTTGGATATACTTCATTTTTTTTTTAAAAAAACACATTCTAGACTCAAATTCTTTTTTCATGTTTAATTGGCTTGCAAGTCTTAATTTTATACAGGTGTTACATGTTATGATCATACTGTCCTATATCATAGGCTTGAAGTTAAGTTTTGAAACTTATCAAAATGTCGATGAAAGAAATCTTTGATCCATACACAAAACCAATTTGCAATACAAATATGTGAACCATAATGATATATTTTACTTAAGTATCCTCATCATAATGATATATTTAACTGAAGTATTCTCATCATGATATATTTTACTGAAGTATTTACTGAAGTATCCTCATCATAATGATATCTTTTACTGAAGTATTCTCATCATAATGATATATTTTACTGAAGTATCTAATGAAGTATCCTCATCATAATGATATAATTTACTGAAGTATCCTCATCATAATGATGTATTTTACTGAAGTATCCTCATCATAATGATATCTTTTACTGAAGTATCCTCATCATAATGATGTATTTTACTGAAGTATCCTCATCATAATGATATCTTTTACTGAAGTATCCTCATCATAATGATGTATTTTACTGAAGTATTCTCATCATAATGATATATTTTACTGAAGTATTTACTGAAGTATCCTCATCATAATGATGTATTTTACTGAAGTATCCTCATCATAATGATATCTTTTACTGAAGTATCCTCATCATATATAAACTGAATAATCAAAAACATCTTGGTGTGATTTTTACATGATTAGCATTGAATTTAGTTTATCAAAATAGATAGAGCAGACAAATAAGTTTGGTAATAGGCATTATGAGTGTAGAAAAAATACATAGTAAAAACAAATAAAATGATTAATTCACAGCAAGTAGTGCTTTAAACAAAAGATGTAAATTACATTAAACACAACAGTTAAAATGAAGCATATATGATACATAAAATATACATTATAGCTCTCATTAAAATAATGTGAAAAGAAAAGGTATGAACAAATAATGACAGAAAACTGTCAGTTTCTTCAAGTTATACATTTCTTTTAATGTATTATTGTTATTGTCAGAATTAATCAATATGCTACCACAAACCATGTTTAACTATACACCAGGTAATAAAAAAACCATAAAGCAACCCTTCCTAGTATATACAGAGGTAAATGGTGAAAAAACAACACTCAAATGCCGGCTTACCCTTCTATTTCTTGGAGTCTAAGGTAAAATATTGTGCAATAAATGTTATAGAAAATTTATATGCAACATTCTCTTTTTGGAATATTTCTATGGTAGGCAGGAATGAATTAGGTTAATATAATAAAGAATTGTCTTATATCACTATTGTATTTATAAACCATATCACTATTGTATGATAAACCATTTGATGTTGAAAAAATCCTCATTATTTCAGACAAATTTACAAAAATAAAAGTCTAAACTACAGTATTTTATATGAGAGAAGTATTATTATAAAGCCATATTTATCAATTAATGAAAAACTCTGAATAAGGACTCATGACCATATCTTTCTTTCACATAATGTATAACTAAAGATTTTATATAGAAATGTATCATACATGTATTGACAAACTGGACAAGTCAACCAATCATTGACATAACTCATCAATAACTACTACTCAAAAAGGTATGTAAAGGTAATTACTTGACTTATATTTTATTGCAGCTGTACCAGGTTATGATATAATGTATGATACAGAACAAATACTGTACTGGAAGCCTGTTTTGGACAAGCTACAGTTAGTATAAAGACCATATTTTGATTTTTTTATCCTGTACTTTCATTTAAACTTTTCATATGTATTTGGAAAGTTTTTATGTCTTATTTTAAGAACTCAAAGATAAAGTAAAGAAAACACCAATATGACACCTAAAGAAAGACAAAAAGGAAAACATACATAGATAAAAAGCACAGAAAGGAGATTTTCATTTTATTTTCCATTTCTATATTTACAACTCCCATAAAAAACTTAAATGTTTAACATAGTTAATCCTAATCATGACAGATTTCAAGCCAGAAACAAACTATTTCCAAGTTTTACTGAGAATAAATTACCTCATCACTTTGAATTTCAATGATCGAAATATTATCCTCATCATGTCTGGCAAGATTTTGGGGCTTGTTGGCAGTAGCGGCTTCATACAAAGCTCTAAATTCTACCCTTTCTATTGGCTCTAAAATATATTTAAAACAAAATTAAGTGATATTTTTGTACTGACAATATAACCCTATAAAAAGCAATTTTCCCTATCAAATTCATTATATTTTCTGAATCATTACAGTAAAGCCAAGGTTATCTGCTAGCAGAATCACTATTCATGAAAACAATCCTTAGTATAAATTTTGACACAAGTCACACTGTTAATATATGACTAATTAGATGAAAGAAATATTTTTTCTTTAAACTCATAATTTGTTTTCCCTGTAATGCAGTTATTTTTGTCCTGTGGATCAATAAACACTAAAGCCAATAAGGCTATATATATTTTACGTACCATCCATATCAAAACTATCCTCCACGAAGAAACCAGGCTGTGCTCTTGGTGTGGTACTTCCTGTCCCTGATGTTCTAGATGTATCTGACCCTAATCTAGGAGTAGGTAACTCATCCACTTCTGTTCTTCGGTGCTTCTTTAGCAATAATCTCTCAGCATAACTCAAACTGTTAGTAAATTTGATTTCTAACTCTGGCGACCTTTGAACTGTACCAGTGCTATGATCCATTTGACTCACATTTCCTCCTAAGAAACAAAACATTGTAAAGGCAAGATTAAAGGAAGAAATGCATAGAACTTAGAATTGTTTTCAATGCCCCAACTAAATGAAAGTATGAATATTTTTTGCCATTTAATTCGTCAGAAAATAATATCTTACAATCTTCTTTCCAACTACTTGTTAAAACCTTATTCAGTAAATTATAAAATGACAAAACCCAAGCAAAAATATTCCTAATTTCTTGTGTATATATCATCTTACTTACTAGGAGTTTTTCTAGGAGAGATACGCCTAGGGGTTATGACTTTTGGTTTCTCATTTGTCTCTGATGATGCCTCCCCATTTCGCCATGCCAACACTGCTTGCTGAAAAGAAGCAGCATTTTCTGCCTCATCATAATCCCCATCTAGTAAGGATGGACCATCAAAAGATCCACTAGCTCCCTCTGGACTGTTTCTATCACGATGATGAATTGTTAAACTGTTGACAGCACCCTCTCCTGAGTGGAAACCATTGTGGTATTCCCTGTGAGAAGGCGGTGGAGTTGGTCTAGGAGACATACACTGCCTTGGTCCAGAAGCCTATGTTAAAGCAATAAATATCATTAAGTCAGATTTAGAATACAGTAAAATAATGATATTTCTTTAAAAGTCTTCACCACAACTAAATAGCTCTTAGGTTTGAAGATAGAGTTATGGTGTAGTCCAAAAACACCTAAACATGTGTACAAATAAAGGAGTCCAAATAAGACAAAGTAATGACAATTCAAGTACCCAAGATTCAAGTTTGTGACTGCCAATTAACCTTTTTTCACAAGATAATTTAGACAGTATCAAAATAATGAAAATACAGTAAAACCTGTCCTTTTCTTCAACTAATTCATCAATAACACTAATCAGGCACCGCATTTGGAGTAAATGTCGATCTCTGACCACTCAAGCATGATAGTTCAAAAGCTGGTAACAATTGCTACTTTGAAAATTTCTTTACTTCTCATTAACTTTGTCTCAAAATGACATAAAAAGTAATTTATCATTTATTTTTGTACATCAAACTTGAGTGTAAACTAAATGTGGGCAATTTTGTCACTACCCCAAGTCACTACATTTGTAGTTAAATGTCAGCAATCTTTATGATCTTGAAGATATCATTTATGCTATCAATGAATTCCTCAAGGAGCAATACTAAATACATGTATAACTGAAAAATAATGACATAAATTTGTCATTAACTCAGTCTGGTTCCCAAAAGCACAGTTTGGGAAATACCTATTTGAAAATATTTATATCTGTCCAATGTACACTGGTGAATGTTAAGTCAGTTCAATATATACACTGTGCTAGATGTATTTTTGTGTTTCTACAAAGGGTGGCAATGCAGAAAACAGCATTTTTTATATGAAATACATGTACATTTAAAACTATGCCATGAATGTACACTTGTATGTCCCTGAGTGTAAAGGGATTTCTATTTTTGATGATTCTTAAAAGCTGGGAAGTTCCTTTTTTAATTAAATCTTAGGCATGCTATTTGGATTCTCTGGAAAACATGCTTGCAATGATAGTGGAAAAAAAATTATGTGCTTTATTCATATGCAATGTACATGTACATTTAAGTTTTATTTAATGTCTTTAAAAATTGCTGTAAATAACAGATGTTTCTGAAATATCTATTGCCAGATGCAAATACTACCATACTTTAAGAAAATATACCATTAAAAAGGTCCTCATTTTCTCATGCGGAAGTGACTACAGCTTTCAAAATCCTGGAAAAAAACCTGTTCTCAACCAAACCCTGAATAATCCAAAACACAGTGTTCATTCCATAAAATAGTAAAAGGAGCCCAGGGCCCCCTTGACAGCAAAACGAGGTCATTTTCAGAATAAAGGGGGCCAATATGGCAGTATGATAAGTGGTCATTAAAAAAAACAGGAGAGATTCATCCAACAAATAAGTGAACCTCAGGTTTGCATACACTTTAGTTTCATTTTAGATGAAAGGTATTAGAGGTACATAAAACTCCAAATGAATAAAAAGAAATACTAGTACATGTTGTTTTTTTTTATTATGGCATTGTGTTGATTGAAATTGTAATTAAATTTGATGTAGCAGCTAAAGTTAGAATCTTTCTGTTCTTATTGGGATCAAATCAAACCCGGCCCAGGCCCACGGACAATGAACAGTTTCATCTTCACTCGAAATTTTCTAGGTTCGCCAGCCATTTACGTTTGTTTTCAGTTAGTTGGCACATCTGAAATTTCCTGGGTTCCGTCAAAAGGATCATGGGAAACAATCGTGTCCATGCACACCACCTACAGTTTCCCTCAATCGTGTTTGACCCGAGAAAAGTTGTAACTTTCGTTTCTCATTTCAAAATGGTCAAGGCTATTGGCACTTTTAAATGACGTATACGCATCCAGACATGGAACCGAAAAAAATTCAGAAATTCAGAGATGGACCTATGGAATACTGTGTACTCGCTGGGCCACATACCACACTTTTTGTGCGCCATGCATAAAATATTCGCTCCAATTGCGCAAGGGCGCAGTCTGGAATGAACACTGAAAACATGCCTTAACCAGATAATTTTAAAGTCCTTTTATATCAAATTAAATGTATTTTGAACTTTGGTAAACCAAACATCCGTACAAACCAAACCAACTTTTAAATCCAAAGGAGTTTGGTTTAGACAGGTTTCATTGTACTCGACTATCATTTTACAAAGTGACAACATACTGATAGAGGAACAGATCTGTGTTTCTTCAGGGCTCCTTTCAAATGGAATGCAGCAAAACATTGGGCACAATAATGTTCTGAACACTGCACACAGGACTGAAATAGAAAAAACAGTTGATTGAATGAATATTATCTACATGAGGAACTAAAAATAAGGTCATTTTTTCATCAGAAATTTTGGCATTGACATCAATAACTGACATGAGTTCATTTTAAAATATGTATTAAATAACCTCTTATTCCTTCAAGTATTAACAAGAAAAAACTTTACTGGAGAAATTTCACATGAGATGTGTATAATTTCTATTAGTTAGTTCAAATCTTAAACAGTGTCTGAATTTGTTTAACATTGAAAATTTGAATTGTTGAGGACAGTCATCAAATTAATGTGACTGTAAGCAAAACCTATCAAAAAGTGACCAAAATATCATGCATTTACGTACCACCATAGCTCTTTTTTCTTCACACTGACCACACTTAGGACCTTTTATTTTCTCTCTGGGGGTGTTACTTATACTCTGTTTTGCCAAATGTCCAAATGTTCCTGGCTGACTGGATCTCTCCGGAACATCTAAAAGAAAAATACACTGATTATGAATTATTTTCACTTAATCTGATTTTCTATTAATTTATACTTTATTAATCAAAAGCAAATAAATTTGAGGCAACATTATGACTTTTAACAGCCTCATCTTTTATTACCAGTAAACATAAAATTTTGAACATGTACTTGTAGTTAAAATTATACATTAAGTTAATATTCAAGTAAACTGTAACAGGTTACTGCTATACTTACAAAGCCATTTTCTTGCATCTAAGATCACTACAATGTATATTTGTTATTTTAATGAGTTTAAAATTTACATGTACCTAGAGGAGATTCCTTCAAAACTTTTACTTTTCTTTTGGTTGGGTCCTGTAATGCAAACGATGAAAGAAATAAAACTCATGGTTGATACCAATACAAGACAGATACACTTTAACACAAAATTCATGTCAATCCTTAAAAAAACTCAATGTGAGTTTAAGAAACAGGTTTTGGTAAGACAGCTGATTGGTCAGTCCCTGAACCAACTTGTAACATATTCTATTGTGGTGTCAATGCTGTGATATTTACCGGTAACATTTGTTTTAAAAAAAGAAATAACTGTATTATGAAATTAAATAAAAGATCTTCTTAGATTGAACCTAAATAGATTGGAAAACAGGTAATGTTTACCTGTACAGAAATAAGTATTTAAACATAACTTGGGTTCTATAGAAGTACAATGTACTGCTATATCTATTTTAGTAAAGAGGAAGATGGAAGAGTTGCTACATGCACCTTCCAAGGATAAATTTAGTTAACCTGGTGGTGATGAGTAATTTAGGCTTGTATTTTGTTGACAAGCTTTTTTTTGCTCATGTATCATATATATTTATTTTGTACTGTCTCAAAAAAAATGCACCAGAAATTGGCATTAAAAAGTAAACAGATATGAAGCACAGAAAAAATAAATAGATCAGAAGCCGGCATTATTGGCAATCTAATACAAACCTTTGAAGATTTTGTTGGTTTATTTAAAACATCAGTAGCATAGCTGCCCAATTTGCCTGTCTGTCCTCTACTCCAGAACCCACCACCTTGTTTCCTGTTTAAAAATAAATTCAATGTTGAATGTAAAAACAAATAAATTTTTTATTCTGTAAAAACCTGCAGGGTTCAGAAATCATGTTTCTAAGTCTTGTATTAATTGGTAAAAGAGTTAGAACTACTGCAAGGTTAGTTCTTGACTGTATTAAGGAATTTTTTGTGATGGTAAAGTAAGTTTTCATGCCAAGGTTCTTTAAGAAAAAGTACTAATCAAAACAATTTGTATAGCACCAAATTTCACAAAATATGATTATGAAACAGAAACTTATGAACAAATAAAAAGCTACTTACTCCCTTTCCTCTTTTTCTCTATTCATTGCCATCCTTAACTCCTTCAGCTTTTCTTCCATTTTTCTACTTTCTGTCTCAAGCTTTTTAGTTTCATCTTTGGCTCTTTTTATGTTGCTAAAACAAAGAAATAATGATCTACACATGTCGTATGACATTAATATTTTCAAGATGACCTGCAGTTAGAAATATAACACATTTTTATTTACATTGATGTCTGAGGTAAATTGTAACCTCCAAGGAACATGTACATCAAACAAGAAAAGTGAGGGAGTGACATACCAATGTAGAATATTAAATTTCATTTAGATGCAAAAAATTTGGTGGTGTTATAAACTACAAAAGTACTTTTAGATTTGAATATGCCTGTTTTTTATATAGATATACTTACTGTTGTTTAAGCCTGATTGAGACATCTTCCTTTTTAGCAGTATTAATATTGAATGATGACATTGTGCAATTGGAATTATAGTCTCATCTGTGAAAAGAAAAGCCAGTTTACAGACAATAACAGTGCAGTGGCAATAAAACTGATATACACATGACGCTTGAAGCACAGGAACAAAATAATGTGACATACATTTACGTGAAACCAAAGTGCCATCATAACAAATGTTATACCATGTACCGTTATTCAGTCATGGACTGTATATCACTTGAAAATGCAATTTAAAATTTTAACATTCAAATAGAACAGTTGCACTGTAACATAGAATACATGCACTTTGTTTTATTTCAAGAGCCAACTGAAGCACTTGCAGTTCATACAAGATTTCTAACTAATACCGTAATACTCTTCTTACTTAATAAGTAAACATGTACCTTGAAGATTAATATCAATAAATATAATGCTGACGAGAGTGAAATACAGAAAAATATCAAACATTCAAGATCACAAGTTCTCTTAAAATTTGATTTATTTTGAACATGTATAACCCAGACAACTGGTGCAGTATCTCATGTCTGGCTATCGGAATGAGTGTGTAGGGAATCTAACTCAATGGTAGTGAGATCACTATTTTAGTTCATTATAGGCTTGGCACATACAGGCAAAGTTCTCAGTATATTATTTATTTGAATCCATAAATGTTGCATGTAGTTATTCAATAAGATTCAGTTAATGTAAATTCGCATCCAATAATATGTGTTCAATATGTCTAAATTATTGAAAAGGGGACCTTATATTTTATTATTCTCTGGCACTTAAGGTCATTGCCATCCTCATATTTAACATTTTTAATTATAATTGGGATTACGCATATAATTTATCATCTAAATAATTATAATAATTATTTAGATGATAAATTATATGCGTAACCCAAATCATAGTCTTTTGCAGACTAGTTTCTCTTTAAATTCCTTATCAACTCAATTCTGAAACATGGCATAGTGTCTTATTAAGATTCTTTGTATCTAAACTAATGCCAAAGATTGTTCATCACCCTTCCAATTTTTGACCCATTTAAACTTGATCAAAAATTAGAAGGGTGATGAACAATGTTTGGCTTTAGTTTAGATACTAAGAATCTTAATAAGTTACTAGTTAGGGAGTAGATCTCGCCATTTTTAGGATAGATGCACTTCTCGCCAATCTGCTCACCAAAATTTTATTCCTTAATCATTGACATTAATGAAAATCGTATTTTGAGAGAAAAATCTCAGCATTCTGTTAGATGTTTTGTCCTAAATTTTGGGCATAAAATTTTCTAACAGGGGAAGACGAAAAATCAGTTACCAATTACTTGCCGGAGAGAACTACTCCTTGACCAGTACATCTGATTTACACTTTATATCTATCTAGTGATCAGACAGACAACTCGGTTCTGGGCCTTCATACTATCGTAGAGGACAACCCATTTAAAGTCAGGGGTGGATCCAGGATTTGAGTTTAGGGGGCCGTTAACTGAATTGTGGTAATTTTTTTTTTTTCTTACCGATTTAGAGGGGGCGTATGCCCGGCACGCCAGTCCTTGGATTCGCGCCTGAAAGTTATCAGTCTTTTTATTTAAGTTCTAGAACATTTTTACCTAGACCCGAGTTGAACTCAAATGTGGTCGTTCAATGTAGCTGAGCTGCAGTCTTCTATTTCAGTGTCTATTTGTAGGATACCGGATATCCAAGGTAAATATTGAGATCAAATATTTGGAATCTCGCGAGATTCATATTCGATGTTGTTTGGGCGCTTAAGCTGTCAGTGTTGTTTTCCACAAATCTTATCCTTAACTAAATTAATTAAAATCCAAATTCACTTTAAGGGACAAGGTATTTAAATGAGGGTTTTAAAAGGATATTGACATGATATGATTTATCAGAAATAAGAATTTAAGAAAAAAAACATTCATGCGATTTCGTTCGAAATAGGTTCAGAAAATCACGAGACGATTTTAAAGAAAGAAAAAGAACGAATTTGTTTACAAATATGAATTTAAAGAAATTTACTGTATGCATGCGGAGTATATTGGATATAAAGTCCCTGCTGAAAAATTATACAAGTGACGATAAAAACGATATAAGGGAATATGAATTTATTTATAGATCAAGAAATATTTTTGACTGAATTTGAAGTTTCAATAATAAATTCTGGATTATTAAGTAGTACTCCAGCCAAGAATCATGCAGAATATGATTCATGGTTAGAAAAACTGCATATTTTTATTTTTGATATTTTGTTAAAAATAAACAGAAATTAACATGTGGCTTTTCTTAGAAACCATGTTATTATGAGATAAAAATCATATATAATGCATTGTAGAATTCAAAAATGAAGGCAAATAACTCTGGAAATGACAAAATGAAAATTCGATAGAAACTGTTATGTTTCCATGTGGATTATCTCCTAAGAGCAGATAAATTGGAATGAATGATTATTCATTTCACCATAAAGATCTATAAAGCACATTCATAAGAAACAAAAAACAAAAAAAAAAGTAGCCTTTTTTAATCTCGCTGAGTTATTATATGTATATGTTTAGTTGATTATCATTGCATTCCACTCATTACTGAAACCTGTCCCAGTAAAAAACATGGTGTACCGTTTTTGTTTTTTGTTTATTTATTATTATATTCTTTTTTAATTTAAAACAGAAATAACATATGATTCCTATAGTTTGTACCAAATGAGCTAAGAGGATTTATTTATTAAAAAATATGTTTTTTTTAAGGCTATCGTGTCTTCACTTTTGTGTCGAGAAAAAGTATGCCATGAAGTTTCTTGAATGCGAGAGGACAACACAAGCAAGAACACCATAAAGACAATAAGCCAGACAAAGTCATGGAAAGTAGCAGAGGAACAACGAGTACACATGAAACTAGCTGCACAAAACACCTTTGGGAAAAAAAACTTTAAAATTTTGGCAGGTGTTCCGAAAAAGTTATCTTGGGTAATTCTTGAGTAAAACTGTGTCTTCTAACTTTGATTTTAATTGCATCTATTGTTCGAAGCATAAACAGTATTATGTTATTTTATGTAGTTCCTTTTAATTCTTGAACTTTTAAAGATTTCATTACTAATAAATAAATCGCTTTAATTATTGGTTTCGTTTCGTTTGTTTTGATCTGTTGCGTTGTACACTTTTAGCCAGCTACATTCACATCAACTTCCGGTGCGTTTGACTGCTCACGTTTGAGCGATGCCACCAATAGAAAAGGTCATTTTTGAAGAAAAGACTGAGGAGGAGATCCAAGCTGCAAAGCCTGTCATAGGAATAATTTATCCGCCTCCTGAAGTGCGGAGTATCCTTCGATAATAAGGTCGAATAAGTACATGACAGTCATTTGATCATATGAATGTTGAACCAAATTTATTTTCGATTAATTTTTCGAATTTTTATGGCCCCGAGCAGGTCTGGGTGTTAAAAGAATAGGCCTGTAGCAGCGCTAAGCTTGTCGTAAAAGGCGACTAAATAGTGCTCAGAGTCCTAGCCAGGGGCTAGGGCGCTCTGTCCACAGAGCAACTGGGATGTGTGCCCCAGGTGGTGGAATGGGGTACCCCTGGCGTGTTACATGCTGGAATTGTCAGGCTATAATATGGAAAACCTGACAGCAAACCATAGTGGTGCACTGTGTTGGGAAAGATGCCACGTTCCTCGCACGTTAAAGAACCCTACTGTGGTATTCTCCAGGAGTAGGAACCATAGGGCTCCGCCACAGGAGGCTAAATTGCCCGACCCTACCCACCTCTCCCCATTTCCAGTGGCAATCAAAATTTGTCGACCCCATTGTCCTTGTGTCCCACCCCTTTTTCATTTCGTCATTTCATGTTCATTTTATTATCAATTTCATGTTCATCGTCTGAATATAGCTGAAATATTGCTGCTTGAACTTTAAACCCCAACAAACGAACAATCGAATTTTTATGATTTTATGTTTGATAAGTAGGGTTGAGTTGTATTTTAAGTAAGTTAGTAATTTTGGAACTTCTGTACTTGGCGATTGGAATACTGGTATACGAGTATTGTAATATAAATTTTTAAAAAAATATTCCAATCAGGCAATTATTGTATACCAGTATTGTGATTTTTTTCAAAAAGTATATTAATTGTGTATAGTGTGAATATTCTAGTATTTTATACCAGTATTGTGATTTTATTGAAACTTTGTACAATATTTATTTGCAACTTTATCTGGACATTTTTACACGTTATATGATGGTGATGATGCATAAAACTGCGTGTAATGTGTATAAATCAAAATGGAAATGTGCAAATATTGTTCTCTGTACCTGCTTATATTTTGTTTTCCTCTTATCCAATTTGTTTGATATGACATGAAAAACTACATAGTGTTTTATGATATTGAAATTGTTGTGACTGCTGCTGTATTATCACCTTGGTTACTTTCATATCTTCTTCAGTGTTGTCTGAACTATGGCCTGTCTCTTCCTGTACTGGTACTCAGTTTCAGATGATTTTCTTTTTCTTTTAACGCTTTGACCAGATTCTGCAGATGGTAGTTGCACTGCTCTCTTGTTGTCATAGCTTGGTGAGTGTTGATACCATAGGGCTGTTGCTACATCTAGTAGTAGACTTGAGTTGGCCATTAGTAATTTGGTCTGTGGGTTGTCAAACTCAGCAGTCTCTATGTAGAATGCATACACCAACATCATTGCCCATATTGCAGAACATTTTCAACTATCATGTTTAATTGACTTTGTGTGAGAATAATTCTGTGATTTCAAAAATTGAACTGTTGAAATATTATAATTTGTTACTCATACTTTATGATGTTATATGTATCACAATAATAAACAGAAAATATTGATTGTCTTTTATGTGTTCTGTCACAGTTCAGGTGTCTATACTATATGCAAAAACTTTCAGTATACTAGTTTCATATGATCTACATTACAACTGCAACATGACATGAAATTTAACAAAGCTAAGCAACTGGTAAAAATACACAACAAACTCAGAAAAATCTTCAGAAAGCACTGTCAAATTTACAGCTTTTGTTTACATAACAATTAATGACAATTACAATACCAATAAGTACAATACAAGTATACTGGAATATTTTTTTTTCATACCAGTATTGTGATGGCCAAGTACAGCAGATCCGTAATTTTTATTGATAGTTGTGTTTCATATTAACAATAACATAAGCTCTCATGAGCTTTTATGACGACATATACTAGTCAGAGAGTTGATCTCCCCATTTGTTTAATAAGAGAGGACGAAAAATTGGTTTGTGAGAATTTCTCTTTGACCAGTACATGTGTACATAAAATAAATGGACACAAGACATACAAATATTAAAACATAAGCATGCAGACATACATAAA
Source organism: Perna viridis (assembly GCA_037379345.1). NCBI lineage: Eukaryota > Metazoa > Mollusca > Bivalvia > Mytilida > Mytilidae > Perna > Perna viridis. Next base: position 39,595,482 of record CM074512.1, on the reverse strand, counting down.
ATAAATAAGACAACAAATACAAAATAAGCTATAGTCAATAAACAAGGTGAAGCAACATAAAGTAATAATACGCAGCTAAAAGCACACAATAGAAGCACTATAAATTTAAAAAAAGCACATGCAAGAAATTAGAACATAAAAGGATAATAAAACAGAAATGTAGCAAACTCCATGAGATACTCTGCAATTTAGATTTACAGTTAACACAGGAAGGACCTGTCCATGTCTTAATGAGGGTCTTGTACTGGTCCAGATTAGATTGGTTCCTCAGCTCATTTGAGAGACTATTCCAAATTTTATATTTGGGCTCAGACTCGAACCAGGCAACACAAAAGTGTCATTTCTGTGATACACAACTCCCTTCTCAGGTGCAGTGCTACAACTCTGGTTTCATTCTGAGAGTATAATTTTTATGTTAGCAAAGATTAATGGATTTTTCCTCACAAGACATGTGTTACCCTTAATATTTGCATAGTAATTTCATCAATAGTTTTGAAAAAAGAGTTGCATTTTGACCTGTATTGTATTGTATCGAAACCTCAGTCAAATGTTTCATATCATATCGTGATCAAAAGTATTGTGATACATCAATATTGCAATGAATCATTTCATCCTTAAAATAGTACACAAAATTCATTATAAGATTTTATTTTGAGAAACAATGTATGTCAGTTGATGGGTCATATAATATGTCACCAATGATATATGATGTCAATTGAGATACCATGCACCAATAGGTGGTTATCCCTGACCTTTTGAACTGGTTGGGAACAAGCCTTGAATTAGCCTTTTCCTTTGTCACTGTGTAAACATTTCCTATATTTTCTTTTTTACTTCATCTATATTTTTTAGTAAAACAATATAATACATATAAATCAACAGTTAAGTATTAGATGAATGAAAGAATCAATGGTCATAGAAAGAACAGACTCAAATTGGATATGTTATCAGGGCAAAAAGACCTGATACCCTATTTTTCTGGTTCAACTTTACTCCATTACATCCTGGTAATCAGTAGGGTTGTTGGTTGTGAAAGTTCTAGTTGAAAGTTGTTAAGTCTAATTCAACTCCTTAGTTGTATTTCTGTTTAGAGTTTCTGGTGAGAATATAGATATCCATAATAATGGCATCTTACCAATTTCTGATGTGCATTTACCTGTAATATGCAGCATGGATTTGACATCACACATGTTAACAAGATATATTGACTGTTTATACTTTTCTTTGTAATGTTTATTGTTTGGTTTTTGTCTTTAACTAGTTTCTAAGATATTGTAGACAAGACTGCAAGCTTTGTAGCCAGAAATGGACCAGAGTTTGAAAGCAGAATTTGCCAGAATGAACTTAACAATCCAAAGTTCAACTTCTTACAGCAAGCTGATCCATATCATGCTTATTATCAGTTTAAGGTGAAGGAGTTCAAGGAAGGAAAGGGTAAGGTCATTACATGTACTGCAGTGTACACATTATATTTGAGTTCAGCATGATTATAGGCATTATTCATATTCATGTATTATTGTCATTATGTGACTCAAAGTGTTCTATTGCTTTCATAATTGTTCATTTTCTCAAGTTATTTGTTTCAATTTTCGTTGAAACCTATTTTGGAAATTATTAGATTTGTAGAATATAAACAATGCACTTTCATGTTCATTGTAGACCAATGGGTGGCCTTGAGCTGACATTTTTCATCCTGAAGGGGTTTTTGTCATGACATATTCTCCCAATCCACTCTTGTTATACTTGTACATGACTGATGAAAATTAAAAGCTTGTTAATATATTGTTTGCATGAAGGAATTGTTAGATATGAGAAATTATTTCTTTCTTTACAGATAGATGAGTATATTAGGATATTTCAGCATTTCTTAGAAATCAGAATATATTGTTGCTGAAATAAGATTTATATATGTATATATTTAATTTCTGAAAATATTTGAAGCTCTTTTTTTCTTTTTAGGACAAGAACCTGCAGCTCCAAAGGTAAGTCAAACCATAATGTATAATTTCTATAATGGTTTCCACGGTGTACATGTAAGTAGATTTTATATTTACAGTATGAATACATTTTTGTATCTTTGTTTTGTTTATGTAAATTGAAACAATTGCACCATTGAAAATCCTTCAATACTAGCTTCAAGTTGTGTCGTTGGATGTAATTAGCAGAGGAATACTATGTATATACTTATTAGATATAAAATGTCCTTATCATGTTTAACTTAAAAAATAAAATAATCTTTACTGTAAAAAAAACAAACAAAAAACTTGTGGTAATTGTACTATGTGAAAGATTTATTAGTGAGAAATGTTTTAAATCAGTTGAGTTGGAGATTGAATTAATCAGCAATCAATCTATAAATCAAATTTAAACCTACTATCTGTTCCATAAAGTCACTGCATGTACATTTAGGATCTAACAATACTCAATTCTACTTTCTGTTCAGATGACCTTACCGGAATCTTCAGGAGTTTTTCCTATGAATAGTACTTTAACTATCATAAAACTTGAAATAGTTCCTACGTGCAGTGACAGAATGGAACATTGAGTAATTCTATTTCTTTATTGATTTATATGATACATTCAAAGCATTGTATGTTTTAATTTACATAAGCCTGGACAGTTAGCTGCTGTACAGAAACAGCAAGCAGAACAAGCTAGACTACTTCAAGAGACAATAACACCCAAAGATCCTCCTCCTGAATTTGAGTTCATTGTAGATCCACCATCAATTTCTGCTTTTGAATTGTAAGTTTGTGTCAATGTTTACCAATCTGAACCCTAGCCTATGGATCAGTTCTTGATATGGAGGATTATTTGCGTAATTATACCCCCTGCAAACAATGTTTGGGAGTATACATGTAGGTAACAGCTTGCAGCTTTATTATTAAACTTTGTAGGATGCAATACAACCACATGGATATGTCAGGAATTCATGTTTAAACAAAAATTGTAGAAATGACAGCTGTTGAACTTTTTCAGGCATTTTTCAGCAAAACTTAATTTCATATGCTGTCTGTAACTCCTTCAACAAATTGCAGGATTAGTATGAAACATAATTGGGTGTTTAGTAACCATATTGGGATGTGCATATGGTCAGAAATTTATGTTGAAAGTAAATTTGCAGTCATATTCCATATTCTGTCATTGTGTTGTCAACAACAACAACAAATAGGGAGTTGGGTGTTTTAGAAATGGCAGCAAAGTTGTGTATAAAAAGTGCTTAGTCTATCCACCATAAACATTGTCGAATATGAATCATGTGTCCACATGGTCTCCAAATGTACAGGGTTCAAATTGCTGCAGGGGGTATAAGTCCCTTTAGGTGCAATGTCTAATTCAAGATTTGACACTAGCATATTGTTATCACTTGACAAGCACAAATCGAATTGATAAAAAAAAGTGTGTTTTAACACTAATTAGAAATAGATGTTGCTCATCATTACAGTGTATAGTCATTTCCAGTGATTAAAAGTAGGTTTATTTTCAAAAATGATCATAAGGTAATTTTGAAGAAAAAAAACTTCAGTGCAATTTTTGTGTCCACAGGGATGTTGTTAAACTTACAGCTCAGTTTGTAGCCAGAAATGGTAGACAATTTCTGACTAATTTGATGAATAGAGAACAGAGAAACTACCAGTTTGATTTCCTCAGACCACAACACAGTCTTTTTAACTACTTTACTAAACTTGTAGAACAGTACACAAAGGTATAGTTGAAAGTTTTATTATATAATTTTGACAAAGGAATTAACATATGTTTGAATTATGTGAAGAAACTACATGACAACTTGCATACTAGAGAAAATGGTTATTTGGTGTTTCTGGTGCTGTTTTGTCCAATGATTTCCTTTTGTGTGTGTGTGTCTTTGATTTCACTACTTCTTGTTGTACCGTCATTTGGGAGATGATGTCTGGCAACATCTTATCATTCACAATTAATTTGAAGAAACAACTTTAGTTTGTGTTTCTTTGCCATGATTTAAAAAAATGTCTTTCAAATAGTATGGCTATGTCTCCCTTAGAGTCCCATCTTAAACTCTTTTAGAAAACTATTTTTAACTAGCTTTCATTCTTTTGTTTTTGTTTTAGGTTCTCATACCCCCAAAAGATTTACAAGACAAATTGGGTAAAGAATCTGAAGACTATAAAGAGGTATGCAATGACTGCTTATACAAAGTAGAAAAAGTACATCATTGAGCACTACTGTCACCTGAAGGTTGATCCTCCACTGTACACATTTAAAATTGCCTATGATCTAGTGGTAAAAAAATAATATATTATATAACACAATATAAAAATATTCTGCTTAGATCTGCTACTTAATTAGTTACATTGACACTATGTGATATAAGTGTAGTCCTGATCCAGACCAGAATTTAAAAAATAACAGAAGATGATGTACTGTATCCTACTTAATATTTTTTGTCAATTTACAGGTGTTAAAACAGGTGAAATACAGAGTGGAATGGTGTAAATATCAAATACGTGAGAGGAAGAAGGAAGAGGAAGCTCTAGAAAGGGAGAGAGGTACGACATAGATTTTATAGTTTAGATTTCAAACAGCTTTCAAAAATAAAAATTAGTCTTAAAACTAACTTTATTCCAAATTTTGTTTGTTTGTTTTTTTATGATTATACTTGAAGTATTTTGAAAAATATAGATAAGATTTGTAGTTGACTGTATCTTAAATTGCACAATACAAATGTGCATACAGGTTGATGTGATAGTTGCATACAATTAAAAGAAATAATTGTGGTGGATGATTGACACAGTCATTATGCTTTCTTTTTCAAGTTGCTTACACACAAATTGACTGGCATGACTTTGTTGTTGTGGAAACTGTGGACTTTCAGCCCAATGAGCAAGGTATACTAGTATTAGATTTAATCTATTAACCATATTATCACATTGATTGGACTGTCACCAGGCAAGTAGAAATGTGGCATTTTGTAGTATGCCTTTACTGGTACTGATCTTTGAAGATTTATTCTATTAAGCTTTATTTCAAATTAAATCTTTTCTTTTCTTTGCTACAGATGTAAGAGTGTTGCAGTAAAACCTGTCAGCTGAATGTTGAATTACACCCAAAAATAATAGAAAAGTTAAATTTAACAGCTGTCCTTACCAAGTAAATTCTATGGTTCAAAAGAGGTTTGGTTTAATTACCTTTACAGAAGCTTTTTTATTTTCAACTATAAATTGTTAAATTGTGTCTTTCTCAGGTAACTTTCCACCACCTACTACACCAGATGAAGTTGGGGCTAGGATACTTATGCAGGAGAGAACAGATAAGGTAGAAAATAAGTCATATACTGGTATTAACATGAGCATTGGTCTCCTTAAAACTATTTTTTCAAAACAATCATGAAATGTTGTATTCAAAATACTATATATATTTATCATTTTTGTTCTTGTACCTCTGCAGTGTATGGTTTTCCAATACTTCAGCCTGAAATGTTACATCATCTATAATTATTTCAGTGTTCTTATCTTCGTAAAAATGACTTTAAAGTGTTATGATGGAGTTAATAGGGTTTTTTTATGAGTGTTCAATCAATGACAGTGTTACCTTTTTGCATTATAATTGATAATTTAGAAGGTTTTTAGATATTATACCACATTCCAAGATCAGTCCCTGTTTGATAAAAAATTAATCATTAAAAAAACCTCAAGATGTCAGTTAAGTTATTTATCAATTAAACTCAAGACACTTAAACATCTAAAAATTATTTCCAGGGAGATGACACAATGGAGGTAGAATCAGATGAAGATGAATCTGAAGATGAAGATGAAGAAGGTGTAGCATTAGATGATTTTGATAATGCACCAACACCCCCTCTACCTGATGATCAACTACAGGTAAATTATATATTCAAAAAAGGTGAATGAGGACATGGGACATAGGGCTTGTAAGTCTTGTTTTTGAGTTATTCTTGATACAGAATTTCTGCTGTAATTTCTTGAAATTGTTAGAAATAGTTTAACAAGGTAGTTTATATAGAACAGCCTTAAATTGTTTTTATATTACAGGACATGGAGGAAGGTTCTGAACCAGAGTCTGATGAGGAAATACAGAGGACACCTGCTCCTCCCCAACCTCCAATGCCACCACCTCCTCCCCCTCCAAGTGAGGTTCCTCCATTACCACCCACTCCAGACCAGGTCATCATCAAAAGGGATTATAATCCAAAAGGTTTGTACAAAGAGGACAAGAACAGAAACAAATATATTCAGATGTACTATCAGCATGTAGAAAATTACCCCATTTCCACAAGTGTATGACCCTTGTCAAAAACAATTAAGGCACTTGAATAGCTTTACATGTCTGTATAAATTATTCCATTTTCCTCTGAAATAGCTTCCTGATATCTTGTAATAAGCTATTTGAACCAACAATTATTTTACTGAATATAATTACATGTTTGTACTAAATTATGTTAAAAAAAAAACAAATAAATTATGATGGTTTATACAAAACTAAAGCACATTTTTAGAGAAGATTGATTTATATTTTAGGATAATTATTAATTTTTTAGAGTAAAAAGTACCACATAAATATGACGCACACTTGCTTGCTTTGTTTACTGTACATCACATTTTTGTTCTTTCTAATAAATCATTTCACAGTAAAATATGAGTTCCATATTTAGAAATGAAGTTAATGAAATTGTGGGCTAGGTTTCAAAACACTAGAAGTTTTTCTTGTTTGATTTAAAATTGTTTTAATCTGTTGTTTAACAGCTCGGGCAGCTGGTCCTGAATCAGCTACAGAGATGATATCACCAATTACTGGAGAGAAGATTCCAGCTCATAAAGTCCAGGAGCATATGAGGATTGGTAAGTAAGAATTGACAGTCTAATGAATGTGACAAGAAGTTTTGTGCCTGAGTCAAGTAAAAATCTATTTGGTCTTGTGGAAATGCAGTGAAGATCTGTTTCGTTACTTATCATGGGAAAAGGTTGAATTTCATGGTTGCACATACTTTTAAACTGATTTTTTTTATGCTGACTGGGTTGATACCAAACAAATTAGTTCTGTACAGAAATCCAAACTTTTGGGCTATGAAGATTGTAATTTTCATCATCTCTGACATTCTGTATGGAATAAACATAAGCATGTATGAAATATTGAGTGTAATTTACTGATTTATTTCATAGGTTTGCTTGATCCTAAATGGATCCAAGAGAGACAGAGAGCCATGAATGAGAAGAAAGAGCAAGAAGAAGTCTATGCCCATGGTGGTTCTATTGAGAGTAGTCTTAAACAATTGGCTGAAAGACGTACTGATATTTTTGGTGTTGGTGTAGAAGAAACACAGATTGGTAAAAAGGTATGCATTTTGCTATAGTTATTTAATGACTGGAATGCAATTCACACATATCATTACATTTTTTTGATTGACTGTTTACAGAACTTCTGCCTGTTTGTTTACTATTGAAAATAATATGACAGGTTGGAGGTTAAGGCATTTGTTTTCTGAAAAAATAATGATAAATTCATATATTACATATGGTGTAACATTTTTCTTTTTTCATTTGTTATCATGATCACATGATTCAAAAGTTATTCAATAAACCTTCAGCCTTTTTTCTAGTAAAAAGCATATTGATGCTATGGTACTATTTATATATCCAGATATTAGTATTCCGATTTCAAGTTTCAATTTCAATATTAATGTTCAAAAGGGCCTGTATTAAGTCAAATGTCGAAATATATTTGTCCCATATGAATTATTATTTGATCAAAACAGTAAATATCCAAAATGTAGTATGTTTTTATTAGCTCACCTGGCCGTAGGTCATGAGAGTTATTGCCATCACTTGGTGTCCGTTTCTATAAACATTTCTTCTCTGAAACTACTGAATGGATTTTGATAAAACTTAAGATCATTGTTCCTTAGAGTATCCTGCACAAAATGACCGTTTGGATTTTTGATTGGTTAAAAAACATGGCCATCGTTACTAAAAATAGAACATACAGGTCAGACAGCACATTTTTGCATCGTTAGGTTTAATCAAATTTTGACATTAGGTAAAAGTATTCAACATGATGAAGTCTATCTGTGGTCAAAATATGGTGAAAATCTGTTGACCCATGTTGGGTTTATTGCCCTTTTTGGACGATTTTTGCTGTTTTTGGTGTTATTACTTTCAAAAATCTTCTCCTCAGAAACTACTATGCAGAATTCAATGAAAGTTGGTATTTTTTGTTTTTTAGGGTATCCTGCACAAAATGACTTGTAATAAAACATGTTATTGATTTATCCTTATTTTCAATGGCATGTAGCAATCTTGCAAAATACAAATTAAAGGTCATTCCCATATATAATGCACTATTTACATATGTAATAAATAAATCAAGGACATTCACTCAGTCAATATGTGATGTATGAATCTGTTCTGATTATATTGACCAAGGACGTAGTCTGAGGTCAAGATAATCTAAGAGGTCCATATATCTTATATCAAATCTGTTAAAACTCCATAATTAATAAATATATAACCTTCTTCAAACCTTAATCAATCCTTGTTCTTTTTTTTTCTTGCCTACCTGAGTGATGTATATCACATAGGCTTTCATTTAACAAAACATAGTCTTTATAATATTTTCCTGTGGGAAAAGTGAATGGAAATACAGTAATCAGATAGGTTCTTCCAATCTTAACCATGTACATGTGATACCTATAACTATGCATTTCATTCTGCTTCTAGATTGGAGAAGAAGAGAAGAAAGAACAGAGGGTGGTATGGGATGGACATACAGCATCTATGGAGAAAGTCACGCAAAAAGCTAGAGAGAATATTTCTATTGAAGACCAGATTGCTACAATACATAAAAATAAAGGATTGGTGTAAGTTATTTGTAGCATGCTTAGGATTTGAATTGTAGATTTTAAATATTTTCTCTTAATAGTAGTAAACAATTTGAAATGTTTTTGGATATCTATAATATAATTTAGGGACAGCCTACCATGTAAATGATCAAAATTGACATTAAAGGATTTGTAAAAAAAAAGTTTTGTTTCTTTGCTGATTTGGTAAAATTTGAAATCATTCAAGTTAATAGCAGTGTCTATGTTTCCAAGTTTTGAAATTAAATTTGAAAAAATACTTAAAACCTAATGGCAACTTTAAAAAAAAAAAGAAAACTTTTAGTCATATTTCTTTATGTATTATTTCCCCTTGGTTAAAAAAATATAGAAAAAAAACATATTTCATGCATTTTTAAATTGATAAGATATTCAATTAATGTATTAGTTTTAGTGTTTTATTATGTGTTTTAGTGCTGATGAGGAAAAGGAGAAGATTGGACCAACTGTTCCTAAAATACAGCCTCCTCCACCACCCCCTCCTTCTAAGCCAGCTCCCCCTCCACAGCCCCCTAAGTCTGTCCCTATCCCTACACAACCTAAGATGCCCCAGCATGCAGTCCCACAGCCATTGATGAGCCAGCCACCACAGAGACTGATGATGATATCTACACCAAGGCCTCCTGTTAATGTTATTGGTATGTTATAATATTATGCTTCCTATAGTATATCATGTCTTTCATTGGTTAACAAAGATTAATTATTCTGGTGTACCACCCTTCCTTCATGAATACTACATTTCTGTCAAAAATACCATCTACTCCAGCTGGAAATTTTTCATATCTTTTCTGTCATGTTTTTAAATACTTCCATCAAAACACCAAAACATCAGATTATAATTTGTGGAAAAATGAATTTTGCAAATGTAAATGAAGAAAATATCAGTAATATTTTCGCAAATAAGAACGCTAGATGAAACAATAAATTGAGTAGTGAGATTATACCCCTGTTGCAAACAAAGTTTGGGTGTTTATAGGAATCACCTTTTCTGTCTATCCGTCCGTCTACATTCCTGTAAACACATTTTCCCCTAAACAGTTCAGGGGATTTTGGTGAAATTTTGAGGTTTTTGAAGTTATTATATATAGATTTTCCTTAATAAGTGGTTAAAGTTATTTCTCCACTCAAAATGATAAAACTTTAATTTTCATGATGAATTAAATCTAAATTTCACCATTGAGAGGAGAAAGATAGTTTAAATCATGAATAGGCTGGAAGGAAATTTATTTCTCCCATGAAATATGTAGAGAACTTAAAAAATCTAAAATAGTAGGAAACCTTTGACAGACATTTATGCATGAAGACTTTTGCATGCTGGATAAATACAGATGATATATCAAATTACATCCAATTCAGATTGTTGTGGTAAAGATTATGATTCTCCGTGTTCCAGGTATGCAGCCACCCCAGCCAATGATGCCTATGATGCCTCGACAGCCACCTAGACCAGGATTTCCCATGATGCCCCAACCACCTAGACCACCTGTAAAACACTCAGATGATGAACCACCAGCAAAGAAGGCCAAGACAGAAGACCAACTCATCCCAGAGGATGTCTTCTTATCAAGAAATAGGGTCAGGATTTGCAAATTACTGGGGATTTGACTTTGAAAAGAAAAAATAATTATTCCTGATGTCCATTAGTCTGTTGTGTCTGAGTATATATCAACCCAGCATACTTCTTTTGAAGTCCATAGAAAACAGATTGGAGTTGTTTGCCTTTTATTTCTCTAAGAGAAGAGTTCTTTTTGTGTATTCTTTGAAAATTAAGAATTATTTTGGGCATTACCATGTGGTAAGGACTGGGAACTGAACATTCATTCCTTTGTAACAGGTCATTTTAATACTACTTGTTTGAATATTTTAAAAGATGGTTTTGTTCATGATTGTTTGATTGGATTTGCTGTCAATTTACCAAAACCTCCTGAGTCAGTAACCGGTTAATCCAATTAACCATAGAATAAGATGTGTGTGTAATAGGGTTTAAAACATAATGCACATTGTTGAACAATTTGAATTTATGTTGCATCATTAAGTAACTAAATGAATTTTAAAATAACAATAAAAAAAATTTTAAAATTCATGTAGTTAATTAAAGATGCAACATTACCGCTCCATAGATGTAATTGATTATTGATACTCTTTTTCAGGCCCCTGTGACTTTCAAAGTTACTGTACCGAAGGCAGATGACAAACCTGAATGGAACCTGAAGGGTCAATTATTGACTTATACTTTGCCTCTCACAGACTCTGTAAGTTCTATTTACTGAATTGTACTTTTATTTATATCTCATATGCTAGCATAAAAATATGTTCCTTTGTTGTATCCACTTAGGTAGCCTAATTTAGATTTCAAAAAAAATTCCAACTAATAAGACAATATGTTTATACAATGTTATATCAAATTTGGTTTTCCTTTTATGTTGTCACAGCTGAAATGAGAAATAAGCTGATAAATAACCCTATAAATACAAATTTGTGTTCTTTCAAATTTTATTGATTAAATCTTAAATTGGTCATTGTTTTTTTTTTCTTCATCTCCATAGATTGCTGTAATGAAGGCCAAGATCAATGAAAGCCTTGGTATACCTGCTGGTAAACAGAAATTACAGTATGATGTAAGTTTATTTGTAAAATCAAGACAAAATAGATATTATTCTTAATTATATTTTTTAAAAACTTTATTCACTGTTAGCCAATCTGTTGTTAGATCAGTTTTGAGCATGTTTTTTATTGATAGATCAGAGACTTATTTCAGTTTAATAGAGTTAAAATGTTGAAAGTTTGAAGTGAAATTTTTCTTTCGTAAGAGTTGAATTTGGGTCCACTGAAATACACTTATTCATCTTTTCGATTTTTCAGGGTATCTTCATGAAAGATTCCAACTCCTTGGCATACTATAACATAGATAAAGGAGCTGCTATTAGTCTACAGTTGAAAGAAAGAGGTGGTAGAAAGAAGTAAAAGACATTTTTTGTCATTGTGTACCATGTTTGAATGAAGATCTTTTGTCATACTTTATGCATTGTGAGAATCAGCCCCTTATTTGGACTTTGCATGTACTATTTGCAGAATATTGTTTAATGAGATAATAGAAAAACACAATTTAGGTCATTGTTTCTTAGAATACACATATGATTATATGAATAAATTGCTCTTTTTTTCTATGATTATTAAATGATAAGTGTAAAATTCATTCCAGTATTGGGAAGAAGAATCAATCAACTATTATGATAGAAATTGATTACTTCTTGTACAAAACTTACTTCAAATGTATACAGAAAGTTTTTCTGTTCTGTTTTAATATCAAAGAATGGCCATGTTATATATAGTCTTACTCACATGATTAACCAAGCATATCTTGTACATAAAAAGGAAAAAATAAACTGTAATCTTCATGTTTTCTATCGATGGAGAATATTTACTTAAATCAGTTGGAAATCACTTTGTATTGCTCAGCACTTCTTGTACACATAAAAATGTAGCAGTTATATACAGTAACATAGGGTAAACAACTTCCTTTATTCAACTAGAAGTTACTTAATATTAACATAATGGAAGCATTAACACTCAGTTCTAATTTTTTTTTCTCAATTTTAGCTCACCTGGTTGGAGGCCATGTGAGCTATTGCCATCACTTAGCGTCAGTTGTTGACATACGACATTGTCATCGTCCGTTGTCACCGTTATTAACAATTTTTCAAAACTCTTCTCCTCTGACACTTCTTGACCAATTGAAACCAAACTTGGTATGAATGTTCCTGCATAGAACTGATGTGGGGATTTTTAATTCGTCGAGAAACATGGCCGCTGTTACTAAAAATAAACCATAGGGGTCAGAAAGTATTTTTTCGCATATATCTCCAAAACAGTTAGGTTAAACCAAATTCTGACACGGGTAAGTGTTCAGCATGATGAGATCTATCTGTGGTCAAATTTTGTTTTAAATCTTCTCCTCTGACACTATTTGACCAATTGAAACCATGACTGCTGCTACTAAAACTAGAACATAGGTGTCAGACAGAAGTTTTTTCGCACATTATACCTGCAAAATCAGTCAAATTCTTTCAAATATTGAAATGATCCCATTTATAAGGCCTACAAAAGTCGTTGCCCTTGAAAGGTAAAAAATTACATTTTTTTCACTGTTTTCGGCCATTATCTTGAAAAGTATGATAGAAGGAAACTTTCAATTGCTAAAATGATCCTTATGATAAGTCCTACCGAAGTCTTTTTGAGTCATGGTTTGGTTGACAACGCCTTATTAAATTTATTGCCCTTGAAAGGCAAACTTTAAACAGGTGAGCGATTCAGGCTCCTGGGTGCCTCTTGTTTATCTTATTTCATAAATTTTCTCTTCAAAAACCATTTGACAGAATTCAATGTAAGTTTATATGGTGGTTCTTTAGTTTTGAGTATTAAGATTTTTTATCCAATAAAAAACACGACAGAATTCAATGGAAGTTGATATGATGGTTCTTAAAGTATGATTATGAAGAGTTTCACCAAGTAAAACTGGTGGGGAAATCAAATTGATAATAGTTTTTAGTTTTGAAAAATTGGTATGTTAATCAAGGATACTATCTTCTAAAGCTGAAATTGGTTTTGAGTATTATTGGAGTGTATAAGTACTCCATTAAAATAGTTTTTGAATGTAGATGCAAATTAACATTTAGTCAGGTTTAAAAAATTGGGAAACAGGTGAAATTGAACAACACTTGTGTTTGTGGAGTTGTATACTGTTAAACTATTGATTACAGTTAAGAAATCAGTATTGTAGATTGATATTTACTTTATAGATTTTAGGGAAAAACAGTTCTAAGAATATTGGAAATTCAAATTTATGATAATAGTTATGTTTTACATCATGTAATCTTTGAAAGTTTGTCCATGCTACATTTTTTTCACAAGAATCAAAAACCTCCAGTGCTTAAACAGCATTTTGATTATCATTTTTTACACGACCGCAATACTATGCGGTCGTATGTCATCGTCCACTGTGTCAATGTCCCTAGACAATTGGTTTTAATGTGATAACTTTAGTATGAGCTGGTTGATCTCTATAATGTTTTATAACAGGTTCTAAACCACTAAAGGTAGGTTGGTATTGATTTTATTTTATTTTATTTTATTTTTAAACTTAAAACGAGCATTTCATAGAATTTTAATTATGTAACTCCAGTAAAAGCATAGGAATGATACTGTTCCACAGTATTCTATACCACAATGCTCACACTGTGATTGTTTGTTTTTTGGGTTTTTTTTGTGGAAGGGGGAGGGGTAAAGACTTAAACTTTTTAGAAATTAGGGGCCAGAAACATGCATTTTCCTGATGTCCAGACAATAACTTAACTATTAGTGAATAAATTTCTTTGAAATTGTATTTCAGTGTGGTATACCACTGAAGGAAGACTGGGAATGGTTTTTAGGGTTAAGACTTGAATCATGTAGGAATTTGGGGCCTGGAACAAGCATTTTCCTTATGTTCGTATAATAACTAGTTAAATGAATGGATCTCATATAAATTTTACTACTATAGGTGCCATACCAGGAAAGAAAGAGTGGGATTGATTTTTTTGGGTTGTGACGAGCCAAGTTAAAATAAGGGTTCAGAATCAAGTTTTTTTCTGCTTTCTGGATGATAACGTGAGTGAAAGGAATTAAATGGATTGCTTTGAAATTGTGCCATAAGGTGCCATATCCCCACAGGAAGTTTGGGATTAATTTTGATTTTTTACAGGAACTATTTAGGATTAACAGTCAAAAAGTGACCACTTCAGTTCTTGTCAAATTTTTATCATCAGTCAAATATCTAATCATAATAAAAAAGCTTTGTCAAGTTTGAATGGTGCACCATACCTTCCCCAAATGTTCTCGGTTCGACCTCTGTAGTCGTATCAAGCTGCACCATGCTAAGTATTATATTTATTTAGGGTTATAACCTCACTGTTTAGGAAAAGTAGCCTAGCCAAAAAGGAAAAGGAGCAATCCCTATATTATAAAACTTAACTATATTACTTCAGTGTAATGGTATCAATCTCCAGGACATATACCACAAGGTTTCATACCATTAAAGCCAGGATGCTCGATATATCTGAAATCATGACGGAAGAAAGGAACAAAAGTGGATGTAATAACTATTTTTGGTGTCTGGGCAAAGACATGAGTAAAACTGAATAGTTCTTTATGAAATTGTACTACAAGATTTCATACACCAAATGGAAGGCTATAGTTCATTTAAAGGGTGTGGCTTTACTTTAAGTAATTTAGGGTCCAAAGATATAAACTTTTTAAAATTATATAAGAATATCTTGTTGCAAATTTTAAAGTCATTCTGATCAGAATCACCAAGTTGTGTGAAAAATTTAATCACAATCCTAATTAAAGTTTAATACTGTGTTCAATCTAATGATAATAGTTGTTTTATCTCCCGCCCAAGTCGTTGAAATATTTGAGTAGGCAGATTTCAGAATGAGATTTTTGTCAGATTAGAAAAAAAAATCATCGGGATAGAATCTGGATCACGCTTGATTATTAATGTCTTGTTTCTGTAAGACTTAGAGAGAGAAGGAAACATTAAGCACATTTGCAGTGTAATTATAAGTTATTTTATTTTAACTAATAAGTTCAGAAATGACGAATACATTGAAAGAGTAATCAAGGAAACCAAGATTTTAGCGGAAATCAAAGAAATGTAATCCATGGACAAAGACCAGGCATGGAAAACAGACGCATACAACAACATTAAATAACCAAAATTATATATACAAAATAACGAAAGTAAATGAGCAACTCGAACTCCACTAAAAAAACTGGGAATATGGACCAGGTGCACCGGTAGGGTAAGCGTCCTCTGCTTTTCTAGAAATTTCCGCCGAGTTGCTCATAAAAATCAAGTCCAAGATAGAGGAAAGGAAATCAATGACACGTTGAACAAATAAGTTTTCATGGTACAGATGAATATACCGTAATGATCCACGAGTTCATGATGACGACCATACACTTCGAAATTGATAACTTCAATCTTGTAGCAACTAAACCCTGTTCCAGAAGCCTATTTTTAAGAAGTCGCGATACGAAAAGTCTGCGTAGTTACAGCAAACTGTGGCATAACGTACGAGTTGTGATTTGAAAACAAACACCATTCCATACGCAGGTACTGAAGGGGTGTTGCCATAGATGAATGGAAAGTAGACAATACGGAATGAAAAGTCATCGCGTTTATCCTATTATAGTTTGGTAAGTCGTTTTCCTATGCCATGGATCTCTAAGTGTAAGTCAAGATATGAGACTGAGTAGACAGTGCTTGTAGTATCATTTATCTCAAGTTCTTTGGGGAAGATACAATGTATCAAATCCCCGAAACTAGGATTGCTTAACGATAATACGTCATTTATATACCGGGAACTGAGATCGAAGGATCTAGCTAAACGATGTTCCTTCTTTTGGATCAGATAAGCTATAAAGTCAGTCTCATAAGAGTGAAAGAATAGGTCAGCAAATAGAGGAGCATAATTCCCATTTAAATGCAGACCGTTTGTTGAAAAACGCGTCCATCACACTGGACAAATATGTTGTTGATCAAAAATTCCAACATTTTTAAAACATTTTCTTCGGTTATTTGGGAAGATGATTTGGAACTGTTTTTTTTACTAAGTATGAGGACTCTATATAAAGAACTACACATTTGTATTTATGTGTACCGTCTTTTTTTTTTTTTGGAGTAACAACAATGTATAATGTTGAGTCGGGTTTTGAACTGGGTATGGGTATGTGCTATCTTTTGTCGAAGCGACGGTAGACACGGGGGTGGAGGGGGAGGGTGGTAACTTAACAGGTAAAAGTGTACAGGTGTGCGGCCCCGAAAATTTTTACCTATCCCATTCATATATCCTGTAATGAAAAACCGACACACATTCATATATATGTAATGCATTTATGTAACCCATTCGTATATATATACTCGGCATTTATCAGTATCTACATATCACAGCAGGATGCTGATCAGAACATATGACATTGTATCTAATGACATAATTATCATGTCAGAGCTAATTGGTCCAGAACCACTTCCTGCTTATCAGTCAAATGTTAGTCTTTATTTACTTTGATAATTTGAAGGATGATTTAATTGATGTCAAATCAATAACCATGTGTAAATATATAGCCTATTGTTAACCCCAATCACTTATACTGCAACTAAAATACCTACCCTTTTCATATATCACTATCATAAAAAAGTAGACCGAAATGGGCCGCACATCTGTACCTAACCACTGAACTTAAGTTACCCCACCACCGGTTGCGTTGTCATGTTTATAATATAGTGTACATAGAATTTAAACTGTTGAAAAAACTGTCATCACTAAGTAACTTGTAACAGGTGAACAACCAATCATAATGTACGAAAAATGACTACTTGGTCATTAAAGCTGGGAGGGTACTTATAAAACTTTTCCGGTGTTATATTATAACTGGTTGATAATTGAACAGATAATTCTGATCACAGTTTTGGGTTATTGACCTCTCGATGCATTATTAGTCACTTAACCAGTTCAGATCAACTTTACGAAACATGGATTCTGCAAGTTTTTGCATTATACTTATCAACAATGTATTTTTCCAGTCTCAATATAATTTCAACTTCGGTAATCAGATGGAATCTAGCATGTGCATACCAGAAGTGATTTTAATTGATACTAACGTGGTATTTGTAATATTCTAACGATCTTTCACGTAATACAAACGTGATAACAAAATATATCATACCCACTATTCGTCACTGTTTGGTAACTAAGTCATGACTTAGAATTTGTAAAAATATTCAAGCAACACATGGTGAAAACTGGTGTTTATGGGTCAAATGAAATTGCAAGACCCGTGTAAGACGGCTTCCTTAGATAAAGACTATTTAATTAGGCATATAATTCAACCATAATATAAAGACAGTTTTAATGAAAATGTCTTGAGAGTGTCCTAAAATATATGAAGTTATCGGAAACCGACAGAATGTGCTAATCGTCAATACAGTTCAGCTGGTTAATTAATAACCAGAGTAGGTCAAGTGTCTGGTTTAGTAGGTTGATGTTGACAACAGTTGGTTAAGTTGGTTGAAAGTTTGAAACTGATTTAAATGAGACTTTGACAATAGCTACATCTAGCTGCGGAATCCATAGAATACTTTTGCAACATCAGAAAATCAACACAGAACCATTTATGCTACATTTTCTACACCTAGGCTACGTGAAGACACCAGCAAACACATAATTGTCAATATACGCATGCGATTACAGATCGGATTGGTATCTACATGGTTATAACCGATTCCACCCATTTCATTCTATCATATCATAAATTTGTTTATGTATTCGATAGAAACACGAAACACCTGAATAAGACATATCTTATCTCGTACGTATTTATATGTTCGATTTGTTTTATCAAGTTTATTTTTAATTTTAGTTTATGTAGAAATAAGTAGGCTACTAGACCAACAAAAGCATTTGTGATTTATATAGAATTTAAAGCATATTGTACCGGTATCCCCCCCCCCCCCAAGACAAAATCTCTTCTACTATTTACAACTTTGCATCTCTTATTTTTCGCTATATATATGACAGACAGCATTTTTCTAAAACAAAATGCGAACTTCCTGATGTTACTGCCATATCGTATGCACCACGAATATGTATAGATGCTGCCAAAAAAAAAACCAAACAAACAAAACCAAAAAAAAAAACGTTTTGTCGATCTGCTCTTTCTGTAGAGTGATTGTGATACCTTTAGAATTTTACGTGCACGTACAGAAATGCTGCTTATAGTTATTTATTAATTTACGATTATATCTTCTTTATTGTCCCTCGAAGATAGTGTATATTTTGTGATCAGTGTTGTGAGATCAAATTCCAGGACTGCTATAGGAAATATTATTTGTATAAAAGATTTAAAATGATTTCTAATGTTTTTAAGGTAAGTAACATTCTTAATTAACCCACCCAAAAGCAAAATAAATGTAAAAAAATAATAAAGTTCGACTTTTATACAATATCTCTAAGATTTTGTATTTATTACCTAACTTTATTACTAACCAGGGAATAGATCTGGGTAAAGATGAGATTGCAATATTCTTCTCGTAATGTTTTTTTAAATAAGAATTACTCTTTAACAAATCAGTTTTACAGAGTGATTTAAAAATAAATAATTGCGTCTTGTAAAACTTAAACTAGTTATAATTTTTATATTGTCCATTTCCAACTGAATCGTAAACTTTTTAGAATCGTTTTTTCTCTTATATCTTTCAATTAAATGTTATATTTTACATTCCAAGTGATGTTTTCGTAATTTTTTGTTAAACGATAACAAATGATAATTTCCAGCACTATATAAGGTAAATGATGAACACGTTTTCTTCTCATTTTATTACGACCAGATAATTACAAGAACGTCTCTGTGTATTCCGGTTAAGCTTCTCATTAAAGGAACAAAGGATTATCAATATACATTGGAAGTCAACAATTAACAGAATACGTGAAGGCAGATGAACTACTTCTTTATATCGAATTGACAAATTATTTCCTTTCTGTCCGCATTTTTATTCTTTTTGCAATAATATATGCATTAACAACAAAGGGAACAAGGCTTAGACAGATGATAAAAACGCAAAATGTATACGCATGCATTTTCGTTTAACTTGCTTGACGAAAACGCATCACACGTGTATTATTAGGATAAAAAAATAATGTATCTATCCTAATTGTTTGTCTGTCAGCTTTCAAGCATTATTAAGAGTAACAACAAGAATGCTACGTTGATATGCCTGAAATGTTGAACAATTAGCCTGATACAAGATATATCCCTCTCCATTAGGCGATAACATCGTATGAATTAAACTGATAAGTGCATAGTCTGCACCAACTCTTTGGGAAGACGAAGAAAAAGAAGTAAACCAGAGTAGGCCATGAAAAGGAAGTATAGTCTTTCCCCGGAATGTTAGAGGTCACAGAACAACACCTATTTTATTAAATAGTAATTTAGAATGGCAAAACATTTTAAATCTATCGGAAGATAACTATCACAAATCCCGGTTTTATTCAGCCTAATTAAAGAAGCGATTTTTTTTTCAGTTTTGTCATCAATAACCAATTCTGTTGAACAAAGTGTGCAAATTGGGTTCAAAACTCAACTTAAATTACCGATAAAAATAGCAGTAAGGAAATACTGGTATTCAGTTTAGTTTTCTTTCAATACTTGCAAGCACTAGTAGTATCTACTTAAGTGATCTAAGTGACGTATAGAAAGGTCTACATTGTAAATATGTAAACGACCTCTGCAAAGAGTGACTACATTTGAGTGTCAGGCAAGCTTTAAAAATGCACAAGTTGTTACATCGAGCAACAGGTAATCAGTATTGTAGAGTTTCTTCTTGTCAACATATTTGTCACTTTTGGAGGGACACTTTTCTTTATCAAATTATGGGCATTCCAATGGGCATTACTTATGTACCTTTCCTAGCCGATCTGTTTCTTTATTCGCATGCATCGAAGTTCCTTCAAAATCTTATTCAAGACAAGGAGGTCAAAGATCCTTTAATTTCACAAATCGATATATTGGCGATGTTCTCTCTCTATAAACAACATTCAATATGGAGAATTGTTTTATATATATATAAGATGAACTTACCTTATTTGTACAGTAATATATCAGCTGTCCCTGCATATAATGTTAATATTTCTTAAACTTTAAAGGTATGTTAGAGATAATAGCGACTATTCTGACTTCTTAATACATCGTCATTGCCTCTTATGCTAACCAAATTATTATTTTCCGATATCCAGATCTTATCGAGAAATATTCCGCTTCTGAATAACAGATTATAGATGATGGACTTTCATAATGTCAACAAATTAATTTTTGTACTTGTATATTACTTGTAATATTTCCATCTTGAGCTTGAGCTTTTCCCCACAAAGTTCAAGACTTATTTTTAAACTGGCGTTTATGAGTTCGATAATTTTGCTACTACCCTTCATTTCCATTTACTTAATTTTAATTGTATTTTCAGATCATTTTATCTTCACTTATTTATTGTCCATATTTTCTGCCATGACTACTGATTTTACCAATTTTAACCGGTACTTTTTAGCATGCTATAAAACCTAGTTTAACCCAATATTCCATTCGAAATTGCCTGTACCAAGCAAGTACCATCGCGGTTTTCAACTTTCCGATTTTTACCTTGATAAACAGACTTCTCTTTTGATTTTCCTTTTTTTTTGACAATTGCTAAGATTTTATCAGTCGGTAACTTTGTTATAACCCTTCAATGTCAAAATGATACAGATTCGTGACCAAACACGAGTTGAACAAATAGTACCTAACCCAGTTTATATTATTTATTAACATTTATAAAGCAATTGCAATGGATTGTAATGGTAAATAGTGTTATAGAATTTATGTTGCATTTATTGGGCTAATTTGATACTTTAAAGTAAGATAATTTTATCTGAGACGAATGTTCTGATTTTCAGGATCTTGAAGGTCGTCTATTCTGCACAGCTATTTAGTAGTTTATGATTCTCTTTACCATTATTTATGCGCAACAATTACCACACTTTGGAATTTAATTGGTACTGATTTTTTTTTTATCTTTTATGCCCCAAAATCAAATACTATATATGATTACCAGATATTCAGAAAACGTTTAAGATGTAACGAGCTACAACTATTTTTCTTTCTCCATTCTTTTTCTGGCATTCCAATACATATTTTGCATCCTTGAAAAATACGATTATCGTTTCATTTAGTAGTCTTGTATTGTTTGCCCCATAGGCTTCTATAGCATACCTTAAATTTCCATGATCGTAAAAAAAATAGACATGGAGTTTCAATCTAACTTTTGACCATGTTTTTCAATTAAGGAAATGTAAAAAAATAATTTTAAGATCCATTTTAGAACAAAAGGCACGAACTTTGGTACACCATGACAGGTCGAACTAAATGTAAACTTTTTCTACTTTCACTTTTATTTTGAGTTCATAAAATAGACCCCTTATCTGAAGCATTATTTTTCATGAAAGTAATGTTTTTTTCCTCAAAAACAAGTTCTTTTTGTGTCATAGCTTGATATTTACCCTGTACTTTTGATGAAAAATGATAATCATTTGCCAAGAAACAAAAACAGGAAAAGGCAAAAAGAAAGTGCACTATATTTTTTAGCCTCCAATTTAGAACAAAAGGCACGATCTTTGGTACACCAGGACAGGTCGAACTAAATGTAGACTTTTTCTACTTTCACTTTTATTTTGAGTTCATAAGATAGATCCCTTATCTGAAGCATTATTTTTCATGAAAGTAATGTTTTTCCTCAAAAAACAAGTTTTTTTGTGACATAGCTTGATATTTACCTTGTACTTTTGATGAAAAATGATAATCATTGTGGTACACAGCCAGATGAAATCCATTATTCGGGATTCGCAATTCTTCTGTTTATGCAAATTAAGAAGTAAAGTACTAAAAATAGTAGGAACTATGACACAGACTCCAACAGTGTGTTATTGGAGCTGGTATTGTAGCTTTGGAAGTTTCATTGCCAATCTTTCCAAACAAGTTATTTCCGAAATTTCAAAAATTGTGTAAAAGTTAAATCATTTATGGAAAATACATCCACACTTGTTAGCCTCGGCAAGAAATATATGTATTTAGAAGACTGTAAAGGATCTTAGGTCCAATAAATTATAAACATTTCTATAGTTCCCTGAAAAGTTCAAACTAGAAGGGTTTGTATAATCATTTTGTCCGTGTGGTCTCTGCGGTGTAGATTAAAGAAACCTTTCTGGTAATCGGATTCATGACTTTAAATTATCCAAATAAATAACTAGGGATTCTCCACCATGTAAACAACTAGGAATTCTCCACCATGTAAACAACTGGTGATTCTCCACCATGTAAACAACTAGGAATTCTCCACCATGCAGACAACTGGGGATACGTTCTTCAACTATTAAAGATACAAAATGTGCAGAGAATATAACACCCCAAAAACTCCTCCCACAAATTATAAATAAAACATTAAAAATTCGAACTCTGATCAATGGGTTACTTTCTTAAGTTCAATCGAACCACAATATTTACTTGTCAAAAGCAATTAATTAAATCAGTGTAATGTTCAACGGGGGATAGTGCCATAAAATGTTATCAAAATAAAACTATAGACCTTTAACCTGTGATACTGGGATAAATCAACAGATGGTCGTGAGAAAGTCTGTGCATACAACTGTAAACATTAATCTTAATCATGATCTAGCTAATTACCATTTACTATTTACTGACCCACAATTAACCCAATACATAACATTTGGTACACCAGGACAGGTCGAACTAAAACTTTCACTTTTATTTTGAGTTCATAACATAGACCCCTTTTCTAAAGCATTATTTTTTATGAAAATTATGTTTTTCCTCAAAAACAAGTTTTTTTTGTGTCATAGCTTGATATTTACCCTGTACTTTTGATGAAAATTTATGGTCATTTGCCAAGAAACAAAAACAGGAAAAGGCAAAAAGAAAGTGTACTATATTTTTTAGCCTCCATGTTTTGATGTACACCTGCTCAGGAATATGTTATACAAGACTTATACCATTAAATAGTATCAAATGTACCTGTCACCAGACGTCGCGGCGATCTTTTTTGAATATGACCTTGTTCTAGATCCTACACATTCACCGAATGGAAAAAGAGGAAATCAATTTCAACTACACTTTTAATGATCTTTTACAGGTTGATCCACCTTATATGCCTTTTCCACTCTTTGATTAATAGATTTTTTGGCTGCATGTACAAAAAATAAGAAGTCATTCTTTTCCACAGAACGGAGATCCGTGATTAGTATTCAGAAGACCACGAAGATCGAGAAGTGAAAAAATGCACACAATATCCGATAATCTACACAACTTACCCAGAATAGTTTTCTCGAGATTTAATTAATTATTATCATTTTCGCATTTCAGGTATTCTGTATTTATTTCATCTTCGACAATGGAAAGTTCATCAGTTTAGTCAGTATGTATTACAAGTACTTTTCAAGAGGATTTTTACTACAACATCAAAGATTCATTGTTTATTATAATCAAATGAATAAAATTTACCAAAATGTTTTATTAAAATGTATAACACATTTAACTGTTTCTGATATAAGCAGATAAATTACATAGTAAGCAATAAGCTCCATAAGGTTTACTGTTACTGTATTAAATCTTTTAACCAAAAAGTTACATTTTCACCTAAAACATCTTCCCAACCATTTTGAGCTTTTAGAAGTCAAAGAATTAAAAAAAACAAAAAAACAAAAACAAAAAACAAAAAAAAAAACATACAATGTCACGGTAATAACCTTGGAAATTCACGACTCAAAATGTTCAATTTAGAACAACAATGTCTAAAACGCATTTTCAAAGACTTTGTAAACTTCAAGATATTTGAATATCCGTCGAAATTGGCCATACTTGTGGCCATAATCCTTGGAGAAATTATAACATGAGTGATATTGGAAATATAATTTAAAAGGAGTTTAATTGCAAGGTTATTTTATTCAAAAGTATTTCTTCTTTCTTGCAGACGGTCAAATAACAATTAAATCAATTGAAGAGAACTATTGGAAATGGCGGATGAAGGAATCACCTGAATTTTCGACTTATCTTGGTTACTACGAAAATAACGACCAGTTAAGGTCTTACAGAGTAGAAACATTTGAAAAAAGAAAAGTTTGTATCTAATGCGCAACTTTCTAAATTTCAATTTTACAAATTGGATATCATTTGTTTTGATTGACGTGTTTAATTTTTTGTAATAGTTGATAGACATTTGACTCTTGCTTGTCGAGTAGAAGAGTAAAGTGACCATATCTAGCTGCACATATGGTATAAAAATAGAAAATTCATATATAAAGAACAGGTGGAGTCTTCCATGTATATGCATATTGTCAATCCATTACAATTTGGGTATACCAGTGAAAGCTGCTATGTGTTAGAACAATTGTTTACACTGGGACTTACCGTCAATACCAATTTAAAATAATGGGAATATTTAACCACTGAGTATAAGTACTTGTGCCATACCCCTTCATTTTACACCAAACCAAAATGGGAAAACTGCTTGATAAATGTTGATTAAACAAAACTTTTCTTTTCTTCAGCGTCAGGCTTTGATGAGAATATATTTTACTCATAAATAATTGATACTCTTTTAGAATGATGTTGAAGAGTTTCTTGGGCAGTTGGACTTGGTTGACGACGCCTCGCTATCGTCAACAGAAAGAGTGGACTTCCTTATCCTGAGGGATACATTAAGAACATTTCTAGCTGGATACGAATTTGCGATGTAAGTCGACAGGAAAAAAAATGAAAAGCAATTTGATGATTAGATAACGTAAAAAATTGCAATAGTTCACGTATTCACGTTTCAGCAATAAATAGATAATTAATAAATGAAACATGTTGTTATGCTTTCATAAATTCAAAATACATTAAATGTTATTTAAATAATTGCTAGATTTAAGCAAGTTTCTAAGATAAAAATCTTGAGACACACCTCTGATTTGTTTACGTCTATTTAATTAAGGTTTGGTGCTCTTAACCCGATTAATAATCTTGAGGGAATACACATCTACCATTCTGCGGCAATGGCAGCCACAAGAACACGAGGAGACTTTGAAAATTACATAGTTCGACTCAACAACATTCCTTTACAGGTAAGACAATGCGAGTTTGATTTACTCAGCATAACATATAGGCTTTTAGGCGTTTTCGACAACTTTTTATTGATAGTACATATCGTAAGTCATTCGTATGAAGTTAAGAAGTCATCAATTTTAAATTTTTATATACCCTATTAAATGTGTTATAATAGTTCTGTTTTAAACATGTTTTACATAAGCCTAATTTTCTTACCTAAACTTACTACATAAAATGTATATCTTTTGCTTACAGTGAAAAGAAACAATTGTAACAGGGGTACATTATTTATACATTTTAGATGAGTTAACGTTAAAATTATATTCAATTCCAGATAGATGGAATAATATCTAGTTTTCGAGAGGCAATTCGACTGAACAGAACATATCACTTAGTTTCCATAGTAAGTAAAATGATGAGAAATAAGACATAAAACAGATATTTGGCAGTTTTCTCAATATAGTTGATAAGTTTTGAATAGGTTTCAAAGTCCCTTAGAGGTTTTCAGTGAGTAAATTTTAATCGAGCTTATAGGCATTTTTGTTACTTACTATTATGGAATACAAAAATACCGGTACTAATCATATCTATTACAAATTTTGAAATGCTTTTCACGTGTTTCAAGGATTGACCTCAAATCAGCATCATTAGAATCAAATGTATATGAAGATGTAAATCCACAAAATAATTGTACACAAAATTAATTACCGATCTGTTCTTTTTCAATTTTTTACAAATGTGATTTTGAACTGATTAAGTAGAACGCATGCATTTTAGAACAGGGTACAGAATGATATTACTGAGTTGTTAGAACCTCCAGAAATGTCCATATTTTTCATCGGTGTCAACTTTACTTTATCAGAAACAGCTTCTATCAATGAAATCGACAAGTAAGTGACTTAGATTATGATATAACTACATAAGATAAATTAAAAACACGTAACGAGCAATATCAGACAAAAGAAAGTATCGAATCAATTTACGTACTGACCTATACCAACTTATGTGCTATCAGATTTGGCTGTGAATGGCAATGACATATAATTGACATTTTATGACAAGAAAATACAAATAATAATGATAATAATAAAACATGATTTTAATGGTTGTTCTGTTGATGACAAAATATGTAAAATATCTTCACATTTTTTTAAGTAGAAACTTTCAGTATAACACAAGTGAATTGTTAAAAGTCAATTAAGATGTGATTAAGACCAGAAACAAAAAGTAGACAGCCTTAAAATGGAGACGAAAATGTACGACTTATCAGTAAAATAAAATAAAACATCTTAGAACACTTTTATATGTATATTCAATATTCATGTATATCAATAGTATCCCTTAATTCTCCTTAACACTCTTTTATTACTTGATTTTATAATACAATAGATAATTCACTGTTGTTTCAACATTCTTACTATTATCTATTGCTACTGTTTTGTTTTTGTTTTTGTCAATAATTTATATTTATTTCAGAGAAAGTATAAGGACTAGGACATTATCAGCGACCAACAAAACCATAGAAGCTTATAGAACTCTGAAGAATTTCATTATTAACGTAAGGCATTCACGTGAAGGATCATAAAGATTATCATTTAGCTGAACATACAATGATTAAAAAACCTACATGATTTTGCTTTAAATCTTAAGGATAGCACTGAGACTCAAACAAAATTTAGAAATCTAAACATAATCTGTGGTCAATTTTTCCAAATTTGTCGTTAATTATGACGTTATAACTTAAGACAAAATTTACTCATTCGATTTTTGTGGAATCTAACACAGTACGGTATCTCTGTGCGACTTTATCAACAGTAATCAGTCAAACACATTTACCACGTTATGTCATGAGATTTTCTATAATTTCGAGAACTAACTCTTTCATGAAAAACACAGAATTAGCACGAATTTGTAATACATATGGCA
Organism: Perna viridis; assembly: GCA_037379345.1. NCBI lineage: Eukaryota > Metazoa > Mollusca > Bivalvia > Mytilida > Mytilidae > Perna > Perna viridis. Next base: position 39,567,959 of record CM074512.1, on the reverse strand, counting down.
CGTCGTATTTATATTTATTCCATGTTCAAGATTTCTCATGTAGTTTATAAGATATGTTGTATAAGTTATGAGATACCTCATAAGTTTTTCTTTATAAGACGTCTCATTAGATATGTGATATATCTTATGTAGTACATAAAATATCTCATAAACTTTTAAAGACATCTTATGAGCGTTTTTAATACAAGATGTCTTATATATCATATAAGATATTTCATTAACGATTTCAATATAGGATTCGTCATAAACTTTTAAAAATATCTTATAAATGGCTTTAATATAAGATATCTCATAAAATTTATAAGATATTATATATTGGTTATAAGATATCTCATTAACTTTATCAGATATCTTACAGAGTAAAAGAAATATCTTAACATGGAATTAATATTAATACGGGGTGCCATATATCTTATATTAAAAAGTATAATGAGATATCTTAGCAAGAAAACTTCTAAAATATCTCATATACATTATAAGATATCTCATAAACTTTATAAGATATCTTATACGCTTTATAAGATATCTTGTGAATTAAAAAAATATCTTGTATACTTTATCAGATATCGCATTTATTTAATAAGATATCTTGTTAACTGTACATTATATGATATATCTTATAAAAGTTATGAGATATCTTATTATTAAGAATTAGAAGATATCTTATAAATTATATCAGATATCTTTAAAGAGGAATAGATATAAATATGGCGTGCCATAAATACATATAACCCGAAGACACGACCATCGTCAGTTGCACATATAAAAGAAGCAAACAAGTGTGCACAAAGATAAGTTTTTTATATAGAAATCGTTGTGTCTAACGATATGTTTATGGGCAAAATTAGTTTACGTGTAGTTCATGCAGAACACTTAAACATTTTTTGTAATTTTGTTCGCATGAAATTTGCTCCGAACCAATTGACCGAGGAAACGCATCTGGTTTCTGCATTAAATGAAAGTGAAAATCCCGTCGAGTTCTTGTTGTAAATGTTTCCTTCAGAAAAGTTTTTAAATGATTTTATTTTAGGAATATATGCCTAAAACTAGATCCGGTTTAGGAGTAAACACGATGGCAAATGGTTCAAAATACTACCAAGCATGTCTTAAGTGGCATTTATCTTTCGATATGTCGCCCGAAGAAGTCCATAATATAGGTCTTCAGGAGGTTGACAGAATTCATTCAGAGATGGTTCAGGTACATAGTTTGTATTAAAAGAATCAAAGCATTAACTCAAATATGCTGATTTAGCCAAAATTGGAATTAAAGATTGACCAAATTAAACAGTGACCAGTTTTAATTGTAACAGAAAACAAAAAGAGACTGGATTAAAATCGGCAGTGTTATAAGTCATAATTTCAACTATACCAATTAGGTGTAATTGTGCAATGTATGGCATCCTTCTAGCCAAAATATCATTTATACACTGAAACGCCACAAAGCTATATAGTATGAACGATGAATAATCAGTTGATGCATTGTAAATGTATATATGTGTTAACAGATTATCAGAAAACAGGGTTTCAGCGGAACAGTCAAACAGTTTTTTGATTCATTAAAGAATGACTCAAGATTTGTCTTCAACAATGCTGTAAGTTTAAAAAATGTGAATAATAGTTTGCACTTGCCCAACGAAAATGTTCATCGATAAATCGAGTTAACAATAAGTGGTACTTATTTCAAAATATCCCACTGACATTTTCATATGACAACTTTAAAATTCGAATTTTGTTAGAAATACACACGAATGTTCTTAATGCTGACCTTAGACCTTTAAAGATGTAACAAGAAAAAAACTTCTGCATCTTATCACATCATTCAAAAGAATGCCAAAAACAGTTTGAAAAAGTAAACAATCAATAAAGCATAGTATAATACTATTATATTAATGAATAGATAAAGGCAAGTTCTTTCTTTGCATTGAAACAACACATTTTCTAGCATTTAATTGATTTCCACTGATTTTTTTTCAGTCAACAATATTAGAAATGTATAAAGATATAGTCAACAACAAAATAAATCCAAAGCTCCCAGATTACTTCGAGAACATTCCAGACATTCCATTGGAGTAGGTTTCTTTAAATTAAGAAGGTATAGATGTGACTTTACTGACTCCGGTTGTTCGGTCGATGTTATTTGTTGGGTACTGACAACTTAATCAGGGAAAAGGTGTGCCTGTATATTTTAAAGAGTGATAAAGTGAACCAAAATTCGAGCAGAAATCAAAAGAATAAAATGATGAAGACCTGAAAGAGAAAACAAACACATACAACAAAGAACATGAAATAACAAAAAATGACGCGTACAAAGAAACAAAAGCAAATAAGCAACTCGGACTCCACCAAAAACTTGGAGCATGGACTAGGTAGACCGTTGAGTAAGCGTCCTCTGCATTTCTAGAAATACCCACCAAAATGCTCACAAAATGTCAAGTCCGAGGTTGACAAAAGAGAATAGGAAAACTATGACACGGTGGACAAACAAATCGGTTCTCATAGTGCAGATGAAAAACAACGATCCATGAGTTCATGGGGACAACTACAACACTTCACAACATTTCTGTAGTGAAAACTTCAATCTTGTAAAATTGAAACCAGTCATAAACGGTTCACGCATGATATAATACGTATACCAAGTAAAACCAAAATTCTTCTAAATACTTATCTGGAAGTATGGACAAAATACACCCCTCGAGTTTCTGAAACACGTAATGACGTCAATTCCGTGTTAAAGTGGTGGAGAAAAAGAAGGCGACACCTAAAAAAAGTTTGTTCTATGGTTGCTGTGTCCACACCATGACGACCAATGAGTTTATGATGTAGACTAAAAAACGCTTATAGTCATTGCTTTAGTTTTGTGACGACTGTTCTGACATAATATATGAACTTGTTGCTCCATACACTAAGGTTGCATGTATGAATATTTATTGCCCATCAAAACAATTCATCTTTGTCGGAAATGGAAACTAAAAATATTGAAATGCAAACATAACCAGAATCAAGGGAACATACTTTAAGGTATATTTCTAAAACCGCTCCTTTACTTTTTCATAAACAGGATTGTTAATGATGCCAATAGTTTATTGATATCATTCATCAATATAAGGCAGTGAGCTCTCTGCCTGTAATCTGTGTGTAAGTCAAATGCAAAACTGTGGATAATTTGTTTTAAACTGTAAGTCTAGTTGAAGCTGTTTTTAAACAAAAGGTTTCAAATTTCCTAGCTTTTTTGTAGGAATTAATGATGTGAAATACTGATATGAAATATGGTTTTGAATTTTAGTGTGTCTTAATGAAATATCAGACTTTCAACAGGGCATCTAAAATGTGATATTTTGCCTTTTATCCGTTTGCAGCATAAGAGAAATGACTTATGATGGCCCTGGTGGAGGATACTCATCGGCTTCAGAAACTCGTCCTGGAGTGTTTTGGATCAATCTTATCAGACCATGGGAGAAGTAAGTGAAATAAAAAAATATTAGAAATTTCTTGTTGTCCTTTTAGGGACATTCAAATCTTCCCCGATGTTTACAAGACAAACTGTTAGCTAAATGTTAAAAAAACCGGTATCGGAACTATCATTTTTAAAACTAAGTAATTTGTGGCTTACAATAGCTAGGTACAAATCACATTTTATAACGCAGACATTTCTTACGAAAATAAATATCTAACACGTGCCAAGATTGAATTTTGTTGGTAAAATGTATGTAACTCGTGTAAATCATTTACAAATGTAAGGTATCATTATTAAATGCTTGTAAAATGAAATAAGCAAACTTATTTACGAAACAAGTAGTGAAATTTGGCTACAAATATATTACATACTTTTTCACTTCTGTTTTCAGTCCATCCTTTGATTTCATGGCATTAAGTCTTCACGAAGCCAATCCGGGTCATCATTTACAGGTTAGTATGATTCTTTTACTGATGTAAATGGAGTCAATAACAAAAATCGTGGCTAACCTAAATTTAAAACTTCTTCATAAAATATATTTTGCCTATAAAGTTTATTCAATATATTTTTCCGAAACAGATAAGATTTTGATCATATGGTCACAGTCAGGCGCGTAGCTAAGCGGAAGTTCGGAAGCTCGAGCTTCCACAGTTTTGTCTAAAAAAACAGATGAGGGAGGCGGTTGTTCACCTCTTTTCTGCTGGCAAAGGTAACACTATTTATGTACTGTTGCCCCAATATGTCTCACTACATGAATAATTGATATTTTTTGACAGCACGAAATGCGCAAGTTCTTCTCAATTTAGTCTTGATCCATCGATTTGAACAGTTTTGTTCTTGATTTTATACGATTTACACGTAAAGTTGATAATGCAATGAAATATCGACAGTTATTTTATGAAATCATCTAAACCCTCTGACGCCTCCAAAGCTGATGAACCTATTGACGTTTCCAATGCTGATAATGATGTTTCAACTTCTATGGCCACATCTACAAGCTGCTCAACTGATGGAAAAACTTACTCTTTTTCTGGTCTCAGCTATTTCGACTTTGGGAAAGCATCTACCGACATGATAAAGAAAGATGAATGAATTTAAACTGTTGACTAAAGTATGGGAATCCTCAAAATTTGTCTTTCCAACAAGGTGATTTGATAGTTAATCGACTTAAAAAATCAATGATTCTAAAGCATTTTGCAATAAATGCCCCTTTATCATATACCCTAGCCAATATGTTTACGAGATGCATACACAATAAATACTCTGCAAAACACCCGTATCATCGAGGATTCTCAGCATTAACCCGAGGAAAAACAAGAAATGAAAAAAAAATCATTTACAAAAAAATATATTCTGCCCTAGTAAAAATAGCCCGACGTTGAACATAAATGCTTTTGTGAAGAATGGGGTAATTTTTTGCAGAGGTATTCTTGTTAGGAACAGAAGTTTCCAGTCATCATGGCTTACCAAGTATCCATGGATGCGACATTCAGACTCCTCGGACTCAGTTTTTTGTTGACTATGCGTCCTGTTTGGATCCCAAAGACCCAATGCCAAGGACAAAATGTTCAGCTTGTCTTCTCCGGTATCAGATTAGGTCAATTTCAGTCGTTGTGTGACAAGACACATACAAGAAGGCTCAAAGCACCATGAACACGTAATGTCAGCAGACGAATACGTGAGAATTCAGACCGGAAATCCTCCGACATTTTGCAATTTCTATCGACAAGATACAATGACCAGATACTGCGAAACCGTATGATCTTACATAGTATCTTAGATATTATTCTTCTTTGTGGAAAGCAAAACATTGCTTTGCGGGGACACGATAAAAAGGATAGCAATTCCTTAGCACTATTGCATTAAAGCAAAAAACAACGATCTTTTAGCCGATCATCTTGTTTTTGGCGACCCCAGAGCTAAGTATACATCGCCGCAAATTCAAAATGAAATAATAAAGCTCTGTGCGGATCAAATTCACAATCATAATGTCGCTAGCTGTAATGGGGCCATGTATTATGAATTAATTTCCGACGAAGCAACGGATAGTGCTACAAAGGAACATATTTCCCTCTGTGTCAGATACTTTGAATTACAATACAAAACTGTACATGAAGACTTTTTATGTTTTGTTGAGGCAGACAAAACAACAGGAGAGGCTACTGCAAATAAATTCATGACGGAACTTAAATCAGTTGGAATCGTTGTTGCAGAAATGCGTGCTCTCAAGGGTACGACAGTGCCACCAATATGTCAGGTATCCACCGCGGGGTTCAAGTCCGGATAAGGGAACAAGTCCCAGAAGCTGCCTACGTGCATTGCAAAGCCCACAGTCTCAACTGAGCTATAGTTCATGCTTGCAAACTGCCTCAAATAAGAAATCTTATGGACACAGTGCAGGCGATAGTCTTTGCTTTTGACTACTCTGCCAAAAGACTACTACGGTTCAAAGAAAATGTTGAAGCAACTGACGATAACTTTAAAGAGGATATGGGAAAACGACAAAAAAATGAAAACACTATGTGAAACTAGGTGGGCAAGCCGATCCGATTCTCTCTTCACATTTTGGACTGTATTTCCTGTCGTTGTTAGCTTTTTGGATGATCTACAGCAAGAAGGTGATGCTAAGGCACGTAGCTACTACTGCTTAATCACAAAGTTTGACTTTATCGTTGATTTGGTTGCGGCACAAAATGTTTTGCAACCTCTCGTCCGATTATCTGCAATTCCTCAAACCAAGGACTTTGATTTAATTCAAGCAGTTTCAGAAGCAAAGGTCGTTGTTTTTTCTGTTGCAGGAAAATCAAGATAGTAACACTGAGTGGGACTCTGTATATGAACGAGCAGTTGCGATCGGAAACAATGTAGAAATGATTCCCTGGTTTCGATTTCTTGCTCAGTACATCGTTCCTTCAATGGTAGATGGTCTTACTGATAATGTTACAAATTCTTTGTATGACACTTTCAGGTCTGACTTAGATGAATTCAAACTTGAATTTGGTAGATGAAAGCCAGGTGGAATAGTATAGATGAAGCAGAGAAACCAACTACCTTGTATGATACCCTCAAAATCACATCATTTGATCTATATCCAGATTTATTGAAATGCATGCTCATCTTGCTGTGCATGCCTGTCGCCACTGCTACGGCCGAGAGAAATTTGAGTAGTGTGATGCGTAGAGTCAAAACTTATTTCCGTTCGACAATGACAACAGAACGACTATCAGGATTATGTATTTTGCATGCATACAAAGAGTTTGACATTGACATTGACAAAGTTACAGGTTATTTCGCTGTACGCAAGGACCGAAGACTTGCATTCTTATTGAGAGTAGAAGACGACGCTGACGTGGATTAGACACATTTAAACTGCAATTCATTTCGATGTTTTTGTCACAAGTATACTAGAGTTAATATTCTAGCTCTGTCCTTATATGATTCAGTTTTAATAAATATTCTAAATTTTAGGAATTCAATAAGCTTTTGCACGTCTGAGATAGAGAAATCTCAGTCACATCATTTCTATTGAAAATATTCTTAACAAATGCAGATATAACTTACGCTTGTCGCAAATAAGACCATCTTGTCACTGTGTTTGTCTCTTAGGCTTCTGAAGCAGGGTTATGTTGCTACAAGATTGAAGTCATTACTACAAGAGTTTTATGGCCGTCATCATGAACTGGTGGATTGTTACGGTGTATCCATCTGCGCCATGAAAACTGATTTTTTCAACGTGTCATATTTTCCCTTTTCTCTTTCGTCTATCCTGGACTTTTTATGAGCAACTCCGCGGGTGTTTCTAGAAAAGCAGAGGACGCTTACCGTACTGGTGCACCTGGTGGTCCATTCTCCCAGATTTTAGTGGAGTCCGAGTTGCTCCTTTGCTTTTGTTACTTTGTATGTATGATTTCAGTTACTCTATGTTCTTTGTTGTGTATGTCTGTTTTCCATGTCTGGTCTTTGTCCCTGGATTACATTATTTTGATTACCGCTATAACCTTGGTTACCTTGATTACTCTTTGCGTTCTTGATATAATCTGTTTCAGGTGTTTGATTGAAGAATGGTAACTATTTTGGTGAACCAGTGTATGTTATTTCCCTCATTCCATTATTATTCATTTAGCTTATACTAGTACATAGAGAGACCACGGAAAGGTGTAAATCCTGCTAATTTCTGGACATGATTATCCGTCTCCAATTAACGAAAAATGTGGAGCTTCCGTGGGGCTTCGCCTCCCCTGGGCCCCCACTACGGTTTTGTCCTGAACCCAGTGGAGGCCTTAATCGGCCCCAAACCTCAATCTCTGGCTACGCTCCTGACAGTAATTTGTTTTACTTTTCGTTTTAGTTCATAATATTCTTTTTCAGACTTTTCAGATTCAAAGAACATGTTTTATATTTTTCTAAAGTGTATTCTTTAGTTAGATGATTACTTCTGTGCTTATATTTGTCATTTTCGGGTGGAGTTCATTGTAGATTTTTTAGCTCACCTGGCTGGAAGCCAGGTGAGCTACTGCCATCATTTGGCGTCCGTTGTCGTCGTCGTCCGTCAACGTTAACAATGTTTCAAAACTCTTTTCCTCTTTTTCCTTTTACTGGACCAAAAAGACTTAAACTTGGTTTGAATGTTCCTTAGGGAATTCTGCATAGAACTGATGTGGGGATTAATTTTGGATCCGTTGAAAAACATGGCAGCCATTACTAATAATATAAAATGGGGGGCCATGAAAACATGACCATCTTTACTAAAAATAGAACAAAGGGGTCCGACAGAATTTTTTCGCATATATCCCCTAAGTTTAGTCAAATTACGACACGGGTAAAAGTGTTCAGCATGATCAGATCTATCTCTGTACAAATGTTCGTTTTAATCTTTTAAGCCATGTTGGAGTTACTGCCCTTTTTTGACTTTTGCCCCAATTTTTAATGTTATTTTATAAAAAAATCTTCTCCTCTGAAATAACCAGACCTAATAGACCCTAACTCAGTATGAATATTCCTTTTGGGTATTCTGCATAGATCTTAGGTGGGGATTTTATCCTTCGAAAAACATGGCCGCTGTTACTAAAATAGAACAAAGTGGTCTGTCATAGTTATAAGTTTTTCTCATATATCTCCAAAACCGTTAGGTCTAGCCAAATTCTTTCAATTGCAAGAATGATTCTTATAATAAACCCTACAAATGTCTGCATTGGATGACTCCTTGTAAGAGTTATTGCCCTTGGAAGGCGAAAAATGATGTTTTTAGCATTATTCAGTCAGCCAATATTTTGAAACTGTAATAGATGAAAAAAACTTTCAAATGATGAAATGATCATTATGATGAGTCCTACCAACATCAGATGAGTCAAAATTGTGGAACAACTCCTTGTTAGAGATATTGCCCTGAAAAGGAAAAAAATAACCATGTTAGCGATTCAGATTCCTTGGAGCCTCTTGTTGACTTTGCGTTAAACGGCCTTATTTGCAAACTTGAGATCATTACCTATATTTATTCTATTTTCATAGCATAGTTATGCAATGAAGGCAGCCTTACCTGACTATAGACGTCAAACTGAAATATCATTCTATGACGTTCCATTCTGGCATCCATTTTATTCAGCATACTCGGAGGTAAATACCATAGAAGGATGATGATGCAATAGTTATGATAGAATAACATTTACATTATCACATATATTAAAATAATAAATCTATGTTACTTTGTCAGTAGCAATTGCTTTTATTTTGAATATTTCAATAGAGTAGTATTATAAGGGTAATTTTTCTATTGCTTCTGATTGCTTTTTAGATACACTATGTCTCATATATTGACAACGCTGAGATATTGATTATATAACAATTTAAATCATCCTTCTATTTTTTTCAATAAAGAAAGTTTTCGTAGTAATTTTTAAATTTACTAGAATCAAATATGAGCATTTCCGCTATTGATTGATATTTCATTGCAGGGCTGGGCTTTGTATTCTGAGTACCTTGGTGTAGAAATGGGGCTGTATGCTGACGACTTTGAGATGTAAGTTCCTATTGAAGAATTTTAAACTGCATTAAAATACAATCAAACTTAATTTAAAATTCAAATAACTTCTAAGTTAGAAAATGGGAGGTCAATACAAGTTTTAATAATAAGTTTTAGTTGTTTAGTGTTTCTGCGTGACGTAGAGGTATGTTTGATTGTCACATGCAACGAACAACTAGTGGTTATATAAAGCACATTGTAACCCAGTTCAATAACTAATTAAATAAAGTTTGTACAATGTACAGACATCACTGATAAATTATTTCTGTATTTTATTATCTTAATATATAAGTTACTGTTTATTTATTATTGTGCTTAATTTTGTCAAAAGCTGTAAATATAGATAATGTGCCGTTTCGTACCACAATACAAACGATCATTTCTGTACGTGTCTGATGGTGTGATTTATTTGAAACTACCTTTCAAGATGTCAGAATAACATTTAAAAGAGGAAATTTAATGTGACCACAAATTCCAAATGATTGGAACTTAAATGTAACATTATTTAATATTTCTCAATAGAAACATTTGGTTTGATTTAAATGTTTACTGTTGTTGCTGTTTTGTTTTCAATTTTGTGAGTGTTGACATTCACTCATTACTAGTATGATATTCTAAATATGTATTCGTCTGCTTATTTTCTTTCGGAATGTCGTTTTTTTCGATTACGAGTATGCTGTGCTCATTTGCAAATGTCCTTTTTCCTTTACTTTTATATACTCCTTTTTCCTTGAATTTGGTTATTGCTTTTAGATTAGTTACTTTTGATTTTATTTTGATATGGACATCAAGATCATATGAAATTATTTATTTTTGTTGACGTTTATAGGCTTGGGCGATACAGTGGAGAAATGCTGAGAGCTTGTCGACTTGTGGTGGACACTGGACTCCACTATTACAAGTGAGTCAGGCAATCTATCCATAACTTTTATTGCATCGATATCCGTTTAAAATAATACAGAGTCTTTTAAAACTAATAGAGTGATATGCATAATCTATAAAATACAAAGCGCGTATCTAAAAAAAAACTTTTTTCGCTCATTTACTTTTGTTACTTTGTTTGTATCATTTTAGTTACTTTATGCTCTTTGTTGTGATTGTCTGTTTTCCATGTCTAGTCTTTCTGCCTGGATTACATTATTATGATTTCAGCTAGAATCTTGGTTTCCTTGACTATTCTTTTCATAACAGAATAAAATAGACATTTTTGAATGTGAAATAAGTAGAAATTCGTGGGAACAAAATCCTGGAAATTTAAAATATGTAACGGATAGAAAACAAGTAACACATAACACAATATAATTAAAACGGAACGCATACAATGCAGCAGTGCGAATCAAACTTAAAAAAGTAGAACTATTGAAGCCTCTCCGGAAGGAAGAGCATTGCTCTCTTATCCACGACGAAGACATTTTTAAATAGATTTACGTGGTCATTAAATACTATCATAATGAGCAATGTAAGAAATGTTTGAGGAATTTGTTACTGTTTATGGTTCTTAAAGTTTATAGTATGTTTTATTTTGATTGAAGACGAAGTTTCATGTACTGGAACTGTTAGTATTTAAATATACTTGTAGCTGGGATAGAGAGCGGGCAGTCGAATATATGCTCAACTATACAGCTTATTCCCGCGAGGCTACTGAAATTGAGGTAGACAGATACGTCACATGGCCTGGGCAAGCATGTGCATACAAGTTAGGAGAAATTAAGATTAAGGAATTGAGGACGAAAGCAGAGGAACAATTAGGTATTCCCAAAATAAATATATACAAAACTAAAGAATATGGTACATCATCTTTGTTCGTTCTTCAAATTAAAGCTACTTAAAAAAAATAAATGTTCATTGTAATTTCTGTTATTTGTTTGAATTTTGTCTTAAACTTCAAATTAATTTGCAGCTTCATTTTTTTTCTGTCTATACGAGTTGTAAACCATCAGACTTCAAAATTGATATGTTATATTGATATATTTTGGGCATAAACATATAAATGTGTCGAAAACTATCTTAAATAATAAAATTTTGAATTATTGTTGCTACCTATTTTGTATCATTTCATAATCCAATTACAAAATCATTTAAAGGAAACTACGAACAAATCTTGATTGGCAAATGAAGAGAATTGTCTTAAATTAAAAAAAACTTAGTCATAAAAACGCACTTTTGAAAATGTACTGTGCAGTAATGATTTTTCAGAATTGGAAAAAAAATTTTCTCCGAAGATAGTGCATTGTTTTATTTAGTTATTATACTTTATGTATCATTTTAAACCCATTTTAAAGCGGAGCGGTAGTTGTTATTTTACCTTTGTCACAACTATGTTCATGCATCACACCTGTGCAACCTCAACGTATCCTTGTCCGCTTAATGGAGTTTTCTTAAACTATTTGGGAAAGATTATTGTGCATTTGATGTTTTTTATTATTTCATCTGAATGAAAGTTTCTTCCAGTTTTGTTTTGACTTTGCCAGTGACTCCAAAGAGGTACATATATCGAATCACACAGACATTTGGTTTCTGATTTTGAATAAGTTTTTGGTCAGGTTTTGTAAAACTTTTAAGATGAAATGAAATTCAAGAAAGAATAAATATGTCATAAAGTTCTATGGGTATTTAGTGAATGATGCTAGCAGTCATTATAGTTTTAAGTGTGAACATTTTTTTGATTAAACAAACATATACATTGCAGGCTCTAAGTTCGATATAAAGAAATTCCATTCCGTAATATTAGTAAACGGTGCTGTACCAATGAGTATCCTGGAAACTCTAGTAGAGGAATGGATCCAAGAAAGACTTGATTCATCAATTTCGATATCTAATATGGTAATGCCGTGTCCACTCAGCATATTCGTGGTGACTTTACTGTGCTTCTTATCTCATGCAAGATGAATTACTTGCAATCGTTGAATGGAGAAAATTGTATAGGGTATGGCGGAATAAGAGAATGGATCACCGTGTGATATCTGACGCAAAGAAGTACCTATTCATATATCTACTAGTAATAGGTTAAAATTTATTTTCAAATGATATCATTTAAAGATATATTCAAAGATTGTTTGTAGATTTGTTTTATTTATACAGAATGATGTTGTGATATAATATATATTAAGGTGTTTATATGTAAACAAGGAGCTACAAATGATGAAATCCATTTTATATCATGTTTTACGTGTATCAAACAGAATATGAATTCCTTTATATATCATTTAGTTTTATATTTGCATTGTAGTTTTTTAATAATAAAATAATTAGAGGATGATTTAAACATATTGATTGGTAATGAGGAACCACATAAAGAAGTTATCTCATATTACAAGTACTTAGAAGATGAAAGCAAAACTTGAAGTTAAAGTAAAAAAGTAGTTAAATGTTTATCAATTCAAAATTATGCATGTTATAATATCATCCATGTATGATGAAATATGCTTAGAAGAAAATCTCTATAATCTAAATATCACCATCGGTGGTATTACATACCATAGATACTTACAAGTACTCATAACATCCAGTTCACCAATAAAATGGCAAAACATTTGTTGTATTTAAGTATTGCTTTTTTTTTTAGTAATTACTGGTTCATCTTCCATTAATAATGTGTTAGCATCATTTTTAAACATGAAATTTGTGGTCAAGGGAAATCAAAGGAACTAAGATTGAGATGTTAATCAAAAGAATATAGCCCAAGGATAACGAATAGAAACGGAAAATTAGCATGTACTTGAAAGAACCAAAGTAAAAAGCAACAAAGAAACAAGGTTAAATGAACAACCCAGACTCCATTTAAAACTGGGGACGTGGTTTTCAAAAAATGATTTAAATAGTAGTTATTTCTAAATTCTAAAATGCTTACACAAAGTAATAGAATGTCAGCTACGTATGTAATTGTCATTCAATTGGTATTGAAATATATTTTTCTCAAAACTGCTGTTTAATCATCCGATACTCTTTGACAAAATACCAGTACGACTTATATTTCATGCATAATCTAGTTCTCTGTAAATTATTCAACACTACCAAATAACTAGTTAATATATATCTCTTGTGCATGAAATTTATTTTGTTTTATCTCTTATGCATGAAATTTGATTTACTGCAGTGTGTACTTGTTACACATTCCAAGCATTTATATTGGAACAGGAAAGACGAAATGATGAGATAAAAGCCCATATGGAATCAGGAACAAGAAACACTATGACTACTTTCCGTTGGAAGATAATTTAATGTACAACTCAATTTACGGTTTCAAAAAATAAAAAGATTAAGGAGAGGGTGTTGTTCGTCCATTAGTGTAAGAACTTAGAATCATTTTTATTACTCTTTTTCACAAATGAAAAGTTAATAATAAGATTACCGAAAATGTAACCAAAGGGAATGGTCGAAAGAAGGAAAGCTCATGTAACAAATGGCAATATCAGGGCACAAACCGGAAATTTGGAAGGAACTGTGATAGTCCAGACCTGTTACAGACATTTCCGAAGAAATGGTTTAAACTAGGTTTTATAGTCCACTAAACCTCTAGCTTACCATTACGATAAATTGTTTCTTTTTACCATGTCTGTGATCAATCTGGAAGTGCAAAAAGAAAACGCTTGACTAAGAATATGATATGGTTTATAGCTTCCTTGCCTAAATTCCAACTTAATGCACATAATAGAATGGTTTGAATAAAGACTGGTTAAAACACAAATGAGTACAATGAACAAAATTAAAATAAATCGAAACATCAGTGTATGATAAATCTCGAAAGAAGTTTCAATAAAGTTATTTTTTTCTTACATTTCTATTGACATGTGGTTGATTTGAATGACAGGAATTTATTACTTTGAAAACCTAATAAACTTGGCCTTCCTAACATAACACTGCGCTCGAACGATCACGTGATACGGAATTGGAATGAATTATCAAATTTCCAGCAGATGAAATGTAAATAGAATGATCTTGACTTTGTATATCATGAATTCATGCCTTATCATTAGAATTAACCTTATCTGGTCTGTGTCGAACCACAAGACTTATAAAGGTCACAGTAAATGTCATGACTACTAATGATAACTTGATCTTTGAAGGTAAAGTACGTCTTACTTGGTTCTAATTACTAGCATTTGTCTAGGCTTTTGTTATATACAAAAGATTGTCTTCGAAGAAAAAAAAAGGTGTTTGAAATTTGAATGACATATTATATATCAATAATGTAAAAGTTACAAATCGCACTAGATGACCTGAGTCGACCGTTCACGTAACAAAACACGTTGGCATAACCAAAAGGAAAAATACTGGAAAAACATAATATATACAAATGGTGGTGCGTTTTGGAGCCTTATTGTCAAATATGCTGTATTTGCTTGTATTAGAAAATCTTTCTAATCATAAATCCACCAAAGCTTTAAAAAAAAATAGGTTGCCATTGCCTGAACCTTATAATAATTCTGACAAAAACTTACGAGGGTCATTTTTGCGAATTCCTTGCTGTAAATTTGTCATAACAGAGCAAACCCGAACTTGCCGTCCTAGGTTTGTGTTTTAACAAATGATTGACCAAAGAGAAAAGAATGCCACAGGAAGTTTGTCCATTTTATAGATTTCAACCCAGATAAAAAGAGATAAACAAACAAAACAGTAGTAATTGGGTTCAAAACACTCATAATTAAAGTGAAATATGATTTAAGCAATAAACCATTCAATATCATTTCTTTACTTGATAATTCCTGAAAAGTTCACTGAAGAGGAGATGAACTTAAATATATTGATTTTAAGTACTTTTTGTGTGTGCATGTTTCAGAATGAAGCTGTGCATTATCCTTCTTGTCTTAGCTGTTGGAAGCCAAGGCTTCCTTTTGAACGAATTAAAAGAAACCTTCGGTAAGATTGGAGATGCTTTCACAGCTACATTCCAAACAGTCGGAGAACAGGCAAAAACAGTAGGACAAGGACTTTTGGAGACACTTAAACAACAAGGAACAGAGCTTGCTGGACAGGCAGTACAGAGTAAGAATTTTACTCAGTATTATCATGTTGGGCCAATTTATAT
This sequence comes from Perna viridis, assembly GCA_037379345.1. Taxonomy (NCBI): domain Eukaryota; kingdom Metazoa; phylum Mollusca; class Bivalvia; order Mytilida; family Mytilidae; genus Perna; species Perna viridis. The sequence goes on along the minus strand of CM074512.1, from coordinate 39,552,458 downwards.
AGTGAAAAGAAAACCTCAGCATAATTCATTAAGTGATTTAATGAGCCTGTTTCTAATGTATGCCAGATTTTGTACTTTGCAACGGTTTCAACTATGTTAAAGAACACGAAATATCATACATCGTTCAATGCATAAATTATTTTATTATTATTATTCACTTTCTTTTAAAATAAGATATCTTTAAGAAAAAACGAAACAGTGAACTGACAAGTACAAAGTTGAACGCTAAACATATTTTATAGGTTATTGATCTGAATTCTCGTGTATTTTTCCTCGTGTTTAGGCCTATTGTTGGGGGGTATGCAAGCTCTTCAAACCCCAGGCACTGATTCGACCACTGGAACTAAACGCGATGTTGCGTAAGTAGCATTAAAAAAGAACTGCATTAGTTACCTTCAATTACTGAATGTTTTAGGGTCTCAAAAATTTAATACCATTTAAAGTGCTTGTAACTATTTTGAGTAAATGATTAATTTAAAATATTTATAACGTTTTTAATTTCAATAAGCAATTTCCGTTCTTTTTCCTTTTAACAAATAAGGAAGTGTTAAAAAAATGAACTATGTTTACAGTGATTTAAAACAGAGCTTGGAGAAATTCATAGAAAGCAAATTGGATGAGCACAAGGAATTACTCACTACCACCATTGATGCTCTGTCATCCGTTGGAGCACTTATTCCAGCCAACACCAAGCTTTCAACTATCATTTCCACCGTTGACAACCTTGTCCGTAAGTATGAGTAAACAAGGGAACCAAATGAAAATATTCTAAAGAAAATTGACCCGCCCAACAAAGAACATAAAATAACCAAGTAACACGTATAAAGAAACAAAAGTAAATGAGCAACCAGGACACTACTAAAACCTGGGAGCATTGACCAGATGCACCAATAGGATAAGCGTCCTCTGCTTTTCTATAAACACCCGCTGAGTTTAACACGTCCGGATTGGACAAAATTAAAAAGGAAAACTATGACATGTTGAAAGAGTAATCAAGGGAACCAAGGTTATAGCTGTAATCAAAAGAATGTAATCCAGGGACAAAGACCAGACATGGAAAACAGACATACACAACAAAGAAAATAAAGTAACTAAAATCATACATACAAAGTAACAAAGGAAATGAGCAACTCGGACGGACTCCATTAAAAACTGGGAGCATGGACCAGGTGCACCGGTAGGGTAAGCGTCATCTGCTTTTCTAGAAGATATACACCATTAAAAGAATTTGAATTGTAAATGTATTTAGAATGTTCAAACATGGCGGTTATTACAACTTTTCTAGAAGAATTAATTTTACGTGCATTTAACGGCATGTAAACTCGCAAACTTCTGTGGTATATGTTTTGTCGGTTCCTTTTTCAGATGCCCACAATACCGCTTCCAACAAATTGACCGACGAACTCATCGAAGGTGTTCTTGCCCACTACGCCAAAGCTCTCTCTGGAAACAAACGTGGACTCTCTGACCTTCTTGGACAACTCGGAACCACCATTGCTAACCTCTTCCAGCCAGCTTTAGAACAAGGCAAAGGAGTATGTAGCTCTACCTTCTTTTTTAAAAAAACTTTGTATTAAGTATTTTCTGATTTTTCTAGACATTGCACCAAAACAGTTAAAAAACTCTTTCTTAACTTTATTTGCTATGTATGTATGAACTTCAAGTTTAGATGAAATGTGATATCTATTCTTACGCCACATCTCCTATTTGCGATAAAATGCATATAACGTGACTTTGTCAATATGAATGTTGGAATGTTCAAAAACATTAATAAATATTGAGACGAATTTTATTAGTCTAATAACAAGTATTCTGAATCAAATATTTTTTGTTTCAGTTGGTGCAAGGTCTTGCCACTACAGTAAAACAAACTGCTCAACAGACTGCCGGCACAGCTCAACCACACATTGATGCCATGACCTCCTCTAGCCAAGCTATTGTCCAACACGGAAAGAACGCTCTCAGTGCTCTTAAGGACGCTGTCACCGATATCCTCCGTATGACTTTGTATATTAAATTCAACCGATAAGCATACAGTTGCGGTCACTTCTAACCTCTCTTAAAATTTGTCAGAATCTGTCAGGATTTCTGTTTTACGACAGCAGACAGAACAGAAATCCTGGCAGATCCTGACAGGGTCTGACAGAGGCTCTCCTGGGTCAGGGCACATTTGCCCTATTCCATGACAGATCCTGACATAAACTGTCCTGGGTCGTGACAAAGTAAATACGAAAAGCTGTTATAAACTGTCACACTCCTGAACAGTTCCTGACACTAAATCTTTATATTCTGTGTGACGTAACTTGGAAGTCCGCGATTAATAAATGAAACTGTGTGACTAATGTCAATTAGCTAACCCGATTAGGAAACAAATCTTGATTTCAAAATTTACATTGAATTTCCAATTATATATAGAGAGCTCGTCGTGATCATCATCCCACAATCACTCGATCGTTGTTCATGTTCCAATTTTCGTCGATCACGGTCCAGTCACTCATCGTTCAAAAATTATCATTGTTTATATGTATATTTTTTTACATTCTGTCATACACCTGTGATATTAATTAAATCAAATTATTTAATTATAAAATTAAAGGTCTATGTTTCTGTTCTAAGTGTAAAAGTCGTAACAGATAACTTTCAGATGTTTGGTAATTCTCACGAAGTTCAAGATTGACAAAGTACTTTTTGAGTGAAAGCTACTTTTAATAACATAAGGGTCACAAATCATTCTAAAAAATGTTAAAATTGACAATTTTGCATTAAATGGGTGACTGATACCTAAATATTTCGGTCAAAATTCTTCAAAATGCCACTTTCAGCAACGAATATGAGTGATAACACTTTCAATTTTCCTACATAGACTCGTATGTAGAAAATGTAGAAACTAAAGATGTTAGTTTCATATTAGTGACTGTGACACCATTATTTCAGTAAAAATTCTGCAAAATGTATGAGTGCAGGCAGTTTTATTTTTCATGAGGGTCTAAAACTATTGACTAAAATGCTTATTTTTTCAATACAACTATCATGTGGGTGACTGTGACTCATATATTTCTGTCAAAATTCTACAAAAATGTCATATTCCAGGATATGTATGAGTGCCCACACTTGTAATTTCTATGAGAGTCTAAAACTATTGACTTAAATGCTATTTTTTTGTAATATAATTACCATGTGGGTGACTGCGACTAATATATTTCGGTCAAAATTCTTCAAAATGTCAATTTTTTCAAATTGTATGAGTGTGAACACTTTAAAGTTCCATAAAGGTATAACATTTCTGTATAAACTGTTTTAAAATGTCAATATATATATAGGAAATCTGTATCATACCGGTGTCTAGATCTTCAACCAAAAAGAATTCAGTCCAAATTCTATAGTTAGGGGCGTAGCAAGTACGGCAGGCAATAATTTTTGTTGGTACTGCATGAATACATGAAAGTCGGGTAAAAAATTGAAAAAGAAATCAAGTTTAAACATAGCAAGGCTTCCTTTCCGCCGTGCGAATCGGGATTCGGGTGCTACGCCTTTTTTTTCGTAATCACGTACACGTACTGTATGCAATTCAGACAGAGAAGTATTCTCGAGCTAATGACTGTCAGAATCTGTCAGGAACTTACGTATCTATTCTACTTAGAACAGTTCCTGACAGGAGGGTGTCAGAACCCATGACAAATTATGGCAGAGCTTGTCCGAAGTCTTGACAGACCCTGACAATGTGTGTCGCGGGTCAGAACAGTTTCTAACAGTTTAGAACTGTTCTATGACAGCGAATCCTGATCGAAGAGTTTAGAAGTGACCGTAACTGTACATTTAATGCCGTGTTATAGTGAAATTTATGTCGTTTTCTTTTTTTCCGGATTTTTTTTTGTCACCCGAAAAATGTTCAGTTTAGTAATAATTGGTTATGATAAGTCAAACTTATACTTCTCATTTCTCTTAAATTTAAGTTTTGGTTTCTGCTTTGTTTTCCTTTATTAGTTTATTTATTTTTAACGTCTCGAATATGTTGTATTATCTTTTTATTGCAGAACAAACTCTGACTAACATTCAGCCACATCTTAACAACATTGCCACACACGCCACCCAGACTGTTGTCGAATCAGGACACCAATTCGTGAACAACCTTGGATCAGCTGTTTCAGCCACTCTCGCCCAAGCACAACAACCACAACCAGTTGTTTAGACAAAAAACATGGAAAAATAAAGAAAAAAATCAAATAAAAGGAAAATACTTTTTTTGTATTTATTACTTATCTAACTCAAAAACATGCCTTACGACAAAAATATTAGCAGTCCTGTTATGGTCAATATATAAGCACTTGGTTTTAATCCTCCGAAATCATCTTTTATTCTTGAAAGAAGTGAAATGACGCTTCTTCCTATTAGTTTAAACATATTTTATTTCATAAAGTCGTAAATGTGATAACATACATACAAATATAACAGATATAGGATCCAGAAATAAGCATACTTATGCTTTTATAAATCTGTCTCCATAAGAACCAGCATGATATAATTGACATTTTTTTGCATGCTCAATGACAAATACATTGAATAAAATATAGCACAGTTTAAGAACTTTTAAAGAATTCAGTTGAAAAAATAAAGTGAAGGAAAACAATTACAAAAAGAAATGTAATTGGAATAATCAGTAAATTTCCAAGAGAAGAGAGATAAAAAATATTGTATTTTTTTTAATAAGTAAATAAATGTATAAATGTATGAGTATCAATAACAATTAAGTTATGTTTTAAACCTTTTACTTTTCAGAATGAATTTCTGGAAAAGCTTAAAAACCATTGAGTTTTGTTCATCTGATAGCTGCATAGATCCAAGGATAAATAAGCTCGTATCAATCCTAACATTGATATTACAATCTGTCATGGCATTAAACATATCTTGTCTTATAGTAGCATATCTTTGACAGTGTAAGGTGAAATGTTCAACTGTTTCTATTTGCCCACAAATACATCTTGGTGAGTCAGATAAATGTTTTAGGAAAAGATGCTCATTTAGGGAACTGCAATGCATTCTGAGACGTGCATGTAGGATCTGACCAAGTCTACAACCAGAGTAATAGTAAGGTGGGGTCTTTCTATTTTGATTTGACAACTGACGTTTAAAGGAAGCAACAGATTCAGTATTTCGTAACTCGGAAGGCAAAGTATTCCAGTCTTTTACTGTAGACGGAATAAAATAATCTGAATAAAAATTTGTTCTTGTTCTTACTTCCTGAATATTGTTTGTCTGACGCGTGTTGTGTGTGGTTATGTAGAACTCCAACAGTATCTGGTATTAGATCTGTCAGATATTGCGGTGTTTTCCCATTTAACATCTTATGGAATAACATCAGTCTGTGGTTTTTCCGTCTGTCCGTCAGTTTTTCCCAGTGAGTTTCTGTGTACAGATTTTGGTGTGAGGTCAATTTGGTCCCACCTGTAACTATCCTGGCTGCTTCGAGTTGTAGATTTTCAAATTTATCTATCTGACCTAATTTTTTTGTATACCAAATTACATCCGCGCACTCTAGGATGGGGCGTATAAAAGAGATATAAATTTTTTCTAGTGTAAACCGATTAAGCAAAAACTTTAATTTTTTCAAAATATTCAATCTCTTATAGGCTTTAGCAACGACATAATCTATACGACTGTGCCATAGACCATCACTGGAGAAAATGACACCGAGGTGTTTGTGACTAGAAATATTTTTTATCTGTTGATTAGCCATAACGAGTGGAGAATGATCAGGTTTATTCAGTTTTCTAGATACTACAAGCGATTCTGTTTTATGTGGGTTAAATGTAACCAACAATGCAGATGCCCATTTGTTTATTTTCTCAATATCCCCATTCAGAATAGTAGCGGATTCATTTGAGTTGTCAACCACCATTTACAAAGTAGTATCATCCGCAAAAAGCTTAATGACAGAATTAATTTCTGTAATAATATCATTAATGAAAATAAGAAATAACAAGGGTCCAAATATAGATCTCTGGGGAACCCCAGCTTCTACTGGTTGCCACTTTGAGTGTGAACCGTTTAAAACAACCCTTTGGACCCTCCCTGAAAGATGGTTTTTGAACCAATCCAGTAGTTTATCCGAAATTCCCAGATGCATAAGTTTAAAGAGAAGACCCTTGTGCCAAACTCTATCGGAGGCCTTACTGATATCACATAATACTACCCTAATTTCTTTTCCACTATCCAAAGCTTTCCTAAAGTTATTTGATATATCTATAAATTGCCGAGTCCGCCTTAGAAAATCCAGACTGATGTTTTGTCAATAAACTATTATTAAGCAAATAATTATGGACATGTTTATATACACATTGCTCCATGCACTTAGAGACAGCACTAAGCAGGGATATAGGGCGATAGTTTTTTTACCTCGTTTGGAGCCTTACTTTTGTAGACGGGAGTAACATTCGCTCTTTTCCTACTAGAAGGATAGTTGCCATTACGTAGGGATAGATTAAAAAGTTTGCATAATGGATACTTTAAAACAGTGGCACCCTCATTCAGTAATCTTGGACTGATAAGGTCGACGAGTTTAAAACTGACAGCACATCCTCAATTTCATTTTCATTGAGTATAATGCCACCAAACACACTCTCGGTGTTGCACGGAAAATCTGGAAGATTCTTATTAGAGTCATCGACCCTGGCTTGAGATGCAAAATAATTATTAAACTCATTTGCCTTGTTGAGATCGTCAAATATAACATTATCCCCTTTTATCAGCGATGGAAAACTAGATTCCACCCCTTTAATCCCAGATATTTGGTTAACAGTATGCCATCAATTGGTATTAGACGGGTTTCCATTGACAAGTTTACTAATCAATTCATTATTATGACTGTCTTTTGCTGATCGCACCATACTATTCACAATTCTACGAATCCTTCGAAATTTTGCCCAATCAGAGTCGCGATTATATTTTTTCGCCTGTCTATGAATCCTGTTTTTTTTTACGAATGGTTTTCCGTATATCGCTAGTAAGCCAACGCGGACTACCCTTGCGAACCGTGATAATTCTGTTAGGAATGGCAGCGTCGGCTGCTTCTATAATACCCTTTGTAATTTTATTGGTTATAAAATCAATATCTTCCGTCTCAAAAAAAGTGTCCCAGTCTACTCGACATATAATATTATTGAAACCTTCTTCCTATTGTTGTCATCACTACAGAAATTTTATGGTCGTCGTCATGGACTCGTGGATCGTCACGGTGTATCCATCTGCACAATGAAAACCGATTAGTTCAACGTGTCATAGTTTTCCTTTCCCCTTTCGTCTACCCGGACTTGACTTTTTATGAGCAACTCGGTGGGTGTTTCTATAAAAGATTTTTGTTTGTTAATTAGTCTCATGAAAAAATCTTCAGTTTTCTCTTACAATGACGATATATTTTACTGTCGTTAATAATAACAGTTTTACATATTTAATATTTCATTAAGAAAGCCAAATGAGTGGAAATAAATGATCATAATTACATGTAGAAATATATAAGACGTCAAACACGGCGATGATGAAATAAATAAAGCAAAATACCCGAAATAGTAAGTAGCGAGATTCCAACAAAAATTGGGGATAAACACATGTAACAGTTTTCTCTAATATATTCATATTTAATTGTATTTAACTTAACTCCTTAGAATGGCATATTTTACTTACCTATAGTAGATACCTTATATTAAAACTAATAATTTATAACCATATTGTTAACCTACGAGCTTTGTCTACTCTAAAATCTTAAATTTTCAGCTTAAGTCGAATCATAGTATTACATAGATTTTTTTAAAATTTTTTTTTTCTTCATTCAAATGAAGTTGATTGTTTCGCATTTCTCTTCAATCAATGATGCATAATTGCACAATTATCTTGATCATACGTTTTAAATTAATTAGATACAGAATAATACCGTTTGGTCTCGGCGTTCTTAGACAACAACAAAATCTTTTCGTCAAAATGCATATGAGTCATGTCATATGTGACACAGAAAATTTGGAGATGGTCCTTTGAATACAACATTAGATTTTTCTAGGAGACGGTATATACAGGGCATGCACTAGCCCATTACGAAGTATATTTTTAGTATACATGCATTATTTGGTTTTGCTTCTTAAGTGCTTGTTTTGTATGTTATGCGTCTTAACCGTATCCTTACAATTGATTAATATTGAGTGTTTTTTTAAATATACTGTCAACCACTTCCAATACATAAAACTAAAAGTAGCTTGTGTAATGCAATATGCTTTCTTACAAGAATATAATCTTAGAAATCAAATAAGCTACAATTCTCAGCACTAGTTTGCTTTTTACCTAAGCTCTTATCATTATTATAATGAGTATGAATTCATAGAACTGATAAGTCTTTCTTTGCTTGCCAATGTAGTAATACTTGTATATGCACTTACGTGGTCTTTCAGACGGGGTCAAAGGTCTTAGAATTAGACTATTTAGATACAATGCATATGCATGCAATCCATTAGTATATAAAAGACGTCCGCCATATTCTCAATCATTCTGTTGGACTTGGCACATCAAAGGTAACAATATGTATTTGTGGCATTCGCGAAAAACTGTTCAAACTACAACTACATGACATTTTATTTCTTGTAACGAAACTATACAATATCTGAACCTTCACGACGCCATGTACAAAACAGATAAGACATATTCAAAACAGCCAAGGTTGTTCAGTGTGATGCTTGCTATATCAAAAGAATTATAAAACATGCAAACAACATAATTGTTGCAATGACGACAGACGAATTTAATTCAATTTACATTTATCACCACAAGCATGATGCGCAAAACAGACATATGGTCATTTTCTTGGCGCTCAACACGAATCCTAAAATCAGACAACATAATGCCTTGTTGTAGTAGTACTACATTTTTTTTACATTTAGCAGTTACGTCTTCGTTTGCTGAGTAATATCGTAAGTTTCAAGATATAAAGCTCTAAAATGTACTCAAGTCGTCTTGGCGATCGCTAGCGTTACTTTTTAATTCTTATTTTCGTACATATTTATGACAATTGCATTTAAAAAGAGTTTACTGTAATGTTTTTGATGATTATTCTTGGTTGATATAGATTTGTCTGTGGCAAATATCAAATGAATCCACGGCTGACGCCTACAAGTCTTCTAATACAATATTAGTATAAAAAGTTATATTCAAAGGGATACTGTAAGGTCATTTAAACTTCGACTGTATGCTTTTGACAATCTATTGAATAACCAGTGTCACAACAATTGTTATTAAGTAATGTATTGAAGTAATAGTGACACAGTAACTTAAAAAAAATTGACGATTTTTACCCTTTGCTTCAATTCGAGATTTTTAAAATACCGAAAGAAAGGAAATAAACGAGATGCAAAGTCAGATTTTATCATTAAGTATATTGATTTTGAGTACTTTTCTTCTATGCATGTTTCAGTATGAAGCTGTGCATTATCCTTCTTGTCTTAGCTGTTGGAAGCCAATGCTTCCTTTTGAACGAATTAAAGGAAACCTTCAGTAAGATAGGAGATGCCTTCACAGCTACATTCCAAACAGTTGGAGAACAAGCCAAAACTGTAGGAAGTGCTTTGTTAGACCAGCTTAAACAACAAGGGACAGACCTATTAGGACAAACTGCTCAAAGTATGTAATTTTTTTTATTCCAGATTTAAAATGAAGTTGGGTCTGATACTGCTTGTCCTGGCTGTAGGTAGTCAAGGTTTTTTGATGACTGAACTAAAGGAAACTTTCAGTAAAGTCGGTGATGCCTTTAAAGCCACCTTCCAGTCAGTGGGAGAACAAGCTAAAGTAGTAGGAACTGCTCTACTTGACCAACTAAAACAACAGGGGACAGACCTATTAGGACAAACTGCTCAAAGTATGAATTGGAATTGCATATACTCCTATTATTTTTGATACACACCGCTGTCTTTATGACATGTCAATAAGACCAAGTATAGTCCAGTTTTTTTTATAGTTGAGTGTTGTTGAAAGTTAAATGAAGCATGCTTTAATTATAGTTTACAACAGAACCTGAGTTTACTTTTGTTTCTATAAATAACGTATTATCTTTAATGGCGATTTGCTTACAATAACAATAATAAAACATGAATTTTCAGGTCTTCTGTTAGGGGGTTTACAAGCATTTCAAGGAACTGCAGGCACTGGGACAAAGAGAGAACTTCTCTTAAAGGGTGATCTCCAACATCTGATTGAGGAAAAACTAGAACAATATAAAACTGTCTTCAATGGTGCTATAGACACACTAGTTCTCCTTGGAGGAGAATCACACAGCGCCGATCTCATGAAACTTGCAACAACGGTGGATGAGGTTGTTCGTAAGTTTAGAATTCCAGGAAGTACCAAAGAATAATTTTATTAACGAAATGTATTTTTTTTTCGAAATATTTCAGAAATTTTGCAAAAAAAAAATTCAGAATTGATATTTGAATTATTACATTACTATATATAAAATTTGAAGTCGGGTATTAAGACAATGCAAATTTATTTCAAACTTATATTGCTTATGTTTTATGTCTTCTCGTACGTCAAAATATAGTGTTATTCTCAATCATCTAGACTCACACCACGCTGTTGCTAACAACTTAATACATGAGCTGACCGAGGGTCTGGCCAAACTGTTGGTTCAAGCTCATCCGCATCACAAAAGGCAAACTACACAAGGATTGTCCGACCTTTTGGGACAAGTAGGACAAACCTTAGCATCATTCTTCCAACCTCATATTGAGGCAGCCAAGCAAGTATGTATAAAGAACTCTTTCAACCTTACAGGTGTGGTAGAATCATCAAAGATGTCACCATTTCCAATTCAAACGTGTTTACAATTTTTTTTGCCAACTTATTTTCGCGAGCTATTTATCATTATTTCCCCTTTCGCGAAAATAGATCGCTGTAATAAATATAAATCTGTTTTTATATAATAGAATATATCTTAGATTAAGTGTTAAGCGCAAAATGCAATAGCTGCGCAATTGGATTGACATCCTAAATCGCGGTAATTGGTATTCACGAAACTTAATTGCATGTTGGTTTACAGTGTTTAAGTAGAATAAAAAAAATATAAAACTAAAACTGTTGGTGTTTCCTTTCATAGGTAGTGAATGCTCTTGGACAGAGCGTAAAAGAAACAAACCAGCAAATGCCAACACTCCATGAACATGTCCAGGCTATGACAGACTCTGGGACTCAGGTTCTTCAGCATGGTCAGAACGCCTTATCTGCTTTGAAAGATGCTGTTACCGATATTCTCCGTATGTAGACTTAAAATTGAGCCATAGCAACAAGCAGGGTTTTATCAAACATGTTTTTATCCTTTTGTTATTGTTCTTTTTTTTTATTATTATCATTATTTAATTTTACAATGAAGTACCAATTAAAAAATGACAAAATCCTTTTACTTCTGTATATATATTAAGATCTGTGTGCGTTTGTTTGTTTGGTTTTTTTTTTTCGCTGTTGTCGTGGACGTTTCTTTGGCTGAAATTCAAAAGTGAAGTTTCAATCAATTTTGGAATTATTGCATGGAAACTTAATTTCAACATTCAGCTTAATTACAATAAATAAAGCAACAGAACATTGAAATAATTGAACGGTGCCATTTTCAGACCAGACCGTACAAAACGTTAAGCCACATATAAACAACATCCTACAACACGCCGCTCCAGTTGCTGCCCAAGCTGCTGGAACATTAGTCACCAACCTTGGTAAACACATTGCTACTCTGTTGGGAGCTGCTGCACCAGACCAATAAACATAGGATCGTGAACTTTTTTTAATAAATAACATTTAATGGTGTCCGTAAAATTACGATTGTTCGTAAGTTTTTGTCATTTAGTCATGGAAGCCTTTTGTATGTCTTCCTTTGCACCTGGTCCGATTCAGGCTCAATGTTCCTTGCTAGCCTTTTGGCTCCTTTTCTCCCATGCGGTTGCGTCGTGGACATTATACTATATCTTGGTTTTATCTGTGGATGTTCATACCGTAAATCTATATTGATATGTCTAGATCAATAAAACCAAAATCATTGCTTGAGTAACTATTATATAGTAAAACGGTTGCTCATTGGTTTTCGAGTGTTCAAGGTCAAGTTTTATACTTCGATACCTTTTCATTGTCTTTCCACATCATCACAATTCTTTTAATCATGTTTTGCTTTTTATAGAGCATGCGCGTTGTATTTTGTTCCGTCATAGTATATTGAGTGTTCAAGTTCTTAAAAGTATTGTCATTCTCTTTTTTTGTTTGTTTCATTTATGAATTACGAGAAATTTACCAAAGTTTTATGGTCGTCATTATGAACTCGTGGATCGTTATGGTGTATCTATCTGTACAATGAGAACTGATTTTTTTTCTCCGTTTCATTGTTTTCTTTTCCTCTTTCGTTTACCCTGGACGTGACATTTAATGAGCAACTCGGTGGGGAGTTTCCAGGGCTTTAACCCTACCGGGCGGTGCACCTGATTAATGCTTTGGAATCTATGCTCATTTACTGGGTTGACTGTTTTTAATCATAATTCAAAGTCATTCGAACTATTTCCTTATCATTATGCACCCGAATAAAAGTCTAACATCAAACATATGACAAATTATAAGTACAAAATACAGCATTCAAGTGAAATCACAGGAAAGTATATAAATAAGCGACCAAGACCAATATCTGTAAACAATCACATCAAACATGGACTGATACTAATAGTATCACAGACCACATTTCTGATATTGCAAACAAACAAATAAATGCAAGGAAGGGCAAATGATGTTGCTTTATTCTAGTTTTGACTGAGATTGAGTGTTTTGGGAGTAAACCTGAAATGTAAATCCCGACTAAAAGTAATTTAAAAATTTTTTTTTTTGGATTTTGGGGATAGGCACTCCATAACAATCCACAAACTCATTATGTTTACCATTGAAAATGTTCAGAAGTTGCTATAACTGCGTACAAACAACACACTTTTTGTGGAATTTGTTTAAAATAGCAACAATATTGCTTGTATGAGAGATAATAAAGTACAAAAGAACCCATTCTTTTAAACATTTACAAGCATAACAAAGTTAGTTGGTTTGGCAGAACCAGAAAATACTGTCGAAGACTGGCCAGTAAAAGAATTCGCTGCTAATTGGAAGTACTTCATGAAAATTTGCATATCAATATTCGTCTTAAAGGTTAGTCTATCGAAATTTACCACAGTATCAACCATAATGAATATTCATACTGTTCGAATTTATCCACGGATCACGTGGACATTTAACGTCTAATATAAAACACGAGATGTCAAAAGAAAACTGTCGATTGTTTTAGTCCTAACTACTGTGTGATCCTCTTCGTCTACGTCCCTTTCCAGATCCCTTCCGACTGTGACCAGACCCTTTACGTTTGTGACTATGACCCGATCCATGACGCTTTCCTGATTTTGGTCTAGGTCCTCCACACTTACAGAAATCATCGATCACACCTATTCCCGTTTTTTTATTTCCTTTCCCACTACAGCAAGCATTACCCATCTGGAATAGGTCAAAACAAAAAAAATAAAGTTATTATTCATTCAAGTGTTATCTCTGACAAACAGATTCGCCTTTTAATATTGTCAAAAACAGCCTTTATTTGCACAATATATAAGATACAAACATTCAAGTGGATCTACATCCACACTGAGTTCTTCACACCAGATAAAATTATTGAAGATTTTAAAATATAGCTGGGATCCTGAAGTGGTGTGAATGAATATCTGAGTAGAAATATTTTACTTCTTTAAAAACAAAAAAAAAGTCTTAATATAATTCGTACAAAATAGAAAAATAATTAAATTCGTTAATTTATATAGCAGTTTAAAAAGTTTGATAGCTATACAAACATTTTCTTAAAATTTCTTTTTTAACACCTGCTGAAATTATTTATTGATTTGAGGTAAACACCTTCATTACTTTATGGTGTAAAAGAAATTTATTTCGAGCTGTCAGGTATTCATTATACACGAACTGCTGTAAAGAAAAGATAAGAAAAATGAATGTGAACAATAGTCACGTCCAAAAGCCAACACAGATCTAGACCATTGTGAATATGCATCAAGTTCAAGTGAATAAATTATAAATTTGTAAGTGAGTTAGATGACAAAAAAACAATTGAAAACCGGGTTATAGTGACTAAATAATGCGGGTTTTGACATTCATTCTTAAGTAGTGGACAGTCCCAAGAAAGCTGATGATACGTTGTTCTACGAACTTTCGTTGTTTTTCGCCTGAACATGTTTCCAAAAGGACAGTTACTTTCATGTCGCCGACACTGTGGTTTGCCTCCCGAAAATGCTCACCGACCGGACTTTCAATTGGTGACGCTTTGTTTGTGTTCTACAAAACGATCACCCAACCTCCGATAGGTCTCGCCACGTAAATGACGTGCATATCACATGATACCATCTTTTAACTTAAAGACGTTTGGATGGCCCGACGAGCCCGTCAGTTTCACAAGCAAAAGGACATGTCGAACATCGGGTCGCTTACAGTGTCCTGTTCCTTCAGAACTGGCAGGGGGCGTCTAGTGGCACTCTTGAAAGAACTCGTAACAAGGTGCGCTTTAAGACTCTTTCCTTTTCTATAGACAGGTGGAAGTGAATCGTTGAATACTGCACATGACGACATGTATTCGTCTTTAAAATCTATGGATTTAAAGTTGCGAATCAGGATGTTCTGGATTGCAATATTGTGAGGATGATATGCCAAGACCAAAGGAATACTGTCACTCATGTCTTATGTTTCTCGCCCTCTTTTTCATAGATTCAGATTTCTTAATTTGGGAAACTGAAGTGATCGCTCGAACCAGAACTTTGTTTGAATAGCCTTTCTTGACAAACAAAGATTTCATCGTGTCATATTGTGCTCTGAAATCTTGGTCATCGCTGCAAATACGGCATAGTCTCAGAAATTGTGACTTAAGAATGGCATTTTGCATGACTGAGGCCAGTGAGGGTGACACGATTGATCATTTAAGTAACGATGGGCATCCGTGGGTTTGTAAAACTGAGGTTGAAATTTTACCATTTCGGATTTTACAATTGATGTCAAGGAACGAAAGGCTCTCCTGGGTAATATTGAAGGTATATTTGAAGGGTGGATGGTAAGAAAAAAAAACAAGATTGACGAATTAAAGACATCCTCTTATGTTCTTCATCGGAGGACACCCCGATGACATCGTATATGTATCCTTTGTAAAGATCTTTTACGGGGCCTATGTACTCCGAGAACGTTTTTCCTCCAGGTAGCCAATAAATAGACAAGCAAAGCTGGGTCCCATTTCCACCCCCATCTGACTAGCTATAGTGTTTGTAATCGAACTGAAAGGTATTGAGGTTGAGGACAAGTTCGGTAAGCCTTAAGACTTGTCAGTTTTGACATGAGGATTGGGTCTTCTGTCAAGGAAATGCCCAAAGCAACCATAGCATCATTATTTGGGATGCTTGTATATAGGCTGTCATGTCCATAGTAAAAAGTTTGAAATCTGAACCCTCTGGCTAAAAAAAATCAAGAATATTGCAGGCATGAGTAGTGTCTTTGATATAAGTAGGTAGGTTCTCCACGATGGGCTTGACAATGTCGTTAAGAAAACTAGAAATGTATACATTAGGACAACTGCAGGCTGAGGGAACCTAATTTTATGTATTTTGGGAAGCATATTGAAGCGTGACGTTCTGGGTTGAGATAAAACCAAATAGAGGGCTTCTTTTGGGAGATCCTGATGATTTGTTGATGTTGAAATGAAATCCTTGTTTATTTTCTGATTGTCTTTTGTATTATAAGTCCGGAGGTTTTGGCAAAATTTAGAACCAGAAACTTGAAAATCCCCCTCTGAGACAGCATTTAGCATCCAAGAAAATTACAGCTCCACCTTTGTCCGCAGCTTTGAGGACAATGAATGTTCGCGTCTTGAGACGGTTGAGGGCGGCCTGCTCATCAGTAGTCAAGTTATGTCTCTTCAGGGGTTTTGTATTTAAGTTGTCAATTTGGCTTTGACAAGTTCTAATACATGTATTGGTTGAGGATGGTAAAGAAAAGATAGCTCTGTAAAAGGGAAATTACAATGTACGATGGAAGTATAAGACACTATATTAAAAATGTATCGCTCACTATTATCGTAATGTCGATATACCTGTAGTGAAAATAAATCTGTACACGAATTCTTTAAACAAAGCAGTAATGATTATTTTGTTCTTTTTTATTCAAAATGGCTCAGTAAGAGAAATTTAAGAAAGTAGACCGAGGATCATATGTAAAATATGAGTGAGGGAAATTAGAAATTCCGAGCCCGGAGTCATGCGTTGAGTAAAGTTTTACCCTTACGACTTTATCGTCGAAATGAGCTCATTCGCTTAATTTTGCCTTATTATCATAATTATCAGCATTACGCCATTAAAATTTAGTGTTATTGTTCAATATCATAAATTGTTTTATTCATTAGCCCTAGTTGGAATTAACTGTAAAAGGGAATGACGTAACCAGAGTTTTCACCAAGTTACCACTGTTTCGCAACAAAGGTTTTCCGATATTTCAAAGTATTGATTGAATTCAATGGCCTTTGTTGAACATAATAAGTTCTTCGCTTACAATTGCATACAAAACATAGTTTTAATTGAAAAGTAAAAAGTGCACTTTGATAAACTATCAAGAGACATAAACAGGTCGCTGAGCATGACGTAAGTACAAGTGTATGAATTCATATTCAATATTTTAAGTTTCCGCCCCGTCAGTTATGTAGGTTATGGTATAATGGTTTGAGATCAATAGGATGTATTGACTATATCAAGAAATTTGAATTCGTTTAAGGACACCATCAAGTATGATTAGGGAACTAACATTTGATTTTTATTCGGTGGAGGGCAAAGATCAAATTTGAAAAAAAAACAAGAAATAAAAAGGCAGGGCAGACCAAAAGAAAAAAAGACAAGATGTATTAATGCCCTAATATTTATTGTGATGGTTGCTCCCTTTTGGCGATGACAGTTATCTCGTGGTTGTTTATTAAACATGCAATAAAATGTAAGTGGGTCAGTAAGTTATTTAAATTGGGTGGAGTAATTTATGCTCCTTGGTTGTGCAAACAAAAAATGAAACTCAACAAGAAAATAAACAAACGTTTAATATATAATCGGAATACGAACTGTCGTTAGGTTGTATAATTGGTATTTTCGTATTGAAAGGATATAATTTGGGGGGGGGGGTGGGTGGGGGGTGGTGTATCTCAATTTACAATAAAAGGACACGAGTAGGCTTTCAGACTAAATCATCATGCATGAAATCAACCTCATATAAAATTAATGTAAATAATTTAAAACATCCAAATCAATATTTCCTAACAGTGACTTCCTTGACAGAAAATTGTAACTATAAGAAAATGATTTGATATAACACTGGTGATGTTAAAACTCGTGTCTTTTAAAAATGTCCGGACTCTTCGGAATTGACTTTTTTAAAGTTGGGCGGCACGTATTGCAGTTGTCTTCTAATTTGTAAGGTTTTTGATAAAGTTTTGCTATTAGGCAAATGATTTATCTACTTTCTTATGTTGTTTGTACTTTGAAAGCTGTGCTTCTTTTTAAATGCTATAAAGGCACAATCACAGTTTCATGATGAGAAACACGATTAATCAACAAGCAATGTGACCATAACAAACCATGACCAGAACACATAATTCAACGGAAAACATGGGTGGTATAAGTAAGGCGCAATTGTGTTGAAGATACCTTTAGTCTTAGGAGCGGGTGGGTTCCAAACCAGAAAATTAAAATGGGATCCAGGCTGCTTTTCCTCATTTTACCCAAACTTTTGTACAGAAGTTAACAAAAGCTTCAAACTTACGTGGATGAGGGGCGTCCAACCCCCGGTACCCTTCACTGAGTTTTATGATATAATACAAAACTTACGTGGATGAGGGGCGTCCAACCCCCGGTACCCTTCACTGAGTCTTATGATATAATACAAAACTTTAAAGCGACACTTAATAATATGATGCTGAAATGGCGCAAAAGGTCAACATCAATAAACGTCGCGCAAATATTTAATATCTGATAGGACTAAGAATGCCTAACGATGTAACCCGCACTTATTCTAAAATAATTATTGATAAATTCATTAAAAAGAAAGTAAGTGACTGTAGTACGAGGAGAAGATACTTAACAACAATTATAAGACCGTTTAAATTGTCAGAGGAAAATCTGTCTCCAAAGCAAACCGACGGACAACATGAACACGTTACATTGATAGCGGTACATCAAATAACATAATACATGCTATGTAGAAAATAAGAAAACATTCTATCAAAAAATATCATAATATCCAGTCTGAAAGAAACACTTTTTTACTCCTTCATACTTCTTTGAGCGTCTAAAGTTCCCATACATCAGCAACCAATACCGAAGCAGGTCATTCTTTACAAGGACATACTTATAAAAACAGACCCCAAATGAATAAAGAACTGCGCCATGAACGCATGATACGCCTATCGGTTGAGCGCGAAAACGGAAATGCAACCTCCCTTTTATGAAAAAGTGCCAAAAATCGAAAACGTGAAATCGAAAAGGAATCTGTGGCCATGGACACAAAGAATATCTCAAGTTCAACGGCATTTGTTGAAAGCGTATTACAGTTAAAGTTTTATATAAATTGCTAAAAGTCTTTTAGAGTTATTGGACGAAGTGTTGAGGGATGGATGGACGGACGGACGGACGGACGGACGGACGGACCATAATACATCAATATGCAATATTGGCGGGCGTATAAATACTCGGTCAATAACATAATAATCTAAAAATCAAAATCGACTGCATCTGCGTTCACAAAAAGAACATTAAATGGTGGGTGAATTGAAAAAATAATCTTTAACTCTTAAAGAAAAAGGAAACGATCCATACCTTTTCAAAGTTTACTGTGTTGCTCCAGTAAGTCTTACTTCTACGAGTATTGCTGTTGTTTATCAGGTAAAATTTCAGGAAACACCCAAGCTACATCAATGAGTATCACTATAGAGATGTCATAACACTACATTTTGTCGCTGGGGTTTGTTTATAACAACCAGTTTAACCGTAAGGTGCATTCAAGCATCGAAATCGTCAATGCCATTGAAAAGTGTAAATGCTTTTTATATAAATATCTATATTTATATTTTATATAAGATATTGAACGTTTTAACAGAATGTTTGCTTTTTTAACAATTCATAAATGTATTTACATTCAATTAAACAGCTATATGATCGAAAGTGCTATTAAGACATAATGCAATCTTGTCTCAATCTTGATCTAGTTTGTTAGTTGGCTACTTTGATTAGACCTCATATACCTTATTTATAGGGGCCATCATATCGCTGTGTAAGTTTAGAATACAGGACACGATTAATATTGTGCCGCATTACTTGGCTGAGCAGTAATGTAAGAGCTGCTGGAAAGAATGATGTTTTCATTAGTCTTGTTATTTAAAAAAAACGGGAAAAAAAACGATAGACACCTATTTGTTATTTACATGAACTTGATTGCTTATATAAATTTTATACAAGTTTACGAGGAAATATGTTAGCATATAACAAAACGGGTGACATGGACCCTTATTATATCTGTCACTATTCGAGTGCTTGAATTTATTATATATTTTTAAGTATAGAATAATTACACAATTCATTATTACTCTACAGGAGCGGATCCAAGGACTGGCGTACCGCCCCTCCTCCTAAATCGGTAAGAAAAACATTTTTCACCACAAGTTTCACCCCATGATATTTTTTGCCTTGCTTTGCACGGCATTTAATTCAATTAACGCCTCCTAAAGTCAAATCCTGGATTCGCCCCTGCTCTAGTTGGAAGTACAAATCGATTTTTTACAGAGCATTTAGAATACATAGCAGTACATGTGTATCTGTGTTTGTATTTGGGTCGAGATTTAATTATCTTTTTGTTAAAGAGAAAAATTACCTATATACCAGCCTACCCCCATATATCAGAAAACTAAGAGTATCAATACAATATTGATTGTAATCATGATTTCTTAATTTTTTCACTTTAACAAAAAACAAACAAACAAACAAACAAAGTCTTGTGTACGTGCTGTGTTTGGTGTACACAGCCAAATAGTCCACACCTGAGAATCATATTAAGTAACACACATGATTATCATGTAAATCGAGCGTATACTATGATTTACATGATGTTTCAGTTTATGTGTAGTACACGTTCATGTCTTAATTGCGTTTTTTTTTTTTGCTCATCCTATGTGAACGGCAGAGGGTTTGTCATCAATAGCACGGGGACCTAAACATTTAAATCACTACTGGAATTTTAGTTCATATCGAAATATTTTATTTAAACCTACTCAAAGACAACTACAAAAAAATGACCTGCTGAATGTAGGTACTTACATCAATGCAATAGACCCAAGTTCTCCTTTACATACTGCAAATTACATTATGGAGATACATGCGAAACAGATATTTTGTCAAATATCACCACACAAATCAAAAGCATTTTTAACATCAAGAAGTTAAGTAGCACTCCAGTTAAGGATCATGCAAAATGTGATTCATGGGTAAAAAGCCTACACATTTTATTTTTTGATATTTTGTTTGAAATGTCATAGTAAACAGGAAATAACTTGTGGTTTTTCATATTACCCGTGCTCTAAGGAGATAAAAATTATATAGAATGCACTGTAGATTTCAAAATTAAGGGAGATGACTCTGTAAATGACGCTCAAATACAATAGAATCTACTGGATTTTCAATGTTGATTAACTCCTAAGAGCAGGCAGGTTTGAATGAATAATTACACATTTCATAGTATAGACCCATAAAACAACTTCATTACAAAAATAGCCCCGTGCAGGTCCGGGTGTTAAAAGAATAGGCCTGCAGCAGCGCTAAGCTTGTCGTAAAGGGCGACTAAATAGTGCTCAGAACCCTAGCCGGGGCTAGGGCGCTCTGTCCACAGAGCAACTGGGATGTGTGCCCCAGGTGGTGGAATGGGGTACCCCTGGCGTGTTACATGCTGGGGTTTTCAGGCTATAATACGGAAAACCTGACCGCAAACCATAGTGATGCACCGTGTTGGGAAAGATGCCACGTTCCTCGCACGCTAAAGAACCCTACTGTGGTATTCTCCCGGAGTAGAAACCATAGGGCTCCGCCACAGGAGGCTAAATTGCCCGACCATACCCACCTCTCCCTATTTCCAGTGGCAATCAAAATTTGTCGACCCCATTGTCCTTGTGTCCCATCCCTTTTTCATTTCATCATCATTTCATATTCATTTTATCATCCATTTCATGTTCATCGTCCGAATATAGCTGAAATATTGCTGCTCGGACGTTAAACCCCAACAAACAAACAAACAAAATTACAAAAATAAAAATATGTAGCCTTTTTTGGGGTGTATCACATTTTTCAGATTTTGCATGATTCTTACAAAGACAGCTACTTAAATATACATATAAATCCTTGGTAACATATATGACTGCCTGAAAAATGATGGAGGGATGTAAGAAGTTAGACCTATCAATTGTTGCGTTCAGCCACTGTATGTAGGATCTAACAACACTCTATTCTACTTTCTGTTCTGATACAGTTTTGATCAGCCATGTAGTTAGAGTTCATCTTTTATGATTTTGAAAGCATTACATATACTAGTGGGGCTGCATATTTTGTTTGAGCAACCCCATCTTTCTGTCATATACATGTATTTGTTAAAAAAAGCAATGTGTTGAGAAAAGTTAAATGACAGCAATGTTGATTTTTTTTATATTTCATGAAAAGTAATCTTTGTCAAATTAGCATGATCACAATTATTTACTACATTTTTTTTTCGCTATTGCAGTTCAAACTACATTCCGGAATATTGCATTACCCGATTTGAGTTGATATTTACAATCAAAATGGCGGAGTCTGAGGTGTCGTCTCCTAATCTTATTGAAAAAGCAGTGCAAGTTCTTGTTCCACAGCCATGTTTCGACAGATACTTCTTAGATTTCGATTTCCTTGATGGTAAATTTAAATTATTATACTAATTTGTATAAAAAAAATTAAATCGACAAAAATTGTGTTGTTATGAACACGAAGTCATAATTTTTCAGTGCTAACAGTAACAGGATATGATGTGACGCGTCAGTAGAATAATATTCACTATGTCGCACTGTATATGTACAGAGTTTTAAAATTCTTAATGATTATTTCTGAACTCTTTGTGTTGGGGTTTTCATTAGTCTGTAGACGTAGATTTGTTGAAAATTTAAATATGTATAATACATGGTATTTGACTTCCAGTACTGCATTAGATTACTACTACTATGAAGAAAAACTATATGCCCTTATTATGTTACTGGATCATAACAAGAAGTTTTTTTAACACGTAAATCCACCTCACAAGTGCTTGTGGACACTCTATCTTTTATTGCTTTGATCACAGTTGCTGACTGAAGGATTTCAATTAATTTTTGTATACACTACTGGGTGATTTAGGCAAAAAAAGTCACCTTGGGGTTGCTCACTTCACCCTCAGATGACACCAAAAGTGAATTGAAGCCATCCTCTCATTTTCGGGCATCGCCCATTATTGGGACTATACTCCATCTTTTAGTGGTATTTTGACCAGAGTTATCTCTCTTCTAATAACAATTCAAACAAAAATGGTGCCCATTCAAGAAACTAAATTGTAAAATTTTTCGAAATCTATCAAGTTACCAGTTGCATGCAAGTATTTTAATCAGCTTTTTGTTCAAATGTTGAAGACAGGATACGAAATGAACATTCTTCACTTCAGCTTATGATAATTCGTGTTTTACTGTTTATATTTTGTTACGAAATATGCAAATTTGTCGTGCAGTTTCTTTGGACTTTGGTTAAATTTATCTCAATTGATAATTCGGTAGGTATTATCATGCATTTCATAGATGATTGATTTTCTGAAATGTCGCATCAAATGTCTGTAAAGTGTGCTTGCCTTCATGAAGTTTGTACATATACATGTATGTTTTGTCATCAAACAGTGACATGCTTTTATTGTCTTGATTAGACTGGTTGCTTATTGAATTGCTCTTATGATGTTAGTAAGACAGTACATCTTGGAAACCAGTTCCTTTTTAAGTCTAAATTCATGTTTTTGTTTCCAAGTAAAGTTCTGATTTTCAAATTTATGGCATGATTTCATACAATTTTTAGTACAATTACTAATTTTACATATTTCAAAAACATCTGGACTCATCTTGCTCAATCTTAAGTCATAGTTATGCAAATTTGTACAATGGTACAATAAGTTAAAGGTACAATAATGTGCATATACATGTTCCCATAAATGAAATGTACATGCCACAGAAAAAAAGGTTTTGTGTTGACAAGTATTTTTATGTTAGCAATTGAAATGATTAAAGGCAGTTGAGTTTGAAACATGTACATGTAGCATTTAGTATTGCATAATCATGTAAACTGACAAAAGGCTAAGTTTTTAAATTTTCCATAACAAAACTTAACATATATTCAGTATGAGAAAAAAAATCCAAATAATCTGCACCATAAATACATTTGTAGTACTCAGGAGATGCCCAATGGCTTCCGAACTCAAGCGAAAAATTTTTAAAATAGTTTAGGCTGGGTGGGATTTGGCCCAGGACCCCCTACAGGGCCTGATGGCCTTGCCTCTTGACACAGATGGGGGCCTAGAAGGCCTCCAGATACCAGCTTTGGCGCATCAACATGAAATCTCTGGAAAATCTCTGCATATGAAACTATAAGACAAGAACATGTAATTATTAGTCATTAGTTAAGGCTCAGTTATCTCAAAATCAAGTTCCTTGACCTGTATTTTTTACACTAAAATTCTAAAGTGTGCCCAGTCAGGGTTATCTTTCAGAAAAATTTGGAAAAGGTAATTATCTACTAAAAATATTTGGTACATGTACATGTATGATCTACCATAATTAAATGTGTGTAAGAGAGATTCTTCTGTAAAAAATTGTTGGAATTTCAGTTAAAATGAAATATTTGTGCTTTGTTTGCTTGTACGTTCATGTCTGTGTATTAATTGGTAATCATGTTATTTTTAGGTCACTGTGCCAAAGTTGTAATCAGTAAAGGATTAGGTTTTGGAATAATTCTAGGAGCAGTTTTAGGTTAGTACAGTGAAAACATAATAAGGTTCATGTCAACTGCATTTCTCTCATTGCTAGATCAAGTTTTCAAGATACAATGTATCCAAAAAAAATGCATACATGTCAGTATCCACAGCATCGCAAAGTTTGCAAAATCCATGAAATTGGAATCCTATTCTAAAAATCATCAAAATTTATACTGATTTTGGCTGCAAATTATGCATTCAAAAAGTAAGAAGACTCACAGAGGTCACAATAATTATGGTTATATACACAAAATGTATGTACAAGTTATGCATCAAAATAACAGAATGCTTAAGACTTGGGTTAACAGATCTGGTATGATTAATCCCATAACAGTTGTACTTTACAGTCATGACAGTGAGTGAACTAGTGTAACTAAATGATAAACAAAAAAAATGTACATGTTCAAATTTGGAAAAAAGGGAATTACATGTACATGTATTAAATTTTCATGTAATGTACACAATATGGAAAAAAAACCAAGAGTACCACATTGTGGTATTAAGTTGACTTGAATCTGAAGGTTTCAAGTCATAAGGCAAAAATGAAATAATACTCTTGATTCCTGCTTTCAGCAAGAAAAACAGGAGTAGGTATGTAGGTAAATTATTTCATTTTAAAAGAACATTTTACATTGAGGTAATGGAGAAACAATCTAGTCTATAACAGTGCTTGAGCCTAAATGGCCAAAAAACTGTTTAGGGTAGGTACAATAAAATGCATGGGAACAGACATATTAATTTTTTTAACCTTATGCATTTTGTTCTTTTCCAGTGAAATTGCCGCAAATAATTAAGATGACTTCAGCAAGAAGTGCAGAAGGCATCAGCTTTCTTAGTGTTTTGCTTGAGTTAGTAGCAACATCTGCTAATTTGTCTTACAGTTATCAGAAATCATTCCCATTTAGGTGAGTTATTATTAATATCCTCTTACATTTAGGTTAACATATAATTTATATTGTACACATGTGAGTAAGGGGTAACTTTTACCAGTAATACATTTCATGTAAATTTGTATTTGTTCTTAAAGTAAATAAGGTAAGAATGTCACCCTACATTCAATTCAGAACTATTTAAAAGCAAATAAAATGAAAGAAAAGGGAATTACTGCAATCAAAATCCTAATGCAGAAGCTTATATTACACATGTATTAAGTTTAGGCAAAAAAAAATAATAATACTCTTGTTTCCTGCTACCAACAAGAAAAAAAAACAGGGTAGGTAGACAGACATCTTATTATTTTTTTGGCCTTACAATTTATACTGAAGTCAGTATGTTACAAAATTATTCTTGTTTTACATTAACATGTGTTTTATCTTACTTTAGTGCCTATGGAGAGGGCTTATTCCTTTGTATCCAGACAGGTCTTATAGGAGCATTAGTGTTGTTATATGGAGGAAATGGACTTGGAGCTTTTGTATATAGTTTATCTTATACTGCTGTTATGGGATATTTGTTATCTCCCTTTGTACCAATGCAAATCCTAACATCTCTCCAAAGTGCCAATATAACTTTAGTGATAATTAGTAAAGTGAGTATAAAGTATTGACATTTCCATATGTTCAGTGAAAAATTACAGATTTTCTGCATACATGTACATGTATGTGTTACAGACTGAACTCAGGTATCCATAACAGGTTGGTAGGGTAATATCTATTCTTGTTCTGGAAAATATCCATTCAGGTCACACTTAAAATGATTGATTGCACTTGCCTGATTCCTCTGTGCTGTAACACATGATTAATAGAAAAAAAAATATTGATTTTTTTTCTTTCTGGCATTCCATAACATCCGTCAACCAAAAAAAAAATCATTTGTGTTTATCATATACAGGTATAATTTTGATATCTTGTTTCACTTGAAGAACATCTTGATCCATATTTTCTTAATAATTTAAAAAAAATAGAAACATTACTTCAGATTGAGTTGCTTAGATGTTATTATTTATTTGTTGAATTTATTTTCTGGATAAACATTGTAATATACATTTTTCAAATACATGTATATGTCAATGATTTTTTGTAGTGGTTTTTACATGACCATTATTTTCATCATCTACATAACTGCTGACTCATCATTATATAAAAAGTAGTAAAAATATCAATGTTTGCATTGGAACTTTTTCTATTAGGCCACTATAAAATGATTTCTTAGTTCTCAGACCCTGTCACAACGAATATTTGTCAATATGATAAAAAGGAAAAAGTACCTTCCTCGTCATTTTTTACTTGCAACAAACAATGTACAAAATTCATCTTTGTCAATTTTTTTGGGACAGTATAAGGAAAAAAGAGATGCTTTCTTAATTTTTTTATGAAAAATGTCATGAAAACCAAGGCATTAACTTTGAAAGGTCTAATAGAGGTCATACCATCATGAAACATGTGATACTTAGAAAACCTTGATGTACATGTAATATGAACAGTTATGATTTTTTTTTCCAAAAGTGCCAATCAGGGCAGCAGTGTTTTTCAGCCTGTTTATTAACAATGTTTTTCTGTAGTTAAGGCAATGATATCTCTTCTTTTTCAGTTAATACAGATCATAGCAAACTTTAGGAATGGCAGTACAGGCCAGTTGTCTGCTATTACAGTGTTTCTGCTATTTGCTGGTTCAGTTGCTAGAATTTTTACCTCCATCCAGGAGACAGGGGACAGTTTAGTAATATTAACATTTGTAGTATCTACTGTATTTAACGGTTTAATAGCTGCTCAAGTCATGTATTACTGGAATGTAAAAAAAGCAAAGACTGAATAAATTATTACTTATTTACATGTATGCAAGGACTTAATGGGAGGGGGTGTTTAAATAATAGAAAATTCATTGCAGTTTAGTAAAAGTGGGAAAATACTATAGTGTATTATACAATTATACATGTAATAGAATAATCAAATGGTCTTATGAACAACGAATGTTTTACATATATGTCTATTTTGTTGATTTTAATAAAGTTATAACTGTACATTCCGGTTGTATGATTTACATGTAACCATATGGTAGTAGAATGCTGACTCATTGTTTATGTTTAATAAACTTAGTGAAAGAAATGATTGAAATGTTATGGAAATCCCAGGCATCCAGAGATGAGATAATACCAAATTAAATTACAGTATAAGGCTTCTTCTTTCATTAATACGGTTTTAATTTTTTGTATTTCTAAACCTTGTTGTAGAAAAAAAGATACTTTTGTTATTCTAGATATAATATAATACAACACTGTTCAATGTCACATAACTCCCATTGATTTGTCTAAGATCTTCAAGCTGGGTTTATTTCACCTCTTGGAAAGATACAATTCATCATGGTGTCAGAAAGAAAATACTACGTTGCCGTTGTTATGACAGATTACAGCAAAATTTTTGTGACTTCTTCATCACAATTGTTTAAAATTTAATGGGGAAAAAAAACATTCAAAGGTACATAAAATTTTACTGACCACACTTCATACAGATAACAATAAAGGTGAATTATTGAACCCTCGCCGTCTTATGTATGATAGTCTACTAGTATGTTTCAACACACATCCTAGGAGTAATCCCAATAGTTTTAATATCAAGGGTGGAGTGTTTGTCATCATCCAAAGGATTTCATTCTCGTTTTGCTTTTTAAATTTTTTTGTGTCTGAAATCAAATTTGTATAGGATTTCAAAGACAGACAAATAGGGAGAGAGTGTATCTAGTGATCTAGTGCTACTTTAATATGATATATAAACGGTTAAAGTACTTTTATATGTAGGAATGGAACTCATGAGCCACAAACTTCACTGGCAATTGTTGAAATGAAAAATTCCTGGATTAAAATTAACACTTTATTCATTGTATTCGTCACAACTTTCACCGGTTTTCAACCCACCTATTCTCAAGATAGACGATTCGTTTTTTCTGAAACATATTTTGTACAACACACATTGTAAATTAATGAAGCTGGTAAAATAAACCAAGCTTCATTAGACTCAAACACAATCTGTCAACGTTTGTTGCGAAGTTCAGTAAATATCAGTCCTGATCAGTATTACTAAAATTGCATTTAAAAAGAATCTTTAAATGGTCAAAAATAAAACAATACATTGCTTGTTAACTGATTGCTGATAGGTCAAATGATTCCAATCTTTTGAGTGCAACATGTTCTTTTTGTCTGCGCAAGCGACATCTGCACCTGTGAATGACAGCCTCTAAAATATAAGTAACTATTCCAGCAGTAACGCCTATACCAACTAAATAAAACGCACTCTGTAAGTCTTCCATTGTGATTGTTTTTGCCTTTAATTTATCATCTTTTGTCTTTGTGATTTTGTAACCTGCCTTCAGCCACATTTCAAGTAATCCATTCTCGTGCATTCTCATAATTCTGTAGGATTGAAAACAATCTAAACTTTGGATAATTTGTACATATTTTGTAGGGGGACACTATTGATGTCAATAGCAAAGACTTCAACAAGTTCATGCATTTTGAGTGTTGTCCTTTTCAGTAATACATTAGTTCGATATTTTTAATGCATAATTCGCGATTATTTAAACTTAATGCTTATGTACATTGCTACATCATTAAACAAGTTTTGATAAAAAATACATGTAAACACCCAATGACTTGTATTTTTTAATATATTTTCTGAGATACATTGCCATATAACCACCTTTTGTCTCATAACAATCAATATTCGTGGTATTCTTTTTTTATCCCGACACAACGCTAGACTTTTCACGAGAAAATTCGATCTTGGATTTATCAGAATTAACCTTTCAGTAGAGTAGCTTCAATTAAAATTATCTATTTATGCGTGAAGCTTATGTGTCAATTACTTGCAGCTAGATGTAGATCTATGTATTAATTCGATTATGAATATTGCTTTTCGAATTTCAGATCATACAGTTATACAGTTAAACCTCAAATAATTCACATCTTTCATTACAATAAATATTTTATTACTCACTCTCTTGAAAATATTCTCTCGTAAGGGGAGTCCTTTTGCAAAGCAAACGCATTCGGAATGACGGCAACGACTTCCGGTAAAATTTGGATATCCATGCCTTTTGATTGATAATATTTTGCTACACCATCTACACCAAAGTAAGCGTATTGACCTTCAGTAACTTTGCCATATTGTACGTCCTCTGATGAGCTTAAAGTGGTTGGGTCGCTTCTGTTAAATTCTACTATCTTGTTCCAGACCCTTTGATGAGATGCAACTGTAGATTCCTAAAAAGACTAAAAAACCTTTATGACCATGATAAAAGAATGGAAGGGATTAAGCAAAAAAGGCAAAGTGAAATAACCTGTCATTTCTGTTTCTTCAACTTAAATGTACATAATGATACTTATGATTGATCAAGTATTAGCTTTCTAAAACAGCTTGCCTGACTTAGCATTTAAAAATATGTTAGCTCACATATTTTATGTGTAGGTCAAGATAATAAGAAGTTTGCTAATTTGGTAGAATTAAAATTTAGGTTGGTACTTGCACAGAATCTTTTAGCAATAATTTTTATAGGCAACTAGACATCGATGAGATGGCAACTATCTATGTGGGTCCCACCAGTGGGGGACCAATATCTACTCTCTATTTGTCTTTGTCACATGCACAACATGGTCGATAGACGCTACATATTTGACACATGCATACCATTTATGGTAGTGCATAAGTGAGAGGAAATGTTTTGACAATAAAAAAGAAATGGAAAATAAAATAATTTGACCTTGAGGTGAAAGCTCAGGGTAATCAGCTAAAGTATGCGACACTTCATCTGGAGATGTTCTATCCACATGCAAAATATCAAAAGCCTATCACAAGACAAAAAAGTTACAGCCGGGACAAGAAATTACCATATAAAAATCAATAATTTAAACTAAAGGTCAAAGGTCATCAACTATGGTAATCTATAATAATAATAAGATAATCAATATACGTGCAAAATATCAAAAACCCATTTCATAAGACAAAAAAGTTACAGGCCGGATAAAAAATTACAATATAAAATCAGTAATTCAACCTCAAGGTCGAAGGTCTTCGATGGTAACCGTACACTTCGTCTTGAGGTGATCTAGCCACAAACCAAATATCAAAAAGCCTACTTCAAAAGACATAAGAGTTACAGTCGGAACGGACGAACGGAGAAATTACTCTAGGGCGACTGCCACTCCTTGTGGCGGCCCTAATAATTCTGTAAAATAATTTATCGCTGCTGTCATCTGGTCCATAAGCATGTTTGATACTATTTTGAGAGGAAATATTCAAAGTAAGATTGATGTGGTAGTTGTAAACAATATGTCTAATCCTAAGCTTGACTCTGTGAAGTGTCATTTGTAGGGCATTTGACTTATTTTAAGTGGGATGTTGACAGACTCATCAAATGGTGGTTGCATACCTAATATCTGAGAAACCAGGTAGGACATAAAAAGTGACCTAAAATCGATATGATTGCAAAAATCACCAGTCAATCAAGCATGAAAAATGGGTAATATGATCCCAATTTTTCAGCATAACAGTACATGCTTAGGTTTATCTGGATATTAAAAAATGTTGTAGGATTTTATGTTTGTAAGAACTGATATACTTAATACCATAATGAATTAAAAATTGTTTTTGAAATACAGACTAGAAGTTCGCCGCCGCCGACGGCAGACGCAAAGTGATGACAATAGCTTACATACCAAGTCTCTCTTTGTGGGATGCTGACATTCTTTTTTAGCTGCAACCACATATCTACAGGATTGCACCTTGGGAAGTCAAGTTTGATATTTTTAACAAGAGTGAACAAAGCTTGATATGTAGGTCAAATCGAGTTCTTCTTGTTTGATAGTTATTTCAGACTGTATGATGACAGTGCACCTATTATCTGAGAAATAAAGTCAGATGTAATATTGTTCCTATAGCATTACATTTAACGTACATGTAGCAAAAAAAATATTGGTCGTATGACTTCGATTTTGAGGACAATGTAGGCCAGACTACGAAGGATATATATGTATATAGCAATTAGCAAGGAGTGACTATGGAATTGTCACTTGTTCGTACGGAGGTTCCACATCTTGTTAATCGGTGTGATTTCACATGTTTAAGACCCAATGGAAACCATCAATTGAAATCTCATTGTATTTTCTGCGATTTGGATCGCTTTTGCTACATTACTCCATATCCTTTCTCTTTATATAAATTGTATTCTTGTTAAATACATTGCATTAGAGTGCCGATTCACCCATAGCCCAGTCACATGATCGGACGATACAAAAAGAGTTCACCTACGTATTACTCATGAGTATGTCGTCATAGGATTCTGTGAACTTTGAACTGGTTTTCCATACTTTGATGAGATCAGTACCAGTTTGATTACTGGTTTACAAAGTCTTACACGTCCCTTGATTTAAATTATTTTTGCAAGGGAACAGATCAAAACCGGAAGTCGTCTTAACCCTTAGAAATGCCTGACGCCGTGACGTCTGGCAATAATTCAAGTTGTAGATGCAGATGCACTTAAAAGAATCCAGTCATAAAGAACAATTGCGTTAATCTTCATAAAAAAATACAACACAAGTATATTTACATCTAAATTAAAAAAAATACCAATCTATTATGAATATTGCTTATTTTGGTACAAGGAGTAATCGCTCATCAGCAGAATCAAATTCGCGGGGATACCGAGATTAAAAAAAATATGTGCATCAGAAACCTAGTACCTTAGTTCCTTGAAATAAGAACACAATCTTATATTACATTATCTGGTAAATTTTACATAAATGTACGACTGATGTATCATACTTTTATACTTACCGAAAAGAAACTTTGCATAGCTCCGTTTCCATACAGACCCCATTTGTACTTGTCTTGCTTCACCATCTGTTCTATTGTTTCAAATGGAAGTTTGTCTTCGGAAACAGTGAGAAATGCAACTAAATTGCCACTGTAAATTGCCATGGATACCATGCAAAATATCCACCAGTAACTCAAAACCGTTCGTCCTGTGTGGTCATCAGGTGTATTGGTTCCGCCTGTTAATGAATTGAATCTCTGTAGGTCTAATGAATTAACGTAAACATTACACAACAAAGTATGCTAATATGCATTGTTTTTCAGGTTGAAAACAAATTCTTTTCAAACAACAATTCAGCTGAAGAAACGAGATGTGTAAATTGGTTATTTTTGTTTTATTCAAAAGATCATTTAATTGTATTGTTACATGTATTACCATTTTGTTTCTGGCAATTAAAATCGAAACCATTTGGTAAACAACTTACTCATCAAGGCACAAAAAACTACACAAACTTGCATGTTTATCTATAAATTTGTATTCCAACAGAGTATCATATACTCACCTTGAGTTAAAAGAGCACCATAGTTGTACCAAAAACAGTCTGAAAATGTCCTCAGTCGACTTTTGTTCTTATTCACCTCCATCGAAAAGAAGGGATTAATCTTTTCGACAACGCAGAGAAACACGGTAACAAACACAAGACTCAGTCCAATGTAAAGCAGTACCATTTCATTATATATATCTATTAATGTTCGCCATTTCTCCTCTTCATCACCAGGACGCTTTATAATTATTCTATTAGTATCAAAGAATATTGGGTACAGAAAGTCTATCGACAGCTCTCTTTCATATGTCACCGTCAAAGCTGCGGCAACAAGGTCTACTTTCTGTGGGTAAAAATGAAAACTTTTTTTTTAAAGTTATATTTACAGGTGTACATTGGTATAGACGTCAAAACAATATGTCCTTCTATTTAGAAAGGATAATCAAGGAACCAAGGTTCCAGGGGAAATCAAAAGAATGTAATCCAGGGACAAAGACCAGACATGAAAAATAGATAAACACAACAAAGAACATAAAGTAACCAAAATAATACATACAAAATAACAAAAATAAATGAGCAACTCGGACTCGGGGAAAACTGGGAGCATTGACCAAAGTGTACCAGTAGGGTAAGCGTCCCCTGCTTTCCTAGAAACACCAGCCGAGTTGCTCATAAAAAGTCAAGTCCTGGGTAGACGAAAGAGGAAATGAGAATAGGCTGCTTGAGATGATTTTTTTTTATTTCTTTTCATTTTGCAAGAGTTAAGCGTTTTATTCAAAACTCTGGCTGTCGCTTAATAGTTACTAATTATCATATTAATCAAAAAATGGTGATTTTTTACATGTAATACAATTGTAATATAAATCCCATTTTCAGATGTAATGCTAACGGCTTTGGTACAATAATGAAAGATCAACCTCAGTCTAACTGTCAGACAAATTTATACTTTTTGGTTTATTTTGATATATTAAATTCAACCGATGACTTTTGACCCTAATTAATGTTTTCGTTACTGGAATGACGTTTTGCTTATTCCAAGTTACAAAACTTTCGTATATTTACGATTTACGCGCTGTATTCGGAACATTATGAGGCAGTTCTTTATTTTCGACTTATATCACCTATATTCGTTATTCGATGATTTATATAATTCGATCTTACCCGCTTGGTAACTATAAGATGAACATAAAAAGTTTGGGTTGTTGTCATACAATATATAGGCCCAGTTGCACTTAATTGAAGGACCATAGCGGTACCAGCTGCTCCGATGGTGTAATATCTATTTTGCCACATTTATTTTGGACTTGACTTGATTATGGATCGGATTAGTGGTCGGTAATTTTTTTTGTTAATCTTATTTAATTGGCCACTGATATTCTTCATAGGCATTTAATCTATTGAACAAAAAGTGAATACCCTGTCTTCTAACAATCCAATCATTCCAGTCCAAGATCCGTTCAGCCTAACTCCCCACTGACCATCCTCTGGTTCAACAATCTTGTAACTGTAAACATACCAGTTTAAAATATCTGTTGTTCATTAAATTGTGAATGTAGTTGAAAGAAAATAGTATCAATGACCTACCATTAAAAACGATAAATGACTTAAATATTTTTTTAATTTAATATTATAGTAAATTGTATCATGCATGTCGAACTGTGAAGAGAGTTTTACATTGAACAAAGCTGATGGTAAGGTATATATTCATAATAAATAGTGTAAAGTTTAAGACGTCATGGAAGTCATCAAAACGTACGTGAAGTTGAGTTGATATGCAAGTCTGTCCAGTACTATTACTGTAAATCCAGTATAGTTTCCATCTTTTGACTTAATAGTGAAAGGCCGCCACTGAAATGGATAGGTATGAAATAGGATTCTTTTTATAATTAAAGGACACGTGCAATATTATCATTTATTGGATCTGCCAATCTCACTTAAATGGGTTCTAAACATTTTGTTAATGTATATGATCAGTTTACAATTAGGCGTCTGGAGCAGGGTTATGTTGCTACAATACTGAAGTCATCACTACAGAAGTTATATGCTCATCATCATGAAGTCGTGGATCGCAACGGTGTATCCATCTGCACCACGAGAACATATTTGTTAAACCTATCATAGTTTTCCTTTCCTCATTCGTCTACCCCAAACTTGACTTCTTATGAACAGCTCGGCGGGTGTTTTTAGAAAAGCAGAGGACCCTTACCCTACAGGTGCACATAGTCGATGCTCACAACTTTTAGTGGAGTCCTAGTTGCTCATTTACTTTTGTTGCTTTGTACGTGTAATTGGTTACTTTATGTTCTTTGTTGTGTTTGTGTGTTTTCCACGTCTGGTCTTTTCCTGGATTACATTCTTTTGATTTCCGCTAGAATCTTGGTTCTTTTGATTACTCTTCCATTTGCGCATCAATTCACATTAAATGTATACAAGACCATATAATTCATGGTTTTTATATGATCGAGGGAACCTCATTTTTTTATTTTTTATTTTTTTCATTTTCTATTTTGTTTTTTGTTTTTGTTTTGAGTATTTGGATAACATAAGTTTAAGTCAATGAAATCAATATTTGCTGTGTTTATTTTTTATATTTTAACAATATTGTGGGATGGCTTCATTTAATTCTTTCAATTGATATATTTATTATATTTGTATTTACGCTTTTATATTTGTTGAACCGAAGTTTGTGATGTTCATTTTGACAACCTCTCACCTCTAACATGGAAACAAGCAATTCTTTTTTGTTGAAACCATATTTTATATTAGGAAATAAATCTGTTTCTAGAAAAAATGCACTCTCGTTATAGGCCCATTTCACCTCCTTTAATTCACGACCCAGTGCTGTGAAAACTAGTGTCTGTAGTCTATAACTGCTGCTTGAATATACCTTAAAAGAAAGAAAACCAAAGCATTTTGAGGAATCACTAATAATTCAATATAAAGTTAATAGGTACACCATATAGTTCTATCCACTGTTTTAGCTTTCTTAATTATTTCTTATTCGCATACTTTGTCAAGAGTTATATGTTACGTTTTTTTACGATTTGAATTTAATGTGCATGATTAGGTCGTTTTTTCTGCTTCTAGAACGGCTCTATATTTGTGATATCACACAATAAACGATGTGGTATGAAGTATTGATATAAAAAAAATCCACCGTCGCAATTGGTTGTTGTGTGATTGTGTATCATTTTCAATAATCGACCGTGTGACGTTTATAATGTTGTTCTTCCGACACCATCGGTGACGTCAACGACGGACACTCAGTCCTCAGTTTACAGTATTCAGAGAGAGGCTAATACATGGGAAAAAGGATTCAAACGGTAATCAAAAGGAGAACGACTAGAAAATGAAAATAGACACACACACACGACAAATACAATGTCATAAGCAAAATGGCACGAAAACAGAAACAAAAGTGAATGAGCAACCCGGGCTCCACTAAAAACTTGGAGCACGAAGCAGGTGATCGGTAGGGTAGGCGTCCTCTCTTATCTATAAACATCCACCGAGTTGCTCTTGTCACGTACAGAGTAGGCGAAAGAGGAACGGAAAACTATGACGGTGAAGAAACGGTTTCATTGTGCAGATGGGTAAGCCATTAAGTTCCACGAGTTCATGATAAATTTTGTAGTGATGACTTTGACCTTGCAGTAACATTATCCCGTACCAGAATCCTCATTGTAAGAAGTTTTGCGCGGTACAAAATTCCGCGGCTTTTTCTTGGCAAACAAAGTATTAACTAATGAATTGTGATATAAAATTTGCATACACAGGTCCAGAATCTGAAAGGATGTTGCCATTGATGGAGGAGAGTTGACGATACAGAAAGAGAAATCATCGCGTTTGTCGTATACTAGTAGTTTGGTTACAAGTTTGCCCTTTCCATCTATCTCTAAGAGAATGTCAAGATATGAGGCTGACTTCAAAGTGTCCGAAGTGTCCTTCATCTTAAGTTCTTATAGGTATATATATTCTTATAGATGCGATGTATACAATCCCTGAATCACGGATAACAAAACATCAGAGATCAACAGAAGCTGGCTAAACGATGTTCCTCCTTTTAGATAATATCAGGTATGATGACCAGCTCATAAGAGTGACGGAAAATGTCAATGAGAAGCGGAGCAAAATTCGTTCCCATTCGAAATAAACAATGAATATCACCTCGTGTTTTAAGACTGATTTCAGAGAAAGATAAATTTTAATTAATTATGCATACATTTCCTACTAACGTTAAGGCCAACGCGTTAAGGTACAGCTGTTCTCCTTCTTTGGAGGTGATATTGTATCTACTCCAGTATTTATCTTCATACCAAATAGTCTAAAACATAAAATAAGTATTAAACAGCATGAAATATTTACCAAAACGAATAACATTTAGTGTAAAAACGCGAAGCAACGCATAAATGCTTTTTCACATAAAAGTTTGTTTCTTTTCATAAATGTCACAGCTCTTTATTTTATTTTACTATCCAGTATCGCAACATTTAATCACTTAAAAGCGTAACAATGCTATTGAATATTTAATCGTCAGATATAAGTTTGTTTAACTGTAATAATGGCTTTTCAGCTTAAGTGACATTTTGTCATCAGGAGGATAAATTGAAACGATATCTGGAGAAACACAAAATTAAAATTGTGATCAAAACGTAAAAGTTCTTAGTGACGGGTATAATTGTATTCTGCATGGTGTTCTATTGTATTTTCTTAAATGAATCTTTAAGCAATGATGAGAGTCTTTTTTCGAATATATGAATATGAATGGTTAAACATTAGAAGAGCAAGTTAATACAGGCAATAACGTGTTAAGTATAGCATACAGTATAGTACTTTGTTAAATGCAGGAACAATAATCGCTTAATAAATATTTATCACTTATTAAAAGAATGCTCTAATCGGAGTAGGCAACATCACTCTGTATATACATTGTTATATATTTTTATAGCTGTCTAGGAATCCAAACGACTTTATTGACAATTACTATGAACCATGGTATTCATTCTTGATTACTAGATTGACATTTTATTTCTTTTCAACAAAATGAGAGAATCGATTTATAGATCGAAGGGAAAATGGTATATGTTAAACTTGTTTCAAATTACACATTAAACTATAGTTCTAAAGTTGTATTAAAGAATAAAGTAATTTCATCCCCTAATGCATAGTATCCATTATTTAAAGACGGAATTGTAACACAACATTTTTTATTCTGAGTGAGCGTTTTTACAAAGAAATTGGTTCGGTAAGGGCTAAATTTTGCCTCAAAAACAGTCTACATGAAGAAAATTTTATGTTGTTTCTCCGGCTCTTTCATGTGGTTCATAACTGATTTGATTGGTTTATGGTAATAATTTGAACATATACGGTCATCAATGCCTTCAAACTTGGCTGAGATTGCTAAATCTGCTTAGGAGGCTGGAAACCACCATATTTTATGCAGTTCTTCACACTTTTTTTCGATGGCTACATGCGTGTTGACCCTCGTGCTTCATATATTTTGTGCATAATTGTCAGTTATAACTCGTTTAAAAATATCTTAAATCAACAGATGTGTGGCCACTTCTGTTCCACACAAAAACCATCTTTAAAATTGCAGAAATGTTAAAGGTTTAAGGTTTTGTAAAAGTGACATAAATACATGAATAGCATCATAAATCTCGTCAAAACATCTTATATTCAGTGTTTGCCATTTTACTATACTACTACATCATAAGAAATCAGCTTTAATTAAATTTTCCAAATGGCAAAATTATGAGGTCAAAAGGGGTCGTTATCTAACTTTCCCCTTTTCCCACAGTGTTAACCGTCACGATGTTTTAGAAATAATGAAATATTTTATCCTTAACTTTGTCTAACGAAGACTTGATTGGTTTTGCATGATAGGTATTCTTGAATGATTCCATTTGATTTCGGTAAAAACAAGTTATTTAAATGAAGGCTTTGAGTGAACCGCATATACATAGTTTTATAGCCATGGATTAGAATAAGGCGTTCATGAAAAAACTACCATAACCGCTCTGTAAACAGAATAATGTTAATTAATCACTAATACTTTGGTTTCTGTGTTTATCAGGTTTATATTAATTTGTGTTTGTGGAATTTTTTTTGTGTCGATTTTTCTAGCTTTTGTCCCCGGGTCACGAATAGCATATTTCTTGCCTAATGGTCAGTTGATCTCATCGGTTTGTGAACGTTATGTCACATATGTGATAAGTACCTGATAGTCATTACACAGATTAGGATATGTACGTGTTTTCTCAATAATAGCAATATTTGTTATGTTGGAGGCATTTGTCGGTAACATGTAACTACTTGATCCATCAACTGACAAAACAATCCATTTTGTTTCTCTCTGCAATAACGCCCCGGGGTCGAGATTTGTCATATCCATATTATTTACCTACAATAGAACAAAGAATATGAAAAAATGGACTGACATTTTCCACATACAATAGGCTACAAGGCGGCAGAAATGATAACAAAGGCGTTAAGAATTTTATGAAGATTCACAAAATTCAAAGGCAATGACACAAGAACATGGCAAATGAAAATGAGACAAACACAACAAGGAACTGCTAATTTCTGCTACAGGGCCATGAGCGACCTGGATTTCTTAAAAATATTACATCATGCCCAAAACACATCCAGTATCACTCACTAAATTTTGGTTTTAAATCTCCCTAGTTATGTATTTAAATCTCATTTGTCAGACTAGAATGTACTCCTTAAAACACGTGTACATCATATCGACTTTCAGTATCAATTTGATTGGTATTTTTGTATTTGAGATGGACACTCAAGTTCAAGTTTAAAAGTCATGGGAAATTTGGTTTTATTGTCATATTCTAAAAGTATCTTAAGTTCACATGCGATTACAAACTTTTACATTCCTGCTGCATTTCCTGGAATTCAATTTTACTGAGCTGATAATCCAACTTAAGTACAATGTAAAACTATTATATTTTTAATGATTATGAATTATACAATTTCCTTTCACACAATAGCACATATGTAGAGGTATGTGTATGCTTTTCTGGTGTTATTTTCAAAAATATTCAAACGAAATTTCAGTAGCAATAAATAGATGAAAATTAAAATGCACTTCAAATTTATGGAACGTTATTGATAAAATAACATTACAGAAAGAAAGCATTATTCATTGCATAAAATTCATTATATAACCGTATGAAATTATAACATGTTTTATTTCTAATAACACAAATTTTAGAATACCTAAAACACTAAGGTTTCATCCCTTGTATTGTACATGGTAGAACCTCTCAGTGATGGATTTGGCTTAGTTTTCCGATACTTTTGGTTTGAGAATTTCTGGTATACAATTGATTTTTGGAATTAGATCTTCTAAGAGGTTCTTATGCTGCTAATGATGGGTTACTCCTTGCAACATGTGTACAGCATATCTAAATTTGCGATATATATAATTGGTATTTTTTTATATTTCATACAGTCTGTTGAACCTAAAGTTTGCATAAACGTAACTATGTTGGTTGAATGGCTTAAAACAGTATACAGATGTCCATAATTATTGTGTAAGTCATTCATAAAACTAATACAAAATATTTGTAACGAAAAACCTCTTGTGACTCGTTACTAATTGATTTTTTTTCTCTCTATAGTTAGGTGTCACTGTCACGTATCATTTTTATTTTTAAAACAGAATTTATACAATTCCTCCATGGCAAGTGACTATCTCTCCAATAATTATGCGAATACATGTTCAGCAGTGCAATAAAGTGCACCTGCAGTAAAAATTGATTGATTTATCTCCTCAAAAAACATAAACCAATGAAAACATTAACTTAAAAAAACCAGCGCAGAATTAAAGAAAAACCTGAGGATGATTACTAGCGGTTAATAAAACAACGCACCCGAGAGATAAAGTGAAAATGCACGCGCTTCAGTTATGGTGGTATAAAAGAAGTCAATGACACCGAAACCAAACCATCGAAGGTAGGTTTTTGCCCATGAGAAAACAAAACTTTCACAAATAATGCATTTAGCATTTCATTTCATTAAACAAATGTTTAGGTACATTATTTCTTTTATCAATATATCTCTTTGATTTTCAATAGCCTCAGTTCATGATGTATTATTTATCTAATGTTTAATTAAACGAATAGGACATTTACTTACAGTGATCAAAGTAAACATTAATGAATATGTTGCTTTGTTATACTTTCACTTTTTTTTTGTTTTGGTCTTTGTTAATTGGTGTTTCGCATGTAGTGTTCATCTAAATTTAGTCTTATACGTCTCAGGTATGGTCATTACAAACAACAGGGAAAGATAATACTTTTTTTAATACAGATGTACTTAATGTGCTGTTTCTTAAATAAAACAAATACTGAACGTAACAATTTTGAGAGTTTCATGTTTTTTAACAAATATTACGCCTTTCTGTTAAAATTGGTTTAATACCTAAACAGCAGATAAAATAAACAAAAGAAAAAACAAATTAAAAAATGACACAAAATATGTGTTAGCATTCGTGAAACATTGAATATAATATATGTCTATCCATACACATAATAAAATGAGTATATTCAATCGTAAGTTTTAAATTTACTTTAA
This sequence comes from Perna viridis, assembly GCA_037379345.1. Taxonomy (NCBI): domain Eukaryota; kingdom Metazoa; phylum Mollusca; class Bivalvia; order Mytilida; family Mytilidae; genus Perna; species Perna viridis. Next base: position 39,511,411 of record CM074512.1, on the reverse strand, counting down.
AAAACCTCAAAAACTACATCGATATGGCTACACTGCCCATATGATATTAGCGTTATTAATTAAACGGTCGCCACAATGACCTGCTATTATAAAGTTTCAGCTTCCAACGAGTCTGTTATTATTGTTCTTAATCGTTACTGTACATAATTTCAATAAAGAACAAGGCTGAGAAAAAACATATACTGCTAAACCTTTCATGTAACCAGAAGTCACGCCCATTTAAATCTGTTCGTTTATGTGTACTTTTTAGTTCTTCTGTGTAATATTGAATTGATATCCCACGAATTTTGCCTTAACATACACTTCTTTTTTGCTAACAAAAATGTCTTCAACATAATCTTCAATACCAACACATTTCGTAGACGGATTAAATCATAGTTAAGAAGACAAAAAAAGAAAAAACGTGTAGAAATAGTATTTTCTTTTCTTAACATGTGACGAAAATTCACGAAGTTGATTTCACGGCTAGAAATTGTGTTGAAACCCACACAAACATATCACACTTTTATTGCAAACCAACGTTTTTATCACTTATAATCGGTTACATTTAACAGTCATCATTGATTTGCAATATGTTATGATATAACTTAATGTCATGTCATTGTGTGAAGATGCAGTTAAGATGTGATTTGAGTTAAATGAAACAAGTGATTTATATAAAAGATAAAATGATAATAAAAGTTCTAAAAGAAATACTCACCATGGTTATGATTCTTCCTATACATATGTTTGAACACACAATTGACATATTTTGCACATTATGAAAAGCGTCTATTATAAATTCGACGAGATCCTTATGACTTTTTGTGTCTACGTTAAGCATTATCACATGTACTCCATTTTCTGAGACATCGTTGACAATACGATCAGCGAGGTTTCCTTTGAAAAAGATAAATAGCATTGTTTAGGTCGGTAAATCAGGCAATTGTTTATATCCAAAGAGAAAGTCTTATTTATTCTCCTATTAATCTTTCTTAAGGTTGTTGATAAATGTCTAATCTCATACCTTTTGAATTACCGGTCATATGAAACGTTCGGTCAGCATACTCGACACAAATACGTAAGGTATATTGTACCATTTTTACTAGACAAAATTCCAATTTCAATATACATGTACTAATACTGCATACAATTCAACGCAACTGAACTTAAAAAAGTATTTTGTATTTCTATACACTTGTAAATAATTTTGACAGCAGTCTTTACTGCTACTCAATAATTAAAGAAATTACATAGTTAAATGAAAAATGAAACAATAACACTGATAATTTGTCTGTTGAAGCAGAAAATTAATTTGTGAAATAATATCAACTTGCTTTATTTTCTTTTATTTTCGTATTACCGTTAAACATTTGATTGAAAAACATTTAAAGTTTCAAGAACAAATTGTGAATCACAATTACTATTAAATTTTGCGGTGTACTATTTTTGCTTTTTTTTAGCGTGGACAGAAATCCAGCAAAATTGATTTTGATCACTAAGTAACATTTATTTTTGTTTTAGACCGATCAAATTGATACCCACAAATATGTTCACTTGATACATTTACAGAACTTACTTGAGCGCGTTTCATAAAACAAAACAAGACTTCCCCACATTAAGTCTTCGATAACTTGAACAAATATATCCTGCATTTTTAAAAGCTTCGATTCTATATACTTTCTCACTACATGAACAGGATACTGTAGGGAAGTGTGGCACCGAAAACGTTGAAACAAGATAGTGGAGAAGTGTTTTGGCATTACAATAGGAAAGCATTCATTGGTGTCCTGTCCACAAATAGAATCAGCATCTACGAGATTGCTACCGGCTGTATATATAAAAGTAATATAACAATTATATAATACCCAAAAGGTGAGTATGAAATAATTAGTTTGGTGTTTTGAAATATGCGAGTACTGCTGGTTTTTCATCTCATAATACATAATTAAATAATTATTTTTATTAAATGTAATTGATAATATGTACTTCTACATTGTGTCAGTAAACATCTTAGAAAGGAAAAATAGTCTTTGACTCGAATTGAAAACAAATTGACAAAGGTAATTGCAGTTAGGAAATATAGATTCTCGTTTGTAAGGAAATGTTGTTGAAAATACTTCACCTCTCGAGAATTTCATTGTTCCTAGTATTTCATATAACTTTTACCAGAGAGAGGAGGAAACCTGATAATGAAGACTTGATTGAAAGAGAATCGATTTATTTCAGTGAAAATAATAACAGTGGTGTGCATATTGTAGAATGAAAGAAACCATAATACCTTCATACATATTTGGTACAAAATCTCTTTGACATGAATGAGAGATAAGTTTTACTCCAATACTGACAGTTTTTCCATTGTGGTAGATCTGTACGCTGGTTATATTTAAGATCTCATCTTTCATACCAAAAATGTCTGAAATAGTAAGATTAACTCAGGCTAGGTTGCTAATTATCAAATATTAAATAATTACAAACCACTTTTGACAAAATGCATTAAATAAAACAAAAACTTAAAATGGCATAAATGTCTTGAAACTTTTACTTTTAAAATATATGGGTATTAAAACTTATACTTACACATTACAATAATCAAATTTGAAATAAAAAAGCGCAAGAAAACTAAAAAAGAAACAATACAATACAATATGTATATGTTAATTACGGTTTGCCCCTACAATAATAAACACGCATGAAATTACTCACGAACTTTCAATGTGTGGTATGAACATCCTACCATGTGGAGAACAGACCAACAGAACAATGCGTACAACATTGTCATTTTCCATTTGAACGTTTTCCTTTAACAGTATTGATAATTATACAAAATCTAACTCATTTAAAATGAATATTGACATTTTCTGCTTTCTAAATGTAGATTATTCTGCTAAGTGTCATTAACTTCATTAAAAAATCAATTTCACTGGAAAAGGTCATTTTATGATGTGTGTAAGATAATATTTTTATTGGTAACAATGTGGTTAAGTCTTTAGAAAGGAAATACAATGTTATTCCTGATTTTATAGATAAAATATCGACTTATTTCATGTTTCCCGACGGCACTTATCTTGTGATGGAAATACTTCTTTACAAACAGTTGAACTTGTGACCAAATTATACATTAATTAACATATTTGGATTGAATACACTGTGTGTGATTACTGAAGAAAATAGCTCAAGTTTATGTCACGAAATAATGAGAAAAAAAACAGAAAAAAAATCTAAACTGGCATAAAAAAGATTTCTAAAATAAAAAAAAAATGAAAACTGTTTTTCATTGTTAAGCAAAATTTGCAAGGAAAAACGTCAAAGCATTTAATCCCTGAATACTGTTATTATGCTAAACTTGTAAAGAAGTGATGCTTTGAACAGTTTTCTTCAACCAAAATAGGAAATGGATCCACAACACGCTTTTTTAAAGTTTGTTGTCCGATATATATAAGAGTAATTTTAGCGGGAGTCAAAATAATGTAATCCAGGAACAAAGACTAGACGTGGAGAACAGACAAATACAACGAATAACATAAAATAACTAAAATTATACATACAACAACAAAACTAAATGAGCAACTTGGACTCCGATAAAAACTGGGAGTATGGACCACGTGCACCGGTAGGGTAAGCGACCTCTGCTTTTCTAAAAACACCAGCCGAGTTGCTCATAAAAAATCAAGTCTGGGTAGACGAAAGAGGAAAGGAAAACTATGACACGTTGAACAAATAAGATTTTATGGTGCAGATGGATACACCGTAACAATCCACGAGTTCATGATGACGACCATAAAACTTCTGTACAAAAAGTCATCACGATTGTCGTAAAGATTGGTCAATAGTTTACCTTTACCATCGATCTCTAAGTTTAGGTTAAGATATGAGGTTGACTTCTCAGTAACAGTCGTATCCTTTATCTCAAGTTCTTTGAGGGTATATGCGATGTATCAGATTCCCGAATCTAGGATTGCTTAACGATAATACTTCATCTATATAACGGAAACTGAGAGTAAAGGATCTAGCAAAACGAAGTTTTTTTCTTTCGGTTTAGATCAGCTATAAAGTCTGCCTCATAAGAGTGACGACATAGGTCAGCAAGTAGAGGAGCACATTGGTATTTCCATTGTAATGCCGACCGTTTGTTGAAAAAGTCGTCCACGACACTGGACAAACATGTTGTCGATCAAAAATTCCAGCATTTTGTAAACATCTTCGGTATATTTGGAAGATCAGCAGACTCGTATGACCATTCTCTTCTCTGTACACTGATATATATATACAACGTCTCAGAATGTGACGACTCTATTCTCTACATTGCTCCATCGGATCAAATTGATACAGAGAAGACAACGTAAACTTATAGAAGGGCCTGAAAAATTCCCAACGATGTTAGAACTGTCAAATTTGCGAAGCGAATTTTTGTCGTTCCCTCCGACAGTTCTAACATCGTTGGGAATTTTTCAGACCCTTCTATAAGTTTACGTTATCTTCCCTGTATCAATTTGATCCGATGGAGCAGTGTAGAGAATAGAGTCGTCACATTCTGAGACGTTGTATAATATTGATTTGTTGTGACATGCATCATTAATTTGATCCTCTATCCTACATAATAAAACCTAGATGAACTGTCCCGTACTACCATACATCGTGTACTAAGTTACAGCCCTAGATTAATCGTACGAGGAGGAATCACCCGGCCAGCAAAAACTATATTTTTTATATAGCCTAGCTGGCCGAGTGGTCTAGGGCGCTGGATTTAGTGCAGGCGGTGTTGCCATAGATGTCACAGCGGTACGAGTTCGAGTCCCGCAGAGGGAACGACAAAAATTTGCTTCGCAAATTTGACAGTTCTAACATCGTTGGGAATTTTTCAGACCCTTGTATATATATATCAGTGTACAGAGAAGAGAATGGTCATATATATATTTGCATATGACACTAGGGAAAACCATATCAATGTTCTGACTGCTTAACAAGCAAAAAAGGATTTCCTTTAAATCGCAACAATTACATGGTTTTGTTTAGTCATGGTTGCTAATTACTTAAGGCGTTTTTTTTTTTTTTTTTTCAATGTTTATTTTAGGCATAACTCTTGATTATTCTTTCCTTTGTATTTAATGTCAATATATAAAATATATTTTCATATGAAAAGCTTGTTCTCTAGTTATATTAACGAAAAGATTTTAAAGATTGTGTCTGCGTGGATTTCCCTTATAAGATTTTCATTTATTCAATGAAAAGTCTTCGACGGTACAATGTCAGTTTCTATAACTATTCATAAGCAAGGCATTATCAAATACAGAATTTAATCAACTCTAACAGCCAAAATATGGAATTTGATAAATAAAGGCATTATTCAAACAAAAAACATATATCATGTTCGTCATTGAAACCTTGTTAGTTTTATCATATCATGTAATTTTGTAATGCTTTGAAAGAATTGTTTCCGTTGACGTTCATTGAGAAACGAGTCATTCCTGAACAAGTTTAGTCGTAACAGTTGATTTCATTAAGTTTCGCATAATCACAAGATATGACGTAACAATTATGTTTTCTATTATGACGTCATTACCTGCCACCGATTAATCTGGTCTAATCAATACCTTTCTCAATCCAGTTGTTTATTAATATAATCTTTAATGGTTTTTTTTTTTTGTCATTTTTGTTAAACAACGAGGTTTTTAAAAATAGAATTTCTGCAAAAATGACAAATTTGTACTTTATATCATTGGTTTGAACAGAAAAATTGTACAAAAAGTCATTTCAGAATGTACAATGCTTGAAACGATATCAGTAAAACTAAAGTTACGTATGCTATGTTGCTGGCATTTGAAACTATATTTTTATTTCAATCTAGCATTTCATATCATTTTATGATATTAATACAATGTACACGAAAAAGCTAAATAATTTAATACTTTCGCTATTAAAAACAACATAGTATCATAACTTAATAACTTATTTATTTGATTTCAGAGTAGTCTAATGGGTTTATAGTTCTCTGACCATGTAATGGTGGTCGTAAATATTGTTTTGTCATTTTCATATTTCACTTTGAAATGATTATACATCAAATGAGCGATTCGGCGGTTGAGTCTGCTCACACTTTCAATCTTAAGTGGATTCCGGTTGGCTCATTCTGGAATAAAGGATTTCGATCTATGAAGTAATAACCTAAATCACGTGGTGCACATTAAATAACCTGCGTAGCAGGTTATTTTCAAGTGGGCACCAAGGGCAATGAAAGTATTTTACAAAGGCCAAAAAAATATAACAGTCATTCCTTATTTCAGTATCAAATTTTAAGAGAATATCATCAACAAAGGCTGATGACGTCACAGTCACATTACAAACTTTTGTCCAATAGATGATGGAAAATATCGTTTACCCAGTCAGAAAACTCGTTACTCCTGAGATAAAATTATTTTAGTTAATTTGTATTATTCATGGTGTTTTGTCTGTTTTCGTGATTAAGTCTTTTTCTCGGGGTTCAAGATACCATGTTCTTCGTTCCTTCATTTTCTAAAATAGTCAATGAAATATGGATTCGAATGGAGTACGAACAATTCGAAGATTTTGTTTCTTTAATCCAGATTTATGACTACTTCAATTAGATAAAAGGTTCTATGTGAAAAGTTTGAGTTATCAAAATATAAGAAGTTCGTTTACTCATCATCATCATCATCATCATCATCAGCATCATCATCAATACTCTATGTTACTATACATGTTACCACATACTTTATATTTTTATTTATACTGTTCACAATTAAGTATTGACCATACACCATACAGTGCCAAAAGCATTGTTAACGTCTATTAAAGTGCAAAAACAACCTTTCCTTCTTATACTTGGAGAGTTAACAAATCATTTAAGTTAGTAATCAAATGTTTGTTTGTACATAGTTATCTTTTGGGTCGAACGTCTCTCATAAATGAAAGAAATGTATATATAGGCAAGAAAAATATATTGAACTGTAATGTTTTAATTTCAATTAATGTATGAATACAACTAAAAAAATTATGTCATCAATGGGAAAATGGACTCTCATTAAGCCATTTACCCATCACACTTTTTCACATCATGTTTACTATTTGTTCTTGTTATTTGTACTTCAATCTTTGTCTTTAAACAGCTGTACATTAATATTGTTTAACAATATGCATGTTTATCGGTATACAAATGTTTCTACGTAATAAGGTACATATAATGCACGTTGCCAGGAGACCACTGAGGCGGTTCCTTTGCTTGATTTCCATGTTTTGTTTATGCTCATTTGTTGTAACTTAGAGATATCATAAAGCATTTAATGCATTTCAAATGTATTAACCAGTTACTATTCTGGACAAATAAAACACAGAATCAGACATTTTTGGAAATACAAATGTAATATCAAAATTGAAATCTAACAAAATGTAAAACAATTATAATTGATTTGTCTTCTTTTGACATAACCATATTTTTAATAATATAAATTACAATTTTGTCTGACAGACAGAAGAGATAAAATTAATTGCATGTCACGGTTCGCGTTCACAGCAGATCGAATCCACTGCAGATAAATAAACACTTCGATAAGAAAAGTGGTTCATATATTATTCATGTTTAATTGTAAAATATCTTGAAATACGTAATTTCATGACATTTATTTAAGTTTTTGATAATCGAAGTGATAATTTTAAAACTTAACTTTTCTCAAACCTATGTTTGAATATATGCCTACCGTTATAAGGTCTTTGTAAACACTACTCGGGTAACTAGAGCGAACATTGTGACGGAGACACCATACTATACAGATTGAGTAAAAGTACAAAATAATCGACAAATGTGTTAGTGTTACCTTATAATGTGTGTATTGCAGAAAATCTTTCCTATTAGATATTGAAGTTTGATAGTCGTGTCTTTCAGATGTGGATGTTGTATAGAATTGGCCCCGTGCAGGTCCGGGTGTTAAAAGAATAGGCCTGCAGCAGCGCTAAGCTTGTCTTAAAAGGCGACAAAATAGTGCTCAGAAACCTAGCCGGGGATTAGGCGCTCTGCACACAGAGCAACTGGGATGTGTGGCCCATGTGGTAGAATGGGGTAACCCTGGCGTGTTACATGCTGGAGCTGTCAGGCTATAATACGGAAAACCTGACCGCAAACCATAGTGGTGCACCGTGTTGGGAAAGATGCCACGTTCCTCTCACGTTAAAGAACCCTGATGTGGTATTCCATAGGAGTGGGAACCTTTGCGCTCCGCCACAGGAGGCTAAATTGTCCGACCTTACCCATCTCTCCCTTTTTTTAGTGGCAATCAAATTTTGTCGACCCCATTATCCTTGTGTCCCATCCCTTTTTTTTTCATTACATCATCATTTCATGTTCATTTTACTATCCTTTTCATGTTCATCGTCTGAATATAGCTGAAATATTGCTGCTCGGATGTTAAACCCCAACAATCAATCATGTATAGAATTGTACATTGTAAGGAAAGCACACATGTAGAACTTTAATTCTAGATATCTTTCTTAATGTTTTAGTGTTATTTTTGTCCGATGATAAAGTCATTGCTTTATTGAATGTTTTGACAGACAAAATATTTGTCCAGTTTGGTGGACTTGTGTTCGACACCAAAATGACTCTCTCATGAGCATCAATTGTGCATCTCTATTTGTCGACCTTTTTCTCCGCCTTGACGCAGATCTTTTATTCAACATTCCCAAAGAATGAAAGGCAAAGTGGCACAGTCTTAAATTTCAGTTTTCTGTAAAAAGAGATTATATAGATTTAGTGCCTAATTATTAACACAAACGCTACTAGGCTTATAGGTTCAGAAGTACATTGGATCTCACTATGACCTGATTGAGCACTTATGTGGTGTCAGTTTTCAATATGACTTAATGTGTCATAGATTATGTCCTTTTTCATCATAGACTCAAATGGAAGGCATTATTTTATCTTGAACAATCATGCAAAATCAAGGGAACCAACCTGAATTTAAACGGTAATCAAACTGTACATAATCTAGGGGAACGACTAGAAAAAATGCAACGAAAATATACGCACACAACAAAGAACATAAAATTTGAACAATAAAACACACAGTAAAACAAAGGTTATCAAGTAACACAAAGACTCCACTAAAACTGGGAGCATAGAACAGTAGTGTAAGCGTACACCCACAGAGTTGTTTATAAAATATCAAGTCGCGGTAGACGAAAGTGGAAAGAAAATTATAATACGATGAACAAATCGGCTCTTATAGTGCAGATGGATGCAACATAACGACACACGAGAGTTCACGATGACCACGAACATAAAACTTTTGCAGTGATCACTTCAATCTTCTAGCAACATAAATAAACCGTGTTTCAGAAGCCTAATTGTAAGAAGTCTAGCGCGATACAAAAAGTCTGCATAGTCACAGCAAGCTCTGTCATAACATTTGAGTTGTGATATGGAAACTCCGTACGCAGGTGCTGAAGGGATGTTGGCACAGATAAAAAGAAAGTTGACAATACGGAATGAAAAGTCACCGCGTTTGGTATTTAGTCTGGTCAACAGTTTTCCTTTACCATCGATCGCAAAGTGCAGGTCAAGATGTCACAGTGTCTGTAGTATCCTTTATCTCAAAATCTTTAGGTAGATGCGATGTATCAAATCCCCGAATCTAGAATTGGTTAACGATAACATGTTATCTATATAGCAGAAATTGAGATTAAAGGAGCTAGCTAAACGATGTTTCTTCTTTTGGATCAGGTCAGCAATAGCTAGCCTCATAGGAGTGAAGGAATAGGTCAGCCAGTAGAGAAGCACAATTTGTTCCAATTGGAATGTCGACAGTTTGTTGATAAACGAGTCCACCTTTCTGGACAAACGATAATTGTCGATAAAAAATTGAAAACATCTTCGGTATATTTAGCAGATGATATGAGCTGACTTCATGGTGTCTGTTGTATCCATTATCATATGTTTTGTGTGTGGTGTGGTAGAAAAAAAAAGTGTAAAAATTGACAAATCATATGCCTTGATGCCACCATAATATATTATACAAAGCAGAAACTTCTCACTCTACCGGGGCACCTTAATTTACCACCACATTCATAGCCAAATAAAACAATTCATAGTTTCTTGGTGTGGTATGTGAACTGTTCTTTAAACATTGACTTCCTCATGTTCCCATTCATGTGTACTTCATCCAAAATCAATTCCACTACAACAGAGTCAGTAAGGACAGCTCTATCTGTGATAGATTATTAAAATCAAGTTTTTTTCTCTATGAAAGTTCGGTCAGCATAAATGATAGTTTTTGTAGAGATAAGGCAATTACCTGTTATTATTCAACTGGTATAGAATAAATCAAAGAGAAACAATTACGTCATTCATAGTATGGATGAATACATTCGCATCATGCATGTGGTTTAAGTAGCACTCCAGATAGGAATCATGCAACATGTGATTCATTGTTTGAAAGCCTACATATTTTTATTTTTGATATTTTATTTAAAATGTTATAGTAAACAAAAATTAACATATGGCTTTTCTGAGGAGATAAAAAAATACAAAAAATACACGGTATAATTCAAAATTTAGGGAGATAACTCTGTAAATGGCACTAAAACAATAAAAATTGTTGGATTTTCTATGTGGATTATCTCCTAGACAGACTGGGGTGAATAATTATACATTTCATCATATAGACCTATAAAGCAACTAAATAACTAAAATAAAAATGTGTGGCCCTTTTGGGGTGTATCACATTTTTCAGATTTTGCATGATTCTTACAACGACTACTACTTAAATTCATTAGAATTGACATTTATGCCAGAGTTTAATTGTAATCTTTTGACTTCTATCTCCATGCAAAATAAATATATTTGATGCTAAATATAATACTAGTAGCAATTCCTTTTCTTTTATTTATGGAAATTTAAAGGTCAATAGACGCGTTAAATATTTCACACAATATTTTTATTTTTTTTTTTCGTAAAGAAAGTAAAGGGGATGTGTTGAATCTGTAAGTCAATGATTTCCATTTCAAAAAATCAAGATTAGAGATGAATATACCGATTCTTACTATGAATGAATATGTCCAACATATTTTTCAATACGCCGCTACTAAAGCTATCTGCACATTCAAAAGATTAGCAAATTAAATGGTTAACATGGTTTAAAAGAATTAATTTTTTAATTATATTACCAAGGTAAAGCTGGGTTGTAAAAATTAGGGGGGAATGGTATAACAGAAATCCGGTCAAGCAAATAGTAAGGTTTCAGAAGTCAAAAATTATAACCTATAGACCAACCTGGAAACTGAGCCTCAATCAGAAATCAAATACAGAGTTAGATTCTGCATATTTAAGAACCCATTGAATTCAACACAACTTAAACACCTTTGAATTAGTAAAGATGTACATAGTTGTAGCAAAATACATATTTTTGTTGCTGTACATTACTTATATTCCTAAACAATAAGAGTCATAACCCAGAAAACAATCCTAAGCTCTATGTTGTGGTATGGAGTTGCTTAAAATCCAACAAATAATAATCAAGATGGCATGGAAACAAATACCATTAGATGCCATAAAAAAGTCATAAAAATGTTTTGGCTATATCAAAGAACCTCTCAAGAACCTGAATCACTCACCTGGTTTTATAGCTTTAAACAGTTGAATACATCCATAACCTAAATATGGTCCAATAATCAGATGATATTTGTCATGATACTGAACATTTAAACATTGATTATGATGCTACTTATGCTAATTGAACTATATGCTAAAAGTGCAAAAAATCATTAATAAATGCACTTTAACGGATATTTCCTAAATTTGCATCAATCATAAATCTTAACATACTTTCACATATATATTTTTCAAATTAACATTATTATCAATCTGCCATTGTTTTGTTAGCAAAAGGCAAAAACAGGGAAAAGGTCAGAATGACACTTTCTAGGACCATAATTTCAAACTGTGTCAACAGATTTTTCTAAAATTGCCACCAAAAATAGATATTGACATTCTGAACATTTTATCAGTTTAAATTAGGCAAAAACTGATAAAAACGTCAAAAATGACACTTTCAAGGACCATAACTTCAAAAAGGGTTAACTTCTTTTAACATATTTTTTTCTGAAATTTGCACCAAAAAATAGATATTGGAGTATTGAACATTTTATGAATTTACATTAATCATCAATCTGCTTTCGTTTTATAAATAATAGGCAAAAACTTTTAAAAACGTCAAAAATGACACTTTCAAGGGCCATAACTCCAAGAAGGGTCAACAGTTTTTTTCTGAAATGTGCACCAATTTTTAGATATTGAAATACTGAACATTTTAACCATTTCCATTAATTATCAATCGTTTTATAAATATGTATGGCAAAAACTGATAAAATCATCAAAAAATGACACTTTCAAGGGCCATAACTCCAAGAAGAGTACTCAGAATTTTACTTACGTTTGTCTTTTACTTAAGACTTAAGTTTGTACCATTTATAGATGTAAAAATACTACACATTCTATCAGTAATATTAATCATCAATCTGCTTCCGTTTTCAAAATAATAGGTAAAAACTGCCAAAAAAGGTAAAATTAGCATAACAAGAGGCTATCAGGAGCCTGAATCGCTCATCCAGTTGAACTTTGTCTTTTAAGGGCAATAAATTTAACAAGGAGTTGTCTAACAATTTTGACTCTCGAAGACTTTGCTGAGACTTATCAGCAACGGAAAGTTTCTTTCTATCTATTATAGTTTTTAAGATACTGGCTGAAAACTGTAAAAAAAAATGTCATTTTTCATCTTTCAAGGGAAATATCTCTTACAAAGAGTGATCTGACAACTTTGATCCATCAGAGACTTTTGTAAGCCTCATCATAAGGATCATTTCAGCTTTAAAAGAATCTGGCTTAACATAACAATTTTGGAAATAAATGCGAAAAACCACTGTCTCACCCCTGTGGTCCATTTTTAGTATTGGCAGCCATGTTTTTTTTCGACGGATAAAAGATCCCCACATTAGTTCTATGCATGATACCCCAAAGAACATTCATACCAAGTTTGGTTCCAATTGGTCAAGTAGTATCAGAAGAGAAGAGATTTGAAAAATTATTAACGACGACAACGGACGATGAACGCCAAGTTATGGCAATATCTCACATGGCCTTTCGCCAGGTAAGCTAAAAAAGAGCAGAAACTCCAAAATTAGTAAATCGATTTTCTTAAAATTTTCAGAGAAGATAGATCTCTTCAAGCCAAAGAGCTTAAGATGTATCAGATTTCTTCTATCTGTTATGGATTTTGAGATATAAATAAAAATATACAGTAACACCCATATGTTCTGTTTTAGTAACAGTGGTCATAACGGATACAATTTTGGGAGTAGACATTTCAAGGATGATTGTCACTAAGTTCTATCAATATCTGTTCAGTGGTTTCAGAGGAGATTTTTAAAGAAAAGTTTAAGATGGACAATGACAAGATGACATACACCAAGTGATGAGAAAAGCTCACATGACCTTTTAGGCCTTTTGAGCTAAAAGATACTTTCTGTGGACAAACTATCAAAAGAAAGAGCAAGATTAAAAATTTATAACCTTCAAGATTCAGATATACATTTTATTGTAATTCTAAAGTTGATGAGAATGAAATAATAACTAACCAAACTGCAAAATATGATGATTTATTGTATAATAGTGAGATTTATATATAAATCCTTATGAAACATTTTGTACAATATCAATAGTGGTCTGCTTTTAGGATTAAAAGCATGAATATAATTCATTTTCACTATGTTCATACTAAATCTAAAGCTATGCAAAGGGAGGTAATCAAAATTACATAATGATGATCATAATTTCAATAATATAAATCAAAATAATTAGACTCATCGTAATGTCTTTTCAGTTACAAATTTTTCCTAATTTACTAATTAAGTCATTGAAATACTTATCATTGTACTTGTATGATAATTATTTGGGATTTACATGTACATAAGATAAATAAACATATCACACTCTGAGTTTACAAAGCATTTAGTGACGAAATCTAGCATCCTATAAAATTTTAACAAAATGTAAGAATATTAAAACTTAAGACTAAAAATATCTTTAAAAAAATGGAGTGTAAGAGAGATCAAACCCCAGATATTTTATATAAAAATATCTCACCCATCTTGTTCAAAATGTAAAAGAAATTTGTTTTCTAAATTTGTTTATTATTTATTCATTCATTATTAATCACTATAATATTTTAATTAATTTGAACTCCATTTAATGGAATTAGTAATTAATAACATAACATACACTAAGAAGATCCGGCAATTTTAAAGTTTGGGAATCTAGTCAACTGATGAAGGGTTACTCTGTCTATTTTCACAAACAACCTTTACAAACAAGGTTAACAATGTAAGACGTCAAAACACAAATATATAATGTTAATTCTGAAATTATTGTGATGTTTTAAACCTATAAAAATCTGACAGGAAAATCCAATTGTATACACAAAATATTAATTTCCAAATAGGTTTTCAACAATGGCAAAGTGAACTTTTTCATGAAAAATTCAGATCATACCGGTATTACATTTTGTATGTTCTAAAATACAAAAAAAATCTCCGAATAGATATACCCAGAAATTTCTCAATTCACCATATTTATCCTACATTGACTCTTGTTTCAATAGACATCAGTCATATCAGTTCATGAAATTCTACTACATGTATTTCAATAAAATGCACTGTTCCATTTAGTGTGTAGTACAATCCATATATATATTTTGTAACAATTCTATAACATTATACATTATACAAAGAAAGTTTAATTTACATTGTACATGAAATATATGAAAGACCAAGGGAAACTTACAGAAATAACAATAGTGCAATCATAACAGGTAATTTGATGTGCCACAAAATCAAGTATTACAAGTCACAGCCCACAAGAATTCTGACACATTCATCAGGAAACAAATTGTAGTATGACTTTTTTAATCATTTGATAAGCCTAAACTTTAAACAAATGGATTTCATCATTATCCTTTCTTTCTTATTTCAGAAAAAAACCTGTTTATTAGATGTAACTCATTACAATTAAAATTTCTTTAAATATCTTGATAATAACAAATTAATATTTAACTCATCTGTAGGGTGACAAATCCTGTAGGGATAGTATTTTTGAACAATGTCATATTTGTGACAAATCCTATAGGGATAGTATTTTTGAACAATGTCATATTTAGAATTGTCAAAAATGCTGCAGTTTTACTGTCTTGTATTTATCAAGGAGTAGAAAAAATATGGGTGGTTTTACACATCCAGAAATGAGATGAGCATGCCTATTGACAGGGATCCTGTAATGTGCCGACATCTCCCATTGACAACGGTCCTGTAACCTGCTCACCAAGGAATATCATAAGTAGTATTTTAGAACATGTCATGTGTATAACATTGTTCTCAAATAACGTGTACTGGGCAAGCTATGAAATTGACTTAAAAATCAAAAATACAAAAATGTAACAATTCAGAACTGCATAACAATGTAAGATTGTCAAGGAGATGAATTCCCTGTCCAAATATATTAATTACATGCAATACACAATTACAGCAAGAGTAAAGTGTTCATTCTAAGAGTCACAATACAAACCTTGTAATGATAAAAAAAATCACTCGAAAAAATAGTCACAGCTTCAAAAAATAAAGCCTAATACACATGGTAACTATTTGTTACAAGATTTACCCTGAGAACATAACATTTTGTCTGGAAAAGGTTTGATTCAGATTTACTTACTTTGTTTTTTGTTTTTGTTTTATATAGTTCACACACCATGTATTGTATGAACTTGTATCTTAACATATGTACCTGTATCTCCAGCATGGCTGTGCAGTATACATAGAAGTGAACTCTTTACCGTGAAGGCATTTTAATTCATGGGATCAGCTTTCTTAGTCAAAAACTTAGAGCACCAAAGTTTTCAAAAAAACTTTAGATTTAGATCTCATGGATTGACTGAACCATCAACACCCAGGAAAAATTGGTACCCAATGAATAATAATTTGTTTCCACAGCAATTGAAAAATATTGAGATCTAGAAAAAGTAATATAAGTTCACTTTCCTCAAAAAGAGATAATGATCTAAATTGATCTTAGAAATAGGTTATAACAACATGAGGAGACCAAATGACTATTGAATAAAGCATCCTGTATTTCTGAATGGGGGAGACATAAAAAAAAAATATCATGACTAGAAACGAATCACAGATTATTTTTATGATCATTAATATTAAAATTAAGTAAATTTGCAGAACCTCCCATGTTATTTATCATATATTAGCCAAAAATCCATTGCCCTTGAGTAGTAAATGAACTTGACATATTTGTCAAAACAGGAACAAGCAATTTCCTCAACAACAAAAAAATAGGGGAAACATTATTTTCTGCTTGTGATTCAGAATGGTGGTTCTCACATCTCCTCCCTCAATTGAATGTAATATGTTTGTTCTAACAGTAACAATGATACACAGACCCTAATACCTACCACTATCCCTCTCTTAAAAAATAATTTGGACACTCAACTCTTGAGAATTCTTCTCAATTAAAAAAAATATACATTGAAAATCCTAAATTAACATGCATTCAAATGAACATAAACTGTGCAAAGATTTTCCCTACATTTATAACTTCATAGATAAATTACATGTAAAATGTGTGTACTTTTTCCCACAAATACAACCAGAACATGTGCATAATTTGTAGATGATAAATTTTACAACTTAATGTAATAATTCTGTTCAACAGACAGAGGTATAAATTATAAAAAGTAACAAAACCATCACAGTAATATATTATGTAAATCTAGTGGACATTTCACAGCATTTACTAATTATCCTCCAATATTTTATTTGATTGTTTCAATTTCTAATTTAGAAAAATTTGTTATGCATAAAGGTCACCTTTTTTCACCATTTTATCAAGAAATGGAAATCAATATTATATACATAGGGATTTGAATTCAGGTCAAACCTAACTATGGAAACCACAAAAATGTGTACTTAGGCCTACTTAAAACAATCGTTTTGCTCTCAGGCCCTCCCTCGTCTCGCCTTATTATACATTTCATCAATCCCCCAATAACAAACCCATAATAACACCCTTCTCATCATTTATTTCTGTCAATGAACAACTTAAAAAATGCCTGCATCACTTGATTTGGTATGGTGAAAAGGTAAACAGGAAACAGGGATAAAAAAAAAAATACCAGACCAATAAGCATGTAATGTTCATAATACATGTACGACTTAAAAGTAAAACCCTTATGAGAAATCAGCCTGAGCCAAAAACCTACTTAGCTACTGGCCAAAACGACCCAAAATCATAAGATTCTGTTAGATCAGTGTTCTAGAATTCCCCTTTTCACGTTACCAGTGAATTTTGACCAACTTAAATGGAATTTTAGAGTTTTCTTTTTTATTTATTTGTATTGTTAGAAAGTGAATTTTATCCTAAAATGATTCAGGAAAAGTGAACATTTAAAACATTTTTGAACACTGGGCTACAAGTTCAAACAAAAAGTAGCCCCAATGAATTCTGCCGGGCTTTGGACTACTGGCTATAGGCACAGACAGAGAAACTGAAAAAGCATCACTGCATAGATCAAACATAATAATGTACTAGAAGACAATGACAATGTAAATGTACATATATCAATGTCCACCCACCTCATTTTGAACTGACAACTAAATACTTAATCTACAAGAATAAGCTGTTCGTGCTATGTGTTTTGAAAGTAATACAGAACTGTTTTAAAAACTTTTTTTAATACAAATGTACATGTATCTGAAAAACTACATGTAAAAATACTGAGATCTACAGTAAAAAAATATATTTTTATTTGTTAAATCTGTAGGTTACGAAGATATTGGAATACTCCTTATTACACCACATTTTCCTGACCACCTTGCTATATAATTTATTGTATGATTATTACATCCACTATGATTTTTAAATAATAACTTGTGCATGAATGTATGAATAGACTACATACAAACAATATCACCTACATCACTTTTGACATGAACAACATCTGAACAGGAAGCTCCTTACATGTATCTCAGTACTCAAGAGATGTATCTTTTAGTATTACATGTACAATGTACATTAAAGAAGCTTGATTTTGTAACACATCATAACATAAAGGACTAACAAAAGTCCACAAACACTTTTCAGAAACTCCAAGTCAAGATATGCTAAAAATAATAATGCACATTTACTGCATGTATGAGAGAGTGTATATAAAAAGCATGACATCTAAGAGGCAGAGCCGTGAGTAATGTGACGAGAGATATACTGGCTGTGCCAATGGTTGACTTGGACCTCTATGATGGCTGAAATTTGGTGATAATGTGTGTGTCTTCTATAAAACATCTAAGAGATCTGAAAAAGAAAGACATATAAAAATGTGTTTCTAGTTAAAATATATTTGTAAATTCATTTAATAAGTATATGTAGCTAAGCTACATGTATCCTCAACAATCTGAGGAAAGCCTTAACATAGAAGAATTATATTTTCTGTTGTACATGTATCTTGTAGGCCTTATTTGCATTAACAATGGTAAAGGGAGAAAAAAGAATGGTGTCTACATGGTATCAACAGTTTGGTCAACCAGTCTTTGAGTTTAATCCACATACATGTATTAAGCTAACTCCTTATATAAAGCTAAGTCAAATGTACTATTGTAGTCAAGATTTTGGAAGTGAAAGCAAGAAGATCATGTTTAGAATGAGGAAAAATATTTTCATAATCACAAACATCCAGGATTTTTATAATCACAAAGACCAAGAAAACAGACAAAGCACCATAAATAACATGCAATGGGACATGAAAAAATTTGGAAAAAGTACCTGAAATTGTAATCTGGGTGTTGCAAGCACTTGTAAAACAAAACATTAAATAGAAAGACCAGTCATGTAAAGAAAGAGACAATTCATCATGAAATACTTCTAGTAATACAGTCAAA
This sequence comes from Perna viridis, assembly GCA_037379345.1. Classification (NCBI taxonomy): domain Eukaryota; kingdom Metazoa; phylum Mollusca; class Bivalvia; order Mytilida; family Mytilidae; genus Perna; species Perna viridis. The sequence continues at coordinate 39,492,439 of CM074512.1, read as the reverse complement.
AAGCAAGAACAGCTATTCAAACTTGCACATTTCATGTCTAAAATCACACTTAATTCTCTTATTTAAAATTTACATCTATTCCAGACTTTCAGTCTATGATAAAGTAATAATTATGGATTCTTCTGAAAAGTAAACTGTGTCATCTTTTTCTATAGTGCAGAGGTGGACTGAAATGAATCTACAAATTCACACTAATGTAGCCTTTTATCAACCTGTCTCCTGGATAACATTCAGATTTATATTTCTATCGATCCGTGGGTAGAAACATTTCCGACACTTGTAATCACGCTTTACATTGTAATGGAATAGAAGCCACCACTAATTTGTTTAATTGGTTTTACATCCAAAGGTTTTTCCATTGGAACATTTTGTACTGTATAATCAGGTGATGAAACATGTCATGTGACCACAGAAATTAATGATTTTGGTGATTTTATCGAGAGGACATTGATCAAATTTATCAATTTGCCTAATTAAGTGTATTCCCTAATTGGATTTTGTAACCTATCACTAAATTCCTACATACATGGTTTATAGCCTGTAAATCATCACTTACTTCTCACCAGTATAAATATCATCCCAATGGTCTACCAGTATATGTACTATTACATACAAGAATCTGCACACATATAAACTCATCATGAAAATTGATGAAGAACAATTAAGATAAAGGTAAAGATTAAATTTCCTGAACAAAAAAAAAAAGATGCAATACCACAGTAGAAAAGAGGTGGAGGCACAATGTACAAAATGGGGAAATCTGTGAACATGAAAATGTCAGGAACAACAAAGAACAAATTACCTAAACAACACAAATGTACACAAAGAAAAATGAACAGGATCAACAACAATAAAAGCTGCGGATTAAAATATCCCTAAAAAAGAATTGCTTTAGGGTATACAATTTATATCTACATGTATGGAAAATCCTCTGCTTCATACATGTAGTAACAAAGGGCCGTAAGACATTCTTACAGTGATTTGGTTGTTACACCTTACATACAGTTACAAATTTATGTTCTCCTACAATTTAACAACCAGTAGATTAAAAAAAAATCTTTGTAACCTTGTCCTATGACCTTAAAAATATTGATACTATGACAGAAAGGTTAGGACTAATAACTAAGTCCAAAGACAAGCCAAATTTCACAGAAGCAAGTTGGTTTAAACTAGACAAGAGACGTCTACATGTCCCATTGTTACCTTGACCAAAGAAACATTGAAAAGCCCAAAGCAACTTCTCTTGGACTGCAGATGTTGTTCACTTTAGCCAAGTACTCTGTTTACTCAGGTACATAATACATTCAAATTAATAGGAAGGGACATCAAAAGAGTGTCTGATTTAGACAGGTTTTTTGGTTTATTCAGGGTTTGGTATAGACATGTTTTTGGTTTATTCAGGGTTTGTTAAGACAGGTTTTTGGTTTATTCAGGATTGTTTTAGACAGGTTTCACTTACGTACAAATGTTCATCATGTACAAAATGTACATGTTAATTCATGTATATAATCTTGGACACCAAATCTGGTCAAAATCCATTAAAGAATGTCATTTCAAGAGAGTGTACAATGATGAACTAGAAGGAAAGGCAGTAGAATGCCTATATCGCTGTGTAACTTCATTTGAGGTGGTACATTTGTACATGCACATGTATAATAAGTTTATTTAGGTAAAGTTTCTGGATGTGTAAATACTGGTGTCTAAATCTTGTTATAGATTTTAATATAAAATTTATTTCCAAATTCCAGCAAATATGTTTTTTTCACTGTATTCTAATGAGCAAGTACTAATTATCGGAAAAATGTGTGAAATTTTAATATTCTCTTAAAATGCAGGTGTACATTGTACATGGAGTTATTTCAAAGTAGTTTTGGCTATTATAGGGTTCTCAATAAGTGCCGGCAACAGAAGAGTTCGCCTTCTTGGTGCCGGCTATTTTGTCGCTCACAACAAAAATTAGGTGTCTTTTGGTAAATGAGGGCCCTCAATGGTGCCACCTACTTTTAATTTTCTTCCACCTACTTTAAAACTTGAGAGAACACATTTTATCAGAAGTCATGGTATTCAGAATGTTATTATTATATCTTGCTGAATTTGACTTGATAGACCTTGGCCTTGGAAATCACTGCAAGTACATACATAGTATCATACATGTACATGTTTGTATTGCCAAACCACAAAAAAAAATGTAACCCACAAGAAAAGCTTTCTTACAACACGAGTAGCTAGTGATGTTAACAGCTCAACTAAGTATAGTTTACGTGAACTAAATTCAGATCCACTCAAATTGACTCAATAATAGTTCTGTTATTTAGGTTGGTTAACCTGGATAACCCTACTGTACTACTTTAAGATGACAGAATCACTTTCCAATTAAGAATAACTCCCCATTTATTGCATTGTATTGGAAAGCCATTTTCGCCAGTTAATGCATAACAACAGTCTCTCAAAGGCACCATTATACAAATTATTACTTCATATTTCTATGAATCAATATTCTGGCAGACTCAGGTATACTGTACCATATAAGATGTGGTCAAAGATATTTCTTGGGTGTCATTTTCTGTAAACTTGGTTTTTCTATAGTATAAATGTACGTTAACAAGTTGATGTTTTAAAAACCTGTCAAGTATGAAAGAAACCAAATAGTAATGACAATCATAACACAAATGATGTTTAAGCAAAGATTTAAATTTAAAAAATTCTGTTCCCAATAAAAAAAAATGTATTTGTTTTTTCTAAATAAAATGTTACATATACAAGTATTATATTTTCTTCTCTTGATTTTAATCTCTAGTAGTCATTTACATAAGTAACAATTTAGCCATTACAATAGGTTTTTAGTACATGTAAATCAGATTTAACAGTCCTTAGATGGCCAGATATATGTACATGTAAATGCAGGGGTATCATTATTTGTTTGCAATGCAGCTACCTTTGGTTTTGTACGTAGTACTTTTAATTATGTTCTCTTATAAAACTATATGAAATTTTAAAATTTTGGTGATACCTTTCAGCAGCTAAGATGGGTAAAAGTACCTGAAACCACCCCTTAATGAAAGGCCTGACATGTACTACAAATGTACGTACAGAAATATACATATATTCTTACATTTGTACATGCACATGTATAAAGTCTCTCAAAGTGCATATAAATGTGTACACATGTATAATAATGATAAGTAATTTAAATATTCATCATCATAATTACATAGTATTTTCTATATCAGTTCTCATGTACATCATACAAGGCTTTTTCCTAAAGGAAGGTTTAGTGTTGTGTTTTCCTGTCATAAATATACATTGGAGATTGTACCATTTAGCACTGAGGTTGCAGAATCAGAATGGTTGTTGGAATGCATTCAGTGCAGTGTGCTTTAATAGAATCTGTGATATACCATAAACTGGTAAAGCTGCTTACATGATCATGTACAAATGTACTGTAGCACAGCATGATATACACGTACATGTACAATGTATATGCAGTCATCTATTATTCAGGCCAGTCGTTAAGGATTTTGAAGGAAAGACATGAATCATGAAATTTAAAATGTATCCCCCCTCCCCACACTCAAGGTAATTCAACTTTCCAACCTAAGATATTATAAATCATGAAAATTTTGAGGCAGTTAAATTTTGGTATTTTCACAATTGGACCTAAAACATGGAAATTCAACAGTCATGAACATTTTTTTCGTTGAACATTGAAAATTTGATTTGAGGAACAATCACTAATTCAGAACTTTGCAAAAATAAATGTAGTAATAAAAATCAACACCAACCTTTAACATTTCATACTATAGTACAACAGCCTTTCTTTTCTTTTACTGGACTAGTGTTCATTTCTCGCACTATTTCAATAAAAACTTCATTCACATTTTGTGTATTTTTGGCCGAGGTTTCTATGAAGGGGCAACCCCAAGATTGAGCTAATGATACACCTTCATTTGATGGCACCTCTCTTTGATGTTCTAAGTCTGCTTTGTTTCCTACTAAAATCATAGGAATATCATCAATGCCCTTCACACGCTGAATTTGGTCTTTCATAGTTTTAATATCTTGAAACGTTTGTAAACTTGTTATGCTGTACACAATGACAAAGCCTTGTCCATTTTTTATATAGAGGTCCCTCATTGAAGCAAATTGTTCAGTCCCTGCTGTATCTAGAATTTCAAGCACTGACGGTGCAGAGTCAACTTCAATTTCTTTTCTATAAAAGTCTTCTATAGTTGGATCATACTTCTCCATGAATGTTCCACTTACAAATTTGACTGTCAAAGCACTTTTCCCAACACCACCACTTCCAAGTACAACAACTTTGTATTCCCTCATGGCTGTTTACTCATTAATATTTGGTATTTCGGTATGGTCACTTTCCCTTGAACGGACTTGTCTCCAACTTATTTAAATCCCCACCGACACCGTGAGGTCACAAAATCTAAAATAGGGTGCGCTTAAGCGATGATTCAGCGCATCGTTCCTTGTCCTTTACAGCTTCCCTGAGGAATTTAGGTGAAAAGATGGATACTGGAAGACACTCTGATTAAAATTAAACTTAACTACACAAAATAGACCTAATTATACCATTAGACACAAAGAACTTGTTGCGAGATCATTGGTGAAAGTGTCCTGCCATTTTGGGTGGGCGCAGGAAACTAGTTGTGAAAAACAGGAACGATAACTATGGAACGCAAGTTATCTCTCTTTGCCTAGGAGGAGCTAGATACATCCTTTATTAGATACATCCTTTATCATTCAGAGACAGGCCCGTTTTTATGAATCAGAGACGGCCCTGTTTTATAAATGTTACTAAATTAAACTGTCTCCTTTATGAAGATGATTAAATTTTATTTTCACAATCAGAAAGAGGTCTACAATCCTTTTCAAAAACTCTCAACATACTTTACTCAAAAGGACCTTAAAAGTGACAACCTCCCATTTGAGCCTCAGAAAATCCATAACCGTTTTGCAAATATTTACTACTGAGGAGTTCACAAAAAAACTAATAATTTTGCAGCAACATGTAAACTAGGAAGATTGCCTATTTTATTATTTTTTTACATCTCCAACTTTTAAATATTATTTTATATTTAATCAACTCCCGTCTAATAGATTAGTAAAAGAAGCTTTGGAAGTGGATAGAGGTCAATGAAGGACAAAAATCCAGGTATTCATTTATTGTTAATTCGGCAACGAAGTTGACATCTCTAAGATATCTGAAAAAAAAATTTCTAAAATAATTAATGATCATTATGTTGATTCTATTAAAGACTAATTAATCATTTTCAAAAAACAGAATCTGGTCCAAACTAAATACTCTTGCTAACTGTTATAAAGAATTTAAATTACAAGGATACTTAGACTTGAATCCTTCAAAAATATAGTTAAAATATAGTTAAATATTTTAACTTAATGAAGAAAAAGCGCCCGTACATTACAAATAGAAAATGGTAGATATTATAGACCTAAAATTCAAAGGAACTTAAGACTGTGCTCTGTTTGTAATCAACTTGAAAACGAAGAACTCTTAATGTGATTCTATAAAAAATATGGATAACTTTAGACAAGGATTTATATATAGCAATTTAACTCCTTGCCTTAGAACAGATTTTTTTGTAATTTAAAGTTAGATACTTTTTTCCTAAACTGACAGTAAGACCTCGTCAACTTTCATTAAACTGATAAATAAGAAAATGTAGCTGAGGTAAAATATATTTGTGAATTTATTCAGTCCTTTTTTTAATTTAAACTAACTCATATCAAGATACTTTATCCATTTTTGAATATATTTTAAAAGATGTAATCAATGTAATTATGGCCTTAATATCTATACATTGTATGTGGAAGACATCATTTTATTTTGATATTTCCAATAAACCAGTCTTAATCTTAGTCCCAATCTTACTTATCTGTCCACAGAGCAACTGGATTGTGTGCCCCAGGTGGTGGAATGGGGTACCCCTGGCGTGTTACAAGCTGGGGTTGTCAGGCTAAAATACGAAAAACCTGACCGCAAACTATATAGCGCACCGTGTTGGGAAAGATGCCACGTTCCTCGCACATTAAAGAAACCTGTTGTGGTATTCGATAGGAGTAGGAACCTTTGCGCTCCGCCACAGGAGACTAAATTGCCCGTCCCTACCCATCTCCACTTTTTTCTTGTGGCAATCAAAATTTGTCGACCCTATTATCCTTGTGTCTCATCCCTTTTTCATTTCATCATCATCATTTCATGTTCATTTTATCATCCATTTCATGTTCATCGCCTGAATATAGCTGAAATATTGCTGCTCAGTCGCTTAACCCTAACAATCATAATCAACTTATCGGAGTGTTAAGGATTGTGTATAAAAAAATATATTTTCAAGAGGTTATATGTTAGCTGGTATGAGTCTAAATATTATCCTTTTCATCTTCGTATTAGCGGGCATCTGACCATCTTGCATCGGAATCGAAATGACAAACCTATTTCTAAAAAAAAGTCACTAGTATACCAATGCGTAGTCTCTAGATTTCTACTGGAATTAAATATTACTAATTGTTTTATTAGTCCCAGATTTCTGTTGAGGGTGATATTGTATGTAAAAGAGTATATCTGTCCAGTTGTCCTTTTTCTCTTTTATCTAACATATCCTATTATATGCACCATTTTCTTTGTGCTATACGTAATGAAAAAAACTATCAAGAGTCTCGTGGTATTCTGCGAATATTTAAATAAGTTATATTCAATCCCAGCGGTAATACATTACATGTACCATAGATGGCTCATATTATTCTATCTTATTTGGACATACGGTAGACCATGCAAACACATTTGATAAACTCGGTTTTCCCTGCATGCTCCTGGGGTGGGGTGTGGCTTAGTGGATATAATTAAATTTACGTTTGACAACCATTTAAAAATAATGTTGGAAATTAAAAAAAAAAAAAAAAAAAGCGAATGTCATCATTTCGTACTCTGCGATTTAAAAAAAAACTCGCAGATCGGCGTTCTTGTGAATATCTTAAAAGAGTTTATACGCTATCGTTTTTTTTTTTTTTTTTTTTTTTTTTTTTTTTTTTTTTTTTTTTTTTTTTTTTTTTGACAATTTTAAACAATTTTTTGTATTGCTATTTACGTGTTTCATCAACATTTCTTTTTGAAAAAAAAACATAGATAAATAGAGAAGAGAGTTGAGGTTTGTGTCAAAGAGTCAATATCCCTAACCCCACAAAGCAATGGAAACATAACAACAAAGCAGTCAATGTACCTTCAATGACCCACACCCGAAGCTTGTCTTAGGCTGCATGCCACTTAAACGACAGACACCCTAAACATTTAAAACATTCTGAATCTCACCAGAAAACATTTTGTACGGCTGGAGAGTTTTAATTACCATTCCATAAAAAAATCGTTCACAGATTTAAATAGGAACATAATCGGGGCTTTACTGTAACACAATGGATTACATTCTTTAATCTGCACTTCCATAAACCTTAAAACAGAAAAATAATCGAACCGCTAACTTAAAAAGCCAAAGGAACAATACAGTTCACATAATATTGGATCAACAATACTATAATATAAAGTTATGACATATAATATTAAATTTGAATGGAACTGAAGTCATTTACATGGATTGAACAGTTAACAATAAATGCTTCAAAGGAAGCAGCTTGATACGACCACGTAGATCGAAGCCTTGAATTTGATGCGAATACAAATTTGGCACATGATAAGAATTTGACCAAAATCGAAATGGCCATTACTCCCGATGATTCCTATTAGTTCAAATCACAAACTCTATTAAAATCAATCCAAACCTTCTCTCTGGGGTAAACAATGTATATAATATTTCAGAGATCCTTTCCCTTCTACGCAAGTTATCACATAGACACAGGAAAAATGTTTGTTTCTGATCCATAACTTATTCAAGACACAAACCCTAAAATTAATCCTAGTCTCCTTTGACGGTATGGTTATTTGTGATGTAATTTCAAAGAGATTCATTTACGTGTAGCAAACTTATTATCCAAAGGAACAAATGCTTGTCTCTGGTCCCTGTTCTGACCATCACTCCATACACTGTTCAAATCTAAATTCGCAAATTAAATCAATTGTAGTATGACCTTTGTGTATAGAACATTGTGGAATAATATCATTAATATTTACATGTACTTTTACTCGCCTTTTTAATTTGAGAAAATTTAGGACCTGCATGGTTTTTTTCATTCACCGAGTGAAAACAAAAAAATGTGGGGAATTTTTTTTTCTTATGGCCTGCCCTTGCTTTCTATTTCTTGAAAATTTAAACCCTGCCTTTTTATTTCAAATTTGATTCTAACCGCCCCCCCTAAAAATCAAATGGCAGTTCCCTTTTTCCAACCGTCCTCATAAGCCAAGATGTGTAAAGTTGGTCTACCTTTCTTTTGCTAATTATGGATAATTCATGCTATTAAAAACCCATACTATAAGGAATGAAGAGTAATGAGCCCAAGAAAACTTGGAAAATTATGGCTTGCAGATAATTATATTTTGAATTTATTGTATATGTAATAGGCCTCATAACAATACTCTGCTATGAGAATATTGATACATACATGTATAATGATTTTGATTTTTCCAAGTTGCACTATAAATATTTCACAGTACTAGGTAAGTCATGCGTCGGGTTGTACCTTATGAACGTCTCTGGAGATTAAAATTCAATAACACATATAAGGTGATGTAATGAATCTTCAGCATATTAGACTACCTGTGCCATCCTCATTTCCATTGGTGGAACCAGGGGTTGAGTGGGTTGGAACTTGGAACATAATATCTTTCTTTTGAGGGAAATTATTTGTTAATTTCATGCAAAATTGGGGCTCAAATGAGCTACTAATAATAATAATCTGGAAACCCCTTTTTTCCTGAACTCCCCTATTCAAAACCTCAGGACAGAAGTTCAATTGCTTTAACATCATACATGCTACATCTTCATGACTTTTAAATGAAGAGGAAACAAGTAGATTTTTTTTTATGAAAGACAAATATGAACTAAAAAATGCTTTGAGAAATTTCTCTATTTTCTTTGATAGAAGGCGTCTCTTTGTTTTAGGAAGCTCACCATTATTTTGTTCCCAATTTTCGCTTCTAATTGACAAGACTTCAAATGTCAAAAAAATTGTGGACAGAAATATCATATTTTAGGTAAACCTGTTTATCTAATATGAACACAAAGTTCCTGATAAAAATTTTAATAATAATAATTGAAAGACAACATAAATATAACACATGATTTATCCTGGTTATTCACATCATGATAATTATCTTAATTAAATACATCATATCATCAAATACACATCAAACTCTATTGATACTATATACACCCCATTACACTGAACTGCATTTAAACTGACAAATGTATAAAATGGACTCTAGTCGAAATGTAACAATTCTTATCCAGTAATTAGTTCATTTTCTAGAAGATATAACAAAAATTATGGTGATGCATATATTTTGAACTGTATACAGATCTAGGCTAAAAATTGTTGAAAAAGCTCAAAATAATTCTGCACTTCTTTTCTAGTTCTTATACAATTCTTGATATAAGGAAAAAATACTCTTGTTTCCTGTTACCAGCAAGAAAAAATGAGGGTAGGTAGGTAGGAAAATTATCTTATTTTTCAAAACATTTTACACTGAGTTAATAGGGAAACTAGACTTTAATGGTGCTTAAGCCAAATGGTCATAAAATGTTCAAAGTAGGCACACAAAACTAGGGCAGGAAAGAAGCATATTTATTTGTTGGCCTAACCTTCAAGCAAGACAACTTCACATACATTTCTTGTGCAATAAATTTTGTTTTCCTTGCAATCTTTTTCATCCTTTATGATCCAAACTGGACCAAAATATGTTTGGTACAAAAAAAATGATGTCTCCACCAATATCTAACACAAACACAAGAATGTATTTTCTTGGTGAAATTTTAAAATTGCTGAACATACCAAAAAAAGACTTCATGACAATTTAACATCTGAAGCAAAAAAGGATACATACTTAAATCTTGAATGTATACATGCATGAACAATACAAGGATGACTGAAAGAACAAGACAGTAGTGAGTCAGACAAAAGAAGGTACAGTAAAAAGTAAAATCAAAACTGGGTTGAAAATTCATTGAAAAAATGTAACCAACTTAGTTGCAGAGATATTAAAGCATTCCTAAATATTAGTCTTGTCAAGAAGTTATCAACTTTGGACTGGTGGTACGACAACAAGTAGGGAAGAACTAGTTTATCAAGGAACAAACATTTCCTACATAAACTCCAAAAGTAAATTAAGTCATTTGAATACTTTTTTTTCTTTTCTTCACACTATACGTGTTGTACACATATACCAACAAAAAATAAAGAATCAAGCCCTATAATAGTGCAAGGTTAAATCTGAAAATTCTTGTCTTTTTACACCAGCAAGAAAAACTCTTCCAAAGAATGACCTTAAATTACTTTAAAAATAACTGATATCTACAGAAGGGCCACAAAAATTATGACAAATGTTACTCATTTCAACTATCTGTATAATGATGAAGATATAACACATGAGCTGATCTTTTTTGTAATATACATTAACTAATATGTTAGAGTAACTATATCAAAGCACTGAATGTGTGTTTGTAGAATATTTTATCCCTCGTTTACATCATGAAAATGCTTATATACAGAAATACCTCTATGCTTAGTTATAAAGAAATACCAAGGAATTTTTCCTTTTTTATTTTAAATTTAAAAGATGAAGATATTGTCACATTAAACGATAATGTATATAAAAAAAAATCAATTATATGTAAATGTAAAATTTTTGGGGGTTGATACAGGCCAAAATGTCAGTCCAGTACTACATGTATTAAGAAAGTGAGGATGGGATATGAATGCACTTATATCAAAGTCCAGAGTAAGTTCATTTTTTTTTTTCAAACAATGACTTCAAAGTTGACATTTATCTAGACAATACACCTTCTTTTCAAAAATTAGAACAAGGAAAAGGAAGTGCTTACATCTATAAGAAGACACTAAATACCATATTAAATACATGTATGTGCATTTTAAGAATTATTCCAGTAAATGAATTTTTTTCACTTTTTAATTTTAAAACCTTTTTTTGTAAAAATGTCCATAGAAAAAGGTAATGATTGGACTGTTTAAAACCATCTAAAATCTCATATTACACTTCAAGTGTCACCAAATATGAGGAAGTTGGAATCTTCTTTAAAAAATGATGTCAAAATTACATAAGCTGTATGTCAAACAAATTTCTAATCAGATCAATATTCTATTGATACAGTTTAACATTCCATTATTTGTCCCAGTCTTCAACTTTGAAATCCACATGCTGCTTTATAAAATAATACAAGTTTTATACAAGATACAAGTATCTCTACAATAATGAATGTTTCACTTAAAGTTAAAGAAGGAAAAACAAAGCAAATATATTTCTTTCATCCTGGATTTCATCACAGATAAATCATGAATGTTTCTTTTTTCAAATTAAAGAATACTATATACAATGACTCCAGTGTATAAAAAGATCAATTGTCTATAAACAATCAAATGAGTCCACATTATTGATTGGCTAACTGTAATACAACACAGCTTCTGATTGGTTCATCCAGTCAAGTACCAGCAAAATGCCTGCTTTAAGTACCAACCTTCATACATCAGATTTGTGATGTAACACAGGTGTCCCTCAATCAACAATCCTGCCATTTGTCTGTAAATAAAGATTGTTAAGGATATATGAAAATTAGGTCAAAAGCCTTTTGAGCATTCTAAATTCAAATTCCTTCTACAGCAAAGAAAGCACCATTTTTTTTCAAATTTAACTTATGAAAAGTTAGGTGGTTTGCCCAAGTTTTTCTGTAAAATTTCTTTGATCTACTTCACAATTTTTAACAGAAAAATGGTTGCTTCAAGTACATTGTACAAACCTTCATGAATAAGATTTGTGATGTACCACAGATGTCCTATTGCTTACAGTGTATGCCCCATCAACTTCAAGCACATACCATATTTGAAACCAATTTGTTCAATGGCAGCCAAGATTTTTGTGACAAAAATTTTCTCTATTATTCAAATAGAGAAAAATGTATATTGTGAATAAAAATCACAGTAAAAATATTCAACACTCTACAAATGTAAAAAAAAAATAGCTTTCGTAATACAGCTTTGATCCTCGAAAATAATTGTACAATTTTTACACTCTGTGTTTATTAAGGTAAGCTGTACTCATAAGATTATACCACTGTTCAAATAATTAAATTAGAGTTCACAAAACTATCATCAAAACTGAAGAAAACATTCAGTTGCTCATACAAGAATCCCACAAAACATGAAGTTGAAATGAACACATTGCCATGCTAGATATACTCCACTCGTACAACAATCCCACAAAACATGAAGTTGAAATGAACACATTGCCATGCTAGACATACTCCACTCGTACAACAATCCCACAAAACATGAAGTTGAAATGAACACATTGCCATGCTAGACATACTCCACTCGTACAACAATCTCACAAAATATGAAGTTGAAATGAACTTATTGCCATGCTAGATATACTCCACTCATACAACAATCCCACAAAACATGAAGTTGAAATGAATACATTGCCATGCTAGACATACTCCACTCATACAACAATCCCACAAAACATGAAGTTGATATTGAAAAATAACCAAATAGCTTACAATGTATGCTCCATATTTATCTAACTCAATACCACATTTGAAAATAATCCAAAAAGTTGTTGTAGAGTTTTTTTTTTAGACAAAAAATTTCTCTATCATTCCACATCATAAAAAAAGCAAATACCAAATTTAAAATCAATCCATGACTAACAGTGACTAAATTCAGGCAGACAGATGGAATTACAGATGGACAGACAAGGTGATTCCAATACACAACACAAATGTAAAGTGGGGTGTAATAATCACTTGTGTGATATTGTCATACTCTTAAAACTGATAAATACTTACATGTTTATAAACAAACTCCTGTTTGATCAGTATTATTTGAATTTCATTTGGTTCTCTATTATCTGGAACATTTCACCAGGCTGGGGTATTCTTCCTGTTTCCAATTTGGACCAAACTGGGACATCTACAAAATATTTAAATTTAAAAATTACTCATACATTTGTATATGCATATAAACTTATAAAACTATCACAGTTCTGTTTGATCAATGTTAAATTTGAGGTGGTACAAACAATTGGTAGATGGGCAGCAAAATTTTTAAAATGTGTACAGGTATTACAGGTTTTCCTACCAACTTTGTCTTTCATGATCATCCTATTACATATTTATTGCCATATTTGGATATGCAGCATCAGTAAGACAAAATTATTGCCCATAGGATACAAGGTAAACATTAAGAAAAAGAAAACCAAACAAACAAACGACAAAGTCTTATACCTATCCACCAAAATTTTAGAAAACATAAATAAGAAAACAGATATTGTGTTTTTTATTTGCTCTCAATCTACAAGCCATTGCAACATTGCAAGGTAACATTCAAGCCTTAAAGAATAAGATCAAATGACCATCCAGTATAAGGAGACAGACTTTAATGTCCAATATCCTATGTACATAACACATATACATGTATGACTTAGGATTGTACCTACCATTGAAAGAGACTTCAAAGGCACCTGTAGAAATCAATTGTCCTTCTATTGCATTACTGATGAAAAATATCATTAAACAAGCATAAATCTGGAAGGAAAATATATATATATATATATATATATATATAAACAAAGGCAGTGAGACAAGATTGAAAAAAATCCAGGTTTTTTTTCCAAATGACTTTCTTTAACCTCTATAAATATATATTGTAAATAAAAGTATTTTAAAAAAAGTTTTATTCAATGTTAATATAAGACTTGGGTACATTGTACATCACAAGCAAACAATGAATGGCAGGTAAAGTTCATCCACTATTTTTACCCACATAGATACTTAATTCAAAATCATAAAGTTTTCTTTTACCAGTACTTTATATTTCTTTTCAGTTACTTACATTGTACATTTCTGCAAGGAAAATTACATACACATGTATGTTCATAGAACTGATTTCTGAGTTCACATGTATTTCAAAAAAATGACTTCTAAATGCTATTTCAGAGCTACTGTATCAAATCCTTTTTTTTTTCTTGCCTTAACAAGACCAAGTAACCCTGTACATTTGAACAAATACTTACTTTGTTTTCCTGTGCCCAGGTAAATACATTTGGAGTTTCCATATTTAAAAGAGTGAATGGATTTTGTCCACTGACTACCATTACAATTAAAAGTAATTTGAATATGCTGAGGAATTGAGCAAAAGCAGCCTGAGCTGGAGGTGGAGGATAATTATCTCCCTCAATCGTCAGTGCTGGAAATCGCTCATGTAAGGCGTGAGCATACTGCTCGAACACCTTCTTGTACCCTCAGGAATAACTGAAAAAATATAGACATATGAAAAATGTATAGGAGGTCGAAAATAATTGATGATATAGTGACACATATGAAAAGATGAAAAAAAACAGGTGACCAATAAAGCAATATTTAGTGAACAGCCAGACAGACTCACACGTCACACTTACAGACTTTCAAAAGCCTCTCCAGTAAACAGTCTCATCAGTCATTTGGAAGATTTTTACACAAAAGCAAATTTTTTATGTAAAAATTGAATTACCGTATTAATTACGGTATTTCATATTTTGCACAGAAAACAAAGTAATTTTAACCAAACTTACCACAAATCTTACATTTTATGTGGGACATTCTAAATTTTTCATTGACTTTGTGGGAGTTTCTCCCCTGATGTAGGAAGGTTAACAGGATATCATCTACAGATCAATAGTTAAACAGTATCCTTCTTCACTTCACATTTACAAATTTTGTTTCATTTCACTTTTTCGTGGTTTTTTTAAAACCTGTCAAAAATTGAATAATTAATTTGCAATTACATTCCAAAAAAATAGTTTCCTAGATATGTGTTTTTTATCACTTTTAATTTTTCTGCCAATTTTACATGGTTAAAATTACTACTCTTCACTTCCTGCTAATCAATTGTGAAATATTGATGAAAGGATGAAGATTAAGACGGATAAGCGTGTTAAAAAATAGCAGTATTTATAAAGAAAAATCAGACAGAAGGAGATTCATGCATGTAAAAAAAACTACCAAATTCAGTTTTATTTCTTGTTCAGAAACAGTTACTGATCACATAACCAGTCTTAGTTTTTCATATGGTTGTTGCGCTTAAAAATTATATTGTTTGTTGGGGTTTAACATCCGAGCAGCAATATTTCAGCTATATTCAGACAATTAAAAATTATATAGATTGTACATGAAATTGGCACTTTGTAAGAGTTATCCTTCTTGATTTGGTTTGATTTGGTTGATTTTAGTAGTAGATAAATACATGATATCCTAAAAAGTGCAGATCTGAATGCAGAAATGATTACCGTTATGTGAATGTATAGCATGTATAGACTGAATAATCATCATTTGTTTGGTGGCTTTTTCTACACCATGAATCATTTTACCATTTGCAGTGACCGAATTTTGTCATTAATTGGGAGACAATGAAACTTGTCTTTTTTCACTATGATTTCCCTTTAAAATTATTATGTGATTTAAAGATTAAATTGTTTATAAAATTCCAATAAAATTGGAGGGTGAAATGGTCTCCAGAAAAAAAGAAGACAAAAAATTATGTTTTAACTGAATTTTCTCAATTGTTTTATAAGCTCTCTTGCATATTTCTATACAAAACATCATAGATTTTCCTGCCAATTATCTCTTTCCTGTCGAGAATAAAAACAAAGCCACTAGGTTTTTAAACTCTTAAATCATTTACAGAAACTTTACATACTTTTCTATTAAAGGTATTTTGATTTTATCATCTCTATTACACTCTAGCCAGTGTTAACTTGTTTCCCAAACTACCAAAACCCTTAAACATGATTTTATGAAGTGGCGAAATTTATGCTGCTATTTTGTTTGATCTTCACACTAACTTTACATTGTCAAGTTGTTGAATAAACAAAACTAGAAGCAGGCGTTGTCCGTAACTCTATTTTAAAAAGATGATATTACAATTTTGCACTTGTCATTTTTGTAGTTGGTGGCAGTACAAAGAATTGGAAAACTGAAATTCCAATTTTATTTTTACTTCTTAGCTGGAAAGATTGGATCAGTGGATCCATAGACCAACAAATTAAAAAACAGAGCCTAATTTTGAAAGAGATTTTAAAAACTGGTGACATAGGATATTTTGATCCTGAAAGATCAAAAACCCCAAAAGCTACCTCCGGTTGGAAGGATCTTGATAAAACCTTGCAATCTACACCAAACCCAGAACAGTTCTTCAGATAATTTTATGGATGCCCTTTGCAGTCTCCCTCTTATCACTGATAAAAAGTTCCTAAACATTTTAACAAACTTGGCAAAATGATAAATGGCATAAAGTCTTATTTGTTGAAAAGGAAACCTGATACTTTTGCTTTGGACATTGCTCCCACTTTAGGCCATTGCCTTACCCATATTAATCATGTTCAAAATAGTAAGTGCTTGAATACAGTATTCAGCTCATTTTAGATATTCATGGTCACTGTAACTGCATGATATATGCTTTAAAATTCAACAACATTAATATATATAATATATATAATATTATATCCACTGCACTTATTTATTTATTTTTTCTTTTCTTTCCTTCTATTTTTAATGCATTATTATCACAATTGCAAATAGATATGCCCTTAAGTGAATATACATTTACATTCTTTATTCATATAATAATTAGATGATCATAATTATAATCTCCATTAGCATAATCCAATTTTGTAAATGAAACTGAGGTGTGCCAGTATGATAACTAAACACTATGTGCTGATTACTATGATGTATTACTCATAATGCAAGTAAAAGCTAAAAAAAATGTGACAATTATTTAGTTTGTAAATTAACTGTTGATATTATATGTTATTATATATGTTCAATCAAAACTGTTGTATGTAAAAAAAAATTGTATTGTAATCATGCCCTTTATGGGCCCTTTATTGGCCCTTCTTCTTCTTCTTCTATACTATGCACATGTGTATCGCTGTCTTGTTGCCATGCTTATAAATGGATAAGATATTCTTACTTACATAATTGATTATTATAAAAGGCAATTAAGATTCAAGGCAAACTGAATATGATTTGTTTCTTAGAACCATTAATTTATAATCACACAAAGCTAACAGTAGCTCCACATATCACTTGATCACTTATGATTACAGAACTACGTTTTTGTATAAAACTTGTATGGATAAAGGATCATTATCTTTTACACTAAAAAGTTGTTTCAATCAGTCAATGAGCATGAAGCGATTGTTTAAATATATTTATTCAAGCATATGCATGAAAGCACAAGCAAATACATGTACAGTATACACATTTACATAAAAAACTCATGGTAGGATTCGGAAAGAAGCAAAATGCTTATCCAAAGATCTGTGTCCTTAAGAGTAAACTTGAAAAAAGATGCTTATAAATTAAATGCATGTGGGATGATTTTCTTAACTGACTAGTAAATAAGACAAACAAATAGAAAAAAAATGGAATTACAAAATTAGTGAAGAGATGCAGTACATGAGTCAAGCATTTATAAACCTTTTATGTTTGATAATAAACTTCTGGACTTTAAGAAAAACTCTATATTTTGTTCAGTATTTAGAACATTTGAGTCATACAATACGTTTACAGTAATAAGAACATCAAAGGCTACAGAAAATATGATTTCATTTCGTAATAGAGTGTATTTGGGACAAAAGATAAAAAAAATGGGAAGTTGAATCGACATGACCACAGGTGCAAATAGGGGACCTTACAAGGTTACAACGGAACATTTGTTTGTTGAGTGAAGCACTGTTCTTTCGCAGTCTGGCATGTAATATTTGCCCTAGTGGTACCAATAAAGATTTGGGCATTTTCTCAAATGTTCCTGAATCCTATTTCTAAAAATGTTAGTGAAGCTAGAACTCCTGGTATTCTGAGAAAGTTTGTTCCACAGTTTAACTGTTGCTGGCAAAAAGTATTCAGAGTAAAAGTTAGTTCTCGTGCGAATTTCTAAAATATTTGTTTATACAATATGATGTGATGACCATTAGGACGCAACTCACCAAAACAAAAACTTTATTGTTGGTGTAGCTAGGGCTAATTTAGGGGCTTTAATGTCTTTGTGTGTCTCTGCTTGTTCCGTGTGCGTGAGATCTCTCCATGTAAGGAAAATCAAAGCTGCAAAAATTGCAACCATTGAAAACTGGGCCATTTCGGCCATATCTTTTACGTCACTTGGATATTCTCGGGGTTTTTCCCGAGTTCGGCAAATCCAGCCAGAGAACCCCGAATGTGATGTAGACAAGCTATATTAAATTCGACAAATCCGGGTACGGGAAAAAATCAAATTAATCGCAAAGGCATGATTTACATTAGTGGTATGATTTCGGGTCAAAATTTAGTTGGTGTGCGTTTTGTCACCGGTGACACGGAATAGTTTTTGCTATATATTGCATTTATTTTTTTTCTTCATATTGTCGTATGGCTTATAAGGATCGGCAATGATTTTATCCTTTGTCTAAATGTGTTCGTTTTGGGTTGTTTAGCCTTTTTGGCGAAATTCCTGAATATAACTATAACATCGAGATTGACGAGATTGCGCGCATGCGCATTTGTTTAGTAATGTGTCGTGGCTTATGGATCGCAGTGGATTTTCTTGAATTTAATATAATTCCCGTCTCGTTATCTTATATAAAATTATATGATTGATCCAATTTTTATTTTAGGCTCTTTTTATTCTGTTTTGAGAACAATTTTACGGTCTATATCTACTGCACTGTCAGTTGATTGGTAACGCCATGATTTCTTCGTCATTTATCGGTCCATTCAGAACATTATTTGCGATTTTTTGTTATGACTCTTTCCCTAAAGTTATTATTATTTTTTTTTTCATAGTGGTAAGATTTATCCCTGTTAACATGCATAGTTCTAGCCGATGTCCGGATCTACCTAAATGTCTAAACACCACTTATACACTTATGTTACGCTTCACACCAATAGTATTCAATTTTTTTATCTTAGCTTTAAAATAAGTCTTTATATTTTTTTCTTCCTTGCATTGTCTACACACCATTACACCCGGGTTACGCCAGTGGCGGAGCCAGAAGTGGGTGGAGGGGATTGGTACACCCATTTTCCTTGGTCTAAAAATTGCACGAGAAAAAACGGGACGGACATTTTAACGTATTAAACGGTATATATTGATATAACTTAAACAAAATAATTTATCAATATGACAAGTTACGCAAATCTTATTATGCATGATAATCGATTTGTTTTCGTTGATGTATGTTGACTTAGATTATGGTTCTGTATCAATAACTGGAAGTATTCAAGAAAATGTTTTGCAATTTAAATAAATAAAAGTTAAGCGCTGCCCACACGCTGCATTATCATTTGATGTCATGGTCAGGTCTACAATGTTCGGTCAAGCGAATCCGGACATGTGGCGATAATTACGGCGGTAATTTCGGTGATAGATTTTATTGTAATATATAATTATTTTCTATTGAAAATTTATCGGTCGAACATATTTGTTTATACAATGATTTGTGGCTAGTTTTTGTAAGAATTAATGATTTACTCACAGTTCAGACATCCTCAATGTAGAATAAACGCAATACCGAAAATCAAACATAGATCAATCCTCGACTACAAACGTACATAACAAAAAAAAAACAGTAGAAAGAGAACAAACAAATCTCCTCCAGTATAAAAAAAAGTTTCAATTTGATTTAGAGACAATCGAGGAAGATGACACTGAATGAAACGCGTACATGTATAGATGTCAGTCCAGAATTACCACATGCTTTTCAGAAAAAAAGACGCGCAAGCATTACAGGCAGTGATCTTAACCTATCTATTTGGTAGGGACGTTAAGACAATCAGACAAAAAATACTCACCGATCCGAAGTGTCAAACATCATGAATAATGTGCATTTAATTTTAAGTTCCAGTCCGCATAAAATTCAGACACTACCAATGGTAAAGTGATTCATGGTCAAGAAAAAATCACCAAACAAACATTGCTTTTTTTAGTTTTACAAAACTGAAGGTGTAATTTCTCAAGACTATCCTGTATTTTCAAAACCCCATATTTCTGAAACATATATTAAAATCGAAGTAACTAATGAGTCAAATAGTTTCAACTGTAAATCAATGGGAATAGCAATATTTTTTATTTTCATGTAAAGAGCGTATAAAGCCTTTTGTGCTTGCTCCATCACCTTTTTCTTCGCTTTACAAAAATAACCATTAAAATTGAAAAAGTATACCAAGGTAAGTATAAAATATACAATCTCAATCTCTTCAATACATATTTTGAATAAGTGCCTAGTCTATTTTTTTTATACGGAAAACCTGACCGCAAACCATAGTGGTGCACCGTGTTGGGAAAGATGCCACGTTCCTCGCACGTTAAAAAACCCTACTGTGGTATTCTCCCGGAGTAGGAACCATAGGGCTCCGCCACAGGAGGCTAAATTGCCCGGCCCTAACCACCTCTCCCTATTTCCAGTGCCAATCAAAATTTGTCGACCCTATTATCCTTGTGTCCCATCCCATTTTTCATTTCATGATCATTTCATTTTATCATCCACTTCATGTTCATCGCCTGAATATAACGGAAATATTGCTGCTCGGGCATTAAACCCCCACAAACAAATAAATCTCTTTTTACTAAATACAACAATTTTGGTTTTACTAATATTAACTTGAAGCCGCCAACTTTCACAATATCTCTCAAAAACATCAAGTATTTTTTGTAACCCTTCTGCCGTTTCGGACAAAAGCGCAATATCGTCTGCATACAATATAATAAACAGCTTTACAAATATTTGCACTTTTTCTTGACATAAAACAGATAAATCCTTCAGTGGTTCCACCTTACTTTCAGCAAAAAAAGCCTCCAAGTCATTTAAAAACACTGAAAATAGAAAAGGTGTTAAATTTTCACCCTGTTTAACTCCGGCATATGAAATAATAAAAATTAGAATATTCGTTTTCTAATTTGGCACAGGTTTTGATATTCTGATACATATTAAAAATGACAGTAAATATTTTTCCTTTAATGTTCGATTTCAATATTTTTTGCCACAATCCAGCCGTCCATACAGTGTCAAAGGTACTTTTGAACAAAGCAATTTTTTACCAAAAGAAAAATAAATAATTGTTGAATAGAGGACAAAAATGTAATCAATAATAGAAAACCTTTTGCGAAAACCTGCTTGAAAATTTATTCAGTCTATTATTTAATACCGCTGAGAAAGTTTTACCGAAACATGAATTCAATGTTATTCCTCTGTACATGTTTGGGTCCTCTTTGGAACCTTTATTTTTATAAAGAGCTATCATAATACCAGACAACCAACTTTCTGGTATTATTCCTGTATCTAAAATAATATTAAATAATCTAACATATATTGGCATCATTTACTCTAGAGTAGACTTTATTCAGTATTTTATCATTGCCAAAAGCTTTCATATTTTTCACACTTGAAACTACTTTTCTAATTTCCGATTCTGATATCGGGCTGTTTAGATGGATTTCAGCTTCTTCACTTACGTTTTCATTTACGATATCATTTTGTAAGTCAACATCGCTTTTAGGCCATCAGCTTGATTCAATTTTTGAAGTGCTCATATAATGTTTCAAGTGATATATTAAAGTTTTCGTCCTTTTGCATTTTATTTATATCATTTAAGATTTTCCATAATTCTTTTGGATCTTTTTTTTTGGACATGTTGCGAAGGTCATCAGGTGCATTGTGTTTAAAGCCAGCAAAAGATTTGTTTAATGTTGCTTTATGTTCTTTACTCGCCTGTCTCATTCGGAGTCTATTGTTAGCGTTTTCAAAATGTTATATTTTTTCCGCGCTTTATGAAATTTCTTTCCGCATTTTGCACATTTTCTATTATACCACGGTTTAGAATTTTCATGTTTATCAAATGGTTTACGTTTAACAACTTTACCAAACGTATAGGCCGCTGTAAAGTTTTTACCAATATCCGACACAATGTCGTCCAGTTCTATTTGAGTTGAATGGCTATTTATAGACAGCTCTTCAAGTTTTAATAAAGTATTTGATAATAATCCTTCCGGATCTTCCCGAACACGGATTTTGTATTAATTCTTTTTATCGGTATTCCATCTTCGATATCATGAATCAATATTTTTATCTACACTATTTGAGGAAATGTTGCCAAAAGATTCGTTTTGAAAACTGAAAGATATCATACAGCAACAATCTGAATACAAAGGTATGAACTCCTCAATATAAAATTTTATTAAAAGTGGGAATAATTTAGAAGACAGAATTAAATAATCAACAACACTAGAATCTCTGCATGTCTTATTACCGATGCCCCTGTCCGAACCGACTATAGAATTAGCAATACATAAATTATTCTTTTTTACAAATTTCCAAGAGTCTATTTCCGTAATTATTTGGAGCACATTTGCATTTTGACACCCTTTCTAATGGAACATTATATTCTGATAAATTCTCAAAGTCATACAAGTATTCTAGTATATCTTCATCATCATTCAGATTATAAATATTAACAACAGTTTCATCAGGTATTACAAAATCTGATAATGACCCAGTTTTCGCATTGAAATCACCACAAACGTTACATAAGATTTTTCAGAATTTGACGACGAAGTAATCAACTCGAGTTCAAAGAAAGCCTCGGCATTTGAATATTTCGAACTCTGTCCCCGCTCCAAAGTTAAGATTCTTTATAGATTCTGATTGTCACCATGTCACCGCGTAACCGGAGCATTTTATAAAATTTTATGAAACTCTGTTTGTCCCTGCTTATTTGACAGGCAGTTTCTACCTGGAGATCATTAAACTGAAATTCGACTTGAAAATTTAGAAATTGGGAAAGGTCAAATAGTAGTTTGTAATTCAATTAAGCATGTATGTATGTATGTTGGATATTTACTGTTAATTCATTTAGGTGTTCCATGTAAACCAACATCGAACCTGAAAATTTCGCGAAATGGCACACTGCATGCTACGATGCATCACGAATTTTGTTGTGTGTTTATTAAATGTCCTTGGTAATCAGAATGGTGAATTTAAACATAAAAAAGAATAAAAATGAGTACATTCCACCCGTTTGTCTAAATAGACCATAACATTTAGAACCATCAAATACAGATATAATTCGAATTTCAGCTAGATGGGAGTATTTGTAAAAAGATTTTGTTTTTTAAACTCCCCAAATTTTGTTGACGAATTGGAGTTATCTTTCAATATGAAGCATTTACAACAATAAGCTTGTGTTTAAATATGTTTGAGTTCGATCACCGTACTTTCCTTTTATATCTGCTTTCACACCATATCTTTGCAATTTGACAATTATTTGAGGCATAAAAATTCAAACGATCGATATAAATTGATTCAGTACATGAGTATTTTGACTAAATTTCTGCGATAGCCTGCCGCCACGCATGCAAACGGCACGTAATAGTCAGTTTAATGACGGAGTGCGAAAATATGAAGATAGATAGATAAATATTCAATACCAACGCATTAAGATATTTGAACGATATAACATCCTGTAAGGCAAATATGTGCGGAATAATTCTCGATTACTGACTATGAAAGCCTGAACCACACACCTTGTAACATTGCATTATTAATGTTTATTTCAAGTTTTCATCGAAATTTGTTATTTAAGTTTATTTATTTATTTATTTATTTATTTATTTATTTATTTATTTATTTATTTATTTTGTTAATTGTTGTTGTTTTTATCAATTTAGATTGAAGTTCGGAATTAATATAGCAGTCGCCAGAGCCTTTAGATTTGTAAAGCCAGGTGATATCTGTAATTATCATATAATACTACCGCGGTAAAATAGCCCCATTGGCATACCCCATTTAGGTTCAAATGCAGATAGTTAGTGGTATTTATAATATATAAAATTTAATTCTACGTTATTTACGCCAATAAACAAGCCAAATAACCTTTTCTGTGAGCTAAATATGCTGATCAATTAGGACTGTGCATTTGTATTAACAACGATCCAATTTAGAATATTTGACCTCTAACCTCATACCAGTACCTATTTATTTCTAAGCAACCAGTCGTTCACATTCGATATATTCAAGATGTCTATTTATTTTTAGACGCATAATAAACTATTTAATGTTTTGCTTGAAAGGAAAACCCTGCGAGGGTATAGATATTCATCGACCATAAAAAATGAAATATAAAGAGGAATGCTGAAGCTGTCATCAGATATTTTGTACAAGCCCTTGGGAAGTGGATCCGACCAAGAAACTTATATAGAGAAAGGGGTTCCATGCTATCATTTACCACTCATTGTGGGGCCAAATGTTGTACAAAAGGGTAACATAAATCCCGAAACTATCCCGATGTGCCATCACTTGGCGTCCGTCGTCGTCGTCGTCGTTGTTAACAATTTTTCAAAACTCTTCCCATATGACACTACTTGACCAATTGGAACCAAACTTGGTAAGAATGTTTTTTTGGGGTATCCTGCTAGTTTTTCGAATATATCTCTAAAACCGTTAGGTTTAGCTAAATTCTGACTGAATGAAAGTGTTAAGTGATTAGCATGATGAGATCTACCTGCGGTAAAATTTTCGATTTGATTTGTTCAGCCATGTTGGAGTAATTGCCCTTTTTCAACGTTTTTTTGTTTTGTTTTTTTTTTTTTTTGCTATTTTTATTGTTATTTCTTTCGAAAATCTTCTCCTCTGACAATACTTGACCAATTGAAACTAAACGAGGTACAAATGTTTCTAGGGGTATCCTGCATAGAACTGATGTGGGGATTTTTTATCTGTTGGAAAACATGGCCGCCGTTACTAAAAATTGAACAAAGGGGTCAGACAGTAGTTTTTCGCATATATTTCCAAAACTGATATGGCAAGGAGTTAAATGTAGATTTATAAATCCTTGGTTAGGTTTAGCTAAATTCTGACATGGGGTAAAATTGTTCAGCATAATGAGATCTATCTGCATATGGTCAAATTTTCGTTTTAATCCGTTTAGCCATGTTGGAGTTATTGCCCCTTTTCAACGTTATTTGCTATTTTTAATGTTATTTCTTTCAAAAATCTTCTTCTCTGACACTATTGGATCAATTGGAACCAAACTTTCTAAGGGTTTTCTGCATAGAATCCTACAATGCATCGCGAATTTTGCTGTGTGTTTACTAAATGTCCTTGGTAACCAGAATGGCGATTTTAAAAATATCAAGAGTTCAATATTAATCATTTACAACAATAAAGATACGTTTGAATTCGATTCATGTACTTTCCTTTTATCCCTGCTTTACCTCATACTTTTGCAATTCGACGACTATTTGAGAGGTAAAAATTCAAGCGATTCAGTACATGAGTACTTTGATTTATTAATGGGCGGATCACATTTCCTTGTCCTTATAGTTTTGCGCCACGCTTCCTCGTTAGCTACACAATAAAATCAACACTAAAAATACGGAAAATGGGACTCAATTAAGACTTGATTTAAATACTTTTAATTAATTAATCCAGTTTAAACTATTTATATCATTTATAAACTCGTCATCCATGCATAGAGAAACGAAACTGTGAGGCCCTACTTGTTTCCACTAGAATGCTTATTGAAAAATATATATTTATCATACACGACAAATACGTTCAATTTTATGCGTGTAAGGAAACCCTGCCTAGCTTATATTATTCATAGAAGAAGGTTGATGCTTTGTTTAACAACATTCTATTCTTTTATTTCCCAATGATAGTTTGGCCACTGTTTTCACCCAGTGAGACCTCACAGATGAAGTTACGATTTTCCTCACAGTTGTCATCTCCCCATTTGTAGTCTCTGTGAATGTCTAACAGGGCACAATGCTGGTAGTAGTTAGAATTGTCTGGTTCTGACGGTGCCCAGTTGGAGTAACTGACTTTAGCCTTGCTTGGTAACCAAAGCCATTGACCTTCATTCGCCAAATCCGAGGCACCAATCCAGAAAAGACCAGGGTTGTAAGTTCCTGAAAATATGTCAACTAAAGCCTCATATATCATTAACAAGAAAAATAAGAATATCTTTCAATATAGTTTCAACATTAACGTAAGAATTCAAAAAATACAAGCGATGACGGGCCTTGGCTCTTACATATTTTGCAAACATATATTTGTTGAATTATGAAACAAGAAATATTTCGCGTTCGTATATTACAACTACCTCTTGTGACTTTCCATTTGCCCGATGCGCCAAATCCTGTAGAAAATGCAACATAATTTACGTCATGGGGCGCTGTATCGTTCCATGACATAAATTGCTGTTTGCCAACGTCATTTCCTTTTCCAACTTTTATGACATTGTTGGTCCAACTAACCCAGAAAGGAGTGTATTTGCTACAGTCGATTGGGTGATTGGTTTGTACGTTGGTGTCCATGTGGGCACATTGCTTACAATCTAAAAATAAATACATCTGAAATTGTGTATTAAGGCTAATATTTAAATACTTTTTAATATCCGGTGAATGTTGATCGAATCAAGGATTTACTTGTAGTAAGGATTGGAATCTCGCGCAATTTTACATAGTACAATTAACCCGAATAATTCAGTCGTTATATTCCACTCACTATCGATCGTTCGTGAGTCGGAGAATCGATGATGGTGAGGGCTTGAATTATTCGAGTTAAAGTACAATAAGAAGTATTAGCTTTTCAAAGCAGGCGCGTAGCTGCCATTAGGCAAAAAAGCTTTTGCCTGCACTTAATTTTGCCAATTTTTTAAGATAAAATACATCCAGGAGAGGCATAAATGATGCTCTAAAACGCTATCTCCCCAGACCCCCTGCCGTAATTTTGCCTACACCTCAATTTGGCCTCAGCTACGCGCCTGCAAAAAAAGCTACTCGTCTCTTTGCGTTAAAATAGAATACGTGAATGGCCTTAAATGTTATATTTTTCTTATTTAAAAATTATAAAAGATACAAATTTTTAAATATATACGGTAAATAATTTTCGGTAAAAAATAAAACTTTTAAGGGCTGTAATGTTTCAAAACATTTTGGATTTTGATGTAATTTTGCAGATGGGTAGACTATTTAATGCTCTACATGATGGCTCCTTATATTGATTATCTATCTTGTATAGTCTAAGAGATGCAGCTCTATCAAACTTTATGTATTTTGATGAAACTTTGCAGGAAGGTAGAGCTTTGAATGTTCTACATCAATGCTTCTTACATTGATTATCTATCTTGATGCTGACAGACTCCCAAAGATATATTTCCACAACTCATTACATCATCCTAGGGTACATAGTTTCTTAGAATTTGACTTTGACATAAAACGTAACCAAAGTCAATCATACATGATCAAACTTTCTTCTATATTTGCGACAAAATCATTGATGAACGAAAAGCCCGCGAAAATAAAACGGGAATACACGATAGATAATGTGGTGAATATTAAATAACATTGATAGTATCAAAACTTTCTTAAAATTATTGTTTCATATCAATACCATATTGAATGTATACTGTAACTCTTTTTTTTAATTTGATCGTTGCCACTATTTATGAAGTTTACCGATTCTTCTGATTTAAGACTGGTTTCCGTTCAGCCAGTATCAGTCTAAAGAAGATGCTACAATAATGATAATATACCGTAAGCGCATACGTTTCTACGTATTGATTTTAGAGTGTGTTATGTTGTCAGTCAATCATAAATAATCGGCGCTTCACGTCTGCGTTATTTAAGATTTTTATCCAACGAGATGATGTTTTTCAATTTCTTCGTGCATGTTATCTGCTTACAATTCTTTATAATCGTCTCCACGGAGACGGTTAATAAATATGTTGCGTGGGCCGATATACAGCGAGATTACCAATGTTGCATTTCGTTGATGCTGAGCGTGCCATGTTAATGGCGGACGATTTTATCGCTTCAACTTTTCATCACGATAAATGCAGGTGTTCTGACCCATATGGTTTGAAAAACAAATTAAAATATCCCACCTCAAATTGCCTCCAGACTTTTTCAATGTTTTGTTTTGATCAATACCTCGATATTCGAGACTTAATCTCTTATCAAATTTCAACCTGGTCCCACCTTCGAAGGCGTACTTCCCTCCACATTAAAAACTCCTTTTTCCGAACCCGATCAGTCGTTATAAAATTTGTTAAAAAATTATTAGAAATTGTATGAGGGTGTATACAAGGAGTTTTATAGTTACATCTTTCCCTGCATTTGTGATATCAACGTTTATATGAACCTTTGTTTTGACTCATAACTGCGTAGACCCGCCTTCGAGGGCGGTTACCCTCCTCATTTAAAAATTATACTCCTTCTTCAAAACCCGATCTATCATAAAATGTATTATAAATTGGTCACAAATGGTCCGAAGGTGTATATAAGAAATTTTGTAGCTGTAGCCTCCAATTCTTGTGTGATATCAACGTTTTTATTTGACCAACTGTTGATATAAAAAAAATGACAGCCGGAGTCACGCCCTCGAGAAAGGCATTCCCTCCTACATTAAAGTTCTAACTCCTTCTTAAAAACCCAAACGATCATCATAAAATTTGTTTTAAGTTGATAAAAATGGTCTGACGGTGTATGTAAGGATGTTTATAGCTGTAGCTTCCCCTGCTTTTGTGATATCAATGTTTTATATGACATAATGTTGACTGTATAGGCGACAAGTAGCTGTGGCTAGTATACTGCGATAATTTACGAGATGCGAATCCTATATTTAACTCCTTGATTAAATAAGACTAATGTTGAATTAAAACGATCATATGCTTTTTGACATTGGTAGCAGTGAATTTCTAAATTAGGTATAGATTACAAAGGTTTTGGTCCCAAATAATCGTGCTCGGTTTGACAATTTAAATCTGGTTAGAGATAAAATGTTGATATGTTATATTAGCCATGTGTAATAGAATTCAGGGAAAGTACTTAACAAAATGGTAAATACTCGGATATTCAATTAAGTAGAACACAATTATACACGAATATATAACACGTTACATGCTTGGCAAATCTTTATATACAGTGTAGTAATTTTGATACTAAAGATACAACAAACTAACAAAAAATGCAGTAAAGATAAACCTCGAATAACAGACTGGTGATCACCCCATCCACCAATTACAATTTCATATGTATCCCGACCATCTACTCCTCTGTCTTTAGACAGCGCAATATGGGCATCATTGCAAGCCATTACCTCAAATGTAATTGATGTCTGACCTCTGACGTCGACACCGTAGTCCATTAAATAATGGTATTTGTACTCATTGGCAGTCGAGAACATAATCTCAGTTTCTGTGGAATAGATATTTTCAGGTCAGTCTCTGAAAGTTATAACTGTGAACTTATTATAATCGTAGTAAGTAATTTAAAAATTTTAAAAAGTCATTTAAAATAATTTTCAGGTATTAAGAAATATAGAGTTAAGAACAGTTGATACGAATAAAAGTCGAAATTAAAATACTTGCATCTTAAGTACATAACCTTAAATATGACCGGTTAAAATATGTTCGTAAAGATAAGCAGTGAAGGATTTCGCTGCTAATATTTTCTATTTACCAGTCTACTGAAAATAAGCCCCTCTGATTCTAATTTGTTTCGCCGAAAAACGCAAGGTCTAATTTTAATTACGCTGTACTATTTACCATTGTAACGTTTCTTTATTTCATTCATCAAAAAAGTTTGCAGATCTTGATCTGTGATCTGTGGTAAATGTCCTCCCATCACACTACAGTATTCCTGTAGTTCATTAAAATATATTACAGTATCAATTATACGATAATGTTTTAAAATTCTTCAATCACCAAAATTGTATTCTAATTTGTTTTTTTAGCCTTCTATTCAATTTTCTTTGGCATTAATTTGAATTTTTACAAGTCTTTTACACCCAAGTTAGTTTATATAAAACAACAAAAGCAGTAACAACAACAGCAACAACAACACAACATTAATAATCAAAAGAAATCATTGTGAATGTAGATCATACCAGTGCTGAAGCCCATGTGCTTTGGGAACCAACGAACCCATAACATTTCTGATTTCCACCATATTGGACAAAACCAAGTGGACAGCTACCTGGTAGGGTATACGATGGAAAATTTTAACATTATGTCATGAAATGCGAAGTACTTGTTATATAATTGTGTCTGCAAATGGCGTTTGTGTGAAAACCTACGTATAGGTATACCTTTAAACGTACCATGTTTTTAACCTCATTTTTTTTCAGGTTCATTAAAAAAAACATCATTGTTTACTTTACTTGTATTTCATTTATCTAGCTTCGTTGATTTCGAAATGTGCAGTAGTACCTGTTGGTCACTGAGATTAAGCGCTAACTATTTTTGCCCATACAAGACTACTAAATTGATATTCGTGATCATTTTATCGACTTGTTTGATACAATCAGTATGAGTGTAAATTTGTGCATCACACCCAATGGCCACTAATCTCAAATTGATAGTCCATGAGCCAAGTAACTAAGTCCTTCCTAGAGGTATATCTTTTTGTATATCTGTATATGTTGAAACATATGTACATTAGAAACATAAATCTTCATGTTTGCAAACAGTTATCAAGAAGAAAAAGAACAGCTTTATTATGGAAACTTATCTTGAAGAGAAGCCACGGAGTCATTTCTACGAATGCACTTTTGAAATACACTACATATATATTTTTTTTAAATTGCCTCGATAAAATTCTGTTTCCGACACAACTGTATTGTTTATTTGAAATATTGATGAAGTTTTTCAACGCATTTAAAATATATCGGAAAACATCAGAATTGAAAATAAAGCGCTTGGTATCTATTTCGCTTTTTACCGATTATTTAATCATAGGAAATCGCGATTTTTAAATAAATCATCGAACTAGAATTTCTTCGTTGGATAACTAAATATAATGCAAATATTGGTGAAAGAAATCGAAGACACTGGACTCATTTACTAGGGCCAAAAATGGCAAATTTTCCTCAAAAAAATTGAATTCCCATTTCCTTTATATTTTGTAGTATATATCCAGAATATATGCTAATTGATACCATTTTCAAATGCCTTCATTGTATTTATTTGTTTAGCATACACTACTTTTAAAAGGTAAATAAAACATAATATCCTACTTGCATTTTGTAAAATTTGAATTCCCCCACTGTTGATGCCATTTTTTTTAAAATCAAAAATGCCTACAAATTATAACAAATTGACATTAAAAAAAACTGAATTCATTTTTTTTTCTTATAAGCTGATATGTGTTACAAACACAAAATTGAAATTTTTTGAAGAGAAAAAAATATGGGATCACCGGACTATTTACAGAGATATACGGACAATTGTCAGACCACCCTCCTTTTTTTTTTCTAAATTTGAATATTTTGTCATACAAAATCGATGAATTGGAACAAAAATCTAATACTAAGAAGCTACCCGACAAATAGCTTGACAAAAATAAAACAATCAATAACACTCGAAATATAATCACATTTGTGAAATCTGATTATTTTCTTGTAATGGAGTTACCTCCTCTTTTCGACACTTTATTTGGTCTCTTTCTATTAAAGTATCAACTTTAACTGAACGTAAGTCAAACGGTGTATTAAAGAACATATTTTTTGGTTTTTTTTTATCTGTATTCGTAACCAGTAACCAATTTTAAAAATTGACGTAATACAAAAATACTTAAAATACAAATACATTTCGTTTAACTAAATATAGAAACATAATAAAAGGAACAAATCCGGAAACCCGTTTTTTCCCTTTTTCATCATAAGACTACCATTTCTAATAAAATAAAATTATTTTCTTGTAATGGAGTTACCTCCTCTTTTCGACACTTTATTCGGTCTCTTTCTATTAAAGTATCAACTTTAACTGAACGTAAGTCAAACGGTGTATTAAAGAACATATTTTTTGGGTTTTTTTTATCTGTATTCGTAACCAGTAACCAATTTTAAAAATTGACGTAATACAAAAATACTTAAAATACAAATACATTTCGTTTAACTAAATATAGAAACATAATAAAAGGAACAAATCCGGAAACCCGTTTTTTCCCTTTTTCATCATAAGACTACCATTTCTAATCAAATAAAAGGTTTGATTGAATGAGTCATAAACGGTTCATTTTTGTTATTCTGTATGGTGATAACAAAATATATTTTTTTAAAATCTTTTTAGAGTATTTTTTTTTATAATAAACTTAAATTCAACGGCCAAATATTTGCATATATTTGGTTTATTCATATGGTCTGAAAAGAGAGGAATGACAATCATTTATTTAACTTCACTAAAAGTCCAGCACTGTTTACAGTTATATTTTTGAGAACGAGTAGAATCATGCCACCTCAAATTTCAATCCATCAGATCACTTGAAATTGAAGTTTGAGGAAAAACATATGACTTGAGGAAATTTTTTTATGAAACCCAGAACAGGTATGTTTTACATTTACATATTGTTCTTATCGTTCTGAATGTATATATGTTGTTGTTGACATGTATCTCTGTATCAGAGATGCTCGTGTTAAGAGAGTGAAATATACGTACACAAAGATAATTATCATGACTACAAAATAAAATATGGCATAAAGATTTTAACACGCTCATTAATGCTATACCACGATCCATTTAACGTTTGATGGTATGAAATTGGTATTCTTTTTTTAAATGGGAGGAGTTATACAAAACACTTGGTTGTCTTACCTTCTTGTCCTCTCGATTGAATGATAAGCCCAATGCTTATTATAAACAAAGTCTTCACCATGTTTACTCTCCTATTTTCTTATCAAATATAGAATCAAGATATGTTCTAATCAGTATACTAGTAGCTTTCAATCTGTGACCTACATTAAATTCAGATCATAATCTCTCATGCAGAGGACAGACAATTCACGGTATAAGAAACATACTGGACATAAAACTAAACATGAGAATGAAGACAATACTGTATTTTTGTCAAAGAAAAAAAAAAGTGAGTGAAAAATCCACATCAAACGCTATTACAAACCGTATAAATCAAAATGAAGAACGGGAAGACAAAATTGTACCACAATGCACATTATGAAATGAAAAGTTTGCGCGTTTCTATAGACTTTGGTGGTTTCCTTCTTGAATTTCTGAGACTTTTTTGGTAGGAAATTTTGTTTCTGTTTTTTTTTCATCTATTTTTAATTGGAATAATTTAAGCGCCTGTAGTATCATTTTGTTTCTATTATCATTTACCACCCTTTTTATTGCAATAAAAGATATCTACATACATAATTTTTCATATTTCTTACTTAAACATTATCTTGACAACTTGGCTTATAATACGTTTTAAAAAATTTATTTATTAATATATGGATTAGAATGCAACTTATGTGGTTTAATATATGTCGGAGAAACACAAGAACGATTAAATAAAAGAAGGTGCGGTCGTCGTTCGGGAATTAACACCACCAAAGTCCCGACAGTTTATCAACACTTTAATCAACAAGATCATTCAATCCTCTCCATGAAAGTTCGTATTTTAGAAAAAAATTACCATCCTACGAACAGTCCCGTTCTAGGTAAAAACTATCGTAGGGAAAGAGAGGAGTACTGGATACGCAGACTTTGTATTGCAATACCTTACGGATGCAATGACAACATCAAAAGTATAAGAAACCTTTCAAGCCAATATAACAATAGCATAAATGTGATGAATTTATTCGACAAAAATCCAAGACGGGAAAGGAGTCATGGCCATCGCCACTATACGTCACCTAAGTTACATGATGTCTCCATAAATGGTCTTCTTCCTTTCATACAAAAACCTCTTGGACTTTATCGCATTAGAACCAAACTTTGTGTTATACCTATCACTCTACTACACTCCCTTTACAAAATAAGTCTTGACACTCCTGTTTCTGACCCCACCTCATCATTATACAGACTTCTTGTCATCATTTTGGATATTGGTTTCCACAGACTCTTTAAACTAGTTGGTGTGAAAAGTCAAAATGAAGAAAAACGATCATTTCTTCCACTACCGTTTGTCAACAAGGTATAGATGCAATTAATTTGGCTAACATCCTCCACCACAAAAACGTTACCCTCAAAATTCCCCCATATTTCAAAGACAAATCCATACCAATTATTTCATATTCCTATGCTTCACCCATTGCCTCCAAAATTTTCAATTATAAAAGGCTATTGCAGAACCTCGAGATTGAGGACTTCAAGGCTAAACCACCTGACTGTTCTAGCAAAACCTCTCCATTCAAATATGGTCCTTTTGATCACGTCATTACGGGAGATTTAACCATTATCGAAAACGAATCGCTGCGTAATATCCTTTCTAAAGGTTCCAATTACCATGAACCACGCTCCATAAATTGGAATTATAACTTTAAAGTTCTTATGGATGCCGTCGAGGACTATGCAAGAAAGTGGATAAAACGAGAACAAGAAGACATTGATTCTCTGTCAGAGTGGTTAAAGGCCGTGTGGTCTTTAATTTTGAAACGAATGAAAGTTTTAAGTAGGTCAATGAGTGCCAAAGCTACATCAGTTTTCAAAGACCCCGATGTAGCAAAACATTGTCTACTATACATGACAAATATGTTGTCGTACCAGCAGACAAAGCCCAAAACAACATTGTTTTTGTCTGCAAAACGTTTTTAGATCCAATGTTTATTATCAGAGGTAGACGTAGAAAATAATATCAGTGATAAGACCCATACTGCTACCACTCTATCCATAGAAGAGATTGTGGAAAACCATAAATCTGTGCTATCCTCTTTTGGTCTCTCTACCAAGGACGATGATTGTGATTTACCGTCTATGTACTGGATTCCTGAACTCCACAAGAATCCATACAAACAACGTTTCATAGCTGGATCTGCAAAATGTACCACCAAACCTCTTTCAAAACTTTTAACTTCTGTACTCACAACTGTCAAAGAGGGTCTGCAGTCCTACCGCAACACTTGATACTCCCGTAGTGGTAATAATTCAATGTGGATCCTGAAAAATTCGAAAGATCTTTTGGAGACAATCAGTTCAAAACTATTATCTTAATATAATAGCATTAAAACCTATGATTTTTCAACACTGTATACTTCTATTTCCCATACTCAGTTAAAATCACGACTTAAAAACATTATACATCGTTGTTTTTCCAAAAAAAGATGGTACACCTAGATACAAATATATAGTTCTTGGTAGAGATTCCTCACACTTTGTAAGAAATAATTCCAAATCATCTTCCAAATATACAGAGGGAGATGTTTACAAAATGATGGAATTTTTAATCGACAACATATTTGTCCAGTGTGGTGGACGTGTTTTTCAACAAACGGTCGGCATTCCAATGGGAACAAATTGTGCTCCTTTACTTACTGAATTATTCCTTCACTCTTATCTGACTTTATAGCTGATCTGATCAGAAAGAAAGAATATCGTTTGGCTAGATCCTTCAATCTCAGTTTCCGCTATATAGATGACGTATTATCTTTAAACAATCCTAATTTCGGGGATTTGATACATCGCATCTACCCAAAAGAACTTGAGATAAAGGATGCTACAGACACTGTGAAGTCAGCCTCATATCTTGACCTATACTTAGAAATCGATGGTAAAGGAAAACTATTGACCAAACTTTACGACAAACGTGATGACTTTTCATTCAGAATTGTTAACTTTCCTTTCATCTGTGGCAACATCCCTTCAGCACCTGCGTATGGAGTGTTCACATCACAACTCATACGTTATGCCAGAGCTTGCCGAAACTACGCAGACTTTTTGTATCGCGCTAGAACTCTAACAAATAGGCTTTTGGAACAGGGTTATGTTGCTACAAGATTGAAGTCATCACCACAGAAGTTTTCTGGTCGTCACCATGAAATCGTGGATCGTTTTGGTGTATCCATCTGCACCATGAAAACTGATTTATTCAACGGGTCATAGTTTTCCTTTCCTCGTTTGTCTACCCCGGACTTGACTTTTTATGAGCAACTCGGCGGGTGTTTCTAGAAAAGCAGAGGACGCTTACCCTATCGGTGCACCTGGTCCATGCTCCCAGTTTTAAGTGAAGTCCGAATTGCTCATTTGCTTTTGTTACTTTGTATGTATGATTTTAGTTACTCTGTGTTCTTTGTTGTGTATGTCTGTTTTCTATGTCTGGTCTTCGTCCCTGGATTACATTCTTTTGATTACCGCTATAACCTTGGTTCCCTCGATTACTCTTTCTTATCTACACGAAGTACCTTGCATTAGTGTAAATCATTTTTCTGGTGTAGAAGGACAAAAATACAAATCCTATAAATATTGCATATTTTGGTATGCTGTATACGTGTTTCAAGGAGTATTCTCTCATCAGTAGCATTAGAACTACAAATGTATATACTTAAGAAGTTCAAGATTGTGAAATATTGAATACGTGCCTCATAATCATTAGATATTACATTTATGTTTGTAGAATCAAAAAAGAAATACTGAATTGGACAAAATGTTTGGAGACCTTAAAATATTTTAGAGATATTGATCTAAAATCATTATATCTATGTTCAAACCGACAGTCTCTATTCACCAAGTTAAAATGGCAATCTATAGACAATCTTTTTCAGTCCGATGAGTGAATTTTTACAAGTCATATGTTGTTGAATGAAAAAATAGTATAAAACCAGTTTACCATATATACTTTATGTAACATACATGTTTTTTCTCATACACTTTTTTTTTGTGTTAATACCATAAAATGTCACTTTTGATCATAATAAAATATTATTAGAATTTTATCCAATTGTGTTGGTAAAAAATTAAGAACTTGTAAACTTTTTAAAACTACCTTTGAAACAGAATTATATTTAAATAAAACTATAACTCACAGACATAGAAGTACATTTGCAAAATGTAGGTGTGGCGTAGCTCCCTTACGTATTGAAACAGGTCGTTATGAAAATAAAGAGGTCAATGAACGAGTATGTTTTATATGTAATGATCAGATTGAGGATGGGAAACATGTGTTATTAGCTTGCCCAGTATATGTAGATTTGTGAGAACAATTAGTTTAAGAAATCAAAGGTGTAAATAGAGATTTTGATATTTTATCTGATGATGATAAATGTGTTTTTTATGTTTCAAAGTGTTGAATGCTTTGATATAGTTGCCAAAACCTGCTTTAATATTTTAAATAGAAGAAATAGTTTTCTGTATTCATGATAACAATTTATCTTTCAAGCTTAGTTACTTTTTACAAGTACAGTTATATTATGTCTTATTCAACTAATTTATGTTTTATAATCTCTCACAATACTTTATAGAATGTCACATGTACTTTTAATATATGATAATCTTTAATTATTGTATATACTATGTTTTATTATAATATTGACATGTCTTATGTTGTACATGTGGTAAGACTTTAATAAAATATTGAATCCTGAATCCTGCATAATGATAAAAATGATTTGACAAAAATTTTTACTGCGAAAATAAAAATAATCAAACAATGTCATTATCTTTTTGAAGCAATCTAAATTGATGCGAACTAATTAATTTCTACCAATACTTGTAATGTTGTTCCCGATGTGACCTTCAAAAATGACGACTGTTAAATTTCAGTTAGTTTTTAACTGTACTTGTTGGAATTTAGAAAACGACATTTGATTCGACGTTTAAGGGTCACTTTCGTTTTGTGCTCTGTTTCCAACACAATACTGATTTTTTCAATATTTAGGTTTGGTCTGACTTGGGATAGAAGTTATACGATTTTCTCATCAACAAAATCCATGGTACATCTACAAAACAGTTTTGATGTGAACAATTTAAATTAATATCAACGGGTTCAGCTGTAAAAAGATGTTTGTATGAATTATGGTAGAGTATTTTGGTGATAGTTACACATATAAATCTCTGATGAGAACGGTGTCATCCCAGTTGTCCCACATTTTATAATTACAGGTAAAAATGTGTGGGACAAGTGGGAATTGTGTACATGTTAATTAGTTGTTTTCACACCCTTATTACAATAGGTAATTATGTATAGTCTTTTTCTGAATATTATCTAATTGTATTATGTAGTATCTATAGATAAATTGTTCCTGAAGTATATTTATTGCTATAAAATATGTAACTTATTATAAAATAAAATAGATCTTTTCCAATCCTCTGTACTGATGCCTGGTAACAGAGGGAGATATTCCATATGGATAGTTTGAATGCATTTTGAACTGTGCTTTTTGATGATGCTTTTTCCATATTAATATTTTTCTCCTTGGGTGATAATTGAAACAACAATAATTTTTTCTAATATTTATTAATTGCTTTATGATATATTTCAATATTTATGAAAATAACAAGATTCACAAAAAATAACAGAGAATGATAATAATGCACTATTACAGTATAAAACAAACAGTAAAATGTTCATACACTTCTACCCAAGGTGAATAAGCTGAGATGCTGCATCAGCATAATTGATAACTGTGATTTCCCCGTTGCGTAGTCTTTGTTTGAGTAGTTGCAGTCTGTTGTCAATATTTCTGTATTTGCGGCGCTTTCTTGTTGGTAGTCCCCCTGCTCTAATTTGGATGATATTTACTTCATTGGCTGACTGGATCTGCTTGAGATGAGTAATGAATGTGTAGATGTTCGGATGTGCCTGCTGTATTTGTTTCTTAATCTTGGAATGCCATCCCTCTAAGTGGTTGGTTGTTCTGGATTCATCATGGTCAAAGTGGTTCTAGATTTGCTGATCAGACTCTACCCACTGCGTTGTTACATAGTCTGTAAATGGTATTGTGTTGATGTTAATATCGGCATTTTCCAAGTCAGTCAAAGCATTAAACCACACATCTTCTACACTCTGCAGAGGAACTAACGGTAGCACTGCTGCTCTGCGTACCAGTGTCTTGATGACTTCATTATCTTTGTACTGTGTTTGTAGTCCTGATTGCTGTGTCTTCCTCCAAGTACACTGCGTGAAATGAAAAAAAAAACACCCTCGAATTGCAATGTTAGGAAAGACAGATTTTGCTGCATTGATTGTCGCAGTCTCGAAGTCCAGAACAAAAGTTGAACGCTGAAGTTGAAGTTGCTGGTTTGTGCAGTTGGTATGTACAATACTAAAAAACCTTCTGTAAACGTCTTCACTCTTGCCAGGGAGTAGACCATAAACAAGAGGATACATCTGACCATTTACTTTGCCATGAATTGTGTAGAGTTGAGTAAATACAGAAGGGCAGGTGAAGAATGTACCATCTCCAAAGATGGTGTCGTTATTGGCTAGTAGTTGAAGATTCTGTTGCGTTGCGAAGACCAATATGCGTTGTCCATTGTTGTCATCTGCAAGAAGGAACTGTTCACCAGCTGATGTTTGGGTCCATTGACCTTGTAAATCAATGTCGTTGGTTGATGTTGGCAACTTTGGTAGTAGACGGAAACGTTGTCTATAAAGTATGCTTCTAGAAGACTGGAATGTTGGTAGTTTTTAAACCATATTTTGTACTTCTTCATTCCATTCAGGTGTTCTCAATTTTGCTACCTCTTCATCATAGAGTTTTGGTACAGCTGTTGCTTCTTCTCTACATCTTTTTTTGATTGTGTTTAACACCTTTGCTGCCTCTAACTTATATGGCTCTGCTCTGTGGTTGTGTTGAATGTTGTAACCTACTGGTATGTTGTTTAAGGTTCTTATAGTAGCTGGGCATGTTCTGACAGCACACCGCCAGTAAACCCTTTCTTCACGACGATTTTTTTTACCTGGAAACGGTAATTGTTGTGAACAAGACTTTGTCCACTTCTACTGTTCTCTATGAATTCTATGTTTAGCTGTGCATTAGCCATTTTGACTTTGATTCAAGTTGACATTTTTACTTTCTATATATACCTCTTTTGAGATGAATTCACATAGATTTCAACAAGCTGAAGTGGCATGTTGCTCATAAGCAAGCCCACTTAGAAAGAAATTGATTAGCCAATTAATGTGGTCAGTTATTAAAAGTTATTATATGACTGCTGGTTTAATTAGTTAAAATAATTAACTTCACTTATTATTTTTATTATTATTATTATTTTTTAATTCCAATCAAAAATATGTATCTACATGTATATGACTAGATGGTGATAGTGGAGTACTAGAAAAAGACTATAACTTTGTCAAAACACTAATTAATTATTTGTTGTTATAAGAATGTTGGACAACTGGGAATATAGTTTTTTTCAAATGTGGGACAAATGGGAATAAACCGGTGAGAACATGCTTGAGGTTTTCAACCATTTCTCAATTTCTAATGTTAAATTTCTTTTATTGACTAAAACAACCATATGTTTGGTTTTCTTTCAGGATTTGGAGTATCTAAACTAAAAAACAGACATCACTTTGTATGGCAAGCCAAAGTGGACAAAAAGAGCATTTTCTAATATTACAAATTAGATTTCATATATGACAAAACACTTTTTTTAATATTAATCATTTTTTAATATTAAAAATTCAATTGAATTTCTAATATTAAAAAAAATATTTTTTAATATTAGAAATTGATTTTCTAATATAAGAAAAGGGATCTGTCGTATTCAATTACAATTTTTTATGCAAAGTGATTTTCTAATATTACAAATTCATTTTCTAATATTACAAAATGTGTGATATTATATAATA
The DNA here is from genome assembly GCA_037379345.1 of Perna viridis. Taxonomy (NCBI): domain Eukaryota; kingdom Metazoa; phylum Mollusca; class Bivalvia; order Mytilida; family Mytilidae; genus Perna; species Perna viridis. The sequence continues at coordinate 39,451,705 of CM074512.1, read as the reverse complement.
TTACTAAATCAGGAATTTGTAATATTAGAAAATGAATTTGTAATTTTAGAAAATAAGCGTTTTCTAATATTATAAAATGATTTTTTTTAATATTACAAGTTTATTTTCTAATATTACAAATTAGATTTCTAATATCACAAAACACTTTTGTAATATTAAAAGTTCATTTGAATTTCTACCATTAAAAAATAATGAATCATGATTTTGTAATATTAGAAAATGAATTTTTAATATTACAAAATGAATGTCTAATATTAAAAAATGATTTTGTAATATTAAAAATTCATTTTCTAATATTACAAAATATTGATTCTTGTCCTCTTTGACTTGCCATAACTTTGCCTGTAATGTATTCCATTGTCTCACTGCTGTGAAAAAGACTAATAATGAAATAATATTTTGAAAGAATTGTCTCCAGCAAACCTCAATAATCAAAGGTTTTTATTTATAAATATAAGCCACATAAACGAATACTACCAACTTCAACTCACGATAATAAAATTTATAATAAAATATAAATAAAAAAAACAATCATACAATGCAATGACTGCCTAATGCACTTTTTAGTTCTAGTAAGATGAAGTATAAATTGTTACCATCCATTGTTACATAAAAACATCGTGAACGATCACTTTCGGCAGCACTTTATATTCTTATCTTTAAACATACGGAAAACTTTTGGTTCCATTTTATTTTTGGTTTAATAAATGTAAATTGTAAAAAAATATATGTTTAACCAAACTATTTAGCGGTTATTTCTCCAAAAGGAAAATGTACAAATTTAGGTTACAGACCACCAAACATTTGGAACATATGCAAAAATAGTCCTACGCAGAAATTAACCCCTGTTCCTCATAGTGCTGTGAAAAAATTTCTAATTTTATTTAAAAACTTCAAACAGTTTCTATAAGGAAAAATATTTCTGTACATTTTATAGGTGCATTTTTCTTTTTGTGATGTGAAGCCTAACCTCCATAATGATTTCTAAATATACCCCTATCTTGTGAAAACAATGGGATTTCACATGCTATTTATAGACCCTTCACTTCCGGTGACAAGTACTGCACTGCAAGTCTGCTAACCCCACATGCCATTCTGAGGACTGTGAGCTGACATATGTCGAATCATGCTGATATATAGTCCTCAGCAGGTTAAAGTTAAGGTAAAGTCCAGAGAAGCCATTGAATATTGTAAAATTAGCATAGAAGCCTATGGGAAGTAGAATTTGTGGTTTCTAGCCTTAAACAACAAATTAAAGGACGGTAAACCATAATAAATCGATCACTTAATTCAATTACAAATTCAAAATGAACTGTGAGCTGATAGTTTATTTTCAAAGCTCATACAAGAAACATGATATAAACATTTAAGTAAATTTTAGACATATGCATTTTAAAGTCATTCTAAGTAAATGAAATGTACAATTCGACGTGTATTTACTATATACAATAATATTCAAAAAGTTCCTGATCATTCTTGATGGAAAATGAAAAAAAAATAATAACAATAAGTGTTACCTACAAAGTTTTTTTTTAGCTTAGTTACAGTTTACTGACCACAACATTGATTCATTAATAAATAAAAATCTCGAGAAAAAAATCACAAGAGTTTTTATTAACTTCATATAAGTCATTGCAAAAACCGACAAACAAAAGATTTCAATACAATACATACTAATGATAACTTTTAACTTCCTGGATTGGAAAAAAAATTAGAACAATGAACTGATGTTTAATTCTTGAATACAAACACATATGAAGGTTGAGATTAAAAAAATACAGTATAATGACAGTAAAATCTGTTGAAAATTAATGAAAATGAAACTGGCATATGAACACAGTCCCCCATTACAGCATTTGGTAATTATGATGACATGCATGCTATTTAGTCAATTTGGACCAATATTCCAATTTTATTGTAAACATTTTTTAATTAACGAAACGATTTCTGGAACGTTTTTTCGCATATATATAATAAAGAAAAAAAGCAAACTAACAACGGAGAAGGGGCGTAAATAGTAGAAGTAGGCCTTAAATACAATGGAACATTTATCATTCATTGTTTAATTGTGAATTTGGGGACTTGATCCCATCATTGATGAAGAAACATACAGACTTCTGCTTAAAGGATCAACTAAAATTGAAGTTTGACCTAATTCCGATATTTTGTCAATTTTGTATTTTTTGGTCAATTTCCGTTCCATTCATATGTTTGGCAAGAAAAAGGTGACACACCATAGACATTCATATATAGTGAATACATTCCTTATTACATAGAATATCAAAATATAAAGTTGTTTCTTGGATGTGGACAAAGTTCTATCTGAAAAAAATTACGACAAAATTAAATATTCTCAGTAGTTTTTGTTAAATGAAGTATGAGTGTGGCACCATATTACCAGAATTCTTTTTCCTCATATTTATAGATTTTACTGTGTTATTGATAATGTTTGTGTTATTGCAACTAAGTATACACTTTTGGGCAATTTCTATAGTCTAATGTCATCACACCTTTAAATGCACCGCGTACTCTGATCGATGAATACTTAAAAAAATATAACATAAAAATATTTCAATGTTTGTGTCCGAGATAGCAGCACGAGTTTCTATTTCGAATTACATTCAGTTGAATATAAATATACAATTCGTTCATGACAAAACAAAATGTTCGTATTTTGATTATTATCGTAGTTAAAAATTTTGAATTCTCTATGGAAAGAAGTATTACATGCAACAGAAAACTAGAAATGTCATCACCCGCAGCTTGCATATTCGGCATGAACATTTTAGATCTTGTGGTCAATACTTACTACAAAAAGATTCAAATGTAACTCATTATAGTCATCATAACTTTAGTTACCCAAGTAGTAAATTTAGGAATTTGAAAAGTGAATCGGTAAAACAGAATATTTGGAATGGTCGACTTATAAGATGTACGGATTTAGTAATCGTAAAGGATTTGATCTTATGTTTACAGTACTTATATGTTGCCTTCATATAAAAATGAAGGCAGTTAAAAAGATTCATTCATAAGAATTGCTGAAGGATTCAGTCTCCGCTTGACCAAGAGTGAATTTTAGTCATCAACTCGTCCCAAGAGGGTGGTATCCATCAGGTCCAGATGTCAATGATAGAAGCAAGGAATAATGAATGTCATGTGTCCATTATTATTAGATATGGCAATGTTGAGTTATATGAAACTAAAAAAAGATCTATATGAATACTTATCATGAAGAAACATCATTTAGTCGATGATTGAGTTAAGTTATAAATAAAACTGTATATTGATAAACATTTTAAAGTCGCTTTCTCGTTAATCGTTTTTTAAACGTCCAATAAATAAAAAAGCTCAAGCTACATAGTCCACAGCTTCAGTACATTTAGATCTCTTTCTCTAATTCTGGACACTGGAACTGACAAAGTCTCCTACGTAATGCCATTTGCAAAAATACTGATCATACGGAACAAAGCATAAAAAGATGCCGATCGATTATATTTCGGTAGTCTGTTGAGATCAATTAAGGAATAGTGAAACAATCCAAAATTATTTTGAAAGGGTTCAATTAAATACCAGTAAAATGACAAGATATAACCATTTTAAGCGAAGTTTCCCGCCATATTATGTATGTGTTTATCTACCTGTAGTATAGCTTAACTCGCACAAGTCTTTTTCGGTGAGAATCATCCCGGTTATAAAAACCTAAAGTAATAAGATATATCATTTAAAATTCAAAATAGAAATGTTTGCTGAGAGGATTTGGAAAAAAACAAGAGTTTTTTTTTCTAAGAAACCTCATAATTGTATCACATATTTGGTTATTTCAATCGGTTATTGAATAGCTGTTTAAACGTCTTAGATGCAAAATTAGGCTTCACCACAGTTCCCGTATACCCATAAACGTATCTTTGGTATTAATTATCTCAGCAGGATTCGAGTGCGTGGCATAAACAAGATCATTTTGCAGCAACTGATATGCTGATCCAACATAATGAGCCTTTTTGCCTTTAGCACTAACAAGTAAGCAGGGTGTTGATTCACTCTCCAATACTGGCATTGATTGTCCATTCCTCTGTATGACGATCTGAAATGATGTACCATTACTGCGAAGATTGAGAGCCTTCTCCGTAATCTGGCTGTAGATGAAATACATTCCATCCTTGTTAACAGTGAACTTTCCAGATTCAAAATTGTAATTCACCGAAATGTTTTGTTTTTCAGATGGCACCTTTACCATGTTTTTTCTCCATCGTACGTTTTCTGAATAAAGAAACATACAAAAACCGATGCTTGTTTGTATATGAAATGATATATATGTTATTGATATTTATTGCAAAATAAACGTCGTACAGGGGTACAAATTTAATTATTCATTTATATTTGCATGCACTGTGAGGATAGAATCAGTTTCTATAACAAAATTAATAGGTATGCAAATGTTAACTTATTTGCATAGAAAATTGACATTTGTTACCTGATATGGAAATTAAATAACAAAAGTCAATTTTGAAAGTCAATTTTGTGAGACAAAATTTCATTTTCAAATTGACTTTTGTGACACAAGATTGACTTTTGTGACATAAAATTGACTTTTCTGACACAAAATAGACTTTTGTCTCACATAATTGATTTTTGTGACACAAAAATGAATTTTGTGTTAAATTGCATGCAAAAGTGATTTTATTATGACAGAATTCAGTTTTGTAAATACGAAGTTGAATTTTGTGATAAAATTTGATTTTGTCATAATATTTCTCGATTTTGTATACAAATTAGTTCATAAAATCCAAAATCCTCGTTAACTAATTCGCATACAAAACTGACTTTTGTTACCCAATATTCAAATTAGGTAACAAAAGTAAGTCAGTGATACAAAAATGAATTTTGTCATGACAAAATTAACTTTTGTCCACTGAAAGATTACTTACTATGACAAAATCTAAATTTGTAGAATGTTATAAATTTTGTTAATCTGAACTCATTTTTGTAGAACAAAATTCACTTTTGTCTGTAGAATATTGAATTCTGAGTGCAAAACCACACGAGTCCCATTCGGCGCCCTGTACGAAGGACTATCGTGACTTTAAAATATAGCATACGTAGACTGAAAAAGCATCGTTTGTTCGTTGGGCTTTTCTTCACCATGAATCACCTCTACTAGAGACAGTGTCTGACTTTTATATGGACTGATACTTAAGAATATGAGTCGTTTTTATCATATAATTTACATGAGATAGTATTTCAGGCGAAGAAAATTACGTAAAACTGAAGTTTGTGCTATATGGGTATGTGCAATGAAAAATTCGGAGGAGTCCACTTTGGTCATTTAGGAGTTTTTGGCAATCTGTTTCTCCTCATTGTTTCAACTCCGTCTCAATTTCACTGCTACCAGTGTGTCCATGTATTCATATCACTATTACTGTTGATTATGTTGACACGGCACTCCGGTGTCTCTGTGGTTTTGTGCGTATTGTTTTGGTTCTATGGTAAGTGTTTTACGTTTTGTTCTTCCGTTTTGTCTAATGTTTTCCCCTTTTATGCACCTTATGTATAATTATTTTTCTATCAATTCAAATACGTTTCAATTTACCTTAGATTAATTTAATAAAGAAAGAACTGATTCATAATCAAAACATTGTTATGTGTGAGATTAATGCAGACGCGCAACGTTAATGACGTAACAAAACTAAAATGGAGTTTAAAGCAACAAATCAGAAAGCTTATTGTAAACCAAATCGAATAACTTCGATATTCTCTTACCTTTTGAAATAAAGCGTTCAATGCCACTGAAGAGGTATATGGATGGCGATGATTTTCGACATACAACGTTTGCATAGTTGAGTTTTTCTGTAATGGGAAAAACAAACGTATTTATAATAAGTTAATTATAAGATGTATTTACATACTACAATGTATATGTAGTATTTGTTGCAGTTTCTTTGTATTTTGGATATACATATTCATTAATGTTAGAACTTTGTAAAGTTTCTTTTTAATTAAATAGCGTTTGAGCAACACGAAGTTTTAGTTATGTGTTGCAGAAATTGCCTAGAGTAGTTGTCTCATTGTTAATGTTTTTTGTTTTTTTTTTGTTTGTTTGTATTCCTCCATGCAAAATTAATATATGTACAAATGTATGACTGTACAGTAGACTTATTACCTGCCATATACTGCATTTGCAGTCTTCTCATATTCTGCAAAATATGTTCGAATGATAAAATGATGCTTGAAATGAACTAAAGTGAAAGTAGAATAAAGCGTGTAATAATTAGTCCTAAAACATATTCTGAAATTCTGTGATGAAGACCTTCAATCTCATTTGAATTGATATACAATTAACAAAGATTTCTAAAGGTAAAACATCTGCATAAAACATAAAACGATATGAAAATGATAAAAGAAAATTGATTCAAAACATAGTTATGTAGCAGTGCATATAATGCTTTCGAAATGAGCAAAGCAAAAAGTCAAAATATTCTAACTGGCTGTATTTGCAATGTTTTGCAGTGATTACAGACTGAAGTCGCACTAATTAAAGTATGCAAGATATTTGTACCGAAGTGTATAGAGGAAACATTATATGGAAACGGTCTTCTCTAGAGTACACTGTAAAAGGAAGGAAATAGCAATTTTACCAATCTTATTAAAGGAGACACATATCACTTCATTATAAGATCGTTAATCATGTAAGTAGCATACACTTATCACATTGACTAATAAGACGATCCATGTCCCGCAATTTTTGTTTCCCCAGAAAGCATTGAATTATGAGCCTCTTCAAAATTGTTAATTAACAAAACTACAGCAGAAAATATCTCCAACCTAAACTTTTATTTGCACTTAAATTGCTGTAAATATTGTCCGTTTATAAATATAAACCTAAAATATAGGTTTTCCGAAATACTTCTGTGAAAACATGTGCACATACAAATGTCAAAAACCCAAAAAAACTAACGCGTTTTAATAATGACTGATATAACTTTCCACTTACTTAAATGAGTCAAAAATACAAAGTGACGGCAGAAAAACGTGTCTCGCGCATTAAAATTGAATATAATATTGAATATATATTCAATTTGGGAATGTTGTATACCCAGGGGTTGTATTCCGCTACAAAATGGGTATAATATGTTCCGATTATGGTGGTCAAAACGGAACCTCATGACAAGTGATTATACATTCCACAATGATAAAATATATGATATTGACAAGAGTAAAAATTATTTAAACCATGGCCATGAATTCTAATTGGTGATAAAAAGACCCTGTTCTGCGGCACATACAAATTGAAGTAGTATATTGAATATAATTGAGTATATTGTACGCACTTTCAGAAAAAATTGCAAAATTGAAAGTAGAAGTAAAGATTACTAATCATGTCACATATGCAATCATAGAATATTTCTTGCCAACTATACAACAAACAGTAGGCGAAATAAATGCCGAATGTAATGTTTAAATCAACTGACAAGTGTCCTACTATACATGCTGATAACAAACTGAACTTTGAACAAAACATTCTTATACAGGTCGTTAACAAGAACATAACTTTAATGGAGTGTGTTCTTATAATAATCATAATAATACCATCATAAACATTACAAAAACACATTAACAAAACAAAATAGCATACCTTATCCACCTGATCAGCTATGTAATTTTCTGGTAGTTCCCTACCCCTGCATGATTTATCCTCATTGAAACCAATACATATAGACCTGTCTTTGTTAGGTGCAGGCATCATATCCGTCAAAGGTTTACTTCGTGTAGCATACCACATCACGGCGACGATGAAAATGGCGATAATAAAACAGATATTTAAAACCAAAAGTACAATCTCTAATATCATATAATGTCTTTCGGAGTCATTTCCGACAATACTACAGCCGGCAAAACCCCAACGACCTTTTCTAATTTCTTTCTCTTCCATGCCAATTCTGCCTCACAAAATCAGGTATATATTCGCCATATTCCTCGTCCCTAGCACTCGCCAGATTTTAGTTTGCTTTAAAATGACACACTAGTGAACATGGTAAACGGATCAATGAACAGCTGTGTACCTTTGTTCAGGTTTCATGTCGCTATAAATAGATTTAATCTAATGTTGAAGTCTTTCTGCTTGATTGTATGCATACATTGAATTTTTAAAGAGACTACAAAACTTAAACTAAACGTAAATATGTTTCGATTGATTTTAAGAAAAGATATTGAATTCCAATTCCGATTGCATGTGTGTTATATTATGTCTCTAAAGAAAATAATGACGTACTTGTGGTTTCGTTTTTAAACGTTTGAAATTTTTATCAGTGCATATAACTCAGTTCGTGAATGTATCAACTGGATGTGGATAGTTACTGCAGTTTGATGGCGTATTTTGCATTTGTTTGAAAGTTGACATTATTAATCCGCGTAAAAAAAAATGTTGAAACAATATATTGTGATTCTAGTTTTGTTTTCTTGTGATTTTGTATTTAAATAAAAGAATTGTTTTCAATAACTGATTAGGTTATCGGATAGAAACGACTTTGGATCGATATATTGCTCACTACTGCCGTCGTGAAATCAGGTTGTGGAGATACTCATCGACTTGTCGACATACCTAACAGAACGAGTCTACTCATCCTTTCTGAAAGCTGAAATAAAACATAATGACCCACGTAGCCCATGGGCACGGAGGGTCCACCGTGCACCCCCACTCATCAAATACATGGTGATTTTAGGTACCTTTATACGCCCCATTACCGAATCGAATTGTTGCCAAAGAATATTCTCGGATTCTTTCTCAGTATAAGCCTATATTTATACCCCACTGGGTCAAAAAGCCAAAATTGTTGTGATTCATTTTTTACATACAAAGCAACAAAAGCAAATAAGCAACTCGGACTCCAATAAAAACTGGGAGCATGGACCGGGTGCACCTGTAGGGTAAGAGTCCTCTGCTTTTCTAGAAACACCCGACGAGTTATTCATAAAAGGTCAAGTCCGGGGTAGACAAAAGACGAAAGGAAAACTATGACACGATGAACAAATCAGTTTTAATGGTGCAGATGGATACAACGCAACGATCCACGTGTTCATGGTGGCGACCATAAAACTTCCATAGTGATGAATTCAATCGTGTAGCAACATAACCCTAATCCAGAAGCATAACTGTAAGAAGTCTGGCGTAGTTACGGCAAGCCCTGACATAACGTATGAGTTGTGATATGAAAACTCCATACGGAGGTGCTGAAGGGATGTTGCCACAGATGAAAGGACAGTTGACAATTCTGAATAAAAAGTCATCACTTTTGTCGTATTGTTTGGTCAGTAGTTTTCCTCTGCCATCGATTTCTAAATATAGGTCAATCTATAAGGCTGACTTCACAGTGTCTTTAGTATCCTATATCTAAGTTCTTTAGGGTAGATGCGGTGTATCTTCCCCGAAACTAGGATTGTTTAACGATAGTACGTCATCTATATAGCGGAAACTGAGATTAAAGGATCTAGCTAAACGGTGTTCTTTCTTTCGGTTCTGATCAGGTATAAAGCCAGCATTAAAAGATTGGAAGAATATGTCGGCAAGTAGAGGAGCGAAATTTGTTCCCATTGGAATGCCGACCGTTTATTGAAAAAATGCGTCCACCACATCAGACAAATATGTTGTCGATAAAAATTTCCAGCACTTTGAAAACATCTTCTTTTGTATATTCGGAAGATGATTTGGAATTATTTTTACAAAGTATGAGGAATCTCTGCCAAGATTTATTTGTTTGTTTGTTGGGGTTTAACGTCTGAGCAGCAATATTTCAGCTATATTCAGACGATGAACATGAAATTGATGATAAAATGAACATGAAATGATGATGAAATGAAAAAGGGATGGGACAAAGGACAATGGGGTCGACATTGACATTTTGATTGCCACCGGAAATAGGGAGAGGTGGGTAGGGTCGGCAATTTAGCCTCCTGTGGCGGAGCCCTATGGTTCCTACTCCGGGAGAATACCACAGTAGGGTTCTTTAACGTGCGAGGAACGTGGCATCTTTCCCAACACGGTGCACCACTATGGTTTGTGGTCAGGTTTTCCGTATTATAGCCTGACAACCCCAGCATGTAGCACGCCAGGGGTACCCCATTCCACCACCTGGGGCACACATCCCAGTTGCTCTGTGGGCAGAGCGCCCTAGCCCCCGGCTAGGGTTCTGAGCACTATTTAGTCGCCTTTTACGACAAGCTTAGCGCTGCTGCAGGCCTATTCTTTTAACACCCGGACCTGCACGGCCAGGAATTATATAAATATATCTAGGTGTACCATCTTTTTTGGAGAAACAACGTTGTATAATGTTTTAGTCGAGGTTTTAACTGAGTATGAGGAATAGAAGTATACAGTGTTGAAAAATCACAGGTTTTAATACTATTAAATTCTGATAATAATCTTGAACTGAGGGTCTCCAAATGATCTTTCGATTTTTTCAGGATCCGCATTGAATAAATACCACTACGGGAGCTACGTGGTAAGACTGAAGATCCTCTTTGACAGCTGTGAGTATTGAAGTTCAAAGTTTAGAAAGAGGTTTGGTGATACATTTGCAAAAGCAGCTATGTAACGTTATCTGTATGGATTCTTGTGGAGTTCAGTAATCCAGTACATATAGACGATCAATCACAATCATCTTTGGTAGAGAGACCAAAAGAGCATAGCACAGATTTATGGTTAATATCCACTATCTCTTCTTTTGAGAGTGTAGTGGCTGTATAGGTCTTATCGTTGCTATTATTTTCTACGTCTACCTCTAATAAAAAACATTGGATGAAATACATTTTGCAGACAAAAACAATGTTGTTTTGGGCTTTGTCTGCTAGAACGAAAAAATATCTGTAATGTATAGTAGACAATGTTTTTGCAAAATTGAGGTCTTTGAAAACTGATGTAGCATTGGCACTCATTGACATATTAAAACTTTCATTCGTTTCAAAATTAAAGACCTAACAGCCTTTATCCACTCTGACAGAGAATCAATGTCTTTTTGTTCTTGTTTGATCAATTTTCTTGTGTAGTCCTCCACTGCATCCATTAAAACTTTTAAGTTATAATTCCAGTTTATGAAGCGTGGTTCACTTGGGACCTTTGTAAAGGATATTACGTAGATATTCGTTTTTGATGATGGTTAAATATCCCGTAACGACGTGGCCGGAAGGACCATATTTTAATGGCGGGCTTTTGCAAGAACAGTCATGTGGTTTAGCAAATGATTAAGCGATTTTTCGGTGGGATATGGGTACATTTTCTCTTATTTTACCCCAAAACCCTTAGTATTTCCGTCATTTTCTTGGTAACATTGTAAAGTTGAAACATTGGGCTGCATGATAATACCTTAAAATTTATTTAGTTTGTTTACACATGCTGTCTCAGGAATACTTGGACGCTGAAACAATTGAGTAACAAAAATTTTGGGTATTTGACCCAGTGGAGTACAAATACATTTGTTTAGGCTTATACTGAAAAAAAAAATGAATCCGATAATATTCTTTGGCGACAAATTGATTCGATAATGGGAAGTATAAATGTACCTAAAAATCACCATGTATTTGATGAGTGGGGTGCACGGTAGACCCTCCCAACCCATGGGCTACGTGGATTATTATGTCATTATTTCAACTTTCAGAAAGAATGAGTAGACTTGTTCCGATAACTATGTCGACAAGTCGACATATATATATATCAGGACATGTCAACATAAGTATCTCAACACCTTGATTTCACGACGATAGTAGTTAGCAATTATATCTCGATCCAAGGACGAGATTTTTAGATATGCTATGTCGACTTGACTAGATGACATCAGTGATGACCAGTGATATCATTAATTGAAAATAGAAGTTCGCGCGCTTCTTATCAGATTTAAAAAGAAATTGCAAGAGTAAATGAATATGCATGTGACCAATCAGCCGTCAATGAAAAGAGGGGGAAATGAGAATGAGAATTTTGTTATGGATAGTTATAGACTAAGTATACCACGATTCTCAGGCATTTATTAAACGTATGCATAGAACCAATGAGCATTTCAGACCCCTTGTTAATTCAGCATTTTTAAGGTATTGAAACCTATGCAAGTTGATCTGGTAGAAAAGAGTAAAAATGCCACGAAAAAAAATCATGTTTCTTGTAATTGAGTACTAAAAATGACACAATGTCCCTAAGACCATGACAAAACAGTTACACCTACTTTTTGAATAGAGCTTAGTGGCTTTTTACATGCATGGCTGTGTTGCACAAAGATTCCGATTGTCGCTTTGAAAATTTAATGGTCGTAGCCTGACTTGATTAACCATTATAGTGTCAGTCCTCAATCTAATACACATCCTCCATCAGTCAAAGGTGTGCTTTTGGTAGTGGTAGATACTTAACATGTAGGAACCACAATACCACAGGGGCTGGATATGCGTCTAGTGCAGGGGGTGGGGACGTGGAGGCCGAAGACTCTGCTACTGTCGCTGGTTAACCTACTTGTAGGTGAAAAGGAAAGACGGGTGCTCAAGTCTTTCCTGTCAGTACAAAGCCTCTGTCAATCTAAAAAAGTAGGAACTACTGCATTCTTCTGCAGCACACAATTCCACCCGCGGTTCACACCGAACTTTCAAATGGATTCGATCAGCTAGTTTACATGTGTATTTGTTCTACTTCCTTTTATTATATTGTTCGTGACTTATTCTTCGTTTGATGTTATTTTTATTATAAGGCTGTATTTTGGCCTCGGGTATTCTTAGATATTGTTTTATGTTAATATAGTCTTAAACATTGTAAATTTGACTTCAATTTTGTTGAATTATAGTATGTTTAATATCAAAGTTGTAAGTTTTTTCTTCAAATTTAATACTATTTTTTCTTGCTGCAAGATCATCTTTTTTGTTCGTTGTAGTATACGAATACATTGTGTATCAATAATGAAATGAGCAACATATATACCATAAGTCAACAAAAATAGATAATGAATTTTAATTGGCTAAAAATATGGAAATTCGCTATCACAAATTAGAATTAACATGCTACATGTATGAATTATATGCCGGTGTGTTGCGTTTTGTATTTCTGACAAAAAGTGATTAAAGTATAATAATTAGGGCGCTTACTCCATATCCTTTGCAACTGGTAATTATTTCGCTTGACAGTGTGAGGGTTATCTATGAACATTCAAGATGTATGTACTCATTAACAATCATAACAATTATTTTTTTAGTTTTTTTTTCGAAAAGAAATACCTTCATATCTATCCTGTATTTTACAAAGGTGTATCCGGATCCACATTCTTAATTTGCCCAAAACTAAACAAATTATGGGGAAACACGTCGTGTGATTTGTAAATATATTTTAAATAGGATAGTTTCGTTTATATAAAAATTGACAGAAAAATACTTTGAAGATGAAACCATACTGTCAAACTTTAAATTTTTATGCTATTTCATAAAATAAGCATGACGAGATATTACTATTTTGTTTATACTACAGTTGAACAGCAGTTTCAAATATAGTATTGTTTACATGTAAAATGCAACGAAGTATTTGGTCACGTTTATTAATTTGACAGACAAAAGTACTAGATATGTTTTCCTGAAGTTGCAATTTTCTTATAAAAAAAAACAACCTGTGTCACTACAAACGGTTGAACAATTATATCAAGGTGGCAATTGCAGGTATTTTCCCGACAGAGCTTCCCGATTTAAGATGCATTTCCACATGAGCAGAGTATGGGTTGTATGTCCCAAACACCGGCCAGAGTGGTTCGCTAAAGTCCAAATTTCTAAAGCTGTATAAAATCTTCTGACTTAAACAGTCAATAACAGACCACTGGCGATTGTCGACATCAACCAAGAACCCGTATGTCATAGTCATCACAGTTCCTGCGGTATCAGCTGATAGTGGTGTGTGCAAAAGCAATGTCCTTTTATGACGAAATTTGTGGCAAAGCTGTTTGTGTTCATTACACCTTTCGGCGGAGAAAGACCACGCGTATGCTTGTGCTCCAACATAGAAACTGGCATGAATTGATTCCCATCTGCCGAGACCGACTTCAAAAATTAGGGCATTTCTCACCAGATTAACGTGAATTCTGAAAGAAACCATAACTTCATAATAGTAGCGACCTGTATCCCTAAATGGCCTGGTGCCAATAACACCACAGTATTTTCGTAGCTTTTTGGCATCTCCTTCGTCCATCATTCTGCCTTTAGAGTCTGATCTTCCTGTCTCATTTCCTGGTTCATCCCATGGGAAAGCTTTTCCAGCTTTAAAATGAAAATAAAGACAATTTTATTTCTTTAAAATGCATATTCTTCACATTCCACGTTTAAAACAGTTTTATAGAATGTATGATTGAAACTTGTTGATTCTTTAATTTTTATTTATTTATTTTTTTTTGGGGGGGGGGGTGGTGGACAGACGAATAATAAATTGTCAAAACATTGGCAATATTATAAAGACGTTCGAGAAACGTGAAGTCCTCTCCGATGCGTGTTTAAAAAGATAAAGTAATAGTACTGTACTTATGTCTAATGGAATTTTTATATATTGCATACTTTATACGTGCTAATATACTTCAGTATGAATCCTAATCAGTGAATTTATTTTTCAAATTACTTTGACCTGTACCTTTGAACTTCTTGACATGTCTGGTTGTATTCTTTTTAAGAGTGGTGATATCAGACTTGAGCATCCTTCCATTGCCACTGATTTCCCTCTCAGAATGAGCTGTGTTAGAATCAAACAAAAAACCAGGACCTGTTGGAATACACAGATCAAGCAATATAATTGTATGATCAGGAGGATGAAAGGTCAACCTGGTAAGCTAAAATCATACAAACTAAGATAAGTAAATACCTCTTCATATTCGCCATGCGAAACTAAAAAAACACAAGACTGCGTTTGTACATGCTCATGAACAGCCTGAACTCTCTCGTGTTAAACAAGCTAGCTCATCTGTGTGCTATTTAGACAGGAGCATTGAGCTATCTCACAACCAGGCCAACATATCCAACAAAACATAACACGTAACTTTAAAAAGGTTACCTTCTACAAGGTTTTAATGTTTAATACTAAAAAAACGTCTTACAAAAGGGTTTTAAATAGAATATTTTCATATTGTATATAACTTCCCAATTACTCTATATCTAAAAATACTGAATACGCAATTTAACGCACCTTCCAGTTATAGATCAAATTTGTCCAAAGCAAAAGAATGCATTTCAGAATAATAGTTACATTTGATAATTACTGTAAAGTAAACCCCATCACAAAGAAGCAATATTTAGTCATAATTTGTTTATTAGATACCAAAAAATCTCAAATTGGTTTGAGGAATACTTACATAATATATCACCAAACCTCTTGTCTATTTCACCTGAAATGGAATGTTGTAAGATATTTACATCCCTGTCTCTGTGGTTATATCTGCTAAAAATTCATGTATTTACTTTGTTTATTCAGTCTGTTGATTAAATAAAAGCGATTACACTGTTACCAGGACAAAGTAGATTGGCTTTTCTTTTAAAAATTATGCCAAATGTGATTAAAAACAAATATAACGGTGACATGTTGCTTCATTTGTAAAAAAAAAAGTAGTTTATTGTTTTTATAGACCTTATTATGGTGATACTTTAAATTTTAACACCAGTTTTTGGACTGAAGTATTATAATAATGTAAGCGTATCAACGCTTTACTGGATTTTAGTTATCCGTTAATCGTTTTCCCATTAATTGGACTTTAAAAAAAAATGGAGAAAGACGTATTACATGCTTTAGTGCAACTATTTACAATATGCATCGTCACAGTAACATACCTGGTGATTTCGATAGAAACGGGAAACCCTCCTCTCTGACCAATCTTCCCAGGACCCTGACGTAGGCAATATGGGCACCTGTCATGTTGGCTGTGTAGTATACTCGGTAACAACCTTCAAGCGTCTTGGAATCCTCCACTGACGCCGGATACATTCTTCCCTTTGGGTCCTTAACATCAACCAAGACGCAATCAAAGCTGTCTTTTTGTGGAGTACCTTTGCTATCGTAGAGGAAAACTTTCAGCACTTCAGCTTCGTTTTCAACGGGGACATCCATAGCTTCCACCAATGTTTTTGGTGGATAGATTGCGGTTGATCGGATCTTACCCATATCAATAACATACTGCTTAAAGTCGGTTCCCATTTTGTCCTTGTCAAAAGCAATAAAGGAGTTTTCTAGCGGACAAGCATCTATATGAGTGTCCCGCAAAAATAAAAGACGGTTGCGTAAAGTGTCAGTGAGGATCACAAATTCAGATGGCATTGAGTGAGTCATGATGTGACTCGAAAAATCTTTAGCAGACGCCATTAGTGACAAATTGTACTTCAACCCTTCTCTTTGAGACTGGAGCACTGCTCGCTTCTTCTTGCATTTCTCCTTAAGGGTGTCCTTTAGCTCTCGCCTCCGTACTTCTAGCATATGAACTCCTTCATCAATTTCATGATCAATTTCTTTTGTAATGTCTGTTTGCTTTTTATCAAGATTTCTCATCTCATCCTCTGTTTCTAACATTACCGTTTTACTAAATGTAATTTTGTCCTCCACCTGTTTAACCAGGTCACTGACTTGTGTCTTATGATCTTCATATGCATCTGCAAGTCTCCGGACAAGATGGCCGCGATCTGCTTGGTGCTCCAGGACTGTACACATTTTGCAAACCGGTTTATTGCACGACTTAGAGACGCAGAAATAAACGAACGGTTGACCCTCGTGTCCTTGGCGGTCACACGTCTCATTCCGCAGAAAAGGTTCGATGCCTGAATTTTGCACTTGATCTAAAAGGACGATGTTGTGATTTCTTGACATAAAATTTCGTAAATGGGCTTTTCGACATTCATGACACATAAACGAGTAACAATCTTTACAAAAGAAAGCAGCGGTGCCTCCGTCTGGGCAATCTCTACAGGAGACTCGCTGCCCTTTCTTTTTTAGGTGAACAAAATCCCGCAAGCTTCTCCTGGTGTTATCTTTAGGAAAGTTAGCAACACTGTCGCCTGGAATATGATGCTGCGATTTACATGATGGACAACCAACCGTCCAGTCACGTGTAAGATCACCAAGGCAACGCTGACAGTAAGTATGCAAACATGGCAAGACTCTCGGAATGTGGCTTTTCTCGTCGTATTCTCGCTTACAATTTTCACAATTCAAGAAATCATCTTTTAAGTCGTCTATTCGTATACTAGATGATTGTCCACCAGTGGTTTTAGGATCTTCAACATTCTGAAATAGTAAAGAGATTTAAAAAATATTTAAATATTTGATTTGTATCAATCTTTTAAGTAACCCGCGTCTAGAACTTACTCGATTGTTAAGGTTTATACTCTTAATTATTACTATAAGTTATTATAAAATGCATGTAATAATAATTTTAGATTTCTTTTTGGTTGCTTCATGATCATCTGTTGAGAGCAAACCATTTTTGATTTTTTTTGTTTTAAAATCCCCTACATGTGTGTAGTGAAACATTTAGGAGAGTTTTTGAGTCGTGCTATTTTCAGTTATACTTGCACGAATGCAACAATATTTACTTTTTTAATGTGCACGTGTAAAATACTTACATACCTGTCATCTCGAAATAAAACACTATATATATTGTTTCCAATTTCTAATGATATTTGTTAGTGATTGTACATAAAACACCATTTGTGTCTCACCTTAACTTTGACCGCACCTGCCCCTTGCCTTTGCATCATTATTGCTATCTCGTCTGCAACGTCTAGCTTCCCGCCACTTTTAGATAAAGCCGGGTCTTTTCGTTGGCTTTTGGGGCCAACCATTTCATTTGGAAGTTTTCGGGAAGTATTCATATAATAGTCTCCGTCATAATCATCTTCCTCATCATCCGGGTAAGCTTTATCTAAAACAACAGCGGGCTCTTTTGGAATACCATATTTGTCCTTTGTTCTAAGATCAACAAAGGCATTCTTCGGTTGTGGATCTACCCTCGCTGTCATTGGTACGCCTTTTGGTTGGTAGTTTTCCCTTCTACTGATCAATTCTTTCTCCTTTTGGATCCTCTCCTGTCGTGCTTTCTTTATGCTTTCTTTGATAATTTCGTCTTCATGTTTAGGAACGGATTGCCCGTTAGGTTTTATTTTATTCCAGTCATCTTGATTTTTGTAACTTATTTTCTCACGGAACGAAATTGGCTCACGTGACTTGACGTAGGATGGGCCCGACTTTAAATCTTTGTAGAAGGGAATGTCTTTCTTATATTCGTTTTGTTTCTTGTCCAAGTACGTTGCCTGAAAAAAAAGTTCTCATTTTTAACTAAAATTAAATTTAAATAATTTATAATTAACCCCCCTACAATTTCCGTTCCTTCGTATTATATTCTGAAAAGAATTTACCGGCCAACCTTTAAGTATTGCTGAAATAACATAATTTCGTCCTTTTAAGCTATATAGTAGTGGCTGAATTTCCGTTCCTTCGTATTATATTCTGAAAAGAATTTACCGGCCAACCTTTAAGTATTGCTGAAATAACATAATTTCGTCCTTTTAAGCTATATAGTAGTGGCTGAATATTAGTCGTAGTTTATACTGCCTCTTTGAGAAAGACTAAAAGTTTACAGATTTCGTTTATTGCAAGTTTTAACCCAATATGACAGTGACATCGTTCAATCAGCCAGTGTTTTATACGACCGCAATTTTTATCGCATATAGTATTATCCTGTCATCGTCGTCGTTGGTGTCCGCTAACTTTCGTTTAATCATTAAAACTTGCGTTAAACGTATCCGATCTAATCTTTTTGGAGTTAAAGGGGTACGAATTTGGGCCAAGCCGAAAAAATCAACTTTTAAAAATTTTGGTCCGATTTTGAAATTTATTTTTATCAAATTCCTCAGAAAAAATTATTGCCTGCATTAATTACGGTTTTCGAATTATAAGAGACTAAAGTGGTCACGCAAAAAAAAAAACACTTCTTTTTTTTTTTGGTCCTATTTCGATTTTTTTTTTATTGAATTCCATATAAAACGATTCAGACAGATTTCAGATATCTCTTACGGTTTTCTAGTTATAATTGGGAACAAAGGGCTCACATTCCAAAACCCGACCTTTTTTGGTCCAGTTTCAAAAACTTTACTTTTTATTGGAGTCCTTATGAACATTTTATATCAGATTTACATCCCTCATGTTATCAGTTACATGGATCGTAGGCAAAGTTCCATGACTAGCACAAGTGAAGCAAAAGTTTTTTTCGCATTTAATTTTATTTCAATGTTTGTGCTATATTGCGCGATTGTGTCCAAACCAGTCCCGCTGCTCACTCGTTAAATCTAAGCGTTCTCCGACAATCGTGATAATGTTTTGGTTATTTACTCTTTTCAATTAATAATCTTATTATTATTCGTCGCTTTTTTCCATAATGAACTGTAAGTCACTGTGCTTAAGTGTGTCAAAAACTAATATTGTGTCCACACTTACCCCAAAGGAACAGAGTACAACATGCTGTGGTTGTATTATGCTGTACTCCGCGAGGCTCTTTGCTATTTGAATGGTTCTCTATATGTAACAATGCAAAAGGCAGGAAAGAATCTGGCCACTTTAACCCCATTAAACACTTTCAAATTTTTGAAATTACGAGTAAAAGATTACTAAATGGTTTCACTTGACATTTATTCATCGCTTTTTGACGCTTCCTTTGATGTTCCCGAAAAAAAAAATCGGAAATCCTGTCTGCAGCGGTTCGTAAGACAGGAGCCAAACGTCCACTGAATGTATATGCTTGAGTCGACTTAATTTTTCCTACCTTTACCGGTTGTTGTGTATTAGGATATTGCTTCGTGTATGGTCCCGGGATAGCAGCCACGTCTCTTTCATACCGCCCTCTATAGGCGTAACTTGTCTGAAAAAAAAACTCGTTGGTAAAGGTTATTGTGTATCAGGTAAAAGTTCGTACAGGGATGTACGTCTTGCTGTATAGCATGGTACCACTCTGTGTTACACTTCAATTTCACATTTTCAAAGATACAAGTATATATAACATTCGTTAAATATTAAGTATATATAAAGTAGTTGAAGACAAACCTTCCACTCTCACACAAAATTCGCAATAAAACTATTTAATGCAGTTCGTCTCTGTAGAATATAGGCAAAGGAAAAGAAATGCTTATTTTGATGAAAAAATAAATAAATGATTTTTTTCAATCCTATATGGCAAGATAAGTGTATTTATATATGCTACATGTGACAATCTCGTGTAAGTTTTGAAATTAGTTAATCAAAACTGTCAGTGTATTTAATATAAAGAGAGCACATATGTATGTTTGTCAAATAAATACATAAAATTCTTGCAGTAGTCGAAAAAATCAATTCTACTGTATTGGAGATCTAAATTTTATGTCGAAATCTAATCCATTTCAATTGATTTGACAGATTTTCTGTCAGTAACTATCATTGGTTTTATATTAAGAAATTCAACGGTTTATACAAAATTTACTCAAGAATTATATTAATTTATTAGTAATGTAATTATTCTTCGGGATTGTGGAACAAAATCAAATTAAATTGTTGTTCAAAGCTAATGCAGTGTTCGTCAGAAATACCAGATCTAAATCTTTAATTCACACCAACTGAGATTTTCGGGTATTATATATATATAAAATGTTTGATTCCACTATATACGAATGGTCTTACTTCTTGGGGCGCACACTTGTGTGTGTAATGCCTTGACTGGTATATTAGGCCGTTCCCTTTGTTCGTCGTAGTTTAAGAGGACCGTATGGGTCACATGTCCAAGGAAGTAAATACAATATATGGAAAATTTTTCAAGAGACACTATCCAAATAAAAGAAATTCAACAATCAAAGACTGGAGTCTTCTAAGTCGCTAATCGTCAAATATTCTCTGCCACTGATTTTGGCTTACTTTCAACATCCGAAATGACACGAATTTTCGAAATGCTCCAAAATCTGATGACTTCTGCTATAGAATCTTGGTTCCCTTGATACATATATGAATGTTTTCAAAACAACTGATTACCTGCAGGAACCAGATTAAACGATTGGCAATTTTGTATATATAGATATCGGGGCCGTGATAATGTATATGATCTATATGCTAATTGTAACAGGCCTATGTGTTTGAATCGGAAACTGGGTAATATTACATAAATTCAACGCTGTCCGATAATTTCATCTTTTAATATAAACTTTCCGTTCTCATACAAACAGAGGAAAACACACATAGATATGTGTATAATATTTTTTTTAAAAGAGGTACATTTCAGCGATCTTTTGGTCGCTTATGATATTGACCGGGGAACCAGATTAGGAACCAGATTAAACAACTGGTAATGAATATTTATAGATATCGGGCCCTGTTAATGTATAGTATACCTGAATAGTCTTGTTAACGAGTCCCTGTGCCTGAATCGGGAACTGGGTAATGTTCAATGCTAACCGATCATTTCATGTAAAGTTCCCTTCTCATACATGCAAGAAACACACGTAGAACACACGTGTAAGATATTAAAAAGGAATATTTTTATATCTCGTATGAGCTAAAACTATGACGCTATGGTGGTAAACACGGTACAGATCTGCTGCATCACGTGGAATAATAATATATAATTATGCAAGTCATATGCGAATATAACGTACTGGAATTACGAGGACAAGAAGTCGCTAACAATATCAATGACTTATAAAGATATACAAGATAACATCGACTAGCCTGCAACACGGAGTAAAGCCGTGTGAAAATGTAATTATCAAAATTTAGATTATACAATCTATCTAGATACGACGACAACTAGCTTCTCCAATATCTGTAGATGCAAAGTTTCTGGTACTTTGAACAACAACGATGACGAGGAAGTATTGTGTTGGTTCTGAAAACTAAAAATTTTTACGACACAGTATAATCGACCATGCTGTTAAACACATTTTCGAACCATCTTCACAATGGCTAGGATGATGTGTTGCATGTAACTTGTTTACGTGAGTCATAATATCATAGCTCCTGTGTTAAATGTGTCCCATCAGTGGACACAGGAGTATTGACTGCCCCATCACTGGACATTGTGGGGATGTTTCAAACTGACATCAAAGTGTTTTACGGAAACCGAAATGATGCCATATGATAGAAGTACAATAAGAAACACCACTTACCTTCATAGAAAAAGAACAGTTTATCAAAACAGTGTGTACTTTTCATTAAACTGGGATTTGTTATACATATGCGCGGATATTTCAAACAACTCACTATCTACTTGAACGTCATGGACACAAAAGTTTAACGAAAAGATTTTTAACCCTATCGTAAACAACGAATTAAGAGCTAGAATAATTGAATAGGCCTTTATGTTGTATATCAATATGATATAGCATCTCAGTTAACGGACAAATGAGAATTTATGCCTATCTTTAGCACATTTAACGGGGGGAATGGTCTTATCTGTTTTAAATCGGGCACAAGTTTAGGTATAAATCACATTTTTGTGAATGCAAATTGATCTATGTTTCAATGGGCAGAATGGTTAAGTTATCTTTCCAAATGCGCCTTGTCTAAACTTGTTTCTTAAGGTTATAAAGTGGTTGATAGAGCGGGGAAGGGAAAGAATAAACAGATCGGATTGGCAATATCCACGAGGCACTTACAAGATAATTGCATGCATGATTGTAGTTTGCCTTCCGGTTGTTTTTTAGCGATATGATAATACAATCGAGCTACGCATTATGCTTCAAACGTGAATTCTACCCGGATCTTGAACGTATGTTTGCTTACGGAAACAACAGCAAACGAAATGTATGGTCAATGCAAAGGGATACATCACAATCATGTAGTTAGTTGTTACTCGGGATCTTATGATAAAGGATCAGCGATTAGAAAATTTTATTGTTTTTTTCTTTAGTAGACTTGGTATGACTTAGCTTGCATGGGACCCACAATTTATCGCACCAGGGTTAAACGCCCTACATTGGACCATCTATATTCACTTTATGAAATTTCTAAGTAACAACCACTGCACTCTGCTACAAAGGGTCATTCCTCAGTTACTCTAACTATAGAGTGACCAGGTCCATATATATACATGTTATTTAACATTGTACGCCGAGCTTAGGATCTTGATAATAGAATTATTAGTATGATAATTGACAAAAATAAAGCATATTTACCATTTTCGTGTTTATTTCGATCCAAAAATTATTTTCCCTTTCACCTGTTTCGCCATTTTCGATACATTTTTCGGTATTTGTTGTGTATTGAGTTTCTGTAGTCAAGTACTGTTTTGTTCATTGTTAAATTTTCTTTTGTTTCACAAATTTATATTTAAAGTCATTTCAGAAAAGCTTTGTCTTCCCTTTTTGTCATATATAGTCAAAAAGCGTAAAATGTGAAATAGATTTGAATGCAACCCAATGTTCCGCGACCAACTCCTTTAAGTTCTCAATAGTTAGTACCTAAATTCGACACATTTAGAGTAAATAAAATTGTCAATGAAATATAATACAGCATTTCAATCATATTTTAAGAATAGATTTAACAAAAGTGGTAAAATATAAGGTACATACATGTTCTTATTGTCTGTGGTGACAAATCACGTCTTTGTACAATAGTAAACCTAAACCTTGTGGTGATTTACTTTGTGCTAAAATTTCACAGTTTTGTATCATTATACAGTCTTTAATCAAAGTGGGATACAAACTGATTTGGTCCTATTCAAGCAGTATCCAGTAAATAACTTTCACAACACTTACAGTATACTGGTCGAAAATGTAGGCTGTGCCTAAATCCTTGATACATTCATAAAAAATTATTGTAAATTTGTATTTCGCTAATTTTCCGACTAGACAAAAAAACTGCAGAAATAAATTTGGTTTTTTTTATGTTTTTGTTTAGAAATTGATTTAGGACCGAGTGAAAGTCGCTAAAATAAAAATCAACGAAATATAATTGATATCCTGATCGAAACGAGAAAGTAACCTTTTTTCGAAATCTAACGAAGGATTGTTTAACAAAAAAATCGTGGCATAAATGCTTAAACTTACCTAAAACAAAGATAATGTTGCATGCTGATTACCTTTTGTATTGAATGATAAAATTTAAAATTATATTCTATTTATAATTTTCTGACAATTAAATTTTAAATGTTTTGAATAATTTCTTTTCGTTTAAATTTCAGAATATTCATTATATACTACTATTAACCTTGAACTGATATAATATTGATATTTAGTGGCTTATTCTAGTTATTTAATACGCCCTGTCCTAAGAAAAGTTTATACGATGATGCATTTTTTGTGTTTCCAAGTATGTTCCTTTTTCTATATATATCCGTAGCTTTATGTTCAGTCTGTGTCCGTTTGTCGGAACGTCACACTAACTTGTGTAAATATTTGCTTCCATAGTAGAGCACCATGTATGGATAATGTGTGTGCTCTATTTCTTATATTATTTTGATATTTGATATAAAGTATATCATACGGACAAGACGAAATTAGGCATGTCCGGCCCAACGATTTGGTATATAGTCACAGTTCTCAACTCTTTTTACATGTACGCATAAAACTGGATCGTCATTTCCAAACACATGTTACTTCAGAGAATGATATGATTTCTGTTATGTATATGCATTATCATAACTTTTGAAACCTGTACGCGTTAAGGGAGGTCTCATCCAATACACTGAACATCTTTCCATGAATCGAGTGGATTTTCAACGAGTAATACGTATCTATATTCATTTCAATATTACTGTTTGATACCACAATGTCATATGTTTGATTTAAAAGACCATAAATTCAATGACAAATGTCTTAAAAAGTAAAATAACCAAATGTTTTCTTTTATTCTTTTCAGAGAAAGATGATTTGTAGAAATCATTTCCATTTTGAAGAAAAACAAATCTTGAAATAGCAAAAGAAAAACATAAATGGTAATTCATGTACATTTTCTTTTTAAATATGAAATAGATTTTCTAGATTTTTTCTTTTTAAAAAAATTGAAGATATACTATGAATATTAAGTAAAAACAATATGTATGACATTTCGCATCAGCCGAGGCTCGTAGATCGAGGGTTGATGCGGCATATGATTCAGATTTTGACAAACATACTTCAAGTCAAGTGTTCCGAGTAGAGATACGATTTTGGCACGGGAGTGTGATATAGTGTGCGATGTAGTTGTAAAACAACAACTTAATATTTTTTTTCTTGATATATGATGTAAAACAACTTTATCTGCGTTTTTATTGTATAATTAAGTCCTTTTTTTTCATTTATAATATATTTTAGGTTAACACGTACATCAGAGGCAAGACCAAGAAGTACCTAGATTGATCTTTAAAACTGTCGAGGATTTTATCCAACTTCAAACTCAACTCCTTCGTTCATTGAACGTAGGAAAACCATAAATATGATTCAGAGAGGCTGGCCATTTTTAGGCTTTTACATGAACAACTATTTCAATATCATAGCGCATAGCAGAAATATTTTAATCTATGGTTAATAACTCTTACTAATATTTGGAATATTCATTTCTTCCATATATTGCCATTGAAACAAAATGCAGGTATGTCCGCTTTTATGCCGTTTCAACAGCGGACACACCACTTTACTTTACCCTGTGCTATTTATTATTCTGCTTTGCATGTTTTCTTACGTAGAAAAAAATAGGCTAGCTTACAGTTTTTTGTAATTTCTTCCATGACTATCGGTTAAGTATTCTAGCTCGCGAAGTGCAAATAAAATTTCTGTTTTCCCATTAAATTGAGTTATCTTTCATTTACAAAATTATGACTCTTCAAAGATATTATATTATATTAATTGTAGAGGGAAATGATCATTTTAATCATCATTTCTAAGAATAATCAAGGGAACCAAGGAAAAGAATGTAATTCAGGGACAAAGACCAGACATGGAAAACAGACATACACAACGAAGAACACGAAGTAACTAAAATCATACATACAAAGTAACAAAAGCAAATGAGCACCTTGGACTCCACTAAAAACTGGGAGCATGGACCAGGTGCACCGGTAGGGTAAGCGTCCTCTGCTTTTCTAGAAACACCCGCCGAGTTGCTCATAAAAAGTCAAGTCCGGGGTAGACAAACGAGGAAAGGAAAACTATGACACGTTGAATAAATCAGTTTTTATGGTGCAGATGGATACACCATAACGATCCACGAGTTCATGATGACGACCATAAAACTTCTGTAGTGATGACTTCAATATTGTAGCACTATAACCCTATTCCAGAACCTTATTTGTTAGAATGCTAGCGCGATACAAAAAGTCTGCGTAGTTTCGGCAAGCTCTGGCATAACGTATGAGTTATGGTATGAACACTCCATACGCAGGTGCTGAAGGGATGTTGTGACAGATGAATGGAAAGTTGACAATTCTGAATGAAAAGTCATCACGTTTGTCGTAAAGTTTGGTCAATAGTTTTCCTTTACCATCGATTTCTAAGTGTAGGTCAAGATATGAGGCTGACTTCACAGTGTATGTAGTATCCTTTATCTCAAGTTCTTTGGGGGTAGATGCGATGATCGAAGAACTGAGCGAATTGATTATCCAAATTTGAATAAAATGCGTTTATAACCAACTACTTTGGAAAAACTGGATATTTTCTGAGACCATACAGTAAACAGATATTTGCTGATAAAATTATATTTTCTCACATTTGAATTTGGGATGGAGCAATGGTTTCGAAAACAAAATGGTAAGGGATCAATATTTCTTACTTAACATTTTTTTCTTTTGATTACCGCTATAATCTTGGTTCCCTTGATTACTCTTTCTTTGTAAACCCTCCTATTTTGCCAGTAATAAATCATAACGTCATGTTACTTCCCCTAAGTTGTACATTTTACTTATTTACTATTTATTTCCCCTTTAAAGATATCATTGTACAGGGCATTACATAAATTTGCCAGTTTCATACCTCACTCGAGTTTTAAGGTAAAAGGGAAGTGAAAATAGTTCCGTTGTGGTAATTTTTTAACAGGACCGTGAAGAGTACTGTCCCTTACTTTCCGGTGTAAGACGAAGTTTCGCAAACTTAAAAAATAGCAGATGACGTTCAGGGCTAAAACAGTTATGATTCATCGATTGTTATGATTCTAGTCCTTATCTTCCTCATTTACAAAAATGGTTGAAACACAGTCCAAGGACAATTCTCTCAGGAGGTGAGATTAAAAGATATCACCAATTTAGATATTGATTGTGAAGTTTATCGCACAGTTGTTCATCATAGCACTTTCTTAAGTCATCTGCTCGGTAACTTGTCAAGTCTAACAGATAGAAATTTGCGCTCCCAACCCTTTTATTTATGATCTTACTTATTTTATCACCATTTGATTGTCATTTATACATTTTGATTGTTAATTTAGGATTTGCCTACACAGTCTTGTTTCTATCAATGGCAGATTATTCTCAGCCATTGATAGAAACAAATGCTTGTGTTTGCCTATTAAGGATGTGTTGATGATCATAAATGTAATATACATTTACTTCTCTGAGGTAAGGCTCCGGGTAATCTCTTTTGGTATTCAGTGCTGGAGATATTTTTTGTTTTGACCTCCACCAATTGGTGGCAATGTATTGCTGTGTTGTTATATTGCTGATTTCTCAAACAATGGGAATAAGCAAGATGTCTAATAATGTACCGTCTCCATTAAAAGCTCAAACAATCACTTCCTAACTGCATACACCATTTCTGATTTTATATTATATGTTACTTCTGACTTTTGATTTTACATGCATTATGGTATTGATACACATGTATTAATGGGCAAGAAATTGTTTACTCAGCATGTAATTCCGCCTATGGTGCTCATTAGATTTCCATCATTACTTGTGCAAAATGCAGGACTTGCTTAAGTTTCAAAATCAATTATCCAAAAGATTCTGAGTGTTGTGTTCTCCAAAATGAGCTGTCATGTTTATGTAGGTATTAATTAAAACCTCTAAGTTTTATTGAGCTCATTTGCAAGAATTTCCTCAGTTATGAAAATGATAAGGTTACATTCTCTGAACAGTTGACAAACTACATGATCACTGTGCATGACCTAAGTAGATTTTGTTATTTATCTAAAGCTTACCTGGGCCAAGAGTCCAAGTGAGCTTATGCCATAATTTTGTGTCTTGTCTAATGCTGTCTATTAAAAATTTAGGAGAAAGGATTTCTTTGACATTGTACCACAAGGTGCCATAGCAGCCATACCCCCAAAACATGTTAGGATTAATATTTTTTAGGTTGTAACAAGAACCATTTAGGTATTAGGAGCCCAAAAAGGACAATTTCGATACTAGTCAAATTATTGTCCTGTGTCAATATGTCCAATAGCAATCAAAATTCAAAACTGTATCAATCTTGAGTGGTATGTCCATTTTAGCCCCAACTGCTCACAGTTTGACCTTTGTGGTCATATCTGATTTGGCTGCACCCTGTGAAACATTTTATATTTTCTTTTTTGTAGCAAAGTTGATGGATATGGCTTTGAACGTGGTGAAGATTTTGACTATGAAACCCATGAAGAATTCATGTCTCGTTATATCTCAGTACTGGCCAGAAGGGCTGCTAAGTGGGATAAACTTGTTGATGATAAAACATTTATTCCAAAATCAGCAAAAGGTAAGTGTGATTTGAACATGCTTTAGGTATAGTGTCATACATGTATCTCAGATACCAGATGTCTTTTTTAGTTGTAAAGGACATTTAGTTCTTTATTTTTCAAAGTACATGAATCTTTTTTTTTTTAAATTTGGTTTACATTAGGTTGAAATGAACTCTGAAAGTCCATATTTATATAGTTGCTTCTATGCCTGTACCTTTAAGATATTTGATATAGGAAATTAAGGAAAATGTTGAAATTTTGAAAGTTTTTGGCACAGACCACTGTACAGTTTTCAATACATGTATTTGCATAAAGAAGCAAAAAACTTCGACTAGTAATTCTGACACAGAAAGCCAACATATTATCACCCTATCTTTGATATGCTTGACGGAGAAGCAATGACTACCAATTTTAAAGTCTTTGGTATAACCTGGTGAAGAATGGATCCTCCTGCACTAACAGTGAGTATATTTCCAAGATACCACTAAGTTGGTAATGGGTCCTTTTATATTTAGATTACTGTTACATGTAGAGATCTACTACATGAAGGTCCTAGATCTTCAATTATTTACATGTACATGTATATACATGTAGGTGCAAAGTATTGTAAACATTTACTGGTTGGACCATAGGCTTTGAATATCTAGAAATGGACCTTAGGCTTTCAATATTTACCATTGCTGAACCTTTCATTTTTATCAGTTAAAAACTCCTGCAACCTCAAAATTGCTGTGTAAAATTTATGATGCAAATATACATGTACAGATGCAGAATAACATATAACTGATTTAAACTAGCACTATTACACATGTTATGGGCATGGGAGAATGTGAAAAAAACTAGTAAATCTTAACAATCAATAAATGTTTATTTGTCACAACAGCTGTTTTATTGGTATCTTATGGCAAAATAAATGAATAATTTGTCAATAAATGATGCATCTGATAGACTTTAGGCATTAGTGGCTAACACATTAATTTTTAGATTTATAAGGAGTTACTTGTGTCAAAGATTTTTTAATCTGTTTTGTATTCATCCCTTTATGCAGTGAATAAAAATGTGTGTATTGCAGTAAATTTTGAACTATGTTTATAGACTTATAATACTTCTAACTACATTAAGATATATTGAAGATTCTTAGAAATACCCACTTCTTTTATCACTGTAAAGGAGTATGTTCTACAGTTGTAGGAATGACATACCAGTATATATTGTTGTGAAATGATGAATTTTGTAAAGCTTCCAATGAATAGTTACGTAAATAAAATATGAATCATACAGGGAATTAAAAGTTAAGAAAGGCCTTTAAAAAAGTTAAAAAAAGTTTAAATTCAGGGTCATACTGTCATAAAAATAATCAAAGGCCATGTAGATTACTATTGAATTTTTTTTTAATTTACTATAGTTTCCTGCTTTGCCAAGTAAAGTATATTACACTGGATTAGCTATTTACTAGTACCAGCTCATACTAGCATAAATATGAGAAAATAGAAAAATACTAATAATCAATTATTACCGGAATATTGAATTGATAGAAAACTTTTGTGTAAAGTATCCAGACTAATAGACAAAAGATTAAACATTAGATAAAATAATGTATTGTATTAAATGGATTAATTGATTGTGGTGTTCTATTAGAATATGTTTTCTTGTATAAAATCAAATCTTTCCTTCATTTAATGTGGGAAATGGTTTATGGACTCAGGGTACAACAATCATGACAATATTGAAATGTGTGTTTTGTGGAGTTTACATTTTTTTAAATCTACTAAAAAGTACTAAAAAGTGAAATGCAACATTCATATCTTAATACTTATCAATGAATTCAGTAATCTAGGATTTTTCAAAATATTAAGTAGCTGTTTTTGTAAGAATCATGTAAAATCTGAAAAATGTGATACACCCTAAAAAAGGCTACATATTTTTATTTTTGTATTTTTGTTTGTTTGTTTGTTGGGGTTTAACGTCCGAGCAGCAATATTTCAGCTATATTCAGACAATAAACATGAAATGGATGATAAAATGAACATGAAATGAAAAAAAAAAAAAAAAAGGATGGGGCACAAGGATAATAGGGTCGACCAATTTTGATTGCCACTGGAAAAAGGGGGATGGGTAAAGTCGGGCAATTTAGCCTCCTGTGGCGGAGCGCAAAGGTTCCTACTCCTATCGAATACCACAGCAGGGTTCTTTAACGTGCGAGGAACGTGGCATCTTTCCCAACACGGTGCACCACTATGGTTTGCGGTCAGGTTTTCCGTATTATAGCCTGACAACCCCAGCATGTAACACGCCAGGGGTACCCCATTCCACCACCTGGGGCACACATCCCAGTTGCTCTGTGGGCAGAGCGCCTAGCCCCTGGCTAGGTTTCTGAGCACTATTTAGTCGCCTTATACGACAAGCTTAGCGCTGCTGCAGTCCTATTCTTTTAACACCTGGACCTGCACAGGGCATAAGTTGTTTTATGGGTCTATACTTTGAAATGTGTAATTATTCATTTAAATCTGCCTGCTCTTAGGAGATTATCAATATTGAAAATCCAACAGATTCTATTGTGTTTGAGTGTCATTTACAGAGTTGTGTCCCTTAATTTTGAAATCTACAGTGCATTCTATATAATTTTTATTTCCTAAGAACACGGATTATGTGAAAAACTAAATGTTGATTTCTGTTTACTGTGGCAATTCAAACAAAATATAAAAAATAAAAATATGTAGGCTTTTTACCCATGCATCACATTTCGCATGATTCTTAGCAGGAGTGTTACTTAAGTTTCCACAGGAAAACTCTAAATTAAGATTAACTTTCCCACACTTGAAGATTGCTTTCCACACTTAAGAATTCCTTTGAAAAATTCAAGCTTTCTACTTGCCAAAGGGGAAGTTGGGCATAATAATCAACTTTCCCTCACAAAAATTGCACTTGCCCCAGTGAGGGGAAAGTGGAATCCTAGAAAAGTTCAACACTGACAAACTTTTTTGTTGTAATTACCTGTTCAATCAAATTTACTTAGTTTTAAGGGTTTTACGTCTAAAGAATAACAATATTAATATTCAATCTGCTAGGCCCTATAAGGTTAATACAAAAACATTTCATTTTCTATCAAGACTGTTAGATTTATGGCATATATTCCATACTGTTTTTACTTTTCATACTTTCCTTATAAGATAAGAAAATATTCACCTACCTACATGTACCTACCAAGTAGAAAATAATATGAGTAGGCAACATTCAAGTTAAGTATGCTAGTTATCTTTATGTAACCAGTTACAGTAGTTTGTGCCTGGAAAGTATATAATAGAGATATTTGATAAACATCTTTAACAAGTCATACAAAATGTAAAGATGGTAAAAAAGAGTACATGTACATGTTCAAAATGTAGTTCAGTAGTTGATGTAGGGGAAGGAGGGTGTGGGAGCCCTGACAATTTTTTTAAAATTTTGCTAACTTTGTGCTAAGTTGAGACAAAAGTGAGTAAATGGTATGCTTTATGAATTTCCTATTCCCTACATCATGCCCCATGGAGTTTTAACAATGGATGAATGGGAAATTATTGATTCTACATTGTACTGAAATATATATGAAGAGAAAAGTACAAAAAACTTTGAGAAACACGCAGGGGTCTTTATTTTAGATTCATTTCTATTTTCAGTGAAGAGATTTTGTAGAAAAGGAATTCCAAATGGACACCGTGCAATGGTATGTAACATTTTTTTATGAATATATATTCCCCCTATACTTACAAGTACTATAAACAAGCTTTATAACATTTCCTTAAAGCCAGATCACATTTTTCAGTAGTTCACTTTTAACTCAAAGATACTATTTTTTGTCTGTACTTTTGTCTTAAACATTATTGTGAACACTCTATAATCAAAGTTTTTCATAAGATTTTTACTAAGCAGGATTATACTTACTTCTTAAAACAAAGACCTTGAATTAATGATTTTCAAGGCCATAGGTCAGAAGTTAAGGTCACATGATTAAATAATATTTGTCGAAAGGATACCCACTACCTTTCCTTTCCTTGATTATTTGCATTTGGCTTACATTGTAAGGTAATTTATTAAACTTTTACTTCTTTGTACAACATTAGGGAAAGAAATTAATATTTCCTGAAATAGTTTTGAAACCAGAGTTTTCTGCTTTCTACCAAAAACAAATTTTGATGAGATTCTACCACTGCAACATTGCAATTCTTTTTGATTGCAAATACATGTATTATAGAAAAGACACACTGAAATTTTGAAATGTGCATTATTTTCTGTTCATATTACAGGTATGGATGTGTGTCAGTGGGGCTGACGAAAAGATGAAGAAGAATCCAGACACATATAAGAAATTATTGGCCAGTCAGACAGATGCAAGTTTATTGGACACAATTGATCTTGGTATATTTTAGAATATACATGTACATGTATAAGATAAAAAATTTCTATCATGTAAGAATTGAAGTCTTAAACTTGATACCTGAAATTGTAAAGGAAAACAAATGAAAACATTTTACCTCTGACTTTTTGGAACATAATCAAGGAGGCTGCAGAAAGTACATTCAAACAGTTATTTTCTCTATCTTTTATATAATAAACCAGGGGACAAAAAAATGATTTTGTTCTGCTGTTCGTCTCTTAACAAACTACCGAAACTTACACAGGTGGCAAAAGAAGACATCTGTCTATTATGAGGCCTTCTGGATTAAGGTTAAGATCAGAGTTGATTAAGGTTGATTTTTACAAGGCAGATACCCGTCATGGATAAACTACTTCTTCATTTTGAATGTGGACAAAATCAGTATATGTAAAGTTGTTTTAATAGCATAAAGTTATGATGATAAAATGTTCAATGTTTCAAATATCTTATCTATACTTCTTTGCAGATCTCCACAGAACATTCCCAGAAAACATATATTTCACTACATCAGATGGGTTACGCAAGCCTCTCAGAAATGTCCTATCTGCTGTCTGCCATAAAAACCATGACCAAGGATACTGCCAGGTACAATGCAATAAAACAAAGGATGTTCTCATTATATGGTTTGGGTCTTCAGTTGAAACATAGATTGGTGTTTCATTGTTAGTTGGTTCCAATGTGGATGGTTACAAATTTAATATGTATCAGAACTTTGAAAGTCGACCATATGAATAAAAATGCTTCAGTGCTCTAGAATTTTGGAAATTTTCTGCTTTCAGTGGGACAGCATTGTATGAAAATTCTACAACAAAAATCAAAGAAAGAAAGAATCTAACAAATATTACTTTCCCTTTTCTAATTTACATTGTTGGTGAAGGGAAAATGGAAATTCAAGAACCCTGTTTGTACAGGTTTATGGAAAGCAATCCAAAGGAAATGAAATGCAAAGTACTCAAACTGCCTTAAAAGATATAAAATGTGGGTGGCACTTATCCGTTGATAACAATTGTTTTGTGTGTATAAATAGAATCAAAACATATCATGGTATGAACAACAACAAAATACACGTTTCGTTAATCATATTATATGATAGACATAAATAAGAATGCAATTGACTTACTTTCACTTATTGAATGATATGAGTGATTAAAATCTGAATGCTGTAAAAATTCTCGGAAAATTTGAATCCTAATAATATTTTTTTTTTGCATGTCATTCACAGTAAAATCACATTCCAAAAGGAAAGCAATAGTACTACAATATTTCCATTATACATAAAAGTTATAACAGTCATAAGGCTTTAAAAATTCACTACAACAACAGACAAACAAAATATTATTTGGAATGTACATGTATAAATATTCTTAATGCAGTTTCAAATATCTGAACCATAAACCTGTGTTTTCAAAGCATGTTTTCCAGTCTTGGAATGGCTGGGATATTCTACTAGTGAATTCCAGTCTTCTGAAAGGGATTGCACAGATCTTCTAGTGAATTTGAATACTGCTTAGTTCAGTTATTGATTATAAATTTGCATTTCTATTTTAGGGATTGAATTTCATTGTTGGTCTGTTATTACTCATTGTGAAGGATGAAGAGAAAGTATTCTGGTTGGTAGACACATTGATTAACCAATTACTGCCAGGTAAAGTCATTTATAAAAACTTATTATCCCCCCCCCCCACAAACCAAAACTAAAATGGACTTTAACCATGTACATTGATCAATTTGTGTAGGATTACATCCCTCTAAAGATAGGCTTTGCCACAGTTTCAGTAGGTGATTTTACATAATATTCTATCATGCCTACATGCACGAATTGGACTTAACTTTTCTGTCTATTTGACATTTTGCCACTTTGTATATGTGGCAATCTTTTTAATGGTTGGGAACCTTCAAAAATTAAATGATTTGTACAATTATATCCATTTCAACTTCAGTTGATGTTATGTAAAGAATTGGTTCAAACTGTACAAATAGACAAACACTGTGAAAGAAATATTTTTTCTGTCCATATTTTACTTCAAATTCATCTTAACTAATTTTAGAATAGGTATAACAGAATTCAAATTATTTTCTGTTTTGAAGTTGAATGTACATGATGCATGATTGTGAAAAATTTATTGAGAGGAAAAGTCTTTGAATTAGTTTTTTGTGTTTTATCTGCATGGCTATCTGAATGTTGGAGTTGGTCATTTGAGTGATAGCATCACTGGTCCAGACAAGCTATTTGTGTAGTTTTTTCCATCTTAGTAGTAAATGTTAAAAAGTCCTTGAAAAATATGTCAATATTTTTAACAATTAAGATTGATACAAAGAAAATTAATCCTGTTTTAAAAAGTCTTAATAAATTGACTTAAAAAAACAAGCTCAATTTAGGTACTATTTAGATACTACGGTGTATAATAGACGGAAATGGAAAAAAAAAGAGACAGTTTGGTCTTTAAGCCTAGCTTTTAAAATGATTTAGGGAAGGGGATAATTCATGGTAGAAAAAAACCAGTGTTTCTGTTACAGCTTTGGATTGAGATAGAGAAAAAAACCTGATGCTGTTTTCAGCTGACCTGCCCAAAGGCCAAGTGAGCACTTAGTGTCCATTGTCGTTGTGGACAAATTTTCTCCTCCTCTGAAACTACTGGACTGACAGGTTTTAAACTTGGCATGATTGTTCCTTAGGGTGCCTTTAGCAAATTTCTGGCCAAGGGTAATATTGTTCAGCATCATGAGACAGACATATGCCAAAATTTTCAAAACAATTTGCCAACTGATGTAGGAGTTTCGTTTTATTTGCATTTTTCGCATGTGCAACTTTGAAAATCGTCTTCTCAAAATCCATTGCACAGAATTCAATGAAAGTTAGCATATATGTTTTTTAGGGTATCCCACACAAAATGAGTGTTGGGATTTTTTATTCATGAAAAAACATGGCTGTCGTTACTAAAAATAGATCGTAGGGGTCAGAAGGCAGTTTTTTTGCAAATAACTCAAAAACCATTGCCTTTAGCAAATTTCAGGCATGGATAGTATTGTTTAGCATCGTGAGACAGACCTATGCCGAAATTTTCAAAAACGATTCACCAACTGATGTAGGGGTTACAGCCCCTGAAACAGTTTTTTCTTTGCATTTTTTGCATGTGCAACTTTGAAAATCTTCTCAAAATCTGTTGCACAGAATTCAATGAGTTAGCATATATGTTCCCTAGAGTATCCCACAGAAAATGACTTTTGGGATAGTTGATTCATGAAAAAACATGGCTGCCATTACTAAAAATAGAACATAGGGGTCAGAAGGCAGTTTTTTTTGCAAATAACTCAAAAACCGTTGTCTTTAGCAAATTTATGCTGGGTGAAATTGTTAAGCATCATGAGAAGGAACTATGCAAAAACCATTCATTGACTGATGTAGGAGTTACGGCCCCTGAAACAGTTTTTTGTTGTTTTTTTTCACATGTACAACTTTGAAAATCTTCTCTAAAACCATTTAAGATCATTGAATGAAAATAAGCATAATAGCTCTTTAGTGTATTGTGCTCAAAATGACTGTTTTGATTTTTATTCCGTGAATAGATACGGCTGCCTATACTAAAAATGGAATTTAGGGGTTGGATTTAGACAGGTTTTTGAAAATAATTCAAAAATTGTTGCCTTTAGCAAAATCTCTGGTTCAGGTCATGAAAATGCTATTAAAGCATTTCCTATATTTGATAATTTAGTTGATTTTAACTTAGCCCGTCTCATTCCTCAAGTTTTTCAAATAAGCAAATGGTTAACCAGATGAGTGATTCAGGCTCTCTTGAGTGTCCAGTTTAGGTTTCAATCTGTGCATAGGAAATAACGATAATATAATTATAGACATTGCATTTTCCATATTGGCCCTTGTACCTACAAATGCAGTGTAATGATCTTTTTATCACCTATTTAAATCATGACAAAAAACTCTGGTTGACTTTTACAAGGTGTATTTGAATGTTATTTCTTCTTTATAAATAATTTATTTGATTTATAATCAGAACTTTACTTTCTTTACCAATAATGTTACCATTGAACATAGGCTAATGTCAATGATGTTGTCTTTGACAACAGCTGATAACCAGTTGTCAGCCTGGGAATGATATTGGCTTGCAACTTGCAGCATTATGAAAGGGGTCTAAAATATCCATATCACTTCCAAATATGTGATGAAAAGCTTTATGCCGTGATGATGACTGAACATAAGATTATCTCTCTTGTACCAAACTGACCACAATTTTTATCAGAATGGTAAAAAGAATGATGTAGGAACATCAATAGTCTTGAATAATTTTTTTTCTGTGAATCATCGTTGTTTTTGCACCTGCATGGTGTTTAGGAAATAAGTGTTCTAATATTTGAGGACATTTATAGCAGATTAAACTGAATTTGTTTTGATTTCAGATTACTACCATCCTGATATGAGAGCAGTTAAAGTTGACCAGGAACTTTTAGGAGAAGTTATTAAGTAAGATGAAAATTGGGGACTTGCAATTTTGCAAAATAATCTGGATGATTTTTCAAATCTTCATTCCTTGGAGAATAATAAACTTATACTTTGCTTTTAGGTTGCTTATTTGCTAGCACTTTTCTTCCTATATTAAAGTAAGGGTTTTTAAATGGTGATTGTATGTCTTTTTTTAGTACATATATTATTTTTTTCATGTTACAAATTGTCCCTGTATCA
This sequence comes from Perna viridis, assembly GCA_037379345.1. Lineage (NCBI taxonomy): Eukaryota > Metazoa > Mollusca > Bivalvia > Mytilida > Mytilidae > Perna > Perna viridis. The sequence continues at coordinate 39,413,989 of CM074512.1, read as the reverse complement.
TTTGAATACTCTCCAAATTACATATGAAGAAAAAGTAAAAGTCAGGGCTGATTCTTCAGAAATTTCTTCCAAGCCTAATTGTTTTTGGATGACCATTTATCTTTGCATGGTTTTGCGAACATCTGTGTAGATAATAAATAGCTTGGTGGTAATGATTCAGATTTTATAAACTTTGAAAAACTATCTTTATTGATAAAAATCTTTAAAGTTGAACTGTAGTTACCAAGTTTACTATTCATTTTCCATGGAATTATCAAAATTAAAAGATAATACTAAAAGTCTTGTTCATTGAAGCATATACTGATATGATAATTCTATTTTTTTTAAACATTGATGAATTTAATAGCTCTAGGTCTCACTAACCACTTCTAATGTTTCCATTACTTTACATGTTAAAAAAGTAATTTTCAAAGTTTAACTGTGAATTCCAAGGACAAATGATGTTTGACTCCTGTTGCATACAATTGTGAAGCTTGGAAAATTATCACACTAATAGTTTGATGATTGTAGAAATTTAAAAAAAAAATTGAGTTGAATAATTAATATTTAAAATCCTTATATTATCTTTTCTGCTATTTAACTGACAGCATGGAGGCAAATTTCTTTCACATGTAAACAATATTCATGCACTTTTGTAGCAAATTACAAATATGATTTTAAAGTACACATTGTCTGCTTTATTTTGACTTCTTTTGATCAACATACACACAGAATATGCATTTACAATGCATAGGTCTAAGTTCAGTGTGTTTCTGGTATTTCATAGAGGGGTGGCCACTGGACCAAGAAGTGGTTAATGAGACCCTATCAATATATGAAGGTGGTTAAATGTTAGAACTGTGCATGGTGAAACCTGTCTTAACTGTCCCTCTTCTGTGTAAGAAAATTGGATAGGTTAAGACAGCTGTTTGGTTTACCGAGGTTCAAAATACATATGAATTGATATAACAGGACTTACATGTCTTGCTTAGACAGGTTTTCAGATTTTCCAGGGTTCTGTTTAGACAGATTTCACAGTACTATAAAAAAAACTTTGATTTCAGATGGAAAGATCCTGCAGTTTATGCCCATATAGAAAAACACAGTGTATCTTGGTGCCTTGTTGGAACAAAATGGTTCATTTGTTTATTTGCTGATGTTTTACCAGTTGAGGTAAGTTGAGACTGTTTTTTTTCTTTTTACCTTTTGAAGTAAATTTCAACTTATTTTCATCTAACTTGTAGAAGTGTTTTTTTTGTATTCTTGTTACCTTTGAAGGAAGTAAAGGCTTGCTTTATGAGTATTGTCCATACAACCACTGAAATAACACATAACTGATTTTGTTAACTTAAGAATTGTATGATAGTGTAATGACTGCTCCATTATCTTTGTTATCTAATAAATCCCCTCACCCTTGGTGTTGTAATAGTTATATCAGGGGCGTAGCTAGGCCTGTTTTATTTGTACGCAAAATTACGGCGAGGGGTCTAGGGGGGGATCGCTCAATGCCCCCAATGAGTCATTGCATAAAACCTTTATTTCATCTTTAAAATAAAATGTGTGTTTTTATTTTTGTTACTTTTTCCTAAAGTACCCAACTGCGTATTTGCGTATAGGCAGCTACGCCCCTGTATATTGTAATAATACTGTTCATCTGTCCACCACATTGTCTTGTGTTATTTCAGAACACCTTCAGAATTAACATCCTTCAGTAGATTTACCTTTAGTACTTAAATAATAGAGAAGAAAGACACTATTGGTTTTCAAGGTTAAAGGAAAATGTCAAATATTTATACTGAGATGACATGCTTTAAGGGGTTCAAATTTACTTTCAAGGGTGATAGTTACAAATCACTGGTCCACTTAGGGAAAACTGAAAGTCCTTTGGATTGTCATCATTTCCCCTCTCATTAGCATTTTGTCATACTGGTACTTCTTTATGAATAGAGTACCAGTATGTCCATATCACAAGCAGACAGTTTAAAGATTTTTTTTTCTTTAGATTAACATTTGGTATGACAAAAGATTGACATTTGACTTGATGTCACAATACCATTACATGAACATTTGTAGTGGACTACAATCATAATATTTTGCTGTTTTGAATTAAGTTTATTAGAAAAATTAGAAAGCTACTAATGGTGTTTAACTGAACATACTTTCTAGGATACATTATTGCATGACTTGTAGTTCTTTATTACAATACATAACATGAGGGGGAACTAAATTTTTGTAACTTCTGTTTCTTCAGAATAACTTTCATTTTTTATTCTTAATTTAGAATTGATTGGTAAGCAACCTTAGAAGAGTAATTAAAAGGTTAAAAATCTTTATATCATGTGATACAACATGTACTAATACAGTTTAATGAAGAGGAACAATTGTGCATCTTACAGGCTGTTCCATTTAAACAAATTTAACTTCAGGAAGGCATTAAAATTACTGTCCATGCAAGACTCCTAAGAGAAGTCAGGAATGTTGGAAAAGCTATTCATTCATCACAAAAAATTGTCACAATTCTGCAACTGAAATGAAATACTTTAGATAATATCAACATTGTTGTGTCTGTCCAAGGCTAATTTGTGTACTATTGTCTTCCCTGGATGTATTTTATGTTTAACTGGAATTGTTCTGAACACTAACATTATAGAGTAATGCCAGTTGTAGTCAAACAATTGGAGTTGTCTGAGAAAGGAAAATATTTCATGTATGATTCTTGAAATAGCATCTCAATGTGTCATTATTAGGTGGATTTGTCTAGAAGTGGCACGGAAAAGGAACTAGATGAATTGAACTATTAAAAAGAGTAGACTGCTTAGAACAATGCAGCAGCATAGCAAGCATGTATATTAAAGAACACAAATCTCTTAACATAGGCTTCTAATTATTCTTAAAAGTTGAAAATTGTATTCCATTTTAGGCTGTAAAAAGCAGCAATTTTTACACCACATCAGTTTTTTTTTTTTTTTTTTTTCAGCCACATGATGGTATCAACATTCTAGCTATGCCTCTGCATTGTAGTGCTTATGTAGCTCCATACATAGCTATTTTATTGCATGAAATGCACCCTTTTCATGTGATTGTGATAACTTTGATACTGGTTCATTTAGTAGAAAACTTTTATAAACAATTATTTATCATTCATATACTATAACAAATGTTGTATTTTTATAAGACAGTAAAAAATTATATAATGCTTTGCTTCTGTAGTCTGTGTTGTTGTTGTTGTCTGCAGACACCTTGTTTTAATATTTAATGGTGGATCTTGATAGTAACATAAAAGTTCCAAACCACAAAGTTTTCCATTTGTATTGTTTTGGGGTTTTGGCACAAACCAATTTTGGAATTGGAAGCTAAAGAAGGCCAAAACAGGCATTTTCCTCTGATTCCTGGATGTAAAGTCAAATTCAAAATTCAATATACATAAATATATGATATATGTGGAACCACCTTTAATAAGCTTATGTGTTGATCTACTGTAATTTTAAGCATCTTTATTAATCATAGGTGTTAAGTCTCCTGCTATGGCAGGAGCCCCCACTGATATTTCATAAATAAATCAACAATCTTCTGTCTACATGCCCATATCAAGTGGGATATCAGTTGCATTTGCTAATTTATACCGTCTTATTTGAATATTGGGCTTAAAATTGTAGTAACAGTTACTTTAATATTCTTGAAAAAAACATTGATCGTGAACTTGTAATAATCATAAAGATCAATAGTTTACTATCATTGTAATATTTGGAAATATTGCATGTCTTCATTCAGGGAAGGATATGTCACAACATATTGTCACAGTGAAATTGGATTTAAGTTCAAATAAGGTCTGTTGCTAAATGTTAATGTAAGACATGTTGTGAAAACAAAGCCTGGCAAAAATCTCCTACTTTTAGGAAATTTTTAGAGGGAGATATCCCCACTTTAGAATTTTCCAAGGTTAACACCTATTGTAAATATATTATTTTTGCAGTGTACTAATTTTCATTATTATCACAGTGGACAAAAAAGTGCAAAAAATAGAACCTGCGGAATTGATTTTTAACACCATATAATGCTTATTCTCTTTTTTAAATGCGAAAATTGATAACCACGAATATGTTCACTTGACAGAATCCTTGAAAATAAGCAACCATGAAAAATAATATGTTTGCAGTACACTTTGACTTTTCAGAAGTATTTATTTTCAGGGATTCTCTGAAATTTATTTGGATTTTGTGTGCAGGAAAGCTCCATGTATTAAGTTTGAAAAAGCACACAGTTCAAAATTATTAATTTTGACAGATTTTTTTGTGTTATGATAAAAATTAGGGATTGTTACAGATAAGTGTTAAGAGATCTGACTTTCTCATCATGGATTATTAGATTAGTAGCCTAGTTTTTTTTTACAATGAAATAGTATATCATTTCAAAAACTGCAGAAGCTCAAACTTATATTTTTTTAGTTGACACATACCATAAAAATTGATATTATAACGGTAGTTGTATAGTATTTATCCTATCCTACAGGTATTAATTGTTTATGCAATGAGTATGTTAGGAATTATTTACTTTACAGACTGTATTAAGGATATGGGATTGTATGTTCTATGAAGGTGCTAAAGTATTGTACAGAGTCAGTGCCATGTTGGTGATACAAAACAGAGAAAGGATATTAGCATGCAAATCCTTCACTGAAATCACTGATGTATTTAAGGAGATTGTGAACAACCCTAAAATTGTTGATTGTCAAACTTTCTTACAGGTGGGTATTGCACAGCTGGCTGTTAGTTATGAGGATGGTTTTTGATTATTGCCTATTTTTGATGGCAGTACCAGTATTAAGGTATATGCTGCAGTTCGTCTATCCATTTGATAATTCTAAACCACTTTGTCATATTTAATTATTTCTGGAATAGATATCAAATTCCACTCAATTTGATATTTTCATCATATTCAAAGAAAAGTAATGGCCTTTTTTACATTTTAAAGATAGAGACTTTCCAAAATTGAAATGTACAGGTCTTGATCTATAAATGTACATCTATAGTTGCTACAAAGTGGTGGAGATACATGGTGATAGTTGGTTTCTTTCTCTCCATCCGTTATGATTTGTGGATGCAACTCCTCTGTAACCACTTGACTTGATTTGGTGTGTTCTAATCTATTGTTATGAAGTGTAGATGTGCAAACTACTTCATCACTGTTTTGGTGAATTTGAGTTATGGGACTAAGGCTGTTTTCAGTATGTATCAACAATGCTGTTGATGCAATTCCTCAGAAACCACTGCATGGATGCATTATTTGTTAGATGTATTGTTATGAAGTGTGGAAATGCATACTTTACTGCCATTTATTTTTTGGCAAAGTTTGTTAGAGACCAATATATAAACACAACTCCTCTGAGTCTTTCACTATATAGTCTAAATCTAAAACATATATCATTTATCTATCATTTATTCATTACTTCCGAATTTGATTTTTGATTATTTCTACTTTTACAAGAAGTTTCTTCTCAAGTTATATTTTATTAAGTAGATTTGCCACAGCAGGGATTTATGGCTAACGTACATAGTTATCTTTTTCAGTTTTGAGTTATGAGACTTTGAACACTTCAAACTTTAATTAAAAGAAAAAAATGTACTTGAAGAGCCATCATTTTACTAATTACTTGAATACTTTCAGAAATGTTTCAAAGAACTTGGATCATTCCCAATGGCAAAGATCAAGAAAATACAGGAAGAGTGTAATGCAAATATATAAGAAAAAACCAACAAGAATTATCTAGGACAGTATACAGTAGATGAACAAATCAAGACATTGATCTGATTCACATGGTTAATGGGTTATTTTGCTTCAATCGGTGCCAAATTGTTTTATTGTGCTAGGTGTCAGGTGTCTTTCAATTGTTATTTTTGCTCTTCTTGATTACTATATAGTATATGAAATCAGCTTTCAATTATGGTACTGTTAATTCAAATGTTATTGTTTGTATTTTATTATTGCAACTTTTTTTCATTTTTTACAATTATGCAGTTTTGCTTTGTTTGTTATTGAGAACAAATCTTAATTTTTTCATACATGAATTCCCAAAGGTGACCCTTACTTGTTGTGTTAATAATAAAAACATTGCAATATTTTCTGAATTTACAGCCCTATAACAATAGTAGTATATCAGATTCTGAGTGCAGTCCCCGAACCAATCCATGTAACTATTTGATGTATCGATGACCGGTGACCACAGTTTTGTTCTGTAAATTGACAGATGATCAGTTCATGTAAACTTAAAACTTTAACAAATCCAATGTACTGGCAATTATATTTATCCAAAATTTAAGATATTAGATCCACATATTGTATTTTGTTAAAAAAAAAGTGTAAAATAAAAGTAATTAATTGATGGTGAAATCTTTTGCATTATGTAAATATGTATAAAAATTGACAAACGAAACAATGTAATCTGTAAAATATATTGTCTGCTCAGCTATCACATGATACGATCATCGGTTTAATGGATCATTTTGACGGATCAATGACCGATCACAATTTTTTGCATGGTTGGTTCAGATACAGTAAATATTAGTATGTTCAAATTAAGGTTGAAATTTCAAAGATGAAGAAATTAAGATAGATTATATAAAAAGATTTTGACTGGTGAGTTTCAGATTTGAGGTTGAATTAACATACCTTAGAAATAAGATATAAATACATGTGTTATAGAACTTGATTTAGAGACAATTGAGCCTCTATGTTGATTTTACAAGATTTTAACAAATATATAAATATAATATTTTCCCAATTTCTTGAACAGTAAAAATTAATTTGAACACCAGATGTAAACTGAAGAATTAGACCAGTACTAAAATTCTGTGCCAGTACGATCAAAAGTAATTCACCGTTAAAAATAAACATGCATGGATTGGAGGATTTTTGTTAAAAACAAAAACAAATGTTAAAAAAATGTGTTCCTCATTTCTCACTTCACAGGTTATGAAAGGGTCCGTACTATTAAGAATTCATTTATATTTTGGTAAAATACTGTTATTAAACAAAACAATTTCTTGTATAAGTTGTACATTCCTCATTTATTTTATGGGCTCAAACAAAAGTAACTCCCTATTTTATGTCATTTATTTCATGTATATGAAATCCATTAATGTTACACATAAATTGTATGCCTGGCCATAATATGTACCTTCACTATGCATTTTAAATTCTCCTTCCATTCAAAAGTCTAATAAATTAGTGATGTGTTATGAAATATTTTCTGATGAAAAGTTTCATCACAAACACAATTGGTGGTATTTTAAAGAGTTAGTTTAAAACTTGTTACAAATGTATATTTTGATGAAATGTTCGGAATGTTGTTTTTTTTTAAAAAAAAAACACTTTCACGTGAACACTAACATTGTCCAAAATATTTTTTAAACTCAAATGATTTATTTAAAACATATCGGAGAATACATTTTAAGCAGAAATATATATATGTACAGTTGACAGTATAAAAGCTTTTACCAAAAGATATTTTTACTGATTTCTTATTTCTATTCACATATCATGTCTGACCTCATATCATTGTAGGTATCCGATTTATTTATCTCTGAAAGTGTTTATAATGATTTTATGTTCTGCTACATACATATTTTTGTATAGTCTCTTTCACAGCAAAGTGATAGGTTCCAGTCCAATCTTTTTGTCAAAATGTTTTTCTTCATTTTCATTTGTTTTTATATTCTTTTATTAATTTTACAAAAAAAAATTATGCCACATTTGGACAAAACAATAGGAATGAAATTAACTTGTATTCATTCCTCTCACTGTTTTTATTCCCTGCTGTAAAATTTTGTGGGGATAATGCCAGGTGTCATCCAAACATTGTAAGTGCTCTCACTCCTATAATTCTTTCTAAATTGTCATAAGATTTATAGTAAAGGTTGTTACCATCAATAGCTAAGCCAATTTTGAAACAAGATGCAGACCAATTGTTTTTGTTAGAGTTACTGCTCTTTGAACTTTGAAAATCTTGCTGAATTAATTTCATCTGCACCACATGGTAAGACTCTAATGCTTTCTTATTTTTATAAATATTCATAGAATGCAGTGGGGGACATTGGGGCTTGGTGTTCTATCTATTGTCATGCAAACCAATAGTGAATTGATTGAATTGTTTGTTTTCATTTATGTGGAATATTATCCAAGTAGGATCAAATGAATTTTTAGTCAAGTTACCTTTTAAATATACCGTTTTCATTATAATTACTTCACATATCATTATGCAACAACCTATATAATTTATCCTTATTTTACCTGATAAGAAATCCATCTTTGTTTTTGTCTTTTTTATAATTAACAAAACATTATCTGGAAGCTTTTAATATTTCTACCTCTTAGTTTTTTTTGTTTTTTTTTCTTGTTTTATTCTGTCATTTATATATAGAATGATCATTAACCTGAAAGTCAATTATTATAGTTATTATTTATGTATGGAATTAAATGTATATTGTATAGGGCCATTTGAAGTTAATGTTTTCTTATCAACTTAAAAGACAAATATAAATTTTATTGAATGTTAAGTGGATCTTAAAATTTTATTAATTATTTTTAGATCCCTATCTTGAGTAGTAGTAAAGGTCAATAACATTGTAACTTCTAATGAACCTAAATAGCATTATTTTATTCATGTCACAAATTGTTTCAGTATTATACTCATATTTAGTTAGGGGAGTATAGTAAACCTTCAAATTTACTTGTAACTACAACAATTCATAACTGACCTACTCCCTTTTGTTTTATTTCATATCAATCACAATTTACATATCTAGTGAAACATTCCTGTTTTTTTTTTGTCTCCATATATTTCTTTTTATTATTTATATACTATGAAACCTGAAAGTTCATACTATAATATACTTTTAGGCTAATAATTTGTGGAGGTTTAAGATTCATTTTCGTTTGTTTCTTACGAATCACTTATCCACAAGAGTTTTTGTGTATCATATATACTGGGTGTAGAGGATTAGTAATACTTGACCTGACAACTCTGGCATGCATGTTCAGAATGGTCTATGGATCAATTGCTAGGGTTCATGTAATTTACTTTAAGTGTATATGTAATGTTCTTTCAAGGTACTTTCAGTTTGATTGTTTTGAAACACACTTTGTAAATGTAAGTTTCCAATCATTGTAGTAAGTAGAATATAACACCATCTTCAGGTTTCTTTTCATAAATCGTCACTGTTTAGTAAAACCAAATATAAAAACAACAGCAAAGTAAGCCTAGAGTCAATGAATACCAGGTCAAATCCTTCTTTGCCATACTAGCTGCCAATAGTTTTTGTTTGTGTTATAATTGTATTGTACATTTACATAAACTATGACAAGCTAAGAGTTTATTGACATCATGCTGAAAGTATTAATTTGTTTCTGAAACTGTTACATAGCCTATAAAGAGATAACTATATCTCAGGTTACAGTTAATTAAAAGTATATTTAATGTTTCTTGTGTGTACACTCTAGTCCAAATTCATTTGTTCAGAGAATTTAGTTGCTGTGTCATTTATGTTATAAGTTGGGCTTGTGCAATTGTTTCTTTTCTTATGATTTCTTATAATTATTATCTTTATGTTATTTGATTTTTCTGCAAATAAATAAACAATGATAGCTTTGTTGTTACTTCATACTTTTAGAGTGACAGTATTTTTATAACGGCTACACGTAGTGGCAAGGTAATATGTGATACCCTCCAAAAACTTCTGTCCATGCCCTGACAGTTTCCAGGTGATAACTGATCTTTCTCAAATTTAGTATTGATATTGAGTATCGTAAAATACTGATCAAGTTCGAATTAAAGTTTGATCAGAATATTTACAGAAAAGTTTTGGCCATTTTAAGATGTTTTTACCCACAAAATGTTCTTGCAACTTGTAGGGGTATCACTTCATGTCCCATTAGATGCCTATTTTTTGTTGTTTTCTCCAATTAATTAAATAGAACAGACATACAATTCCAACTATGGAACTGTTTTAATAATATTAGACAGATACTAGAGACAGACAAGGAACACCACATTTAGTTATCTGCACTATTATACTGATATAGTGCTCATCACAAGCCAGAAATGTTTCCATAAATATTTAGGTTAACACTTCAACATATACCAAAAGATGAATATTTGAGTGTATCAAGTTATACAAAGAAAAATATGTATGATAATAAACTGGAAACAGACATGATTTTGTTCATTGTCAAAAAAGAAGTAAATTATGGGGAAAATAGGAATAAGGAGGGTAAGGTCTAGAAAAACACTAAACTCTGTTTAGACAAAAATCTTTACTTTTGATACTGAAATTTCAGATAAAAAGGTAGGAATTCCTATTTAAGAAGGAAGAAAATCGTATTGTAAAAAGCCAAAAAAAAAAAACCCAAAACTTATCATTAAATATAAGTTCACCACATAAATTATTGTTCAATTATTATAAACATTTCCCTAGTCAATAAATTAAATACCAACATGAAGTGAAACAATGCAACGGTATGAAAATCAAATTAAAATAAACATAATGTATAGTTACAGCACGTTATCCTGATCACATAATCAACTACTACTGAGAAATATTATTTTATAGCATTTAGATCACACAGTTTCATATTGATATTAACAAAAATTACTTCAGCCACTCTCACATTCACGCTATCATGTTCTGTGTACAATATTGATGAAGATCATACACCACTCACGCCTTTACACAAACACACACATTATAAAATACTCCCACACCACACCTGTCCTGCATCTGAACTATACCTGACTAGCAGATATACATTATAATGTACATTTTCTTACTAAAAGATACATATGTGAACAAAAAACCCTCAAATGCATAACAGTTAAAAGTTTTTCATCTTATTTTAGCCAAAAATTCATTATAAATTTTCTTGTCATCCTTAAATCTATAATTATGTAATATGTTCTATGATACATAACAAGTGAAAAGACAAAATTATATAATAAACACAGGACAACATATCTAAAATTTAGTAAGACTTTCTAATATCTGGAGTACATCATTTCTAAAAGTAACACTTCAAAATCTGTCTATACAGAATTATCATTACACATTGATGGTATACAACTGAACTAGTACAGAGTAATAAAGGGACAAAATCATTATGATCTCTCTAGACAGGAAGTAATCACAATAGACAGTTTTTACACTAAAAACATCATCAAAGCAGCAATACTTTGTCCTTTCAGATGTACATGCTTTAAAAGGATTTCTACAATATACAGATATCTTCTACAACACAATCTTTCATGGAATCATCAAATGATTCAGGAATGTGAGTTCATCTTCCAAAGTACATGTATGTTGATGTATTACAACACAAACCAACCTATATTTATGTACCTAAATGTAAAGCTGATCCCAAGCTTACCATGAAAACATTGTCACAAAATGAAATATTGTGAATAGCCTTTTTCCAAAATACAATGCTCATTTGGATTTCCTGAACTTACCTTTGTATATTGTTTCACAAAAAGATTGATATTCTTGACAATTCAGTTTTTCAGTTTTCATGCATAAGTCTCTATTTAGAAGTTATAATAAAAGGTTAGTTTACATTTAAGTACCAGTCCATATAAAATCCAGACACTGGCTATGGTAAGGTGATTCATGGTGTAGAAAAACCCACAGAACCAGAGATGCTTTTTTGGTCTACACAATTTTTGTCCTTTCTGTAATTAGTATTGTAATTTTGAGAAAATAACACTTTAACCTCCCACTAAAATCAAATAATTTGAAACCAAATCACGAACAACAACTCTTGCAAAGTGCTAATTTCATGTACAATCTATATAAATTAAAAGTCAAAAGCGCAACCCCCAAATTAAAAACTAAGACTGGTCATATGATCTATAACGGTTTCTGAACAAAAAATAAAACTGAAAACGGGTGGGTTTTTGACATGCATGAATCACCTTCTGTCTGATTTTTATAAAGACTGCTACTTAATACTTATCCCCCTTGAATACAATTTATAAGATCCTAAGTGTCTATTGTTCATTAATCTTTCTTCAGCCTAGTTGTGGTCATTCTGTATATAATGCTGTCCCTTCCTGGGTCCATGTGCCACATTCCATAACTGACGGCATACAGAACTATGGCAAGTATAATCATAAACCAAAGGATAATATTAAATATAGCTGGATAGTCTTCATCATAGTCTTTGGAAAGATTTAGCTGATTTTCCTGGTTTGGCTGTTCGGTCTGAAAAATTGATGAACATGTATATTCAACTATTATTTTATTCATGTATCACAGTATCTTTATTTCATTTTTTTTAAATTGTGAAATTTTATTTTTTCCTTTTTCATTGACATATGCTGCAAAAATCCTAGTTTTCCACTTAACATGAAGTTGTAAGATTTTATGTTGATGGAAAATGACTAATTAGTTCCCATTAAATAACATATATTTATACATCTTTGAATGGCTCACAATGTAGTGTTAAGCTTTGATAAAAGTTTCTCAACTGAATTTTTAGCTGAATTTCTATACATTAATTTTTTTAGTAAGTAAAATCTTCACCTTCACAGAACTATGTAAAAATGCCCCTTTCCCCATTTTTCTATCCTGAGTATTTTTTAAGATGAATCATAACATTGAATTTTTGTTGTTTGTTGCAAGGTTTATTAATACATTTGTAACTGGTCAATTCTACAAAGTGAAAGTAGAATATTTCATTACATTCTTTACTTGACATTTCTTCAAAAGTAATCATATACTTACAGGTGAAGGATCAGCCTTTAGACTTCTAACTTTACGAACATATCCCGATTTCTCTGGTATAACTGTCAATACTTCTACAACTACGTTGTCTTTGTACAATTTTTTTAAATCTTCTGTCATCTGAAAATAAGAATTATAAATATAAAGAAGTGTAAAGAAGCCTGACATATATAGACAATCTGCACATACACTACAAAGTAACTTGCTGATGTATAGACTCAGCTGCATCAAAGGACAAACCTTAGAAATAAGACTTTTTTTTAGTGGATTATTAATTATTTTCAATGTTGATATGCTACTCAATGTAATCTTTCCTATTGTATTAGAGTTATATTTTATGCTGCTTTCCAAGTAACCTTTGCTAGTTAACATTATAAATGTTGCAGTCATTTTCTAAAATTTGGCAAACAAAGGAAAAAATAGATTACAAACAGTTCTTTCTATAAAAGGAGTATATTAATTCCTCTTCTTAATTTTATTTCAGACTTATTAACTGCATGATTACTACTCTACTACATTTGATTATTTATTATACATTTGGACAAGCTAGAATATTTTCCACAAACTAACTTGGTACTGTGACATCATTAACGTCGATTGGTCCACATTGAGCACTTCAAATAATTCCAAACTAAATAAGGCTTTGATGAAGGGAAAAATCCTAATTTTGGTTTTTATTTAATCAATTAGAAATTAAATTATAAGGATTGTTTTAAATTTGACAAAGTTATGCTCACGTAACCAATTTTGGGTCAATTTTTACTTGTTCATATATTGCTTCACGGTTCATGAAGCGTGAATTGCCCCAAAGTTGGTCATTTCATACAACCTTGTCAAAAATCAAAAACAATTCTCAAATCAAAAATAACTGATTTGTTGTTGTCATATAACTTTATGAAAATTTTCTAACTACATGTATTTCTATAAGCAACTAGAAAGATCGTTGAATGAATAGTGTCTAAGGCTTTGGATACACTTTATTCATTGGCTAATAGAGGATAAAATCCTTATAATGGTACTCAATACAAGTTAAACCTATGAGTTGGAAGTACTGAGAGCCTGATTTCATTCTGACAGGAAGTTATAAATCTGTAAAACAGAGTAAGGATATTTACTAGTTTCGTATCTTTAACAATAACAAAGAGTTCAAAGTTATAGCTCACATCTTAGAACTTTGTCAAATCATGAAGAAAAAAAAAATCCTAGTTTTTGCAAAACTGTAAATGGCATAAAAATAACAATGTATTCAACTTAATCTTCTTACAGGTTACACCTGGCTTATTTCATGAGCTTCCTGTAAAGTATTAGTTAAGTCTTACTCTTTCTTTAATGCTTCACAGTGTAGTGACCTCTTGAACAACCTTTACTTTTGTCATGATCTCATGAGCATTTTCTCTGCTCTGACTATGGTGTTTGATCATTTTAATACAAGGAATTGTGTCATCCTAGGATTCATCAACTTGATTGATGTTGTAATTGCAGGTATCATTTTCCAACTTACCTTATTAATAAAGTCTGATACAAGTTTGGTAGCATCAGCTGACTGTGTCGACTGACTACCATGCCTGTCTTGAATATCTCGTAAACCAGTAACAGTAAAAGATAGCAAATCAGGTGATTTTGATGTTGTCAGTTCTGGCTTGTCAGATATCTGTAATAGTCAGTAATACAGTACTTAAAAAAAAAGATAATAGCCCTTAAGTTTGCATACATACATGTACATATAGATACAAAATCCTTAAAAATGTTCAAATGAAAAGATTACCAAAGTCCAAAGAATTATATTTGTATAAAAAATCAAATTTCTTATTTACAATCAATTACAGTTGTTTAAAGATAAACCTTAAATGTTTTTAGGGCAGTATATATTTTTTTAAAAAGTGATATCATATGACATCAATTTTGATGTTTTTTTTGTTTATATGAAAAGCTTGAAGGTACATGTATCTGTGAAAAGTCGTGTTCCTATGATGTAAACTTAAGGCTTTCAAATCATCTTTTCCTAATCCGATATAGTTTTTGTATACCATGCCATGATATAAAATTATAGGGCTATGACCTAAACTCTGAAACCTTGTCCCCACCCAACTTCCACTAGCATTTACATAAGCGTGTTAAACAGACATGGTTTTAAAAAGTCAACAGAAAAATGGAACAAGAGGCTCCAAGGAGCCTGAATCGCTCACCTGGTTCAAAAAGGGCAAGCCAATAATTTTACAAGAAGTTGTCCAACAATTTTGACTCAAGAAGACTTTGGTAGGACCATTTTGCTAATTGAAAGTTTCTTTCTAGCTATCAAAGTTTTCACGATATTGGCTGAAAACTGTAAAAAAAAAATCAAAACTTTTTCCCCTTTCAAGGGCAATAACTCTTACAAGGAGTTGTTTGACAACTTTTATACTTGAGGACTTTTGTAGGCCTTATAATAAGGATCATTTCAGCAACTTAAAGAATTTGGCTACACCTAGCCGTTTTGGATATATATACGAAAAACTACTGTCTAATCCCTATATTCTATTTTTAGTAACAGTGGCCATGTTTTTCAACCGATCAAAAATCCCCACATCAGTTCTATGCAGGATACCCCAAGGAACATTCATAAGAAAGTTGGTTCCAATTGGACAAGTTGTGGCAGAGGAGAAGAGTATTGAAAAATTGTCAACAACGGACGTCAATGGAGCCAAGTGATGGGAATAGCTCACATAGCCTTGGGCCAGGTGAGCTCAAAAGACAAAAATTGGTCGTAAATATATGGGTAAGAAAATAATTGTTGTAAAATCTGGATTTGAAAAAGCAGAATTTTGTTTTATTTAGTGTCCAAGAAAACCATATCAGTAAACATAAGATGTTCACAGGACAATATTTCCAGACCCTACAGAACAAAATATTCCTATACCGTGTTAACAACATCTTGAACCATCTGCAATTCACCCATAAGTTTGAGATCTGATGGGTGACTACTGTTCAGAGTACCAGTACTGTGTTTATGTAGAACAGAATCACCATCCAATAATCTGTCGGCCATCTTCCTCATAGTGTCAGGTAATTTACGGAACACATCATAGTCTGTGTGGACATCAAAGAACTGAAATAATGAAAAATAAACAATTAATTTTGAATCAGATTATAAACCATCTTTAAGTTGCCGTCTATATGTTATTCCAAGACTTTGTTTAGTGTAAGCTTGAAAGTAAAAAAAAAGAGACTCCAAGGAGCCTGAATCACTTATTTTTAGTAATGGCAGCCATTTTTTTTTGACAGATCAATAATCCCCACTTCAGTTCTATACAGGATACCTCAAGGAACATTCATACCAAGTTTGGTTCCAATTGGTCAAGTAGTGTCAGTGGAGAAAATTTTTGAAAGAAATAACATTAAAAAGAGCAAAATACATAGAAAAAGGGCAATAACTCCAAAATGGCTTAATTAACTAAAAATGAAATTTGACAACAGATAGATCTCATCACGCTGAACACTTTTAACCTTTTCAGATTTCAGCTAAACCTAACAGTTTTGGAGATATATGCGAAAAACTACTGTCTGACCCCTAGGTTCTATTTTTAGTAATGGTGGCCATGTTTCTGTAACGGATCAAAAATTCCTACATCAGTTCTATGCAGCATATCCAAAGGAACATTCATACGAAGTCTGGTTCCAATTAGTCAAGTAGTTTCAGAGGAGAAGATTTTTTTTAAATTGTTAACGATAATGACGACAACGGATGCCAAGTGATGGCAATAGCTCACATGGCCTTCGGCCAGGTGAGCTAAAAAAAAAGTTTGAAGTTCTCCAGTTTGGATATAGTAGTAATCAAACATTGTCCTTATCTGAAACCAAGCTAAGTCCCATAAAGATTCTATGAGTAGGTACTACTGTTAATGAGATGGTTAACGAAGTACCAATTAGTATAATATTAAAAACTTCTGCAAAACATGTACTTCCTTTATTTCCTGAATGTACCTATAGTTATATAGCTTTACCTTATCAATCTAAATAATTATCAGACTGAGTTATGAAGTATATTATTCATTTTTTATACCAAAGAAATGTGAAAATGTGGTGCATTTGTACATTTTATTTTAACCCACCGAATACTGCACAAGTAAACTTTCTCACAATTGACAAAAGTGTGAACAATAATACCATTTTTCACACTCTTAAACATGTCATCCTATTCAAAACCATAAAAAAAAAAACATTTATACTGTCAACATGGGAATTTTCCTGAGAATTTTTTTACATTATGCTAGGTCAATAATTTTGAATTGGTGAAAATGTAACTGGAAGGCATCTTTATAAATATTTTTTAACCTTTCTACTCTAATTGTGGCATATGTTGCGATGACCTGTTTGGCCGCCACTGCTCCTTTCAACATAAGTAATTTAAAATCTAGGTACTTTCTTGGTGAAAATTTTTCAGGAAATGTGAAGCAAAATGGCTGACATTGAAGACACTGACGTTATCCAAATATATTTTGGTGAATCGGACAATAAAAGTGACTGATACAATGTAAATTCAATGTGTACCAGATAAATGATAATTTTGTTGTTCTACAAGAAATTGAAACTATGCAGAAATGCCTGAGAACATAGATATGGGATAGACCCTTGCTGATATTCCCCCATTTCATGCACAATTCACTTTAAACAGTGACTTTTAAAATGGATTAAAAACTCGATTAAAAACTCCAGAGCAAATGTGCAATGTAAGTCTGAATAAAAGTAAAATCATTGTACCTTGGATTCTATAGATAATTTTTATACCTGAACATTTTTTTGTATTCCAAAGATGAAAAAATTATGAAAGCTTGAAGTTAGGTGTACAGCTTGACCAAAAAAATATATTAGAAAAATGAAGTAATGGCAGCCAAATACTGTATTTACTGTGCAGTGTTGAAAGGATTAATATAGTGAAAATTTCCCCTAAAAATTGTTTCCAAGTTTACAGCTTAATTATTTGAAAGCATCTATGAAAATAAGTTGTGATTCTTGTACATTTCTAGGCTGTTCAGAGTCTTAACCTACATTGTTATCCATCCCTGTATCAACCATCAGAGGATTGGTGTCAAAGAATGTGTCCTGTATTTGGTTCATAATGTTACCAATATCAACTGATGGTACATCCTATAATTAGATAACATAATCATGTTGAGTCATACAGTATAAATTGCAAATTTGCAAGGTCATATCATCATATTTAACTGAAGGGACTTATTAGTGATTTTATTCTCAAATATTTGAATCAAAATTACAGAGAAAACAACTGATAAGTCCCCTAACTGGTAGTTCAATCTTTTTCATTTCTTATTTTTAGAAAATGTTACTGACAGATTTATTGTAGAAAACTTTGCCATTAAATAAATCTACACATCAAGTGATACCTTTGATGGGGAAATTTCGCAAGTTCAAGTATAGTTTGGAATATCCTCTCCTCACATACAGTATGGTATAATGCTGGAAGTTTTGTTGTTATAGACATTCATCATAAATCTTTAAAATATTAGTCCTTGTGGGGTACCAAATAAGGTTGTTATGTATGTTTTGGTTCCCTAAGATGGTGAAATGACTTCAATTTGCATTATATTAAGTACTTTCACAATTCATGTACAAGAGATAGGAAAAAAACAGCTTCATGGACAAAATGAATTGTTTGGACTGAACCTATATCAGTTCTGATTGTCCAGAAAAAAAGAAGCTTAAAATAATATAAAATGAAAAGGATACACACTCATTTCATTTTTTAGTACACAAATGTACTAAATTGAGAGCTCTAAAATTGACTTCCTCTTTTTCTTGATTTTTCAGCAGTTTTATAACTCTTTCAACTTACACTTTTTACAGGATATTTGGCAACATTTTTGACATCAAATGGTTTATTTCGCTCTGAAGTAACTACTGTCACCAGTACATTAGCCTTTGGTCTTATAAACAATGATTTCTGTTTCATTCCTGACCATTTTATGTCCTATTAATGATAAAAGTCATGTTTATATTAAAACAAGCTGTTTCCTTATCAACAGAGGACTTCAATTGAAATTGTTACCATTTTTAAATTGTTTATCATACGTTTTTGGAAAATTAAGGCAGTGATTTTCACTTTCACCTTGATAATCCATCTTCAAAAATCATATCTTGTCAAGTTTTGCCTTGTATAACACCTGCAATTTGAGGCAAAGTCTGGGTGATACAACACAGAAAACCTTACGATAGAAAAAAGAAAAGTAAAGTAACTGATGAAACAGTAAATAACAATTCAACATTTTTTCTTGTTGCAAGAGGCATATGCATTTTTTTTTGCAAGAGACACATCCTTTTTCAGATGCTAATATTTTTAGCGACTTCTTGCACTCATAATTTCAGTATGTACATTCGTGTATGATTTGCATAATGATATATTACTATGCCACCTTATGCAGTAGATAGGTGCCATAGAACCATCATTTCTAGCTTCATACAAAATCAAAATGTACCTCTTAAATACCATACACGTAATCTATGTATGTTTTTTTTTTACTTCATTGAATGAAAGCACAAAGATGAAACGATCAGTAAACCTGGATGTTTAAAGCAAGTCAAAATCAGTGACATAGAATATTTGACGATTACCAACTTTGAAGACGTTGGACTTTGATTTTCCTAGGCCTTATACATGTATCATATACAGAAACTTAATATAAATGTACATGTATTCATTTTCCTCAGTTTGTTTTCCTCTTAATTCTTATAATTAGTTTTAACATTGCAGGTAATTGAACATTTCAATTTGACCTCACCTCAGTTGGAACTCCAAGTGTATGTGAAATAACTTTTGATACTTCACTGGTCTGAAGATTGTCTGCTTGTTGTTGGAATGTCACATATTTTGGTGCATGAGTCACAATTAGTTCTTGACCAATGACACTGGTAATGAGAAGAACTGAAAAGAAATGTGAAGATATATTAGATTAATAGTATTTTCAGGGAATGTATGTAATTATTTTCAAAATAATGTACTTTTTAAAATATAGTGCATGTGATACTTACATGTATCTAGCCAAAAAGTACAGGTGAATTTATTTTTAATTTACAAATGTGTAGAAAAAGTACATGTATATTTTTCTATTTGACATTTACAGTACACCCAGAGAGTCCATTTTGGTGTCACTTTTCAGAGTGACTCTAGAAATTCTAAAAAATGCCATAAAAATCCTAGAGTGATCAAGGCATACTTCATCAAAAAGGCAATAAAATACTCCCATACTTATTCCTTATTCCTTACAAATGCCAGACAATTCAGCCCATGACAAATCTGTAAGTGTATTACATTTGTACAAATGTACTTGTAGGACAATTCTAACCATATATCAAGGATTCATAAATAGCAAGGATTAGAATCTCGCGCAACTTCACATAATACGATAATAAATACATGTACATGTATGTTGCTTGGGGCCATGTTCAGTGAGATTACCCATGATGCATTTCATTGATTCTGAATATGTCTTGTTAATGGTGGACAATTTCCATCGCTTCAACATTTCATCACAATAAATGTAGGCATTCTGACCCGTATGATTTGAAAAAAAATTAAAATATCCTACATCAAGTTGCTTCCAGACTTTTTCAATGTTTTGTTTTGATCAATTCCTCGATTCTAGACCTTAATCTCTTATAAAATTTTCAACCTGGTCCTACCTTCGAAGGTGGTAATCCCTCCACATTTAAAATTCAAACTCTTTTTTCCAAACCAAATCAATTGTCATAAAATTTGTTTAAAATTGATCAGAAATGGTATGAGGGTGTATATAAGGAGTTTTATAGCAGTAGCTTTCCCTGCATTAGTAATATCAACATTTTTATATGCTTTGGTTTTGACTCCTAATTACGTAACCCCATCTTCGTGGGCGGATTTCCTCCTCAATTAGATTTCAAACTCCCAGTGCCTGAAATAGACGGTCGCCCACTTGCCAAGGCGAGTGAAACCTTTATGGGGCGATTAAATGTTGTCCAAAGTAATGGAGATGCTGGCCCAAAAAGAATTATCTGGGCGACTGCAGAAAAACAGATGAAAAATCATTTTAATAAACAAATCGGCCATCGGTTTCCGGCGAAGACAGAAATTTGCGATCAGTATCAGTTTTCCATAGCAAATATAATACGGTCACAGCGATTGGTCGAAAATATCTCACTGACCAACGGAAATCAAGTTTGCATAATGACATCGGAATTCTCAGATTTTATTTTTTTCCAGAGTTTTTCTTACGTAGCGCACTGGCATGGCTGAAAGGGAAAAATCTCCGTGGTCTTTTCTGGTGGGTCTCATTGGGGTGTAAGCGTGACACGCGGAAAAAGCAGAAAAAAAGTTCTGTAAAAACGGAAAATAGTTTGATCGTGACACGGGAGTAATCAAAATCTTGTGCGGGAAATCGGGAAAACGTATTTTAGCTAGAGCCAGCCAACACACAATTTTTAGTTTGTTTTCTAGTACACTTAAGGCACGGACCATTTGATTTTCTGGGGGTGGCCTGGGATTTTAACCTGAGCTGGGAATTTTTTTCGCCCACTTTGCAGACCAGATTAATTTTGTTTCCAATACATCTAATACAAGAAATTTTTGTTGGAAAATTTGTTTTTTTTACATTGGCCAAAATCAAAGCCAGATTATTTTCTTCAAAGCCTGTACTGACCAGAATATTTTTATCTGTAAAATTCAGGGTCAAGATTTTTTTTCAAACAAATCCCAGGCCACCCCCAGAAAATCAAATGGTCCTGCCAGCCCGTGCCTTATAATGAAGAATGCCGACCAACCCAAAATACCTTCGGCAAATGCCAGTATATAGTAAAAGTATTTATTCATATGTAAAAACACGGGAAATAGGAAAATGAAAATATCAATCTTGACACGGGATTCTAGCAAAATACTAATTGTGATCCGGGATCAGAACCCCCCAATGAATCTTTTGTATCAATTTAAAATATTTTACTGATAACTGGTACATGTATGTACTTTTTCAATGTCTAGACCCAAGTTCTTCTGGAAACAGATTTAGATTTTCTTCTTTTGTGTTTCTTCTGTCAGTAAAAAGTTGGGCCACCAATAGTCAGTTTGGGCCAGTTATTCTAAATTTTTACTCGCCCAAAAAAAATTTTTCAGGCACTGAACTCCTTGTTCAAAACCTGAAATGTTATCATAAAATTTGTTTCAAATTGATTGGAAATGGTCCTAGGGTGTATATCAGGATTGTTTTAGCCATAGCTTCCCCTTCCTTCTTGGTATAAATGTTTTTATTTGACCAAATTTTAAAAAACACCAGCCGGAGTCACTCCCTCAAGAACAGTTTTCCTTCCTCATTCAAACTCCTTCTACAAACCTTATTGTTTGTCATAAAATTCGTTTTAAATTGAACAAAAATAGTCTGAGGGCGTATATAAGAAATTTTATATTTTATTCTTTCGTGCTATCGTTTTTATTTGACCAACTGTTGATATAAAAAAAATGGGGGCCGGAGTTAAGCCCTTGAGAAAGATATTCCCTTCAAAATTTAAATTCTAACTCCTTCTTCAAACCCAAACAATCAACATGAAATTTGTTTCAAATCGATAAAAAATGGCCTGACTCTGTATATAAGGATGTTTACAACTGTAGCTTCCCCTGCTTTTGTGATATTAATGTTTTATAAGACCAAATTTTGACTTCAATAGCCGTATATTGCGAGTATACTGAAATCTCACCAATCAAGATATTGCTATAAATTATGAGATGTGAATCCTTTTATATTTAACTCCTTGCATATACAATGAACAATGATGAATTAGACTGTATTGGTAGGGAGGTCAGTCAAAATATGAAGTATGTAGAAAATGTACAAGTTTATATTAGTTTGAAAGAGCCCAACAAATGTAACTTTTTGGTGCAAAAATTTTTAAAATCGGTCAAGGGGTTCAAAAGTTATTACAATTTAAAGTTCAAAATTTTGGTCATTTTTCTTGCGAAGGCAATAATGTCACATTTTGGGCACTTCTGTGGCCCACATAAGTCAAACAGGTAAAGAAATTCATACATTGTGTCTTAATCATTTAAATAAAGCCATTTCATACTTTGATTTAAGCCATTCAGGAAACTTGTATCTTAGATACAAAGAAAATTACACTTTTTTAAAATCGGCAAAAAAACACTTTGGACTTGGTTTTTTTTTGCTATGTGTCAACAGCATCATGAATTAAAGTGCCATTTTTGGATATTCATATTTGGAAATTGGAAGGTAGTAGAATTCTGATACTTTGCTGTTCTTTCAAGAGTAATCCATTAAACAGAAATAAATAAACAAATATTATGTAAAAACCTCTGATTTGTTTTTCATTGGAATCAAAAACGCTGCGGCAGACCCCCTTTTTTTTATATGCGTTTTTTCAACAAAAAAATACATTTTTGCTTACTAAGAATTCAAAAAAAATATTTAATTTTTTCTGTCACTTGTTTTGTGTGGCAATAAAGTTGCTTGACTTGAAAAATCATGTTTTTCAGCTCAAAAAAATTTTTTGAGGTAGAAAATTTACATTTTAGGGTAAATTTTAGAGCTATTTTCAGTGCAAAAAATGGCGAAAGGTCAGACAGAAAAAGACATTTTGAATTTAAAAGCAGTTTTTAGCACATGACAGTTATTGTTATTGTGATTAAATATGTAAAAACACATTTTTATCAAGAAATAATTGAATTATATTTAAAAATCAACAAGCAAATGTTGAAAAATGGGGGTAAATCGAACATTTTTGAAAATTTCAGATTTAAAAAAAAAACCGCATATTTATGCTAATATTGATCAAAATATCAACCTACCATATACTTATGTGGTACCATTTTAAAGCTTAGAATCTAAGCTATCACATGAAGATACTTTCATCTTATTTTGCTATAAAATGTTTAATGTGGATGAAAATTTGTTAGGCCTATACCTTAAATGAAGCCAGACGATAATCAAAATAAACATACATTTTTGCTGCAAAAAGTGGCAAAATAATATTATATCAAGGTCTGGTCAATTCTAAGATTCCTAATGTAGTCTTGTAATGTTTTCTTGTTTAAATAGGGTCTTTAAACATAATAATAATCTCATTATTATGTTAAAATTGAATAAAATTTCAAAAACAAATGCTGTTTTCCCAAGAAATTGAGAAAATTTTTATGAATACATTGACTTGAACCAATGTGCATCCTTTCACTATGGAACTTTGAAGCCCTAGCTGTTTCCTCATGTGTACTATTATGTACATTAAATGATAATAAACAAAATATCATCATTTGATTAAGTTTAATGAACTTTTCGAAGTTTCCATTTCAGGCCAGAAGGGTTTCTTCACCAGGATCTACTATGTCTGCCAAATCTACAAAAGAGATTATGTACATAAGGACATTACACCTATTAACATCATTTACCTTATCAATTTACTTACAGTTAGTTTACTTTCTATTAAATCATAATCTAGTTTGCTAACAATCTGAAAAAATGTAAAACTTTATTTGATGTTGGTTGCTCACAAAGCGGTTGACAAAAGATGTGGCGAGGAGTTAAAAACACCAAACTTCCTTTTCCAGAATAATTATCTTCATTTCAAAACAAGAAGATTGTTTTATAAGGTTATATTAATGTTATGTTAAATAACTTAATATGAATAATTTCACTGCGTGATCCGTCTGGTTCTTCTATCAAGTGTTGAACTCTCTTACCAATCAGGTTATCAGGTTCAAGTGTGTCTGGAACTACCCTACTTACTGCACCCCATATGGTCCTACCTCAGACAGCCCATATTCGTCTCATAGCATAGCCCACTTTGCTCCTCAGGCCATCTGAAATAAACAAGTAGTGGAATTCAATGAATATGTACTGTGAAGCAGTTTTAAAGCAGAGTCTAAACACAAAACTAATCGACAGTTCTTGTAAGTAATATATGATTCAAATGTAAATGCTTATTTGTTACCATAATTAAAAGACTCAAAAGTTTTACTATTAAAATTAAAATAGCTACTAAACTAAATCAAAGTATAAAAACTAACTTACCATAAATTCGAAACATCTCCAGAACTCAACAAAATGAAACTAAAATGATGAAAAACAAACAGAAAATAAAACTAAATCATAATAAAATTTACATCAGTGTTTACTTTTTATATGACAAAATAAAATAAATATTTATGCAGCCTGTTTACTAATACTTTCTTCTGAAATAAATCAATAATTAGAAGAAAAAACATAGTACAAGTATGTTTCATATACATACAACAAAAGATTGGTATTATGAGTCAATCAATGTGATCCTAAAAAGGCAAAAAAAAAATTAAACCATAATTAATTAAAATTTAATGATAAATAATGTATATTACTAGGATTTTAAACCTTTTCCAAGCAATTGTACATGTATATGAATATTAAATAAGTAGAGCATCTACAATCCTCTAAAAAATGAATATGTAAGTTAGCTGTTAAAAATTGTACAATATGAATATATAAAGTAAACTTAAGAAGATGCAGGTCATATGTAAAATATGCAATTGCCACATATATAAATCTCATCAAATAAGTTCTATTTATCAAGTAAAGTACAAGCAGGGCTACATGATAATTGTTCTAATAAAAGTCATAATTAATATATATTAACTGATAAAATGAAAACCAGAAAAAAAGTTGTGTATCATTTGAAGAAGCAATTTAAGGTTGATTTTTTTTCTACATATGATAATTTTGGATAAATAAAACAGTTAAAATAAAGCTTAAACATGTGAGTTTCATATAAATTGGGCACTACATATAAATTAAAATTGAATTATCAAGAAAATTAAATGCAATATGTGCAAATTCTCCCAACCAATAGAAAAAAAGCAAGGTAAAATACAGAGACTTCCGATAATATAGGAAAGTCGATAAAGTCCGAAAGATTTTGAATGGATTGCAATCAAACGTTGGGAGAATTTACTTCATTACATATTCATCGTTTAATAAAAATGTTATGGAAACATATTCCAACTAATGCTAAATGAGTGTAATCTTTTTTAAATCAGCTCATACAGAATCAAACGAAAATCAGACCTTCCAAGAAGGTGAATATAGTTTTTAAGCTTGCAGATGATAAAAGGTCATTCTAGAATTTGACCTTACGGAAACAGGGCGATTAGGCTTATATTAGACATAATTTAGGTACTTACCGTAAGTGATTGGCCTCCATGGCCTAGGTCCATCGTTGTCTGCACCACCAGTCAAAAATCCGTCCAGAAAACAGTCGGTAAAAGGCATTTATCCACGAATGTTCGAAAATCTTAACAGAAGCTATGGCGGATCAGTAACATCCGGTTAGCAAGAACGATAACCGGTCCCGCTTTAATTTTTGTGAAAACCACGCCCTGACCACCCTAATATCCAATCGATTCCGCAAGCTATTATTGTTTTTCTTCTGAAACCAGGGTTACGGATGGACGCAGAAAGGATTAAATTTTCGGAATCCGACTGTCAGTGCATTCCGGGTACGCAAAAACTATTTTTTTTCAACATGTTTTTCCTTAAAATTACGTAAAAAATATGTTTTGTAACCAAAAAATTAGCCTGACAACCGGATTATCAAAATTGAAGATATTTCCAAACATTTAAGCCATAAATGAAGAAAATCGGTCCAGTAATAGCTTGCGGAATGAATTTTGAAATAGGTATGATCTTTGACACATAGTTTTTCAGGCGGCCATTTTTCTCAAAGTATCGTCACTTCAAACGTTTGTACCAAATGACCATCAACTCCAATAACAATGAAAGTTGTATATTTAGAAAGAGAAATGTCTCATCTTCAATTACATATATTTTTTATTGTCATGCAATGGATTTTTAACCATTTTCTAACGTGTTAAAGTTGACTGAAAATTGAGAATTTTGCTCTCGCAAGAATATCGATAAACGCACTACCGACCTCCCTAGTATTGGAAGGTACAATGTAATTAGAACACTATACATTGCAACAGGGCTGACAAAATGAATGGATTTATGTTGCTTTGGAAGCACTTTGGGTTTCACCTGTCTCATATTAGGTCAAGTTAAAAAGCTAAATAACAACACCGTCAAAAACAAAAACTTGAAGAGGTGGTAAATCACGACATGACATGTTGGTTGAAGTACTCATGCTCCTTGCACTTATGGCCAATTCCTCCCTCGTATGAGTATTTTAGAAATTGTTTTGGACATTAAATAATGCAACACGTGTGACTACCCGGTGCTAGATTCATCATAGTGAGATTTGTCCAATGTTTGACTGTTCCGTCTTACATGATATTTCACTTCAGTTAAACACGGTTTTATCATCTTATTCTGTCGTCCAAAAATATTTGATCACTTATATATTGATGAGTTGATGTTTAAATTGTGTTCTTATAAATTGCTTGACTTACAAAGGCTAAAAAATTGTAAAATATTGGTATTCTGTAGAAAAATCAACATTTTGACAGCCATGTTGAATTTTCATGTGATCCTTAACCCGAAACTACTTTGTGTTTTCCCACACAAACGAACGAAAAAGCCCGATACATACTTGAAAGTATTGCAACTACGGATTCAACAAGGATTTAAAGAGATAAATCTCTGGAACGGGCCCAAACTAAAAACGTTTTTTTTCTATAAAAAATAAATAATAAATATCAATTAAATACAAGGTTTTTGTTAAGGATAATAAACTAGTAAAATTTTTTATGCGGTTTTACAGGTCTTCTAATTTCGATGATTACCGTTATGAGGACTTCGTTCTCTTTGAATGATGATTTGGAGAAATATGGAATAATAAAAAATTCCAATTTCTTGTTTATGGATGATCTCAAACGGATGTTATTTAAATTACAATGATGCCCCTGTATGTCCTACACCACAATAGTCAGTGACTACAGTACATTTTTTATATCTATAAAAAGCCTCTGATAGACCTGTTTTTACTACTTCGATCTTGCTTTTCCTTACATACATGTATGTTGCTTGTTGCTTGTTATATATGTGGTTTGTTTTTGCTCATACATGTTGCTTGTTTCTGATTATATAGACAGGTGCTCAATATTTGTACTTTATATTATACTAATATACACTTCCTGATGTTGTGCACTTATAAATGCTTTATTTGTTTGTATCTGTATGCTTTTATTTATGTTCTATAAATGTGCTTTATTGTACACGAATTCGGAATTATGGCAATGTGCAGTGTTTGTTATAAATGTAACAATGTGCTATTGCTATTGTTTTAAAACATCAGTCGGTCAAAGAGCTTTACAGAGCTCATGTTTCTTTGTTAACTTTAAGCATGTCGACTCTTTAAATACATTTAACTTACTTACTTACTTATTTACCTACTCTTTAAAATACAATATTAATTAAATTAATTTACAGGGGGTGGTTTTATGCTCCAAAAAATTGGTTGATTATATAGTAAAATTGAAAACCACCGAAGTGCCCCTTTTAGGCCAGTCAGCTGGCCCCTTTCTGGAATTTCTGGATCCACCACTGTTCATGCGAAAAGTCTAATTAAATAAAGTACTGTACCGTCATTTTCACTAGTCAGCACGGTTTTGCAACCATTTTTAAATGTGACTCGATCTATATCGACACACGGTGTAACCGTACTTCATTTGTTTAAGTTGTACATGGCAATGATATCTTCGTGAAAAAACCAAAATAATAGCTCAATAATCCCTAAAACAAAGCTGATCTTGATCGGAACATTAGTTCATTTTTAGCACCGCTGATTGCTTTATATATATATATATATAGTCTCAGAATGTGACGACTCTATTCGCTGCTCCATCGGATCAAATTGATACAGGGAAGATAAAGCATAGAAAGGTCTGAAACAAAGGATGTTAGAACTGTCGAATTTTCGAGGCTAATTTTTGGTCGTTCCCTCCGTGGGACTCGTACTCGTACCGCTGTGACATCTACGGCAACAACGCGTGCACAAAGTCCAGCTCCCTAGACCTCTCGGCCAGCTAGGCTCTATAAAAATATAGCTTTCGCTGGCTGGGTCATTCCTCCTCGTAGGCTTAATCTAGGGTTGTAAATTCGTACACGATGTAAAATCGGTTATACCCCCTTTCAACCTGTCAATAAATGAAGGGTGCGAAGTATGATCAGGTATAATATTTTCTAAACTTAAAATGGAAATGTAATTGAAAAAACAAAAACAAAAAACAACAAAAACAAAAACAAAAACAAAAACAAAAACAAAACAAACAAGAACAAACAAACAAAAATAATGCAGTTAATGTAACCATATTGTATTGTTAGCTCATCTGGCAAAATGCCAAGTGAGCTTATGCCATTACTTGACGTCCGTCGTCGTCGTGGACAATTTTTCGAAAATCTTCTCCTTTGAAACTCCTTAGAGTCTTGTGCACAAAACGACCGTTGGAATTTGTTGAAAAAACATGGCGGCCATTACTAAAAATAGAACATAGGGGTCTGAAGGCATTTTTTTGCAAATAACTCAAAAAAAAAAAACGCTGCCTTTAGTAGTAAAATTCTGGCTGGGTAATATTGTTCAGCATCAAGAGTTGGACCTATGCCGAAATTTTCAAAACGATTTGCCTACTGATGTAGGAGTTCTGACCCCGAAACAGTTTTTTTTTCGCATTTTTCGCATGTACAACTTTGAAAATCTTCTTCTCTAAAACCACTGTACAGAATTCAATGAAAGTTGGCATATTTGTTCCTTACAGTATCCACACAAAATGACTGTAGGGAATTCTGATCCATGGAAAAATATGGTCCCTATTACTACAAATAGAACATTGGCATCAGGAAAGAGTCTTTTGCAAATAACTCAAAAATCGTTGCCTTTGGCAAAATTCTGTCAGGATATTATTGTTCAACATAATGAGACCGACAATGCCGAAATTTTCTAAACAATTCATTATTTGATGTAGGAGTTACTACCCCGTGATTTTTAATCCGTGAATAGATATGGCTGCATACACTAAAAATGGAACATAGGGATCGGAAGACAGTTTTTTGAAAATAACTGTTGCCTTTGGCAAAATTTTTCTTCAAGTCATAAAAATGGTATTAAAAGCATTTAAATCTCTGCATTTCACAATTCAGTTAATTTGAACTTAGTCTGTCTCATTCGTCAAGTTTTTCAAATAAGCAAATGGTAAACCAGGTAAGCGATTCAGGCTCTCTTGAGCCTCTAATTAAACACACGAGCAATTCGACTGCGAAAATATACTTGTCATTTTTTGGCGATTTTAATTGATGAGGACAGCAGAAAATTGTACTATTTAGATTTAAATTAACAAGCCAAATATTCATATCTTGAGATTGACGAAGGAGGAAGACCCGTAACTAAACTGAACAAAAACGCGACGAAATCTCTTTTGAAGTGTCAATTTTCCATTTGCTTGTAGCAACATTATTTCAATCCTGTTTGTGGAGGTGTTTTATATCACAGCTCATGTACATGTTATGCACGAACCTGCTGAAGCTAAACGGATATTTTGTACCATGTTGAAGTTCTTACAGCTATTATAATAGGTTGGATTACCACAAGACTAAATTTTAACACTTCAACCACCATGAATTTGTTGTTCGTTATATTGTTGCATGCAATCTCCACCATTACAGCAGGACGATGAAATTTAAGCAGGTAAATCATGAAGAGGCGGATCCAGATATTCTCAAAAGAGGGGGCCCGGATCTGTCAAGGCTCAGTGATTTCCTACATAATCAACTAAATTTTTCCGACCTAAAGGTGGGGGACCTGCCTCCTACATCTGCCTATGACATGCCTCCAGTTTTAGTTGATTCTGGGTTGTTCATGTATTCTTAAGTTTTTGTGTGTATTTCTTTAATTAATGTGTATTATTTATGGTGTTTTGTCTGTTTGGGCTAGTCTTTGTCCCCATATCAATGTTTCTTATCATGGTCTCCCTGCTTTTATTTTCACTACGTAAAACACATTAAAAGCATAAGCACAGTCTATGGCCTCGATAACCTAATCCGGTAGTAAACAGAAAGAAGGATATCTTTATTTCAAAAAATCATAGATTACTATATCAGACATTTCAATGTGTCACCAAATGATTAACAATCCACTGTGTTATCATTGATCCACTCAGAGTTAATTCCCTTTAAGAGATATTTTAAAGTATAGCTGATAAAATGAAAATAAACATGTGACGGTACATTATTATTCAAACGATCAATAATTTTAACAAACAATGATATTTTGTCATAGTAATCGAAAAGAAAAATGAGTGGCTCAAATGAAGTGATAACAAATGGATTTGATAGAGGGACAAAATGGATTGAAATTCAGAAAAATACTTTCACAAACTGGGTGAACGAACAACTTCGAGTTAGCAATCGGTCCATTGATGATATTGGAACGGACTTATGTGATGGAGTTAATCTAGTAGCTCTGGTTGAATCACTGCAGCTAAAAAAAATCGGCAAAGTGTACGCTAAGCCAATTTCACGCATACAACAAATACAAAATGTCGCGATCGCTTGTAAAGCCATAACTGAGGATAATATCAAACTGGTCAATATAGGTATGTTTAGTATATAAATACCTCTCACATATTCTTACAGTAAACTTGATTTCATTTTCAGAAAAGTTGAAACGATCATTGGGAATATTTTCGAACAACACATTAAGCAATATATTGCACACTGCTCACAACTTTAATTTTCATTTTGAATGCACGCATCTGAGGAAGAATTAATCATTCGAAAGGTTTGAGTATACGTGCGCATTTCTGATTGCATTCATAGGATTAGTACAACTATATAATATAGTCTAGTCTAGTAATAAATTTAAAGCGAAAGTTGTAATGTATTTAATTGACTTCATTTATTTTCACGGACCAATGAATTTTATTTTTACACCGATTTACAGAAAAAATACCGTCAATAGCTTTTTATTTGTCACTTTCTACACACTACGTTTGTTATAGATTTTATACCCAATAATTTGCACACCTGAATAATACAGGTATACCAACCAATTTTTATCTCACTTGTGTCATTCCTTTAAGCATTGAACAATTTGATCTAATTGTTTACTTATTCACCCACCTAAAATATTTGTATTGCTCGATTAGATTAGAGCAAATAGTCGAACACCATATGGAGAGGCTATTTAAAGTCTAAAATATGCAATCTTAACATAGAAGCTACATACTTGTACGGTGTTGACCATAAATCAAAGCTTGAGGGAAATTTAGGTGAAAGACAATTAAATTATCCCTTATTGCACGGTGAAAAACACACTGTCATATTTATTCAAAGTGTAAATAATTTTTATATGATAGCTTATTGAGGTACTAAGCAACAATAGACACGGTACACTCTAATATGTTTTATAACTTTTTTTTAAAAAAACAATATGTTCGACATAAAAAGAACATAGTATATATAGCTATTGAGTGACATTAACAGATAAAATAAAGCCATGCAAACCATATTCCAATTTGAAGCAGCCATGATTGAACATTTTCCCATAACATTTCAAAATTTAACTTCTAAGTGTAAGGTATCATTTTTTTAAAAGTCTTTTTGTATCGCGCTAGAATTCTAACAAATAGGCTTTTGAAACAGGGTTATATTTTATGTTGCTACAAGATTGAAGTCATCATTACAGAAGTTTTAGTGGAGTCCGAGTTGCTCATTTGCTTTTGTTACTTTGTATGTATGCTTTTAGTTACTTTATTTTCTTTGTTGTGTATGTCTGTTTTCTATGTCTGGTATTTGTCCCTAGATTACATTCTTTTGATAACCGCTAGAACATCGGTTCCCTTGATTACTCTTTCAATACTAGAATTACCAAAGAACAGAAAAAGAAACCAAATTATATAACCAATGATGATATCATGTTAGAAAGCAAACACATAGAAAAGGAAAGAAAAGCAACCCAATCTAGAATGAGAAGAACATTTTCAATACAAATAGTAAGTTTCAAAGAACGTTGGTCATGTTGCCCCTACAACGTAAGAGTTCAGAATTCAGTTTCTTCACATAATAAGTTTAACTCGATAGAAAAAAATGACGTCAACAATTTACTTGCTTTAATAGGTAAATTGTAACTTTTTTTTCTGCTTATTTAATCATTTGGCAATAAAAACTTTGAACCATAATAATGGTTTAATATGATCCAGATGTTTCCCTATCATAAGATGATAAGTTCTTTAAGATCGCTTGTGAATGGTTTCACTAATATTTTTTTAAAGTAATTTTGTATAGATTCTATGGGAGAAATTAAAACTGGGACTCACTTTAGGCACGATGATGTACATATAGTTGGTCGTAAAAGTAGTGGACACAAATTTGACTGACTTACGTTTTTAATTTAATTTTTCTAATATCAAAATTGTAAAAAAGGAAGAAAATAACAATTCATATCACATTTTGAATAAGGACCAATATCGTTATGTCAAATTTGCGTCTTGTACGTTGGCTTCCATTTTCCCTCTTTTAGTTCTATAAACAAGAAGTTTTTTCAACGTTTTGTTGATTTTTCAAAGTATAAACTTTCTTTTCCTCATTTCCCAGTTTCTAATACATGTTGTATGCTTGCCCTAAGCAAATAAATTACAAATCAAATATTCAAAGTTCATCATCACAAACTGCTTTTTGTGTGGGAAGATTGTTCGTAGTGCTTTATAAATTAATCATATACTTAAAGTAACACAATTTAACTACTTAAACCCTTTCTATGTACTAAAACAGTTTTAAGAAGTCTTAGACACTTCTCTTATAAAGAGCCTTATACTTCCAAGTTAGTCCTTTTTAATTGACAGGTAACGAGGATATTGTAAACGGTAATCTGAAGTTAATTCTAGGATTAACATGGCATCTTGTAATGAGGTATCAGATTTCCACTCGGAAAACCAAATCCCCACCGAAACAGCTGATGATAAATTGGTTCCGAGTATCTATACCAGATGTCAGAGTAAACAACTTTACAACTGATTGGAACGATGGGGTAGCTTTACAGTACGTTCATTATGAAGCCCGGTCACATGACTCTTAAAAAATGCAATTTGTAACCTTACTCAGCCCTACCAAATATAACTAAAATGACAATAATAGTAGAAAGAGGAACGATATATTACGCAGTACATAACATTAGTAACATAACATAAAATAACAAAACATGAGTTTACTCTCCCTGGTTTTTATACAATTTTTTGTTGTCGAAGTCCTGGTAGTCCTGTTCTTCATTAGTCTTTTGTTCATTGTAGAGCTGTGTTTTAGGTGCCATTTGCTCTTTGAACATTCGAATTTCAAAATATTGTTCCAACAGTTAACTTCCTTTTGCAAAAAAAAAAAAACTAATACGAGATCCCGATTATCGTCGTGACATTGCGGGAATTTATTTTGCTATTGGTAAATCTCACATATTTGAAGACAATAATTAAAAAAAAGAGTTAGATATTACCCGGGCAATAATAACATAGTTCGTTAATTTTTTGTCTAGATTTTACAATAAATGGCTCGTTTTCATATACTTTGTATATACATAACTATCACTTTTGCAGTTGTTTCATATGCAAGTGTGATACTCACGTAACTTAATGATATATTACAGTGCCCTTATCGACAATTTAAAACCTGGAACATCACCAGAGTGGAGACAGCTTGATAGACACAACAAGTAATTATAATGCCAATATTAGTAAACAGTATGAACTAATGTTTTGAAATACCAATGTCATAACAACATATGTACAGAAGATGACACACTTTGGTCGCAATGTTACATAAATACAATACTAAACGAAAAAGCTTAAGATTTGTTGTTTCTTATTTTAATTTTGGTGCTATATTTCATACTATTTTTAAATGTTTATCTGCAGTTACACTAACAAGTAACATTATTATATAGACCAAATAGTACATTGTATTTTTGTTAATATGAGGCATATTTAATTCTTTCTATAGGATAGAAAACTGTCGAGAAGCTATGGTACTGGCAAAAGATCACCTCAACATTCCAAGAGTTATTTCTCCTGAAGATTTTGCTGACCCAGCACTAGATGAACTCTCTGCTATGACATATCTCTCATATTTCGTAAAACCAAACTCGCCTGGCTATTATGCTACCCTGAACTGGGTCTGCAAGCAACTGAAAACGACTACAATATCTAATTTAACGGTATGCACTTATGTCTAAAACTTGAAACCAACAATTTTTTTTGTTGATTTAAGTAGGCAAGACATATATTTTTCTTTACGCGTAATTTTAAGTGTAGCCAAATACTATTGTTATCGTCTTCGTAGCCAGTTACTCTAATGAGGCTGACTTAATATATGATCTGATAAAAAGGAACATCTTTTAGTCAGATCCTTTTATCTCAGTTTTGCATTATTTTTTTTTTAAACAATCCTAGTTTCATGGATTTTATACATCGCATCCACCCTGAGGAATTTGATATCATGGACCTTACAGACACTATGAAGTCAGCCTCATGTCTTGACCTACACTAACAGATCGATGGAAAAGGGAAACTCATGACAAAACAATACGACAAAG
Source organism: Perna viridis (assembly GCA_037379345.1). Classification (NCBI taxonomy): domain Eukaryota; kingdom Metazoa; phylum Mollusca; class Bivalvia; order Mytilida; family Mytilidae; genus Perna; species Perna viridis. The sequence goes on along the minus strand of CM074512.1, from coordinate 39,378,719 downwards.
GCGATGACATTTTATTACGTATTGTCACCTTTTGTTTTATCTTTGGCAACATCACTTTATCACCTACTCATACATTATGGTAGATCTTGCCGTAACTGTGTGGACTAGCCGTGATCGATTTCTTACAAAAGACATCTGGAACAGGGTTATGTTGCTACAAGATTGAAGTTATCACTACTGTGAAGTTTTATGGTCGTCATTATGATTGTGGATCGTTACGGTGTATCCATCTGCACCATGAGAATCAATTTGTTTACCATGTCAGTTTTCCTTTCCTCTTGGGTCTACCTCGGAACTTTACATTTTATGTGCAACTCGTCGGTGTTTCTAGAAAGGTAGATGAAGCTTACCAACCGATGCACATGGCCTATGCTCACAGTGTTTGGTGGAATCCGAATTGCTCCCGTGCTTTTGTTTCTTTGTATGAGTCATTTTTGGTTATTTTATGTTCTTTGTTGTGTCTGTCTATGTCACGGTATTTAATATTAGAATCATTTGTGCAATATCACAAATAACCGAAAATGTTTGAAAAAATGCTACATACCTTTCTTTATTAGATAAGTTTTGATATCTCATACAGAATAGCATACACAATCGTGAATGAATCGTGGTAATCACGTAACTTTTAAGTCCATGGACTGTATTTGTTCGAATGTATCAAATTGCGCATGCAGTGGACAGTTCATTTGCTTTGAATTGATTGTTAATTTTACCGACAACTGTTTTTTTTTTGGAGAGAAATTAGTTCGAACTTAACATGTTAGCATGCCATGACTATACCTTCTAAATAAGATTTTTTTCAAGACCAGTACTTTAAATGTGACGAATGTATTGGCTTAAATCCAAAATAACATCATAATCGGATAAAAACTAATGCTTAACCACACAAGCTAGCATTTCTTTAAAAAAAATTACATGTTTCTTCACTATGCAAGTAGTATTAAGTATACCCCTGAAACTTTGGGTATTTACTGGCGAGCAACAAAACAAATCATAATTAGGGAGAACAAAACACTCGGACAGAAGTTATACCCCTGAAACTTTGGGTATTTACTGGCGAGCAACAAAACAAATCATAGTTAGGAAGAACAAAACACTTTGTTGACAGAAGTTCAATCAACAATTGAATGTGAACCACCGTCATTTTCTAACACTAATTTCGTGGTAATTACAAAGATGCTGCTGCTAAATTTGTAAATACTAGGAGATTCAGTAGAACATTTGTTTATTATATAGTTACTGCCACATAATGATCAATAGCAAAAGTCAGATTGTTTCGATAAAAGATAGTTATGAGGAAAGTATAAAACAAAGTATATGTAATATAATAAAGGTCTTGACAAATGTTTCCATGCTAAGATTGAAGTTACAAAACATACATACATGGTAATTCAGAGATCAGACGAAACAATTTGAAAGAGCAAAACCTATATATAATACAATCAGAGTGTATATACAAACGAAAAATTGCAACATACGTTTTGCATATGCTTCTATAACACCTGAAAAACACATGTTTCTTAAATGTTTTTCATGTGTAGAACCACCACGAAACACATATGAAAAATATAAGTTTGGGTCTAACAAAAAAGGTAAATAAACATCAAATGTTAATTATATGTCTTCCATAATACTTAATGTATAATGTATAATACTGTTTAATCTAGAAAAAAGCTTTGTCTCGTTTTATTGCAGTTATTATCGAGCATGGTTTGATCCATAGGATCATCATCTATTCACGCCATATCCTTAATTAAATAGCTTATAACTAGTGTAGTACATTTATAAGTATTGTTTGTCATGTTTCTAGACGGACTGGAATGACGGTTACAACCTTGGTGCCATAGTTGTATCCAAAGGTGGACACATCGATGGATGGCCAAATATAGACCGAAAAGATCACGTTGGAAATTGCCAGAGAGGTTTGTCATCTATATTGATTTACCAGTTTGTTACGGTCATTCCTTTTCATTTATATTCACGATATGGTTTAATTTGTTTCTGAGTATAGTGTGTTTTAATGAAAGACAGATTATTTAAAAAATATTAAAAAGGCAAAATATCGAATGCATGGAACAGCGATCTACAATTTAGTCCCCGTTGATAAACATGTGACACCAAGAAAAGGAAACAAACGTTACAAAGACACAGCCATATACCAATGAACAAATATTACAAAGACACAGCCATATACCAATAAACAAATGTTGCAAAGACTCAGCCATATACCAATATACAAATGTTACAAAGACACAGCGAAATACCAATAAACAAATGTTACAAATACACAGCCATATACCAATAAACAAATGTTACAAAGACACAGCGAAATACCAATAAACAAATGTTACAAAGACACAGCCATTTACCAATAAACAAATGTTACAAAGACACAGCCATATACCAATAAACAAATCAGACCTTTTATATTACTCTAAAACAAGATTATACACGAAGACTATTTTTATTTAGCTATTGATGCTGGGAAAGAGATAGGTGTTGAACCAATTCTAACAGCCGAAGAAATAGCGGACCCGAAAGTGGATCACCTAAGCTTAATGACATACATAGCTAGGTTTCAACATCTAGTTCCTATAAAAAGTGATGATCAAAAACTGGGAATCGTTGCAAACTTGAACAATATTCGAACAGGAATGCAGGTAAGTCCTACTTTTTATACAGTTTAACAGTTTCTTAATACTTGCATTAAAGATTTTGATGAAATTGTATATTATATAATTGTTTTTTCTATTTTGCGAAGCCTCGCTATACTTACAAAGCTTGTGGTATGTAAGCCAATCTCTATTTCGTTTATCTTAGAAGCAAAATGAAAAGTGAGTTCAAATTAGATGAATGGGCACAATCCTTGACGCAAGCTTTGTATTTGAATTACAATTCTGAACATCTTGTTTACTTTACAGGCATTAATTACATTACCCTACCAGGAGAAGAACCTAAGCCGAGAGAAACTGAAAATTTCAGTCGAAGGTCCTTCTGAAACTGTCAGCTTTGACGTTGCATGGCGTGAAAAACATGTCGAATGTAAATTTGTGACAAAAGAAGCCGGCGAATATAAAGTAACTAAAATTACCTAATACCTGAATGAATATCACGCCTTTACCATACTTCATCATTTCTTTCACTAAAACATCCCAAACAAATTGAATAAACAAAACCAAGGTAAACAAAACTTACTGTCGGTGATGTATATTTAAAAAGAGATATTTGGTAACGAAATGTTGTTCAACTTGTTTTTAGCTTAATAGTTTCTCAGTAATAACATTGATACATTGAATTTTTTTTTAGAGTATAATGTAGATGTGAAATTCCTTTTTTTTTTAACTTATTTTCAATGAAGTGATATCATATTAAAATATTCATATACCTGTTTTAAAAAAACTCTTAATTTCAAGGTAGACATCAGTTACAATTCAAAGACTTTGAGAAATAGTCCAGTGACCTTTAGTGTAAAACAGGACATGTCGAACGTTCGATTCGTTACCCCAACAGAGAATAGATGTCGTGTAGGATCTCAGAATGTCATTAAGGTAATATAATTTAATAAAAAAAAACTAAAAAAAAAACGAACCCGGTAATTCAACATATGTATGTTTCAGTAATAGATAATACTACCCTAGAACAAGATAGTTTCTGTTGCTTTATTCCAAATATCTTTACACGAACTTACTTGCCAAATACATGTGCTTTAACCTAATGCAACTCCAACCTAACACAGAAACCATGAAATTATGCGGTTATTTTAGTTTATATTAGTTGTTGTTTTCCTACGCACATATGTAATATTTGTAACCAATTCTAGCACATTTCGAAAATTTTCAATCTAAGGTTGATTCCTCCGACAAAATCTCGGGTCAACTCTCTGTAGAAATCCACGGACCTTCGGGCGATGTGAAAGAGACAGATTGCCAGGAAGAGGATGATGTATACAATACTATCTTTCAACCAAAAAATGTTGGTTAGTGCATTTAAGTTTTTGCTTGTTTCAAGGCGTAACTTAACTTTGTATTTGGCACTGGAAATTGAAATTTTATCATTGCCAAAAAACAACAACACCACCAACAAAAATGTAACAACAACAACAACAACAACAAAACAAAAATGTCACTCAGTACTGTGATAATATGGCTTTTAAGTATACAAATTAACGTTTCTTGTATAGCTTTATTCAAAAGATTATTTAAATAACATTTATCAAACTTGTGTTTCTTCATATTGACAATATTTAAAAATAATATAAGGTATATGAAAAAAAAAGTTTGTTTTTACTTTCAGGCGAATGGAAAATTTATGGTTACCTAGATGGAGAAGAAATAAGTAACAGTCCATTAGCATTCATTGCTTATGATCCACAGAAGGCTTGGTTAACAGGACCAAGTAGAGGGATAGCTAATGACAATGTTTCTTTTCATGGTTGGTTCCATTCCTACAATAAGTTTCCCTGCAATGGTCTTCTCTTCCCATGATAGAACCATAACTGGGTTCTATGTAAAGTTCACAAATACGATTAGTTGTTTAAAACGTAGTACAGGCTATACATATTTAATCATAGTAAAATGGTATTTTTTTAAAATTGCGCTTGTAATTCAACGTATTGCATGTGTGCAGCTTATCCAACATATAGCTCATTGTACATAATTCAGTTTGACTGAGTAAAATCCGACACTGTTGTATGTTTGATTCTAAGTTTATTGTAGATGTATTTCTTGTCATGATTCATGTTCAAAGAATAATATATTCTTTCTAAAACAGCCGGAAATGATTACACTTAGAAATGGGAAGTAACATTTTGATTGACAACTTAACCTTTTTGATTGAAAGCATATGTGTACGGTTTTGCTGGATAAGTGTTTCAATATACAGTAGTTTAAGTATCTCGAGCACGAATAATTTTGATTACTTTTCATGCAAATCGTTCATCAACAAACAAGTCCGTTAATTTCAGATGATAATTCTAGATTAGCGATGACTTTCCTCATCTCAACAAAAAGAAAATAGTTGAGATTTAGGAATTTAGACACATGATGGTTTGCCTCTTGTCTTGATATCACATATCGAAATGTTTCAACTTCTATGACAAACACGATGACTTCATTTTCAAAATTGTCAATTATACTTGCCCTTGAAGTAACAACCCAACGATTTTAGCGTATGGGGGTTTGTCTCTTAACTCATACGTTTGTCTAGAGAAATTGCGATTAGTATATCGATTTTCTAGGAAGAGCTTAGCGACTTAAGCAAACCTTACTGGGGAAAGTATGTATTGCAAAAAGATTAAAATCGTCATTTCGGTTGCACGGTTGTCACCATGACCTGATTGACCGAAATGAAGCATACGTTTTCAATTTGATCCACATTAAACATAACAGAAATCCTTCGTCAGATTCGACATTCAGCGTGCAACACGATTTGTGTCTTACAAGAAGCAGTAACTAGTCATCCTTCCGGAGCACACGACCTCAAATGTTCCTTTTTAGTTTTTGTAGTCTGTGTTTTTCATTTGGTGTTCCCCTTGTTGTTTTGACCAATGAGTTCCCCAATGTTTGTACCTTATATTGCGGTGATATTGAGATTGTTTAACTCATATATACTGTGTATCGTGTATGTTTTAGTGAACTCTTCAGAAGCAGGGGAAGGAACAGTAACAGCAGACGTCCGTCATGTTGGACTGGAAGTGGCATGTGATGTTGAGCTGGACGAAGAAGATAAAGACCAGAAGACAAACTTGGTCTTATTTGCACCTAAGCAGTCTGGAACATATTTCGTCTATGTAAAATTTAATGGAATTGAAATAGCAGGTAGTAATATATCGTTTTCTTTGTCACTTCAAGGGACATTTCAAATGCTTCCCAAAATATGTATTATTGTATTTACAGTGACAATTGTGTCACAGGTACGAATTTGTGCACATTGTAGACACTTCCATGAAATTCATCTTTCATCTCCTTTTTAGCTTACCTGGCCAAAGGCCACGAGCTATTGCCATCACTTGGCGTCCGTCGTCATCGTCGTTAACAATTTTTTAGAACTCTTCTCCTCTTGACCACCTCTTGACACCACTTGACCAATTGGAACCAAACTTGGTATGAATGTTCCTTGGGGTATCCGACATAGAACTGATGTGGGAATTTTTTATCCGTCTTACTCAAAATAGAACATAGGGGTCAGAAAGTAGTTTTTCACATATATCTCCAAAACCGTTAGGTTTAGCCAAATTCTGACATTGGGTAAAAGTGTTCAGCATGATGAGATCTATCGGTGATCAAATTTTCATTTTGATATGTTAAGCCATGTTGGAGTTTTGCCATTTTTCGACGTTTTTTTTCTGTTTTGAATGTTATTTCTTTCAAAAATCTTCTCCTCTGACACCACCAGACCAATTGGAACCAACCTTGGTATGAATATTCCTTGTGGTATCGTGCATAGGACTGATGTTGGAATTTTTTATCCGTCGAAAAGCATGGCTGCTGTTTTTCACAAGTATCTCCAAAACTGCTAGGTTTAACAAAATTATTTCTATAACTCAAATGACCCTTATTACAAGGCCTTCAAAAGTCGCCAGGGATCAAAGTTGTCAGGTGACTCCTATGACTCCTTTGAAAGATGAAAAGGACAATTTTTTTTACAATGTGCAGACACTATCTTTAAAACTATAAAAGAAAGAAACTTTCTATCACTGAAATGATCCTTATGATATTGCTACCAAAGTCTTCTTTAGTCAAAATTGTTGGACAACTCCTTGTTAAATTTATTGCCCTTGAAAGATAAACTTTAACAAGGTGAGCGATTCAGGTCCTAGTAGCCTCTTGTTACATTTTATCACAGGATCACCAAAAGCAATAGACATTGTTGACCCAGGACAAATAACTGTTCTTGGCGAAGGTATCACAAGAGGAATTAAAGGAAAAGAATGTAGATTTCAGGTCAACTCTGGCGATATTGGTGGGAATATTACTGTTGATATTGTCAGTAAGTAATCTTAAGCAACTACTTTATTGTTATTCTTTCAAAAGACTGAAAATTAATAACAAGACAAAATAAAGTTGAGAATGAGTACCTAAGAATGAAAAAAAAAAAGAAATTTGCTATTACGGGGCGCCGAATGTGACTTGATCTTTTTATGATTAAAATCAATTTTGTTCACACAAAATTGGTTTCTGTCATAACAAAATCATTTTTATCGTACAAAACTATGTTATACAGACTTGTTTTATGATCATTTCAATGTTGTAATGACAAAATTCAATTTTGTCAAATAGGTATGCAAATATTAACTTATTTGCATAGAAAGTTGACCTTTGGTACCTTAAATAACAAAAGTCAATTTTGTGTTAAATTGCATGCAAAAGTGTTTTTGTTATGACAGAATTCAACTTTGAAAACACAAATTTGAATTTTGTGACAAAATTTAATTTTGTCATAATATGTATCAGTTTTGTATTGAAAAAAGTAAAGTCTGTGATACAAAAATGAATTTGTCATAACAAAAATAACTATTGTCCACTGGAAGATGACTTTGTATGCAAAAAATTTAATTTGTAGTTTTGCATGTTCACATCATGTAAAGATATTCGAACTAAGTGAGTATCTATGTGCATGAAGGAAGATAACAATTACTTGATTATTGCACTTGCATGGGCATAAAAGTCCAAAGTAAATCTAAGGGTGTTGTACTAAAGCATCAATTCATTTAGTTTCGTTTTGATAGTTGATTCAAATAAAGGAATGTTTTTGTTGTGTCTGACAAAACAAAATATGCAAAATGACGAATTATGTAAGCACAAATCTACAAGAAGATATCATTATTTGCAGAAAATGGACAAAATATTGAGACTAGATGGCGTGAAATCAGTTATACGACGTTGGAATTTTCATATCTTCCAGAAAGAGCTGGGTTTTATAAAATTAAAGTAATGTGGAATGATCGTGAAATTTCAGGTAGATAACGAAAAATAAAATACACGTTATGATATTTTAAAACTAAGAACTTAAGATTTGTGTCGGTTTTATTCATGGCCGCTAAGAAAGGGTAAACATGATTTTACCCAGAGGTTATTTGAGGTAGATCCAATGCACAGAAACAAAAAAGAGAACTTGCACACAATGTCCTTTATATTTTGACACCCAGATCTAGAACTTAAAATGTTCTTAGTTAATTTCATTTATTTCTTAATACACACCCCTGGACGTTACAATCTGACCAGAGAGATCTAAAACAATTTTAAAATCTAAATTTCTGGAATGAAGAAAGTCTTTGTACGACCTTGGGGAGTTGTAAAATTTATGATCTCAGTTTGTTGCTTTTAGGTAGTCCTTTTATGGCTAAAGTAACAGATCGGTCTAGAGTTGCCCTGTTAGATGATTTAACCGATTTGATGGATGAACATGGACATTTAGCGTTAGTTTGTAACCAGGAAACACAACTTCATTATGACATCAGTGAGGCTGGACCAGGTATACAATTTTTAATGACCTTGATGTTAATTTTGATTTTTAGATATGGAACTTAAGTTGAACTTGCCATAAAAATTTCATACTCTTGTACTTCACTTTACTTAACTTAAATAAATCCGCACTTCGTTTAACAAAGCTTACGAAGGACTTGCACATAAGTTCCATTGTTTTTTTTAAGGGTTACGTGTACGTAAGTCTTACGAGTGCTTTTTGAAACCATGCAAGGGCATGATTTCACAAAGCATATGGAAGACTTACGTGCAAGAGACGATTTCACAAAGCACTCGTAATACTTACGTAGACGTAAATCCTTAACAAACCAATGGGACTTATGTGCTCGTAAGTCTTAAGTACGCTTTGTGAAACGATACCCAGGCACATTTTAATACACTGACGCAATAACATATAAAATATCTATAAAAAAAATTCATACTCTTGTACTTCACTTTACTTAACTTAAATAAATCCGCGCTTCTTTTAACAAAGCTTACGAAGGACTTGCACATAAGTTCCATTGGTTTTTAAGGGTTACGTGTACGTAAGTCTTACGAGTGCTTTATGAAACCATGCAAGGGCATGATTTCACAAAGCATACGGAAGACTTACGTGCAAGAGATAATTTCACAAAGCATGGGACGTATGTGTTCGTAAGTCTTAAGTACGCTTTGTGAAACGATACCCAGGCACAATTTAATACAGTGACGCAATAACATATACAATATCTATAAAAATAATGAAATTACAAATTAATCATGACAATATGTGTGATATTTAAAATGAAAATATTTTTCGACGAAACGCCCTTTTAGATAAATTTAAATACTTAATGCTTGTTATAATGTTCTTTTTGTAGGTTCATTTAATGCTGAGGTATTATCACCAAGTGGAAAACTAAAGATTGAATTGAGGAAACCGGAAAAAGACCAGATTGAAGTTGCATTTATTGCAAAAGAGGAAGGTATAGTTAATTGGACAGACATTTTTTATATGGGAAACTTTCTCAGTCAAATATCTATGCTGATAATATATCTTTTAAAAGTATTAAAAAGAAAAAGGTGTCTCATAAGAACGATTACTAAGTAAAAAATAGCTATTAATTATTCATATTTATTTTATAATCCTTCTCTCTGTTTTAACGACAGAAACAATTCGTATGCATGTACTATAAATATGAAGCTAATGATAGCTAGAAGGTTTCATAATTGGATGTACAAATGGTTCTACTAATGCAGATTTTCTATCTCTATCTTTGAACATTAAAATGACATTCAATACTTTACTGTGTATGTAGGAGACCATTATATCCACCTCTACTGGTCTGATGTTCCACTGGATACCTCCCCTATCCTAGCATATTGTCCAGGTCCAATACTGCCAGTAGACCACACAAAGGTTGTGCTATCAGGTAGTGGACTAAGGGAGGCAAGGGCGACAGTTCCTGCCGAGTTTCTTATCAATGGGAAGAAAGCTGGTCCAGGTAAACTAAGAATGGGACTGAGTGCTACAAAACTAATGAAAAGTTTATCGCTTTGAGACTATATTCAATACGCAGGTGCTAGTATTTGACTGGTTTTGAGTATGGAAGTAATCTATATTATTAATACAAGTATCGGTAAAACGTGCCTGAGTTTGTTGCACAAAGGACTGATCTTTATTTCGTCTTTTAAAAAGAATTATTGCGTATAATGTGTAATAAGTTTATTCTAAAAAATGAGTTTCAATATCTGACATGATGGTAAGTTTCATTTTATTACATTTTTGTTATTTATATGTACTTGACACTCGTATGCGATACTTTAGATTATAACTAACAATTAATCAAGACCACATATTTTCTTAGTTCGACTATTTTACTACTTGACAATATTGTATAAACCCAGGAACATTCAAATTCCTGGAAGAACTACTTCCACTATCTTGTCTTTTACTTTTTGTTTTGAAATTAATGTTTTTTCTTCTCAAACAGGTGTTCCAAAAGTTATAGTGAAAGGCGTCAAACAAGACCCTACTCAGATGTTGACCCCATTGAAGTATGACCGTTATCGTTGTTCATATACCACTCCCTTTCCAGGTAAGCTTAATGAATTGTTAACTATAACTCTGATTGACAGACATGGAGCGTTTGTTTTCAGTGTGACTAAACCTCATTGATGTTCTCCACTACCTTTAAAGAAACGGTGCATGCTCAGGCTACTGAAGTTAACCCCTGTGGTGTATTTCTGAGTGTAAATTTTGTTTGTTTCTCTTGATCTTTGTCTGCCGTCTTTTATCCTAATTATTGTGTCCATTTCGATCGAAACTTAAGTATTTGTCAGCTCAACATTAAAACACTTCCTTTGTTTGATTTAGACTACCTATAATTAATATTTTGTTCAAATGTTATTGTTTGTGCTTTTTTTAGGTGGTTACTTAATTTACGTATATTGGTCCGACAAACTCATTGGTGGTACCCCATATAAAGTAACTGCTAATACAAAAGGTGCTGGGGATAAGGTCAAAGTGTCTGGACCGGGTCTGAAAGGAGGATATGTTGGTCAAGAGTTACGTATTACAGTTGACACTAAAGAGGCTGGTCAAGGTATGTTCTCTTGTTCAAAGGTCTTCCAGATAGTTTGGTAAAGAAATTTAGAGTTATTCCCCTTTTACTGAAGACTTCAAATAAACACTGCATCTGATTATTCTTAATTCGTTTCTCTTAATTTTATTCTCTACCTAGTAGTTAGAACAAAAAAATAAGTTATTTACTGATATTTCAAATAGTGTTGCCTTATAAAAAAATGTTTCTATCTAACAAAACTTCAATTTGAATTTCAGGTGAACTAACAACATCTTGTCAGGGTCAAGTTCATACAACACGTTGTGATGTCATAGATCAGAAGAACGGAAGTTACCTCATCAGATTATTCCCTACTGAGGCTGCATATCACACGTTAACAATAACATATGACCATGAACATGTGCCAGGTACTGGTCATAGCTAATTAATTTTGCTATTTGGTGATCTATATGATTGTATATTGCTGCTTACCTAACTTTTTATTCATTAGGTATGATCACTTGCTCTTTGATTCTAGTGTATTGGATATAGTCAACACACAACAATTATTTTGCTTCATTTTTCACTACCTCTTGTTTGATATAACAATTATTTTATCATAAAACCTTTCTAGGCAGTCCCTTCAAAGTCCCTGTTGGAGAACCACCAGATCCAAGAAAAGTTCGTGTATATGGCCCTGGAATAGAAGATGGTTTAATTCATTCATATCAAAGTAGATTTCTCGTGGAAACATCAGGGGCCGGTGCAGGTCAACTAGCTGTCAGAATACGAGGACCCCGAGGTATGCTAATCTTGTAATGATTAAGCATTATGTTAGACGTTTAAAAGTAAACTAATCTGGACGAAACCTTTTTTTTTATTCTTCCACCCAGGATATCATAAATATATCTAAAAAAATAAGTAGAAATTGGTTCGGAGAACGGCGTTGGAAAGTATTGGCTTACATTTGAGATAGGGTAAAGGAAAAAGTGAAAGAAAATGTCTTTTGTAATCAAATATGATCTTTGGATTTGTGTTCAGTTCATGTTATTATTTTTGAATTAAATATTACCAGGTATATACGATATCGATATTGTTCAGTTATGTAAAAAAAATAGTTATTCATTGATGATGTAATATAAATGATTTTTGCAATGAATAGATAGTGTAGATGAAAACATTAGTAGTTACAAAAACTGTGGAACATGTTTAAAAATGACAACATTGACATACAAAAACATACATGGATTTCATTTACAACAATGAGATTATCAGGTAATGACATATTAAGCAGAATTTTTGTTCTTTTATAAACTTGTTCTGTGTTCTGAGTAAACATTCCAATAAATAATGGGTAAAAAAGCGAATAATTACATATTAATAAATTATTAAATAAAACATTAATAAGGCTATAATAGATATTATAAGCAATGAACATTTTATACAAATCCAGAAATAATCTTTTACAGGAGCCTTTAAAGTGGACATGGAGCGTGAACAGCATAACGATAGGACAATACTTTGTCAGTACGACCCTCAGGAACCAGGGGTATATGTAATCACAGTAAAATGGTCTGGCCATAATGTTCGAGGTAGTCCCTTCAATGTGCACATATTCGAATCAAAGGAAGACTTGATCAAATACATTAAAGCAGAAAAAGGAATAAATATCAATCCAAGAGCTACAATGGAAGCACCCTGGAGAGAAGAAATTTGATTAAATGAATGAGTATGTAAGAGAAATGTGTTGATTGTACTTTTGCAATAATTAATGTAGAACATTTTCGTTGTTTGTTTAAGTGTAACAGTTTTGTGATCTTTAAGTAAAAAAAACTAAATATATACAGATATATATATATACAACGTCTCAGAATATGACGACTCTATTCGCTAAACTGCTCCATCGGATCAAATTGATAAAGGGAAGATAACGTAAACTTAAGGAAGGGTCTGAAAAATTCCCAACGATGTTAGAACTGTCAATTTTGCGAAGCATATTTTTGGTCGTCCCTTCCGCGGCACTCGAACTCGTAGCGCTGTGACATCTATTTTTATATAGCCTAGCTGGCAAGTGGTCTAGGGCGCTGGACTTACTGCAGGCGGTGTTGCCATATATGTCACAGCGGTACGAGTTCGAGTCCCGCGTAAGGAACGACCAACATACCCTTCTATATATATATATATATATATATATATATATATATATATATATATATATATATATATATAATGGTTTTGAATACCCAGAACATATATATGGGTCAATAAAGATGAATATAAAGGTATTCTTTGTTTTGCAAATATTTTGGTGCTATTACTGAACTGTTGTTGTTTTTTTTACTGTGTGAATAAAATCGTATCGAGTGAAAACGACTTCGTTATTTATCAGATACAACTATACAAAACGAGTGTTTCTTAAATTACTGTCAAAATTATTATAAAATTTTGGTTCACATATGCGACAAGTTTCAGCTTAGAATTCTGTTCTACATTTACGGTTACTGAACTGGGTAAACTTTGTTTACACTGGTGTAAGAAGTAGTTGGTTATGTGGGATTGGAGCATGGTTCAAGGAAAATTAGGAATCGGAAATAATTCAGCACAAATGATTATTGAAGTGTTACTTTATTCATCAAGACACTAATTGCAAATGATACAATAAATTGATTTCGTAACATGTAATACAAACTTTAGTAAGTGTGGTTTCTTAATTGAGAGTTTCGATGTGAAATATAGATATGGAAGAAATGTACCCGATGGAATAGCTGGTGGATAAAGTATGACTATCGTACGGCGAAAATCAACAGATAAATCAAAGCCGATGGCAACAAACGTCAAGACAAACATAGCAAAAATCCGAACACAGTAGCAGCACGAACGTTTCACTACGTAGATTACTGAAGATATTGAAGAATATCGTTGACAGTTGGAGGTTGTTTTCAATATGTTTTTTAGCCAGGACCGGAGATATTTGGAGCAATTACGCTAGGAAATGGGCAACCAAAACTTGTCCCATTTCATCTTGTGTAAGGTACGAGGGATATATAAAAACTTGCTGTTATGGTAGCCGCAATAGTTAGCAAAGAGTAGAAGCTTTGATAAAAATCAAAATATGCTTGTGCTTCTGAAATATTATTTAACACAAATGGTCAATTGAATAAAAGAGAACACAAATATTCAGTCATTTGAAAGGAAAGTGTTAAAGTTACAAAAAACAAAAATATAGCATCCTTTTTTTGTGATAGAAGTCAAATTATGAGAATGATTTCTGCAATTTGGTAGTGTCGTTTTCCTACTTCTTTTTCAATAGCTGTATGACGATCGATTGAACATAATTAGAAATTGTTTAGTTATAAATCTTACCTAAAGCGGAAGGCGGAATCCTGTGCCTAAAATTAGGTAGATCTACAAACAAAATATTGTAGGTCTTTGAAAGTCACCTTAATTGATTAAGTAAAATACCTGGCACACAAAAAAATCTCTATAAAAGATGCACATCAAAATGTATCCAGTCATTTTGTAATATTTAGAATTTTATATCAGATTTAACTTAAACCTGTCAAAAAATTGCCCTTGTTTAGTTGCCAAAATATTATCCTACTATACTGACACACATTGATCTCATATAAAAAAATAACCGTAGAACATATGCGTTTCCAACATAAGAGACAACTTGTATCTGTCAATTTCACACTAGACATGACTTTCTGTAAGTATTACGGCTGTTGCTTCCGAAAATCAGGGACTCTCTCTCTGTAGCCTCTGGAATACCTGAGTTTACCACAAGTTTTCAGTTTAATGGGTCGTGCTTAGTGCTGTTTTTTCTTTTCATATTTCTAGATACCCTCGAGTCGTATGTGTTAATCTTGTCTTTGATTATGTTTATGTCAGCGGACTTTTCCTCTTTTAATGACACTTTATTAATTAATTAATTAATTAATTAATTTAGATTAGGTCATTACAGTATAGTCACACTTATCAAACATAAGACAAATTATTTCGTATTTCGTTACAACTATGTATGTAAATAGCATAAGAAGTGAAGCTGTAACGTTTAAATCCTTTTTTAACTTTTCACAGACATAACGACAGCTGTAAAAATTAGTCTTGCACAGTTGATTTTCCCCCTTCCTCTCCCAATATTAGACGACTAAAAAGAGTTTAAAAGTTGTACAAGTAATAAAATGTACAGACAGGTTTTATTTTTTTTTCTGGCATAATAAAAGTACAACCTTTTTAAAGTAAGTTACTCATGGAATTTTGAGAAGGGAAAAATAATAAATTGAACGTGAGATTTCAGAGATTCTGAAAACAGACATCTTAATAATATACATATTGATATGTGACTTCCGTTTAAAGTATGAAGTAAGAATCTCATTTTAATATTTTGCTTTTTATATTAACAAAATGGAAATCGTATTCAGAGATGCACTCTCTTTATACAATTTCATATGAGGGTTTACTAACAATATCCATTTATAATTGTTTAAGACCCTTTCGTTGGAAGTTTATGGTCACTGCACACTTTCGCGAGTCAGGGTTTGATTTTTCTCGTGGTAGTGTATATTGACAACTATCCTATAGTAAGCACGAAAGGGTATATATATATATATATATATATATATATATATATATATATATATATAATTTAAATTTTTGACACAGTTTGAAATGCTGAAATTTTAAATACTTGCAAACAAATGAGTGCCTCAAATCTGCGTCGTTTAACTTATCGTAGATGACCTCTCTCAAATAGGAGATAGCTCTTGCAAGAGTAGCCTTTCAAATCTTGGTGATTTAATGGTTACGGGATTGCTAAATGATCAGATTGCCAATCTTCCGTGTAAGGTGCTATCAAAAGACCAAAGGAATATTGACAAAAACGATTACAAAGCCTATTTCACCCACATTATACAAGACATTGAAACCCTTCAAAGTTCAACCGAATTCATCCAGGAACGAATATTTGCTTATCTCTAAAAAATAAGAAGGACCGAACATGTTTGGTCTCGTACAATTGAATATAAAAACAGGATAAAAGTTCCCTATGTTCTTAAGTAAAACGTAAATACATTAGCTATATATCGACTCAATGCATTTTGTGTTTATTTAAGTTTAAGTTTAGACAAAAAGGGGAAACATTTAAATCATATGAATCATGTGAATGTTTCCAAAAATAACAACAAATATCAAAGGTCCATGCTCCATTTACAAACATTGTATCTTGTTCTACTTCCTAGTTGATTTAATAATAGGCATATCATATGCCATGTTATCTTTTAGTCCATATCGGATCGTAGCTTTATGTCTCCCGGTCTAACAGTTCTACTATAGACTGTCTCCATCGCAGATTTAGTCATGTACAGATACTAATTTATTATTGTTGATAACGGGACAACAATCATAATACCGAGATTTATAGTATTAGTGCTTTCAGACTTTTTTGCATTGAAGATGTTATTCTTTGTCACTCTTAGTGTTGCTGTTGATATTTTGTTCCAGGCAGTGTGTGATACCTTTGTTTGCAGCGGCCTTGTCCCTTACCTTCTTACCTTCTCAGTTTGTTTATATATATATATTATATCAGCTAATTGAACTAAAGGTTTATCTGATCATTGCATTGCATTTTCCACTTTGTTTTCTTTTTGTCAGCCCTTTAAATTCCCTGGTCTACTTGTGAAGGTTTTTCATAAGTGGTATTGAACACTTCTCTGTCAGTTGGATATCTGTATCAAGGACCTTGTCAATTCTCTGTATGGGGTATTTGCACTTATGTTTTGAACCTTCAAAGCTATCAAAATGAATTAACCGGGACCTTCATTTATGTACTATTCGGGCTTTTTTTTAATTTGTGTTGTTTACTATGTATATATGTACATTTATATTTGGTAATAAAATACTTGAGTGCAATGATTCAATTCACTTCAGAAAAGAAATAAAATGAAATAGGTCAGATTTTGTTTTAATTAAGTTGACTTTCAGGATATAGGACGGCAAAAAAAAAGAAAAAAGAAGAAAAAACGAAGCCATCGAAGTCCCTACTTTGCTTGTCAAGGTAATGAAAGTAATGAAAGTAATGGAAATATTCACTGAAAGTCACTGTCAACATGAGTAAGTTTAAGAACAAATTTGTACTGATAAAAATAAAAGCGAATAAGTTTGAAATACAACCTACACATTTTATTTCGTCGTTCATGGTACACTAAAACGAATGTTATATATTTTTACTCAAACAGTCAAAATGTTTTTTTAGATGATCTATACTTAGCATTAAATGGGACTCACTGCTAATGGGTATTTTCTGTTGCTTACAAACTTCCTGCATGAGTTTAAATACCGCAGTATCTTTATAGTATATTAAATTAATAGATAAAATATTCTTTTAAGAAAATGATAGGTTTTCTCGGTATGGTTATCGTAACTAGGAAGTTTTATATATTTAGATTAAAGTAAAGGTATACCACTCTGTGTATGAAATTTTATATTATATAATGGTTGATAGAGAATGCATATGGTATAGTAGACTATCTGCAGTCGTATTGCAAACAATCAATTGCAATGATTATAATTTTACTGTCAATCAACAAAAATATTAGGACATTGGGTAACTTTTTGTTTAAGTTCAATATTGAATACTTTTAAGAATACTAGTGAATTAACAATAATTTGATTATCTTACTTTTTTGTCATTGTAGAGGCTGAACGAAAGCTCATGCGGTATGGAAAGACCTATATCATATAACTTAGCAGTGAACGGAAGTGTCGAACATAACACCTCTGGAAAATTTTATGCAAACCAATTTTCTAATGTGTTTGTTTATCCAGGAGAAGAAACTGATAAAATGGGAAGCAATCTAACAAGTTTAGCAAGTGAATATCATCAAATAAGTTTAAGGACGAAATCTGAAGACAGCTCTGCCAGTGGTACAGGTAGTATAAAAACAAATGAAAGTAACTGTAGTAATCCATCTGGATCTTCAGGAAGTAACGTCGGTTTCCTTCCATCCACCAAAGAGAAGAAACCTAACATATTCAAAATGATAATTATTATTGTATCATTCCTTATTTACTGTATTCCGATAGCTCTGTCGATAGCATCATTTATTCGAGTGAATTCTTTGAAGAAAGAGCTTGATAAGGAAAAAGAACATCAACGGCATACTTCTAATACATTCTGCTTACCCTGCAATGACCTTCGTCTAGGGCCTTTGGAGGAAGATAACTTGGACCTAAAGTTACTTATTCATACAACAGAGAAAGGGGAGACAATATGTTGTGCAAAAGGGGAGACCCAGAATTCAATTTTAATGAATCTGGTAAGTTATTTCACAAAAAGAATTAATAAGATATGTTTATTAATATGATACCGTCGGAGTCCTACAAAGGACGATAGTCATGTTTGTAAAAAGTGTAGATAAATGAACGACTTTATACAATTATAAAAATGCTTGATCATTCCAGTTTATTCTCAATTTGAAAGCGTTCAGATCGTGGCTTTAAGACAAATTGACAACTTGCAGACTTGTATTTGTTATATATTGAGTCATTAACAACTCATTTTGTACGCTTGGCAATTCTTGTTTTGATAACTGGATATTAATACAGATCTGAATATACGTTGTATGTTCTAACAATAATCATTGACGCAATTTGGAATAAAACGATGGTCCAAATATAAATATTGTGTCTAGCTTTTAAATTGTTGTAATCTAAGTTTACACTACCAGGGCATACACATACATGTTTTGCGAGTCTTCACATTTGTATTAACTTGCTTAAAACAAGAATATTTGTTTTTTTTTATTTTAACTTAAAACTCTGATCTGTTGCAAGGATGATACCACGTGATCTGACGGTTGTTTAAGAGTTTCAGAACTCTATTCAAAATAAGAAAGAATAAGTCCATTACAACAATGATTTGCTGAAAAAATGTATTTTCCGTTTTAATTATAAATTAATGCATTCTTTGTCATCTTTTTTTGCCATCGTACAAAGCTTAAGATACGGCAGTAAGATTTCTGAATTTCCTTTAGTGAATCAAATCGTGCCTGGTTCGTTTAACTAGCTATACGTATATAATTTCTTAATTTGATATATTATTTTGTAGTTGTTTAAACGAAGAGAGAAACTTTACCAAGCAGAAGGTAAATCAAATTTCTAAACAGGCCTTCATTTAAATATTCGGATTCGCAAAAAATTGATCGGCCAATTAAATGAAGAGAATTATCAGTATTTAAATTACCTGAACCACCTTTGTCTTATTATGAACTATTTCAATTATGTCTAAGGTTAGCTTTCATTTCATGATAAATCTTATTGCTTAGGTATCATCAGTATTACATTTTATTTCAGTTATTCAGCTGTGAGGAGCATCCTCGTACACACATAAAGGGAATTGATTACATAAATATAACGATGCATTTTCTATCAATTCATTTCTAGGATGTACGTGCAATTCGACAAATGGTAACTCTGGCGACACACAGAACACTGGTCCCCGTGTTGCTGCTCATTTGGTCGCTGGATTACAGAATAGATCAAACGGTGAGTTCATTTAAACACGATTTACGTGCTTTACATGGACTTTCAAATTTTGATACATTTCAAATAACAATCCATCATCATTGATGGTTGCTAGAATACCTAATATTACCACCTGATTTAATTCAAGCATTTTTTATCATATATTTATACACGAATATGATATTTTCACGAATAACATGTTTGCGGGAGACTAGGAAGCGAAACTGCTCATTTTCCCCTGCACAAACCCAAAATCATAAATTGGGTTCGTGCTGTTCTTTTTCTGTGTCTACGTGCGCTTTGTTCTTCAACTGTTGTTCTTTTGTTGTTCCCCGTAATGTTTTGTTTACAGACTTCATTACGTTTGCGCTCTCGGTTTTATACTTCTTACAGAACTATCTGAAACTGTGAATTTTTTTTTTGAAGAGAAAGAATATAACCCGCTTTAAAACGTGTTGGTAAATTAATATCAACATGTCCTCCAAACAGTCACACTTTTGTATGTTCTTAACTTTTCGAAGCGGTTTTGAAATTTCATGTAATGTTACATTATACAGTGTTTTCAACTTTGGAAAAAAAAAAAGAACAATGATATTGACACTACAATAGAAAAATAAGAAGCACTTATACATAATATATGTAGTTTACACAAATTCTAATGATATATGAGAACCCGACCTTTTACATTCTTCTGTTTACATGTGCAATTACAAAGTTTATATTTTGTATTCGCAACTCCAACTTTACCACATTTTGTGTATTTAAAAACATATATAATGTCATTTTGCACTTATTAGTTTGATTATTAATTAATTAGCAGCTTCAACACGGATGAAGATTTTGAATACAATAGATAGCAAGAGATACCTATTTTGAGTTTTTTGTCGGTCTCATCTTGACTTTCGAATAACTGGCATGAGATACAAATTCAGCATTAGTTATGTTTTTAATTCTGTTTTAAGGTCTGATTTAAATAAATTTAAATTGTAACCGACGTTTTATGTAACATCACTATTCTTCTTTCAGGTGAAACCCCCTATACGTTGAAGAACTGGATAAGAGATGGTGATCTTGCACATGCTACTGGAGTAGAGGTAAAAAATAGTCGTATGATAATAACTAGTTCGGGTAGCTACCATATTTACAGCCAAATTTTGTTTACCAATCTGTACAAAGGACATGCGAATACGAACATTTCACAAACTCTCTATCACTATGTTTATCGATGGAATATAAAATATCCAAATGACGGAACGGAAATGCTCTTAAAAAGTGTACGCACCCAGTGTTGGGCAGAAAATAAGCTGTATGGCGACTACACGAGCCATACTTCCGGTGTTTTTAAACTCAATGCTGGTGATAATTTATATGTCCAGGTGTCAAATATCGATCTCGTTTCAAGGGACCGCCGAACAACTTTCTTTGGCCTTGCAAAATTGTAGTGGTGTATAAAATTCTTGCTTATTTGTGATAATTCAGTGTAATGATCTCTCAGAGTGCCAAAATAAATGTAAATAGTTGCTCGAATATATTCAGAACATTCAAGAAAAATGTATCAACATACTAAATTTGTAGAAATATTCGTGTGAATTTTGCTATTAAATTCAGTATTAATATCGATTTATTACGACGTTAGTTCTTGTATTATTATGTTATCACAATTTGTTGCATATGTTCAGTCTCCATCATTTTGGAGTTTGTTTTTATTGATCTGTCAGTGCATGTGCTGTCCTAAAACAAAAACCATTTACTCACGAACATTTGAAAAAAATTCTTTTTTTCATTGTTGTATTTGTGAAAACGAAACCTATATAATATGTAGCAGAAAAAGATTAACCAGATAAGAGATATGTGAGTTATTCAAATAGTTTTGTTTGTATCATATGACTTAATAATTTTGCATGATTATTTCACTCAAAATATTTGCTGTTCACCGGCATTTTTCACGCTTTTTTTTATAATGTGCTTTTCTCTATATACTTGTTATTTAATCTTTTGTTTATTAATGTTATTTTTTGATATTGTTATTTTTTTGTTTTTAATAAACGATATCATATATCATGTATTTTTTGGGTTAATTTTTAAGCGTGTGTATCGAACGGAGAGCACATTAGTTGAGTTTATTAAAAATGTTTCATTAAAACCATATCAGCACAAATTACCAAAGCGTCAGCAGTGGAATGATTCAAATTTGTAAAAATCCCAAAATATGACCGTAACGTGAAAATATGAACACAATGTAGCGAATCAAATAAAGTTTATTACGCTTAAAAACTTAAAATAAGGAAAGCAAGACGTCACACACACACACACACACGCACACACACACTAAAGCACTAGCAATATGTCCTCTCATAAAAAACCGGGAGTGACACCAGGAGCTTCGGAAGGGTAGGAATATCCTGCTCCACCAGCGGCATCCGTTAGTTAGTATAATCCGGTAGTAACCTTAAGTGAAGCTCTGCGACACGTGTCAAACACTATTCATCCTTAATGAAATTATTCATTTCAACTAAGTACCATGATGTAATCGTGAAAATAGTGGAATAATAACCTAAATTGACAAACTGAGCAACTCGGACTCTGACTCCACTAAAAACTGGGAGCATGGACCAGGTGCAGCAGTAGGGTAAGCGTCCTATGCTTTTCCAGAAACACCCGCTGAGTTGCTCATAAAAAGTCAAGTCCGGGGTAGACAAACGAGGAAAGGAAAACCATGACCCTTGAATAATACAGTTTTCATGGTGCAGATGGGCATGTAAACTTAAGTAAAAACTCGACAACTATTTATTCACCGAACTCTAATGATATCGGTGTAATTTACAATTGTCAAAGAGAACCGCAAGTGAAGGTATGACCTAGCCATTTTGACTTGTGTCAAGGTATCTACTTTACTGCGGATAGTAGGTGTCAAGTTTGGTGGATAGCCAATCCGACAAGATATCGAATCTAATTAAAGATATCGTGTCTCTTCTTGGAGATTGAAACTTCATATTGGTCGATCAAATTTTGATGTCAACCGCAAAACGTTTGTAGTGATGATTTACAAATGGTGAAAACCCCCTTGCTTGAGAAGTTTATTGGACATTATCTGCGCTCTACAGAGAATGTATAGATCACAGAGTCGGTAGTAAAGGATCAACTGTAAAATGTTTACTCCAAAGACTGGAGATTAGGTATATTGCCACTTAAATAAGGAAAGTTTACTACTGGGAAGTCTCAATCATTACGTACATCTATGTGCAGTTAAGATTTAGGTATGAGGCTGACGACTCTTTAGTCAGTCGTCTCTTTAATTTCAAGTTAATTTGGATAGATTTGATAAAAGTTGTCAATAAAACTAGATTTATTCAGATATAATACATCATAATTATAAACAACGAAAAAATTACTGGGCTACTCGCTTCTCCTTTGGTGAGAATGGTCCTGATTTGTTACAGACATTTCCAAAATAAAAGGTGCGTTAAACAAGGTTTTAAAGTGCGTAAGATACCAAGTAATGAAACAGTTCGTTCGAATTAATGGAAAAAAACAAGGTTACATAAGTAAATTATTAAAGATTTTTTAAATCAGTAATCTCCGAGGAAATCAAAATATCGTTGACTCTAAGGAAATCAAGGTCTTATAAAACACTACACGATTATAAAACTGACAGCTGAAAAGAAGATAAATTGTATATATCAGTTGATGATATTCTAACGAGAATATCTCCTGGAGTGAACAACTTTTAACAAGAATACAGCAAGGAACTGTTCCTGTCCTAGATATGGACATTTCAGTGCAAATAAATATAAACCACAATCAAATAAGTACAAACTGATCAATAATAATTTAATAGCTTTATTAATCGAAAAAATTTAAAAAAAATAATATGCAAAAAGTATCCAGATAGTAAAAATATCTAGGTTCATAAAGTTTTTCTGCACATTTGTTACATGATATTTCGTGTGGTATCAGGTTTTTCCTTTTGTTTACATGTTATATTTATGAAGATATATTGTATATATATTAACTATTTGTATATACATATTTACGCGCGTTCGGCTCGAAAAAATGTCTCCTCTCAACTAGTATGTTTGGCAAATACCCCTTGCCATCATGATATATTTGGGGTTTAACGCCCGAGCAGCAATATTTCAGCTATTTTCAGGCGATGATATATTTGTATGTATATCTAATATACACAAAACGACATCTGTTTTGCTCCTGTTCTCATGTTTTTTTCAACAGTTTATTTGTTGTTTTTGTAATATTTCATTATTGAATAGTAATAATTTCTTGCAAACTTTAATTAGATGAATTAGTCTTACGAAACGTTCACCGAAAAAAAATCTAAAATCTTCCCTCAAGACACAATTTAAAACAACTGCAAATTTAATTTAATATGCTGACTAAAACGTTTATGTATATATTTACTTTGATTTAATTTTGGAATGGAACTCAAACAAAATTCAACTGGAGATTTTGTTTTTTGTTTTTTGTTTTTTGTTTAAAGTTTTTTAATTAGCGATGTACTTGATCTATGTTCGAACTTTTTGCACCCCTGATCATAATATGGTTCGGTAGTACAGTATATAATTCTGTTATTAGTGCTCTCCTTACCTTGACTTAGTTTGTTATTTTTTATATGTAAGATAAGTTCGAGATACGATTCAATATCAACAATTTTTTTATACTTCCCTTATCTATTTTTATCCTCACATGGCATGAAATTTTACAAAGATTAAATTACATTTCAAAATTACCTAAAATAAATCACCATAAACAACATCACATGCTCTTTTTGATAGCTTACAATAGAAATGAATGTCACTTCTATTTAGATTCGAATTTCATTTTTTTCTTCACAGTTATATACAACTATATATCGTATATTTAATATTAAATATACCTTTTTTGTATATGCATTATAAGTGTTTATTTAAACCCTACATCGTTTACCCTATATGACACCTGTAGATTTATATCACATACCCAATATCGCTCCCCTAGACCTATATCGCACACCCTATATCACACCAAACTTGAAATATAGTTAAAATATATGATATAATGAACATAACATGTCAACATCTGTATCACATGTGATATCAACACTGAACCTATATCACCCAAGAGTCCCTTGGGGCGATATAGGAGTCTCGGGTTGATACCACATATGATACAGATTTTGAAATGTAATAATCAGTATAGTCAAAAATAATGAACAAATTTAATTCAGAAGAGCAATATCCATGCAACGTCGTATGATACTCTTGTATATGAAAAAATTAGTCCGTATTATTTGATCCAATGTAACTTTCAAACAATGGTTTGTGACAATCATAAAAGGGGGCATTTCATTTGTGCATATTCAGTTTTTTTAGATATATATCTTATTGAAGAATAACATCATAACAGAATTTGTATTTTAACCACTAAATACGATAGAGACATTATAAGATATAGGCTATCTAGTTTCATAGCTTTACTTATTATTTTCACGTGCGTTATGTCAGTTGAAAATGTTTTATTGGTTAAATGTTGAATAACACAATTTGCTTAATTTCCAGAAACAAAATGATATAACTGATGCAAAAACAAAATCTCAATATTAATTAACAATAACTATTATGTTCACCATATTCAATCCAACTTTTAAAAATCAATATGTTAAAAAGTCAATACGACACATAATGGAAGTTGTTTGATGGCGACGCACTTCTCTGTGACTTGATATGACGGCCGAATGACCGATTATGCCAATAGTATGTCATTAGTCACGCCACAATGGAAGAGGGAGGTTTTGCGCGCTGTAAAACCTAAATTTAAACGACATTTTTGACTTGATATGATTACGAATCGGATTAATGTTTGGTAATGTTGTTGTTACCCATTATTATATATATTAAATTCAGCTTTTCAATTGGTCTGTATTTGACTTATTTTTATTTTAGTAAAATGAATCTTCCGATACAGGTTAGATGACTAATGAATGAATAAATGCAAAAACTTAATATATTAATGTTAAATTGAATTAACGCCAATAATAAATTAATAATAATAAAATTTTGGATTAAATGTGGTAAATGTGATGGTAGTACAAAATAATGCTACAAGTGAACTCACTCTGAATCAATGGTCATTTTACACACAGACAATGAATATCCAGTTGCAAGTAAAATATGCACAGCTGTACAAAAAGGAATTTTAACATGGTGCAGACATAAATATAAATAATACTTCACGAACACTATGAAAAGTTATAACTATATAATAAAAGGGTTATTGCATGAATATTGGTGAAAATTAGCCCCGCAAATTAAAGTATCATATTGCAATCGCACGCTCGCGCAGTATGATATCTGCTCGGGCCAATATCGACAAAAAATCACGCAACTTTGTATTCGTGACAGGGACGGAGCGACGTCCTACATATGTATAGTCTCTGTCAAAACATGAATGGCTATTAATCTTTCTGTCGTATATCGGAAGTGATGTATGCAGTAAGGAAATGAAGGTTTGAAGTCTCGCACATTCCCTTTGGTCGATATAAGGGTATCATGCACAACATAAGGGTGTATTAATGTAATTCAAAAGCAAATATCCCCGTCCCTAATATGTAAAGCCTTTAATCATAAACTTGAATGCATTAAATGTTATATGTTATTGTATTAAATGACATGTGTATTCTTGCTGAATACTTATGTTTAAACTAGAGTTGTAAAAACTTTACTCTATTGTCTAGCAAATAGTTCTAAAACAAATGAGAAAATATTGAAAAATCCACGAGCAAATTATTGATGTACTGTTAAAATTCAGCTTTAGAGAAAATACAATGAAATTGTTACTTTCTTCTACCGCAACAAATACACTAGCGTATAACATAAATACAAAATACTTTATATATTTAGATATCACCAAAAAGTCTTCAATATATGTAAACACACCTTAAAGTAAGCTCTGAAATGCTTTGACTACGAAAATAATAAAACCCGAGGTACAGGACAATACTCAAAACATACTTAATAGACACATTTATGAAAATTATCTTCTTTTCGTGGAAAACCATAAGTCTTAGTTAAGTTATAATAGTTTTATAAATCCTTAACTTTTTCCTCATCATTGCAATGCCAAAAATGACCTGAAACAAGAAACAAACCGTAAAATTTACACATTAATACAACAACTTCCCTCCATTGAATACATCGACATACACCATATAAACAAAATGAGATATCCACTTAAAGAACGCAATCAAAACATCAGCATTGAAAATAAAGCAGTTATAATAAGAAGCGTCTGACAACAAAAACAGTTTTGAGTTCGAAGGGAAATGCAAGTGTTGGATGTTTTCGTCTCTAATGACCATTCAATCAGAATTGACTAAAAGTATTCAAGTGGAACTAAATGGTCAACATATAATTTCACTGTGTGAAAAGGGTTATCTGATTGGTTAACTCATTTAACTGTTTTATTCTATTATGTTGAATAATGAAAGTACAGGTCAAACAATATCCATTCAGAAATAATTCACCAATTGTTTGTATATGGGCAACTTCCTATTTCCTGTTACAATTCGTAAAATTTGTCTGATAAATGAAACAACCTTAATATAGAAAAGGGGAAACTAACACTTGAATAACACAGGGAAACGGAAATAGGCAAATGCAAAATAACCGATTTTTTAAAATATTGTTTCTATCGTAGCGATGACTAAAATTGTGATGAGGACGGAAAGATTGTCATAGACAGCAATTCGTACACAAGTTTTAGCCAAAAACAGAAATATCAAATGACGACGCCTGGATCTAAAACATCGGAGAGGAATTTGTTCTCACAATATGAAAAACTTAAATTGAGTTTTCTGTGTATGCTGGTATTAAATGCAATACTATTACTAGTTGTGGTTATTTGTATGTGTATAATCGTATCAAATGTGTCAAAAATGAATCCGCCAGAGGAGACTGAACCAACACAAGCTGGCCTACGTTCCCCAACTGTTCAATGCCATTCTATAAAAGCAAAATTAAACAAACTTTACAGAAACGGACAGATGGTTGACAATGTCACAGACGATGTAGAATGCACGATGGGTGATCTGATGGATTCTTTTGTTCAGGTATGTTCTACTTCTGTTTCCCGATCTGTACTAATGATGCACATTCTATATCATATCTAGTTTTAAAAGAATGATCGGTATTTAACCAGGTCCTTTAACCTCAGTTTCCCCTAATACATTCAATGAATAAACTTAGATTCGGTGGTTGTTTACATTACATATATTCCATAGGACTTTTAAAGTCCATTTCACATCATTAAATGTTTCTTTACACTTTTTCGAAGCTCATTATCACATTAATTATGGGCATTGAAACTTCTTTTTATAGACAAAGTTAAGTAGATTAGAATCTTCAACAATGGGACCAGGTTATCAACGTCCTTAATCTAGGTTTATTGTTGTATATGTTTTTTTATTTTTGTAACATGCTTTATTTAAAAAAAAAATCCTATAGACATTCGTAAATGGGTACTGTTTTTGTTACAATGTCCTTCGTTGAGCATATGATATATCAGTAAAGCAATTTGAAATAACGAGAGTAAGGCCTCAAAATCGCTCGAAACAGTCGTAACCAGTTATTTACTTGTTTTTCCTCAATTTTGGGAAAACAAAAAAATATTGTACTGCATTATAAAAATGGAAAGGGTTATGAATGATTGATGTGTCATTTTCGATCAGTTCTGTAGCAATCATGTCAATAACGACAAATAGATTTGCTTTTATTGTTAGATATTATACGTTTGGCTTTAGTTTCCTTATTTTAACCTTGGACTCAAATATATTTTTAATGGAGTTCCATTTTCATTTATTGCGTTTTTGTCGATCGCAATTGAAGGATATGGATCCCGTCGCCGCCACATCGTTTGATCCTGTCCTAACTCAGGAAATCTAGTCTTTATTAGTGTTGTGTGATTTTGAGTTTATGTTTTTATATGTGAAGGTTGTAGTATGATGCCAATTTCAATGAATAGGTATGGTATATTTATTGCTTGAGGGATACAGTCAAACTACGGCAGAGGGATATTTCTTGCCGACCATTGAAGGCCCATATACTGCATCCCTTCTTTTTCACTGTTTGATAGGTTTGTTGTCCATTTGACACATTCCTGGTTATTCTCTATCTCATTAATCATGACATTATTCGGGCCAAATCGCAATGGATTAATAAATTAACATGTTATTAACATGTTCCTGATAACAGCTATTCGTCATAATTCGGTCAATTTCAAATATATTTCATTCATTTTTAGTACTTGGAAACGTTACAGCAAAGACGAAAACAGAAACGTAAGTCACACAAATAAATGCAACAACTGTCAATGAGTAGTGTTAATAAATTCATATTATATTGTCTGTACGCAAAGGTAACAAAGAATCAGTTCTGTGTTCTTCGGTGTTGTTCGTGATGATTGTTTATTTTTTTTCATTGAATATAAAAAATATTATATATATAGAAAGGTCTGAAAAATTCCCAACGATGTTAGAACTGTCAAATTTGCGATGCAAATTTTTGGTCGTTTCCTCCGCGGGACATCTGAATGAACTGCCCCGTACTACCGTACATCGTGTACTAAGTTACAGCCCTAGATTTATCCTACGAGGAGGAATGACCCGGCCAGCGAAAGCTATATTTTTATATAGCCTAGCTGGTCGAGTGGTCTAGGGCGCTGGACTTTGTGCAGGCGGTGTTGCCATAGATGTCACAGCGGTACGAGTTCGAGTCCCGCGGAGGGAACGACCAAAAATTTGCATCGCAAATTTGACAGTCCTAACATCGTTGGGAATTTTTCAGACCTTTCTATACATTTATATATCTTCCCTGTATCAATTTGATCCGATGGAGCAGTGTAGCGAATAGAGTCGTCACATTCTGGGACGTTATATATATATATATTAGTATCTCCTAACTCTTAATGATATGTTAATCATTTCAATCAGTGAATATCGTTATATACATATATTTAAGAATGACTGTTGTATATTCTTGTCTGCAAAAAAAAGTACTTTCATCCCGTTGTGCACACGAAATACCTGCGTCATACCTTTTACTTTTCAGACAATTAAAGAATACAAGATTGAAGAATAAATCAGCAAAATATGTCCCTGGGACATGATAAAAATGTATATTAATTTTAAGTCAATCGAAAAACGAGTCAAATTTCAATTGGTGTAGTCTTAAGATTACTTAAACAAAGTTTTGTTTCTTTTCTCAACCAGGGACTTCAGCCTTCCATTTCACCTCTAACAACAGACTCACAGAAAGATGCACAGATAGCCGTTAGTAGACTAAGAGAAAATATATATCAATGTTAAAATAACTACACGTATCTGTGTTATCTACATCTTTCAAAAAGTCAGTCAAATTATTGAAAATGTTTATGAAGCTTTTCATATGTCATTATTTAAATAACAATAATTATCAATTCCTGTAGAGTAAATCGAATCGTCAAAATCAGATTATGTGATTGGCACACAGTAAAGCAATATATATGATATGATCGACAAACATATTTTATCCAATCAAAAAACCCGTTCCTTTGAAAGTGAACTAATATTAACACAACATAACAAAGTTACACAGGGTCCTTAGCTTTCCAAATCACATAAAATGATAGACTCCCTTTAAGATGCACAATAAAAGATATCAGTTCGACTATTGAGAAAACTGACGTTCAATGCGACATAGGTTTATATATATCAACATAATGAAAACTCAGTAAACGTATAAATTTTTGTTGGAATATTTTTTGTGAGTAAAACAAAAGAATAACAAAGTTGAAGATCATTACGCTTCTT
Source organism: Perna viridis (assembly GCA_037379345.1). NCBI lineage: Eukaryota > Metazoa > Mollusca > Bivalvia > Mytilida > Mytilidae > Perna > Perna viridis. The sequence continues at coordinate 39,348,351 of CM074512.1, read as the reverse complement.
TTATCCTTCTATTTGATCAAATATACTTTTTCTTTTTACTAGGTACATTGAAATGTTTAAAGGAATGGAAAGTAAACTTAAACACAACTGCAATTATGGTGCAAGACGGAACGATTTTTGTACCATCGAGTGGACCATATTTTTTGTACAGCCGTGTTGAATTTAATGTTTATGTAAACTCAACAATACCTATAGTCGATTTTATAGACCACGTCTTTAGATACAGCAATACTGGCCATAGTTACAGAAACCTAGAAGTTAATAAGATCAAGTTTGAATCACATAATCACTATATTAATCATGTAAGCTACTTGGGAAAGGTTGAGTATCTCGAAAAAGGTGGTCTGATCAAGGTAGCATTAAATCTCCCTCCACATGTTGACATGAAGCCTGCAATGACTATGGGAACGTTTGGAATGTTTAGATTGTAATTTCTTAACATTTAGTATCTTCCGACTATTATTGGATATTGACATTTGGCCATACTGATATTTCATAGACCAGTCTCAAAACAGTCGATTATTGTTTTTTTTTTTCAACAGTAGTTAGTTTCCAATTAGTATATTTGATTGTTTAGTTAATACATATTTGTATAGTTTTGCCATGACGCTCAGTCTCATTTCAAACTTAAAATGATCAAAAGATAAAAAAAAGACGGAGGATCGTATTGACCAACGATTAAAAAAAGTATCGGAATGACATACTACTAAATTGTAGAAAAAATAACAAATAAAATAATGTTATTAGAAGTTTGGTCTTGCTTTTTCTTCCAATAATCTTGAATAGAACAACAACACTTGTTTTAATTAAAGATAATCGTATGTTCATTTCATGCTGGAAAGGACATCTTATTATTTTCAAACATACGACGATCTTTTATTATCAGATTGATTTGTGCATTAATATAATATCAATGGCAATGAAAAAGATCGTGATATTAACCTCTGTCTTACTGTATATACCGGTATATTTTAAGCTCGATTGGTAAAATGACAATGCCTACAAATTACAATTATGTATATTGTCGGTGTCTCATGGCATTAATATACCTCTCTCAGACGAATTGATCAGAATTCTTTTAAAAGTGTGAAAGTGAAAGTCGTTTCTTATCGATAAATAAGTCTGTATTACCACTGTTTTAATACATGTTAAATCATTACTAATAACCGATTTAATCTACATAAATTAAAGTAGATCAAACCTTTAACAGGAATCTTCTTTCATGGACACCGGTCAAATTGATACAGAAATACATATTTTGTCAACAAACATTCAGAGTTTGAAATTATGATAAAGTTTTATCTGTAAATCAATTTACTAGAAATCAATTTTGACATGAGTATTACCTTGAATGATTTCCATGCAAGAGGGACTGTTGGTGAACAAAATTGCATTGCGAGTTTTAGTTTTCAAGCAAAAATTCATTAACCCAATTGTTTCTACGAGGATGTCCCTATTTTGTCTGAGAAAAATGCATGACAGCATACATATGTATTAACAAAATATATAGTTACATTCTTTTGATGCTCCTTTAATAAGGACTCAATTGAACTTGTTATACGTTTTAAATGACAGAAAAATTCTGTATGTTTTATTTTACCAAAACGAATATATATTGGCATATCATAACGCAATTTAGCAGAATGCAAAACGGCGGGAATAACTAAAGTATTCAGAATGTCTGTAGAAACGCATCGGCCTGGTAAACCATATTGTCTAGATCATTTGTCGAATGTGTCTCTGACAGACTGAACAAAGGAAAAAATTCAAAATTTTAAAAAATATGTAGACCGTTCATCACGATCTATATATTTAATATTTTCAATTGAATACTAGTAGACCTACAAATTAGACCTTTGCTGCTGTTACCTGCTTTGAAGTAAAATAGTTTTAATACTTCACAATCAATCATAATTATGGTAATGGAGTTTTAGTAAGTTTCAGTTGGTCAATATATTCTAATTCAGATTCAGATTTGTTACCAAATCAAAATTTTATACAATAAAATAGTACAAATGGGACAAAACAGTCGAGAAACATTGTTCATAATTATAGATGAAAATAATGCTTTATATTGTTAATATTCTTAAATATTGTTTTCTTAATTATTAACAGGAAATATAATAGGTCAAATAATAAAACTGCTTGTAGTAATTTATCAAAAAAAAAAAAAAATATATACGAAATTTCTTCTATCATGCATAGGAACAAGATTGAACACATAAACCATATTAATTTACGAAATGCTTACATAATGTACATGAATTTGATACTAAGTCAATAACAGCAATTTATACACAAGATCAAACAGAATTTCCAGATACCATAGGAGGGAGATGGAATCAAAATCACTGAAGAGGAATTTGCTCATGAAACATGATAATCTAAAATTCAGTTGTCTGTGTATGCTGGTTTTGAATGCAATACTCTTACTAGTAGTGATTATTTCCATGGGTATGATTCTACCAAATATGTCAGAAGTAAATCCTTCGGAGATCAAATCAACACAAGATGGCTTTAATTATCCAGATATTCAGTGCTATTCTATAAAAGAAAAGCTACACCAACTTTACAGAAATGGACAAGTGGTCAATAATATAAAGATTAAAGTACACTTTATGTACTGTATTTAGATAAAAATACTTTTGTACATTTGAACTTCAAGTATTTTCATATCCGGTTTCCCATTTACTCCCATATACTTTTTAGAGGCCCGAACGAGTTTGGTGTTTTGTTATACCATTATTTAAAATTCTTGAATTTTTTTCATTTAGCAGCTTCATATGAAACAGTATAGGACAAAATACATATAAAATGATAAACAATGTTGCACACAATAAATAAGCACAAGCCCTATTTAGTAAATTTCAGAATTCATTAACTCACTATAGCTATTAGTATTTGTATCGTTTGTTAAGCATTTTGGCAATAACCTACACCTGTAATAAACAAAAATGCACAATTGAACAGAAAACTACCAACACTGAAAACCTGCAGATTTATACTAGAATTGTTGATTTTATAATTCTCTGCTTTAGAAGCAAACACTTTGTGTAGATAGATTTCGGAAATATAATGAAAGTTGTGTTTATCTTAGTACTCGTACGCTGGTTGTGTCTTTCTAACCATAAAACAAATAATTGGAGAATCCTGCAATGTAGATTCTATCGTCATTCATTTTTATTACATCAGTATTTAGAAAAGACAGAAATTGAAACGTAAGTCACAAATATTATAGGAATATTGTGTCTTTTAAGATCAGACTGGTAACAAGTTTACCTCAGTATACAAGTGTGTTGGACATCAAATCAACTGTTAAGCAAATAAAAATGTTTGTTATGATGATTCGCTTATTACTATTATTACTATTTAAAGCTGCATTAGCTGTCATTTTCGTAAATTTTTGCGTCTGTTGAAATATACCTTAATTTTGAATTATTTCTACTAAATTGTACTTTTCCTGTATAAATTCATTTGATATCCACAAATAAAATGTCTTAAATACATTAAATATGTTTCTTGCAAGACAAAACATTGACCTATATAAATGCGTATGTATGTGACTTCTGGTGACCTTAATCCGTGCATGTGTTGTAAAGGTCGCTTCTTTAATAACAAATCTGATTGCAAAGCGAAAGTGGTTATTCAGCGGCAAGGAAGATCGATAGACTCAAGCCGTAAAAGAAAAAAGTTCGAATATAACGCTAGGATCCTTTAAAACTTTATGTGTTGTGATATGATATGGCTCAAATATTGTCATTATTTGTTTGAAAACTAATCAAGAAATAGATGAAGTGAAATGAAAACAACACATGTGCTTACCTGTGTATCCGTTATTGTTATTTTTTTTACCAAGAGAAAGGTATTTTTAAACCAGGTGTATGTCCTGTCGGCAATCTTTGCAAATAATGGCGAAAACTAATTAGATCAGGGCTATCGATCTTCTCTGATTAAAAAAAGTGGTTTCACAATATTCTGCTGGTATTTCAATTGCATTACTACAAGCTTATTTCATTTAATCAGTACAATTCAGCAAAATCAAAACTAAACAAATTTGGCAGGTAATGCAGCTTTAAGTTAAATTCAGATTTATTTGTTCGTATTTCCTAGGAAGTGTGTATATTTTATAACTTCCATATCTATTCTTATTTAAAATTTATTTTAATCTAAAGAAATCTTTATAGCAAATGGATTACTTTAGTGATCTGGTACGTGTTGGCATGATTTCTGTGGTTGGGAGACGTCGTAAATTCGATCCCCAGCCAAAACTTCATAATTAGTATTCACTGATTTTCTGTCAAGCACGTCGCATATGTAAGACAGATTGACGTATGTACAGAAATGTATCGGAGTCAGGTGTCTAACCTCCCTGTGGGCTGTTCATTCTGAGAGCTAGCGCCGATTCAGCATGTACGACTAGTGCATAATAGGAAATGTTTGATTTAAAACATATTTTCGAACTTAAATGGATGAATGGATGGGTATATAGATATCAATCAATCAATAAATCAATCAAATTTGTAACAAAAAAAACTTTCTTTCGCACAGGATCCTCAGCTTTTCACCTAACATCTGACAGTGTATTCACTGAAGGATGCAGAGAAGGCCGTAATTATACAGGCCTGGGTATAATATGATTTACTAATTCTTCAATTTTATGCGTTCTGATCTAAATTTGGGAAAAGATTAGACAAACATTTCAAAGTGAGACTGCTAACGGTACAGGGCCATCAGATTTAAAACATGCACAATGTGTTTCTAATACCTTAACATATTTACCTTGTACGTCAGTCAAAATTTTGTAAATGTATATTTGAATCGCATTTTATTACTAAAATGAACAGTTTGATAGCTTAGAAACTACACATAAAATATAACATGCATAATTATATTCCATTTTGCCACCATGGAATTGTTCAAGTTACAGTATACAATTATGGCCATCTGAGGAGGTGACTATCCAAAAGTGTCAACCCGAACTTGGGTTATTTCCCTGAGGGCTTTAGCCAGCGGGGAATAACCTTAGTGAGGTTGACAGTTTTAGATATTTACCGAATTAGAGTGGCGTAATTGTTTTATCATACCAAACAAACAAAGGACAAAAAAAGCGTGGTTTCAAATGTGCTAGGGCATCCTTAATAATGTCAAAGTCCATTTCCTTCCGATAACGCCTGGACAGCCCAAATCGTATACTCTTTCAAAGCTGACCGTTTGTAGAATGAACCTTCCTTTTTCCTGACAGCGCCATATTATATTTCCAACACCTTATATAACGATTCTGATGTTTCAAATCTCAATTCCCGGTCAATAGAGAAGAGAAACTGGGAAAAACATTGTAGTGCTGCTTTTGTAGCCCTTTTCGTGTTCAGTGCGTCCTTTTCTGCCGGACGAGAATCTAAATATTCGACCGTGGTACTTGCTGGACGCCATAACTATGTGCAGGCGACAATGACGTAATTATTATTATGGGAGATAACCTACAAGCATTACAAAACTAGATGTTCATAGAGATGAGACCGCCGATCGATGGATGGCATATTTTTCTATAATTTTAATTTCTGAAGCGGGGTTATTCAATGATGGCATGGATTTTGGGGGTTATTCAACCTTTCTTGCGATTAAAACAAAAAAAAAATATTCTAATTAATCTATGTCACGTGACTATATTTCATCCAATAGAATTAATCTTTTATGATGGAAGTTTTAATAATGATAGTTGTATATGATGAACAGCTGCGCTTTCATCAAATTATAAATGTTCTATTATTACCAGGATCGTTAGAGTGTCTTAGCCACTGGGAATTAAACTTTAACACAACAGCAATTGTGGTCCAAGATGGAACTATCATTGTCCCATCGACTGGGCATTACTACTTGTATAGTCGTATGGAATTTAACGCGCATGTAAACTCGACTGAAGTAAAAGTCGACGTTATATCACATGATGTGAGATAGAGCAACACTGGCCCTTCATTACATTAACATTGAAAGCCAACACAATCAAGTTCAAATCAATTGTAAACTTGATAAGTCTTGTAAGCTATCTCGAGAAGATTGTATACCTCGAAAAAGGTGGCCAAATCAAGATTACATTAGATCTTCCTCAAAACGTAGACATGAAACCAGTAATGATTATGGGAAGTTTTGGAATGTTTCAGATATGATGTTGTGGTGATCAAACATTTTTTTTGTGGTTTTGTTTGAAAAGATGCAAGGCTGTTCTCAATATTAAAAAGACAAAATAACTACTGTTAACAAACCGGCAATTTTTTTTGTCGTTACAAATTAGCATATTATGTATTTGTTTTCTCGTTATATTTGAAGTTCAAGAGCATTAACTAAGTATTTTGTATATATTTTTATTTCATTATAATCAATGTGTTGCCATAGATGTCACATCGGTACGACTTCGAGTCCCGCGAATATATATTACATCTAAGTGTGCGATATTTTGATATAATTGTTGTGATATTGTAAAGTCGCATTTTGTTTCATATTAAGGTCTATTTTACAGGAGTAGAGTTGAAAATACATGTTCTTTGTGTAATAATTGTGAAAATATAACTATCTAACCAATGACTCCAAATAGTGATACATTTTTGCCGTGCATTAATATGTTGAGTAGTTATAGGATTGAACAGCTATTTTAGGTCATACATGCATGAGCGACCGAAAATAGCTGTTCGATCCTTATAATTCTATCCGACAGTCAAAGTTACCCTCTGAGAGCCTCAGTCGGTTATATTGATACACTGTGTTTTAACGCTTCAATACACTTACATTCCTTTGCACACGTATGGGAGTGCGGACGAGTATTTACACATGATCGGCTGCACAACGACAGTGAAGGCGGCATGGACGAAGTGATAGTTGGCATTGAAAAATACGAGATGTAAACAATTCAACAAGAATATAATTAAGGAAATACAAGGAAGAAGGAAAATTATAACAAGGTGTTTTCAAGGGTTCAGTCAGACTCAGTTATAAGTTTCTTTCCCGAGCTGAAAATTACTCTCTGTAAACAAACTTGACCGGTAAAATCAATGTGCACGTAATAAACTATTTTTACGGCTATATCATGCCGTTCACTTCGTTGCTACACTCTTCCGAACTACACGGCCGCCATATTGGTTTCAAGTTGACTGGCGTTCATGCATGTATGAATGATCTGGCGAAGTTCATGCATGTATGAACTATATGGCAACGACGTTCTTGGGCAATCAAAAACGGCTATAAGCATGAAGAATCTCATGATTAGAATTATTAGGGCACACTGATATACAAAACTAGAAGACCATGTTTCAGCAGTTTTGGATACATTGTTAGTATGAAAAAAGTCATGATACTTTTTACGGTACTTCTAAGCAGAAGTATTGATCAGATATTTTCTGCTGAATCATAATTACTTTTAGTTTTCACATTGAAATAAAATGTAAATTTTTACCATTTTTCCGGGTGATTTGGGATTCATACTTTGCATTTAAATTATTAGCTCTAAGTGTGACTACATTATACTTCACACCATCACGAGGCAAAGTCATTTAGTTAAATGATGAAATCAATTATGTTTTTGTTTCGTTCATTGTGATATCCTAGCCTAGAATGACTTAATCTTAATTAAGTCCCAACAAATAGTGTTTTGACTCATAACGGTACAAATATAGTCTTATACTAAAAAAATTGAAAATGTTCTTTCAACAAATTGATTCGCCAATGAAAAGTGAAAACGTACATGACATCGACGCTATCCCCATATCATTATGAACTAGAGGTTTCTTTCAGTGGTACATGTTTACGTAGAATTACCAAATCGCCATTGCATTTTCTATTAATATATTGTACTACAGATGGTCGAGTATCAATCCGTTAAATTTAAGGTTTAAATATTCGAAAGTAAAGTTGATGACATTTGTTTGCCTATATATGCTTTAGATATTACTGACAAAGATAAATCAGGTACGGGAATGTGTCCTTTGTAAAATATCATAAAAAATGCGGTCGTGTAATTTCGAATTTAGTAGCCTTGTTTAACTTTTTTATTTATTCATTCAAGAGTGAGGCGGACCGATCAATCGAAGAGACCTGCCTCATACTAGTCATACGCTGTGAGCTGGATCATTAATGCAATAGCTCACAAAAGCAACAGTCCGACGGTCGCATACCACCACACTCGAACACATTATGACTCGGCCAATGAGCGGACCAACGGCCTTCAGCTGAGTAACACGATACAACGAAACCGACTAAGCGGTTTTTTTATAGAGAATACAGTCACCACATAAAACTTGAATTTCCTAGTTTTTATTCTTAAAGGTTATGAATATTTGAAATAATTCAGCGGATACTGTTTTGAAGGAAGGATGAATTGCAAATAAATTGTACCCAAAGTTACCAGTTGAGTCAAATGCATTTTTATGTTTTTAAGTTTCCATTTAGTTTATATGTTTTCCTTGTTTTTTATTCTTCATTTGTGTTTATTTTTATAATTTACAACAAATTTATTAGTTGGTTCGATTGCCTATGTAGTGAATAAAAGAAGCTAGCATGAAATCAATGTGAATTAAAACTTATTCAATGTTTTATCGATGTTTTCGTCAATTAAACACGACGCTGCTGAAAAAACTTGTTCGGAAACGCCTTTATGTTTCTCATAAAATATTTTATTCATTAGTAAAATGGTTTAATTTTTTAACAATATCTAATAAGATTTCATATGGTATTAATTATTAATTTACAGAACATGATCAAATGTTAACTAAAAAAAATATATATCTTGGCAAGAAAATATAACTGTCTGACCAATTTGAACACAATAATCTTATAGTACATTTTAATCTGTATGGTTTAGATATAGCATACTGCAATAAATAATCAAACATTCAAGACATTTGGCCTATTTATAATGCTACCAAACTGAAGTAACAAATACTGCATTTTATTAATTATTGTTCCTGAACGAATTTTTGAATAACTACTAAATTTTCAAACCACAAACATAAATACTCGGACAGTGATATAGGTAATTCCGATAATACTCAAAGGTAATTGAAAATGCTGTCAACTCCTCAAATCATTTCAACGATTAACATTCCATACATAACTTGTACGAATGCTTAAAAAAACATTCAATTCGTAAAACCTTATCTGATTACATGTACAATAAACAAAGCATTTAAAGAATTCAATTGATAAATGTAATTATTGATAAATTTTATTGATTCAATTCTAATTTTAGAGAACATGTAACTACATTTTTCTTCCTTCACTTTAGAATGAAAACTGAGGGTAAGTGGTTTGCTTTATCTATGTTGGTCATTAATGTTTCCTCGTATAGTCATTTGACGCATTAAATGCCATCCTGCTGTTATCGTTTTTTATCACTTTTATTGTCGGGGCCTTCTAGGGCTTACTTGAAGAACTTTTGGTGATCTCTGTAAGTATTTTATGGAGGTTATACGATGGTGAAGTTTTTGCGTTTCACAATATATGTTCCTTTTTCTATTTAAACTGCATTTATTAAAAGGAATAAGATATGAAGCTACCGTCCTTAACTTGACAGCTAATAAACACGTAAGCGGATTCATTTTTTGTTCCTTTTAAAAATTCTGATAAATATTGTGTGTAATTAACGTTTTTCAATGTAAAGGATTACTTTAAAAACAAACAAAAATGTGTTTTCCCAAAAAGCCAGTAGATATCATAGGAAAGTGTAATCAAGGAAACCAAGGTTATAGCGGTAATCAAAAGAATGTAATCCAGGGACAGAGACCAGACATGGAAAACAGGCATACACAACGAAGAACATAAAGAAACTAAAATCGTGCATACAAAGTAACAAAAGCAAATGAGAAACTCGGCTCCACTAAAAACTGGGAGCATGGACGAGGTGCACCGGTAGGGTAAGCGTCCTCTGCTTTTCTAGAAACACCCGCCGAGTTGTTCATAAAAAGTCATGTCCGGGGTAGACGAAAGAGGAAAGAAACACTATGACACGTTGAACAAATCAGTTGTCATGGCGCAGATGGATACACCATAGCGATCCACGAGTTCAATCATGTAGCAACATAACCCTGTTCAAGAAGCCTATTTGTTAGAAGTATAGTGCGATACAAAAAGTCTGCGTAGTTTCGGTAAGATTGTATGAGTTGTGATATGAACACTCCATACGCAGGTGCTGAAGGGTTGTTGCTACAGGTGAAAGGAAAGTTGACAATGCTGAATGAAAAATCATCACGTTTGTCGTAAAGTTTGGTCAATAGTTTTCTTTTACCATATATTTCTAAATGTAGGTCAAAAAAGGAAAAGGCGACTGTTCAATAAAAGTATTTGATTTTTACCGGTATTTTTATATTACAATTTTTTAAATGCAGGCGGGAAAATGTTAGGCACAGCAGTCTATAAAGAAGTTTGAACTAGAAATCCAGAACAAAGATGAATGCACCTGAATCAAAATATTCTGAGACGAGTTTTAACACACAATTTGATGGACTTAAAAAGATTTTTCTGTGTATGCTTGTACTGAATGCGATACTATTACTGGCAGTGATTATTTGTATGTGTAAGGCTGTACCAAGTTTGTCAGAAACAAGACCTTTAGAGACTGAATTAACACAAGCAAGCTTATATTCTCCAAGTGTCCAGTGTTATTCTATAAAGGACAAATTGAACAGACTCTACAGAAATGGACAGATGGTTTACAATGTTACACACAATGAAAAATGCTCATTGGATGATCTAACGGATTCTTTTATTCAGGTATATATTCCAAATGGAAAACAAAATATTTGTTATCCATTTTTCATTTTGTTTGTTTGTTTGTTTGTTTATTTGTTTTTTGTTTTTTGTTTTTTTTTTTCATTACTATACTTGTTATATTGAATTTGATTAAAATCACTACTGTGTTGACAGGCCTTCTTTTTTTTTGACACTTTGACACTTTTCACTCCTTAGAGGTAATCGTGTTTCATCTGTACTTCAGTCATTAGAATAGCTAATGAATGTAAGTTAAGGACATTAACTTATTAGTTTATTTCTGACCTTAATCAACTGGACAAAGCTGAAAGTATCATAGATTCAATAAAAACGGCAACAGGCTACTTTTTGTATCAAAAATATATTCCGATTGTGAAGTTTAACTTTGTATTTGTTTATGTCTTATGATATCAAGTAATCAGAATAATAATGAATGATACTATGAAATAGAATTAACGTCGTGACAAACAATTATATGTAATGCATTCATTTTCGGAATGTCAAAGTTTTCATTCAAAAATTCATTATGCTCGTTAAATCTTAACTGTTCCTAACCCAAAAATGAAACCACTGGACTTCTGAACAGATATCTGTCGACATGGAACAAAGTATTTCGGTTCTACAATCAAACAAATCTTATCCATTTTAGTACTTGGAAACCTCTCAGCAAAGACTAAAATCAAAACGTAAGTCAGTTAGATGATATTTAACTGTTGAGGAAAGCATTTTTAAATTTGTAAGTTAAGCTCAAAAGTAACATAGGATCAACTTTCTTATTCGTGTATAAATTTTATGTTGAGCGTCTCTTATATCGTTTCCTTTGAAGATATTCAAATTTTTGTTATCACATTTTCTATCACTCAGATTTGTCTTATATCAATTTATTATTTAATCTTGTTCTATTTAAATACGTACTTCATCATGAAATAGCTGTAAGATTTATCTTTTTAGGAAGAAACATACTTAATCACGTGGCACGTGCACACTAAATAAATTATTTGCGTCAGTTCTTTAATTTAATAAAAAAAAATATCGTATATAAACAAAATAAAGTTATGCTTTTTTTCTGACTTAGGATCATCAGCTTTCCAACTCACCTCTAACAATACTGTTATTGAAAGATGCACAGATACAGATATTAGTAAGTAAACTTGGGCTTTAAGTGCAATATAACTAAATTAAATTTCAAGTCATTCAAATTATTGTACATATTTATTAATTTAAACTAATCATATTGTAAGTCCAATTAATTTAATCCATAAATTAATAAAATAATACATCATACCACAAGGTAAAATAATGTTAATGAGAAGGTTATATTGTTCAATCAGAAAACAGTTTTCCTTTAAAATTGAAAGTAACGATTATTTTAGTCTAACTGAGAGATACTTAGTAATATCATTTTGGCAATTAAGAAATCTAACTTGCAATATGATTACAAAACAGCACTTCGGATGAAGACAACGAAGAAAAATAAGCTTAAATATCGACTAAATTATTTATATCTTTCATGTTTACTAGGTACATTGAAATGTCTAAAGAACTGGAAAGTTAATTTAAACACTACTGCAATTATGGTAAAAGATGGATCGATATTTGTCCCATCGAGTGGACCATATTTCTTGTATAGCCGTGTTGAATTTAATGCTTATGTAAATTCGACAGTACCTATAGTCGACGTTTTAGACCATGCCTTCAGATACAGCAATACTGGCCATAGTTACAGAAGCATTGAAGCCAATAAGATCAAGTTTGAATCACATAATAACTATATTAGTATCGTAAGCTCCCTTGAGAAGATTGAGTATCTCGAAGAAGGTAGTCAGATCAAGGTAGCTTTAGATCTTCCTCAATATGTTGATATGAAGCCTGTAATGACTATGGGAACTTTTGGAATGTTTAGATTATAGATTCGTCGTAGTTATACCATTTCTATTTCTTTGATATCCAACTGAATGAGCTCAAATTAATTACATCAAATATAGAGCAGATCTGGTATTTATTTCCTTTATTTTTATCATTTATTTCTATTGCTGAAAATGTTGCCCCAAAATGGCAGAAGAAATAAAATCCATATTAGAAAGTTGTCTGTACTTTTTCTTATCAAAAATCTTGAACATCAAATTTTAAGATAACTGATAATGAGTTTTTTTTAAAACTCTTATGAAATTGATTCTCTGGTAATGAAAGCCTCATTCAGACTCTATGGGAAGTTTTAAAGAAACGTTTGATATTGGTTCGGCAATTAAACATATACTGATGCTTGTACCAGCTTAACCCCACCCCCCAAAAAAATAATTATAAATAAAAAATAACCGAATGATATTTGCTTGCTTGAACTGAAAAAAAAACATAAGGCTATCATTGACTGGGCTATCATTGAAATAGTGTTTCCTAGACTAAACGTATTTAAAACAAGTTCCATTATGCGCCAGATTTCGCAAATTACTTAAGAAAAAGACTATTATTTGAATACAACGTGTTAAATTGAATGTACACCTCTCCTGCTATGTAAATATACTAAGGGGTATGGGCAGAATATATAAAATTAACTTGTGTCGCGGCTAGATTAAAACGTTTTGAATAAAACTATTTTTCATTTACAGAGTTAGTAAATAAGTATATTTTAAATATTTCAAAACAGTTCGAAATAGTTCAAATGATCTATTTTAGAGCACCTATCTTTTATCATAAGCACGCAGTAACATTTCATTTCAAAAGTGTTTAAAAGGAGATACGAGTAAACGTTTGTTTGACACAGAATATAAAAACAGTTTGTTTTTAAAAAAATAAACACTTGTTTTCTCTATTTACATATGTAACTATGACGTAATTATCTAATACAAATTAAGCAACAGATGGGAAAACAAATCACGCAAGTCCATCATATCATGCACATTAGTTTGGATGAGTGGTTAATTTATTGGGCGGGAACGGTAACACATTCAATTTTTCTTAGAACTAAATCAAAGATAATAACAAAAAAACGATCGAATCTTTCTTTAATGTTTCCCGGAAAGACAAAGATTTTATATTGATATTCATATTTTGTACTAAACTCTTATCTTAATAGGCATCCATACAAAAAACTTTCTCTCATCGCACAAGGTTTTCATCGAACAGAAAACATGTTTCGTGCAAAAAAGTAGAAACTGCTTTTGAAGCATCTCAAACCACTTCCGCTTTTAAGTTGGGTATGGGCTGTTCGTTATTGTGTACTGTCTTTTTTTAATTTTCTGTATGATTTGTTCACGGATTATCCTTCGTTTAGTCTCTCGGTGTTGCTTCATTATTATAAAAGTTCTTTATTCCATAAATACATTTTTTAGTTTACATTGAATGTAATGTTATTTTATCTCCGCTCCGTAGGAAATTTCTCTGCTTCTATTAGAAGGAATGCTTTGATATTAGGTAAATTACTTCATATGATGACTTGCATAGTGTCTCCTCTTTCAGATTATTTCTTATATCTACTTCCTGTTTACCTATAGATTTGGTAATATTTTGATGGTGCATATTGGAAATGTTGGTAGAAGATTTCTCGGCTTCTGTAAATCACAGGATGTTGATATTTCATACAAAGCTTTATATAGGTATGCAAAATCGTAGAATGCATTTCGTACTCGCATGACATTTACTTCCTGTTTGCAGAAAAAGCAGAAATATCACCGTCGCTCTCAGATATCATGTTAAATTTGTATAAGAAATAAGAAACGAGTTTAGGGTAAAAAAAGGTTTGTTTTGAAACATTCTCAAAAACGTACACTTAGTTATGATTTCGTGTTTTTACATGCAGTAGTTGAAAGTTTGCAGATCATGAAAATTTAAAGTGATTAATTCTTAAGTTGTTTTTGTTTCATTGAAAGCTTATCTTAAATGCCAATGCGAATTACTTTCTCCTGTTATAACAATATAACACCATTGAAAAAAAGGAAGAGGACTATTATTTACCAGTATTATTTATTGTGAATGATGACAATAATTGGAATGAGGACGGAAGAGATGTGAAAAAATACTGTCTAACTTAAACTTCAAAGATATGAAGTACACAAGCAAGTTTTACAAGGAGTAATTTGTTACACTGTGCAATATAAAGTTGTTTTTTGTTTTAATTTAAGATGGCACATCTAACATTAATACCTTAGGGTTTTTCTGATTCTAACATGAAATAAGCGAAAGTTCCAGTTGTTATCCCTACACGGAAAGCAAGCGTAAAAACAATGTTCCATTTTGTATAAAGTATGTCATATATGTCTCTTTGTATTTGCCGTCGACATCAATAAGTTCATAATGATTAGATTAATTTCCTGAAATTTAAAACAAATATATATATAACTACATCTTATTTGGCAAATATTTAATAAAAAACACGAGATATTAACACGGGTCGGCTTTAATCTTAATCACGTTCTACAAACCTAGTATTAGTGCTCTTCGAGAATTTACTATGAAGGGAATTCTAAAAATGTGTTTTAGAACAGTAGGTATACGCAGGAAATTAGATATTGATTTCATCCAATGTACAATGTATCAAATAAATTAACCTTAAATTTGTGATTCGTTCACCATATTAAATATTATTTAACTAAAGGGTGGTTTGGGTGTCATCAAAGATCTTAATAAAAAGGTGGAAACATATGTGATTGTCAAAATGAAAATTACAACCGTTAAAGTACCCCAAGACGGCTAGAGTGGGGAAACAGTCCCATACCAAGGATGGGTTTTAGAATAGAGGGTAGAGCATCAAAAGAGCAGCCCAACATCTAGTAAGACATATTCTGACCGAGTTCTTTGATCCAGTGTCTCAAAAACTTGGATCCACTACCAACAACTAATAGATTTACTAACAGAATCTCCTAGACGGGCGGTCCTGCGAATTCGGAAAAGACAGTCAACCGTAAAAATACTCATAATTGAAGGTTACCAGTCGGTTTTAACTAAATTATGAAACGTGATTTGTTTAAATGGTTAGTAATACAAAAATAATTTACTGAAGAAAATTACTTTATCCGAAATGGATGTTCCTAAAATCGTTATGAAAATCATACAATAATGATACAATGATGTGGCTTTTATATTGTTAATTAAATTAAAAAAAATAATCAAATCCTTTTATTGACAGAAATGTTGAAAGATCTACGAAATCGATTTTTATCCCTAAAAACAACACACATTTACAAGATAGGACGATATTTGTCCCATCCAGTGGGCCTTACTTCTTGCACAGAAACGTGGAATTTAGTGCCCATGTAAACACAACCGTATCGTGAGTCGACGTTATTTCATAAGCGGTAAGCCACATCACTACTTATTACCATTACAGAGGAAGTAATTTATTCAAAGTCAGGCTTGAATATAATATACAGTTGACAAGTCATTGAATTAATTGAAATAATAGGTTCGGTTCTTCAATAAGGTACTTTATTCCATGTACTAGTATGCCGATGGCGTTTAATAGCTCTTTTACAAAGTTCAAGATTAACGAATCCCATCAACATTATAATGTTTATATGCATGTGAATGTCATTGCCTTTTATCTTGTGTTTTGTTTTATTTTCACTAAATCCGATTGGACGGGTTTACATTGATGGTTTTGTTTGAGTAAGTAAGGCGTGGTTATTAGTTGCTTTTGGATTTTGCGAAGTAGATGCAGATTATTGTCTTTTTTCCTATTTGTTAAAGTGTTTGAATTCTGTATTGATCTCAAGAGTTAAATCCGAATTCAACAGGTATTTATTGTTAATTTTATTGCTTTGTTTCCCAAACACTGTCCAATGGGAGAGATAAGCGATCATAAACATGTTTAACCCCACCACACATTTTATATGACTGTCCCAAGCCAGGAGCATACAGTGGCTGTTTTTTATTTATTTAACCATTTATTTACGTTTTTTATAGTTATGGTCAAATTTCGTCTTTTATGAAAAGTTTCACTTGATTTATTTGGGGCCTTTTACAGCTTGCCGTATAGTATGAGTTTTGCCTTATCATTGAATACCGAGTTGTGACTTGTAGAAGTTCAAATGTTCGTTGCTTAATTTTTGGTGGATATTTTATTGGTAGTCGTATCACATTTACCATTTTTATATGTAAGCTATCTTGAAAAGATACTATACTTGGAAGGAGGTACTTGGCTTAAGAAAACATTGTATCTCGTCGCTATATTAATATGAAATCTACAGTGACGACATAAACTTTTGGAATGAATGAGTTGTAATAGAATGATAGTCGAATAGTTATGTCTTTAAAAAAGATTTGTATTTATAATCTTAAGTAAACCGAACTACATACAGTTGTTTTCCAAGACTAAGTAAACAAATTATTTTTATTGATAGTAAAAAGAAAGTTACCGTGTCTCCCTATAAATTGTACTATTTGGAGAAAACCCTTTAAAAAAAGATACATGTTTTTCATCCAACAGTAATAAGTCTCAAAAGTAAAATTAGCTGCATCATTTCCTGCACAGGAGAACCAATATTCTTTTGTTTTGCATATTTTAAAATTAAATGCTGATTACTTCCTTAGGACGTTTAATTTATAAGGTGTTTCGTCATTTGTATGCTAAAATGAGATCACAAAATACAGTAATTATGCAATGATCTTTGAACTATTTGTATCAAAACATTTATTTGGTTTGACATGATTTTCTGGTTTTTCAAGTGTGCTTTTTGTTTAACTATACCCAAACTCGACAATTGGTGTGGAAATTTGAATCACCCTGTCGCTTTTCCTAATTTCCGTCCATCCACCAAATTTTGTCGCAACCATCTCGCCTACCATTGGAAGGACTGATTTTACGTTTTAAGAGTGGCTTCATGTAGAAGGGGCAAACGTGGTTAAGCAGTGATGGCTGACCTATGTTATGTTTCGTGTGGCTTTGCCATTTTTCAATGCATGGAATAATAAAGAAAATTTTTTTGTAAACTTTTCTTTTAAGTTTTTCTTTAAAGGAGAGACAAAGCGGATTTTACTGTTTAAAATAGAACATAAATGGTGAAGGCAAAAACAAAACGAACTTTATTTAATCCCAGATAGTGACATTTGTAAACGTCTTAATTAATCCAATCTTTGAATATTTCATTGTGTTAATTTCCACATAGATATAACAAAAGTAATTAATTTATTGATGTAAAACTGAGTGCATACTTAAAGCAAATGACATGAAACTCAGATAAATGTGTTTTTGATAGTCTAGCTCTAGTACATGCTGCATGTATCATATAAATATTTACCCCACTCTCCGTAGGAAGCCACCATGCAAACAATATCTAACAAGATTTACGGTCGTTAACCATATGCACCATCAGAACAGTTTTGTTCTCCATGCCATATCTTCACCTTTTTACCTACCCTGGACGTGAGATTTCTTGAGCAACTCGATGTTTCATAGCTCAGCGTACACAATGAATTATATAAGTTTCCGTCTACACTAATGTGCCACAACAACGATAATTAAAATGATGCTTATAACACTTAATTACTCTTAAAAAGTAATCGAGTAACAGAATAATAATGCGTAGCGTCACACCTGCTATAAAAGAGAAACCAGAATACCCGTTTGTTCATAAACTTAAATACTACATGAATAATACATAAATACAATTTTAAGTCCTGACACGTTTCGGCATTTGTGCATTGAAGTCCGATAGTGAATTGAATTATTTGGAAGAGTTTTATTTAACCTACACCATGTTTTCATTAAAACTGTACTTGAGAAAATAAATTCGACGCATTAAGCATAATTTGTTTTTGTATTGAATAACACATGAACGTATTTTCTTTTTTTTTCAAATGAACACGATTGTTTTCGTAAGATCATAAAACAAATAGTAAAAACTCAATGCTAGATCAATTTGTAAATGAGACTATATCATTTTACCTATATCCACTTGAGTGATAAATATATCTATATCTATATCTATATATATATCTACGTCCGAAGTATGCAATACAGATAATTTAGTATACAAGATACAAAATACGATTCACGGATTGTAAAACACAATAAGGATTTTTTAATGTTATATGTTTCTTGTGGAGGTTGTTTCTGCAAACGTAAGTATATATTTTTACAGAAACCGACATGACAAATAATTTCACTTACACTTTACTGCCATTTTGAAATTATTTATGGCTTTGTACATCGTCTTCTAGTAGAGCTTACTGAAATGTGTGTTTACACTTATCAAAGATTTTTGACAATCTATTTAATATTTTTATAAAGGTAATACACAGGCAAATATTTTTCACGTGAAATTCATGTGAAATTCACATGAAATTAACATGATTTTTATGTGAAATTCACTAAACACGAATTTCATGTGAACATTTCGTGTGAATTTCACGTGAAGGCTCCATTCACCCGAATTTCACGTGAACTCTGTCACTTAGTTTATTTGCTCAATTCAGGTGAAAATCATGTGAAATTCATGTGAAATTCGTGTAGGATGGTGCATTTGTTGAATTTCACCATATATTTTCTTTTTTCTATTATCTCAAATAAGTTAGGAAAAAGCAGAATTAAAGGAAGCAACGAAAAAAGATTTAAAAAAAAACACTAGAAATTTTTTTTTAATTAAAACTCTTCAAGTTCCTCTTTCCTGTACCTTGACTTTTCTTTCAACGTAAGATTTTAATAACTGCACTTACTGCGTGAACTTACCTTTACTTTCGTTTTACAGTTTAAAAGACATAAAAGATTTGAAAAAATACATTTAACAGAACAGTCTTTTATATTTTTTGTAGCTATTGAAGTAACTATAAAATCCAGAAAATGGGATCAAAACCAAAATTTAGAACAATATCAGAATCATCACAAGCTTCTGTGTGCACAAGTTGTGGCGAAGAAGTCGATGACTTCCAGTTATGTCTGGGTGGGAGGAGAATGACAAAACAAAGTGTATCAGAAAGTTTACTTGGTCCAATACAACTTCAGGATTTGCAGATGAAGTACTCAGATATAGTTTTATCCTATCATAAAATGAAAATAAGCTTTATTGTTGTTGTCATACTGAACGGTATTTTATTGGTTTCAATGACAACATGTCTAGCTTTTATTATTCCACACCTTTTTTCAAGTGATAATTCACAAGACGGCAACGATTTTCTGCGGTCGACAACTAAACCTGCCTCATCTTCTAACCAAAAAACACCACGGGGCTTGGGAGTAGTAACTTCCTCTAGAGATCACTTGATACAGTGCGAAATACTGCAGCGTAAGCTAGGGGCAGTGTACATCAATGGTCAAAAAGCCGACACAGTAGCACAAGGAAGAGGGTGTAGTGCCGTTGATTTGCTGGAATCAATTGTACAGGTAATCATTTAAAGAAAATATTGCATTATAAAATATCAGCAAAATACCGAAGCGTCAAAAAGGTAAAATTCAGATACATCAGAATACAAATTCATAAGTATAAGCAATACCTACAAAAACAGTTTTAAAATTCTTATATTTAACATATGTATATTTCAAATATATACTAATCATCATAAGTATAATTTTGCGACATGAACGTTTGACTTTTTTTATTTCCGAAAAAAAAAAAACGTATTCAACACTTTTTAAAAAATATTTCAGCATAACAAGATGTCGCATATGAACACAACCAAGAAAGGTAAGTCCCTTTAAAAATCGATGCATTCAAGAATATTGTATCTAGTTTTATCTACTCGGACGTTAAACCCCAACAATCAATCAATCAATCTATTCCTAGTAAAGACACTTAGTATGATCGTAAATGTATACAATATCTGTTCCTAAACTATCAATATTTCTTGTAAAATACCAATCAATCTATAGAATTATACTGGAATATACAATTTAAACTAAAATCAGAGTGCTTTGGTAAAGGGTATACCTAGTTTTATTGCAGATTTTTTTCCTCAATTTTCAGCTGTTTTTCATTTTACCATACCAAACGCTGTCCTAACGACATGCAATAAAGATTCGAGTAAGTTTTACAAAATATGGAACATATGAACTTATGCAATACTATTTAAAAATAAACCTACAGATATTTGACAATTGTCCAAACGTTCATTATTTTTAACATTGAAACGCCAATTAACTTGTTGCTTGAAAAGAGGGATATCATCACACACTTGGAAGTTCTTTTACATTTATTATAACAAGAATACAAACATTTTCAGGAGAACTCAAACAAATGACACACATCACTGTCTTAAAGCACACATTACGTCTTTTTGTATAATTTTTACACATATACTAGTATGACAAAATATCCTTTGACTGCTTTCAGTTCTATGTATCTAAATCTTAACGTTTCTTTCCACAGGACGACTGAAATGTCTAAAAAACTGGCAGGTAAATATGAACACAACTGATATCGATGTTAGTGACGAGGGTATTATAGTACCGAAAGAAGGTGTTTATTTCATTTTCAATCGAGTTACAATACATGTAAAGGCGACTGAAGAGGCTTCTCTCGGAGACATAGACCATTCATTGCGGTTTAGTGATACAAGAAATAATTTTAAAGATCTGGAGTCAAGTAGAATAGCCTGCAATATGAACAAAAACAAATTTACCCATGTAAGTTATATTGAGAAAGTTGTTCATTTACAAAAGAAAAGTGAGCTTAAAATAGCTATAAAAACTCCTCATAGCCCACAAATTGTATCAGTGGAAAGTAGCAGCTCATTCGGAATGTTTGAGTTATAAAAAAACTTTGCGACATGCTATCTCCAGACAGTCTTGAACAATATCATGAGAAAATTTTATGATTGGCATCTTTAACATATCATTTCGTAATACGCACTATTGTGGTGGCATGCATTATTTAGCATCATAAACCTTATTGTTAAACTTGTACAAATATTTATCGTAAAGAACTTAAGAAGCACTTCATCGTCGAAGTGTGCATAGTTTTTTGACGGGACCTTTATGTGTCTCGTGTCGGGGAGCGCCATTATTGCTGCAAGACTATCACCGGATTATATTAACTTGCAATATTACAGGTATCGATGTCGGATTTGGACATACTTTCCCTGCCGAATCACCTGATGTCATCCCCGATTTATTGTGGGAGTTTATATTTCTAGTGCTTCAGTTTTTTCGTGTGGTCTTAATTTTTCTTTCTTCAGTTTTGTATATTATTCATTTTGTTCGGTTGGTTACATTGTGTATGTAGATCGCCTTTGTTTAATTTCTATTTCCACGTTCAGTTCATGTTTTGTTTTATTTTGTTGTATGTGGAATAACCCACTTGTGACGCCTCGGTATATTTTGCCCATATTAGTCTTTTATGTGCGGTGAAAGAAAAACAAAAGGAATTCATACTTCATGCACTTAGTACATTTTTCTTCCAACATGCATTAGTCCATAAATATACAATAATTTAGTTACTTAAATGATTGTTTTACCTTAATAAATTTTCAAAAAAAAGATAAAAGTGAAAGTCTATAACATATCACTTACAGAAGAAATATCAAGGCACATCATTAAATCTTAGTGACAATTATGAGGGTCGTTCAGTTAAATGGTACATTGCCAAAAATCTAATATTTTAGTTCTCTTATTTTTGTTCATGGTTGTTTCTCAAGACAAACAAATGTTTTTCGTTGAGGTTTAGTTAAAGTATCATTACTTCTCTGAGTGTTTGTTATATCAGATTGAACGAAAATTCTATATTTGGATGGATAATTCTTTTATTGACCCACTGTTATCACTTCTGTTTTTAAGTCAAGGTTAGATAACTTTTGTAAACAAATACATGTATAGGGAAAACCGTAACTCTGATAGTTCTACATAATTAAAATATACACTAATTTTGATTATCTTAGCAAGCACACAGAATGTAACTCGAAATACAGAAATTCTTTTTGCAAGCAGTTGACTGTCGAGAAAATCATACTTCAAATTTTGAAGCTGTGTCGATATATTTAAATTTATGAAAAGATGAAATCAACAGTTCTGCAAATAAAACTATATTACACTAGTTCGTTATGCCTTATGCATGTTGCGGTTCAACTTCCCATGCATGACTTATCAGAGCGAGTTTGTTTACTAAACAACTAGCAATAAATTCCGTGTAGTCAGTCATTCAATATAAAATCCTTAAAAAAAACTTAAAATAAATAATGCACTATGTTCCTTCATCGACAGTAAAAATGCAAACATTTAGCGTTGCAGAAAACTGACCCACAAAAAGGTGTAAAAGGTAGAAAAGTTATGAACTTTACTAGTAGATGCACAAAATAAGTGTATTTTCCTTGCGAAAACTTCTGTATACATAATAGAGGTAATTGTTATAAAAAAAAGTTTTACAATGGTGAAGTTACACTATTTACTACATTTTAAGAGATTTTATCCTGAGTTACGAACTTTAGAAAATTCAGGAAGAAAATTCTTCTTGAACACACACACACACAACAACAACAACAACAACAACAACAAAACTGGTTTAAAGAATTATACCATATAACACCAACCAATTTTAAAAATAAGTCAATAGTATAATAAATAAAATAAAAAGCCGTTTATACAGTAAATGATAAACGTGTCATATGATAACCAAACAAATACAATTCGACCTTTAAGATTAAAGGCACACACATAAAGACAGTTCTTAGAATTGATAGTTATATAGACAATTGGGGCTTGCTACCACTATAGGGTAATCTCAGATTTGGGAGTGCTTCGCTTCAACTTTTTTTCTCAAATAGAATCGAGTATACAGTCATCAATATTTACTGCTCAGCAACTACTTGACAAATGATGAATCTAATGAACAAACGCATGTATCACCATCAAATATGTTTTTTTTTAAATCAACACCATTATTTGAACATTTAAACTCCATATTTCTACAATCGCTTGGACCGAAAGTGAAACAACTACGACCTTGACTTCGCCGGACAAATGCTTCAGTACCATTCTGTGTAAGAATCAGGCCATGGGTGATACATCAATATTCTCAACTTGGTCTTTTTAAACTTTAATTTATTTAATATATCTAATCAAAAAGCATATGTGACTCAAAAAAAGTCAAGTATATGGTAGAAGAAAGAGAAAAGAAATACTATGACACATTAAACAAAACGGTTTTCATGGTGCAGATGGATGCACCGTAATGATCCACGAGTTCATGATGACGACCATTAAACTTCTGTAATGATGTCTTTAATCCTGTAGCTACATATCCCTGTTTCAGGGGCCTAACTGTAAGAAGTCTAGCGCGGTAAAAACAGTCTGCATAGCTACGGTAATTTACTTACGGATCACTTATAGATACTTACAATTTGAATGAATAAAATAAAACATTTGTCATCGGTTCTGAAATTGACAGTTATTCACGTAAAAAACAACTCGTACTCAAATTTCGTCGAATGTTATCTGCGTCTCTACAAAAAGGGTTAAAGTTTACGAAAAATTAATGTTCTGGATGAAGATTGTTGAAAGAAAAGTCTGTGTCAATCAGCAATGATTGACATTAATACTTTATATAGAGTTTCTATCCAAAAGAGCTATTACGTAAGCTTTTATTTCAAATATCTTTTACAGTGAATATATATATACTTGTGCTAATTCTTTCGTTACATAGCATTGTGCCCCCTTTAAGTTGTACTACTCGACTTTGTTGTTTATCTAGAAGGGTCACATAGGTAATATAATTATAAATATAAATGTATGTTCTACATGTTGTAATCGATACGACTCCATGGAAACAAAGTACTAGAATGGCATTTCAAACTACTGATTTGCATTTGAAATTTATAAATTGAATTCGATTGCAAAAGCTTAAGAATTTTTTTCTATGGACCTTGATACTACAATGTTGACATTATGAATGTGTCGTTCAAAATATGAGTAGTGTTTTAATTAAAAAAAATATTAGGTATTACACTATCGTTCCACAAAATTAGCCTTATTGTATTCCACACCCAGATATAACTTTATTTACTTGTATAATCAGGATCTATCTACCTATCTATATATATATATATATATAGAAGGGTCTGGTTTAAATCCAGTACAAATCAAAATTCCAATCTTCTACTGGGACAAATTGAGACATCCCGATTTGTAATGGGGGAGGGGGTCCTGATCCTACTGAATTTTTTGTAGGATCTAGAATCGTACTAGAAATTTAAGTTGGTAGAATCCTGGATTGTCCTGACATTTTAAACTATAAAATTTGTTTGAACACTGAATTCAAACTACATTTACTAATATTTTATTCAATCGAGCTACAATATGTGATCAAGTTAAAACAATAAAAACACAACTTTTTTCAATATTATGAACAATTTTCAGGTTTTCTTAAGGAGCACTTTACTTATTGCAACACTTGGTAAGATTCTGTTAGTGGCATTTAGTTGAAAATATTAGCTTTGCTTTCCGAAACTAACATCTCAGAGTGTTACATTTTCGGTCACAGTTCCAAGTGAATGAAAGTTGACAGGCATTGTTGTTAACTGAGCGATTTCTTTGACATACTTGAATGGGAGATATTTCGGCAAGATCGGTTGGATTAACAGCAGTTAATCCGGAAAAAAATACTGTATCCCCAACTGTAAAATGATATCTTATAACGGATCTTTTATGGTCTTCCATGTTATTACTTTCTATTTAATTATAACAAATTACCACAATTTTAAACTGAATTCAAAGGATTAAAGTCAGGTCACGGGGATTAAGCAATTTGGGATCAATAAAATATCTTTACTACTTTTTTAATAAAAGATGATTAGACAATTATTTTATCATTATATAACCCCAACACACGTCCAGTTTTTTTTCTTTATTTACATGTATTATAACTTTTAATTTATGTACACTCATTTAAGTCAGGACGATCCGGAATCCTCCTAGGGCAAATCGGGAAATCAATCTCAATTTGTCTTAGTAGAAATTAGAATTCTGATTTTGAACTCAAAACTTCATTTGTTTAAATATAATATGGAAACTTTCAGAGCATTGTTATTGGGTAATAATACATTTTTTTTTATTCTCAATGAATTCACTGTTTACATTTAATTTAATAGCCTTAGACTCCAATAGATGGTTTGGGTACTCAACACTTATTCACCACCTTATAATAATTCAAAGTGTAGAAAGAGAAGAGAGTACACTGACACTAGTTATTGGTTATTTGTTACTTCTGTATTCGTTTTCAGCTTTTTTCCGACGCAGTCGGTATAGTTTCGCTTTTTACCCTTTGGCCTTCAAGACGCTCTTCCATGGAAACGCAAGTCACTTGATCACAGTTCTGTTTCCTGATTGGTCAAATACTGATAACTTAGCTGCGTTCGAAAAACTCTACGGAAAATTAAAATTACGTGCCACGTGCTATTTTCCTAAATGAATTGTAGAAAATTATAAGTTAAAAGATCAAATTTTAAAGATAGTACTTGTTTTCTTATACTAACTTAGTTCAGATTATTGGATGTCGATTAAACCTTGTGACATTTTTTATTTTACGCTCATGTCATGGGTTGGAAATTACCTGAATCATAATAACTATTTTTGGAATGCATTAATGATTTCAATTAGCCTAAAATAAAATACAATAACTCAAGATCTTTCAAATTCTTATGATGATAGAATGGCATTTATAACTGTTGTCAATTAAAAAGTCTCATAATACTTTGAATAACCTAAAAACAAAATATTAATAATAGTTCAGGATCTTGGAATTCTTGTTACTTCTTTTCTCCTAGCTCTCCCCAAGTCTTTCATATTAATTGAAAATTCCCAATCATTGTGGAAGTTACGTTTGTATATTTACAGGTATTACTGGGATCTAAAAATAGACTCAACAGGCTGTACATAAATATTAAGGGAAATGTAGAGATTTGTAAGTATATATATACGTAGAACTTTATATGAAAAATTTTCGATTCAGCAAATCATTCGTTTTCGAACAATGAGGAATTTACGAGCAAAATTATCGTTGAATACTTCTTGTTTCAAATATACACCAGACTTTAGTAATAATTGTAATGTTGGTTTTTTTGTTAGTCATATGTAAAGGTAAAGTTTTAGTAGTTTCCTTTTGTTAGTTTTTAACTATTTGACCATTTAGAAATTAATTTCATTATTATCATTTTTTATTAACTATCTAATATCGATATATCTTGACACAGTTTAACTCAAATCAGGTTTAAAAAAATAAACATAAAATGTCTTCCATAACTCATTACTATACGCGCAGCGATTTTAAGATGTGTAGTTAGTGGTACTAGCCGGTCATTCTGGCAAAATAGACAGAAACAACAACTATACTATCACATTTAATTGATGATGAATCGGAAAGAAGTATGGAATAATTTTCACTTTTATCAAACGGTCTGCTATGAAGATTTCGATGTAAATTTGGGTAAAAGAATTTGAGAGATAAATTTAAAAAAAAATTATTTACTGTCCTCGACAATAATCACGCATGGTTGTACTATAGGATAGTACTGTAAAAAGAGATAAATATATAAAAGACTTGTATTTTTGACTCTTTGAGAAGGTATGTTATGTTTCTTGGATCTATTTTAAGATTTAAAGTACTATCCTTCTTTTTCTGTTTTTTGTCTGGGAAAAGAACACCTACGGAGAGCTATTATATAACCCCATTACAATATGTAAATGAAATGTTTTTCTATTCATTTAAAACTTTGAAAACAGGTCAGGCATCTTAGTATCACAGTTGATGAAGTTAACACGGCTGAAGGAAAATTTTGATTATCGATACAAAATGGGGAAACATAAAGGTAGTTATAGTAACGGTTATTCAGTTGCAGAAATGGAACGTAAACAATCGTCAGCAGCACTAATAGTTGACCTAAGTTATGGAAAGGCAGTTATGAAATACAAGAAACTGAGGTTCACGTTCATTTGTATGCTGGTATTAAACGCATTGCTTTTGGTGGTTGTGTCAATATGTTTGATCATCATTGTGCCTAATATAACAGAAGAAAGGAGAAACTCACCACAGACAGACAAGCAGACATCTGAACGTTCATCTCGTGTGAAATGCCTCATGATTCAAAAGAAATTACACAGACTTTACAAGAATGGTCAGATGGTCGATAAAGTCGGTGATAATGATGAATGCTCTATGGAAGATCTACTCGACTCTTTCACGCAGGTAAGTAATGATACAAATAGAATATAGATAAACGTTTTTATTTTAAGAGATGACTTAAAAGTTTCTGCAGTTTTACTAATATGATTTTAGGCTATGTATAGGACGTCGCTGTTACTCCGCCCATATATCTAAATACACTAAGAATTACATTCTTGCAATAATATTTTGTTAGATAAATTGTGTATTCACTTGCCTTTACAAAAGAAATTTTTACTCATTGAAATATCTTCTAAATGTATTGTTGTATTTGTAGCACATAGAGGAGTCAATGAAAAAAGAAAAATCAAATCGTAAGTTTTAACTCTTCCTATACCAACTCGCGCTTATAAAACATTTGTAAAAAAAGACTGACCAGCCTGCGCGTATTTAAGTTTACCTTTTCATTTCTTTGAACATAATTGTTTTATGCAAATAAATTAGATGTAATACTAATAAAAAATATAAAGATCTAAAGTTAAAAATTTAAGTCCACGATCTTTGTACGCCAGCATTATCCAATTGTCATTTCATTTCAGAATCTTCAGCTTTCCATTTGGTGTCAAACAACACACATACAGAAAGATGTAAAGACAGCAGTGAGTTATTTTATGTACACCCTTTAACACCATAAATACATTGTAATGACTATAATCGATGTAGGACTATATCACAATTAGTCAAATAACTTGATTATTTTGGTTATTTTATGTTCTTTGTTGTGTGTGTCTGTTTTCCGTGTAAGATTTTTATCCCTGGATTACATTCGTTTGATATCTAATAGAATCTTGGTTCCCTTGATTACTCTTTCATGCAAAGAATGTAAAACGATTAATACACACTGCACTTTGACAGCAGGTAGCAACATTAACAGCAAAATGGTCCATAAATAGGTAAATATCAATTAATGCAGATTATTATTAATGCTTTTTAGGAACCTTACATTGTTTGAAGAACTGGAAGGTGTCTCTGAACACAACTAGCATCGGTGTCAAAGATGAATCAATAATGGTTTCATCTAGTGGTGCCTACTTTTTATACAGCCGCGTAGTAATTAATGCAGAACTCAACACAAAACTACCTGAAATGGGAGTAATTACGCATTCGATACGATATAGTAACACTGGCCAACGATTCAATGATCTTGAAAGAAACATGATCAAATGTGGAGTAATTCAGAATACGATGAGCCACATCAGTTACATCGAGAAGATACAGTTCTTGGAAAAAGATAGTCAAATTAAGGTTGCACTGAACTACCCACAAGGTGTGAAAATGCAAGACTCTGTAAGCGAAGGAACTTTTGGAATGTTCAAGCTATAGATCAAATTGTTATTATCAAAACACTACAGGTCTTTCATATGTTCAGGTATTTTTTTTTTTTTGCACAAAATACAAAATTCAGAATATTCAACTGTTAACTGATGATGTTAAATTTTAAAAAACACTTGCTACAATGTTCATTAAACTTGATGAATTGTTTGTATATATTGATATACGCTCTCTTTCGATTTTTGTAAATTTTAAATTAAACAACAAAAGAAAAAGAAGATTGTGCCGTTTTTTAATTATTTTTTTTAGCGTTTCGACCTTTTTCATGAAACTTTGTGAGATTGTTTATTTATATTGAGGTAAACTGCCTTTCTATTGTTATGCATTTCTGTTTTTCAGGCCGTTACGAAAAAACGCTTCAACCATTTATCATGAAATTGTTGATTGTTTATTCCTTTGATTTCAGCATCGTTTTATTTATCATAACCAAATGAAAAGTTCAGGTTTGATAAAAATACATCGTCCGTCTGCCTGTTTGTCTGTCCATGAAGCATTTATAAGGGTAATGCAACTTTGGGTATTGCTTTCAGTGTGGACAACAACTTATCCTGTGTCAAACATTCAAGCACCATTGTTCATATTTGCCCCAACTGCTCAGGATTCAACCTCTTCGAGCGTACATCGAGCTTCACTCCTCCAAGTTTATTCTGCTGCATGTAAGGACTTCTGGTAAATAAATAATTTGCAATTGTTTGCATGCCATTTTCGGTAGTATAGTCTTGTTATGCTTGATTGTATATTTTATAGACGGTGTATAAGGAAGAGTTCCTTGTATACACATTAATCAGTTTTTGGATGAATTCTGTTTCTTCCAAGAATCTGAGGTTTCCTACTTTTGATTCTATTAATACTCAAGATTTAAACAATTATAATTTAAAGATTTAAGCACATACGGCTCTGCAATGAGCCAATTCTACAGTTACTTAGATATTTGATACTGTGTATATATTTATATATGATTAGTCATAGGAAAACCACAATCCGTAAACTACCCTGGTTTTTTTTCAATAATACATTTTCCGCTCGCTGAGCAACAAAAAGAAGTTTGGGTGTACTATATTTAAGACGTTCACGATTTAAATGACCTATTAAGTATCTGTCATCGCTTTAATCACCTCTACCGGTATAGTCATTATCAATAAACCCAGACTAGGTCGTTTTGGTTGTCAAAATTTTGACAAAAAATACACCAAAACAAAACTTTCTATATGTTGGTACTACATAAAAGGCGACAGCAAAAAAAATATACAAACACATGTTACTTCTGCAACTGTTGTGTTTTATTATGCGAAGGTCGCTTCGGAATTCTACAAGGGAGCGATATTTTATACAAAATCTCCAACATGTTTATTTATAAACGCAAAAAAGACAGACAGACAGACAGACAGATCGACAGTCATCATTATTACACACTTAGATACACTAAGGCCAGTGTCCGAGCTTGCATTGCTGTTAATAAGATATCAAATTGATGGAAAAGTTCATTTATTCGAAAATCATATGATGCAGAGTTTCTGTGTATCAAAATATTAATTAGGTAATATCAAATTACAACAAAAATAAAACACATCAATTGAATAAATGACAGATTAGCAAAGGGGAGAAACATTCCCAAAGAAGCAAAATTGAATATGAAATAAAAAATAAAATAAGTAAAGGAGTAGTGGCTAGATAACCAATTTGCGAATCAAAATGTCTATTTGAGTGATCCCACATTGTACATGGCATGATAATTTACACGTGAATTTTTTTACTAACGTACAAGTCTACAAACCAAACAAAGGCATAGCTTATCCTTTATCAGATTGCGACTTGTTATCATGACTAATGTTAAAATATTGTTTAAGACATCTGACCATGAGCAGCCACTGAAGAGAAAGATAACATAACGAATCAATAACCTCCATATGACAGCTTTGAAAATGACCAGCTGGACACAATGCAGTACGTCTTTACTGCTGTCTTAAATTATTTAATTTATCTTTTTAGTCTACAAATAAAAATCGGTTATATATGACGATACTTAGAATATTAGTTTGGTGTTTGTCTTTGTATTTAAATTAGTGCTTACACAAAAAAGACCTGATTTTTAACTGACGTGGAACTAGAGAAAAGATTACCATTTTTATATTGATATGAATAAACCACATTCATACAAATCTAAGTTAAATTGTCTTTCTAGTGGTTTTAAAATCCACATCAAAACCGCTAGTTCAACCGCAGTATGTGTCATCCGTTTCCTGTAAGTATGAATTACGTGTATTTAGACTAACTTCTAAAGTACTAAAACAGGTAAACGAGAAGTTACTGTACTTACTGGTTAGCGTAGCCTGGGGGTAGTTCCTGTGTGTAATTATTGTGTCATTTGGTGCAAAGCTAACTGAAGGGTAGGAATCGAATTAATTAAATCAGCTATAACTACAAGCAAGAGGTACAGTATATAGACCCAGTAAATATCATCTTTAAGTTACGTGAAGCATTTAAAAAAAAATGTAGTGCCAATTCAAGGCGTGCCAAAAATTGAAATTTTACAATTTTACTACAATTTCTGTTTCTACATCAGTTTATCCTTAAAAGCTATACCTAATACCTATTTGTTTTTCTTTCTCGAAACACGGTGGACTTTCACATGGACAGTCTACGCCAGAATTCCACCCTTTTGCCCCCAAAAAAACTTAATTTCTGTTCAATCACTTGATATGACGATGGCAACGACTTTTGAAACTTTCTTGACCCATTTACACGTATTTATACCATATCAGAAAACATTATATTCTATATCATTATTAAAAAACACTGCTCTAGAATAATGAGTAGAATGTATTTTCTCTGCATTGTTTCTGACGGTTCTTTCTTTATAGCGATTTTTTTCTCAGCATCGACCTATCGCTATTCATTACACAAAGTAAATAAAGGTAGACTGTTATGTATTAGTTTTGCAATTTTAGAAAGTACTACTGTCAGTGATATTAATTAGACTTAATATTAAAATAATACATAGATAATGCACGGCATGAGTCTATATAAGCATGAAGCGTAATTCATTTACACTTGGTCCTTGCATACAAATTGAAGCTTGAACGTACATGTATCCATACTCCCATGCTCATTAAGTGAGTAAGTGATTAATTACGTACTGTTTTAAACTTTTCGCTAGTTTGTTTTATCATTATAATTTTCGTGTGCGGATTTTGTTTTGTGAATTGTTTTTGTAGTTTGTGCTTTAATTTGTGTGGGTTGAAGTGCAAGTAAAAAGAATGTTTTGATAGATATAAGAGTTATGGTCCTTAACTTATAGGAATTAGGGGTCAAAAGGAATCAGAGATAAACGATTTCTTCAACTTTGTATAAATTGCTTTTTTCATATTTCTTTTTAAAACTTTGACGTTCTTAGACCACCTTCATTCATTTCTACACTTAGTCCATACTGTTCCCAACCTTTCAGGGTTTGACCTGAGCGGTCGTATTAAGCTTCGCCCTCTGATGTATTTTATTAACAAATGACAGTTATAACATTTTAATAAGAGGCGTCCCGCGATTTCCCGACGTTTCTCCTTTTATTCAGTTTTTAAGTAATTCTCGAATCTTGATATAGTTAAATACGATTTTTGCCATGCATGCAAAAGCTCGCGTGTTCAAAAAGTTACTATGTTTCATCACGAGTTGACAATTGTGTATTTGTTATGCTTTTTGTCTAATTTTGCAGTTCACATATCAGGGTGTTATGATCAGAACACTTGAAGTCACATCCTTATTAAACGGTGAAATATATGTTATAAGCTCCCATGTGACCGTCTATGTTTATTTAGATAGTAGACTAACGCCTCATTCTCCAACTGATCTATTGGCTGCCTAACTAGTCATAGACGGTTACGTGAGCTTGTAACATTTCTGGGCGATTTTGAATCACATCTTTATCGTGTTTTGAGCCAGATCTGGTGTTCATAATGCAAAAAGGTTACAGCAAATATAACTGGGATAACAAATTTTCAAACTTTAAGGATGACATGTACTAGAACCAAAAATAAACCTTAAAGTGAAAGCATGCCGAAGCTATCATATGTTCCACTCCTTGAATCAGGTATTTTCTTTATTACGCATAGTCCTTAGTATTTGTTGGAACATTTGATCCGTAACTAAAGCAAGGAACACATTGACTGAACTAGGGAAAACAACGTATAATGTGTTGAACTTGAGTGGGGATCGCGGCTGTACTTCTAACAAATACGTGAAAAAGAATACAATAATACAACATGATATAAATTGTACTTATCGCGAGGTTAGCAACCCTTCTCCTCCTGACTAACACTTCAGGTGTTAAATTTAAAACTATTTTAAACTAACAAATAAATGATTTCAGTCAATTAACCTCTTATTTAGATAACAAACAGCTGACACTTATCAATGAGGTGTTGAAAATAATGATATAAGTTGAATATTTTATAAATATGGGATAGAAATCTATTCCAGTTATAAATCTATTCAATTAAAATCATTTCACTCATTATGATAACACAAGTAACATAAGAACGATGTTGTATTGATAAAAGAGATTATAACGACAATGTCAGTGTGTCAATTTCTCTGCCAAGAATAGGATACTCACTGTACGATTGTAATGTTTTCTTGGTGCAATGACTGTTTTTATCATCTTTTATGATTTCTCGGTCGTTCTGTTGTATATGTGGTTTTCTTTGTCTGTGTTATATTACAAGTACTGTACTAGATGTAAACAGTCACACAAGCTTTTAGTGTACTTACATATGAACCAGAATATCACCTTTTTTGTATGTAATGCTATAGAGATGCATGCATGTTATTTTGATATGCTTTAATCGATATTAGTTGTTATGTAATTTGTTTGTGTTGGAAGCGCATACATTTTAAATTGAAAACATACTCTTGTGTATAAGAAACAGTTGGATATTATAATTACACTTGTATATACAGTAAGTTTTTTTTAATCTTTTTCTCCTTTTCTATGGTCATATTTCTAATTTTATAGAGGGTTCAGAAGTGTTTTACTATCATAAAGAAGGTGAGTGGGATACACTAGCCATGTGCGGATATTGTGATGAAAACATCGTAATTTTTAGACTTTCAACCTTTAAATAAATGGTGCCTTTCGGAAACCCCAAAATCTGTCTATAATCGTAATAATATCGATTTCACGCATACTACTTGGTTATAACGATCGAGAGACGAGGAGACCTAGGTCTAAAGACAGCTTTTATTCGGTGTTTTGTTTTAAACATTTGTGATAAAATCCTACATGGCCATCTTGTATCACTCACATGGTACTGGTTTGAATTACAACGAAAATAAGAAGAACAACTCACTTTTCAAATGTCTTGAATGTAAAAGCAATAAACGGGAAATTTGACAATCGTTTCTAGGTAATACTACTTGGTTATAACGATCGAGAGACGAGGAGACCTAGGTCTAAAGACAGCTTTTATTCGGTGTTTTGTTTTAAACATTTGTGATAAAATCCTACATGGCCATCTTGTATCACTCACATGGTACTGGTTTGAATTACAACGAAAATAAGAAGAACAACTCACTTTTCAAATGTCTTGAATGTAAAAGCAATAAACGGGAAATTTGACAATCGTTTCTAGGTAAAACAGAGATTAGGTAAATTATCATCACAATGTATCATGTGTCCCGTATATGAATTTAGATGATAATATTTACATATTTTGTTGTCAACTTTGTATTTCACCTTTACCATTGTATATACTTGAATTTACAATTGTGTCATCACGTAGACTCCGTTTTACATATTAAATCTGTCATTACTGACATTAAATTATTACGCTGTAGGAAAAACCGATGAAATATTTCAAAAGTTGAAATAGAGAGCCCCTTTTATGCACATCTCGCTCCAAGCATAGACATTGTAGTAAGTATATTTTGTTTTTGTTGATTATCCTATCACTTCTACATTTTTCTTCACTTTACATCGTGTAATCTTCACTTACATAAATGTTTATAAGAAAATGAATACTTAAGAAAAAAAAATTAAAAAAAATACAGAAGTCAAATATTTGAGAATCAATTATTTTTCACTAGACAAATCTTTGATCATTTCAGAAAGTTTTCTCACTCCTAAACTTATTCTGAAACTAATTATTGACGTTTGATTAAATTCATGCAGTTAAAAGTAGAATACTTCAACCATTAAAATTAATGTAATTAGGTGCATTATTTAGGTGGCCTTGGAAAGTTTGACATATATGAAAAGGTAAAACACTAATTTTCTGTAAAAGAGACTAAATTTAGAATAATACAGAATATAAAAAAATAATGCCTGCAAATTTAGAAGGAAACCGGGATGGCAAATATTTCGCGCTTGTTGATACAAGGAGTTAAATCGTTCATGTAGGTAAATAAATGTGCTGAATGTGTCAGCCCTAACTAATATTCATGATTAATTTCTAGCAAAAATGAAACGGAGATGCCTTTATTATTATTTAAGCTAACCAATCGGTTGAAAAAATGGTATATATATACGTATGCCGCGTATATATTTAAAGAGAGGTAACTCCGTTGCACCTAAGTAATTCAAGCATAACAAAATTAATATAACCTAAAAGCAGATCAAATTCAATTGAAATGAAATTTAAACCTTTACTCTGTAGATAAATACTGATACGTCCTTGGCGTCAGGTACATTTACAATGAGCACGCACTGAACAGTTAGGTCATCCCAATTTCCGGAAATTCAAACATCGGATGAATCCAAAAGTGTTCGGACGCGCCTGGAGACGATTTCCGAATATAACTCTTCAGTAGTGATTGATTGAAAGATGTTTTTTATCCTTTAGCAAGTAAGTCTTTATAGCAAATGTTCGAAATTGAAATGTTTGTTTACATCTTGTTGAATCATAATATTTACATTTTTATCAGGTGAATTTGCGGTTTTATCAGTGACTTGATCGAGCTGTGTTCTTTGCATTTATTTGTATAATAAATTAAAATATTAAACAGTTCGGCATGGTTAAAAAGGCTTTCAAGTTACCCCTGTACCAGAAACCGGAAATTAAATATCTGCAAATAGCAAAATTATGTATGTAACGTTTGCATGAGCTAATTGATGAAGTTTTAAATTAGTTCATATCTATCTCCTATTTTTATATACATAATGATTTCTAGCAATATGTTCATCTGCATTGACTGCACAGATTCTTTGCTTATTTAATACACATCTTTGCCTAGTGCGCACATTTGAAAGGTGTATGTTAGATCCTGAAGGAAGTAGACCGATATGGTAAAAAGATGAGACGTTTTCTGCTATGAAATCTTGTTTTTTTACAAATCATATTTCCAAAGGTATCCAAGTGGCGGATCCAAAGATTTCTAATGAATGAGCTAACATGTGGCCCCATTTTTTTCCTCTAGAAAAATGTGAAAAAATCTTAATTTTGTTTTCGTGTGTTCATAATGCAATGCTTAATAATGAATTTGCTTTATTATTGAACTTTCTGAGTGTTTTTATTGTTTTAACATAAAATATAACCTTTAAAAAAATTGTTTCTTTAAATAAAAATAAACAAGCAGACAGACAGAAAATAGACTTAACCTAATATATCAGTGGTAATTCTACTTATATCTATTAAAAGTTTCCAGATACGTTCCCGCATTTTTAATTGGTTGTCGATGTTTCGGGGTTTTTTTTTTAGAGCACTCGGTTATGGTTTCATCTGACTGCCAGTCATTTTTAATGTGAAATTTAAATGTTGGTGTAATGTGTCTTATTGTTATCTGTTTTCAGTCCAACACGGAAGGGGATCTATTCTTACTTCGTAATCTATTATCTAATAAATGAACTGTTCGGTTCAGGATTATCCACCGGAAAGATCCTCAATTGTAGATGAAAATAGAATAGTTGGTGCGATAAAATTGACTTTTTAAGTAGACGAATTTATTAGTTTGATTCAGTTCATACAAGGACAGCCCATAAATAAACCAAGTGTGATTGAACTGGCTATAAGTATTTTGTCTAATTATAAATGTAAATTGTAAAAATGGAACAGAATCGTAAAATTGGCTTTACACTAGGAGAAACTTCACAAGTTTCTATGTGTCAAAGTTGTGCGGACAACCAGTCCCCAGACGTCGAAAGTGCTTTTGGTAGACAACGAATGAGAAGTCAGAGTACGTGTGAAAGTCTGATCAGCTCTCCTTACCAAGACATGAATAAACAATATCAAGACATCGTTCTATCGTATCATAAGCTTAAAATCAGTTTCACCGTCATGTTGATTCTCAATGCAATACTACTGGTTGTAGTGATAACCTGTATGGTATTCATTATTCCCCACATCTCAACTGACAAAGACATTGAATCACATCCAAAAGAGAGCATCTCGGTTATGGTTCCTACTCCCAAAAATGAACCACTCCAGGAACATCCAAAACCCAATCGGAGGACGTCAGGGGAAGGTGCACTGCGGGAAGATGGTGCTGACCTGGTAAAATGTAAGATAATCAACGATACACTTGGAGCAGTGTACAAGAACGGACAGAAAATCAATAAAGTTGTCGGGCAAATGTGTTCAATGGGGGACATGATTGAGTCAGTCGTTAAGGTAATTTATCTAAAGATAATGTTACAATGGGAATGTATCTCTTAAATTATATTAACTAAAGATATGTACTCTCGTTAAATGTAATATTCATTAAGTAAGAAGAACTGTTTTTGGAAATTCCAAATTTTAAATGGGTCTGTAGCCAAAAAGGTTTAATCTGTCAGCACTTAAATCTATAGAATGTATGACTTGTATGTAAGTAAAAGATTATCTTCTTTATTCAGATATTTGTAAAACCAGACGGTCCACAGTTTTAGTGTTTTTTTTAATTGGTTAACGTTTATGTATAACTACAATGTTGTTTTTTTAAACGACATGATTTTTTTCTTTTAACAGAAAATGCAGACGAAAAGCCACAACGAAAAGAAAAAAGGTAGATATATAACTCTCCAACTTAAAGAGTAACCAAATGCAGTCATTTTGATCATAATTTTCTCATAATAAAAGTTAATATACACAGGAATAAATCTTAACTTAATTTTCACACCAATCGATAATTGAAACAAATCCTTATGTACTATGTATATATTTGCATAATTCAGTTTCGATTTCAAACCTCAATTTATTCGAACAAACTAGAAATACTAATGAAGATGAGGAAAATCTATGAAAACGCTTTAGTTGTAGTAGATAACATTGTGTTTCTTCTCATCTTTTAGTTGCATTTCATTTTACGACCCCAACTGCTGAACTACCAGTATGCAGCTCAAAACGTAAGTATTTCAATTATGGTTATCTGAACATTTCCCCTTGCATTTTTGCTGTCTCATTTTGTAACCTGTTGAATGTTTCGACCTAAATTTTGGCTTTTTTCTTCTATTCCTTCGACATCAACAGCAAAAAAAACCATTTTTTTTCTTTATGAAGTTCATGTCTGAGCAGTTTTTACTGGGTACATATTCTTTCCGACAGGGATATTATTATAAGTAAGATAGACAATCTCTACGAAATATTTTGTATTGTGATGTATATTAGTCTTTCCCTGACAGTTTTTGTTCACAAAAGAAAGACTTCACTTCGATTCCTTGTCACATTAAAAAATCTAGAAAGAAGAAGAAAAAATTAGAAGCATGATAGGCGGACACAAGGGGGAAGTACTACCAAATGGTTGGATGTGTCTGGAGCTGCCCCTCCTCTTTTCTGGTTCCGCCACTGTAATTAGGAGCTTTTGAAGAATTCAATATCTTGTATTTTCAGAAACATTAAAATGCCTGAAAAACTATGAGGTCAAAATGAACACCACAGAGGTAAAAGTGAATGGAGAGAAGATTATTATACTTAGAACTGGTGTATATTTCATCTATAATCGTGTGTCAATCAATATGAATGTAAAAGGAGTTACCGACATCGGAAATGTACACCATTCATTAATGCACAGCAACTCTGGACACGGATTCAGGGCGATTGAATCTAGCAAAATCACTTGTGTAGTAACAAACAATCAATTCAATCATGTCAGTTACATCGAAAAAGTGCAGTTCTTGGAAAAAGGCGACGAACTCCAGGTTGCTTTAAAAACACCCCTTCGGAGAGACATTGGACCTGTTAGGAGCAGTAGCTCTTTTGGAATGTTCGAATTGTGATATTAACATTTACGAGGTTTGCCTCCGACGTTGTCCAATCCTCTAGCAATAACATATAGTATATGATTTGATTCCGGTGTGGTATGGGACATGTGATACCGGTATGAAATATGTTTACACTAAATGACAAAGTGCCAAAACCGGTGATTTAATTATCAGGGATCATTTCAAGCGACCAGAATTTTTCGGTGAAGAGTCTTGCAAAGTTCCAAAAGAGAACTTTGTATTGGCAAACATTCGTGAAAGCCTTCACTTTTTCAAGATTGGCTAGAACAATTGCTTGCGTTACTTTTATGTACGGGTATCCATTACGTTGAGCCGCATTGGGGTTAGAATTTTAAACGAAAACTTCGACGCCTTTCTTGTTAGAAGACTGTATCTCTAACACTACCTGAATAACCAAGCAGAGTAGACAACGCGACATGTGAATCATGTAAGGAAGACATGCATCCTAGTTGCTCAAGAATTCGATCGTTGTTACAACGGTATTGACTTTGGCTTAAAAAGCCAAGTTACGACAGACAATGCACAAAGGTTAAGCCAACACTGGTGGCCTTGTTCTTAATTTAAAGTTGTTTTTTGTACATTCTATATACGAATGCATAGCATTTACTTAACAAGTGCCAGTATAATAACACTTATCTGTGATATATATATATAATGTAAATATAACGTGTTCAGATATTTGCGTCATAGATATAACTTGGGTTGTATAATGGCGGGTGTCCATGATTTGTGCCAATAGAAAGTTACAATTTTTCCTCAATCATGGTACATGTATGTTTATTATCCCATCCACGTTCTAAACATCCATATACTCATTTAGTTACATTATGACAAGGTAGAGTTAATGTGACCTCTTTTATAATTGTTTTCTGTTAATATGCCGCAAATGCTAAATTCTATAGCACGTGTGTTATTTTATGAGTGTCACTGTTATCTGTTTTACGTGTTCATTTTACTATATATCACAAAATAGATCTCAGTTACTGTATTCTAGTCATTAACAACGGTTCATTTTCTCTCCCGGAAAGTTATTTTATTTGACTTGATGAAATATTTTCCCCTTCTACTAATTCTCCTATCGGAGAACATAATGTGAATATTCATATGCTCAATTATAATACAGTTACTGTACTATTCGTATTTACATATACATGTATGTTTATGTTAAAAATATATGTCACAATGTAATTGTGTAAAAATGTTAACTAATTTTAATAAATTATCATGAAAATTGTTTTTTTTTTTGTGCTACGGATTGACCTGTCACATTATTTTTCTTTGATGGGCCTAATCTTACATGTCCCTCCATGCTTCTTCCCTAAAAATTGGATTTTCGTTTCTAAAACCACGAAGTACTTAGCATAAGAAAAATGAACCGCCAATGCTTAATGTATCTTTTAAGTTAACGTGTGGAAGAACCTGGTCAACCAAGTCAATATCATGCTCGTTCCCACTGTGTTATAATTAATGTTCCAGAATTTTGTTATGAAGCTGAGTCGATCATAAATAATAGCGATTGCCCGATGAATGTTGATAATATATTACACCGAACTAACGGCACAATCTTTATCATGGAAATAGAAAGAGAAGTAAAAGGGAATACTATTTGAACAGTATGAGAATAAAAATAGACAGCACCGAGAAAATAGGCATTGGGCGTAGATACAACTGACGTAAAAGTATGAAAAGAACCTTGTTAGGCGACAAAGATACATTTAAACATAACTTCAGACTAGTTACACCGGGCGGACTATCGTCCATTGTTTTACCTAAAATGATCAGAGAGGTTATTTTAGACATACGCTTAGTCCTTGAAAGAAGCAAAAAGATATGCCACGGATACTTAGATCCTTTGTTGTTGTTAGGGTCTTTTTCTTGTTTACCATATGTTGCCTAGCTTTCTATCAGTTACAAAGACGTGTTCTATGCGACAATATTATTATTATTAAGAGGCAAGCCGCATTTTTTTTTTCGAATTGTTTTGTTTGCAAAATTCAGATTTTGTAAATGCATTATAAGCAAAATATTTTTTACAGGAAAACTAGTGTTTGCTATTTAGAAATTAAGGTCAGCCATATCCAATGAGTACAATAATTTATTTAGATAAGTTTTCATAACATCAATAGAAAATAGGATCAATGCAATAAAAGGAATAAAAATCACGCAGTGGTAGCACACATTGAATCCAGAAAATCTATGCCATGTCTAGAAAGTAAAAGCAAACAGATTAAAGACTAAAGCATGATTAGAACAAGGAAGAAGAACGTGGAAATGGGGAATGTATCAAAGAGACAACAGCCGTTCAAAACTGAAAAGCCCCGTGCAGGTCCGGGTGTTAATAGAATAGGCCTGCAGCAGCGCTAAGCTTGTCGTAAAAGGCGACTAAATAGTGCTCAGAATCCTAGCCGGGGGCTAGGGTGCTCTGCCCACAGAGCAACTGAGATGTGTGCCCCAGGTGGTGGAATGGGGTACCCCTGGCGTGTTACATGCTGGGGTTGTCAGGCTATAATACGGAAAACTTGACCGTAAACCATAGTGGTGCATCGTGTTGGGAAAGATGCCACGTTCCTCGCACGTTAAAGAACCCTACTGTGGTATTCTCCCGGAGTGGGAACCATAGGGCTCCGCCACAGGAGGCTAAATTGCCCGACCCTACCCATCTCTCCCTATTTCCAGTGGCAATCAAAATTTGTCGACCCCATTGTCCTTGTGTCCCATCCCTTTTTCATTTCATCATCATTTCATGTTCATTTTATCATCAATTTCATGTTCATCGTCTGAATATAGCTGAAATATTGCTTCTCGGACGTTAAACCCCAACAAACAAACAAACAAACAAAACTGGAAAAAAACGCTGAAGTTAGCCCATGAACCTCTAATGAATAGTGCGAAATTTTCTACCCCTGATTCTGCCTTGACTACATGTACCCCATAACACGACAAATATACCGGTTCAGCGAAGGGGATATCACACTACAATGTAAACATAAAAATAACAACCAAATTTAGAAAGAACGAAGGCTATATGTAAATCTTTTCTCATTTTGGAGATACACACTTCAAAGTATTAATCGACGAGACCATGATTGTTAGACCAAAACGTAAACTTACTGATAACGGATTGCACTGTTTAACTTCTAGCAATTCATGGATAAAATAATACTTAAAGTACACGGCTTGCCTCATTAATACGGTGTTTTGAGTACGTTTTTATTTTTGCAATAGTGTAATATATAAAGAAAATTGCTTACTTGTGCAAAAGGGTCATTGAAGGAAGTAAAGCTAACTTCTTGGAACTCGCGGTATATTCTAAGAAAAAATGGTTTTACTTCCGCGGAAAGCCTGCAATTTACCGTGTATTCTATATTGAGAAGGTACTAAAACCTGAAGATAGGCTTAATAACAGAATGATAATCTGTACTTTTCTTTATTACAAAAACAGAGTGTCGATGGTAATAATTGTTTTTCTTTACAATCAAGAAAAAATACTTTCCACGTTCAAAATGAATTTTCAGACTAGATTTTTTGTACATATCATTTAATAAGTATTCCATTTGGATTAAATTTTAAATTTTATAGGTTTCCAAAAGTAAAATATAGTTTATATTGGTTGAACCTTCAACAGACAAAACTGAAACATATATTTTTTAATCAATGGCAACTGTTCATTATTTAATAACACAAAATTGTTATCAAAATAAAATAATCCTCCATTTATCAATATATCAAGGAAAAATTCAAAGTGTGGAAATATATACTAAAACCAAGTTAAATCAAACTTTCCATTCGTGCTGTAAGTGATATTACATTACGAACGTGCATTGTATCTTGAAGGGATAGAAGATTGAGGCTCCTTCACTGAAAGACAAACTTCAAGTATTATTCAAATAATTGTAGTTGGAGAATATTAAATAACTAACGCCAAATTTTAAACTAATAACTGAAATTTGAAAAAAAGGTAACAACATTCATTGGAATGCTGTCAAAATAATTTGTTGTACAATGTACCTATAGAAGCTCATATAGTCCATACTTTCAGAAATAGTTTTTCCGTCATTGTGGAAAAAGGTCTTTTTGTTGTAGACATTTTTGAATCATCGACATATATTTACGATCGGTTATCAAGCTGTTTGTTTATAGTGATTGTAATAAAGAAAAAAAAAACATTACAAATCCCAATGATAGGATCCAACAGTTCACAATGACGATATGAAGAGTAATAAAGAGAACCAAGATTCTGACGGAAGTCAAAAGAATGTAATTCACGGACAAAGACCAAACATGGAAAACAGACAAATACAACAAAGAACATAAAGTAACTAAAATAAAACATAAAAAGTAACAAAAGTAAATGGGCAATTTGGACTCCACTAAAAACTGGGAGTATGGACCAGGTGCACCGGTAGGGAAGTAAATCTTGTAATTTAAACTGTAAGTCTTTCCCAGACCGATATGGGGCGAGAATAAAATTTGATTAGCGTTAAAAACTCGCAAATTTAAAGACTTTGAATTCGACCTAACATAGCTCTTGAAAAAAATAGAAGTAAGATTATAATCTGACATTTTTCCCTCAAACCAGTTTAATCCTGTCGCATCTCTTGCACTTGTTCCGGGTCAGGAACCTACAGCTCTCTTGTTTATTAATTACAATGGGTGAAGTTTGATACCAGTTACCCCTAAAACGATACATTGTCTGTCGCTGGTGCAGGCATTTTTTTTTATTCTGATGGGAGTACCTTAAACTGCCTATTCACTAGACATTACGTTTATTTGCATCTGTGACATATTCCCCGTTTCTTCTTTATTTCTGTTCAATATTTGTAT
Source organism: Perna viridis (assembly GCA_037379345.1). Taxonomy (NCBI): domain Eukaryota; kingdom Metazoa; phylum Mollusca; class Bivalvia; order Mytilida; family Mytilidae; genus Perna; species Perna viridis. Next base: position 39,304,185 of record CM074512.1, on the reverse strand, counting down.
CATCATAAACAATAACTAAATGACACGTTGTGTGTAATTATTTAAAAAAAATAGTTTCTTGACTGCATTACATGGTAAATGTTTAATTCAGGAACAACCAAATTAGTAGAAATAAAACACATCATTACATTATAAATATATTGATACCAAATAAAACAGAAAACAATTCAATCAGATGGTAAGTCAAAAACAAAAAGCAAAAAGTGAAGAAAAAAAAACATGAACGTTACCAAAAGTTAGGAGATTTGTCTTGAAAAATCTGACGGAACAACGTTTGACCTTTATTACTAGGTATATTCTTAACTTCTACGGTAACTCCAATTTTATAACGTCAAAAGAAGTTTAAAATGTTCTGAGACTTCTGTGGTTTTTCAATGTTGTGGTACCCTCCTCCTCTTCGTAGGCTGATCTTTTCTTAAGTATAAATAAAGTGGAAATGGATTACTTTTTCATATCTGCCCAGTTTTGGTAAGCTTAGAATTTTCCTGAAATAAAAACTTCAGACGAGAATGTGAAGAAAAAACAACACAATAACAAAAACGTAGAATCTGACTTATTATCACTATTTTGTCGTTTATGATTCCAAAATATTTGGCACTTTGCACCAAAGAAAAAGGTAGGACCTGTTTTTCCGGAACAAAAAGACAGGATAAAATGTTTTATGGTAGTCCCATAAAAATCTAATGCTTGCTCTCTTAGAACAAATTTACTGTACAGGTTTTTTTGTTTGTTGTTATTGTTGTTGAAATGATAATTTGTCATTCAAACATTATCAAGACTCTTTTCGGCCATATTCCGCAGGTTGTTCAGGAATTTTCAAATCGGGGTACAGGGGGTTATCCAAAAAAAAGTCATATAGATATATAGACAAGATAAGCTACGTTAGGTGTATTTTGTTATAAACTTATGTATTTGCTTTCAAGGTACATAAACATGTACTACATGCATGCAGGTTCAAAATTTTTCGGAAATAACTTAGTACTTGGAAAAACTTTGGTTTTCTTAAATAGCTTACATCTACTTCAATTACCAAAACACATCCGTTTCTAATTATGTGAACAAATAAATTAATAGTCTGGTTTACGTGTATTTATAACAAATTAACAAATCAGGATCCTGAGCATTGCTGAGTCATAACATAGAAGGGATGAGTTATGAAGTCAAATATACAAGTTTTTCCTCACAATGTACCATCAAGATGTTAGTCAATTAAGTATAGTATTAGCGGATACACCTGGCTGATTGTTTTCAACAGTTTTTTTCTTTGCACTTACCAATTTAAAACTTTTTATTTCTTTTTCCATAAAGTGCAATTCTACTTTCTTTTTCACAGCTAACACTGTCTGGCTTTTTGCAATGGGAAGAAGTAGAGCGTTTTTTACGGTTATTACGTAGTATCAAAGAAAGACGATTCAATGATACATCAAACGATCTGTTGTTAAGTACGATCAAAAACGTATTAGATTATAGTTTGTTGCTCCTGGTGACTTACAAGAATAAAATACGTAGACAACATTGAGTAGGTGCCAATATTTATTTCAAACGGTGTAATCTTAATTGTTCTTATTACTTCAGTGATTTTGCATTTTAATTCCTGTAACATAATATATTGTATAGTAAGTTATTGTGGTTTAACTAAATAATAAGTCATGATAGTCAAGCGGTGTTGCCAAAGATGTCACGGCGGTACGAATTCGAGTTCCTCAGAGGGAACAACCAAAAATTTGCTTTGCAAATTTGACAGTTCCAAAATCGTATGGAATTTTTCAGAGCCTTACATGCTTACGTTATCACCCCTGTATCAATATATCAAACATGATCCGATGGAACAGTGCAGCTAATAGAGTCGTTACATTCTGAGACGCAAACATATATTCAATACCATCAGTTACATCGTTTTTCATATAGTCTAGTTGGTCGAGTTGTCCAGAGCGTTGGATTCGGTGCATGCGGAGTTGCCACAGACGTTAGAGCAGAAAAGGGGTTCGAATTCCGATAAGGGAGCGACCAAATTTGCATCGAATTTGGGTATAATTTAGACTTGATTTTGTATACTTAAATCTGTTCAGAAAGTTTCCACTGTCACCAAAGAGTTGTGCGTAAAACTTGTTTCTACTATCTACATCACATTTTTCCTGCAATAAATAGATTTTGCAAAATTAAGGTTTCCACAGAAATAAGATTACGCTAATATTTTAGAGAAAGAATTGAATTTGATACGCACAATTTGACAAGATCGAAATACTTTTATTCAAAAGGCACATTCTTCTAAAAGTATAAATGGACAATTGTCGGTTTTAAGATATAACTGTTTGGGGACAGTGCTTTCTATTTATCAAATGAAAATGTAAAGTCTGGCAGTAAAAGTTAGAAAATGGAAACAAAATGGCAGCTACAGTGTAATCATTTAGAAGAGCAAGCAGTAGTTTCAATTCCCAACGAAATCCGCAATTTCGGCATAAACAATACAAGCTAGCGAAGTGGTTACAAACTACGAAAAATAGATACCCACAAGTACGAGAATATCCACTGCATTAAATTCTTTTTTGACAATAGCTAAAGAAAGATCTGAACGGATGATATAGGCCCTTGGACTTAGTGCGTGATAAAGTTTTGTTTCGGTGACTTCTAAGTCTTATCAATTCGATTTTTTTCTTATATAATTATGACGCAACACGTTTTTTTTTTAATGCTAAACGTTGTTCTGATTTTCACGTTTCCGGAAGATATCCAGAGGGGAATCTTTTAGTGTATCAGGCAACTGAGTAAGTATCTAAATATACTGGTGCTATATCAGATAATCGCCTGTATGAATATATCAACATTAAGATTTTGTATCTTGAGGTACATTATTATCACGGCAATCATGGCTCAATACCAAATTTTGAATTTTTAATCAACGGTGACAAATGTGTTGAAATGTCACAACATTGAATAGTTTTGATATAGGGGATATTCGTTGTTTTAGTTAGGTTATTTTGGGCTGATTATGTTGTTTTTGTTCCTTTGTTTTTTGGTCGCAAATACGAATACAATATGGAAAGGCAAATGAGAAAAAAACATAAAATTCTCCTGAGTATCTTGATCGAATCTTGTCATTTCAGAGTCAGTATATATATACTCAAAGTTCGTACTCAAACAAAATAATTCGGACAACATTTAAAAATAGAAGAACAAAACATAACAAACAAACAAACACAAACTACCAAACAAAGAAACTAAAGATTAAAGGCAGACAACCCGTATAAAGAATTACCGAATCTAAAGAATGTACGTCGGTTGGTAGAGCGTTATTTGCCATGAAATAACAAAACTGAGATCACCCCCTGAGTTGCTCACTCCATGTCCAATAAATCATGAAGAAAATAAATGTGATAAAAATATGAAGTCACCTTTTCATAATGTCGTTGATTTCTCATATATTAGATCCTATGTAAGTAAAACGATTTAAATTACTAGTTAACGGTGTCAAAAGTTTCTTTTGGAAACAGGCATTGAAAATAGACAGTTTAATCTGGCTGGTCCAATAAAATTGTTTTAAGACATCGGATTGGAAGTATGTCAAGAATTTCTAAGTAAACATATTATTATTAAAATAATAAAAAAAGATGGAAGAGTAATCAAGGGAACCAAGGTTATAGCGGTAATGAAAAAAATGTAATCCAGGGACAAAGACCAGACATGGAAAACAGACATACACAGCAAAGAACGTAAGGTAACTCATACATACAAAGTAACAAAAGCAAATGAGCAAGTCGGACTCCACTAAAAACTGGGAGCATGAACCAGATGCACCGGTAGGGTAAGTGTCCTCTGCTTTTCTTTATTGATTATTGGTATACACTACAATAAAATGGCCCCTTCTGCTATTTATTTCAAGAAATAAGTATCGATGAGGATAAATGTCCGATATTTTACCGCATATCAAATAAAGCTTCCTAAATAAAGCTACTCTTAAAGCTAACTGTTTATATTGGCAATAATATGTGGAGAACAATCATTCTCAATAAAGCAATCGTTTTCTTTATAACTGCAAAAATAAATATGAAGAAAGTCTGATATTGGACCTAAAATGTACAAATATAGAGAAGAGAGAATACGCGTAGCCTTAACCTTCGACATCTTCAAAACTCAATGTTTTTAAAGTAAAGTCTCACTGAAGAATCGTGCAAAAATAGAAAGAAAGCATTAGATTTAAAGTTTGTGCCAACTTTTTAGACAATTTAAAATCCTTCAAGGAGTCACATATGAGATGCAAGTACATATGTTGTAATTCTTGTGCGTTTCTGTTTTCGCGAACATGTGTTCGCCCATGGATTGCCCCTCTTTGACACATCGGTATTTGCTCAATGTGTGAAACATAAAATTATACATCTCAAATGTGTTAGACTGTTTTTGTTATTCTGTTTTGTTCGTCCAATACCTTTAATTTGATATCAACAAAAGAACTACTTGGTATAAAATATCAATACTATATATTGACTATTCAAAATTTAAGAAGTAAAGAGTTAGTCTAATCTTGGTGCATTATTGTCGGTATTATAAAAACGTTCCTAGTTAAAAGAATCAATCTTCCTCGCATACTTAACGTTTATTTAAAGAAGTAAATTACAGTAAAACTGTATTGTTATCTATAGAAGAAGCAAATATTATAAAGCAAAAACAGGTATTTTATACCAGAGCGTTTTTCTATTCAGAGACGATTGACCCATAGTCAGCTAATCCCCACAAGTCTTTGAACCAATATGGTCCTTATTTTTTACAGCTACGTAACGTATGAAATAAAACGTCGATGACGTGTTTACAAACCCTTAAAATGTATTACATTGCATAAGTTTATAAACGAATATTTGTCCGCTTATTTCCCTAAACCTTATTTTAATTGCATCAGATGTGTTATTCCATTTTTTATTTAACGTCGTTTAGTTGTAAGATTCACTTACTCGTTCTCAAGTAAGTGGTGTATGACAGGTCCGGGGCATTGTATTGATATATCTTTATAAGTCTCACAATCTTCTGCGACTAAAATCTCAACATCATATAGTATAATGCATGTCAAGTTGTTCGTTATGGTTTGTAAACGAAAACAAAAGTAAAGTAATTGTAAAATGGTACATATTGCAACATGTACTAAGGTAAAAATATAAAAGATGAAAAGAGTAAAATATGAAAGAAACCAAAATTCTTTTATATCAACTTGTGTGAGTTTAATAGTATTTTTATAGTGTCAAATAGATTGACTGATTTCGTTCATTTCGCTTGGATTGATTTTATCAGATGTCAGTCAATGACAAAAGTACGGCAAGTGTAAAATGCAACTGATTAGTTCTTCCTATTTCCATTATTTCTTGCATTTTATTCAATTTTTTTTGCAAAGAATCTTATCCATAAGTAGCCAACTTTAGAATGGTTCTAGGAGTGTCCTAACTTTAAAAATTGGAAATTTAATGCATGGTAACCTTTATGGGTTGTTAATCTTGCATTTTTTATTTCCATTTCGTGTCAGAGAGAAACATACTGTATGGTTGTTTTTCTTTTCTTAAATTGAGAAATTTTGAAAGGAAAGGAGTGCATATTTGGGCAAGCGTGGGATTTTATGAGCGTGCTCACTCACTAAATATACAACAACTGAAGTGATAAAGTAAACTATCGAAGCGTTTGCTGTTATTGTACTTAGTTAATTATAAAAGTATTATAGACATCGTTATATACAGTCGTAAGTATCTATTTTAAGTTAAGTTCTAAGAAGTATAAAATTGTAATTATACGTTTGTGTCGGGGTTTACAGGTGACTAATAATATTTTAACCAATGTTCCTTGTTGTTTGACTGGAAACTGTGATTCAAATATGATAATGATATATATCAATCCTATACAATATGTAATAATATAAGTGTATTTAGTGTTAAGTTTTCGTTTTGTTTTATTTTTGTTTTGTTTTGTTTTGTTTTATTTTTTGTTTTTTGTTTTTGTTTTTTGTTTCATGTTTAATGATTTGAATTCGTTTAATTTTAAATTGGGAAAGTTTATATAATGCTCGAATCAACGATTAAAAATTCTATTCCACTGATCATGATTTATGAATTACTTATTCAGCTTACTCTATAAATGGTGTATAATTCAAGCACGTGCAGAACAAATTATCACAAGATTATACAGTTTGAAGTAAGTAAACAATTCCAATGATTGAATAAATGTTATCAAAACCTTTAACGGGAAGCAACAGTACTACGGATGTTAAAGTAAATTTTAAAAATTAATTGCTCCAATAAATAGAAAAAAAAACGGTTGTTTTATTTCCTCTTTTAATATAAAACTATAACCTGCTGTAAACCTTATAACCAATTACCTAATCATACATAGAAACGAATATACTGATATGTAAGTATAACCTTGACGAACTTAATGACATAAATTGGCAAGCGTCAAGTCAATGTTTATACATGCCAAAATTTGATATACAAAGCCTTGATCCTTGGCCGTACAGCTTTGTCTTTTGATTGAGATTTTCTTTAATAGTAGCAACATGTGTACGTTATATTAACGGTTTCTTACTCATATAATAAGGTGTATAGTATTTCCTTAATAACTTATTCCAGTTGGAAAATTAAGCCTTGGTTTTCCGTCTTCTCTCAATTTAATTTCTTAAGCAACCGTGATAATGTTAACATTTGCAAACCAACTTCAACTAAAACAATCCAACATTATTATATATATACCTTAGGTTTTCTATCATAATTAGAAGCTTGATAAATCATAATTTAAAACAGACACTTACTATGATACAAACAAAGACTTTAAAACAGAGTGAAAAGACTTTTGCATCTTTCGATTTTTCGCTTTCATGATCTTTTAATTTCTTTTTACAGGAAGAAATTATGATGATAAAGTTGGTTAGATGAATTAAACCAAATAAGAACTGCATTTTCCATGTACTTTTCATTAAAGCTAATGCTTTTAGCCTTACCCACTTAATATTAATAGAAAATAACATGTCCGTTGATTTAAAATTTTCGAAGTGATAAGATTAACTTTAATTCCGCTATAAAATAGCACTTTCGACATACCAGGATTTTTTTTTCACGTTTATTTGTTTTTATATCATGTTTCAGATTTCGTAAATCTTATTTCCCTTTCAGGATTTTTGAGATATGAAACAATAACATTTTCACACAATTAAAGTGATTCATTTTTTTACATTATGATGAAGGTGGGAAAAGTTGAAATATAGGCTTACAAAGAAATGTACTTTAAACTCACTGGCAATATGACAAGTTCCACTTGTAGAACAGGACATGCTTACCCTTCCGGAGCACCTCATATTGCCTGTGCGTTAGTTTTTTTGTTAGACCTCTTGTTTTCCTTATTTTCAGTTTGTATGTTTTAATCTATTCCACTCGATTTGCAACATGATATATGTAGGTAGTCTTTGTTTTCTGTTTTCATTTTCAGGTCATATAATATTTGAATCATTCCACTGTTGACGCGTCTGTGTTTTTTTTTTTTGCCGATATCTGGGAATTTAAATTTTATGATGACATTTTAGAAGATATTACCAAGCATCAAATTAGTTGTTTTATTCCTTAATTTTGTCTGTGATGTACGCTTTAATTTGTATTATTTATGTTTTTTTGTGACTTCTATATTTTGTTTTAGAGTAGTAGCTTGACATCACTCTAACATTTCATTATTTTCTAACATTATCTGCAGATTCTCTTATCAACTTATAAAATACTTTTAACTAAAATTTGATTACGACTTCAAATTAAAGTTACTGTCTTAATTCTGTGCAAATATATATATGAAATATGATATATTTGCGATTGTATAGATCAAATGGTTTACGATAATATGTTATAGGTAGTTTTTTTTTCGGATCATTGAGATTGTGTTCTTATTGGAAGGTCAGGGTTCTTTAATTGTGCATAATATTAGATTGCTCTACGTTATATGTTTTCCAAGGAATACATATCTAATACACAAAATACACTTAAGGAAAGCCCGTATCAGTCCGTTATAGTAAATTTTCATCAAATACCTTCATGCGATTTATCCATTAACGTTCCAAGAGATTTTTGTGTCATGAATGGTACAACCCGACAAATTTATATTTTTTTATAAAATGGGTTTTGAAATTTGAAAGTACACATGTAGTATAAATCTGACCGTCTTTGTTATTATTTTATGAGTTAAAGGTAATATTGTAAAAAAAATGTTTAAACCAGCTAATAGAGTTATTGACGTTGCAAAACACTTAAAAATAATCAAGAGAACCAAGTTCTAGCGGTAATCAAAAGAATGTAATCCAGGGACAAAGACCAGATATGGAAAACAGACCCACACAACAAAGAACATGAAGTAACTAAAATCGTACATACAAGGTAACAAAAGGACTCCACTTAAAACTGGGTCCAGGTGCACCGGTAGGCTAAGCGTCCTCTGTTGTAAAATTACAAACAATGCATTGAAAACAATACGAAATATTAATGAAACTGTTATTTATACAAATGAATATTGCATTTTTTGTCTGTTTTTATGACCTTCACATCGTATATCTTTTTAATATAGTGTGACGCCATGAATTCACGGTTAGGTATTAACGGCCTTCATTATGGTCAGACTAAATTCTTACATATAATGGTATAAGTATATATTTTGAGATAACTATTTCCAACGACGAAAACGTTAACAATGATTTCATGGGTGAAGGTCATTGAAATTGAAATAAAAACAGAGATTGAATTTCAAATACAGACGTCATTTTCAATAAAGCTTGTCCTACGTATTACAACAGGTATTCCAATAAAAAGTGGTCTCAGATAAGTTACTATGATTCGAATTATAAGAAATATGATATGATATGGTTTACATTTATTGATATTGCTTAATTAGTCATTATTTTGCTTTAGATTTACATCTTGCGTTATTGGCCTTTTAATTTTCAAGTTAATTACCGGAATATCTTTCTATCGTTAAATATAACAATGATTGCATTAATTCCCCTTTCTTTTCCTTCTTAGTTTGTTCATACAACTAAAATTATTGTTCATTGTTTATATATTTGTTACAGAAGGAATATTCATGTCTGAGTTTTATCAGTGTTTTTGTTGTTTCTTGGCCAGTCGGAGATAAACTAGATTATTTCTCACCGCTCATTGAAGTGATTTAGATATTGCCTTTGACTGTTTTTATTATTTTACTCTAAGGTAGAATTGTTGTCCCAGTGTCACTTTCGTTTTCGTTTCCGTTCTTATGTTAAAAAATCTTGTATCAAACTTATCATATATATCTTGTCAAACTTCCTCCTTGCGCTGTACGCAGCAAAGCATATAAAAAGGCAGTTAACATCATTATAGGCTTATGTTGTAATATAATTAGAATGTTTCTGCGTGATAGTAGTATCAAATAATTGCTACAAAAAATACCTTTTTTTTTTCTTCCAAAAATAATGTTTTATGATTGTTTAATTTAAACAAGACAAAATTTGCACTTGGCAAAACATCAATATCATATATATGAACGTACTGTATTACAAGTGACCTAAACACTAGTTATTGCCAAAACTAAACGAAAAATCATACTGGTCTAGTTATTTATAATATATTAGTCAATTATAACCTTGATTTCTTTTTTCCCCTTGAAGTATTTCAATAAGACTTCCGTAACATGAAATGCTTTATATAGGTATAGAACTATCATTAACAAACTTAGTCATGATGATACTTTTACATGTGTATAAATATATGATACAGTTTCAAAATATTTACTTAACAAAACTTCTTTCCAAATAATGTTTATATTAAATTGTTTGAAATGCCATTTTCAGTATTAATATGGGTCCATAAAAAATTATAAACTGTAATTATATTTATTGTAAATATCATCTTTGGATAATGGTTTTCATATGACCACTAATTTAAATTTCATACTTTTTATGATTTTTTTTTATATAAAAGTTGATTCAATAACACTTTAACTCATATATCACTTCTAGTAATGATATGTAGAACATTGATTATTCTTCCAAAAAGAGGATGCAAAGAAGGGTAGTTAATATTTTTCTACTTCCATCTCGTTTGTAACTCATCTAAACTTCATTTTAGAGTTCTTTAAGCGTTTTGATGCCTAAGAGTGCTGTTTTATCTATATTTGATCAATCATCTTTTGCAAAGAATATAAGCTTGTACATAGACAAAAAGAAGGTGCACTTTCTTAATCCTCTTCATGATTTGACGGACAACGCAATACTCAATGAAAGGCTGGTATCTCTTTCTTAAAACATTGCAAGATATCAATATTTTTTCTTATTTCTTTCTTGTTTTAAAAATGAATCAAAGACATAATTGACCGCGTTATAATAAATCAAACCAAGTCGGTAAACAGGAAGTAAAAGCGCGACAGATCTGAAGTCGCATCCCACGATATGGGACCCCATGTTGCGTACCAAATATCTAGTGGCTACGATTTAGTGTTGCTGAGAAACATATTTTGAAAATGTGTTTCGCCCACCCGTTTTTCACCATTTTATAGGCCAATTTTCACGAGTGCAACCCAACCAAAAATAAACAGCTGAATTGATATCAAAATAAACTTTGAAATGATTATCGGAGGCCTTCCTTGTACAAAATCAAATATGAGAGATGGTCTTTGTCCTTGGATTACATTCTTTTGATTGCCGCTATAACCTTGGTTCCCTCGATTACTCTTTAACAATAGACAAATGAAACTTATAAAAACCTGAAAAGATAATGATTGATAAATTGTTGGTTTTTTAAGGTATCTATAAGGGAAATACCTTGATACACAAATATAGAAACAATGTGAAATGTAAATTAAAAATAACATGGGAAATAGGCCGGACTCTAACAATAAAAGATAGATAAGCAAATACTTTTTTCCAAAATTCTCATCATCTGAAAAGTTTACTACTGAGAATATTCAACAGCATTTCCTTAGAAAATGATCAGTACGTATTTGAGACAAGACTATCATTTATACAATCTTCATAACCTTCAAAGTTAAGATTTCCTAGTTGTAACGAATTTTCTATGCCTCTTCAAAGAAATAATCTTATACATGACCGTAATCGGTCGTGGATCTGAGATCGTTACCACACGATATATAAGGATACGTTCGTGACGGCTAATATAACTGCTAACCGATTTGTAGCCAGTGTCAGTTTTCAAACTATACAGAAAAGGTCATTTCCGGTTTCTTATTCGTCTTGATACTTCATATAACCATAGTCTCTTATATCTACATATGCAATTATTACCACTTGGTCGATGCTACTGCTGGGGAACCTAATGTCCCCGAGGGTTTGGGTGACCACCAACCATATATCACTATATTATTTACCGAAATTTGCTGCAGCACAACATTCGAAACCTTTAAACACATAAGCTTCACTCAGTGCATTATACATGGGGTTAAAATAATATAGCTCATACAAAATGGTCAGGTAGTACGGTTTTGAGTACTTCTTGGAAAACAATTTTCTTTTTTATATCGTATTTTCTAGGAATTTGGTTTTAATGCTGCTGATGAAAAATTTCTCTTTGAAACAACATACGGAAAATAAATTTGCAATATCTTTATGATTGTTAATTTTTGTATTGATATAAATAAAGTGAGTATATTCTTTTGTTCTTTGGCTCCAAATCAGGAGTCATCAACCACCTGTTTATGTATTATTGCACTGATTCTAAGATATTCGAAATAAATATGACTAAGGAAAAAATAAAGATTTAATTTTATATATGCTCTTACCATGAAGTAAGAAAAATATAACCAAAGAACGAGGTTTCGGTTAGCTTCTACGATTTGAATATATTAATACAAACATACTGTATAGTTGTACTAGGATTGGTAATGTATCAAGCAGTTATGAGATGTAATCTTCAACAAAGTGATTGTTCTTTTTTTCGTATTTTCACTACAACGCATGCTGTATAATAAATCACAAATGAAAATGACATAATGTGCTTTTTCATATCGACATTTTGTGTAATTCCTGTCTTTAGACCAGTGGTAGTTTAAGTTTTGAAATTTCGAAGTTCATATACTGTCCTTAAGATATAGCTATGGTCTGCATTATATCACCAGTTTACAATGAAAGGTATACTCTGAATACAAGAATACACTCATAGAAGGTATGTGTCTGGTATTTATAATACTTTAAACAAATAATATCCCGTGGTTTATTGATTTACAGCAGATTTTTATAAAAGACTCATTTATTTTGGAGCTCGTGTCTTGGATTTACTTTCTATTTTCACTTTCTTTCTACTTTGCTTTCTATACTTACTATTCTGTTTTGAATAGTGATTTTACTGATTATGACTGATAGCAATTTTATGCTGCCCATTTGTGTTGAAATATACCCGAAATAATGAACCGTAATGGAAGCAGGGGGTTTAGGGCGCTATAAAACCTTGTTTAATCCAACTGTCATTTTAGAAATGCATGTACTATGTCAGGACCATGGCAGTGGTTTCCAAATTTGTTATTGTCATTTGATATAAGATTTGTTTCCTTTTGATTATTGCCTAGATTTCACCAGTCAGGAAATTCTGTTAATACAGAATTTCGTTTACAATAAAGAATTACTTCGAACAGCAAATATGGAACTGTGACACAACAATGGAAATATAAAACTAGTAGAATTAATAAACAATGTGATGACGATATTAATAATAAACAGTGTGATGACGATATTAATAATAAACAGTGTGATGACGATATTAAAAATAAAATGCATGGGACGAGTAATCGTCGACGAAAGTATTAGTACAAAACTAAACTATTTTTATAAGTCTATAACTTTCAAAATGTAGTACTTAAAAATGTTCTTTCCAAAGTAAAGCGACGTTCTATTTTAAAGATTCGGCTTATAACCCCTTGAAACGGATGTGCGAAAAAAAAATTCATTTTTTGATTATATAAAATTATTGAATGACCCCATACGTCTAACTTATTAAGATATAAGGCGTGAATGTTTTTGAAAGTGAAGTAATAGCAGATACTAATATAAAGGGATCAAATTTCAAATTATAACTACTGTCATGAAAACTGTTTATATAACAACTAGTGAAAAACGATTGTCTTAATAAAACAAAAGGCCTCAGTTGGCTTCTATGATTCGATCACTTAAAATAAATATCATATTATATAGTTGTACATGTTGGCAAAATATCGTGTACGATAATATGTGGATAGTTCATTTTTGTCGGTGAGGTATTGTCAAAATTCATCGAATTGCTATTTTTTTTGTCGAAGCATTATATCTGAATGAAAGTACAATTGAAAACAACAGAAATTTACCCTGTACAAAATTCTCGGTGTGTTCAGTGTTAATTTTTATCGAATAATTACAAATTAGCATAGAGTTGATCTAGTTGTCGATTGGTTTGACTTCGTGTCGAATAATATGTCTAATAATAAAGTACTTGTCAATATGGCCATGTCGATTTAAAATGTTTTAATGTAATGTCAATGTATTTACTAAGTTCTTATTTATTACTAAATAACCTTGAATCCCTTTATAATTTTCAATTGCACTTCCTTGAATAGATCTTTTTATCTTTATCTTGATATAGTACTTTGCATACAAAAGTTTAGTTATAGTAGTAGATATATAATTGAATTTTCTTTTACAAAAAAATGGGTGTACTGTTCATGTAATATTATTTAAATGATAGATCTTTGTCAGCACTCCACAGTATTGTATAACTGCCTAATTTTGGTCTTGTAATCTGACACATTGTAACATTTATCACTTTAAAAAATTGTTAAGCATCTGTAAATCTATATATCTAGAAATAGCTCAAGCCAAAGACTTCAGAATGCAGTAAAAATTTTCTGGAAAAAAATTACCTACAGCATATAGGGTTACCATAGAAACCATGCAAAAATATGCGAAAACTTGCAAAAAAGTTGATAAAATCAGGTTCAAAAATATCAAATTTTCCGCAAAATATCTTAAATTTTTATTAAAAAATTGAAAGTCCCCTTTCTCAGAAAATGTTTTTATCAACATAGATTTTTCATTTTTAATCACTATAGCAACCATCGGTTTCCATTTATGTCATTTTTCATCCCTAGCCAAAAGTACGAAACTAAACTAAACTGTGAAGTGCTGGCTTAGATATAAAGTTGTACATTTATCTACGTTATGTTATAATATTGTAGTGATTTTCATTGTTTAATGCGAGTTAGTTTTAATCTTGTGAGCAATTATGTGCATCTGCAAGTTTTCTTACTATTTCATTTATCAAAAACTATCTATGAAAAATCTATGATATTTACTGTATCACCAATACTTTAAGTTGTGTCTTTGCTACAGCTTATATAAGATGAGAGAGTATGTGTGCTTTCATACCTTTATTCACATTTTACATTACTTTCAGCTTTAACACAATCAAGCGAATGCTTAGCAATGTATACTTGATCTAAAAGCACCTCAGAAGACTTCCTCCGTCTAAGTGCATAAAAGTTCCTTTGTCTAAATTAAACATATTTAAAACTAAATATTACCTGAAAATGAAAATGATATAGTAAATATATTAACGTCTTTTCAGACTTATTTAAGGGAAATACCCGCGTGTGCACATTTTTAAAATCAATATATAAATGTACAGTTGGTTTTGAATCCAAAATAGGGTACAGATCGATTAAAGACAAAAGTATGGTAAATAGGTCATGGATTTACGTAATAATTTACATAACAAGATGAGCCCAATTGGTGGCTAAGAAAATCTCATCCTAGTTTTTCCAGTAATTTCCTGTAGTAAATTATCAGTAAGTGTTTTGATAGGACTGTCATATAAAATCTAGAATTCATGGAAAGATATTGAGTTTTGATAATGGCCACAAATATTCTATACTTCATCACTGGATATTCTGCAGAATGTCCTTCCTGATTTTGATAAAATTTGATATTGACCCACCATATCGAGTGACATGTTCACGATTGCAGATATATACATTTAAGTCAATCATTTTGTATCGAGTTACTTAAATGTTGTGTCAATTTTCAAAGATACAGGAAAGGTTTTTTTTTTCTTATCCTTATTGTCAGTTTTCTTGCCACTTGGAGTACTACATAATATGAGAAATTTGCCTGGTAATTCTTTAAATTCCCTACCAGTGCACCTGGTAGCAACCCCATGTATATGAAAGTGAGAAATTAAAGTGTAAAACTTTATTACGTTGGTTTTTATAAGTTCCATTTTAAAAATATGACAGGGCAAATATAATTTGATGTAATATAGGAATTGAACTTGTTTCAAATGTGATTCTAATCAAGTTGCTGACAAATAAAATGTACCTATCTTACTTATGTTATCACATGATTGAAAACGTGTATCCAACTGAGTTACATGATATGAATGTAGGTTAATGTTAATTTTTGTCGATTGAAAAGATAGATAATTAGGGGTATATATACGAATAGATTAATTATTTTGAAATGATATAAACACAGGGTTACTGCACATGTGACTAAGTCGTTTTCCAAGCATTAAACGTGCCAAATATAACTGCAGTATTAAAAACTAAATATTGTTCGTAAGTTACATTCTTAAATGAAACAAATTTTACAAACATGACTGAAATTATGACTGTATATAATTACTAAGGCAGTCGATTTTTTTTCACTTCTTCTTTGTTTAAGCTACGATTGAGTCTAGATTTTTATAGTATATTTCAATCTACAAATAATCTACAGATTGTCAAATATTTGTCCAATTTCAAGATTGAATTACAGTATTTCTAGAAAAAGATCGACAACTGTCAGCTGTGTCTAGGTGGATAATAACACCTATATTTTGTCATTGTTTTTGTCTACTAGTTAGAAACCGATTACTGTCACTTTATTAAGTAAGAATTACAAAAACAGTAAACGTGAAATTCACAACCTGTAAACTGTAAATGTCATGCATAACTTATCATATGTACGATTTTATTTTCAAAAATAGGTCCACATTAAAACTTCAAGCTGGGATTGACACTTTGATAATTGAAATTTTCACAAATGGATGACCTAATGTTTGGTAAAGGGAAATTCCCTTCAAATGCTTTCAAAAATAAAATGAAAAGAACAAGAAGTAGAAGGCAACATTGAAGGAAAATGAGTTCTTTTGTTTAATAACGTGTGTATGCTGGTGTACATTAACGAGAAAATATTAGAGTAATACACATTACGATAAAATACTTCTATACTAAAAATTAACCCATATATCACAATCAATCTATCAATCAATAATTTATACAAAGATATTTCTGAAGGATTTCACTATTTCTTTCTTTGAAGCTTCCTCCGATGTGTGTTTCAATGCATTACAGAGTTACAATTTATGAAAACTTAATCTATGAAAACCTACTTGATCAAATTATTCATTGATAATAGATATTGCAAGTGTGACAAAGCGTTGTTGATATCATTTGCATCTGCTTGTGCTATATGTTCCCTCGAAGCGTATTATTTTACTCGCTCTCTTTCCTGTGGCAGTAACAAATGCATTTAACACTTACAAAGTATAATGCTGCTAAATGTACTTGAGAAATATCAAAACGTGTGCATCTAAGTTGTTCAAGTATTGAGCCCGATCTACGAAACCAATTTTTTTTAAGCTGATTAACAGGTATAAGTGGCAGATATTTTAATGAAAACCTCTGTCAAACCTGGCATCAATAATATTGATTTACTGGTGCTTGATTTTCCATCAGTCTTAATTAAATCAACATATTAGATCCAGTTATGGAGCACTTAAGTTTCAAACTTAAAATAAAGTTTAAATTTCACAGTAGTAGTTCATGCTATAATGTAAACTTATTTCTACAATTTCCTTATTTGTTTGAAATAATCAAAATTCTCGGTAGCATCTTAAAACATTGCTTATTTAAATCATCGATCAAAATCTTTTGGTGGTTAGGTTGACGAATTGTCGACAAGTCGTTCGAAAGTTTGTACGAATGGTAAAAGTCGATGAAGTCGGTAGATGAGTCATACTGGGAAATCATGAGGTAGTCAACTTTTGTCGTTTCCGAAACAAGTATTCTGACACGTAGTTCCTTTAACTAAAACTTTCAGAAACAAAGGAATACGACTCAAGCAGTTCATGAAGAACCAAGACAAAGGGCGATAACTCAAAATAATAAAAATAAATCGTAACATTTAAATGCATGCAAATACACATCCTCCTCCACAATACACGATACCCGCTAAATATGAATGAGTGATGTCAGGGGTTTGAGGGAGCGAGGGTGCACTCAAAACTCTGACTTGGGAGGATGGCAAATGTATCGTCCTTATTCTTGTTAAATTTCACAATTTATATGATATCTTTTAACTATAGCCGTCCGTCTACTGAAATACTGAAACTTCGACGGGATAGTCATATACAATTTGAATGCAAAGCTAAAAACACATATTTACATTTAGCTACTTAGTTCAAAAAAGAAAATTAAAATTATATACATACTATGTATATATAATAGTTGTCATTCACTAAAATGATGATTATACCATGTTCATGCAGTTAAAATGGTGTTATTTACATTTTATTCATTTAAAAGAGAGATAGACATTAAATTTAAGTACATTTGTACATTGGAAAATGAGAAATGGAAATCAAGAACACCAGGATCAGAACGATAATCAAAAAGAACAAAATCTAGGGTTAACGACCAGACAGATATACTATAGGAATCTAACACCTGTACGAGAGCAAGATAAAGAAATCTCAGACACACGAGGGTAACTAACGAGGCTCTGTCGAGTTAGGTAGCTATCATATCTTACCCAAGGATACCTGACATTTCACAATCTTCCATGACAAAAGATGTTTTTTGATTTTTTTTTTCTTTTAACGAAATAAAATGTTTGAATTGAAATAGCCTGCATTTAAGAGCTGATCGATTAGGTGTAAATTGAGGTCACTTCAAAACAGTATAAACAAACCGCATGAAATAATCAATCACCGCTTATTCTCAATGAAATGATCATTTCATAAAAAATTTCAAACACATATTCGATATTGGTAAGGTATGATCGTTCATTAACACTTTATTTAAATGTGCCAATTTTTACGGGAGAGCGTACGTGTTCTGTCTCGCACAGCTAAAATTAGGAATTTTCTTGGCTCTTTAGTGAAGATAGACACAAACAACAAGGGACATGAGAAAAGTAAAATAGTATGGACGGAGCGTTAACAACATTTTGACGGAAGTCGAATATGTCGACACGGAAGTAGACGACTGCGTAAGTGTGGAGGCGCTGTTTTGTCTTTTAATACGTCGATGGATACGATTTTATAATCATCGATTTAATCAATAATAATTTGGAAATTATTGGTTGTG
Source organism: Perna viridis (assembly GCA_037379345.1). Classification (NCBI taxonomy): domain Eukaryota; kingdom Metazoa; phylum Mollusca; class Bivalvia; order Mytilida; family Mytilidae; genus Perna; species Perna viridis. Next base: position 39,285,825 of record CM074512.1, on the reverse strand, counting down.
AAGAAATGTATAAAGTTTTCGCGGAAGGAAGTCGGACACATGAACATATTCTCCTCACCGAATGAGACTTCGTCCATAGCAGCATACGATGGGTAGAAATAAAGACCAGAAGAGACCAAAAAGGACCAGAAGTCAAAACAGGGAAACATGCGCTTTTTAATGTCTTAATTTTCGGTCTTTTGTCCACCTAGTATAGCAACATAATGGTGTACCGTAAACAAATAATGAGCTACGTCCATCATAGGCATAGCCTAAAATCATATTAGCCCAATAGAAACAGACGTACATATGCATAACAAGATGAGCCCAATTGGTGGCTAAGAAAATCTCATCCTAGTTTTTCCAGTAATTTCCTGTAGTAAATTATCAGTAAGTGTTTTGATAGGACTGTCATATAAAATCTAGAATTCATGGAAAGATATTGAGTTTTGATAATGGCCACAAATATTCTATACTTCATCATTGGATATTCTGCAGAATGTCCTTCCTGATTTTGATAAAATTTGATATTGACCCACCATATCGAGTGACATGTTCACGATTGCAGATATATACATTTAAGTCAATCATTTTGTATCGAGTTACTTAAATGTTGTGTCAATTTTCAAAGATACAGGAAAGGTTTTTTTTCTTATCCTTATTGTCAGTTTTCTTGCCACTTGGAGTACTACATAATATGAGAAATTTGCCTGGTAATTCTTTAAATTCCCTACCAGTGCACCTGGTAGCAACCCCATGTATATGAAAGTGAGAAATTAAAGTGTAAAACTTTATTACGTTGGTTTTTATAAGTTCCATTTTAAAAATATGACAGGGCAAATATAATTTGATGTAATATAGGAATTGAACTTGTTTCAAATGTGATTCTAATCAAGTTGCTGACAAATAAAATGTACCTATCTTACTTATGTTATCACATGATTGAAAACGTGTATCCAACTGAGTTACATGATATGAATGTAGGTTAATGTTAATTTTTGTCGATTGAAAAGATAGATAATTAAGGGTATATATACGAATAGATTAACTATTTTGAAATGAAGTAAACACAGGGTTACTGCACATGTGACTAAGTCGTTTTCCAAGCATTAAACGTGCCAAATATAACTGCAGTATTAAAAACTAAATATTGTTCGTAAGTTACATTCTTAAATGAAACAAATTTTACAAACATGACTGAAATTATGACTGTATATAATTACTAACGCAGTCGATTTTTTTTCACTTCTTCTTTGTTTAAGCTACGATTGAGTCTAGATTTTTATAGTATATTTCAATCTACAAATAATCTACAGATTGTCAAATATTTGTCCAATTTCAAGATTGAATTACAGTATTTCTAGAAAAAGATCGACAACTGTCAGCTGTGTCTAGGTGGATAATAACACCTATATTTTGTCATTGTTTTTGTCTACTAGTTAGAAACCGATTACTGTCACTTTATTAAGTAAGAATTACAAAAACAGTAAACGTGAAATTCACAACCTGTAAACTGTAAATGTCATGCATAACTTATCATATGTACGATTTTATTTTCAAAAATAGGTCCACATTAAAACTTCAAGCTGGGATTGACACTTTGATAATTGAAATTTTCACAAATGGATGACCTAATGTTTGGTAAAGGGAAATTCCCTTCAAATGCTTTCAAAAATAAAATGAAAAGAACAAGAAGTAGAAGGCAACATTGAAGGAAAATGAGTTCTTTTGTTTGATAACGTGTGTATGCTGGTGTACATTAACGAGAAAATATTAGAGTAATACACATTACGATAAAATACTTCTATACTAAAAATTAACCCATATATCACAATCAATCTATCAATCAATAATTTATACAAAGATATTTCTGAAGGATTTCACTATTTCTTTCTTTGAAGCTTCCTCCGATGTGTGTTTCAATGCATTACAGAGTTACAATTTATGAAAACTTAATCTTTGAAAACCTACTTGATCAAATTATTCATTGATAATAGATATTGCAAGTGTGACAAAGCGTTGTTGATATCATTTGCATCTGCTTGTGCTATATGTTCCCTCGAAGCGTATTATTTTACTCGCTTTCTTTCCTGTGGCAGTAACAAATGCATTTAACACTTACAAAGTATAATGCTGCTAAATGTACTTGAGAAATATCAAAACGTGTGCATCTAAGTTGTTCAAGTATTGAGCCCGATCTACGAAACCAATTTTTTTAAGCTGATTAACAGGTATAAGTGGCAGATATTTTAATGAAAACCTCTGTCAAACCTGGCATCAATAATATTGATTTACTGGTGCTTGATTTTCCATCAGTCTTAATTAAATCAACATATTAGATCCAGTTATGGAGCACTTAAGTTTCAAACTTAAAATAAAGTTTAAATTTCACAGTAGTAGTTCATGCTATAATGTAAACTTATTTCTACAATTTCCTTATTTGTTTGAAATAATCAAAATTCTCGGTAGCATCTTAAAACATTGCTTATTTAAATCATCGATCAAAATCTTTTGGTGGTTAGGTTGACGAATTGTCGACAAGTCGTTCGAAAGTTTGTACGAATGGTAAAAGTCGATGAAGTCGGTAGATGAGTCATACTGGGAAATCATGAGGTAGTCAACTTTTGTCGTTTCCGAAACAAGTATTCTGACACGTAGTTCCTTTAACTAAAACTTTCAGAAACAAAGGAATACGACTCAAGCAGTTCATGAAGAACCAAGACAAAGGGCGATAACTCAAAATAATAAAAATAAATCGTAACATTTAAATGCATGCAAATACACATCCTCCTCCACAATACACGATACCCGCTAAATATGAATGAGTGATGTCAGGGGTTTGAGGGAGCGAGGGTGCACTCAAAACTCTGACTTGGGAGGATGGCAAATGTATCGTCCTTATTCTTGTTAAATTTCACAATTTATATGATATCTTTTAACTATAGCCGTCCGTCTACTGAAATACTGAAACTTCGACGGGATAGTCATATACAATTTGAATGCAAAGCTAAAAACACATATTTACATTTAGCTACTTAGTTCAAAAAAGAAAATTAAAATTATATACATACTATGTATATATAATAGTTGTCATTCACTAAAATGATGATTATACCATGTTCATGCAGTTAAAATGGTGTTATTTACATTTTATTCATTTAAAAGAGAGATAGACATTAAATTTAAGTACATTTGTACATTGGAAAATGAGAAATGGAAATCAAGAACACCAGGATCAGAACGATAATCAAAAAGAACAAAATCTAGGGTTAACGACCAGACAGATATACTATAGGAATCTAACACCTGTACGAGAGCAAGATAAAGAAATCTCAGACACAAGAGGGTAACTAACGAGGCTCTGTCGAGTTAGGTAGCTATCATATCTTACCCAAGGATACCTGACATTTCACAATCTTCCATGACAAAAGATGTTTTTTGATTTTTTTTTTCTTTTAACGAAATAAAATGTTTGAATTGAAATAGCCTGCATTTAAGAGCTGATCGATTAGGTGTAAATTGAGGTCACTTCAAAACAGTATAAACAAACCGCATGAAATAATCAATCACCGCTTATTCTCAATGAAATGATCATTTCATAAAAAATTTCAAACACATATTCGATATTGGTAAGGTATGATCGTTCATTAACACTTTATTTAAATGTGCCAATTTTTACGGGAGAGCGTACGTGTTCTGTCTCGCACAGCTAAAATTAGGAATTTTCTTGGCTCTTTAGTGAAGATAGACACAAACAACAAGGGACATGAGAAAAGTAAAATAGTATGGACGGAGCGTTAACAACATTTTGACGGAAGTCGAATATGTCGACACGGAAGTAGACGACTGCGTAAGTGTGGAGGCGCTGTTTTGTCTTTTAATACGTCGATGGATACGATTTTATAATCATCGATTTAATCAATAATAATTTGGAAATTATTGGTTGTGAAGAAATGTATAAAGTTTTCGCGGAAGGAAGTCGGACACATGAACATATTCTCCTCACCGAATGAGACTTCGTCCATAGCAGCATACGATGGGTAGAAATAAAGACCAGAAGAGACCAAAAAGGACCAGAAGTCAAAACAGGGAAACATGCGCTTTTTAATGTCTTAATTTTCGGTCTTTTGTCCACCTAGTATAGCAACATAATGGTGTACCGTAAACAAATAATGAGCTACGTCCATCATAGGCATAGCCTAAAATCATATTAGCCCAATAGAAACAGACGTACATATGCATAACAAGATGAGCCCAATTGGTGGCTAAGAAAATCTCATCCTAGTTTTTCCAGTAATTTCCTGTAGTAAATTATCAGTAAGTGTTTTGATAGGACTGTCATATAAAATCTAGAATTCATGGAAAGATATTGAGTTTTGATAATGGCCACAAATATTCTATACTTCATCATTGGATATTCTGCAGAATGTCCTTCCTGATTTTGATAAAATTTGATATTGACCCACCATATCGAGTGACATGTTCACGATTGCAGATATATACATTTAAGTCAATCATTTTGTATCGAGTTACTTAAATGTTGTGTCAATTTTCAAAGATACAGGAAAGGTTTTTTTTTCTTATCCTTATTGTCAGTTTTCTTGCCACTTGGAGTACTACATAATATGAGAAATTTGCCTGGTAATTCTTTAAATTCCCTACCAGTGCACCTGGTAGCAACCCCATGTATATGAAAGTGAGAAATTAAAGTGTAAAACTTTATTACGTTGGTTTTTATAAGTTCCATTTTAAAAATATGACAGGGCAAATATAATTTGATGTAATATAGGAATTGAACTTGTTTCAAATGTGATTCTAATCAAGTTGCTGACAAATAAAATGTACCTATCTTACTTATGTTATCACATGATTGAAAACGTGTATCCAACTGAGTTACATGATATGAATGTAGGTTAATGTTAATTTTTGTCGATTGAAAAGATAGATAATTAAGGGTATATATACGAATAGATTAACTATTTTGAAATGAAGTAAACACAGGGTTACTGCACATGTGACTAAGTCGTTTTCCAAGCATTAAACGTGCCAAATATAACTGCAGTATTAAAAACTAAATATTGTTCGTAAGTTACATTCTTAAATGAAACAAATTTTACAAACATGACTGAAATTATGACTGTATATAATTACTAACGCAGTCGATTTTTTTTCACTTCTTCTTTGTTTAAGCTACGATTGAGTCTAGATTTTTATAGTATATTTCAATCTACAAATAATCTACAGATTGTCAAATATTTGTCCAATTTCAAGATTGAATTACAGTATTTCTAGAAAAAGATCGACAACTGTCAGCTGTGTCTAGGTGGATAATAACACCTATATTTTGTCATTGTTTTTGTCTACTAGTTAGAAACCGATTACTGTCACTTTATTAAGTAAGAATTACAAAAACAGTAAACGTGAAATTCACAACCTGCAAACTGTAAATGTCATGCATAACTTATCATATGTACGATTTTATTTTCAAAAATAGGTCCACATTAAAACTTCAAGCTGGGATTGACACTTTGATAATTGAAATTTTCACAAATGGATGACCTAATGTTTGGTAAAGGGAAATTCCCTTCAAATGCTTTCAAAAATAAAATGAAAAGAACAAGAAGTAGAAGGCAACATTGAAGGAAAATGAGTTCTTTTGTTTGATAACGTGTGTATGCTGGTGTACATTAACGAGAAAATATTAGAGTAATACACATTACGATAAAATACTTCTATACTAAAAATTAACCCATATATCACAATCAATCTATCAATCAATAATTTATACAAAGATATTTCTGAAGGATTTCACTATTTCTTTCTTTGAAGCTTCCTCCGATGTGTGTTTCAATGCATTACAGAGTTACAATTTATGAAAACTTAATCTTTGAAAACCTACTTGATCAAATTATTCATTGATAATAGATATTGCAAGTGTGACAAAGCGTTGTTGATATCATTTGCATCTGCTTGTGCTATATGTTCCCTCGAAGCGTATTATTTTACTCGCTTTCTTTCCTGTGGCAGTAACAAATGCATTTAACACTTACAAAGTATAATGCTGCTAAATGTACTTGAGAAATATCAAAACGTGTGCATCTAAGTTGTTCAAGTATTGAGCCCGATCTACGAAACCAATTTTTTTAAGCTGATTAACAGGTATAAGTGGCAGATATTTTAATGAAAACCTCTGTCAAACCTGGCATCAATAATATTGATTTACTGGTGCTTGATTTTCCATCAGTCTTAATTAAATCAACATATTAGATCCAGTTATGGAGCACTTAAGTTTCAAACTTAAAATAAAGTTTAAATTTCACAGTAGTAGTTCATGCTATAATGTAAACTTATTTCTACAATTTCCTTATTTGTTTGAAATAATCAAAATTCTCGGTAGCATCTTAAAACATTGCTTATTTAAATCATCGATCAAAATCTTTTGGTGGTTAGGTTGACGAATTGTCGACAAGTCGTTCGAAAGTTTGTACGAATGGTAAAAGTCGATGAAGTCGGTAGATGAGTCATACTGGGAAATCATGAGGTAGTCAACTTTTGTCGTTTCCGAAACAAGTATTCTGACACGTAGTTCCTTTAACTAAAACTTTCAGAAACAAAGGAATACGACTCAAGCAGTTCATGAAGAACCAAGACAAAGGGCGATAACTCAAAATAATAAAAATAAATCGTAACATTTAAATGCATGCAAATACACATCCTCCTCCACAATACACGATACCCGCTAAATATGAATGAGTGATGTCAGGGGTTTGAGGGAGCGAGGGTGCACTCAAAACTCTGACTTGGGAGGATGGCAAATGTATCGTCCTTATTCTTGTTAAATTTCACAATTTATATGATATCTTTTAACTATAGCCGTCCGTCTACTGAAATACTGAAACTTCGACGGGATAGTCATATACAATTTGAATGCAAAGCTAAAAACACATATTTACATTTAGCTACTTAGTTCAAAAAAGAAAATTAAAATTATATACATACTATGTATATATAATAGTTGTCATTCACTAAAATGATGATTATACCATGTTCATGCAGTTAAAATGGTGTTATTTACATTTTATTCATTTAAAAGAGAGATAGACATTAAATTTAAGTACATTTGTACATTGGAAAATGAGAAATGGAAATCAAGAACACCAGGATCAGAACGATAATCAAAAAGAACAAAATCTAGGGTTAACGACCAGACAGATATACTATAGGAATCTAACACCTGTACGAGAGCAAGATAAAGAAATCTCAGACACAAGAGGGTAACTAACGAGGCTCTGTCGAGTTAGGTAGCTATCATATCTTACCCAAGGATACCTGACATTTCACAATCTTCCATGACAAAAGATGTTTTTTGATTTTTTTTTTCTTTTAACGAAATAAAATGTTTGAATTGAAATAGCCTGCATTTAAGAGCTGATCGATTAGGTGTAAATTGAGGTCACTTCAAAACAGTATAAACAAACCGCATGAAATAATCAATCACCGCTTATTCTCAATGAAATGATCATTTCATAAAAAATTTCAAACACATATTCGATATTGGTAAGGTATGATCGTTCATTAACACTTTATTTAAATGTGCCAATTTTTACGGGAGAGCGTACGTGTTCTGTCTCGCACAGCTAAAATTAGGAATTTTCTTGGCTCTTTAGTGAAGATAGACACAAACAACAAGGGACATGAGAAAAGTAAAATAGTATGGACGGAGCGTTAACAACATTTTGACGGAAGTCGAATATGTCGACACGGAAGTAGACGACTGCGTAAGTGTGGAGGCGCTGTTTTGTCTTTTAATACGTCGATGGATACGATTTTATAATCATCGATTTAATCAATAATAATTTGGAAATTATTGGTTGTGAAGAAATGTATAAAGTTTTCGCGGAAGGAAGTCGGACACATGAACATATTCTCCTCACCGAATGAGACTTCGTCCATAGCAGCATACGATGGGTAGAAATAAAGACCAGAAGAGACCAAAAAGGACCAGAAGTCAAAACAGGGAAACATGCGCTTTTTAATGTCTTAATTTTCGGTCTTTTGTCCACCTAGTATAGCAACATAATGGTGTACCGTAAACAAATAATGAGCTACGTCCATCATAGGCATAGCCTAAAATCATATTAGCCCAATAGAAACAGACGTACATATGCAACCCGAATTCCACTAAAAATCGGTTCTCATGATGCAGTTAACGATGAATTTTGAAACTTTTTAAACACAGAAAAAGCTAGTTTACATTGTGAAATTTAACGATGATAGCATGTTTTAATCTACACAATAAAGTTATTGACTGACTTTTTTTTTTTATATTCACTCATGTTTTAAGTTGTTTACCGGTCCGTTTAATAGTCAGCAGAGCAAGAAATGAAAACAAGTAACTTGTTTAAAATGGATATATTTACTAAAATAAATCTGCATAAAAGAATTTCTTTAAAATAGATTTAAATGATAATAAAACAGCCCGTCATGTTTGATAATGCAGGGTATTTTCAATACTGCAAAGTGACATAATCTTTACAGTTAAGGGAATTTCCTTCTTATGAATTTTTAAAACTAAATAGAAAACGTGCAATTGCGGATGTAGCATCGAAATAGAATAGAAATCAGACCAAATCATTGATATGGGAGAAATATCCAATTATTTCTTGTCACGTCGGCGTTAAGTTCTCTTAATAAAATATTATAGTATTTTGATTATTCCGTTTGAAATAAAAAGTTGAAACATTATATTTTCAGTAAAAAATCACTTTTTATTATTTATCTATTAAAATATTTGTTTATAATATTAAGTAGAAAAAACATTGGTTAAAATGTTGGTTAAAACCAACTACTGGTACTTTGACATATCATTCCTTATCGCGATTCTTAAACTTTTGGTATATGTTCTTTACATCGGAATAGTTATAAATATGAACTACTAACTTCATATGAATTTATAATTTATTATAATATGAGTCAGATGTAACTCGTAAGAATACGAAGTTAAATATATAGATATATCTAAAAATCATCTTCTTGCTTGACACTTCTTTTCACTAATTAGTGAGACGGTATATGGCATATCAGAAACGAAAAAAAGTGTCTGAATTTAAATAATTATTTAAGACCATATAATGAACGCTTCTCATTGAAGAACATACGAAAATACCGAACTTTGTATGGGAAGCTCCGGAAAAATTGACTTCCTGTTAGACTGAAATCAGCTTATCGGTGTTTCAAAGTTAAGACTTTATTTCTCATTAGATATCGTTATGAGGACTTCCTCCTCTTCAAAAAAAAAGAATTGCGCATTTTAAGATGTTGTGTAAGAACTCTGAAAATAAGTGCATATAATACAAAACTAGCAATCATATAAAATTGCAAATTCGAAATTCTGTACACATGTTTCAAGGAGTAACCTCTCATCAGCAGCATTAAAAACAAAATAAAGGAAGATATAAATCAGGAAATAAATTGCAAGCAAAAATATCTCAAATCCTAAAGTATCGAAATAGAAAGCCAAATTTAGCATCAAGAAGTTCTACCATGCGCAATACAATGAATGAAGCCATGGTATTTAATGAATTTTAAAAACTATTGTACTGCAAATTTCGATAAATGATAAATGAAAAGATTCGTGGTCCGACAAGTCTGAGTATTGGGTTGCTGAATACCCCGACATCGACTCTGTGATTGATAAATTCAAAAATACCAATCACATAATATTTTGTTATGCTGCATACATGTTTTAAAGAGTAAGCTCTCATGTAAATGATCAGAACTACCATCAATACTGACCAATGATAAGGGTACAACAATGCATATTACACGTATGAAACACACCGAAACTAAAAGAAACAAAACCAGAAATGTGCCAATTATATCATGAACCATGTGTGGCATTTTTCCCTAGCAAACAAAGCTCGTTTATTTTTTTTTTATTTAAAAAAAAACATTACATAATTCATTTTGTATTTGGTGTTGCAATACTTATTTCTAAGTATATATATTCCCACTCCGGAATTTTATTATTTTTCAAAAAAAAATATGTTTGACATATCAACATGCTCTCGATATTTATTCCTTTTATGGTAAGTAATGGTGCTGTACAAAGCTGCAATGTTTGTCTTCCTCTACAAAATGAGTCAGTTTTCAAACAAAATATTGCCAAAATATTAAAAATTCTCGAATGTTACTTCAAAAATGGGATCATTTCCAATCAATTAATTCAGTACTTTTTATTATCCAACATGTAGTCACGAATCTTTTCCGCCCGATGATCTGCGAACTTATTACCAAACACGTGACTCATCGACGGATCTGTTGAATAGTTTGAACTAGGTTGGGTTCGACCACATGCCTCGGCCAAAGCTCGAAAATATACAGCGCAGTTTCCACAGCATATTCCAAGATACTGAACACCAATTTCTAAAGCTTCTTTGGCAAATCTTTTAAAATCTGACACATTACATCGTGCACTATCCAAATCATCGGGATAAAGGTACTTGCCTATTACAAGAATACTATTGTTATTACTAGAATTGCAGGTATTCGTAAATTTGTGCATTTTTTTTTTATTATTTTCACAAGCATTGATTTTTTTTTCTTTTTTAAAAATGTCAAAAGCGAGATAACTCATATTTGCAAATATAGGTTTTCTTTTCATGTTCTTTCTTGACTGTAAGAACTGATGTTTACAAATGAAATCACTGCATGTGCTTCATTCAGTAAGTTAGCATGCAATTGGTGTCCTTTTTAAATTTGATTTAAGTACCTGTCAGTGGATCCTTAAGTGATTGAAATGTTCTACACTCGTCGGAACAACGGTAAGCAACAGGCAGAGCTGCAATGGGTCCCTGAAAATGTCATAACAATGAGTTTGGTAGAAAGAAAATAATGCTGAACAAATTATTGTCGCTATCGTATAGGTTGTAGGTATGAACAGATAAGTATTTAAATTTCTTTTGAAGATATACTATTTAACGTACCATGAAGTCTCATGTTTTTTCTAGAGCGCTTATAGATGTCACAGTGGTACGGGTTAGAGACCCACGGAGGGAACGAACAAAAATTTGCTTCGCCTATTTGATAGTTTTAACATCGTTGGGAATTTTTCAAACGGTCGGCATTCCAATGGGAACAAATTGTGCTCCTTTACTTGCTGACCTATTCCTTCACTCTTATGAGGCTGACTTTATAGCTGATCTGATCAGAAAGAAAGAATATTGTTTGGCTAGATTCTTCAATCTCAGTTTCCGCTATATAGATGACGTATTATCTTTAAACAATCCTAATTTCGGGGATTTGATACATCGCATCTACCCAAAAGAACTTGAGATAAAGGATACTACAGACACTGTGAAGTCATCCTCATATCTTGACCTACACTTAGAAATCGATGGTAAAGGAAAACTACTGACCAAACTTAACGACAAACGTGATGACTTTTCATTCAGAATTGTCAACTTTCCTTTCATCTGTGGCAACATCCCTTCGGCTCCTGCGTATGGAGTGTTCATATCACAACTCATACGTTATGCCAGAGCTTGCCGAAACTACCCAGACTTTTTGTATCGCGCTAGAACTCTAACAAAATAGGCTTCTGGAACAGGGTTATGTTGCTACAAGATTGAAGTCATCACTACAGAAGTTTTATGGTCGTCATCATGAACTCGTGGATCGTTATGGTGTATCCATCAGCACCATGAAAACTGATTTATTCAACGGGTCATAGTTTTCCTTTCCTCGTTTGTCTACCCCAGACTTGACTTTTTATGAGCAACTCGGCGGGTGTTTCTAGAAAAGCAGAAGACGCTTACCCTACCGGTGCACCTGGTCCTTGCTCCCAGTTTTTAGTGGAGTCCGAGTTGCTCATTTACTTTTGTTACTTTGTATGTATGATTTTAGTTACTTTATGTTCTTTGTTGTGTATGTCTGTTTTCCATGTCTGGTCTTTGTCCCTGGATTACATTCTTTTGATTACCGCTATAACCTTGGTTCCCTTGATTACTCTTTCAGACCTTTCTATGCTTACGTTATCTTTCCTGTATCAATTTGATCCGATTAGCAGTGTAGCGAATAGTTTCATCACATTCTGAGGCGTACATGTATAGTACAATCATTAAAAACCATGAGGATTTCGTTATAAAACCAGCAGACAAGGGCAGTGTCATAGTAGTCATGGATAAAACTAACTACATCTCAGATGCTATGCGTCAACTTTCGGGTGAAATATTTTAATAAAAAAAACTACCCAGCGACTCTACCAAATCTTTTAGTAAAAAAATCACTTCAGAACTGAACAAAATGTGCAAGGACCCGGACGTTTTTATCTTCTGTCTAAAATTCTCAAAAAAGATATCCCTGGACGACCCATAGTTTCTGCTAATAGTCACCCGACCATAATATTTCTGAATTTGTTGATTCCCATTTCCGACCACTTGTTCAAAAAAGCTCCCGTCATATTTACAAGACACCAGGGATTATATGAAAAAAATGGAATCAATGAATCCTTTACCTCCTGAAACGCTTCTGGTCTCCCTTGATGTCTCATCACTCTATACTAATATCCAACATGATGACGGTATAGAAGCTTGTAGAGAAGCTTGGGAATCACGAGATATTTGGGACCCCCCTACTGACTGCCTAGTAAATTTACTCACTTTAGTTTTTAAGTATAACAACTTTACTTTCAACGAACGAACACTACCTCCAAATCAATGGTATAGCTATGGGAACAAAAATGGCTCCTTCGTATGCTAACATCTTCATGGGTAAATTGGAAAATCAAATAATTTCAACATCTATATCGAAACCCCTCTCTTAGTTTCGATTCACCGATGATGTCGACGTGAAATGGAATGAGTCTAAACAAAATTTTTAAAAATTAATGGCACATGCCTACAAAAGTTCATCCATCAATAAAATTCACCCATGAAATTTCTAACACTAAAATTACATTTTTGGATACTACTACGTCTGTAAGAGACGGTGAAATGTCAACTGATCTTCACACAAAAGTAACTGATAGTCACCAATACTTATCTCCCAATAGTTGTCATCCAAAACATTGTACTAAAAGCATACCACACAGCATGGCACTACGAATTCGGCGCATTTGCTCATCTGACGATACCACTAACAAACGTCTAGATGAACTCCGTGGTCATTTGTTATCGTGTGGCTACAAATCAACAAACATAGATCGGGAATTTGAACGCGCTAACAACATCAGCCGCAGCCGGAATGATCTCCTCGTCGACGAGTACAAACCCAAGAAAAAGAACAAAAGGGTTACTTTTGTGCTGACCTACCATCCAGCCTATGGGAAACTCCCTCAGCTACTTCATTCGAATTGGGAAGCCATTCAAAAACATCCTAAACTCTCAAAAGTCTTTCCTGAGGCACCCGTTCTGGCATTCCGTAGACCTAGGTGTCTAAGGGGTGCCCTGGTAAGAGCAGATATTTCATCTCAGCCCAATCAAAAAACAACGGGCCAGTGTCAACCATGTGGAGATAAACGATGTTAGACCTGTACCCAGACACTGCACACACAAACGTTTAAAAGCTACTTCACTGGAAAGGAATACGCAATTTTTGCAACGTGACTTGCAAAACCGAATACACCATATACCTTCTCCAGTGCCGATGTGGTATGCAGTAAGTTGGCGAAACAGAACAACCTTTCACTAGGCGCGTGAATGGTCATCTCAATGACTACAAATGTAAACCAGACCTCCCTCTAAATCTGCCGGACACACCTAAGAGAATCTCCACAACATTGTTGTTACGATCATACATGTAGATCGTACTACTATAATTTGACTTTCTTAATTGTTGTGCCTTTGATAAGGGTACAATCACCCACAGCGTGATTCAGCTTCATAATCAATGTTTTGATCTTGAATTTTGTTAGTTTTATGCTGAAGAAGGATATCAGGTTTCAGAAACATTCAATGTAAATTTTACCATCATATGGAGATGTTGAACATATTTAGATGTTTATATATATGTGTCTAAATATGTTCAACATCTCCATATGATGGTAAAATTATATATTTCATTCCAAAACTATCAATCGAGTTGTGAAAATTCGGTAAAGGAAAACCTAGATTACCTTACAAACTTTCCTAATTTCTTTCAGTAAAGGAATCATTGTTGTCGGGCCCCTGCCACAGTTCAAACCAACAACTGCGGCACCTGCGTCTTCTAACTGCTTACAAGCTTCCGGTATAGGTATGTTGTCTGTAGTTTTATCTGGGCCATATGGCGTTATTGTGATGACTGCTGGCAAACCTTTTTGAAATATACAAAATAAGAGGGCTCAAAAGCATGCAATATTAGAGACTGAAATCTGAAATGGTAACACCTGCTTCTAAATTGGTTGCCTCGGTACTTATTTCAAAACTTCTTTCTTCGTCCTCAGCATATAAAATTTAAATCGTGAAAAGAAGGAAGAAAATATTCAAAATATTCTACACTAGTATATATTACAAATTGACTGAGGATGTGCAGTTGTCATGTGTATCTTTTAAAAGAAGTGGATCTCACCAAGTACTGCTACAAAAACTATTAAAGAAAGCGAATTACTCGAGTTACACATAGTATAAGTCTCTCTAAAATAGGAAACTCAATGAAACACTCATTGTGCATGATCCGGCCTGTTACCTCCAAAGTTATTCAAAGTAATCCACATTGCTTATAAGTAGCTATGTGAAATTATGTGTAATGTACGTGCTATTTGGATTAGGATCCTCTTTCTATAATTATTAATTACCAGTACAGGCTTTTCTTTCTTAACTTATCGTGCTTTAGTATGCAAGGAAGGGAAAGTTAAATACGAATATTGTTTAGTCAGTTACCTTTTGCATACTCTTGAATACATTGTAAGGCCAGCATTGCTTCTCCTAGGTCATTGAATGTTTCAGCAATGATGTAATCAACGCCTTCTTCCATGGCCCATTTTAATTGTTCCTGCCATTTCAAGATGTGATTATGCTTAAGTTCATGTGAATAAAGTAATGAATACCTTTATCCGAAAATTGAGTGTTGAAATTTATCCATTTTATTTCTTTCTTTCTCTTTCGACTATTATTGTAAAAGATGATATTGCTAGTTTTTTTGTGGTATATAGTGATGGGATATCCGTACTTCGGTCTTTCCGTTACACAAGGGAGGGGGGACATTCCTAATCCGTCTCTCTTTCTACACCACTGTACGGAATTGAATGAAACTCACAAAATCTTTATTACATGTTCCAATTGAGCACTTCATATTTTTGATTTTGATCCGAATCAGTTTGGGAATATGGGGACATAGGGACCCATCTCTTATCCAATACTCCTCTTATATGAGGAGTAGAATTGAATGAAATTTTCACAGAATCATTATTACATGATCCCATTGTGCACCTTCTTTTTAAAATTTTGATCCAAATTAATTTGAAGGTTAAAAGGTGCATTTTATTAAATGGCAGAGTGGGGGTATCAATTTAGTGAGCATTTCTCAGTTTTTCTAGTTTTTTGTTTTTTTTTGGGGGGGGGGGAGGTATGATTTGTTTTCCTTATCTTCAGTTTTAATATGTAATCTATTTTATTTGGTTCACTACATTGTGTTTGTAGAACGTCTTTGTTTTTCCAGAAGCTGGCCATGTATTTAGAATTTGACACAAATGAATTGCCCCGTTGTTCAGGCTTCGGTACTTTTTGCCGAATGACGATATTTAAGCGTGAACGGCCGATGAAAATCAAGGAGTCATGAAAATGGTGAGGACACGAAATTCATAAAGGTCGTATGTCTACAACAAATGTAATGTTTTTTTTTTAATGTTGGATCTCTTAACTTTTACCTTGGACTCCAAGGCCATCGTTCTGTAATTCAACCCTTTTTGTCCTTAAGGATGTGTTTTTCTAGTATTTTGGTTACGGAAGTATATTTTGTTTGTTTGGAGATCAAATATTATGCTGATTTAATAGTTATGTATAACTGGATTTTTTTTCTTTCATATTCAAATTTTATTTTACAGTTACTGTAATAGATCTCGATTTGTAATTTATTATTTATGGGTTTTGAAATTTTGTATAATAAAATCTGTTAAATGAAAATTTGAATTCTTTGATAACGTACAGTTAAATTTTGTAACTTTTAATGTTTTCATATAACTAATAATATGAAATGATAATTCTGGTTAATCCAGGTTAATGATTAGAACTGAAAATATAGGTGCTGTACCCCAAATTAAGATTAATCATATCTGTCGATTTGAAAGTTCTGTTAAGGGAACAAACATACTATTATCCTACATTTGTTTTTGTTTTTGTTTTTGTTTTTTTTTTTCACAACAAACCTTTTTTGGTAGGCTGAATGCTTGTCAACCGTCTGGATCATGCTTCTACTCAATTATTAAAGCAGAATCAAAGATCAAAATAAATATAGAATTGAAAAAAACTGGAAATGGACAGCAAAAAGAAAAGAAGCTTTCATCACCATGTCGAAATTCGATTCTTTGACATTGACCTTGGGTCTAAGTCCCATACAGTCCAAAAGGCTTTATATATATAACGAAAAAGAAATGATAAACATGTTTCAGACGTATACCCCTTTTAATAACCCGAAAACCCGCAACGGAGGCATGCGAAATGGTACTAAGTATTTATTATAAAATTGATTCATACGGTATCGTTTTCGTTCGTATTGACGCTTCCAGTGGGGTGTTAACAAAAACAAAAATACAAGTACCTTTCCATGTGACAAATGAGACATGTATCATACCTAATAACGTATAAACCATCAACAGATTTCTATCGATCAGTTATACAATGGTAAATCCTAAACGGTGCTATGACTTACATACCTTAAATATATCCTTTACTTTTTGTTTACAGTCTTCATCATCTGGTTTATAAACAGTAGTATTACACAGTCCAGCAGCTGTGAGTTTATTGTGCTTCTTGGCCACCTTTTTGGCTAACGCTAAAGCTGTCTTATTTAACTTCTCAAGGTCATCTTCTCTACCAATAGAGCGAAGTTTAGCCCTATTTCCGTAATACTGAAAACGTTTAAAACCATAAAAAATATAGACTGAAGTAAAATAACATAACCCAATCATAGGAGGAAAACACTGATCTGATTCCTTGATAGTGAAATCAACACTTTGAAAAGATCAAGATGTTAAATTTCATTTACTCAATAAAATATGAGTAATGAAATCATATTAACTGTAATACCATTGAATGCAAATTTCATCGGTAAAAAAAAGACAGGATCATTGCTGAAAATAGGACAAAAGCTGTTCTTGCGGCTGCTCACCGTGATAAAATGGTGAGTGTATGGCTTAATTGAATTTTTGTATGGATTGTTACTCCTTACAGTAAAGGCTTCTACAACATCGGTCCCAGCGTGAACAAACTCTTCATGCATGACCTCAACCAGTTCCGGGTGATCTAAGACTACTTCTGGAATGTAACCGCCAAATTTCAGGTAACCCCTGCGACCGAATTCCCACATATATCCTTCCGCTATGAGGATCGTTTCTCCATTTTGCAATCTTTCTATAAAGCCTGCATGGTAATCAAATAGTTATATAATATCCAAACACAAAATTAACGCCAGCGTAATCAATTATGAAATGTTAAAAGTAATATGTTTGTGTTATATGATAAAGGAATCAAGTGATATTTATCAAGAATACACATGTTACATTTTAATTTTTTTTCGACCGAGCAATATGAAAAGGATTTTTTAACTCTTTTACCGCGTCGATGCATTCTGGAATGTTTAATCGATCACTCATCTTCGAATTGTATAGATTTGTGCGTGTTCTATTATATCGCGCACACATATTACAAGAGTTGTCGTTGACAATAATACACATTTTCAGTGTGTGTCATAGTCATACACGTAAAACATGGTATAAAAAGTTTAAATTGCTTCGTTAGGTTTGCAACAACGCTACATGCACTAAGTTAAAGCTTAAATTGTAGAAAATCCGTTACCATTTGCTGCCATGCTGGTATGTCGGTGGTTTACTTGACCGTTCTAATTGTTAACCTTTCATCTAGATGTTTATCAGCAATAACTGTTGAAGCCTATTAAAAGGGGGATGGAAAAAATGATACCGGCGGAATTCTTTGACCTTTTTTTCAGAGCGGTACCAGTGTTGCATGTATATAAATCTCAAGTTACATGGTTGGAAAAAAAACTGGTACATACATGTCGGTTGGGGTGGTCAAATCAGAACCTGAAATTTGGAAAATCTTCTCTGTTCTAAGGTAACCCAGTTAATGCAGTAATTTAATTAGACTTGCTACAAGGAAAAGTTTGTTGATTGTATGTATCCCTCTGATGGCAAATCCATAGATTTTCTGTGTCATGATGAAATTATGAAATTGACAAGGGTAAAATTGCAACCCTGATCTGTGAAAAAAAGGCTCTGTTCTGCGGCACATACAAACTCCCATTTCTAATAGAAGTAGTCCCCCGGAGGTCAGTAGGCATATCAATGAAGCAGCGCTGTACATCTGCTCTTAAAAAAACAAAAGAGAAATAGTAAAATTGCGATATGTAATCATCGTCGAATTTTGGGAAAGCTAAGAAGAAATACAATATTGACCAATATTTCAAATTTTGCTTTAACATAATGTAGTCTATAGCTATTGGGTCGGGAAGTAGTTTAAAGGAACAATTTTCGATGGCGGAGCTCAAAAATAGTTTCTTAGTCAGCCAGTTAGTCAAGGTAAGAAAATAACTCACCGCCTGAACCCGCAAAAATAAGATTTTGACGTTAATTCAAGTAAAAGATTTTTTTTTCTGATCCCAATCGCCGCTTTCAAAAATCTTCTCCTCAGAAACTACTGTACAGAATAACTCAAAAACCGTTGAATTTAGCAAAATTCTGATGGAGATTCACATTGTTCACCATTAAAAGACGGACTCTTGCCGAAGTTTTCTAAATGATTTATTGCCTGTTGTAGGAGTTATGGCCCCTGAAACAGATTTTTTTTTGGCATTTTTCCACGTGTACAACTCTATTCCAACAAAAAATAATAACAGATGGCGTATTTTTTTTTGGGGGGGGATTTCCTGCACAGACTGATCATTTCAAATTTTTCATCGGTCAAAAAACATGGCCGTCGTTAATAAAAATAGGACATAGGGATCAAAATCCTTTTTTTGCTTTTTTTTTCTCAACTAAAATAATGAAAGTTACTCATAGATAAAAATGATATTTTGAGTTGACTGGCAGTATTGAACTTTTTTTTCAGGCGGCCATGTTTCAAAGAAGCTGCCATTTTGTGACCATTTTCATCAGTTGCTCAGATTCCAATGAGTTTTGGTTTCATTTTGGAAACTGAGTGTTTTAAGTTGAATGGGGATGACAAAAGATCGTTCTGGGCGGCCATTTTCCCCCACTAATATTTATAATAGCTTGATTTCAACAATGGTTGGTTAATATAGTAAACATGGTCTCCAGATGTGAATGGTGAAGATGAACATGTTGGATAGCCATGGTTTAACTTCATTTTATGTTCTTTTTTTTCAGCAGATGTATACTGGGCTAATGCCCCCTCATACCCGGTGGAATAACAGGCCATAGATGGGCCCCTGCCCAATTTTTTTCCAGAGGTTCTAATAACACTTTGAAGGCATTTCCAACATTTTACAGTGCCTTAGGTACTCTTTTGAACTTACAATATTCCTCAATATATGCTCTGTTTCAGCAACTTTTTGTCAAACATGGTAACAAAACATGATACTTTAACTTACTTAGTTAATAGGGCATTGTTTGCCAGGTGAGCGATTCAAGCTCTTCGGAGCATCTTGTTTAACATAGTATTTCTTACTTTCTAAATAGAAACGATCACATGATTAATTATTTATTCATTATCTTAAAGTCTTGCTTTAGAAGTATTTATAACTTAAGAAACAATTAAACTAAGGTAATGCTTTACCCAGTGTTACCCAGTATAACCATTCAATATGTAAAACTAGTACTGAGGTTCTGTTTGGCCGTTTTCCTATTGCAGGCTTGGTAAAACCCATATAATCTGGCTCGTTGCAAACCATTTGCTGACGGGAAAAATACATTCTAAAATTCTCTTATATACTGTATAACGGTCAGAATAGTGAACACTCAATTTATTATGGGCAAGGAAAAAATTACCCCTACGCTGTATTTGACCCCTCTCAAGCACCTGGCATGTTTCAACCCCGGATTCCAGCCGCACCAGGATCTTTGCTATTAACACTGATTTCCTCGGGCAAAAAGTACATTAGCATTGTTTTACAGATTGAGAAGATTAAGATGGAGCACAAAGATGGCATTTATACAACTAAAAAACAAAGATAGTGATTGTTCTCTGAAGAGCTTATTTAAACATTACATTTCCTAAGTTGTAACTTAATTTTGTTTGCCACTTAAGATA
Source organism: Perna viridis (assembly GCA_037379345.1). Lineage (NCBI taxonomy): Eukaryota > Metazoa > Mollusca > Bivalvia > Mytilida > Mytilidae > Perna > Perna viridis. The sequence goes on along the minus strand of CM074512.1, from coordinate 39,265,426 downwards.
ATCGTCCACTACGCAATGAAAAGACAATCTGATGAAAAAAAAAACAATCTGACTATTGTCTTTTGTTTTTGTTTATGATGTATGTACTTTTAGACGAAGACAGTTTTACAATTCCTCGAAAAATGAACAAATTTCCATGTGCATGTATGCATCGGACTTTTTGTGTCATTCATACAATAAACATGCAGGTATTGTTAAGTGCATTTTCATTAACGAAAGCTTAGAGGGTATCAGGGGCGGACCAAGGTATTTGAAAAATTGGTTCCGATCTAGAAAGTCATATAAATAAAGGGTTTCTAGCTTACATTTGCTTATTCCCTCTCCAAATTTTATATTTAATTAAAATTAAAAAAAAAACAGGAGTCTAAAACCCACTCTGGATCCACAATAGGAATATATATATATATATATATATATATTCTTCTTTAAATCATTATTGCAAATATTTGTGTATAAATAGGGTATACACAGAACTTTGGTAATTTTATTGAAGTATTCAAACACCTGGTAGTCAAGGTCAAAGATCATTCTAAGGAAATACCTGAAATGAATAAAGTCTTTGGAATTCAATTATGTCCTTTCATAGGTGTTAAACGGTAAATTGATAGCCTTGATGTTATGAGGTCCAATATATTTACAACAGAACAGATTAGGTATTTAGGACAGGAAATTCCTATGCATGAAATAGGCGTTAAATTTAAACTGTTTAAAACCGCAAAGTACACATTAATAGATACCTATATCTATACATGCGCGCGCAAATAACGGTAGATAGGATTGTCCAAGGTTGAGGTCAAAGTTCAATTACCGAATTTAATGGGGTTTTCCCATCGTATTTCACAACGTCTAGATACTACTAAATTTTGCTTCATTCATAAAGCTGTGTTATGAGTCACAAGAGGTGTTTCGGAAGTGAAATCGTTACCTGTATTTAATAAAAACAAATACTGGTAGAATTCGTGTTCTTTTAGAATAATCCAGGCTATCTTTAGGAAGAGATGTACTTGGCTCTCACCACTACCGTGTGCATATTAAATGGATGTGTAAGATAACAGAACAAATTGGGGGGAAAATCGTTTTATTTGAAAATGGAAAAATCGCAACTATTAGTTCGCCAAACAAGCAAAGTGGAAAAAATTCCAGACGACGAACATGAAGGGCTTCTGCAACAAAAGAGTAGTGACGAACTCCCAAATGAGCACCACTGTCCGCAACACACTGAAACAACAAATATAAAGGAAAACTCGCCGGTGTCTAACGCTTTGGTGAGAGCACTGAGCCAAACTGATGAAACAGTTGATGAAAATACCAAAAGACAAACCAGAAATGGAGACGTACTTATTCCCATTCCAAGCACGAATACGAACGCTTCTATAAGTAACAGTGGATGTTGCAACAATGGTTGTTGTCGTGAAGTTAACTTAGAAAATTATGAAACTTTAAAAAAACAAAAAGGAATTTATTTATTTTTAAAATCAAAATGCTCAAAACAAACACTACTTAACATAGTGTTTGGCATTCTTATTATGTCAGCATTATTTATAGGAATTCGAGCATTATTTAAAGACACAGAAGGAGAGCACTCGAAGAGATATTTGTATTGTTACCACTGCCAAAATATTGGGACAATCCGTAATAAAATACATGTCAAGGATATGTGTTGTACTGAAGATCCTATTGCGGAATTCCCATCACCTAAGGTATGTTGCTTTTAAATACACAGGTCAAATATAGGTAAAACTTTTCATCTAGAGTTTTAAAAAATGGGGAATCTCCCATATAAATACCACGACCTGTTTCTAAAAATATACAGATTTTTGATATATTAAATGTAAAATAGTGCACGATCAACAACAATATGATATACAGGTGAATATGTCTGTAATGAAATTTGCGGGTTTGTATGAAGATTGATTGATGAATTGTTTTACATTTCGTCAGATCTATAAATAAATAGATGGTAATCAGGGAATGTTGTAAAACTTGGTAAGGTTATGGAGCGGGTATTTTATTTTTGAGATATATGGTCATTTTGACATGTATCTAATACGATAACCTATTTGATAATAATTGTATATATATTTTAGCAAACATCAAGTACAATGTAATAAAGACTAAACCAGTTGGGTTATGGTAACAAAAATGTCTTAGATTGTACTACAAACGTGCATTGATATTTAATAAATACAGATTTTAACAACTTCATTGTAAAAATTAAAAGTTTGATGTGATGACAATTTTAACACTAAGCAGGGGCGGATCCAGTATTTAGGTTAGAGGGGTGCACAGTCCAAATTTCGCAAAGGTCAAACTCTTGAAATATTCCTCTAGAGTGGGTGCAGTGTAGATATCTTGGTATAAAATTAGCGAGAAATTAAAGTTTCATCCTAAAACCGCCTAAATCTACCCCTGACAATCCATGTTTTGCAAATTTTAGGGGGAGCGCACGCCCGCCACGCCCCCGCCTGAATCCGCCCCTGCTCAGACATACTATTCGGCAATATAAGCATAGGACACGATCATGGGGCCTCTTTCTGATATTAAAATATTGACATGTTGTGATACTTGGAGTGGTGAATTGGATTTATCATGTACGTAGTCTTTCTGGACTGGGAAAAGGATGAGCTTTTTGTGCTCATTGTCCATGACACTTTTTTTTTAATTTCTAAAGACATTTTCGAAAGCAAAACATTTACATATTAGTACGTGGGCTGAAATAACCCCCGTGCACCCCCAAACTCATTGACCAAAATATGATTTTCAGGTACCCTTATCCCCTCCAATTTCAGAATATTTTTGTTGCCAAAAAATTCACTGACGTATTGTTGTATTTTTCGGCTACTTTTTATACCTCGTTGAGGCAATAGTCAATTTTTTGGGTATTTTGATTCTACGAATAAACTTACATATGTATGAATCATCATGTAGCCCAATGTCTCACCTTTACAATGGTACCACAATTGTTGCAGTAGCACTTAGGGTTTTGGGGTAAAATGAATAAAATGTACCCCTACCCCGCCGAAAAATTGCTTAAATTGACTTATTTTTCAATGTCAAAACCCCTAGAGTATTTATACGTCAGTAAAAAACGGTTTATTTTGGAATTTTCTGTTTAGTATCATCACAATTTATACTTCTGGGGTTCTTTTTAAAAATTTTGCCGATTTCCGTAGGCAGAATTTATCCAAAATGCAAAAAATGGGATTTTCGAATTTTCCGTAGAAGTCAGATAAATTCTATTTTACAAATTATTGCTCGACTGAAACGTCTCAAATTTGGTATCATTCGATAGATAATTTTATTTTCTACATAAATAAATCACACAAACCTAATTTTCAAGAAAGATTTTTAAAAAAAATATTACCCCTAATTCTAGAAAACTGGTCACAGTATCAAACAGAATTCTCAGTCACATCATACCGAGATTGTAGAACTCATATTGTAAGCATTCATTATTAAGATAAAGATGTATAAAATAAATCTGATGAATTCGGGCGCTTAGTTTTTCCTTTTAGGGTGACAATTACTATAAAATCGGAAAAATGGGAAATTTCAGAATTTCATAATTTTCTTCTATATCACCCGTTATTGTCTTTTTTCAGAATTCCGTAGTTTAAACAAGCTTTTATGTGATACAGCATATTCATATTATGTCTAAGCTTTACAATGAGACTAAGCAATAAATATTTGAACTTTTTCATGTCATGTTAGGTGGGAAAATGCCACCCCGACCCATGAAAAAAATGCCTCAACATGAATTTAAATGTTAATTTTTAGCAAAAAAGGGTGTACAATAGACACGTTGGGTTTTTTTGTTCAAATTAGCGATGTATCTAAATATCTTCTCATTTCAAGCGCCATTTTTTCAGTTTTATTTTGACAATAATGAGTTTTTCGTAAAAAGGAGAATTTCCGGAATTTAATATTTTCTTCAATTTCACATATAATTGTGTCTTAGCTTCCTAATGAGCCCTAGTAATAAATATTTGAACTTTTCCAAGACCAATTAGGTGAAAAATTGCCACCCCTACCCATGAGAAGAATACCTCAACATGGACCAAAATGTTAATTTTAAGCATATAATCGATGCAAAAAAGGCATGTTGGGTACTTGTGTTTTAAACATCGATGTATTAAACATATGTTCTCATTTCAGGCGAGTATATTTCAGTTTGAAGCTGACAATAATGAATTTTTTCATTAAATGGGGAATTTTTGGAATTTCATATGTTCTTCCCTCTCACATGTAATGACTATTGTTTTTCAAGTTACCTACTTCGAACAAGCTTTTGTGTATTCAGACACATTTATGGTGCAACTTACCTTTCTAATGAGCCAAGGCAATGCATAATTAAACGTTTTCCAGGCCATTTGGCGAAAGAATGGTACCCCTAACCACTATAATCTGCCCCAATGTGGAAGAAAATGATCATATTGCATTTATTATGCAGATCTTGTATCAATCATATTGTCAAGCAAATTTTGTTGTCCCGAAGAAGACAAAATATTAAAAAAGGGAAATTTAAGAATAAAACAGATTTTCAAGCATTTTAGAACGTAAATTGTATATTTCTGTTTAAGATATCACAGTTTTAACAACATTTGATTTTGTTTGCTATCATTATTTTTATACATATAAGGATAAGGTTTCAAAGAAGCAGCTACGATGAATGACTGGCATATATGTATCCAACGCCATTTTAAAAATGCTAATCTAACATATACGAATTGTGGGGGTTTTTTTACGGAAATTTTGGTGGATATGAGGTACCATCCTTTCGCTTAATTGGCCTGGAATACGTTAAAGTGTGCATTGTCTTGGTTCATGGGAAAGGTAATCGAATGATACCATTTGAGACGTTTCAGTCGAGCAATAACTTGTAGAGTAGAATTTATCTGACTTTTACGGAAAAGTCGAAAATCCCGTTTTTTGCATATTTGGATAAATTATTCATCAAAAGAACCCCAGAATTATAAATTGTGATAATACTAAACAGAAAATACCAAATAAGTCATTTTTTACTGAAGTATAAATACTCTAGGGGTTTTGACATTGAAAAATGTGCCAATTTAAGCGATTTTTCGGCGGGGTAGGGGTACATTATTCTCATTTTACCCCTAAACCCGCAACTGTTTTGGTATCATTGGAAAGCTAAGACATTGGGCTATATGATAATACCTAAATATGTTTAGTTTGTTCACACATGCTATCACAGGAAGACTTAGACAGTCAACCAAATGAGTCAAAAAAATCTTGGCTTTTTAACCCAGTGGGGTACAAATATTGGCTTATACTGAAAAAGAATCCGAGAATATTCTTTGGCGACAAATTGATTCGGTAATGGGAGGTATAAAGGTATCTAAAGGTCACCATGAAGTTGATGCGTGGGAGGTGCACGGTGGACCCTCCAAGCTAATGGACTATATCATTTTCTTGTAGATTTTGGTTTTGGTCTTCTAAATGTTATTTTGACATAACTAGTCCGTCTGGAGTTTCACAATCTGGTGGAGTTTTTGCTTGTATTATCAACATTACATATTCTTGGTGTCCATGCAGTGTAATTTCCGAATAATTTATCTGAATAATATGCATTCCCCCAGACGTTTGTGTTTATATAAACCCTCAAGCAATACAAAGCTTTACATTTCTTCAGTTTAAGAATTTTAACTTTGTTTTATATTAATGTATTTAATTTTTAGACTGGTGCCGTGACTCTAGCCGGAGATAAACCGGATGTTGGTAAGTACAGACTGTTATTAATGCTGTTATTGTTTTGTTTTGGTTTTTTGTTATTGTTTTTTTTTTGCCACCGTTACAAAGTTTATGGGACAAATTGTAAATTTTGGAAAGGTTGCTTGTTAAAATGGAAAAATGGGGATGTAAGCTTACGCGTAACGAACGGAATATCTAGTACATTTTACATTTATTTAGTTGAAACAAATGATATAAAATATCAATATTAAACGTATGAAGCTTTCTTTCATGTGTTGATCTTGTTAACCCAGGAGCCACAACGAAGTATACGTATTCTAATCTTAACAAATATTGAAAAATATTGTTAAATCATTTTCAGGATCCGCCAAATATAATGGCACAAGAATTTTGGAGTTTCAAGCGGATTTCTTTAAGGAATGGAAGCACATGAATAGAAAAGGTAGTTATATTTATTATCCCAGTAAATACTTTTAACAATTGAGATGGCGGAGGAAATTGCTAGATTAAAGCTTAACCAGCCATTGCGAATCAAGTATAAAAGAAAGATATGTAGATTATACCACGTCCATATCGAATTCCTTTGCTGTATTTTTGATTTAGGGGTGACCATGCAGTTATTGGATATTATTATGGTACCCATACTTCTTGTAAATAAATATCTTGGTAACTGAAAATCTTAAAGCTTATTACAAATATTTCTTGGCTTACCCATAGTTGAAAGGGAGGACGTAAAGTATAGATTCTAACATAAGTTAATAAGTAAAACAAGACCATTTGTATTTTATAAGCTAAAGAAAATTATGCCTACAAGAATGGAAAATAAATATTCTGCTTCTGAAAAAAAATACCACCAAACTGGCAAAGAATCACATTGTCTTCCGATATCATAATACAAGCATAGATAATTTATAGAACTCACTCTTATATGTATGTGAAAATGATGCAAAAATTGAAAAGTCATCGTTTTTAATGAAGTTTACAACATATATTTTAGATATCATCCCTTGGAGAGATGTGACAAGTATCGAAAATAGTTTTGCGAGATTTGAAAATGGACAGAACACAATCAAGCTCCTGAAAGACGGGAACTATGCCATTATGCTTTCTCTGACTACAGATACGTACCACGGAACGCAAAATTCATTCCGTGCAAATGCGTGTATCGTTTTTGACCTGCCTGGCGGAAGGACTCAAGAAGAATGCAAACTCATCACTCATTCTGAAAATATGATGGTTCCCTTCGAAATATTTAAGTTCGACTATCTCAAAAATGGTACGGGTATTCATGCATACATCACGACCTCAGCTTCATTAGACAGAAAATCAACTCATAATAAACTGTACACTGTCTTGTTGACGTGATTTGTTTTAAAAGTGTGTGTGTTTGTGTGTATGTGTGTGTGTGTGTGTGTTTTGTATAAAAAGTAAATTGTTCCATGTTTGTATTGAAAAAGTTCCTACTTTTGTTAGATATGTAAACATTCACAATTGGTCTTTAGCGTGAAGATGTAATTATTTCCTTATGGGTGATCTTAAATATGGAAGTGGATGTGAAAATATGTGAGGCTAGTTTAATTCCGTAATATGTGAGGTGTATCTTGGAAATATATTCATTTTTGAAAATAAAAAAATAGATGGAATATATATATATCGCTTTCTGAAAACTTTAAATTTGTACATAGTCTGTGAATAATGTAAAATATGTGATTCTTGCAAAGCATTGCTATACCATAGTACTGTACATTTGTATATACAAATGTTGTTAAATTTTGAACAAAATAAGATACTGTTTGTACAGTGTTTGTAGAGTATTAAATTGTTTTTTGGGTTTTTTTTTGTTTATATGATATCGATTTTGCTTTTTTCACTTTAAAAAGTTACGAATTCCGAATCTACATATTTAGTAACTGCATATTTTGTGTATTACAGTATTTGCAGACCAGATGTTGAAAATTCAAACAAAACACACAAAAAATTTATCGAATGAATGAAAAATCAAATAAAACAACAACAAAAAAAACTAAGTATACACAAAGAACAACCCAGAACTTGGTGATGAAGTCCATCGTCCTTTTGCGCCAATTGAATAAAATAATGTTGTCAAAGATTCGTCAGTTTACCTGTAAAATAACTTTAGAGGTAACGATATCAAATATTTCACAAAAAATATGAAAATAAAATACAAGTTAGGAATACATCTAAAATATATGTAAATCACCCTTGGCAACATGGATCTAGATTAATCCTGTAGGTACTAAAAATAGTATTTGTTCGACTCGGTCGCACTAGTTGACAAATGTACATGTGTGATTTAAAAAAATCATTATATATTATAGACATTATTGATAGACATTATTGTAGGTACAATAAATTAAAAATTAAAAAAATAAGGTCGGTCAGTAGATCAAAAATAAACTATAACCAAAAAATATGAGAATTTTGTGTTGGTAAATAAACCTGATCCGATACGATAATACTGGGACGTGAAGCTAACATCATACTTGTAATTTCATCTTTTTTTTGCGCAATTCAACTACGAAAATTGAAATATAAACTGGCGCAAAAAGGGATACTGGTGTTAATAAGGTGTTGTGCAAAAGAATCCCTTTTTGGCGCAAAAGGAGATCGCCCGGGTTGAATGGGCAGGTTATTTTTTTAAAGAAATAACCATAGAGTTTTCTTGCCGAAACAGTGTTAAGAATATCATAATTAGACACTTTTCTGTAGGCCCGTATGATTCAGGACCAGATATTTATTTTTCAAACAATGCATTGCTGATTATTTGAATATTGAGATCGACAAACTTAGATATGCAAATGTCATTTTCCGAAGAGAAAAGATGGTACAAGAGTAATTAAGGGAACCACGGTTATAGCAGTAATCAAAAGAATGCAATCCAGAGACAAAGACCACCCATGGAAAACAGACACACACAATAAAGAACAAGAGTAACTAAAATCAGATATACAAAGTAACAAAAGAAAATGAGCAACTCGGACTCCACTAAAAACTGGGAGCATGGACCAGGTATACCGGTAGGGTAAGCGTCCTCTGCTTTTCTAGAAACACCCGCCGAGTTGCTCATAAAAAGTCAAGTCCGGGGTAGGAAAGGAAAATGACTCGTTGAACAAATCAGTTTTCATGGCGCAGATGGATACACCGTAACGATCGAGTTCATGATGACGGCCATAAAACTTTTGTAGTGATGACTTCAATCTTGTAGCAACATAACCCTGCTCCAGAACCCCATTTGTTAGAATTCTAACGCGATACAAAAAGTCTGCGTAGTCTCGGCAAGCTCTGGCATAACGTATGATTTGTGATATGAACACTCCATACGCAGGTGCTGAAGGGATGTTGCCACAGATGAAAGGAAAGTTGACAATTTTGAATGAAAAGTCATTACGTTTGTCGTAAAGTTTACCATCGATTTCTAAGTGTAGGTCAAGATGTGAGGCTGACTTTACAGTGTCTGTAGTATCCTTTATCTCAAGTTCTTTGGGGTAGATGCGATGTATCAAATCCCCAAAATTAGGATTGTTTAAAGATAATACGTCATCTATATAGCGGAAACTGAGATTAAAGGATCTAGCTAAACAATATTCTTTCTTTCGAATCAGATCAGCTGTAAAATCAGCCTCATAAGAGTGAAGGAATAGGTCAGCAAGTTCAGGAGCACAATTTGTTCCCATTGGAATGCCGACCGTTTGTTGAGAAACGCGTCCACCACACTGGACAAATATGTTTTCGATTAAAAATTCCAGCATTTTGTAAACATCTTCTTCTGTATATTTGGATGATGATTTGGAATTATTTCTTACAAATTATGAGGAATCTCTACCAAGAACTATATATTTGTATCTAGGTGTACCCTCTTTTTTGGAAAAACAACGATGTATAATGTTTTTAAGTCGGGATTTTAACTGAGTATGTGGAATAGAAGTATACAGCGTTGAAAAATCAAAGGTTTTAATGCTATTATATTCTGATAATAGTCTTGAACTGATTGTCTCCGAAAGATCTTTCGAATTTTTCAGGATCCACATTGAATTGATACCAGTACGGGAGTAACAAGTGTTGTGGTAGGACTGCAAACCCTCTTTGACAGCTGTGAGTATAAAAGTTAAACGTTTTGAAAGAGGTTTGGTGGTACATTTTACAGACCCAGCTCTGTAATGTTGTTTGTATGGATTCTTATCAAATTGATAAAACAAAATTGATCTTTAAGTTAGTTTATTGGACAAACATGGAAAAATATGGTTGAAAGCAAGTTTCTTGTCCTGCAAGTAACGCATCCAAAAAAAAATTCGAATGTTTCTTTGACGGTTAGAGTTGTTCCTCTTTGAACTTTCAACATAATATTTACTTGGTATTTTTGTAATAGCTGCATCGGTAGTATAATATGTATTTTGCCAGATTTATTTTGGACTTGACTTGATTATGGATCTGATTAGTAATCTGCAATTTTGTGGTTATCCTAAAAAAAAACCTGTTTGAAATATATCAACAATAAGTAGGGTTAATCTACTTCCAGGTTGTATGTGTGTATTCGAAAATAAATGCTAGAATATGATTTTTTTTCAGTTTTGATTTGTACCCAGGATCAATAGTGATCAAACTAATCTTTAAAGCTAGTTAAAATTATTGTGTAAATTGAAGTAAGTCGCATTTTCTGCAATAATAAAATCATCGCAATAATTTCTGAATTAACGGTATATCTCTGATTGTGTTCAATTTTAAGGGATGGCTATTCTGTTGAATGATGCAATATATGAACAAAATAAATGCAAGTTATCTCTATTTAAAGCTGCTAACATATTTGGGGTTTTTTTACGAACACACGAAAGCCAGCATGATTAAGGAATTGGGACAAAAAAAATCCATTTCTTCTGCTTGAAAGCGCGAGTTCAAGCATCTTTACCGTTCAATGCTTTTTTGTTTACTTGATATATTTTTCGAAAAACTGTTCAATGAAACCACTTAAACATTAAAAAAAATAACGGTTGATCTGTACGTGCCGCATTATTTCGGCGTCGTCTCTCCGTTTTTATTTTCGCCGTTATGCACCGTGTTGGTCATAAAGACGGCGCATCGTCACAAGACGTTACCAACGTCGACACAAACATCCGTCCCGCATTTGCGATGAAGTTTTTGCCGTGTAAAGATCGTCAGCAAGAGCTCCGTGTAGCGGTTTGAGATATTCAATTCGTAATCGCAACCTGTAGCGGAAATTTGAAGCCTGTATCATGGGTAAGTATTTTTATCTGGCCAAACAGCATTCTTAGGTCACTGATATTGTCAAAAAAGCTTTTTGTATATCGCTTTAAACATACATGGACTGTTTGCCAGATAGGAGGACTGGGGTTCTTATATCTATTTAGTCTATTTAGATCTGCATCAAGTTTTAAACAAGTCTGTCCGCTTAAACAAAAAAGATATATTTATCAGTATAAATTTGGTTTAATATTTCTTACGTTGGTTTATAGTCAATGAATGGAATAAACACCTTTCTCATAATGTATGGAGCAGGGAGAAATAATGGGGTGGGGTGATAGTGATGAATTTGAGAGTCCTATTCGTCTCGATTTTTATGACAGTTGTGTTTAAAATTTTAATGAAAGTTCAGTGGATAGAATCTGCATTAAGAGATATACATAGGTGAAATTAGTAATGGATGGGGGAAAGAGAGGGTGTCGATGTGTTGTGCACATCGGACAAATAAACTTTGAATGTAAGGAATTTAATATTAAAAAATAATCAACGATTCCGAGTAAAACTCAATAAACACGAAAGACGAAATAGCAATACCAAAAATTCATCAAGACTTCACAACACGGTTTGACTTTTGAGTGAGACAGCTTTGCTATTACATGTATATTAATATCATAATGTATCGTTTATTGTCTATTGGTCCTTTTTCAGATATCCACGCCGAATGTCGGATATCCAGGTATATGTATTACATCCAAAAGATCACAGAGTCATTGTCCGAAGATCGTAAGTAAAATGTCTCATAAAACTTTATGTATCGTTTATATTCGGTTAAGATCGGCTGAATTCGCTACTTCACGGAATCTAACGATTTTACAAGGTTTATTTTTTGTGTTTTTTAGCTCACCTGGCCGGGTGAGCTATTGCCATCACTTGACGTCCGTCGTCGTCGTCGTCAACAATTTCTTCAAACATCTTCTGAAACTATTGAATAGATTAGCATGAAACTCATAATGTCTGTTCCTTAGAGTATCCTGCACAAAATGACTGTTTGGATTTTTGATCGGTGAAAAAACATGGCCGCCGTTACTAAAAATAGAACATAGGGGTCGTACAGAAGTTTTTTGCATCGTCGGACAATTTCTTGTTAGAGTTATTGCCCTTGAAAAGCAATAAAATAACCAGGTGAGCGAGTCAGGCTCCTGGGAGCCTCTTGTTTTTTTTTTACTATGTATATATGTCTTATATTTTAATTAACCTGGAATTATCAAAATTTTAAAAATTATAAATACCAACTACATTTTTGCAATCAGTTACAACTGTAGATATAGGATTTTATTTTTTTAAATTGCAGAAATCGATGCATTCAAACATCTTTCGGAAATACAAGAATCCAGAATTTCTGCTGTAGACGCCCAAAGAATCGGCAGAGAATTCAGGGCCATGGTATGCTTTTTTTTAATCTAATTTTGAAAACAAGGATTTCTTGTTTAGGAATGAATCTATGAATGATTTAATTATTCCTTCAATTGTAAATCACAAAAACAGACTTTCAAGTTACTTTTTACCGAAATGAATTTAATGTTAAAAATACATTAGTTTCCCTCTTTTGGTATAAATAGAATATAACTATTCTTTGTATGCTTAACTAAGAAATTGGTGAAAGAAAATGAAAATGAAAATGAGCAGGCCATATTTACTACGCTAAAATGAAGAATTTGTCATCTTCTCTCACAGAATTTTAACAACAATAGATCTAGAGCAAAAACAATAATCACCAATGTATGGACGTCACCAAGAAAATACGACTTCAATTATGAAACGGAAGCAGAGAAATTGCTAAAAGCCACGAACATCCTCCGAGAACTACTTCCTAAATATTTCTGTCAGACGCACGAAGAGGAAAACAATAATGAACTTAATGAAGACAGAGGGCTGGGAGAAAATCCTGAAATGAAAAAAGTAACAGATAAGAGTGGAAATACCTTAGATGTTACAAAGATAAAGCAACTGATGAGAGAGCTGTTCAAAAGTTACTTGGTATAATAATTACCTTTGTATTTACAATACTTTCCCTCAAGTTTACAACCATCAGATGAATAAAGAAGTTATTAAAATCCAATTAAAGGCTTATTTTCCGTTAATGGAATTATAAATAATAGATCACACATTTTGTACTTAAAATGATATTTATACATGTTTATTTTATATGTTTAGAATCATCTATTGTGGAAGTTGAAGAATTTATGAAAGTCTGTCTTGGAGAATTTGAGAATGATCTGGCACATTTATATCTAAATTACAATATACATTTATACAGTGGAGTAAAAAAAACAATTGGTAGGATGGGGTGGATCCAGAAATTTATCAAGGAAAGCGGATTCATAAAGAAATTCATATAGGGAGTAAGGGTTTCAGTCAATCTTTGCTTTTTGTTTGGTCCAAAATGTCACTAACTGAATTTTCAACAATAGCCCTGGATCTCCCTGCATTCGGTAATATAGTGGGTGACATGAATTCTGGCGGACGTGGGCTTGTACATTAGAAATTCAGATCAGAGTGTTAGACTAGTAAAAACAAGGTCTTTTCGTTTTTACAACCTTTAAAAGCATGATATATCATCGTGAGCTTAACTACAATGTTATCAAGAATAATGACTTTGAATAAGTGTGCTGTCTGTTTCCTTTCTTCATTTGAACTCTTGCTATATATACTTTTATATACTCTTTGCTTTCTTGCTGAAAGGTAATATAAAAGGTCATTGACATTGAAAACAAACATTGATGTTGACCATTAATGAAACTAGCTTTTATCAACTGTCAACGGATGCACATTTTTCAATGATGCAAACGAATTAATTTTGTTTTCTGCATTACAAATTGCTTATATAAAACAGATTACTTATAACAAGTCGGCACTGTATTATACTGGAACAATTAATCTGGACAGAAAAATAATTTGCAGGACGAAGACTCAAATCAAGCATGTGATAGTCACAGAAATGCTGCAAAAGAAAAGGAGAAAAACGATGAAGAATTGACACAAAAATGACATCTGTCGTGGCAGCTACTCTAAATGCATGTAGACAGCACATGCGGAAAATTGAACGTATCCACAAAGCGGTCCAAAGGAATCAAGGATGCATGGGACAAGATGACAACCTTGTTCATAAACAAAATGTCAATGCTGAAACTCTAAATTTAAATCCAGAAACATATAAAGAAGGAAATAAATATATTGAACATGGTGGGAATTGTACAAGGACTTCTTTACTTGCAAAAGTAGTAAATATTGAACATAAACCACTTAAATACCGAATACAGACCGCGCTGTAAAGGAAACCTATGATAGGCAAATATTAGGTAAAATAAATGTATGTAGAAAAGACAAATCACACAGAATACCAAAGACGACTGATTCTGTTTTATCGTACCCCTCTAGATTCTCCTACTATCTACCAGAAAGTGCCGTACCAAAGAATTGGGTAGAGAAAACAAACTCTGAATATGACTTGACGGACGATCATTACCAAAGAGAAAGGTTGGTGGTTCCGAGGCTGAATCTTGGCTTTACTAAATATGAGGATAAAATTGACGTTTCTCATCACTCCACCTACAGCTCCTGCTGGTCCGAAAGTCTGTCATCTGAAGGAATGTTTAGAGAGTGGCGCAGAAAGAAAGGAGTCTATGATTATGTTGGTAAACAAGACCATGACAAGATGGTGCGAGAAATAGGTAAATCTTTGTGATTGTGTTTTATCCAGATACAGACAATTTTCTTTTTTGCGGGATTAGGAAAGGGGTGGTGAAGGGATTTTGTGTTGAGTGAAAAAAAATCCAAGAGTGTGAATTTCTATTTGAAAATCTATGTTTTTAAGTGAGATTTTTTTCTGTTCATGGCAGAATAAATTGACTAAAAATTGGAATCAATTTATTTAAGAAAAATGTCCCGATACTCTCTCCATCACGGAAGGATGAAATACCTCTGATGACAGAGAATAATAGCGATCCCAGGGATGAACGGCGAGATGTTAACGATAAAGTTCAGGTGGAAATGAAACATTGGTGGATTCGGTGTTGATAGTTGGGGTCGCTTTCGTAGACTTGAAGACTTAAGGATGAATTTTGGGGCTGTGTTTTTTCCTCCTGATTTCAAAGTGACATACCTTCCACGCATCTGTCTGAAATAGCATCTGCACTACCCTTAACAAAATTAATATACAAACTGATGAGTAACGGCAAAAAAAATCTTTAAAATTAAAAAAAAACATTAGAACTGTCTCAAAGTATTAATTTGAATACTTAGTAAATCTTATAAAACTAAGTTTAAAGACCGAATCGTTAAATGACTACTAACACGATGATCTAGTTCAATCATTAACAAGTTTTACTAATCAATTAACTTATATAAATATAGAACTATATATCTTTTTTCTTTCAGTTGGGGAACAAGATTCACCAACACACATAAGAAACACAAAAGATATATGGGCTAATAACCAAAGACCCGTTGAGAGAAAATATAATATAGAGGAAGTTAGTAGAGCCCTGCTTGTATTTTCAAGCAAACGTAGTGACGATTCATATGACAGTCACGTGGATCTGCAATCACTGAAAGCTAATGCTGGAGATATCGTAGACAATGTGTTGATACCGAGTAGCTATGGCTCTTGGAGCACTAATGGTCGTCAGCATGACGAATTCAGAGAAATTTATAGAGACCATGCATACAAGAATAGTATAGTACCAGAGGATTTACCGAAACAGTTTTTACCAGGACCCAATGTGCTTCGTCAGATACAAGTTGGCTTCAAAATAAGAAATGTGACTAATAATACTAAAAAGAGCACACCGATTACTTTCACTGTCGACAAAAAAGAGACAAGAGAGAAGGAAAATGTTGCTTTCATACCTCTCACTAGTCTTGATTCCAACACGTCTGTAACTCTGGACAGAGAGGCATGTAATGGTCACCTTCTAGATATTAAAGATGTGTCTCTACCAAGTCCGGTAATTGAAAAATCAAAAGAAAACGGTCTGTACATGACACAGAAGGACATAAAAAGGGAAGCCAAGAATTGTAAAGCCATCAAAGAGTCCATTGGAATCAAAAGTGTCGACGAAGGGATTGACGTTAAGAATGATTTGAAAGTTTAGTCATTGCCAGATTTAACTATGGATCCGGATGAAGTCATGACTTTAAGGTCAAATATGGACACCCAAGGTCAAATGAAAGCAGAAGGTGAAAACAGGGATTAAAGATCATTTAATTTACTTGATACTACGGATAGACATTTAAATCCAGGATATACTGAAAGCCTTTTAAATTGTAGAAACAATGATGTTGGTTCACGATTAAACTGTGGTGATGTCAAATTAAATGGAGACATAGATACTGAATCTGCTTGGGATAGCGATGATGGTAAAGATGAGGAAAAACAATAAGGACATGGCTCCCTTGACGAGAAAGACAGTGATGCTGAATCTGCTTGGGACAACGATGACAATGAAAATGAAGCCCCGTCGAATGGAGAAAATGTCACAACGATTGACACGAAAAGCGCGAATAATGCTAAATCCACATTGCAAGGTAATAAAATTGAAACTGAAGTCCAACTAAATGAGGCAGTCGTTCCCAAAGTTGATCGAAATGAACAAAATGAATCCGATTCCTCATCGGATGATCATGAAGCTGACGATCAAATCGAAATCCCGTGGGACAATGATTAATAAGAAATTGAAGCACAACAACATGCAGAAAGCAGCCCTCGAAGTGGGGATAATACCCAAAGAGTAGTAAATGTCCACTCTTTAAGGGAAACAGTTAAAGTAGATGATACAAAGAAACCATTAAAAGAAAGCAACCGCCACTAAAACCTCAGGAGATAAAAATGATGATGAGGCAATGCCAGGCGGCAAACAGCGATACTTCTTCAGGATTTGATAGTAGTAGCGATGAAGGCTATGATAACGTTTGAAAAATGCTTTCTCTGACGACATCAAGAAATCATTAAAAGTAAAACTGCATAAAGTCAACACACAAAGAAAATCAGATTAGACTTAAAACACGTTATTGAAAATGACCAACCAGTTTTAGTTTTCGTTATTTTCTCATGATCCCGGTGCAGAATGTTTATTTAGAGTTCTGTGTTTGGGTGTAAACGTATCTGCACAGTGTTTGTTGTTTCTGTCACTATTTTACTTTGTCTCTGATCGTTGAATTGTGATCATTCAGTCTCACTTTCGCTTATTTTTTTTTATATTTTTTATCTAAACATTATAACCGGGATTTATTTAGATTGTTCTAGTCAATTTATGTTTTTAAACTGATTTTACAGAGAACCAAAAGGAAACGGACGAAAGTATTTGCGATAAATCTCTAAAAACCGAAGGAGATAATTTACAGTTCGATAGTGACCTATCAATTGGAACGCCCACATTAATACAGTTACAGCAGGAAAGAGTACAACTCGACAAGGCTCAAATGGAGAAGTTTAATAAAAGCAATGATGAACCACTTGTAGTTATCCATAGTCAGAAACACCATGTTGAGAGTGAGAGTGACTTGTCTAATGGGACATCTGGTTCCTGGCAGATTAAAACTCCAGAAAAGCAAAGAGCGGTCACTTCAGAAGGTATTTTCAAAATTGTTCAGTTTGAATTATCATTGTCGTTGTTTTGATTATCATTTTTGTTGTTATATTTTCTATCTTGAGTCATAACCAAAGATAATCTTTTGGTTTCCATGAGCATACAAAACGAAGTTTTGTACGATAAAATATAAGCCATAATTCTTAAATCGTCATTATGAACTTGTTGACAACACAGGAGTTGATCTCAACAGCATTTATTGCTTTTACTTCATTCCTTACGTAGAATATTGGACTAGAAAATATTGGAATGCGTTAAAATGTTTTAAATGCAAATGCAGTTACAAAATGATAAGGACCTATATTGTTTTTTTTATCTTCTAGGTTTTGTTAGCATATGTTAAAATAATATTTCTACTCTTGAATATGTGGCCTACATGCATCTGTAAAAGATGGGGACAATCCTCTTACTAGTCAGGTCACTGGAAAACAAAAGGCAACTGAAGTTTTAAACAATGGCTAGTTAGTTATTAGAGACGGCGGATTTGGGGATGACACATCAGAGGACGACTCTGTCATTGATATGCCTCCAAATGAATTAGAGAAATGGAATGCTAGATACGTGCCTCAATATAACATAGAGGGGCAGTGCAAGCTCAACGAATGTTATTATTACGAAACACCTCCTAGCAGTGATTTCATAATGGCTCAAGCTCAATTTCTAGCCGCAGTTGCAGAAACCAGTTATGTTGAACCAATTGAATCCCAATCATGCGATCCATATAACAGTGACACCCAAGACTTTTCATCACAGCCTAAACCCTTTGGATCAATGCCGGAAATAACCGATAATAGACAGGTTCCTGTTCTGCTTCCGTCATGCTTGGATACCCCTCTTAAAAAGAAAAGTCTTGCACCAATCCAGTTACATAATAATCATGTACAGGGTAAGTTACAGCCAGTGGATTCATTGCAACTCGTGCCATTACAGAAACCTGAAAAATTAGCACCCCTGCAACCTTTGAATGATGTTCTTGCAAAGCCTCTGCAGCGCCAAGGGACATTCAAACCACTTGCTCCGCTGGATGTTTTATCACCTAAGGTCAAATCATCAAAGAAGAAAGGAACAAAAAAGGAAATGGAAAAGAAAGTTAGCAGAGATGCTAAAAATGGATGAACGTGGTAATTCTCGAATAAATGAGAGGTCAAACGAAATGTTACGAACGGGTATCAACCATCCGTCTGACGTCAGAGGAGTAAATAGATATATGGCAGACGACTTCGTAAGAGATGATTACAATGCCTTTTTGGAATCTTATCATAGGTCTTCTACCAGAACTGTAGGTAGGATGGATGACGACTTTATAATGAATTCTTACGATTCTTCTGATTCTGATGTTTCGCATACAAATGTCAACTATAACAGCAAGAAAAACAATGATATAATAGCAGGTCACTATGGGAACAGTCAGATTGAGTAAGTTTCTAGCCTCTCTCTTACAGGGAATAATCTGTTAATTTTGAGGACAAAACTGACTCAAATAGAAGTAAATCATTTGAAAGAAAAAAATGAGGACCAAAATGAACCTAGTCAAATGACCTATATAAAGGATCTTCGTGGCACCCACAGTATCGAATATGGGAACCTTTAAAGTTGATTGCTGGATCTAAATGCGAATTGTTTCAACCGGTAACCGATGTTTGTATTGATGGAAACACATTCCAAACATTCACAGATGGAAACACATTCCAGATATTAACTGGATCGATGTATGACTCACGTGCAAGTACATATATAGGAAATATTGCTGAGTCTTCAAGCTTCGAACATAGTCCGTTAGAAAAGAGCAACTGTCAAAGAACAATAGGATCTCTACATCTCATACAGACAAAAAGTTTTTCTAAGTTTGAATTGTACTAGAACAATCGACAAAGTATGATCAGGAATGGTGATTAGATTTTAATTGTATAATGGATGATGGGTTAGAAGTACATTTTGTATCATAATTTTTAATTAATGAAATAGTATGTAATTGATGTGAAGGTTACTACGTTTGTACATGTAATTCTAAACGCAGTATTCAAAAGGTATTACATCCATATCATATTTCATTTATATGATTTTTTTTTACAAAAAACAATAAGATTCTATCAAACAAAATATTTTGTACTAACTTTTTTCTATTACTTTCTATTGTAAACACCATCTTGATTTTGATTGATCATACATATGAAATATGAATGTACATGTATAGGTTAAACCTGTCTATAGCGACTTCTGACTTCAATAGTTAGCCTGTTTACAAAATTTTTATCTTGAAATTTTATCTTTATTTTCTATTGAAAAGTTCAAGTGTACATTTATGGTCGTAAAATGGACCCTAATAGACTGTTTTAAATTTTGCTGTACACGTATGATCGCACAATGTACCACTCAAGGGCTGTTTCAAATTTTACTGTACACGTATGATCGTAAAATGTACCACTCACGGGCTGTATTGAATATTACTGTACACGAATGTTCGTACAGTGTACAACTCGTAAGCTGTTTTAAATAGGTTAAACTGTACATGAATGTTCGTACAATGTACCAACATTTACACTGTTGTCAACGTACAAATTGATGTGTCGTTTTCAAAATGTTTCTTCTATTTAGCGCTTGAATTGCAGATATAAAGCATACCAAACCAATGACGGTATATACTAGACTTAAACAAAGCCACTGCTTATGTATTGGGTTTGTTTCAATTATTATAGTACATGTAATTGTTTGAAAGTTTTGAAAGTAGAAAAGTCACAATTTGCAATTTTTACGACGGTTAAAAGCCATTATTGGCGACATGTATCTCTTTCTTAGTATTTGTATTGTAGAATATATGAATTAAAACATAAAATATCTAGACATGTTTGCCTTCAAAATACGTGTAAGCAAATTGTTGGTCAATACTGAATACAAGAATGAGCATCCAGTCAGTGATAATAAATTGATTAAGGCTTTGTGGGACGGTGCTAAATTTTGTATATCAAATGATATTTGGTTGTACCGCTTTGTAGTTTTATCGGGAATACACGTTACGCTTATCCTGGAAGCCCGGGTAATATTTTCGTTCCACACGTTTTTTTCTTAAATATAGGTTACAGACCACCAATTCAACCAATGAGCATTTGGAACGTACGCAAAAATAGTCCTACGCAGAAATTACCCCTGTTCCTCATAGTGCTGTGAAAAAAGTTCTCATCTTATTTTAAAAAATTAAACAGTTTCTGAAAGGAAAAACATTTCTGTACATTTTATAGGTGCATTTTGCTTCTTGTGATGTGAAGCCTAATCTCCATAATGATTTTTAAATATACCCCTATCTTGTGAAAACACTGGGATTTCCCATGCTATTTATAGACCCTTCACTTCCGGTGACCAGTACTGCACTGCAAGTCTGCTAACCCCACATGCCATTCTGAGGATTGTGAGCTGACATATGTAGAATCATGCTGATATATAGTCCTCTGCAGGTTAAAGTTAAGGTAAAGTCCAGAGAAGCCATTGAATATTGTGAAATTAGCATAGAAGCCTATGGAAAGTGGAATTAGTGGTTTTTAGCCTGAAGATCAAGCCATGGCAAAATGAAAAGTTTCTTGAAATAGCTTTAAACTACTTGAAGATCTTGTTAACTTTGCCATGAGAGGAATACACTACAAAAATCCTTCAAAATATGCATTTTTTTAAGTTATAGGTCCAAATTATGGAAAATTGGTCTTTTTGGCTGATTTTTATGTCCTATCTTGTAAAAAGTGTAGAAAATTTAGTAAAAATATCAAATATTAAACTTTGAGGGCTATATTTACCTAAATATGGTGGTAATAAGCACTTGAAATCAAGTTTTGTGTAGATTTGAGCAAAAATTAGGTTAGAAATGAGGAAAAACTCACTTTCATTACTGGGGTTAAGGCCATATCAGCATTCCCCTATGGCAACATAGAAAATCCATTATTGAGTACTTTTTTTGCTTTAGGTGCCCTTTACTGGTCATGTTTTAATGTGAAAACACTGTATTTACAAATTTAAAGCCAAATATATCACCTTTTGTGAAAAATTAAAGATTTAGGATTTTTGACATGTGATCAAGAAAAAGGGGGAGGCATGTCAGAAATAAATTTTTAAAAATAGACCAATTTCTCAGAAAATGATTACTTTTAAAACTATTTCTTCATTGATATTGTTAAAAAACAAATTGTGATTGATATTTTTTATTTGAAAAGTCAGAAAAAGTTCTTTGCAAATATTTAATGCATTTAAGTATGGTAGAATATTGTCACTTTTTTGCTCGCACAACTTGGTTACCCTATATTTAAAAGTCAAATATTTAAAAAAGTGCTTGTCACATTTCACTGAAACTTTGCAAATGCATTCAGTATGTGTGTAGGAAGATACCTGTATAGTTATTTATTTTTTCTAAGACAAAAAGTGACTGTTTAGGTTACAGACCACCAATTCAACCAATGAGCATTTGGAACGTACGCAAAAATAGTCCTACGCAGAAATTACCCCTGTTCCTCATAGTGCTGTGAAAAAAGTTCTCATCTTATTTTAAAAAATTAAACAGTTTCTGAAAGGAAAAACATTTCTGTACATTTTATAGGTGCATTTTGCTTCTTGTGATGTGAAGCCTAATCTCCATAATGATTTTTAAATATACCCCTATCTTGTGAAAACACTGGGATTTCCCATGCTATTTATAGACCCTTCACTTCCGGTGACCAGTACTGCACTGCAAGTCTGCTAACCCCACATGCCATTCTGAGGATTGTGAGCTGACATATGTAGAATCATGCTGATATATAGTCCTCTGCAGGTTAAAGTTAAGGTAAAGTCCAGAGAAGCCATTGAATATTGTGAAATTAGCATAGAAGCCTATGGAAAGTGGAATTAGTGGTTTTTAGCCTGAAGATCAAGCCATGGCAAAATGAAAAGTTTCTTGAAATAGCTTTAAACTACTTGAAGATCTTGTTAACTTTGCCATGAGAGGAATACACTACAAAAATCCTTCAAAATATGCATTTTTTTAAGTTATAGGTCCAAATTATGGAAAATTGGTCTTTTTGGCTGATTTTTATGTCCTATCTTGTAAAAAGTGTAGAAAATTTAGTAAAAATATCAAATATTAAACTTTGAGGGCTATATTTACCTAAATATGGTGGTAATAAGCACTTGAAATCAAGTTTTGTGTAGATTTGAGCAAAAATTAGGTTAGAAATGAGGAAAAACTCACTTTCATTACTGGGGTTAAGGCCATATCAGCATTCCCCTATGGCAACATAGAAAATCCATTATTGAGTACTTTTTTTGCTTTAGGTGCCCTTTACTGGTCATGTTTTAATGTGAAAACACTGTATTTACAAATTTAAAGCCAAATATATCACCTTTTGTGAAAAATTAAAGATTTAGGATTTTTGACATGTGATCAAGAAAAAGGGGGAGGCATGTCAGAAATAAATTTTTAAAAATAGACCAATTTCTCAGAAAATGATTACTTTTAAAACTATTTCTTCATTGATATTGTTAAAAAACAAATTGTGATTGATATTTTTTATTTGAAAAGTCAGAAAAAGTTCTTTGCAAATATTTAATGCATTTAAGTATGGTAGAATATTGTCACTTTTTTGCTCGCACAACTTGGTTACCCTATATTTAAAAGTCAAATATTTAAAAAAGTGCTTGTCACATTTCACTGAAACTTTGCAAATGCATTCAGTATGTGTGTAGGAAGATACCTGTATAGTTATTTATTTTTTCTAAGACAAAAAGTGACTGTTTAGGTTACAGACCACCAATTCAACCAATGAGCATTTGGAACGTACGCAAAAATAGTCCTACGCAGAAATTACCCCTGTTCCTCATAGTGCTGTGAAAAAAGTTCTCATCTTATTTTAAAAAATTAAACAGTTTCTGAAAGGAAAAACATTTCTGTACATTTTATAGGTGCATTTTGCTTCTTGTGATGTGAAGCCTAATCTCCATAATGATTTTTAAATATACCCCTATCTTGTGAAAACACTGGGATTTCCCATGCTATTTATAGACCCTTCACTTCCGGTGACCAGTACTGCACTGCAAGTCTGCTAACCCCACATGCCATTCTGAGGATTGTGAGCTGACATATGTAGAATCATGCTGATATATAGTCCTCTGCAGGTTAAAGTTAAGGTAAAGTCCAGAGAAGCCATTGAATATTGTGAAATTAGCATAGAAGCCTATGGAAAGTGGAATTAGTGGTTTTTAGCCTATAACCCCGGGTCACCAGTGACGTCTGCTGTCTTTTGGTTAGCTAAACGAATATGACGTTATTTTATTTACCCTTATACGTTCTACTATTCTGTTTCCAGTGTACTGTACTTATTTGCGTAAAAAGGTGCATAGGGTGTATCACTGAGTGGGATAGGGGAGCATAAAGCCTTGAAATAGCAAATATATCATCTGGATTAGAACCCACTGTGTTCCTGTGTTAAATATTCAACAATCATATACTAACTCCATACGTCACTTCCTAAGTAAGTCACTTCCGGCAGAACGATTTTTAGGTGGCATTTACGTATCTAACCTAAAGGATGGGAGGGCCCATATAGGAAAGGAAGGGGTGCCAGCCGGGGTTCCTCAGAAAAGTGGTGGTGCTAGGTCATTATTTGCCATTTTTGTTTTATCAAATTTACCCATAAAAATGACAAATTTTCCAATCAAAAGGGGGTAGCATCCACCCCTACCCCATCCTCTGGATCAGTCACTGTTCTCACACTTTTAATGAAGGCCAGCTTGTTCGGTTATTATATTGTTTGTAAGAGTATTCTAGTAGTTAATTAATGTGATTTGTGGTGTTTAATCTGCTTCTTGGTCTAGTTTTTGTTCCCGGATCGCGAATTCTTTTCTTTGTCTCTTTTGTTTCACCTTCAGTGAAGGTTTGGAGATTTTATAATTTAAGCTTTCGAAATTATATATCTTCATATATATTATCAACAATTTAACTAATATTTAACGTTTTTACCCTTAGGCGTCTTGCGAAAGCATCCTTTATTGAAATATTGTATCAGAAAAAACAAAGGTTGTATTTGATGTTTATTAACTTCTATATAATGATGCAAAGAATGGTGTGATATATTGGATTTCAAATGAGCTCTCAAGCGATCTAGGTTTAAATTATGTATAGCTGCTTGTAGAAACCAGAAATGTCTCATTTGAAATGATTAAGAATCGTACTAATGATCAATTATACAGCACTGGTTTCATCCACCCAAGAAAGTAGCAAGCTACGTATACTTTGAAATTTGAAATCTTCATTTTGTCCAGAAAACTATTGAAATTCTCATAATAATGTTATATATTAACTAAATTACGGAGTGGCATTTGAAAGTTAAATGTGGAAATTGGTCGTTTTTTTTTAATAATAATAGAGAGAGTCGTTTGTGTTTATGTTTTACAGAATGATTCAAGCTTCAAACAGATCTCTAACAGTTAAACTTTGTAACTACCTTAAAGTTGCTTGGAATACTAGAACTCACTTAATAAATACCTCAATTTGATAATATTGTTCTCTGTGTGTTTTTGTTATTATTTTTATATTTATTTTGTTGCAATAGCATGTACATGCTTTATGCAAATAAAGATCATTCATGATGTTCAGGTACAAAATGCGACAGAAGGGCATGATCACGAACGAAACGTACACATACTGACATATAGGAGTGATAACCATAAACAAAACGGTTTAATCCTCTTTCTCCCACTTTTAATCCTTCCAATTAACAATTAGTTAAGTAAACAAAAAAGACAAAGGGTTTACTGACCATAAAATTGTATAGTCTGTTTCATGAATACAGGTATTATATATATGTTTTGTGTATGTAGATTGACCATTTTCTGGTATGGATTTTCAAATTGAAATAAATTAATAAATATTAAATCAGGATTATATCTTTATATTCTCTCTGTTTTATGTAAAAATAAATTTTCATTTTAAAATATATATATACATTTCACTGTAAGTATGTAAATAAAGACTAATTTCATCCTATGGTTTTCGTGTAAAAAAATCATAAGTAAATACTAAGTCAAGATTAAATATTTATTTTTTATCATCATAATATTAGACCATTCAATTCAATATTGAGTCAACAAATAAATAAATAACTGACAATTTTATGATATATCATAATAATCAATATAAAGAATATAAGCACTGAATATTTGAATTACAATTCTACAAAGTCAATTAATCTCAGTGCAGTAGGTGGGAAGCTGCATCTGTGTAGGCTGTCACACCGATGAGTCCTTGTTGGAATCTGTCTTGATTCGTTGCTTCATTGTCCGGATAATTTTCATGATCTCAACCTTAGGTTGATTATATTGATGGTTGTGCAGTGGGCCTAATTTTACTAAATGTTCCTCGTGTGTGTTTACTGTTGCTGGACATGCTGAGATGGCACAATGCCGGTAAACCCTATTGTTGCGTTTGTTTTTGACAATGTATCAATGACCTACCAGGACTTACTCTACCAAACTTGTTTTGAACTTGAAGGTTTGCCATACTTTAATTGATTGAATGAGAAAACAGCTCCATTTTTATAATAATATTTGGTGAGAAATGTTCAACATTGACATTAATTGCAGCTTGGGTAAGCTGCAACTCTTTTACTTCAAATGTTTAATTCAGAATGCTATAGCTTGGATGCAGACTACATATTAGTAACTGTCAGTAATAAAGCTTGGGTACTAAACAGTTGTAATTCGAAAAAAAAATGGATAATTAATACACTGCAATAATGATGCAAAACAAATTTAAGAAGATAAATGCAAAAATATCAAGTTTTTTCATAAATTCAATTAAGCATAACAATAACAAGTAAAAAAAAGATTCTAATACTAGCCATTTTGTTTTTTGTTTTGTTTTGTTTTTTTTTTTACAGTTGTTTTATTGAAGTAAAGTATTGAAATAATTTTTTTTGCATGTTTAACCTCTAAGAATGGCATTTTTATATGAAATACTATTATTTTTGTACTTTTTTGATTAAATCAATCCCATGTTTTTTATTTTGGTATGTAATTAAAAGTGGGAGAAACAGGACGACACCAAACAAAACTGGCAAAGCTTAATAACTTGTAATTATACGCAGTGATACTTAGAAAATACATGTATAGTGTGAATTGTCTGTAATAATTTCATCACCCCTTAATTCAATTATATTTGTACCGTTTTTTAAATTTCACTTTGTTATACAATTATAAATACTCACTTCAACATGACATGGGCATATTTGTTTTTTTTTTCTTTTCATCTCATTGATCATAATATCTGTGATCTCTTCGATCGGTCAATCATTCATATCCTGAAATGGATAAAAATACCTGCTTCAGGACGTTAACCTTTCATTAATTAATCAATGATTAAGAAATAAATCACGGAAACTCAATTTTATCATTGTTTTACCACGGGCTGGCAATTTATGTCGCATTGTTTTACCCCGAGCGATAGCGAGGGGTTAAATAACGAAATAAACGGCCATCCCGTGGCAAAATAATGATAAAATGGAAATTCCTGATTTATTTCGATTCTAATATGACTAGTTTCTTCATACTTTTGAATAAACGCACCTATGTATCGCACGAAATTTTGGTCATGTGTTTATTACTTTTTTTACTATGGCTGTGGTCTAAAGAGCACGCCATATTAGAATTTGTTTTCATCCATTTGTACTTCACTGTTATATACTTTCTTCTGCTAAACCTATGTAGAAACACTGGTACTCTATATGCCTTGTTGGTTTGTTTCTATTAATGTTTGGCTTACTGTAATAAAAAGTTTAAGATTGTACCAATGTGCAATCTACATGAAAAAAGATATATTGTAGATACAACAGTAAAACAAACATATAGATATAGCTTAAATAATGTAGCTCCTGTGACATTCTTATGTTATACAGTGGGATGGAATTCTATATATTAACTGAATTTCCCCTTCCGGTGCTCCATCTGTCTGCATTAACCATTTGACCAGGTACTTGCTTCTATATGTATGTAACTTTGACTTAATTGTCGTTCACACACTAGAATAAACAATTAAAGATTGCCTTAAAACATCACCATGAAAAAAAAAACAAAATGAAAAGTACGTTCCAAAAGGAGGGTATAAGTCTTTGATAAAGCCATCATAGAGGCTTTTCTTTAATAATTGTTCTTATATATGCCCCGTCCAAAGTCGATGAACAAATAGAAACAACAAAAAATGAACGGCGAATGATCTCGATTGCCAAGGAAATTATTTCGAATCAGAACTACCATAGATATCTAAACTAACATTTGTTCATACCAAAAACACGTTAATTGTTAATCTCATTAAGATGGTGTCCATATAAAAACCAGCCGTACCCATGGCAAAATTTGCCTTCAAAATATTTTTTATCCATTTCACGTCACAAATGCATCCTTCCTCAAAGTTTGATGTTTGTTTTTGATTAACTGTAACATCTAGAGAATTAAATTACATAGAAAGCATTGAAATTCATTAAAGAAAGGAGATAACTCTTTAATTTGAACAAAAATTTTCTTCCTTTGTTAGGGAAATATTTAAAATCATTTTTTGAGCCATCCATGGTCGACGTAAAATAACTTTATATTATTTGACATACATATGGTATATACATTACACAAAAAAGTGGGATGAAATTTACCCAGCGCCACCCGTATCATAGCATTGCCTGCTTTTTACATGGACAACCTTCTAATTTTTTTGCATTGTACGAAAAATGGTTGTAATGAATATAGCGAGACCCTCTCGGGACCCTCAATTATATTCCCCAATTTATATACAATGTAAAAAATTACAAAAATATTTCCTTACAATATCTAAACAATTTCTACTAATTCAGTGCATTTTTTTTATTACTTTGAATCGATGTAGCAAAGTCCTACTTCAAACGAGTCGAAAGACAACAACTCTTCCTGACAGATAGCTAAAATGATGCAACTGATTTCCGCATCCGTATGGCCAACTTTAACGTTGGTAGCGATGCTAAAGTAGTCAACACTCACTTAAAAATGGCGCTCAAGAGCGGTGTAAAGAGCAAGACTCTGAAGCAAGCAAAGGGATCAGGTGCCTCTGGTTCATTCAAGGTCGGCGAATTACCTAAACCCGCTAAGAAGAAGCCAGCAAAGAAAGCTGTCAAACCAAAGGCAGCAAAACCCAAGAAGGCAAAGACACCTAAAAAGAAAACTACCACTAAGAAAACAGCAACAGCAAAGAAACCAGCCGGCGAAAAGAAGGCTGCCAAGCCTAAAGCAAAGAAGCCAGCCGCTGCAAAGAAACCAGCAGCTAAAAAAGCTACCAAATCACCAAAGAAATCCAAGGCCGCAGCTAAACCAAAGAAGACCAAGACCCCTAAGAAGAAATAAGCTGATGCGTACTGTCGCATATTATAACAGCCCTTTTAAGGGCTACCAAAACTATTCAAAAAGATTCTTAAGTTGATATGCAATATTAAAACAAGCTAGTCCCATATAGATTTGCCTATTTCCGTCTTTTCTTTCTTTCCTAAATTAATTCTCTATCTTGTTTTCTCCTTCACTGTGAATAAATCAAGTCCGTGGTCAGTTTTCAAGAATGACAAGTTACCGATCTTAACATTCTCTTAACTCTATTTTTTTTGAAGTTTATTATTTCAAAATGCGTTTATACCCTTGTTGTATTGTTCTGCTTCACTACTGTCTAAATATTTTCTTTCCAAGACTTCAAATAACTCTGTTTTATCAGTGAAATATATACGGGGTATGTGTTCGGACATTGGCTGTTACTACGAAAACGTAAATAGTTTACAAATCTGTGAAGAGAAGTTGTATTCGAATAGATAATCAAAAAGGGGAATAATTTTGGCACATTTTGGTATATAGAACATAAAAAAATATTTAGAAAGAAAGAAATTATATTATATTGAAATTGACAAACAAACACAACCCAAGCTCGTAATTGAATATTAAATTGAATTCGTTCATGTCAAAGAGGTGCCTTCGGCGAGGTTCGCGTTAACCGCGTAAAGCCACCGTTTTGTCTGTGGATATGCATAATCAAATTTATCTTATTGCTAGTCGTAAGCAAGAGAATAATTCGAGATGGCAGATGCAACAGCAAAGACTCCCGTCAAGTCACCAAAGAAAAAAGCAGCAGCTAAACCCAAGAAACCAGCGGCTCATCCTAAATATGTAGAAATGGTGATAAAGGCTATTACTGCATTGAAGGAACGTGGTGGTTCGTCAAGGCAGGCTATCCTGAAGTATATCCTGGCCAACTTTAACGTTGGTAGCGATGCTAAAGTAGTCAACACTCACTTAAAAATGGCGCTCAAGAGCGGTGTAAAGAGCAAGACTCTGAAGCAAGCAAAGGGATCAGGTGCCTCTGGTTCATTCAAGGTAGGCGAATTACCTAAACCCGCTAAGAAGAAGCCAGCAAAGAAAGCTGTCAAAACAAAGGCAGCAAAACCCAAGAAGGCAAAGACACCTAAAAAGAAAACTACCACTAAGAAAACAGCAACAGCAAAGAAACCAGCCGGCGAAAAGAAGGCTGCCAAGCCTAAAGCAAAGAAGCCAGCCGCTGCAAAGAAACCAGCAGCTAAAAAAGCTACCAAATCACCAAAGAAATCCAAGGCCGCAGCTAAACCAAAGAAGACCAAGACCCCTAAGAAGAAATAAGCTGATGCGTACTGTCGCATATTATAACAGCCCTTTTAAGGGCTACCAAAACTATTCAAAAAGATTCATAAGCTGATATGCAATATTAAAATAAGCTTGTCCCATATAGATTTGCCTATTTCCGTCTTTTCTTTCTTTCCTAAATTAATTCTCTATCTTGTTTTCTCCTTCACTGTGAATAAATCAAGTCCGTGGTCAGTTTTCAAGAATGACAAGTTACCGATCTTAACATTCTCTTAACTCTATCTTTTTGAAGTTTATTATTTCAAAATGCGTTTATACCCTTGTTGTATTGTTCTGCTTCACTACTGTCTAAATATTTTCTTTCCAAGACTTCAAATAACTCTGTTTTATCAGTGAAATATATACGGGGTATGTGTTCGGACATTGGCTGTTACTACGAAAACGTAAATAGTTTACAAATCTGTGAAGAGAAGTTGTATTCGAATAGATAATCGAAAAGGGGAATAATTTTGGCACATTTTGGTATATAGAACATAAAAAAATATTTAGAAAGAAAGAAATTATATTATATTGAAATTGACAAACAAACACAACACAACCCAAGCTCGTAATTGAATATTAAATTGAATTCGTTCATGTCAAAGAGGTGCCTTCGGCGAGGTTCGCGTTAACCGCGTAAAGCCACCGTTTTGTCTGTGGATATGCATAATCAAATTTATCTTATTGCTAGTCGTAAGCAAGAGAATAATTCGAGATGGCAGATGCAACAGCAAAGACTCCCGTCAAGTCACCAAAGAAAAAAGCAGCAGCTAAACCCAAGAAACCAGCGGCTCATCCTAAATATGTAGAAATGGTGATAAAGGCTATTACTGCATTGAAGGAACGTGGTGGTTCGTCAAGGCAGGCTATCCTGAAGTATATCCTGGCCAACTTTAACGTTGGTAGCGATGCTAAAGTAGTCAACACTCACTTAAAAATGGCGCTCAAGAGCGGTGTAAAGAGCAAGACTCTGAAGCAAGCAAAGGGATCAGGTGCCTCTGGTTCATTCAAGGTAGGCGAATTACCTAAACCCGCTAAGAAGAAGCCAGCAAAGAAAGCTGTCAAACCAAAGGCAGCAAAACCCAAGAAGGCAAAGACACCTAAAACGAAAACTACCACTAAGAAAACAGCAACAGCAAAGAAACCAGCCGGCGAAAAGAAGGCTGCCAAGCCTAAAGCAAAGAAGCCAGCCGCTGCAAAGAAACCAGCAGCTAAAAAAGCTACCAAATCACCAAAGAAATCCAAGGCCGCAGCTAAACCAAAGAAGACCAAGACCCCTAAGAAGAAATAAGCTGTTGCGTACTGTCGCATATTATAACAGCCCTTTTAAGGGCTACCAAAACTATTCAAAAAGATTCTTAAGTTGATATGCAATATTAAAATAAGCTAGTCCCATATAGATTTGCCTATTTCCGTCTTTTCTTTCTTTCCTAAATTAATTCTCTATCTTGTTTTCTCCTTCACTGTGAATAAATCAAGTCCGTGGTCAGTTTTCAAGAATGACAAGTTACCGATCTTAACATTCTCTTAACTCTATCTTTTTGAAGTTTATTATTTCAAAATGCGTTTATACCCTTGTTGTATTGTTCTGCTTCACTACTGTCTAAATATTTTCTTTCCAAGACTTCAAATAACTCTGTTTTATCAGTGAAATATATACGGGGTATGTGTTCGGACATTGGCTGTTACTACGAAAACGTAAATAGTTTACAAATCTGTGAAGAGAAGTTGTATTCGAATAGATAATCGAAAAGGGGAATAATTTTGGCACATTTTGGTATATAGAACATAAAAAAATATTTAGAAAGAAAGAAATTATATTATATTGAAATTGACAAACAAACACAACACAACCCAAGCTCGTAATTGAATATTAAATTGAATTCGTTCATGTCAAAGAGGTGCCTTCGGCGAGGTTCGCGTTAACCGCGTAAAGCCACCGTTTTGTCTGTGGATATGCATAATCAAATTTATCTTATTGCTAGTCGTAAGCAAGAGAATAATTCGAGATGGCAGATGCAACAGCAAAGACTCCCGTCAAGTCACCAAAGAAAAAAGCAGCAGCTAAACCCAAGAAACCAGCGGCTCATCCTAAATATGTAGAAATGGTGATAAAGGCTATTACTGCATTGAAGGAACGTGGTGGTTCGTCAAGGCAGGCTATCCTGAAGTATATCCTGGCCAACTTTAACGTTGGTAGCGATGCTAAAGTAGTCAACACTCACTTAAAAATGGCGCTCAAGAGCGGTGTAAAGAGCAAGACTCTGAAGCAAGCAAAGGGATCAGGTGCCTCTGGTTCATTCAAGGTAGGCGAATTACCTAAACCCGCTAAGAAGAAGCCAGCAAAGAAAGCTGTCAAACCAAAGGCAGCAAAACCTAAGAAGGCAAAGACACCTAAAAAGAAAACTACCACTAAGAAAACAGCAACAGCAAAGAAACCAGCCGGCGAAAAGAAGGCTGCCAAGCCTAAAGCAAAGAAACCAGCAGCTAAAAAAGCTACCAAATCACCAAAGAAATCCAAGGCCGCAGCTAAACCAAAGAAGACCAAGACCCCTAAGAAGAAATAAGCTGATGCGTACTGTCGCATATTATAACAGCCCTTTTAAGGGCTACCAAAACTATTCAAAAAGATTCTTAAGTTGATATGCAATATTAAAATAAGCTAGTCCCATATAGATTTGCCTATTTCCGTCTTTTCTTTCTTTCCTAAATTAATTCTCTATCTTGTTTTCTCCTTCACTGTGAATAAATCAAGTCCGTGGTCAGTTTTCAAGAATGACAAGTTACCGATCTTAACATTCTCTTAACTCTATCTTTTTGAAGTTTATTATTTCAAAATGCGTTTATACCCTTGTTGTATTGTTCTGCTTCACTACTGTCTAAATATTTTCTTTCCAAGACTTCAAATAACTCTGTTTTATCAGTGAAATATATACGGGGTATGTGTTTGGACATTGGCTGTTACTACGAAAACGTAAATAGTTTACAAATCTGTGAAGAGAAGTTGTATTCGAATAGATAATCGAAAAGGGGAATAATTTTGGCACATTTTGGTATATAGAACATAAAAAAATATTTAGAAAGAAAGAAATTATATTATATTGAAATTGACAAACAAACACAACCCAAGCTCGTAATTGAATATTAAACTGAATTCGTTCATGTCAAAGAGGTGCCTTCGGCGAGGTTCGCGTTAACCGCGTAAAGCCACCGTTTTGTCTGTGGATATGCATAATCAAATTTATCTTATTGCTAGTCGTAAGCAAGAGAATAATTCGAGATGGCAGATGCAACAGCAAAGACTCCCGTCAAGTCACCAAAGAAAAAAGCAGCAGCTAAACCCAAGAAACCAGCGGCTCATCCTAAATATGTAGAAATGGTGATAAAGGCTATTACTGCATTGAAGGAACGTGGTGGTTCGTCAAGGCAGGCTATCCTGAAGTATATCCTGGCCAACTTTAACGTTGGTAGCGATGCTAAAGTAGTCAACACTCACTTAAAAATGGCGCTCAAGAGCGGTGTAAAGAGCAAGACTCTGAAGCAAGCAAAGGGATCAGGTGCCTCTGGTTCATTCAAGGTAGGCGAATTACCTAAACCCGCTAAGAAGAAGCCAGCAAAGAAAGCTGTCAAACCAAAGGCAGCAAAACCCAAGAAGGCAAAGACACCTAAAAAGAAAACTACCACTAAGAAAACAGCAACAGCAAAGAAACCAGCCGGCGAAAAGAAGGCTGCCAAGCCTAAAGCAAAGAAGCCAGCCGCTGCAAAGAAACCAGCAGCTAAAAAAGCTACCAAATCACCAAAGAAATCCAAGGCCGCAGCTAAACCAAAGAAGACCAAGACCCCTAAGAAGAAATAAGCTGATGCGTACTGTCGCATATTATAACAGCCCTTTTAAGGGCTACCAAAACTATTCAAAAAGATTCTTAAGTTGATATGCAATATTAAAACAAGCTAGTCCCATATAGATTTGCCTATTTCCGTCTTTTCTTTCTTTCCTAAATTAATTCTCTATCTTGTTTTCTCCTTCACTGTGAATAAATCAAGTCCGTGGTCAGTTTTCAAGAATGACAAGTTACCGATCTTAACATTCTCTTAACTCTATCTTTTTGAAGTTTATTATTTCAAAATGCGTTTATACCCTTGTTGTATTGTTCTGCTTCACTACTGTCTAAATATTTTCTTTCCAAGACTTCAAATAACTCTGTTTTATCAGTGAAATATATACGGGGTATGTGTTCGGACATTGGCTGTTACTACAAAAACGTAAATAGTTTACAAATCTGTGAAGAGAAGTTGTATTCGAATAGATAATCGAAAAGGGGAATAATTTTGGCACATTTTGGTATATAGAACATAAAAAAATATTTAGAAAGAAAGAAATTATATTATATTGAAATTGACAAACAAACACAACCCAAGCTCGTAATTGAATATTAAACTGAATTCGTTCATGTCAAAGAGGTGCCTTCGGCGAGGTTCGCGTTAACCGCGTAAAGCCACCGTTTTGTCTGTGGATATGCATAATCAAATTTATCTTATTGCTAGTCGTAAGCAAGAGAATAATTCGAGATGGCAGATGCAACAGCAAAGACTCCCGTCAAGTCACCAAAGAAAAAAGCAGCAGCTAAACCCAAGAAACCAGCGGCTCATCCTAAATATGTAGAAATGGTGATAAAGGCTATTACTGCATTGAAGGAACGTGGTGGTTCGTCAAGGCAGGCTATCCTGAAGTATATCCTGGCCAACTTTAACGTTGGTAGCGATGCTAAAGTAGTCAACACTCACTTAAAAATGGCGCTCAAGAGCGGTGTAAAGAGCAAGACTCTGAAGCAAGCAAAGGGATCAGGTGCCTCTGGTTCATTCAAGGTAGGCGAATTACCTAAACCCGCTAAGAAGAAGCCAGCAAAGAAAGCTGTCAAACCAAAGGCAGCAAAACCCAAGAAGGCAAAGACACCTAAAAAGAAAACTACCACTAAGAAAACAGCAACAGCAAAGAAACCAGCCGGCGAAAAGAAGGCTGCCAAGCCTAAAGCAAAGAAGCCAGCCGCTGCAAAGAAACCAGCAGCTAAAAAAGCTACCAAATCACCAAAGAAATCCAAGGCCGCAGCTAAACCAAAGAAGACCAAGACCCCTAAGAAGAAATAAGCTGATGCGTACTGTCGCATATTATAACAGCCCTTTTAAGGGCTACCAAAACTATTCAAAAAGATTCTTAAGTTGATATGCAATATTAAAACAAGCTAGTCCCATATAGATTTGCCTATTTCCGTCTTTTCTTTCTTTCCTAAATTAATTCTCTATCTTGTTTTCTCCTTCACTGTGAATAAATCAAGTCCGTGGTCAGTTTTCAAGAATGACAAGTTACCGATCTTAACATTCTCTTAACTCTATCTTTTTGAAGTTTATTATTTCAAAATGCGTTTATACCCTTGTTGTATTGTTCTGCTTCACTACTGTCTAAATATTTTCTTTCCAAGACTTCAAATAACTCTGTTTTATCAGTGAAATATATACGGGGTATGTGTTCGGACATTGGCTGTTACTACAAAAACGTAAATAGTTTACAAATCTGTGAAGAGAAGTTGTATTCGAATAGATAATCGAAAAGGGGAATAATTTTGGCACATTTTGGTATATAGAACATAAAAAAATATTTAGAAAGAAAGAAATTATATTATATTGAAATTGACAAACAAACACAACCCAAGCTCGTAATTGAATATTAAACTGAATTCGTTCATGTCAAAGAGGTGCCTTCGGCGAGGTTCGCGTTAACCGCGTAAAGCCACCGTTTTGTCTGTGGATATGCATAATCAAATTTATCTTATTGCTAGTCGTAAGCAAGAGAATAATTCGAGATGGCAGATGCAACAGCAAAGACTCCCGTCAAGTCACCAAAGAAAAAAGCAGCAGCTAAACCCAAGAAACCAGCGGCTCATCCTAAATATGTAGAAATGGTGATAAAGGCTATTACTGCATTGAAGGAACGTGGTGGTTCGTCAAGGCAGGCTATCCTGAAGTATATCCTGGCCAACTTTAACGTTGGTAGCGATGCTAAAGTAGTCAACACTCACTTAAAAATGGCGCTCAAGAGCGGTGTAAAGAGCAAGACTCTGAAGCAAGCAAAGGGATCAGGTGCCTCTGGTTCATTCAAGGTAGGCGAATTACCTAAACCCGCTAAGAAGAAGCCAGCAAAGAAAGCTGTCAAACCAAAGGCAGCAAAACCCAAGAAGGCAAAGACACCTAAAAAGAAAACTACCACTAAGAAAACAGCAACAGCAAAGAAACCAGCCGGCGAAAAGAAGGCTGCCAAGCCTAAAGCAAAGAAGCCAGCCGCTGCAAAGAAACCAGCAGCTAAAAAAGCTACCAAATCACCAAAGAAATCCAAGGCCGCAGCTAAACCAAAGAAGACCAAGACCCCTAAGAAGAAATAAGCTGATGCGTACTGTCGCATATTATAACAGCCCTTTTAAGGGCTACCAAAACTATTCAAAAAGATTCTTAAGTTGATATGCAATATTAAAACAAGCTAGTCCCATATAGATTTGCCTATTTCCGTCTTTTCTTTCTTTCCTAAATTAATTCTCTATCTTGTTTTCTCCTTCACTGTGAATAAATCAAGTCCGTGGTCAGTTTTCAAGAATGACAAGTTACCGATCTTAACATTCTCTTAACTCTATCTTTTTGAAGTTTATTATTTCAAAATGCGTTTATACCCTTGTTGTATTGTTCTGCTTCACTACTGTCTAAATATTTTCTTTCCAAGACTTCAAATAACTCTGTTTTATCAGTGAAATATATACGGGGTATGTGTTCGGACATTGGCTGTTACTACAAAAACGTAAATAGTTTACAAATCTGTGAAGAGAAGTTGTATTCGAATAGATAATCGAAAAGGGGAATAATTTTGGCACATTTTGGTATATAGAACATAAAAAAATATTTAGAAAGAAAGAAATTATATTATATTGAAATTGACAAACAAACACAACCCAAGCTCGTAATTGAATATTAAACTGAATTCGTTCATGTCAAAGAGGTGCCTTCGGCGAGGTTCGCGTTAACCGCGTAAAGCCACCGTTTTGTCTGTGGATATGCATAATCAAATTTATCTTATTGCTAGTCGTAAGCAAGAGAATAATTCGAGATGGCAGATGCAACAGCAAAGACTCCCGTCAAGTCACCAAAGAAAAAAGCAGCAGCTAAACCCAAGAAACCAGCGGCTCATCCTAAATATGTAGAAATGGTGATAAAGGCTATTACTGCATTGAAGGAACGTGGTGGTTCGTCAAGGCAGGCTATCCTGAAGTATATCCTGGCCAACTTTAACGTTGGTAGCGATGCTAAAGTAGTCAACACTCACTTAAAAATGGCGCTCAAGAGCGGTGTAAAGAGCAAGACTCTGAAGCAAGCAAAGGGATCAGGTGCCTCTGGTTCATTCAAGGTGGCGAATTACCTAAACCCGCTAAGAAGAAGCCAGCAAAGAAAGCTGTCAAACCAAAGGCAGCAAAACCCAAGAAGGCAAAGACACCTAAAAAGAAAACTACCACTAAGAAAACAGCAACAGCAAAGAAACCAGCCGGCGAAAAGAAGGCTGCCAAGCCTAAAGCAAAGAAGCCAGCCGCTGCAAAGAAACCAGCAGCTAAAAAAGCTACCAAATCACCAAAGAAATCCAAGGCCGCAGCTAAACCAAAGAAGACCAAGACCCCTAAGAAGAAATAAGCTGATGCGTACTGTCGCATATTATAACAGCCCTTTTAAGGGCTACCAAAACTATTCAAAAAGATTCTTAAGTTGATATGCAATATTAAAACAAGCTAGTCCCATATAGATTTGCCTATTTCCGTCTTTTCTTTCTTTCCTAAATTAATTCTCTATCTTGTTTTCTCCTTCACTGTGAATAAATCAAGTCCGTGGTCAGTTTTCAAGAATGACAAGTTACCGATCTTAACATTCTCTTAACTCTATCTTTTTGAAGTTTATTATTTCAAAATGCGTTTATACCCTTGTTGTATTGTTCTGCTTCACTACTGTCTAAATATTTTCTTTCCAAGACTTCAAATAACTCTGTTTTATCAGTGAAATATATACGGGGTATGTGTTCGGACATTGGCTGTTACTACAAAAACGTAAATAGTTTACAAATCTGTGAAGAGAAGTTGTATTCGAATAGATAATCGAAAAGGGGAATAATTTTGGCACATTTTGGTATATAGAACATAAAAAAATATTTAGAAAGAAAGAAATTATATTATATTGAAATTGACAAACAAACACAACCCAAGCTCGTAATTGAATATTAAACTGAATTCGTTCATGTCAAAGAGGTGCCTTCGGCGAGGTTCGCGTTAACCGCGTAAAGCCACCGTTTTGTCTGTGGATATGCATAATCAAATTTATCTTATTGCTAGTCGTAAGCAAGAGAATAATTCGAGATGGCAGATGCAACAGCAAAGACTCCCGTCAAGTCACCAAAGAAAAAAGCAGCAGCTAAACCCAAGAAACCAGCGGCTCATCCTAAATATGTAGAAATGGTCATAAAGGCTATTACTGCATTGAAGGAACGTGGTGGTTCGTCAAGGCAGGCTATCCTGAAGTATATCCTGGCCAACTTTAACGTTGGTAGCGATGCTAAAGTAGTCAACACTCACTTAAAAATGGCGCTCAAGAGCGGTGTAAAAAGCAAGACTCTGAAGCAAGCAAAGGGATCAGGTGCCTCTGGTTCATTCAAGGTAGGCGAATTACCTAAACCCGCTAAGAAGAAGCCAGCAAAGAAAGCTGTCAAACCAAAGGCAGCAAAACCCAAGAAGGCAAAGACACCTAAAAAGAAAACTACCACTAAGAAAACAGCAACAGCAAAGAAACCAGCTGGCGAAAAGAAGGCTGCCAAGCCTAAAGCAAAGAAGCCAGCCGCTGCAAAGAAACCAGCAGCTAAAAAAGCTACCAAATCACCAAAGAAATCCAAGGCCGCAGCTAAACCAAAGAAGACTAAGACCCCTAAGAAGAAATAAGCTGTTGCGTACTGTCGCATATTATAACAGCCCTTTTAAGGGCTACCAAAACTATTCAAAAAGATTCTTAAGTTGATATGCAATATTAAAATAAGCTAGTCCCATATAGATTTGCCTATTTCCGTCTTTTCTTTCTTTCCTAAATTAATTCTCTATCTTGTTTTCTCCTTCACTGTGAATAAATCAAGTCCGTGGTCAGTTTTCAAGAATGACAAGTTACCGATCTTAACATTCTCTTAACTCTATCTTTTTGAAGTTTATTATTTCAAAATGCGTTTATACCCTTGTTGTATTGTTCTGCTTCACTACTGTCTAAATATTTTCTTTCCAAGACTTCAAATAACTCTGTTTTATCAGTGAAATATATACGGGGTATGTGTTCGGACATTGGCTGTTACTACGAAAACGTAAATAGTTTACAAATCTGTGAAGAGAAGTTGTATTCGAATAGATAATCGAAAAGGGGAATAATTTTGGTATATAGAACATAAAAAAATATTTAGAAAGAAAGAAATTATATTATATTGAAATTGACAAACAAACACAACCCAAGCTCGTAATTGAATATTAAACTGAATTCGTTCATGTCAAAGAGGTGCCTTCGGCGAGGTTCGCGTTAACCGCGTAAAGCCACCGTTTTGTCTGTGGATATGCATAATCAAATTTATCTTATTGCTAGTCGTAAGCAAGAGAATAATTCGAGATGGCAGATGCAACAGCAAAGACTCCCGTCAAGTCACCAAAGAAAAAAGCAGCAGCTAAACCCAAGAAACCAGCGGCTCATCCTAAATATGTAGAAATGGTGATAAAGGCTATTACTGCATTGAAGGAACGTGGTGGTTCGTCAAGGCAGGCTATCCTGAAGTATATCCTGGCCAACTTTCACGTTGGTAGCGATGCTAAAGTAGTCAACACTCACTTAAAAATGGCGCTCAAGAGCGGTGTAAAAAGCAAGACTCTGAAGCAAGCAAAGGGATCAGG
This sequence comes from Perna viridis, assembly GCA_037379345.1. NCBI lineage: Eukaryota > Metazoa > Mollusca > Bivalvia > Mytilida > Mytilidae > Perna > Perna viridis. Next base: position 39,225,192 of record CM074512.1, on the reverse strand, counting down.
TGCCTCTGGTTCATTCAAGGTAGGCGAATTACCTAAACCCGCTAAGAAGAAGCCAGCAAAGAAAGCTGTCAAACCAAAGGCAGCAAAACCCAAGAAGGCAAAGACACCTAAAAAGAAAACTACCACTAAGAAAACAGCAACAGCAAAGAAACCAGCCGGCGAAAAGAAGGCTGCCAAGCCTAAAGCAAAGAAGCCAGCCGCTGCAAAGAAACCAGCAGCTAAAAAAGCTACCAAATCACCAAAGAAATCCAAGGCCGCAGCTAAACCAAAGAAGACCAAGACCCCTAAGAAGAAATAAGCTGATGCGTACTGTCGCATATTATAACAGCCCTTTTAAGGGCTACCAAAACTATTCAAAAAGATTCTTAAGTTGATATGCAATATTAAAACAAGCTAGTCCCATATAGATTTGCCTATTTCCGTCTTTTCTTTCTTTCCTAAATTAATTCTCTATCTTGTTTTCTCCTTCACTGTGAATAAATCAAGTCCGTGGTCAGTTTTCAAGAATGACAAGTTACCGATCTTAACATTCTCTTAACTCTATCTTTTTGAAGTTTATTATTTCAAAATGCGTTTATACCCTTGTTGTATTGTTCTGCTTCACTACTGTCTAAATATTTTCTTTCCAAGACTTCAAATAACTCTGTTTTATCAGTGAAATATATACGGGGTATGTGTTCGGACATTGGCTGTTACTACAAAAACGTAAATAGTTTACAAATCTGTGAAGAGAAGTTGTATTCGAATAGATAATCGAAAAGGGGAATAATTTTGGCACATTTTGGTATATAGAACATAAAAAAATATTTAGAAAGAAAGAAATTATATTATATTGAAATTGACAAACAAACACAACCCAAGCTCGTAATTGAATATTAAACTGAATTCGTTCATGTCAAAGAGGTGCCTTCGGCGAGGTTCGCGTTAACCGCGTAAAGCCACCGTTTTGTCTGTGGATATGCATAATCAAATTTATCTTATTGCTAGTCGTAAGCAAGAGAATAATTCGAGATGGCAGATGCAACAGCAAAGACTCCCGTCAAGTCACCAAAGAAAAAAGCAGCAGCTAAACCCAAGAAACCAGCGGCTCATCCTAAATATGTAGAAATGGTGATAAAGGCTATTACTGCATTGAAGGAACGTGGTGGTTCGTCAAGGCAGGCTATCCTGAAGTATATCCTGGCCAACTTTAACGTTGGTAGCGATGCTAAAGTAGTCAACACTCACTTAAAAATGGCGCTCAAGAGCGGTGTAAAGAGCAAGACTCTGAAGCAAGCAAAGGGATCAGGTGCCTCTGGTTCATTCAAGGTAGGCGAATTACCTAAACCCGCTAAGAAGAAGCCAGCAAAGAAAGCTGTCAAACCAAAGGCAGCAAAACCCAAGAAGGCAAAGACACCTAAAAAGAAAACTACCACTAAGAAAACAGCAACAGCAAAGAAACCAGCCGGCGAAAAGAAGGCTGCCAAGCCTAAAGCAAAGAAGCCAGCCGCTGCAAAGAAACCAGCAGCTAAAAAAGCTACCAAATCACCAAAGAAATCCAAGGCCGCAGCTAAACCAAAGAAGACTAAGACCCCTAAGAAGAAATAAGCTGTTGCGTACTGTCGCATATTATAACAGCCCTTTTAAGGGCTACCAAAACTATTCAAAAAGATTCTTAAGTTGATATGCAATATTAAAATAAGCTAGTCCCATATAGATTTGCCTATTTCCGTCTTTTCTTTCTTTCCTAAATTAATTCTCTATCTTGTTTTCTCCTTCACTGTGAATAAATCAAGTCCGTGGTCAGTTTTCAAGAATGACAAGTTACCGATCTTAACATTCTCTTAACTCTATCTTTTTGAAGTTTATTATTTCAAAATGCGTTTATACCCTTGTTGTATTGTTCTGCTTCACTACTGTCTAAATATTTTCTTTCCAAGACTTCAAATAACTCTGTTTTATCAGTGAAATATATACGGGGTATGTGTTCGGACATTGGCTGTTACTACGAAAACGTAAATAGTTTACAAATCTGTGAAGAGAAGTTGTATTCGAATAGATAATCGAAAAGGGGAATAATTTTGGCACATTTTGGTATATAGAACATAAAAAAATATTTAGAAAGAAAGAAATTATATTATATTGAAATTGACAAACAAACACAACCCAAGCTCGTAATTGAATATTAAACTGAATTCGTTCATGTCAAAGAGGTGCCTTCGGCGAGGTTCGCGTTAACCGCGTAAAGCCACCGTTTTGTCTGTGGATATGCATAATCAAATTTATCTTATTGCTAGTCGTAAGCAAGAGAATAATTCGAGATGGCAGATGCAACAGCAAAGACTCCCGTCAAGTCACCAAAGAAAAAAGCAGCAGCTAAACCCAAGAAACCAGCGGCTCATCCTAAATATGTAGAAATGGTCATAAAGGCTATTACTGCATTGAAGGAACGTGGTGGTTCGTCAAGGCAGGCTATCCTGAAGTATATCCTGGCCAACTTTAACGTTGGTAGCGATGCTAAAGTAGTCAACACTCACTTAAAAATGGCGCTCAAGAGCGGTGTAAAAAGCAAGACTCTGAAGCAAGCAAAGGGATCAGGTGCCTCTGGTTCATTCAAGGTAGGCGAATTACCTAAACCCGCTAAGAAGAAGCCAGCAAAGAAAGCTGTCAAACCAAAGGCAGCAAAACCCAAGAAGGCAAAGACACCTAAAAAGAAAACTACCACTAAGAAAACAGCAACAGCAAAGAAACCAGCCGGCGAAAAGAAGGCTGCCAAGCCTAAAGCAAAGAAGCCAGCCGCTGCAAAGAAACCAGCAGCTAAAAAAGCTACCAAATCACCAAAGAAATCCAAGGCCGCAGCTAAACCAAAGAAGACTAAGACCCCTAAGAAGAAATAAGCTGTTGCGTACTGTCGCATATTATAACAGCCCTTTTAAGGGCTACCAAAACTATTCAAAAAGATTCTTAAGTTGATATGCAATATTAAAATAAGCTAGTCCCATATAGATTTGCCTATTTCCGTCTTTTCTTTCTTTCCTAAATTAATTCTCTATCTTGTTTTCTCCTTCACTGTGAATAAATCAAGTCCGTGGTCAGTTTTCAAGAATGACAAGTTACCGATCTTAACATTCTCTTAACTCTATCTTTTTGAAGTTTATTATTTCAAAATGCGTTTATACCCTTGTTGTATTGTTCTGCTTCACTACTGTCTAAATATTTTCTTTCCAAGACTTCAAATAACTCTGTTTTATCAGTGAAATATATACGGGGTATGTGTTCGGACATTGGCTGTTACTACGAAAACGTAAATAGTTTACAAATCTGTGAAGAGAAGTTGTATTCGAATAGATAATCGAAAAGGGGAATAATTTTGGCACATTTTGGTATATAGAACATAAAAAAATATTTAGAAAGAAAGAAATTATATTATATTGAAATTGACAAACAAACACAACCCAAGCTCGTAATTGAATATTAAACTGAATTCGTTCATGTCAAAGAGGTGCCTTCGGCGAGGTTCGCGTTAACCGCGTAAAGCCACCGTTTTGTCTGTGGATATGCATAATCAAATTTATCTTATTGCTAGTCGTAAGCAAGAGAATAATTCGAGATGGCAGATGCAACAGCAAAGACTCCCGTCAAGTCACCAAAGAAAAAAGCAGCAGCTAAACCCAAGAAACCAGCGGCTCATCCTAAATATGTAGAAATGGTCATAAAGGCTATTACTGCATTGAAGGAACGTGGTGGTTCGTCAAGGCAGGCTATCCTGAAGTATATCCTGGCCAACTTTAACGTTGGTAGCGATGCTAAAGTAGTCAACACTCACTTAAAAATGGCGCTCAAGAGCGGTGTAAAAAGCAAGACTCTGAAGCAAGCAAAGGGATCAGGTGCCTCTGGTTCATTCAAGGTAGGCGAATTACCTAAACCCGCTAAGAAGAAGCCAGCAAAGAAAGCTGTCAAACCAAAGGCAGCAAAACCCAAGAAGGCAAAGACACCTAAAAAGAAAACTACCACTAAGAAAACAGCAACAGCAAAGAAACCAGCCGGCGAAAAGAAGGCTGCCAAGCCTAAAGCAAAGAAGCCAGCCGCTGCAAAGAAACCAGCAGCTAAAAAAGCTACCAAATCACCAAAGAAATCCAAGGCCGCAGCTAAACCAAAGAAGACTAAGACCCCTAAGAAGAAATAAGCTGTTGCGTACTGTCGCATATTATAACAGCCCTTTTAAGGGCTACCAAAACTATTCAAAAAGATTCTTAAGTTGATATGCAATATTAAAATAAGCTAGTCCCATTTAGATTTGCCTATTTCCGTCTTTTCTTTCTTTCCTAAATTAATTCTCTATCTTGTTTTCTCCTTCACTGTGAATAAATCAAGTCCGTGGTCAGTTTTCAAGAATGACAAGTTACCGATCTTAACATTCTCTTAACTCTATCTTTTTGAAGTTTATTATTTCAAAATGCGTTTATACCCTTGTTGTATTGTTCTGCTTCACTACTGTCTAAATATTTTCTTTCCAAGACTTCAAATAACTCTGTTTTATCAGTGAAATATATACGGGGTATGTGTTCGGACATTGGCTGTTACTACGAAAACGTAAATAGTTTACAAATCTGTGAAGAGAAGTTGTATTCGAATAGATAATCGAAAAGGGGAATAATTTTGGCACATTTTGGTATAAAGAACATAAAAAAATATTTAGAAAGAAAGAAATTATATTATATTGAAATTGACAAACAAACACAACCCAAGCTCGTAATTGAATATTAAACTGAATTCGTTCATGTCAAAGAGGTGCCTTCGGCGAGGTTCGCGTTAACCGCGTAAAGCCACCGTTTTGTCTGTGGATATGCATAATCAAATTTATCTTATTGCTAGTCGTAAGCAAGAGAATAATTCGAGATGGCAGATGCAACAGCAAAGACTCCCGTCAAGTCACCAAAGAAAAAAGCAGCAGCTAAACCCAAGAAACCAGCGGCTCATCCTAAATATGTAGAAATGGTGATAAAGGCTATTACTGCATTGAAGGAACGTGGTGGTTCGTCAAGGCAGGCTATCCTGAAGTATATCCTGGCCAACTTTAACGTTGGTAGCGATGCTAAAGTAGTCAACACTCACTTAAAAATGGCGCTCAAGAGCGGTGTAAAGAGCAAGACTCTGAAGCAAGCAAAGGGATCAGGTGCCTCTGGTTCATTCAAGGTAGGCGAATTACCTAAACCCGCTAAGAAGAAGCCAGCAAAGAAAGCTGTCAAACCAAAGGCAGCAAAACCCAAGAAGGCAAAGACACCTAAAAAGAAAACTACCACTAAGAAAACAGCAACAGCAAAGAAACCAGCCGGCGAAAAGAAGGCTGCCAAGCCTAAAGCAAAGAAACCAGCAGCTAAAAAAGCTACCAAATCACCAAAGAAATCCAAGGCCGCAGCTAAACCAAAGAAGACCAAGACCCCTAAGAAGAAATAAGCTGATGCGTACTGTCGCATATTATAACAGCCCTTTTAAGGGCTATCAAAACTATTCAAAAAGATTCTTAAGTTGATATGCAATATTAAAATAAGCTAGTCCCATATAGATTTGCCTATTTCCGTCTTTTCTTTCTTTCCTAAATTAATTCTCTATCTTGTTTTCTCCTTCACTGTGAATAAATCAAGTCCGTGGTCAGTTTTCAAGAATGACAAGTTACCGATCTTAACATTCTCTTAACTCTATCTTTTTGAAGTTTATTATTTCAAAATGCGTTTATACCCTTGTTGTATTGTTCTGCTTCACTACTGTCTAAATATTTTCTTTCCAAGACTTCAAATAACTCTGTTTTATCAGTGAAATATATACGGGGTATGTGTTCGGACATTGGCTGTTACTACAAAAACGTAAATAGTTTACAAATCTGTGAAGAGAAGTTGTATTCGAATAGATAATCGAAAAGGGGAATAATTTTGGCACATTTTGGTATATAGAACATAAAAAAATATTTAGAAAGAAAGAAATTATATTATATTGAAATTGACAAACAAACACAACCCAAGCTCGTAATTGAATATTAAATTGAATTCGTTCATGTCAAAGAGGTGCCTTCGGCGAGGTTCGCGTTAACCGCGTAAAGCCACCGTTTTGTCTGTGGATATGCATAATCAAATTTATCTTATTGCTAGTCGTAAGCAAGAGAATAATTCGAGATGGCAGATGCAACAGCAAAGACTCCCGTCAAGTCACCAAAGAAAAAAGCAGCAGCTAAACCCAAGAAACCAGCGGCTCATCCTAAATATGTAGAAATGGTCATAAAGGCTATTACTGCATTGAAGGAACGTGGTGGTTCGTCAAGGCAGGCTATCCTGAAGTATATCCTGGCCAACTTTAACGTTGGTAGCGATGCTAAAGTAGTCAACACTCACTTAAAAATGGCGCTCAAGAGCGGTGTAAAGAGCAAGACTCTGAAGCAAGCAAAGGGATCAGGTGCCTCTGGTTCATTCAAGGTAGGCGAATTACCTAAACCCGCTAAGAAGAAGCCAGCAAAGAAAGCTGTCAAACCAAAGGCAACAAAACCCAAGAAGGCAAAGACACCTAAAAAGAAAACAGCAACAGCAAAGAAACCAGCCGGCGAAAAGAAGGCTGCCAAGCCTAAAGCAAAGAAGCCAGCCGCTGCAAAGAAACCAGCAGCTAAAAAAGCTACCAAATCACCAAAGAAATCCAAGGCCGCAGCTAAACCAAAGAAGACCAAGACCCCTAAGAAGAAATAAGCTGATGCGTACTGTCGCATATTATAACAGCCCTTTTAAGGGCTACCAAAACTATTCAAAAAGATTCTTAAGTTGATATGCAATATTAAAACAAGCTAGTCCCATATAGATTTGCCTATTTCCGTCTTTTCTTTCTTTCCTAAATTAATTCTCTATCTTGTTTTCTCCTTCACTGTGAATAAATCAAGTCCGTGGTCAGTTTTCAAGAATGACAAGTTACCGATCTTAACATTCTCTTAACTCTATCTTTTTGAAGTTTATTATTTCAAAATGCGTTTATACCCTTGTTGTATTGTTCTGCTTCACTACTGTCTAAATATTTTCTTTCCAAGACTTCAAATAACTCTGTTTTATCAGTGAAATATATACGGGGTATGTGTTCGGACATTGGCTGTTACTACAAAAACGTAAATAGTTTACAAATCTGTGAAGAGAAGTTGTATTCGAATAGATAATCGAAAAGGGGAATAATTTTGGCACATTTTGGTATATAGAACATAAAAAAATATTTAGAAAGAAAGAAATTATATTATATTGAAATTGACAAACAAACACAACCCAAGCTCGTAATTGAATATTAAATTGAATTCGTTCATGTCAAAGAGGTGCCTTCGGCGAGGTTCGCGTTAACCGCGTAAAGCCACCGTTTTGTCTGTGGATATGCATAATCAAATTTATCTTATTGCTAGTCGTAAGCAAGAGAATAATTCGAGATGGCAGATGCAACAGCAAAGACTCCCGTCAAGTCACCAAAGAAAAAAGCAGCAGCTAAACCCAAGAAACCAGCGGCTCATCCTAAATATGTAGAAATGGTGATAAAGGCTATTACTGCATTGAAGGAACGTGGTGGTTCGTCAAGGCAGGCTATCCTGAAGTATATCCTGGCCAACTTTAACGTTGGTAGCGATGCTAAAGTAGTCAACACTCACTTAAAAATGGCGCTCAAGAGCGGTGTAAAGAGCAAGACTCTGAAGCAAGCAAAGGGATCAGGTGCCTCTGGTTCATTCAAGGTAGGCGAATTACCTAAACCCGCTAAGAAGAAGCCAGCAAAGAAAGCTGTCAAACCAAAGGCAACAAAACCCAAGAAGGCAAAGACACCTAAAAAGAAAACAGCAACAGCAAAGAAACCAGCCGGCGAAAAGAAGGCTGCCAAGCCTAAAGCAAAGAAGCCAGCCGCTGCAAAGAAACCAGCAGCTAAAAAAGCTACCAAATCACCAAAGAAATCCAAGGCCGCAGCTAAACCAAAGAAGACCAAGACCCCTAAGAAGAAATAAGCTGATGCGTACTGTCGCATATTATAACAGCCCTTTTAAGGGCTACCAAAACTATTCAAAAAGATTCTTAAGTTGATATGCAATATTAAAACAAGCTAGTCCCATATAGATTTGCCTATTTCCGTCTTTTCTTTCTTTCCTAAATTAATTCTCTATCTTGTTTTCTCCTTCACTGTGAATAAATCAAGTCCGTGGTCAGTTTTCAAGAATGACAAGTTACCGATCTTAACATTCTCTTAACTCTATCTTTTTGAAGTTTATTATTTCAAAATGCGTTTATACCCTTGTTGTATTGTTCTGCTTCACTACTGTCTAAATATTTTCTTTCCAAGACTTCAAATAACTCTGTTTTATCAGTGAAATATATACGGGGTATGTGTTCGGACATTGGCTGTTACTACAAAAACGTAAATAGTTTACAAATCTGTGAAGAGAAGTTGTATTCGAATAGATAATCGAAAAGGGGAATAATTTTGGCACATTTTGGTATATAGAACATAAAAAAATATTTAGAAAGAAAGAAATTATATTATATTGAAATTGACAAACAAACACAACCCAAGCTCGTAATTGAATATTAAATTGAATTCGTTCATGTCAAAGAGGTGCCTTCGGCGAGGTTCGCGTTAACCGCGTAAAGCCACCGTTTTGTCTGTGGATATGCATAATCAAATTTATCTTATTGCTAGTCGTAAGCAAGAGAATAATTCGAGATGGCAGATGCAACAGCAAAGACTCCCGTCAAGTCACCAAAGAAAAAAGCAGCAGCTAAACCCAAGAAACCAGCGGCTCATCCTAAATATGTAGAAATGGTGATAAAGGCTATTACTGCATTGAAGGAACGTGGTGGTTCGTCAAGGCAGGCTATCCTGAAGTATATCCTGGCCAACTTTAACGTTGGTAGCGATGCTAAAGTAGTCAACACTCACTTAAAAATGGCGCTCAAGAGCGGTGTAAAGAGCAAGACTCTGAAGCAAGCAAAGGGATCAGGTGCCTCTGGTTCATTCAAGGTAGGCGAATTACCTAAACCCGCTAAGAAGAAGCCAGCAAAGAAAGCTGTCAAACCAAAGGCAGCAAAACCCAAGAAGGCAAAGACACCTAAAAAGAAAACTACCACTAAGAAAACAGCAACAGCAAAGAAACCAGCCGGCGAAAAGAAGGCTGCCAAGCCTAAAGCAAAGAAGCCAGCCGCTGCAAAGAAACCAGCAGCTAAAAAAGCTACCAAATCACCAAAGAAATCCAAGGCCGCAGCTAAACCAAAGAAGACTAAGACCCCTAAGAAGAAATAAGCTGTTGCGTACTGTCGCATATTATAACAGCCCTTTTAAGGGCTACCAAAACTATTCAAAAAGATTCTTAAGTTGATATGCAATATTAAAATAAGCTAGTCCCATATAGATTTGCCTATTTCCGTCTTTTCTTTCTTTCCTAAATTAATTCTCTATCTTGTTTTCTCCTTCACTGTGAATAAATCAAGTCCGTGGTCAGTTTTCAAGAATGACAAGTTACCGATCTTAACATTCTCTTAACTCTATCTTTTTGAAGTTTATTATTTCAAAATGCGTTTATACCCTTGTTGTATTGTTCTGCTTCACTACTGTCTAAATATTTTCTTTCCAAGACTTCAAATAACTCTGTTTTATCAGTGAAATATATACGGGGTATGTGTTCGGACATTGGCTGTTACTACGAAAACGTAAATAGTTTACAAATCTGTGAAGAGAAGTTGTATTCGAATAGATAATCGAAAAGGGGAATAATTTTGGCACATTTTGGTATAAAGAACATAAAAAAATATTTAGAAAGAAAGAAATTATATTATATTGAAATTGACAAACAAACACAACCCAAGCTCGTAATTGAATATTAAACTGAATTCGTTCATGTCAAAGAGGTGCCTTCGGCGAGGTTCGCGTTAACCGCGTAAAGCCACCGTTTTGTCTGTGGATATGCATAATCAAATTTATCTTATTGCTAGTCGTAAGCAAGAGAATAATTCGAGATGGCAGATGCAACAGCAAAGACTCCCGTCAAGTCACCAAAGAAAAAAGCAGCAGCTAAACCCAAGAAACCAGCGGCTCATCCTAAATATGTAGAAATGGTCATAAAGGCTATTACTGCATTGAAGGAACGTGGTGGTTCGTCAAGGCAGGCTATCCTGAAGTATATCCTGGCCAACTTTAACGTTGGTAGCGATGCTAAAGTAGTCAACACTCACTTAAAAATGGCGCTCAAGAGCGGTGTAAAAAGCAAGACTCTGAAGCAAGCAAAGGGATCAGGTGCCTCTGGTTCATTCAAGGTAGGCGAATTACCTAAACCCGCTAAGAAGAAGCCAGCAAAGAAAGCTGTCAAACCAAAGGCAGCAAAACCCAAGAAGGCAAAGACACCTAAAAAGAAAACTACCACTAAGAAAACAGCAACAGCAAAGAAACCAGCCGGCGAAAAGAAGGCTGCCAAGCCTAAAGCAAAGAAGCCAGCCGCTGCAAAGAAACCAGCAGCTAAAAAAGCTACCAAATCACCAAAGAAATCCAAGGCCGCAGCTAAACCAAAGAAGACTAAGACCCCTAAGAAGAAATAAGCTGTTGCGTACTGTCGCATATTATAACAGCCCTTTTAAGGGCTACCAAAACTATTCAAAAAGATTCTTAAGTTGATATGCAATATTAAAATAAGCTAGTCCCATTTAGATTTGCCTATTTCCGTCTTTTCTTTCTTTCCTAAATTAATTCTCTATCTTGTTTTCTCCTTCACTGTGAATAAATCAAGTCCGTGGTCAGTTTTCAAGAATGACAAGTTACCGATCTTAACATTCTCTTAACTCTATCTTTTTGAAGTTTATTATTTCAAAATGCGTTTATACCCTTGTTGTATTGTTCTGCTTCACTACTGTCTAAATATTTTCTTTCCAAGACTTCAAATAACTCTGTTTTATCAGTGAAATATATACGGGGTATGTGTTCGGACATTGGCTGTTACTACGAAAACGTAAATAGTTTACAAATCTGTGAAGAGAAGTTGTATTCGAATAGATAATCGAAAAGGGGAATAATTTTGGCACATTTTGGTATAAAGAACATAAAAAAATATTTAGAAAGAAAGAAATTATATTATATTGAAATTGACAAACAAACACAACCCAAGCTCGTAATTGAATATTAAACTGAATTCGTTCATGTCAAAGAGGTGCCTTCGGCGAGGTTCGCGTTAACCGCGTAAAGCCACCGTTTTGTCTGTGGATATGCATAATCAAATTTATCTTATTGCTAGTCGTAAGCAAGAGAATAATTCGAGATGGCAGATGCAACAGCAAAGACTCCCGTCAAGTCACCAAAGAAAAAAGCAGCAGCTAAACCCAAGAAACCAGCGGCTCATCCTAAATATGTAGAAATGGTCATAAAGGCTATTACTGCATTGAAGGAACGTGGTGGTTCGTCAAGGCAGGCTATCCTGAAGTATATCCTGGCCAACTTTAACGTTGGTAGCGATGCTAAAGTAGTCAACACTCACTTAAAAATGGCGCTCAAGAGCGGTGTAAAAAGCAAGACTCTGAAGCAAGCAAAGGGATCAGGTGCCTCTGGTTCATTCAAGGTAGGCGAATTACCTAAACCCGCTAAGAAGAAGCCAGCAAAGAAAGCTGTCAAACCAAAGGCAGCAAAACCCAAGAAGGCAAAGACACCTAAAAAGAAAACTACCACTAAGAAAACAGCAACAGCAAAGAAACCAGCCGGCGAAAAGAAGGCTGCCAAGCCTAAAGCAAAGAAGCCAGCCGCTGCAAAGAAACCAGCAGCTAAAAAAGCTACCAAATCACCAAAGAAATCCAAGGCCGCAGCTAAACCAAAGAAGACTAAGACCCCTAAGAAGAAATAAGCTGTTGCGTACTGTCGCATATTATAACAGCCCTTTTAAGGGCTACCAAAACTATTCAAAAAGATTCTTAAGTTGATATGCAATATTAAAATAAGCTAGTCCCATTTAGATTTGCCTATTTCCGTCTTTTCTTTCTTTCCTAAATTAATTCTCTATCTTGTTTTCTCCTTCACTGTGAATAAATCAAGTCCGTGGTCAGTTTTCAAGAATGACAAGTTACCGATCTTAACATTCTCTTAACTCTATCTTTTTGAAGTTTATTATTTCAAAATGCGTTTATACCCTTGTTGTATTGTTCTGCTTCACTACTGTCTAAATATTTTCTTTCCAAGACTTCAAATAACTCTGTTTTATCAGTGAAATATATACGGGGTATGTGTTCGGACATTGGCTGTTACTACGAAAACGTAAATAGTTTACAAATCTGTGAAGAGAAGTTGTATTCGAATAGATAATCGAAAAGGGGAATAATTTTGGCACATTTTGGTATAAAGAACATAAAAAAATATTTAGAAAGAAAGAAATTATATTATATTGAAATTGACAAACAAACACAACCCAAGCTCGTAATTGAATATTAAACTGAATTCGTTCATGTCAAAGAGGTGCCTTCGGCGAGGTTCGCGTTAACCGCGTAAAGCCACCGTTTTGTCCGTGGATATGCATAATCAAATTTATCTTATTGCTAGTCGTAAGCAAGAGAATAATTCGAGATGGCAGATGCAACAGCAAAGACTCCCGTCAAGTCACCAAAGAAAAAAGCAGCAGCTAAACCCAAGAAACCAGCGGCTCATCCTAAATATGTAGAAATGGTGATAAAGGCTATTACTGCATTGAAGGAACGTGGTGGTTCGTCAAGGCAGGCTATCCTGAAGTATATCCTGGCCAACTTTAACGTTGGTAGCGATGCTAAAGTAGTCAACACTCACTTAAAAATGGCGCTCAAGAGCGGTGTAAAGAGCAAGACTCTGAAGCAAGCAAAGGGATCAGGTGCCTCTGGTTCATTCAAGGTAGGCGAATTACCTAAACCCGCTAAGAAGAAGCCAGCAAAGAAAGCTGTCAAACCAAAGGCAGCAAAACCCAAGAAGGCAAAGACACCTAAAAAGAAAACTACCACTAAGAAAACAGCAACAGCAAAGAAACCAGCCGGCGAAAAGAAGGCTGCCAAGCCTAAAGCAAAGAAACCAGCAGCTAAAAAAGCTACCAAATCACCAAAGAAATCCAAGGCCGCAGCTAAACCAAAGAAGACCAAGACCCCTAAGAAGAAATAAGCTGATGCGTACTGTCGCATATTATAACAGCCCTTTTAAGGGCTATCAAAACTATTCAAAAAGATTCTTAAGTTGATATGCAATATTAAAATAAGCTAGTCCCATATAGATTTGCCTATTTCCGTCTTTTCTTTCTTTCCTAAATTAATTCTCTATCTTGTTTTCTCCTTCACTGTGAATAAATCAAGTCCGTGGTCAGTTTTCAAGAATGACAAGTTACCGATCTTAACATTCTCTTAACTCTATCTTTTTGAAGTTTATTATTTCAAAATGCGTTTATACCCTTGTTGTATTGTTCTGCTTCACTACTGTCTAAATATTTTCTTTCCAAGACTTCAAATAACTCTGTTTTATCAGTGAAATATATACGGGGTATGTGTTCGGACATTGGCTGTTACTACAAAAACGTAAATAGTTTACAAATCTGTGAAGAGAAGTTGTATTCGAATAGATAATCGAAAAGGGGAATAATTTTGGCACATTTTGGTATATAGAACATAAAAAAATATTTAGAAAGAAAGAAATTATATTATATTGAAATTGACAAACAAACACAACCCAAGCTCGTAATTGAATATTAAATTGAATTCGTTCATGTCAAAGAGGTGCCTTCGGCGAGGTTCGCGTTAACCGCGTAAAGCCACCGTTTTGTCTGTGGATATGCATAATCAAATTTATCTTATTGCTAGTCGTAAGCAAGAGAATAATTCGAGATGGCAGATGCAACAGCAAAGACTCCCGTCAAGTCACCAAAGAAAAAAGCAGCAGCTAAACCCAAGAAACCAGCGGCTCATCCTAAATATGTAGAAATGGTGATAAAGGCTATTACTGCATTGAAGGAACGTGGTGGTTCGTCAAGGCAGGCTATCCTGAAGTATATCCTGGCCAACTTTAACGTTGGTAGCGATGCTAAAGTAGTCAACACTCACTTAAAAATGGCGCTCAAGAGCGGTGTAAAGAGCAAGACTCTGAAGCAAGCAAAGGGATCAGGTGCCTCTGGTTCATTCAAGGTAGGCGAATTACCTAAACCCGCTAAGAAGAAGCCAGCAAAGAAAGCTGTCAAACCAAAGGCAACAAAACCCAAGAAGGCAAAGACACCTAAAAAGAAAACAGCAACAGCAAAGAAACCAGCCGGCGAAAAGAAGGCTGCCAAGCCTAAAGCAAAGAAGCCAGCCGCTGCAAAGAAACCAGCAGCTAAAAAAGCTACCAAATCACCAAAGAAATCCAAGGCCGCAGCTAAACCAAAGAAGACTAAGACCCCTAAGAAGAAATAAGCTGATGCGTACTGTCGCATATTATAACAGCCCTTTTAAGGGCTACCAAAACTATTCAAAAAGATTCTTAAGTTGATATGCAATATTAAAATAAGCTAGTCCCATATAGATTTGCCTATTTCCGTCTTTTCTTTCTTTCCTAAATTAATTCTCTATCTTGTTTTCTCCTTCACTGTGAATAAATCAAGTCCGTGGTCAGTTTTCAAGAATGACAAGTTACCGATCTTAACATTCTCTTAACTCTATCTTTTTGAAGTTTATTATTTCAAAATGCGTTTATACCCTTGTTGTATTGTTCTGCTTCACTACTGTCTAAATATTTTCTTTCCAAGACTTCAAATAACTCTGTTTTATCAGTGAAATATATACGGGGTATGTGTTCGGACATTGGCTGTTACTACGAAAACGTAAATAGTTTACAAATCTGTGAAGAGAAGTTGTATTCGAATAGATAATCGAAAAGGGGAATAATTTTGGCACATTTTGGTATATAGAACATAAAAAAATATTTAGAAAGAAAGAAATTATATTATATTGAAATTGACAAACAAACACAACCCAAGCTCGTAATTGAATATTAAATTGAATTCGTTCATGTCAAAGAGGTGCCTTCGGCGAGGTTCGCGTTAACCGCGTAAAGCCACCGTTTTGTCTGTGGATATGCATAATCAAATTTATCTTATTGCTAGTCGTAAGCAAGAGAATAATTCGAGATGGCAGATGCAACAGCAAAGACTCCCGTCAAGTCACCAAAGAAAAAAGCAGCAGCTAAACCCAAGAAACCAGCGGCTCATCCTAAATATGTAGAAATGGTGATAAAGGCTATTACTGCATTGAAGGAACGTGGTGGTTCGTCAAGGCAGGCTATCCTGAAGTATATCCTGGCCAACTTTAACGTTGGTAGCGATGCTAAAGTAGTCAACACTCACTTAAAAATGGCGCTCAAGAGCGGTGTAAAGAGCAAAACTGAAGCAAGCAAAGGGATCAGGTGCCTCTGGTTCATTCAAGGTAGGCGAATTACCTAAACCCGCTAAGAAGAAGCCAGCAAAGAAAGCTGTCAAACCAAAGGCAACAAAACCCAAGAAGGCAAAGACACCTAAAAAGAAAACTACCACTAAGAAAACAGCAACAGCAAAGAAACCAGCCGGCGAAAAGAAGGCTGCCAAGCCTAAAGCAAAGAAGCCAGCCGCTGCAAAGAAACCAGCAGCTAAAAAAGCTACCAAATCACCAAAGAAATCCAAGGCCGCAGCTAAACCAAAGAAGACCAAGACCCCTAAGAAGAAATAAGCTGATGCGTACTGTCGCATATTATAACAGCCCTTTTAAGGGCTACCAAAACTATTCAAAAAGATTCTTAAGTTGATATGCAATATTAAAATAAGCTAGTCCCATATAGATTTGCCTATTTCCGTCTTTTCTTTCTTTCCTAAATTAATTCTCTATCTTGTTTTCTCCTTCACTGTGAATAAATCAAGTCCGTGGTCAGTTTTCAAGAATGACAAGTTACCGATCTTAACATTCTCTTAACTCTATCTTTTTGAAGTTTATTATTTCAAAATGCGTTTATACCCTTGTTGTATTGTTCTGCTTCACTACTGTCTAAATATTTTCTTTCCAAGACTTCAAATAACTCTGTTTTATCAGTGAAATATATACGGGGTATGTGTTCGGACATTGGCTGTTACTACGAAAACGTAAATAGTTTACAAATCTGTGAAGAGAAGTTGTATTCGAATAGATAATCGAAAAGGGGAATAATTTTGGCACATTTTGGTATATAGAACATAAAAAAATATTTAGAAAGAAAGAAATTATATTATATTGAAATTGACAAACAAACACAACCCAAGCTCGTAATTGAATATTAAACTGAATTCGTTCATGTCAAAGAGGTGCCTTCGGCGAGGTTCGCGTTAACCGCGTAAAGCCACCGTTTTGTCTGTGGATATGCATAATCAAATTTATCTTATTGCTAGTCGTAAGCAAGAGAATAATTCGAGATGGCAGATGCAACAGCAAAGACTCCCGTCAAGTCACCAAAGAAAAAAGCAGCAGCTAAACCCAAGAAACCAGCGGCTCATCCTAAATATGTAGAAATGGTGATAAAGGCTATTACTGCATTGAAGGAACGTGGTGGTTCGTCAAGGCAGGCTATCCTGAAGTATATCCTGGCCAACTTTAACGTTGGTAGCGATGCTAAAGTAGTCAACACTCACTTAAAAATGGCGCTCAAGAGCGGTGTAAAGAGCAAGACTCTGAAGCAAGCAAAGGGATCAGGTGCCTCTGGTTCATTCAAGGTAGGCGAATTACCTAAACCCGCTAAGAAGAAGCCAGCAAAGAAAGCTGTCAAACCAAAGGCAGCAAAACCCAAGAAGGCAAAGACACCTAAAACGAAAACTACCACTAAGAAAACAGCAACAGCAAAGAAACCAGCCGGCGAAAAGAAGGCTGCCAAGCCTAAAGCAAAGAAGCCAGCCGCTGCAAAGAAACCAGCAGCTAAAAAAGCTACCAAATCACCAAAGAAATCCAAGGCCGCAGCTAAACCAAAGAAGACCAAGACCCCTAAGAAGAAATAAGCTGATGCGTACTGTCGCATATTATAACAGCCCTTTTAAGGGCTACCAAAACTATTCAAAAAGATTCTTAAGTTGATATGCAATATTAAAACAAGCTAGTCCCATATAGATTTGCCTATTTCCGTCTTTTCTTTCTTTCCTAAATTAATTCTCTATCTTGTTTTCTCCTTCACTGTGAATAAATCAAGTCCGTGGTCAGTTTTCAAGAATGACAAGTTACCGATCTTAACATTCTCTTAACTCTATCTTTTTGAAGTTTATTATTTCAAAATGCGTTTATACCCTTGTTGTATTGTTCTGCTTCACTACTGTCTAAATATTTTCTTTCCAAGACTTCAAATAACTCTGTTTTATCAGTGAAATATATACGGGGTATGTGTTCGGACATTGGCTGTTACTACGAAAACGTAAATAGTTTACAAATCTGTGAAGAGAAGTTGTATTCGAATAGATAATCGAAAAGGGGAATAATTTTGGCACATTTTGGTATATAGAACATAAAAAAATATTTAGAAAGAAAGAAATTATATTATATTGAAATTGACAAACAAACACAACACAACCCAAGCTCGTAATTGAATATTAAATTGAATTCGTTCATGTCAAAGAGGTGCCTTCGGCGAGGTTCGCGTTAACCGCGTAAAGCCACCGTTTTGTCTGTGGATATGCATAATCAAATTTATCTTATTGCTAGTCGTAAGCAAGAGAATAATTCGAGATGGCAGATGCAACAGCAAAGACTCCCGTCAAGTCACCAAAGAAAAAAGCAGCAGCTAAACCCAAGAAACCAGCGGCTCATCCTAAATATGTAGAAATGGTGATAAAGGCTATTACTGCATTGAAGGAACGTGGTGGTTCGTCAAGGCAGGCTATCCTGAAGTATATCCTGGCCAACTTTAACGTTGGTAGCGATGCTAAAGTAGTCAACACTCACTTAAAAATGGCGCTCAAGAGCGGTGTAAAGAGCAAAACTCTGAAGCAAGCAAAGGGATCAGGTGCCTCTGGTTCATTCAAGGTAGGCGAATTACCTAAACCCGCTAAGAAGAAGCCAGCAAAGAAAGCTGTCAAACCAAAGGCAGCAAAACCCAAGAAGGCAAAGACACCTAAAAAGAAAACTACCACTAAGAAAACAGCAACAGCAAAGAAACCAGCCGGCGAAAAGAAGGCTGCCAAGCCTAAAGCAAAGAAGCCAGCCGCTGCAAAGAAACCAGCAGCTAAAAAAGCTACCAAATCACCAAAGAAATCCAAGGCCGCAGCTAAACCAAAGAAGACTAAGACCCCTAAGAAGAAATAAGCTGTTGCGTACTGTCGCATATTATAACAGCCCTTTTAAGGGCTACCAAAACTATTCAAAAAGATTCTTAAGTTGATATGCAATATTAAAATAAGCTAGTCCCATATAGATTTGCCTATTTCCGTCTTTTCTTTCTTTCCTAAATTAATTCTCTATCTTGTTTTCTCCTTCACTGTGAATAAATCAAGTCCGTGGTCAGTTTTCAAGAATGACAAGTTACCGATCTTAACATTCTCTTAACTCTATCTTTTTGAAGTTTATTATTTCAAAATGCGTTTATACCCTTGTTGTATTGTTCTGCTTCACTACTGTCTAAATATTTTCTTTCCAAGACTTCAAATAACTCTGTTTTATCAGTGAAATATATACGGGGTATGTGTTCGGACATTGGCTGTTACTACGAAAACGTAAATAGTTTACAAATCTGTGAAGAGAAGTTGTATTCGAATAGATAATCGAAAAGGGGAATAATTTTGGCACATTTTGGTATATAGAACATAAAAAAATATTTAGAAAGAAAGAAATTATATTATATTGAAATTGACAAACAAACACAACCCAAGCTCGTAATTGAATATTAAACTGAATTCGTTCATGTCAAAGAGGTGCCTTCGGCGAGGTTCGCGTTAACCGCGTAAAGCCACCGTTTTGTCTGTGGATATGCATAATCAAATTTATCTTATTGCTAGTCGTAAGCAAGAGAATAATTCGAGATGGCAGATGCAACAGCAAAGACTCCCGTCAAGTCACCAAAGAAAAAAGCAGCAGCTAAACCCAAGAAACCAGCGGCTCATCCTAAATATGTAGAAATGGTGATAAAGGCTATTACTGCATTGAAGGAACGTGGTGGTTCGTCAAGGCAGGCTATCCTGAAGTATATCCTGGCCAACTTTAACGTTGGTAGCGATGCTAAAGTAGTCAACACTCACTTAAAAATGGCGCTCAAGAGCGGTGTAAAGAGCAAGACTCTGAAGCAAGCAAAGGGATCAGGTGCCTCTGGTTCATTCAAGGTAGGCGAATTACCTAAACCCGCTAAGAAGAAGCCAGCAAAGAAAGCTGTCAAACCAAAGGCAGCAAAACCCAAGAAGGCAAAGACACCTAAAAAGAAAACTACCACTAAGAAAACAGCAACAGCAAAGAAACCAGCCGGCGAAAAGAAGGCTGCCAAGCCTAAAGCAAAGAAGCCAGCCGCTGCAAAGAAACCAGCAGCTAAAAAAGCTACCAAATCACCAAAGAAATCCAAGGCCGCAGCTAAACCAAAGAAGACCAAGACCCCTAAGAAGAAATAAGCTGATGCGTACTGTCGCATATTATAACAGCCCTTTTAAGGGCTACCAAAACTATTCAAAAAGATTCTTAAGTTGATATGCAATATTAAAACAAGCTAGTCCCATATAGATTTGCCTATTTCCGTCTTTTCTTTCTTTCCTAAATTAATTCTCTATCTTGTTTTCTCCTTCACTGTGAATAAATCAAGTCCGTGGTCAGTTTTCAAGAATGACAAGTTACCGATCTTAACATTCTCTTAACTCTATCTTTTTGAAGTTTATTATTTCAAAATGCGTTTATACCCTTGTTGTATTGTTCTGCTTCACTACTGTCTAAATATTTTCTTTCCAAGACTTCAAATAACTCTGTTTTATCAGTGAAATATATACGGGGTATGTGTTCGGACATTGGCTGTTACTACGAAAACGTAAATAGTTTACAAATCTGTGAAGAGAAGTTGTATTCGAATAGATAATCGAAAAGGGGAATAATTTTGGCACATTTTGGTATATAGAACATAAAAAAATATTTAGAAAGAAAGAAATTATATTATATTGAAATTGACAAACAAACACAACACAACCCAAGCTCGTAATTGAATATTAAATTGAATTCGTTCATGTCAAAGAGGTGCCTTCGGCGAGGTTCGCGTTAACCGCGTAAAGCCACCGTTTTGTCTGTGGATATGCATAATCAAATTTATCTTATTGCTAGTCGTAAGCAAGAGAATAATTCGAGATGGCAGATGCAACAGCAAAGACTCCCGTCAAGTCACCAAAGAAAAAAGCAGCAGCTAAACCCAAGAAACCAGCGGCTCATCCTAAATATGTAGAAATGGTGATAAAGGCTATTACTGCATTGAAGGAACGTGGTGGTTCGTCAAGGCAGGCTATCCTGAAGTATATCCTGGCCAACTTTAACGTTGGTAGCGATGCTAAAGTAGTCAACACTCACTTAAAAATGGCGCTCAAGAGCGGTGTAAAGAGCAAAACTCTGAAGCAAGCAAAGGGATCAGGTGCCTCTGGTTCATTTAAGGTAGGCGAATTACCTAAACCCGCTAAGAAGAAGCCAGCAAAGAAAGCTGTCAAACCAAAGGCAGCAAAACCCAAGAAGGCAAAGACACCTAAAAAGAAAACTACCACTAAGAAAACAGCAACAGCAAAGAAACCAGCCGGCGAAAAGAAGGCTGCCAAGCCTAAAGCAAAGAAGCCAGCCGCTGCAAAGAAACCAGCAGCTAAAAAAGCTACCAAATCACCAAAGAAATCCAAGGCCGCAGCTAAACCAAAGAAGACTAAGACCCCTAAGAAGAAATAAGCTGTTGCGTACTGTCGCATATTATAACAGCCCTTTTAAGGGCTACCAAAACTATTCAAAAAGATTCTTAAGTTGATATGCAATATTAAAATAAGCTAGTCCCATATAGATTTGCCTATTTCCGTCTTTTCTTTCTTTCCTAAATTAATTCTCTATCTTGTTTTCTCCTTCACTGTGAATAAATCAAGTCCGTGGTCAGTTTTCAAGAATGACAAGTTACCGATCTTAACATTCTCTTAACTCTATCTTTTTGAAGTTTATTATTTCAAAATGCGTTTATACCCTTGTTGTATTGTTCTGCTTCACTACTGTCTAAATATTTTCTTTCCAAGACTTCAAATAACTCTGTTTTATCAGTGAAATATATACGGGGTATGTGTTCGGACATTGGCTGTTACTACGAAAACGTAAATAGTTTACAAATCTGTGAAGAGAAGTTGTATTCGAATAGATAATCGAAAAGGGGAATAATTTTGGCACATTTTGGTATATAGAACATAAAAAAATATTTAGAAAGAAAGAAATTATATTATATTGAAATTGACAAACAAACACAACCCAAGCTCGTAATTGAATATTAAACTGAATTCGTTCATGTCAAAGAGGTGCCTTCGGCGAGGTTCGCGTTAACCGCGTAAAGCCACCGTTTTGTCTGTGGATATGCATAATCAAATTTATCTTATTGCTAGTCGTAAGCAAGAGAATAATTCGAGATGGCAGATGCAACAGCAAAGACTCCCGTCAAGTCACCAAAGAAAAAAGCAGCAGCTAAACCCAAGAAACCAGCGGCTCATCCTAAATATGTAGAAATGGTGATAAAGGCTATTACTGCATTGAAGGAACGTGGTGGTTCGTCAAGGCAGGCTATCCTGAAGTATATCCTGGCCAACTTTAACGTTGGTAGCGATGCTAAAGTAGTCAACACTCACTTAAAAATGGCGCTCAAGAGCGGTGTAAAGAGCAAGACTCTGAAGCAAGCAAAGGGATCAGGTGCCTCTGGTTCATTCAAGGTAGGCGAATTACCTAAACCCGCTAAGAAGAAGCCAGCAAAGAAAGCTGTCAAACCAAAGGCAACAAAACCCAAGAAGGCAAAGACACCTAAAAAGAAAACTACCACTAAGAAAACAGCAACAGCAAAGAAACCAGCCGGCGAAAAGAAGGCTGCCAAGCCTAAAGCAAAGAAGCCAGCCGCTGCAAAGAAACCAGCAGCTAAAAAAGCTACCAAATCACCAAAGAAATCCAAGGCCGCAGCTAAACCAAAGAAGACTAAGACCCCTAAGAAGAAATAAGCTGTTGCGTACTGTCGCATATTATAACAGCCCTTTTAAGGGCTACCAAAACTATTCAAAAAGATTCTTAAGTTGATATGCAATATTAAAATAAGCTAGTCCCATATAGATTTGCCTATTTCCGTCTTTTCTTTCTTTCCTAAATTAATTCTCTATCTTGTTTTCTCCTTCACTGTGAATAAATCAAGTCCGTGGTCAGTTTTCAAGAATGACAAGTTACCGATCTTAACATTCTCTTAACTCTATCTTTTTGAAGTTTATTATTTCAAAATGCGTTTATACCCTTGTTGTATTGTTCTGCTTCACTACTGTCTAAATATTTTCTTTCCAAGACTTCAAATAACTCTGTTTTATCAGTGAAATATATACGGGGTATGTGTTCGGACATTGGCTGTTACTACGAAAACGTAAATAGTTTACAAATCTGTGAAGAGAAGTTGTATTCGAATAGATAATCGAAAAGGGGAATAATTTTGGCACATTTTGGTATATAGAACATAAAAAAATATTTAGAAAGAAAGAAATTATATTATATTGAAATTGACAAACAAACACAACCCAAGCTCGTAATTGAATATTAAACTGAATTCGTTCATGTCAAAGAGGTGCCTTCGGCGAGGTTCGCGTTAACCGCGTAAAGCCACCGTTTTGTCTGTGGATATGCATAATCAAATTTATCTTATTGCTAGTCGTAAGCAAGAGAATAATTCGAGATGGCAGATGCAACAGCAAAGACTCCCGTCAAGTCACCAAAGAAAAAAGCAGCAGCTAAACCCAAGAAACCAGCGGCTCATCCTAAATATGTAGAAATGGTGATAAAGGCTATTACTGCATTGAAGGAACGTGGTGGTTCGTCAAGGCAGGCTATCCTGAAGTATATCCTGGCCAACTTTAACGTTGGTAGCGATGCTAAAGTAGTCAACACTCACTTAAAAATGGCGCTCAAGAGCGGTGTAAAGAGCAAGACTCTGAAGCAAGCAAAGGGATCAGGTGCCTCTGGTTCATTCAAGGTAGGCGAATTACCTAAACCCGCTAAGAAGAAGCCAGCAAAGAAAGCTGTCAAACCAAAGGCAGCAAAACCCAAGAAGGCAAAGACACCTAAAAAGAAAACTACCACTAAGAAAACAGCAACAGCAAAGAAACCAGCCGGCGAAAAGAAGGCTGCCAAGCCTAAAGCAAAGAAGCCAGCCGCTGCAAAGAAACCAGCAGCTAAAAAAGCTACCAAATCACCAAAGAAATCCAAGGCCGCAGCTAAACCAAAGAAGACCAAGACCCCTAAGAAGAAATAAGCTGATGCGTACTGTCGCATATTATAACAGCCCTTTTAAGGGCTACCAAAACTATTCAAAAAGATTCTTAAGTTGATATGCAATATTAAAACAAGCTAGTCCCATATAGATTTGCCTATTTCCGTCTTTTCTTTCTTTCCTAAATTAATTCTCTATCTTGTTTTCTCCTTCACTGTGAATAAATCAAGTCCGTGGTCAGTTTTCAAGAATGACAAGTTACCGATCTTAACATTCTCTTAACTCTATCTTTTTGAAGTTTATTATTTCAAAATGCGTTTATACCCTTGTTGTATTGTTCTGCTTCACTACTGTCTAAATATTTTCTTTCCAAGACTTCAAATAACTCTGTTTTATCAGTGAAATATATACGGGGTATGTGTTCGGACATTGGCTGTTACTACGAAAACGTAAATAGTTTACAAATCTGTGAAGAGAAGTTGTATTCGAATAGATAATCGAAAAGGGGAATAATTTTGGCACATTTTGGTATATAGAACATAAAAAAATATTTAGAAAGAAAGAAATTATATTATATTGAAATTGACAAACAAACACAACACAACCCAAGCTCGTAATTGAATATTAAATTGAATTCGTTCATGTCAAAGAGGTGCCTTCGGCGAGGTTCGCGTTAACCGCGTAAAGCCACCGTTTTGTCTGTGGATATGCATAATCAAATTTATCTTATTGCTAGTCGTAAGCAAGAGAATAATTCGAGATGGCAGATGCAACAGCAAAGACTCCCGTCAAGTCACCAAAGAAAAAAGCAGCAGCTAAACCCAAGAAACCAGCGGCTCATCCTAAATATGTAGAAATGGTGATAAAGGCTATTACTGCATTGAAGGAACGTGGTGGTTCGTCAAGGCAGGCTATCCTGAAGTATATCCTGGCCAACTTTAACGTTGGTAGCGATGCTAAAGTAGTCAACACTCACTTAAAAATGGCGCTCAAGAGCGGTGTAAAGAGCAAAACTCTGAAGCAAGCAAAGGGATCAGGTGCCTCTGGTTCATTCAAGGTAGGCGAATTACCTAAACCCGCTAAGAAGAAGCCAGCAAAGAAAGCTGTCAAACCAAAGGCAGCAAAACCCAAGAAGGCAAAGACACCTAAAAAGAAAACTACCACTAAGAAAACAGCAACAGCAAAGAAACCAGCCGGCGAAAAGAAGGCTGCCAAGCCTAAAGCAAAGAAGCCAGCCGCTGCAAAGAAACCAGCAGCTAAAAAAGCTACCAAATCACCAAAGAAATCCAAGGCCGCAGCTAAACCAAAGAAGACTAAGACCCCTAAGAAGAAATAAGCTGTTGCGTACTGTCGCATATTATAACAGCCCTTTTAAGGGCTACCAAAACTATTCAAAAAGATTCTTAAGTTGATATGCAATATTAAAATAAGCTAGTCCCATATAGATTTGCCTATTTCCGTCTTTTCTTTCTTTCCTAAATTAATTCTCTATCTTGTTTTCTCCTTCACTGTGAATAAATCAAGTCCGTGGTCAGTTTTCAAGAATGACAAGTTACCGATCTTAACATTCTCTTAACTCTATCTTTTTGAAGTTTATTATTTCAAAATGCGTTTATACCCTTGTTGTATTGTTCTGCTTCACTACTGTCTAAATATTTTCTTTCCAAGACTTCAAATAACTCTGTTTTATCAGTGAAATATATACGGGGTATGTGTTCGGACATTGGCTGTTACTACGAAAACGTAAATAGTTTACAAATCTGTGAAGAGAAGTTGTATTCGAATAGATAATCGAAAAGGGGAATAATTTTGGCACATTTTGGTATATAGAACATAAAAAAATATTTAGAAAGAAAGAAATTATATTATATTGAAATTGACAAACAAACACAACCCAAGCTCGTAATTGAATATTAAACTGAATTCGTTCATGTCAAAGAGGTGCCTTCGGCGAGGTTCGCGTTAACCGCGTAAAGCCACCGTTTTGTCTGTGGATATGCATAATCAAATTTATCTTATTGCTAGTCGTAAGCAAGAGAATAATTCGAGATGGCAGATGCAACAGCAAAGACTCCCGTCAAGTCACCAAAGAAAAAAGCAGCAGCTAAACCCAAGAAACCAGCGGCTCATCCTAAATATGTAGAAATGGTGATAAAGGCTATTACTGCATTGAAGGAACGTGGTGGTTCGTCAAGGCAGGCTATCCTGAAGTATATCCTGGCCAACTTTAACGTTGGTAGCGATGCTAAAGTAGTCAACACTCACTTAAAAATGGCGCTCAAGAGCGGTGTAAAGAGCAAGACTCTGAAGCAAGCAAAGGGATCAGGTGCCTCTGGTTCATTCAAGGTAGGCGAATTACCTAAACCCGCTAAGAAGAAGCCAGCAAAGAAAGCTGTCAAACCAAAGGCAACAAAACCCAAGAAGGCAAAGACACCTAAAAAGAAAACTACCACTAAGAAAACAGCAACAGCAAAGAAACCAGCCGGCGAAAAGAAGGCTGCCAAGCCTAAAGCAAAGAAGCCAGGCGCTGCAAAGAAACCAGCAGCTAAAAAAGCTACCAAATCACCAAAGAAATCCAAGGCCGCAGCTAAACCAAAGAAGACCAAGACCCCTAAGAAGAAATAAGCTGATGCGTACTGTCGCATATTATAACAGCCCTTTTAAGGGCTACCAAAACTATTCAAAAAGATTCTTAAGTTGATATGCAATATTAAAATAAGCTAGTCCCATATAGATTTGCCTATTTCCGTCTTTTCTTTCTTTCCTAAATTAATTCTCTATCTTGTTTTCTCCTTCACTGTGAATAAATCAAGTCCGTGGTCAGTTTTCAAGAATGACAAGTTACCGATCTTAACATTCTCTTAACTCTATCTTTTTGAAGTTTATTATTTCAAAATGCGTTTATACCCTTGTTGTATTGTTCTGCTTCACTACTGTCTAAATATTTTCTTTCCAAGACTTCAAATAACTCTGTTTTATCAGTGAAATATATACGGGGTATGTGTTCGGACATTGGCTGTTACTACGAAAACGTAAATAGTTTACAAATCTGTGAAGAGAAGTTGTATTCGAATAGATAATCGAAAAGGGGAATAATTTTGGCACATTTTGGTATATAGAACATAAAAAAATATTTAGAAAGAAAGAAATTATATTATATTGAAATTGACAAACAAACACAACCCAAGCTCGTAATTGAATATTAAACTGAATTCGTTCATGTCAAAGAGGTGCCTTCGGCGAGGTTCGCGTTAACCGCGTAAAGCCACCGTTTTGTCTGTGGATATGCATAATCAAATTTATCTTATTGCTAGTCGTAAGCAAGAGAATAATTCGAGATGGCAGATGCAACAGCAAAGACTCCCGTCAAGTCACCAAAGAAAAAAGCAGCAGCTAAACCCAAGAAACCAGCGGCTCATCCTAAATATGTAGAAATGGTGATAAAGGCTATTACTGCATTGAAGGAACGTGGTGGTTCGTCAAGGCAGGCTATCCTGAAGTATATCCTGGCCAACTTTAACGTTGGTAGCGATGCTAAAGTAGTCAACACTCACTTAAAAATGGCGCTCAAGAGCGGTGTAAAGAGCAAGACTCTGAAGCAAGCAAAGGGATCAGGTGCCTCTGGTTCATTCAAGGTAGGCGAATTACCTAAACCCGCTAAGAAGAAGCCAGCAAAGAAAGCTGTCAAAACAAAGGCAGCAAAACCCAAGAAGGCAAAGACACCTAAAAAGAAAACTACCACTAAGAAAACAGCAACAGCAAAGAAACCAGCCGGCGAAAAGAAGGCTGCCAAGCCTAAAGCAAAGAAGCCAGCCGCTGCAAAGAAACCAGCAGCTAAAAAAGCTACCAAATCACCAAAGAAATCCAAGGCCGCAGCTAAACCAAAGAAGACCAAGACCCCTAAGAAGAAATAAGCTGATGCGTACTGTCGCATATTATAACAGCCCTTTTAAGGGCTACCAAAACTATTCAAAAAGATTCTTAAGTTGATATGCAATATTAAAACAAGCTAGTCCCATATAGATTTGCCTATTTCCGTCTTTTCTTTCTTTCCTAAATTAATTCTCTATCTTGTTTTCTCCTTCACTGTGAATAAATCAAGTCCGTGGTCAGTTTTCAAGAATGACAAGTTACCGATCTTAACATTCTCTTAACTCTATCTTTTTGAAGTTTATTATTTCAAAATGCGTTTATACCCTTGTTGTATTGTTCTGCTTCACTACTGTCTAAATATTTTCTTTCCAAGACTTCAAATAACTCTGTTTTATCAGTGAAATATATACGGGGTATGTGTTCGGACATTGGCTGTTACTACGAAAACGTAAATAGTTTACAAATCTGTGAAGAGAAGTTGTATTCGAATAGATAATCGAAAAGGGGAATAATTTTGGCACATTTTGGTATATAGAACATAAAAAAATATTTAGAAAGAAAGAAATTATATTATATTGAAATTGACAAACAAACACAACCCAAGCTCGTAATTGAATATTAAACTGAATTCGTTCATGTCAAAGAGGTGCCTTCGGCGAGGTTCGCGTTAACCGCGTAAAGCCACCGTTTTGTCTGTGGATATGCATAATTAAATTTATCTTATTGCTAGTCGTAAGCAAGAGAATAATTCGAGATGGCAGATGCAACAGCAAAGACTCCCGTCAAGTCACCAAAGAAAAAAGCAGCAGCTAAACCCAAGAAACCAGCGGCTCATCCTAAATATGTAGAAATGGTGATAAAGGCTATTACTGCATTGAAGGAACGTGGTGGTTCGTCAAGGCAGGCTATCCTGAAGTATATCCTGGCCAACTTTAACGTTGGTAGCGATGCTAAAGTAGTCAACACTCACTTAAAAATGGCGCTCAAGAGCGGTGTAAAGAGCAAGACTCTGAAGCAAGCAAAGGGATCAGGTGCCTCTGGTTCATTCAAGGTAGGCGAATTACCTAAACCCGCTAAGAAGAAGCCAGCAAAGAAAGCTGTCAAAACAAAGGCAGCAAAACCCAAGAAGGCAAAGACACCTAAAAAGAAAACTACCACTAAGAAAACAGCAACAGCAAAGAAACCAGCCGGCGAAAAGAAGGCTGCCAAGCCTAAAGCAAAGAAGCCAGCCGCTGCAAAGAAACCAGCAGCTAAAAAAGCTACCAAATCACCAAAGAAATCCAAGGCCGCAGCTAAACCAAAGAAGACCAAGACCCCTAAGAAGAAATAAGCTGATGCGTACTGTCGCATATTATAACAGCCCTTTTAAGGGCTACCAAAACTATTCAAAAAGATTCTTAAGTTGATATGCAATATTAAAACAAGCTAGTCCCATATAGATTTGCCTATTTCCGTCTTTTCTTTCTTTCCTAAATTAATTCTCTATCTTGTTTTCTCCTTCACTGTGAATAAATCAAGTCCGTGGTCAGTTTTCAAGAATGACAAGTTACCGATCTTAACATTCTCTTAACTCTATCTTTTTGAAGTTTATTATTTCAAAATGCGTTTATACCCTTGTTGTATTGTTCTGCTTCACTACTGTCTAAATATTTTCTTTCCAAGACTTCAAATAACTCTGTTTTATCAGTGAAATATATACGGGGTATGTGTTCGGACATTGGCTGTTACTACGAAAACGTAAATAGTTTACAAATCTGTGAAGAGAAGTTGTATTCGAATAGATAATCGAAAAGGGGAATAATTTTGGCACATTTTGGTATATAGAACATAAAAAAATATTTAGAAAGAAAGAAATTATATTATATTGAAATTGACAAACAAACACAACCCAAGCTCGTAATTGAATATTAAACTGAATTCGTTCATGTCAAAGAGGTGCCTTCGGCGAGGTTCGCGTTAACCGCGTAAAGCCACCGTTTTGTCTGTGGATATGCATAATCAAATTTATCTTATTGCTAGTCGTAAGCAAGAGAATAATTCGAGATGGCAGATGCAACAGCAAAGACTCCCGTCAAGTCACCAAAGAAAAAAGCAGCAGCTAAACCCAAGAAACCAGCGGCTCATCCTAAATATGTAGAAATGGTGATAAAGGCTATTACTGCATTGAAGGAACGTGGTGGTTCGTCAAGGCAGGCTATCCTGAAGTATATCCTGGCCAACTTTAACGTTGGTAGCGATGCTAAAGTAGTCAACACTCACTTAAAAATGGCGCTCAAGAGCGGTGTAAAGAGCAAGACTCTGAAGCAAGCAAAGGGATCAGGTGCCTCTGGTTCATTCAAGGTAGGCGAATTACCTAAACCCGCATAGAAGCCAGCAAAGAAAGCTGTCAAACCAAAGGCAACAAAACCCAAGAAGGCAAAGACACCTAAAAAGAAAACTACCACTAAGAAAACAGCAACAGCAAAGAAACCAGCCGGCGAAAAGAAGGCTGCCAAGCCTAAAGCAAAGAAGCCAGCCGCTGCAAAGAAACCAGCAGCTAAAAAAGCTACCAAATCACCAAAGAAATCCAAGGCCGCAGCTAAACCAAAGAAGACCAAGACCCCTAAGAAGAAATAAGCTGATGCGTACTGTCGCATATTATAACAGCCCTTTTAAGGGCTACCAAAACTATTCAAAAAGATTCTTAAGTTGATATGCAATATTAAAATAAGCTAGTCCCATATAGATTTGCCTATTTCCGTCTTTTCTTTCTTTCCTAAATTAATTCTCTATCTTGTTTTCTCCTTCACTGTGAATAAATCAAGTCCGTGGTCAGTTTTCAAGAATGACAAGTTACCGATCTTAACATTCTCTTAACTCTATCTTTTTGAAGTTTATTATTTCAAAATGCGTTTATACCCTTGTTGTATTGTTCTGCTTCACTACTGTCTAAATATTTTCTTTCCAAGACTTCAAATAACTCTGTTTTATCAGTGAAATATATACGGGGTATGTGTTCGGACATTGGCTGTTACTACGAAAACGTAAATAGTTTACAAATCTGTGAAGAGAAGTTGTATTCGAATAGATAATCGAAAAGGGGAATAATTTTGGCACATTTTGGTATATAGAACATAAAAAAATATTTAGAAAGAAAGAAATTATATTATATTGAAATTGACAAACAAACACAACCCAAGCTCGTAATTGAATATTAAACTGAATTCGTTCATGTCAAAGAGGTGCCTTCGGCGAGGTTCGCGTTAACCGCGTAAAGCCACCGTTTTGTCTGTGGATATGCATAATCAAATTTATCTTATTGCTAGTCGTAAGCAAGAGAATAATTCGAGATGGCAGATGCAACAGCAAAGACTCCCGTCAAGTCACCAAAGAAAAAAGCAGCAGCTAAACCCAAGAAACCAGCGGCTCATCCTAAATATGTAGAAATGGTGATAAAGGCTATTACTGCATTGAAGGAACGTGGTGGTTCGTCAAGGCAGGCTATCCTGAAGTATATCCTGGCCAACTTTAACGTTGGTAGCGATGCTAAAGTAGTCAACACTCACTTAAAAATGGCGCTCAAGAGCGGTGTAAAGAGCAAGACTCTGAAGCAAGCAAAGGGATCAGGTGCCTCTGGTTCATTCAAGGTAGGCGAATTACCTAAACCCGCTAAGAAGAAGCCAGCAAAGAAAGCTGTCAAACCAAAGGCAACAAAACCCAAGAAGGCAAAGACACCTAAAAAGAAAACTACCACTAAGAAAACAGCAACAGCAAAGAAACCAGCCGGCGAAAAGAAGGCTGCCAAGCCTAAAGCAAAGAAGCCAGGCGCTGCAAAGAAACCAGCAGCTAAAAAAGCTACCAAATCACCAAAGAAATCCAAGGCCGCAGCTAAACCAAAGAAGACCAAGACCCCTAAGAAGAAATAAGCTGATGCGTACTGTCGCATATTATAACAGCCCTTTTAAGGGCTACCAAAACTATTCAAAAAGATTCTTAAGTTGATATGCAATATTAAAATAAGCTAGTCCCATATAGATTTGCCTATTTCCGTCTTTTCTTTCTTTCCTAAATTAATTCTCTATCTTGTTTTCTCCTTCACTGTGAATAAATCAAGTCCGTGGTCAGTTTTCAAGAATGACAAGTTACCGATCTTAACATTCTCTTAACTCTATCTTTTTGAAGTTTATTATTTCAAAATGCGTTTATACCCTTGTTGTATTGTTCTGCTTCACTACTGTCTAAATATTTTCTTTCCAAGACTTCAAATAACTCTGTTTTATCAGTGAAATATATACGGGGTATGTGTTCGGACATTGGCTGTTACTACGAAAACGTAAATAGTTTACAAATCTGTGAAGAGAAGTTGTATTCGAATAGATAATCGAAAAGGGGAATAATTTTGGCACATTTTGGTATATAGAACATAAAAAAATATTTAGAAAGAAAGAAATTATATTATATTGAAATTGACAAACAAACACAACCCAAGCTCGTAATTGAATATTAAACTGAATTCGTTCATGTCAAAGAGGTGCCTTCGGCGAGGTTCGCGTTAACCGCGTAAAGCCACCGTTTTGTCTGTGGATATGCATAATCAAATTTATCTTATTGCTAGTCGTAAGCAAGAGAATAATTCGAGATGGCAGATGCAACAGCAAAGACTCCCGTCAAGTCACCAAAGAAAAAAGCAGCAGCTAAACCCAAGAAACCAGCGGCTCATCCTAAATATGTAGAAATGGTGATAAAGGCTATTACTGCATTGAAGGAACGTGGTGGTTCGTCAAGGCAGGCTATCCTGAAGTATATCCTGGCCAACTTTAACGTTGGTAGCGATGCTAAAGTAGTCAACACTCACTTAAAAATGGCGCTCAAGAGCGGTGTAAAGAGCAAGACTCTGAAGCAAGCAAAGGGATCAGGTGCCTCTGGTTCATTCAAGGTAGGCGAATTACCTAAACCCGCTAAGAAGAAGCCAGCAAAGAAAGCTGTCAAAACAAAGGCAGGAAAACCCAAGAAGGCAAAGACACCTAAAAAGAAAACTACCACTAAGAAAACAGCAACAGCAAAGAAACCAGCCGGCGAAAAGAAGGCTGCCAAGCCTAAAGCAAAGAAGCCAGCCGCTGCAAAGAAACCAGCAGCTAAAAAAGCTACCAAATCACCAAAGAAATCCAAGGCCGCAGCTAAACCAAAGAAGACCAAGACCCCTAAGAAGAAATAAGCTGATGCGTACTGTCGCATATTATAACAGCCCTTTTAAGGGCTACCAAAACTATTCAAAAAGATTCTTAAGTTGATATGCAATATTAAAATAAGCTAGTCCCATATAGATTTGCCCATTTCCGTCTTTTCTTTCTTTCCTAAATTAATTCTCTATCTTGTTTTCTCCTTCACTGTGAATAAATCAAGTCCGTGGTCAGTTTTCAAGAATGACAAGTTACCGATCTTAACATTCTCTTAACTCTATCTTTTTGAAGTTTATTATTTCAAAATGCGTTTATACCCTTGTTGTATTGTTCTGCTTCACTACTGTCTAAATATTTTCTTTCCAAGACTTCAAATAACTCTGTTTTATCAGTGAAATATATACGGGGTATGTGTTCGGACATTGGCTGTTACTACGAAAACGTAAATAGTTTACAAATCTGTGAAGAGAAGTTGTATTCGAATAGATAATCGAAAAGGGGAATAATTTTGGCACATTTTGGTATATAGAACATAAAAAAATATTTAGACAGAAAGAAATTATATTATATTGAAATTGACAAACAAACACAACCCAAGCTCGTAATTGAATATTAAACTGAATTCGTTCATGTCAAAGAGGTGCCTTCGGCGAGGTTCGCGTTAACCGCGTAAAGCCACCGTTTTGTCTGTGGATATGCATAATCAAATTTATCTTATTGCTAGTCGTAAGCAAGAGAATAATTCGAGATGGCAGATGCAACAGCAAAGACTCCCGTCAAGTCACCAAAGAAAAAAGCAGCAGCTAAACCCAAGAAACCAGCGGCTCATCCTAAATATGTAGAAATGGTGATAAAGGCTATTACTGCATTGAAGGAACGTGGTGGTTCGTCAAGGCAGGCTATCCTGAAGTATATCCTGGCCAACTTTCACGTTGGTAGCGATGCTAAAGTAGTCAACACTCACTTAAAAATGGCGCTCAAGAGCGGTGTAAAGAGCAAAACTCTGAAGCAAGCAAAGGGATCAGGTGCCTCTGGTTCATTCAAGGTAGGCGAATTACCTAAACCCGCTAAGAAGAAGCCAGCAAAGAAAGCTGTCAAACCAAAGGCAACAAAACCCAAGAAGGCAAAGACACCTAAAAAGAAAACTACCACTAAGAAAACAGCAACAGCAAAGAAACCAGCCGGCGAAAAGAAGGCTGCCAAGCCTAAAGCAAAGAAGCCAGCCGCTGCAAAGAAACCAGCAGCTAAAAAAGCTACCAAATCACCAAAGAAATCCAAGGCCGCAGCTAAACCAAAGAAGACCAAGACCCCTAAGAAGAAATAAGCTGATGCGTACTGTCGCATATTATAACAGCCCTTTTAAGGGCTACCAAAACTATTCAAAAAGATTCTTAAGTTGATATGCAATATTAAAACAAGCTAGTCCCATATAGATTTGCCTATTTCCGTCTTTTCTTTCTTTCCTAAATTAATTCTCTATCTTGTTTTCTCCTTCACTGTGAATAAATCAAGTCCGTGGTCAGTTTTCAAGAATGACAAGTTACCGATCTTAACATTCTCTTAACTCTATCTTTTTGAAGTTTATTATTTCAAAATGCGTTTATACCCTTGTTGTATTGTTCTGCTTCACTACTGTCTAAATATTTTCTTTCCAAGACTTCAAATAACTCTGTTTTATCAGTGAAATATATACGGGGTATGTGTTCGGACATTGGCTGTTACTACAAAAACGTAAATAGTTTACAAATCTGTGAAGAGAAGTTGTATTCGAATAGATAATCGAAAAGGGGAATAATTTTGGCACATTTTGGTAAGCAAGAGAATAATTCGAGATGGCAGATGCAACAGCAAAGACTCCCGTCAAGTCACCAAAGAAAAAAGCAGCAGCTAAACCCAAGAAACCAGCGGCTCATCCTAAATATGTAGAAATGGTGATAAAGGCTATTACTGCATTGAAGGAACGTGGTGGTTCGTCAAGGCAGGCTATCCTGAAGTATATCCTGGCCAACTTTAACGTTGGTAGCGATGCTAAAGTAGTCAACACTCACTTAAAAATGGCGCTCAAGAGCGGTGTAAAGAGCAAGACTCTGAAGCAAGCAAAGGGATCAGGTGCCTCTGGTTCATTCAAGGTAGGCGAATTACCTAAACCCGCTAAGAAGAAGCCAGCAAAGAAAGCTGTCAAACCAAAGGCAACAAAACCCAAGAAGGCAAAGACACCTAAAAAGAAAACTACCACTAAGAAAACAGCAACAGCAAAGAAACCAGCCGGCGAAAAGAAGGCTGCCAAGCCTAAAGCAAAGAAACCAGCAGCTAAAAAAGCTACCAAATCACCAAAGAAATCCAAGGCCGCAGCTAAACCAAAGAAGACTAAGACCCCTAAGAAGAAATAAGCTGTTGCGTACTGTCGCATATTATAACAGCCCTTTTAAGGGCTACCAAAACTATTCAAAAAGATTCTTAAGTTGATATGCAATATTAAAATAAGCTAGTCCCATATAGATTTGCCTATTTCCGTCTTTTCTTTCTTTCCTAAATTAATTCTCTATCTTGTTTTCTCCTTCACTGTGAATAAATCAAGTCCGTGGTCAGTTTTCAAGAATGACAAGTTACCGATCTTAACATTCTCTTAACTCTATCTTTTTGAAGTTTATTATTTCAAAATGCGTTTATACCCTTGTTGTATTGTTCTGCTTCACTACTGTCTAAATATTTTCTTTCCAAGACTTCAAATAACTCTGTTTTATCAGTGAAATATATACGGGGTATGTGTTCGGACATTGGCTGTTACTACGAAAACGTAAATAGTTTACAAATCTGTGAAGAGAAGTTGTATTCGAATAGATAATCGAAAAGGGGAATAATTTTGGCACATTTTGGTATATAGAACATAAAAAAATATTTAGAAAGAAAGAAATTATATTATATTGAAATTGACAAACAAACACAACCCAAGCTCGTAATTGAATATTAAACTGAATTCGTTCATGTCAAAGAGGTGCCTTCGGCGAGGTTCGCGTTAACCGCGTAAAGCCACCGTTTTGTCTGTGGATATGCATAATCAAATTTATCTTATTGCTAGTCGTAAGCAAGAGAATAATTCGAGATGGCAGATGCAACAGCAAAGACTCCCGTCAAGTCACCAAAGAAAAAAGCAGCAGCTAAACCCAAGAAACCAGCGGCTCATCCTAAATATGTAGAAATGGTGATAAAGGCTATTACTGCATTGAAGGAACGTGGTGGTTCGTCAAGGCAGGCTATCCTGAAGTATATCCTGGCCAACTTTAACGTTGGTAGCGATGCTAAAGTAGTCAACACTCACTTAAAAATGGCGCTCAAGAGCGGTGTAAAGAGCAAGACTCTGAAGCAAGCAAAGGGATCAGGTGCCTCTGGTTCATTCAAGGTAGGCGAATTACCTAAACCCGCTAAGAAGAAGCCAGCAAAGAAAGCTGTCAAAACAAAGGCAGCAAAACCCAAGAAGGCAAAGACACCTAAAAAGAAAACTACCACTAAGAAAACAGCAACAGCAAAGAAACCAGCCGGCGAAAAGAAGGCTGCCAAGCCTAAAGCAAAGAAGCCAGCCGCTGCAAAGAAACCAGCAGCTAAAAAAGCTACCAAATCACCAAAGAAATCCAAGGCCGCAGCTAAACCAAAGAAGACCAAGACCCCTAAGAAGAAATAAGCTGATGCGTACTGTCGCATATTATAACAGCCCTTTTAAGGGCTACCAAAACTATTCAAAAAGATTCTTAAGTTGATATGCAATATTAAAACAAGCTAGTCCCATATAGATTTGCCTATTTCCGTCTTTTCTTTCTTTCCTAAATTAATTCTCTATCTTGTTTTCTCCTTCACTGTGAATAAATCAAGTCCGTGGTCAGTTTTCAAGAATGACAAGTTACCGATCTTAACATTCTCTTAACTCTATCTTTTTGAAGTTTATTATTTCAAAATGCGTTTATACCCTTGTTGTATTGTTCTGCTTCACTACTGTCTAAATATTTTCTTTCCAAGACTTCAAATAACTCTGTTTTATCAGTGAAATATATACGGGGTATGTGTTCAGACATTGGCTGTTACTACGAAAACGTAAATAGTTTACAAATCTGTGAAGAGAAGTTGTATTCGAATAGATAATCGAAAAGGGGAATAATTTTGGCACATTTTGGTATATAGAACATAAAAAAATATTTAGAAAGAAAGAAATTATATTATATTGAAATTGACAAACAAACACAACCCAAGCTCGTAATTGAATATTAAATTGAATTCGTTCATGTCAAAGAGGTGCCTTCGGCGAGGTTCGCGTTAACCGCGTAAAGCCACCGTTTTGTCTGTGGATATGCATAATCAAATTTATCTTATTGCTAGTCGTAAGCAAGAGAATAATTCGAGATGGCAGATGCAACAGCAAAGACTCCCGTCAAGTCACCAAAGAAAAAAGCAGCAGCTAAACCCAAGAAACCAGCGGCTCATCCTAAATATGTAGAAATGGTGATAAAGGCTATTACTGCATTGAAGGAACGTGGTGGTTCGTCAAGGCAGGCTATCCTGAAGTATATCCTGGCCAACTTTAACGTTGGTAGCGATGCTAAAGTAGTCAACACTCACTTAAAAATGGCGCTCAAGAGCGGTGTAAAGAGCAAAACTCTGAAGCAAGCAAAGGGATCAGGTGCCTCTGGTTCATTCAAGGTAGGCGAATTACCTAAACCCGCTAAGAAGAAGCCAGCAAAGAAAGCTGTCAAACCAAAGGCAGCAAAACCCAAGAAGGCAAAGACACCTAAAAAGAAAACTACCACTAAGAAAACAGCAACAGCAAAGAAACCAGCTGGCGAAAAGAAGGCTGCCAAGCCTAAAGCAAAGAAGCCAGCCGCTGCAAAGAAACCAGCAGCTAAAAAAGCTACCAAATCACCAAAGAAATCCAAGGCCGCAGCTAAACCAAAGAAGACCAAGACCCCTAAGAAGAAATAAGCTGATGCGTACTGTCGCATATTATAACAGCCCTTTTAAGGGCTACCAAAACTATTCAAAAAGATTCTTAAGTTGATATGCAATATTAAAACAAGCTAGTCCCATATAGATTTGCCTATTTCCGTCTTTTCTTTCTTTCCTAAATTAATTCTCTATCTTGTTTTCTCCTTCACTGTGAATAAATCAAGTCCGTGGTCAGTTTTCAAGAATGACAAGTTACCGATCTTAACATTCTCTTAACTCTATCTTTTTGAAGTTTATTATTTCAAAATGCGTTTATACCCTTGTTGTATTGTTCTGCTTCACTACTGTCTAAATATTTTCTTTCCAAGACTTCAAATAACTCTGTTTTATCAGTGAAATATATACGGGGTATGTGTTCGGACATTGGCTGTTACTACAAAAACGTAAATAGTTTACAAATCTGTGAAGAGAAGTTGTATTCGAATAGATAATCGAAAAGGGGAATAATTTTGGCACATTTTGGTAAGCAAGAGAATAATTCGAGATGGCAGATGCAACAGCAAAGACTCCCGTCAAGTCACCAAAGAAAAAAGCAGCAGCTAAACCCAAGAAACCAGCGGCTCATCCTAAATATGTAGAAATGGTGATAAAGGCTATTACTGCATTGAAGGAACGTGGTGGTTCGTCAAGGCAGGCTATCCTGAAGTATATCCTGGCCAACTTTAACGTTGGTAGCGATGCTAAAGTAGTCAACACTCACTTAAAAATGGCGCTCAAGAGCGGTGTAAAGAGCAAGACTCTGAAGCAAGCAAAGGGATCAGGTGCCTCTGGTTCATTCAAGGTAGGCGAATTACCTAAACCCGCTAAGAAGAAGCCAGCAAAGAAAGCTGTCAAAACAAAGGCAGCAAAACCCAAGAAGGCAAAGACACCTAAAAAGAAAACTACCACTAAGAAAACAGCAACAGCAAAGAAACCAGCCGGCGAAAAGAAGGCTGCCAAGCCTAAAGCAAAGAAGCCAGCCGCTGCAAAGAAACCAGCAGCTAAAAAAGCTACCAAATCACCAAAGAAATCCAAGGCCGCAGCTAAACCAAAGAAGACCAAGACCCCTAAGAAGAAATAAGCTGATGCGTACTGTCGCATATTATAACAGCCCTTTTAAGGGCTACCAAAACTATTCAAAAAGATTCTTAAGTTGATATGCAATATTAAAACAAGCTAGTCCCATATAGATTTGCCTATTTCCGTCTTTTCTTTCTTTCCTAAATTAATTCTCTATCTTGTTTTCTCCTTCACTGTGAATAAATCAAGTCCGTGGTCAGTTTTCAAGAATGACAAGTTACCGATCTTAACATTCTCTTAACTCTATCTTTTTGAAGTTTATTATTTCAAAATGCGTTTATACCCTTGTTGTATTGTTCTGCTTCACTACTGTCTAAATATTTTCTTTCCAAGACTTCAAATAACTCTGTTTTATCAGTGAAATATATACGGGGTATGTGTTCGGACATTGGCTGTTACTACGAAAACGTAAATAGTTTACAAATCTGTGAAGAGAAGTTGTATCCGAATAGATAATCGAAAAGGGGAATAATTTTGGCACATTTTGGTAAGCAAGAGAATAATTCGAGATGGCAGATGCAACAGCAAAGACTCCCGTCAAGTCACCAAAGAAAAAAGCAGCAGCTAAACCCAAGAAACCAGCGGCTCATCCTAAATATGTAGAAATGGTGATAAAGGCTATTACTGCATTGAAGGAACGTGGTGGTTCGTCAAGGCAGGCTATCCTGAAGTATATCCTGGCCAACTTTAACGTTGGTAGCGATGCTAAAGTAGTCAACACTCACTTAAAAATGGCGCTCAAGAGCGGTGTAAAGAGCAAGACTCTGAAGCAAGCAAAGGGATCAGGTGCCTCTGGTTCATTCAAGGTAGGCGAATTACCTAAACCCGCTAAGAAGAAGCCAGCAAAGAAAGCTGTCAAACCAAAGGCAGCAAAACCCAAGAAGGCAAAGACACCTAAAAAGAAAACTACCACTAAGAAAACAGCAACAGCAAAGAAACCAGCCGGCGAAAAGAAGGCTGCCAAGCCTAAAGCAAAGAAACCAGCAGCTAAAAAAGCTACCAAATCACCAAAGAAATCCAAGGCCGCAGCTAAACCAAAGAAGACCAAGACCCCTAAGAAGAAATAAGCTGTTGCGTACTGTCGCATATTATAACAGCCCTTTTAAGGGCTACCAAAACTATTCAAAAAGATTCTTAAGTTGATATGCAATATTAAAATAAGCTAGTCCCATATAGATTTGCCTATTTCCGTCTTTTCTTTCTTTCCTAAATTAATTCTCTATCTTGTTTTCTCCTTCACTGAATAAATCAAGTCCGTGGTCAGTTTTCAAGAATGACAAGTTACCGATCTTAACATTCTCTTAACTCTATCTTTTTGAAGTTTATTATTTCAAAATGCGTTTATACCCTTGTTGTATTGTTCTGCTTCACTACTGTCTAAATATTTTCTTTCCAAGACTTCAAATAACTCTGTTTTATCAGTGAAATATATACGGGGTATGTGTTCGGACATTGGCTGTTACTACGAAAACGTAAATAGTTTACAAATCTGTGAAGAGAAGTTGTATTCGAATAGATAATCGAAAAGGGGAATAATTTTGGCACATTTTGGTATATAGAACATAAAAAAATATTTAGAAAGAAAGAAATTATATTATATTGAAATTGACAAACAAACACAACCCAAGCTCGTAATTGAATATTAAACTGAATTCGTTCATGTCAAAGAGGTGCCTTCGGCGAGGTTCGCGTTAACCGCGTAAAGCCACCGTTTTGTCTGTGGATATGCATAATCAAATTTATCTTATTGCTAGTCGTAAGCAAGAGAATAATTCGAGATGGCAGATGCAACAGCAAAGACTCCCGTCAAGTCACCAAAGAAAAAAGCAGCAGCTAAACCCAAGAAACCAGCGGCTCATCCTAAATATGTAGAAATGGTGATAAAGGCTATTACTGCATTGAAGGAACGTGGTGGTTCGTCAAGGCAGGCTATCCTGAAGTATATCCTGGCCAACTTTAACGTTGGTAGCGATGCT
This sequence comes from Perna viridis, assembly GCA_037379345.1. Lineage (NCBI taxonomy): Eukaryota > Metazoa > Mollusca > Bivalvia > Mytilida > Mytilidae > Perna > Perna viridis. The sequence continues at coordinate 39,184,748 of CM074512.1, read as the reverse complement.
AAAGTAGTCAACACTCACTTAAAAATGGCGCTCAAGAGCGGTGTAAAGAGCAAGACTCTGAAGCAAGCAAAGGGATCAGGTGCCTCTGGTTCATTCAAGGTAGGCGAATTACCTAAACCCGCTAAGAAGAAGCCAGCAAAGAAAGCTGTCAAACCAAAGGCAACAAAACCCAAGAAGGCAAAGACACCTAAAAAGAAAACTACCACTAAGAAAACAGCAACAGCAAAGAAACCAGCCGGCGAAAAGAAGGCTGCCAAGCCTAAAGCAAAGAAGCCAGCCGCTGCAAAGAAACCAGCAGCTAAAAAAGCTACCAAATCACCAAAGAAATCCAAGGCCGCAGCTAAACCAAAGAAGACCAAGACCCCTAAGAAGAAATAAGCTGATGCGTACTGTCGCATATTATAACAGCCCTTTTAAGGGCTACCAAAACTATTCAAAAAGATTCTTAAGTTGATATGCAATATTAAAATAAGCTAGTCCCATATAGATTTGCCTATTTCCGTCTTTTCTTTCTTTCCTAAATTAATTCTCTATCTTGTTTTCTCCTTCACTGTGAATAAATCAAGTCCGTGGTCAGTTTTCAAGAATGACAAGTTACCGATCTTAACATTCTCTTAACTCTATCTTTTTGAAGTTTATTATTTCAAAATGCGTTTATACCCTTGTTGTATTGTTCTGCTTCACTACTGTCTAAATATTTTCTTTCCAAGACTTCAAATAACTCTGTTTTATCAGTGAAATATATACGGGGTATGTGTTCGGACATTGGCTGTTACTACGAAAACGTAAATAGTTTACAAATCTGTGAAGAGAAGTTGTATTCGAATAGATAATCGAAAAGGGGAATAATTTTGGCACATTTTGGTATATAGAACATAAAAAAATATTTAGAAAGAAAGAAATTATATTATATTGAAATTGACAAACAAACACAACCCAAGCTCGTAATTGAATATTAAACTGAATTCGTTCATGTCAAAGAGGTGCCTTCGGCGAGGTTCGCGTTAACCGCGTAAAGCCACCGTTTTGTCTGTGGATATGCATAATCAAATTTATCTTATTGCTAGTCGTAAGCAAGAGAATAATTCGAGATGGCAGATGCAACAGCAAAGACTCCCGTCAAGTCACCAAAGAAAAAAGCAGCAGCTAAACCCAAGAAACCAGCGGCTCATCCTAAATATGTAGAAATGGTGATAAAGGCTATTACTGCATTGAAGGAACGTGGTGGTTCGTCAAGGCAGGCTATCCTGAAGTATATCCTGGCCAACTTTAACGTTGGTAGCGATGCTAAAGTAGTCAACACTCACTTAAAAATGGCGCTCAAGAGCGGTGTAAAGAGCAAGACTCTGAAGCAAGCAAAGGGATCAGGTGCCTCTGGTTCATTCAAGGTAGGCGAATTACCTAAACCCGCTAAGAAGAAGCCAGCAAAGAAAGCTGTCAAAACAAAGGCAGCAAAACCCAAGAAGGCAAAGACACCTAAAAAGAAAACTACCACTAAGAAAACAGCAACAGCAAAGAAACCAGCCGGCGAAAAGAAGGCTGCCAAGCCTAAAGCAAAGAAGCCAGCCGCTGCAAAGAAACCAGCAGCTAAAAAAGCTACCAAATCACCAAAGAAATCCAAGGCCGCAGCTAAACCAAAGAAGACCAAGACCCCTAAGAAGAAATAAGCTGATGCGTACTGTCGCATATTATAACAGCCCTTTTAAGGGCTGCCAAAACTATTCAAAAAGATTCTTAAGTTGATATGCAATATTAAAACAAGCTAGTCCCATATAGATTTGCCTATTTCCGTCTTTTCTTTCTTTCCTAAATTAATTCTCTATCTTGTTTTCTCCTTCACTGTGAATAAATCAAGTCCGTGGTCAGTTTTCAAGAATGACAAGTTACCGATCTTAACATTCTCTTAACTCTATCTTTTTGAAGTTTATTATTTCAAAATGCGTTTATACCCTTGTTGTATTGTTCTGCTTCACTACTGTCTAAATATTTTCTTTCCAAGACTTCAAATAACTCTGTTTTATCAGTGAAATATATACGGGGTATGTGTTCGGACATTGGCTGTTACTACGAAAACGTAAATAGTTTACAAATCTGTGAAGAGAAGTTGTATTCGAATAGATAATCGAAAAGGGGAATAATTTTGGCACATTTTGGTATATAGAACATAAAAAAATATTTAGAAAGAAAGAAATTATATTATATTGAAATTGACAAACAAACACAACCCAAGCTCGTAATTGAATATTAAATTGAATTCGTTCATGTCAAAGAGGTGCCTTCGGCGAGGTTCGCGTTAACCGCGTAAAGCCACCGTTTTGTCTGTGGATATGCATAATCAAATTTATCTTATTGCTAGTCGTAAGCAAGAGAATAATTCGAGATGGCAGATGCAACAGCAAAGACTCCCGTCAAGTCACCAAAGAAAAAAGCAGCAGCTAAACCCAAGAAACCAGCGGCTCATCCTAAATATGTAGAAATGGTGATAAAGGCTATTACTGCATTGAAGGAACGTGGTGGTTCGTCAAGGCAGGCTATCCTGAAGTATATCCTGGCCAACTTTAACGTTGGTAGCGATGCTAAAGTAGTCAACACTCACTTAAAAATGGCGCTCAAGAGCGGTGTAAAGAGCAAAACTCTGAAGCAAGCAAAGGGATCAGGTGCCTCTGGTTCATTCAAGGTAGGCGAATTACCTAAACCCGCTAAGAAGAAGCCAGCAAAGAAAGCTGTCAAACCAAAGGCAACAAAACCCAAGAAGGCAAAGACACCTAAAAAGAAAACTACCACTAAGAAAACAGCAACAGCAAAGAAACCAGCCGGCGAAAAGAAGGCTGCCAAGCCTAAAGCAAAGAAGCCAGCCGCTGCAAAGAAACCAGCAGCTAAAAAAGCTACCAAATCACCAAAGAAATCCAAGGCCGCAGCTAAACCAAAGAAGACCAAGACCCCTAAGAAGAAATAAGCTGATGCGTACTGTCGCATATTATAACAGCCCTTTTAAGGGCTACCAAAACTATTCAAAAAGATTCTTAAGTTGATATGCAATATTAAAATAAGCTAGTCCCATATAGATTTGCCTATTTCCGTCTTTTCTTTCTTTCCTAAATTAATTCTCTATCTTGTTTTCTCCTTCACTGTGAATAAATCAAGTCCGTGGTCAGTTTTCAAGAATGACAAGTTACCGATCTTAACATTCTCTTAACTCTATCTTTTTGAAGTTTATTATTTCAAAATGCGTTTATACCCTTGTTGTATTGTTCTGCTTCACTACTGTCTAAATATTTTCTTTCCAAGACTTCAAATAACTCTGTTTTATCAGTGAAATATATACGGGGTATGTGTTCGGACATTGGCTGTTACTACGAAAACGTAAATAGTTTACAAATCTGTGAAGAGAAGTTGTATTCGAATAGATAATCGAAAAGGGGAATAATTTTGGCACATTTTGGTATATAGAACATAAAAAAATATTTAGAAAGAAAGAAATTATATTATATTGAAATTGACAAACAAACACAACCCAAGCTCGTAATTGAATATTAAACTGAATTCGTTCATGTCAAAGAGGTGCCTTCGGCGAGGTTCGCGTTAACCGCGTAAAGCCACCGTTTTGTCTGTGGATATGCATAATCAAATTTATCTTATTGCTAGTCGTAAGCAAGAGAATAATTCGAGATGGCAGATGCAACAGCAAAGACTCCCGTCAAGTCACCAAAGAAAAAAGCAGCAGCTAAACCCAAGAAACCAGCGGCTCATCCTAAATATGTAGAAATGGTGATAAAGGCTATTACTGCATTGAAGGAACGTGGTGGTTCGTCAAGGCAGGCTATCCTGAAGTATATCCTGGCCAACTTTAACGTTGGTAGCGATGCTAAAGTAGTCAACACTCACTTAAAAATGGCGCTCAAGAGCGGTGTAAAGAGCAAGACTCTGAAGCAAGCAAAGGGATCAGGTGCCTCTGGTTCATTCAAGGTAGGCGAATTACCTAAACCCGCTAAGAAGAAGCCAGCAAAGAAAGCTGTCAAACCAAAGGCAACAAAACCCAAGAAGGCAAAGACACCTAAAAAGAAAACTACCACTAAGAAAACAGCAACAGCAAAGAAACCAGCCGGCGAAAAGAAGGCTGCCAAGCCTAAAGCAAAGAAGCCAGCCGCTGCAAAGAAACCAGCAGCTAAAAAAGCTACCAAATCACCAAAGAAATCCAAGGCCGCAGCTAAACCAAAGAAGACCAAGACCCCTAAGAAGAAATAAGCTGATGCGTACTGTCGCATATTATAACAGCCCTTTTAAGGGCTACCAAAACTATTCAAAAAGATTCTTAAGTTGATATGCAATATTAAAATAAGCTAGTCCCATATAGATTTGCCTATTTCCGTCTTTTCTTTCTTTCCTAAATTAATTCTCTATCTTGTTTTCTCCTTCACTGTGAATAAATCAAGTCCGTGGTCAGTTTTCAAGAATGACAAGTTACCGATCTTAACATTCTCTTAACTCTATCTTTTTGAAGTTTATTATTTCAAAATGCGTTTATACCCTTGTTGTATTGTTCTGCTTCACTACTGTCTAAATATTTTCTTTCCAAGACTTCAAATAACTCTGTTTTATCAGTGAAATATATACGGGGTATGTGTTCGGACATTGGCTGTTACTACGAAAACGTAAATAGTTTACAAATCTGTGAAGAGAAGTTGTATTCGAATAGATAATCGAAAAGGGGAATAATTTTGGCACATTTTGGTATATAGAACATAAAAAAATATTTAGAAAGAAAGAAATTATATTATATTGAAATTGACAAACAAACACAACCCAAGCTCGTAATTGAATATTAAACTGAATTCGTTCATGTCAAAGAGGTGCCTTCGGCGAGGTTCGCGTTAACCGCGTAAAGCCACCGTTTTGTCTGTGGATATGCATAATCAAATTTATCTTATTGCTAGTCGTAAGCAAGAGAATAATTCGAGATGGCAGATGCAACAGCAAAGACTCCCGTCAAGTCACCAAAGAAAAAAGCAGCAGCTAAACCCAAGAAACCAGCGGCTCATCCTAAATATGTAGAAATGGTGATAAAGGCTATTACTGCATTGAAGGAACGTGGTGGTTCGTCAAGGCAGGCTATCCTGAAGTATATCCTGGCCAACTTTAACGTTGGTAGCGATGCTAAAGTAGTCAACACTCACTTAAAAATGGCGCTCAAGAGCGGTGTAAAGAGCAAGACTCTGAAGCAAGCAAAGGGATCAGGTGCCTCTGGTTCATTCAAGGTAGGCGAATTACCTAAACCCGCTAAGAAGAAGCCAGCAAAGAAAGCTGTCAAACCAAAGGCAGCAAAACCCAAGAAGGCAAAGACACCTAAAAAGAAAACTACCACTAAGAAAACAGCAACAGCAAAGAAACCAGCCGGCGAAAAGAAGGCTGCCAAGCCTAAAGCAAAGAAGCCAGCCGCTGCAAAGAAACCAGCAGCTAAAAAAGCTACCAAATCACCAAAGAAATCCAAGGCCGCAGCTAAACCAAAGAAGACCAAGACCCCTAAGAAGAAATAAGCTGATGCGTACTGTCGCATATTATAACAGCCCTTTTAAGGGCTACCAAAACTATTCAAAAAGATTCTTAAGTTGATATGCAATATTAAAACAAGCTAGTCCCATATAGATTTGCCTATTTCCGTCTTTTCTTTCTTTCCTAAATTAATTCTCTATCTTGTTTTCTCCTTCACTGTGAATAAATCAAGTCCGTGGTCAGTTTTCAAGAATGACAAGTTACCGATCTTAACATTCTCTTAACTCTATCTTTTTGAAGTTTATTATTTCAAAATGCGTTTATACCCTTGTTGTATTGTTCTGCTTCACTACTGTCTAAATATTTTCTTTCCAAGACTTCAAATAACTCTGTTTTATCAGTGAAATATATACGGGGTATGTGTTCGGACATTGGCTGTTACTACGAAAACGTAAATAGTTTACAAATCTGTGAAGAGAAGTTGTATTCGAATAGATAATCGAAAAGGGGAATAATTTTGGCACATTTTGGTATATAGAACATAAAAAAATATTTAGAAAGAAAGAAATTATATTATATTGAAATTGACAAACAAACACAACCCAAGCTCGTAATTGAATATTAAATTGAATTCGTTCATGTCAAAGAGGTGCCTTCGGCGAGGTTCGCGTTAACCGCGTAAAGCCACCGTTTTGTCTGTGGATATGCATAATCAAATTTATCTTATTGCTAGTCGTAAGCAAGAGAATAATTCGAGATGGCAGATGCAACAGCAAAGACTCCCGTCAAGTCACCAAAGAAAAAAGCAGCAGCTAAACCCAAGAAACCAGCGGCTCATCCTAAATATGTAGAAATGGTGATAAAGGCTATTACTGCATTGAAGGAACGTGGTGGTTCGTCAAGGCAGGCTATCCTGAAGTATATCCTGGCCAACTTTAACGTTGGTAGCGATGCTAAAGTAGTCAACACTCACTTAAAAATGGCGCTCAAGAGCGGTGTAAAGAGCAAGACTCTGAAGCAAGCAAAGGGATCAGGTGCCTCTGGTTCATTCAAGGTAGGCGAATTACCTAAACCCGCTAAGAAGAAGCCAGCAAAGAAAGCTGTCAAACCAAAGGCAACAAAACCCAAGAAGGCAAAGACACCTAAAAAGAAAACTACCACTAAGAAAACAGCAACAGCAAAGAAACCAGCCGGCGAAAAGAAGGCTGCCAAGCCTAAAGCAAAGAAGCCAGCCGCTGCAAAGAAACCAGCAGCTAAAAAAGCTACCAAATCACCAAAGAAATCCAAGGCCGCAGCTAAACCAAAGAAGACCAAGACCCCTAAGAAGAAATAAGCTGATGCGTACTGTCGCATATTATAACAGCCCTTTTAAGGGCTACCAAAACTATTCAAAAAGATTCTTAAGTTGATATGCAATATTAAAATAAGCTAGTCCCATATAGATTTGCCTATTTCCGTCTTTTCTTTCTTTCCTAAATTAATTCTCTATCTTGTTTTCTCCTTCACTGAATAAATCAAGTCCGTGGTCAGTTTTCAAGAATGACAAGTTACCGATCTTAACATTCTCTTAACTCTATCTTTTTGAAGTTTATTATTTCAAAATGCGTTTATACCCTTGTTGTATTGTTCTGCTTCACTACTGTCTAAATATTTTCTTTTCAAGACTTCAAATAACTCTGTTTTATCAGTGAAATATATACGGGGTATGTGTTCGGACATTGGCTGTTACTACGAAAACGTAAATAGTTTACAAATCTGTGAAGAGAAGTTGTATTCGAATAGATAATCGAAAAGGGGAATAATTTTGGCACATTTTGGTATATAGAACATAAAAAAATATTTAGAAAGAAAGAAATTATATTATATTGAAATTGACAAACAAACACAACCCAAGCTCGTAATTGAATATTAAACTGAATTCGTTCATGTCAAAGAGGTGCCTTCGGCGAGATTCGCGTTAACCGCGTAAAGCCACCGTTTTGTCTGTGGATATGCATAATCAAATTTATCTTATTGCTAGTCGTAAGCAAGAGAATAATTCGAGATGGCAGATGCAACAGCAAAGACTCCCGTCAAGTCACCAAAGAAAAAAGCAGCAGCTAAACCCAAGAAACCAGCGGCTCATCCTAAATATGTAGAAATGGTGATAAAGGCTATTACTGCATTGAAGGAACGTGGTGGTTCGTCAAGGCAGGCTATCCTGAAGTATATCCTGGCCAACTTTAACGTTGGTAGCGATGCTAAAGTAGTCAACACTCACTTAAAAATGGCGCTCAAGAGCGGTGTAAAGAGCAAGACTCTGAAGCAAGCAAAGGGATCAGGTGCCTCTGGTTCATTCAAGGTAGGCGAATTACCTAAACCCGCTAAGAAGCCAGCAAAGAAAGCTGTCAAACCAAAGGCAACAAAACCCAAGAAGGCAAAGACACCAAAAAAGAAAACTACCACTAAGAAAACAGCAACAGCAAAGAAACCAGCCGGCGAAAAGAAGGCTGCCAAGCCTAAAGCAAAGAAGCCAGCCGCTGCAAAGAAACCAGCAGCTAAAAAAGCTACCAAATCACCAAAGAAATCCAAGGCCGCAGCTAAACCAAAGAAGACCAAGACCCCTAAGAAGAAATAAGCTGATGCGTACTGTCGCATATTATAACAGCCCTTTTAAGGGCTGCCAAAACTATTCAAAAAGATTCTTAAGTTGATATGCAATATTAAAACAAGCTAGTCCCATATAGATTTGCCTATTTCCGTCTTTTCTTTCTTTCCTAAATTAATTCTCTATCTTGTTTTCTCCTTCACTGTGAATAAATCAAGTCCGTGGTCAGTTTTCAAGAATGACAAGTTACCGATCTTAACATTCTCTTAACTCTATCTTTTTGAAGTTTATTATTTCAAAATGCGTTTATACCCTTGTTGTATTGTTCTGCTTCACTACTGTCTAAATATTTTCTTTCCAAGACTTCAAATAACTCTGTTTTATCAGTGAAATATATACGGGGTATGTGTTCGGACATTGGCTGTTACTACGAAAACGTAAATAGTTTACAAATCTGTGAAGAGAAGTTGTATTCGAATAGATAATCGAAAAGGGGAATAATTTTGGCACATTTTGGTATATAGAACATAAAAAAATATTTAGAAAGAAAGAAATTATATTATATTGAAATTGACAAACAAACACAACCCAAGCTCGTAATTGAATATTAAATTGAATTCGTTCATGTCAAAGAGGTGCCTTCGGCGAGGTTCGCGTTAACCGCGTAAAGCCACCGTTTTGTCTGTGGATATGCATAATCAAATTTATCTTATTGCTAGTCGTAAGCAAGAGAATAATTCGAGATGGCAGATGCAACAGCAAAGACTCCCGTCAAGTCACCAAAGAAAAAAGCAGCAGCTAAACCCAAGAAACCAGCGGCTCATCCTAAATATGTAGAAATGGTGATAAAGGCTATTACTGCATTGAAGGAACGTGGTGGTTCGTCAAGGCAGGCTATCCTGAAGTATATCCTGGCCAACTTTAACGTTGGTAGCGATGCTAAAGTAGTCAACACTCACTTAAAAATGGCGCTCAAGAGCGGTGTAAAGAGCAAAAACTCTGAAGCAAGCAAAGGGATCAGGTGCCTCTGGTTCATTCAAGGTAGGCGAATTACCTAAACCCGCTAAGAAGAAGCCAGCAAAGAAAGCTGTCAAACCAAAGGCAACAAAACCCAAGAAGGCAAAGACACCTAAAAAGAAAACTACCACTAAGAAAACAGCAACAGCAAAGAAACCAGCCGGCGAAAAGAAGGCTGCCAAGCCTAAAGCAAAGAAGCCAGCCGCTGCAAAGAAACCAGCAGCTAAAAAAGCTACCAAATCACCAAAGAAATCCAAGGCCGCAGCTAAACCAAAGAAGACCAAGACCCCTAAGAAGAAATAAGCTGATGCGTACTGTCGCATATTATAACAGCCCTTTTAAGGGCTACCAAAACTATTCAAAAAGATTCTTAAGTTGATATGCAATATTAAAATAAGCTAGTCCCATATAGATTTGCCTATTTCCGTCTTTTCTTTCTTTCCTAAATTAATTCTCTATCTTGTTTTCTCCTTCACTGAATAAATCAAGTCCGTGGTCAGTTTTCAAGAATGACAAGTTACCGATCTTAACATTCTCTTAACTCTATCTTTTTGAAGTTTATTATTTCAAAATGCGTTTATACCCTTGTTGTATTGTTCTGCTTCACTACTGTCTAAATATTTTCTTTCCAAGACTTCAAATAACTCTGTTTTATCAGTGAAATATATACGGGGTATGTGTTCGGACATTGGCTGTTACTACGAAAACGTAAATAGTTTACAAATCTGTGAAGAGAAGTTGTATTCGAATAGATAATCGAAAAGGGGAATAATTTTGGCACATTTTGGTATATAGAACATAAAAAAATATTTAGAAAGAAAGAAATTATATTATATTGAAATTGACAAACAAACACAACCCAAGCTCGTAATTGAATATTAAACTGAATTCGTTCATGTCAAAGAGGTGCCTTCGGCGAGGTTCGCGTTAACCGCGTAAAGCCACCGTTTTGTCTGTGGATATGCATAATCAAATTTATCTTATTGCTAGTCGTAAGCAAGAGAATAATTCGAGATGGCAGATGCAACAGCAAAGACTCCCGTCAAGTCACCAAAGAAAAAAGCAGCAGCTAAACCCAAGAAACCAGCGGCTCATCCTAAATATGTAGAAATGGTGATAAAGGCTATTACTGCATTGAAGGAACGTGGTGGTTCGTCAAGGCAGGCTATCCTGAAGTATATCCTGGCCAACTTTAACGTTGGTAGCGATGCTAAAGTAGTCAACACTCACTTAAAAATGGCGCTCAAGAGCGGTGTAAAGAGCAAGACTCTGAAGCAAGCAAAGGGATCAGGTGCCTCTGGTTCATTCAAGGTAGGCGAATTACCTAAACCCGCTAAGAAGAAGCCAGCAAAGAAAGCTGTCAAACCAAAGGCAGCAAAACCCAAGAAGGCAAAGACACCTAAAAAGAAAACTACCACTAAGAAAACAGCAACAGCAAAGAAACCAGCCGGCGAAAAGAAGGCTGCCAAGCCTAAAGCAAAGAAGCCAGCCGCTGCAAAGAAACCAGCAGCTAAAAAAGCTACCAAATCACCAAAGAAATCCAAGGCCGCAGCTAAACCAAAGAAGACCAAGACCCCTAAGAAGAAATAAGCTGATGCGTACTGTCGCATATTATAACAGCCCTTTTAAGGGCTACCAAAACTATTCAAAAAGATTCTTAAGTTGATATGCAATATTAAAACAAGCTAGTCCCATATAGATTTGCCTATTTCCGTCTTTTCTTTCTTTCCTAAATTAATTCTCTATCTTGTTTTCTCCTTCACTGTGAATAAATCAAGTCCGTGGTCAGTTTTCAAGAATGACAAGTTACCGATCTTAACATTCTCTTAACTCTATCTTTTTGAAGTTTATTATTTCAAAATGCGTTTATACCCTTGTTGTATTGTTCTGCTTCACTACTGTCTAAATATTTTCTTTCCAAGACTTCAAATAACTCTGTTTTATCAGTGAAATATATACGGGGTATGTGTTCGGACATTGGCTGTTACTACGAAAACGTAAATAGTTTACAAATCTGTGAAGAGAAGTTGTATTCGAATAGATAATCGAAAAGGGGAATAATTTTGGCACATTTTGGTATATAGAACATAAAAAAATATTTAGAAAGAAAGAAATTATATTATATTGAAATTGACAAACAAACACAACCCAAGCTCGTAATTGAATATTAAATTGAATTCGTTCATGTCAAAGAGGTGCCTTCGGCGAGGTTCGCGTTAACCGCGTAAAGCCACCGTTTTGTCTGTGGATATGCATAATCAAATTTATCTTATTGCTAGTCGTAAGCAAGAGAATAATTCGAGATGGCAGATGCAACAGCAAAGACTCCCGTCAAGTCACCAAAGAAAAAAGCAGCAGCTAAACCCAAGAAACCAGCGGCTCATCCTAAATATGTAGAAATGGTGATAAAGGCTATTACTGCATTGAAGGAACGTGGTGGTTCGTCAAGGCAGGCTATCCTGAAGTATATCCTGGCCAACTTTAACGTTGGTAGCGATGCTAAAGTAGTCAACACTCACTTAAAAATGGCGCTCAAGAGCGGTGTAAAGAGCAAGACTCTGAAGCAAGCAAAGGGATCAGGTGCCTCTGGTTCATTCAAGGTAGGCGAATTACCTAAACCCGCTAAGAAGAAGCCAGCAAAGAAAGCTGTCAAACCAAAGGCAACAAAACCCAAGAAGGCAAAGACACCTAAAAAGAAAACTACCACTAAGAAAACAGCAACAGCAAAGAAACCAGCCGGCGAAAAGAAGGCTGCCAAGCCTAAAGCAAAGAAGCCAGCCGCTGCAAAGAAACCAGCAGCTAAAAAAGCTACCAAATCACCAAAGAAATCCAAGGCCGCAGCTAAACCAAAGAAGACCAAGACCCCTAAGAAGAAATAAGCTGATGCGTACTGTCGCATATTATAACAGCCCTTTTAAGGGCTACCAAAACTATTCAAAAAGATTCTTAAGTTGATATGCAATATTAAAATAAGCTAGTCCCATATAGATTTGCCTATTTCCGTCTTTTCTTTCTTTCCTAAATTAATTCTCTATCTTGTTTTCTCCTTCACTGAATAAATCAAGTCCGTGGTCAGTTTTCAAGAATGACAAGTTACCGATCTTAACATTCTCTTAACTCTATCTTTTTGAAGTTTATTATTTCAAAATGCGTTTATACCCTTGTTGTATTGTTCTGCTTCACTACTGTCTAAATATTTTCTTTCCAAGACTTCAAATAACTCTGTTTTATCAGTGAAATATATACGGGGTATGTGTTCGGACATTGGCTGTTACTACGAAAACGTAAATAGTTTACAAATCTGTGAAGAGAAGTTGTATTCGAATAGATAATCGAAAAGGGGAATAATTTTGGCACATTTTGGTATATAGAACATAAAAAAATATTTAGAAAGAAAGAAATTATATTATATTGAAATTGACAAACAAACACAACCCAAGCTCGTAATTGAATATTAAACTGAATTCGTTCATGTCAAAGAGGTGCCTTCGGCGAGATTCGCGTTAACCGCGTAAAGCCACCGTTTTGTCTGTGGATATGCATAATCAAATTTATCTTATTGCTAGTCGTAAGCAAGAGAATAATTCGAGATGGCAGATGCAACAGCAAAGACTCCCGTCAAGTCACCAAAGAAAAAAGCAGCAGCTAAACCCAAGAAACCAGCGGCTCATCCTAAATATGTAGAAATGGTGATAAAGGCTATTACTGCATTGAAGGAACGTGGTGGTTCGTCAAGGCAGGCTATCCTGAAGTATATCCTGGCCAACTTTAACGTTGGTAGCGATGCTAAAGTAGTCAACACTCACTTAAAAATGGCGCTCAAGAGCGGTGTAAAGAGCAAGACTCTGAAGCAAGCAAAGGGATCAGGTGCCTCTGGTTCATTCAAGGTAGGCGAATTACCTAAACCCGCTAAGAAGCCAGCAAAGAAAGCTGTCAAACCAAAGGCAACAAAACCCAAGAAGGCAAAGACACCAAAAAAGAAAACTACCACTAAGAAAACAGCAACAGCAAAGAAACCAGCCGGCGAAAAGAAGGCTGCCAAGCCTAAAGCAAAGAAGCCAGCCGCTGCAAAGAAACCAGCAGCTAAAAAAGCTACCAAATCACCAAAGAAATCCAAGGCCGCAGCTAAACCAAAGAAGACCAAGACCCCTAAGAAGAAATAAGCTGATGCGTACTGTCGCATATTATAACAGCCCTTTTAAGGGCTACCAAAACTATTCAAAAGGATTCTTAAGTTGATATGCAATATTAAAATAAGCTAGTCCCATATAGATTTGCCTATTTCCGTCTTTTCTTTCTTTCCTAAATTAATTCTCTATCTTGTTTTCTCCTTCACTGTGAATAAATCAAGTCCGTGGTCAGTTTTCAAGAATGACAAGTTACCGATCTTAACATTCTCTTAACTCTATCTTTTTGAAGTTTATTATTTCAAAATGCGTTTATACCCTTGTTGTATTGTTCTGCTTCACTACTGTCTAAATATTTTCTTTCCAAGACTTCAAATAACTCTGTTTTATCAGTGAAATATATACGGGGTATGTGTTCGGACATTGGCTGTTACTACGAAAACGTAAATAGTTTACAAATCTGTGAAGAGAAGTTGTATTCGAATAGATAATCGAAAAGGGGAATAATTTTGGCACATTTTGGTATATAGAACATAAAAAAATATTTAGAAAGAAAGAAATTATATTATATTGAAATTGACAAACAAACACAACCCAAGCTCGTAATTGAATATTAAACTGAATTCGTTCATGTCAAAGAGGTGCCTTCGGCGAGGTTCGCGTTAACCGCGTAAAGCCACCGTTTTGTCTGTGGATATGCATAATCAAATTTATCTTATTGCTAGTCGTAAGCAAGAGAATAATTCGAGATGGCAGATGCAACAGCAAAGACTCCCGTCAAGTCACCAAAGAAAAAAGCAGCAGCTAAACCCAAGAAACCAGCGGCTCATCCTAAATATGTAGAAATGGTGATAAAGGCTATTACTGCATTGAAGGAACGTGGTGGTTCGTCAAGGCAGGCTATCCTGAAGTATATCCTGGCCAACTTTAACGTTGGTAGCGATGCTAAAGTAGTCAACACTCACTTAAAAATGGCGCTCAAGAGCGGTGTAAAGAGCAAGACTCTGAAGCAAGCAAAGGGATCAGGTGCCTCTGGTTCATTCAAGGTAGGCGAATTACCTAAACCCGCTAAGAAGAAGCCAGCAAAGAAAGCTGTCAAACCAAAGGCAGCAAAACCCAAGAAGGCAAAGACACCTAAAAAGAAAACTACCACTAAGAAAACAGCAACAGCAAAGAAACCAGCCGGCGAAAAGAAGGCTGCCAAGCCTAAAGCAAAGAAGCCAGCCGCTGCAAAGAAACCAGCAGCTAAAAAAGCTACCAAATCACCAAAGAAATCCAAGGCCGCAGCTAAACCAAAGAAGACTAAGACCCCTAAGAAGAAATAAGCTGTTGCGTACTGTCGCATATTATAACAGCCCTTTTAAGGGCTACCAAAACTATTCAAAAAGATTCTTAAGTTGATATGCAATATTAAAATAAGCTAGTCCCATATAGATTTGCCTATTTCCGTCTTTTCTTTCTTTCCTAAATTAATTCTCTATCTTGTTTTCTCCTTCACTGTGAATAAATCAAGTCCGTGGTCAGTTTTCAAGAATGACAAGTTACCGATCTTAACATTCTCTTAACTCTATCTTTTTGAAGTTTATTATTTCAAAATGCGTTTATACCCTTGTTGTATTGTTCTGCTTCACTACTGTCTAAATATTTTCTTTCCAAGACTTCAAATAACTCTGTTTTATCAGTGAAATATATACGGGGTATGTGTTCGGACATTGGCTGTTACTACGAAAACGTAAATAGTTTACAAATCTGTGAAGAGAAGTTGTATTCGAATAGATAATCGAAAAGGGGAATAATTTTGGCACATTTTGGTATATAGAACATAAAAAAATATTTAGAAAGAAAGAAATTATATTATATTGAAATTGACAAACAAACACAACCCAAGCTCGTAATTGAATATTAAATTGAATTCGTTCATGTCAAAGAGGTGCCTTCGGCGAGGTTCGCGTTAACCGCGTAAAGCCACCGTTTTGTCTGTGGATATGCATAATCAAATTTATCTTATTGCTAGTCGTAAGCAAGAGAATAATTCGAGATGGCAGATGCAACAGCAAAGACTCCCGTCAAGTCACCAAAGAAAAAAGCAGCAGCTAAACCCAAGAAACCAGCGGCTCATCCTAAATATGTAGAAATGGTGATAAAGGCTATTACTGCATTGAAGGAACGTGGTGGTTCGTCAAGGCAGGCTATCCTGAAGTATATCCTGGCCAACTTTAACGTTGGTAGCGATGCTAAAGTAGTCAACACTCACTTAAAAATGGCGCTCAAGAGCGGTGTAAAGAGCAAAACTCTGAAGCAAGCAAAGGGATCAGGTGCCTCTGGTTCATTCAAGGTAGGCGAATTACCTAAACCCGCTAAGAAGAAGCCAGCAAAGAAAGCTGTCAAACCAAAGGCAGCAAAACCCAAGAAGGCAAAGACACCTAAAAAGAAAACAGCAACAGCAAAGCAACCAGTCGGCGAAAAGAAGGCTGCCAAGCCTAAAGCAAAGAAACCAGCAGCTAAAAAAGCTACCAAATCACCAAAGAAATCCTAGACCGCAGCTAAACCAAAGAAGACCAAGACCCCTAAGAAGAAATAAGCTGATGCGTACTGTCGCATATTATAACAGCCCTTTTAAGGGCTACCAAAACTATTCAAAAAGATTCTTAAGTTGATATGCAATATTAAAATAAGCTAGTCCCATATAGATTTGCCTATTTCCGTCTTTTCTTTCTTTCCTAAATTAATTCTCTATCTTGTTTTCTCCTTCACTGTGAATAAATCAAGTCCGTGGTCAGTTTTCAAGAATGACAAGTTACCGATCTTAACATTCTCTTAACTCTATCTTTTTGAAGTTTATTATTTCAAAATGCGTTTATACCCTTGTTGTATTGTTCTGCTTCACTACTGTCTAAATATTTTCTTTCCAAGACTTCAAATAACTCTGTTTTATCAGTGAAATATATACGGGGTATGTGTTCGGACATTGGCTGTTACTACGAAAACGTAAATAGTTTACAAATCTGTGAAGAGAAGTTGTATTCGAATAGATAATCGAAAAGGGGAATAATTTTGGCACATTTTGGTATATAGAACATAAAAAAATATTTAGAAAGAAAGAAATTATATTATATTGAAATTGACAAACAAACACAACCCAAGCTCGTAATTGAATATTAAATTGAATTCGTTCATGTCAAAGAGGTGCCTTCGGCGAGGTTCGCGTTAACCGCGTAAAGCCACCGTTTTGTCTGTGGATATGCATAATCAAATTTATCTTATTGCTAGTCGTAAGCAAGAGAATAATTCGAGATGGCAGATGCAACAGCAAAGACTCCCGTCAAGTCACCAAAGAAAAAAGCAGCAGCTAAACCCAAGAAACCAGCGGCTCATCCTAAATATGTAGAAATGGTGATAAAGGCTATTACTGCATTGAAGGAACGTGGTGGTTCGTCAAGGCAGGCTATCCTGAAGTATATCCTGGCCAACTTTAACGTTGGTAGCGATGCTAAAGTAGTCAACACTCACTTAAAAATGGCGCTCAAGAGCGGTGTAAAGAGCAAGACTCTGAAGCAAGCAAAGGGATCAGGTGCCTCTGGTTCATTCAAGGTAGGCGAATTACCTAAACCCGCTAAGAAGAAGCCAGCAAAGAAAGCTGTCAAACCAAAGGCAACAAAACCCAAGAAGGCAAAGACACCTAAAAAGAAAACTACCACTAAGAAAACAGCAACAGCAAAGAAACCAGCCGGCGAAAAGAAGGCTGCCAAGCCTAAAGCAAAGAAGCCAGCCGCTGCAAAGAAACCAGCAGCTAAAAAAGCTACCAAATCACCAAAGAAATCCAAGGCCGCAGCTAAACCAAAGAAGACCAAGACCCCTAAGAAGAAATAAGCTGATGCGTACTGTCTCATAGTATAACAGCCCTTTTAAG